>JAXCHB010000029.1:3913750-5218333 GCA_036926305.1 Uropetala carovei | reverse complement strand
GATGCTGATCATTAACTTAATCCACGATTTTCCTAATGTATTCGAGGGTTGATTTTATAGAATTAATAAAACTCACAGCCACAAAACCGCCGGAAAAAGATGCATCTTTTATTTTGTTTGATAATTCCACTTCGGCCACATAAACCGATTGAAACCTAATCTATCTATTGAAGTTAGCTGCAAAAAATTATCACTAGAAAAATATCTTAGAATTCCATTGATTTTAAAGAATTTTAATCATTTACTACCGTAATTTCTCATAATAAAAGACGGGTGGACATACACTGAGTACTAAACATAAAAGAGTTTAAGATGTAGGCCTTAACTAAGCGTTAATTTAAAATAGCAACGCGAATAAATTCATATCTGATTATCAACATTTAATGAAGTTCTCTAAACTAATGCTAATTGTGACGTTATTATTTTACTTTGAATATTTAAATGTTGATTAAATTGCTTTCGTAATTTGCCAGTCCGTTTGCTTTGGACAATTTAACACAAAAATACGGTTGAAATAAAATCAACTTTTTGTTGTAATCTAAACAAAACAACATTGTGTACTACAATTGAAGAGCAGAATTATGATGAATATATGCCGTATAAAAGCATTGGACAGGAAAATGTGGCAACGATACGAGTTCCCGCGGCAGTTAAAATGTCTTAAAAATGCGAAAAATTTGTTTTTGAGGATTCCAAACTTTTGGGCTAATTCGAAATGAATTTAAATTCTCTTTGCTATAAAAATAAACATCCTTCTATTAAACGCACATATATTGAAGGCTCAAGTACATATTTCGCTCCTCGCCGAATTTCAAATCCAATTAAGAGTATCCTACTCCAACTCCATTAATAACAAATCGAAGAAAATAAAGGAACTCTGGAATCGAACCCGAGACTCTTCTGAACCATAGCCCAAGACAACCTTTGTGCGCACAGAATTTCAACTATTAATTCCAAGTGGAAGTGTCTAAAAAAAACCTGAAGGATGGACAGAAACCTATGAATTTATTATGTAAAAAGATTGTTCAAAATCTTATTTCTCGCAGCAACAGATTTGCCTCTATTTTATTTTACGATTTGTTATAACTTTTTATACTTAAATTTTACATCTCTTTGAAGAATTAAATGTTAAATAAAGCAAATATATTAAAATATTTTTGACCGTAAGCTGAACGCACACTTATCAGACAAAACGTCTCGAGGCAAAACGTGTTGTCGAAAGGTAAAACATTTTGTTGGGCTTCAACGCACACTGGTCATACAAAAATGTCTTTACACAAAATGTTCTGTCGTTGAACAAAACTTTCTGTCGAAAGGCAAAACATTTTTGTTGGGCTCCAACGCATACTGATAAGACAAAACGTCTTTGCAAAACATGTTTTGAGACAAGACATTTTGTATACATTGAAATCATTCTTGTTCGGCGCAGTCTCGGTCTGGACTAGTTGCGAGAATGTCGTCCGATGACGAAGTTTATGCTCTCATTTTGTGGCAGTGGATTCAACTCGCTTCCATGGAAGAGAGTGAAAGACGCTTATGGATCCACCCGATTAATCAAAAGAGAACCGGGAAGAATACCCTTAAGGAATTTATAAATGAACTAAAAGGAGATGAAAATAAATTCCGAAATTTTACGAGATTAAGTTTGAGTTCCTTTTATTATGTTTTAAATATAATTGAAGATGGAATCAGGAAAAGGGATTTTCCAGCAAATCTTTTTGGTGATGTTCTTTCACAGTATAATTAAAAATAGGAGGCCTTTCTTCTATTAAAACAAGTAATTTTTCAGCATCCACATCCATGTTAACAGAAGCACACACAACTTTCCCTCCACCCTACTCCTATTACTTCTCAATAAAGACTGAACTCATGCAGAATGTTTTGCCTCAAAACAAAGTGCAGTGTTTCTGCTTTCGACACGATAAGTCGTCAACAAAGATGTATTGTTGTGTCAAAGATCAACGCATACTTATCAGACAAAAACGTCTTTCGACAAAACGTTTTGTTTACAGATGTCTCAAGCGAAAACACTTTTGTCGGTCTCCAACTCACACTTATAAGACAAATGTCTTTCGAGAAAACATTTTGTCTCGAGATGTTTAGAGGTGTTTTAAGTTGTTTTTTCGTGTTTTTGTGTCCTGTTCGATTAGTGTGTGTTGGGTCCTATTGATAGCATTGCGAAAACAGTTTTCGACGAGTTTATACAAAAACGTTTTGTCAAAAGACGTTTTTGTCTGATAAGTGTGCGTTCAGCTTAAGTGTTAATTAGTTATCACTCTACAAATTATACCGTTTGAATTGTTCGCAACGTGTTCATTAAAATATATTACGCACATGTGAAAATTCTTTCATGTTTTCGTTTGGGCTCAGTCACTGCCCATAAAAAATATATTTGGCACATTCTTCAAATCAAGGTCAGCTGGTGGAAATCGAAAGTTCCTGTCGTCGAAACACGTGGAATTCGAAACTAAAATATAGGCGACGACACGTTGTTGTGGTGCGTTGGAGGTTATTATTTCCATTCGATAAGCATAACGATGTAATTTTCTAGAGAAAAAAAGTCTCGACGCAGGTCGAGAGAAAACAGTGTTTTTTGTTTTATTACGAAGCCGAAAGGAATTCAGTAAGATCGAACGGTAGGCAATATAGAGGCGGAAGTGACGTGAGCGTCAGATGGTTTAGTTTTAGTCTAACCTTACCTCGAATACTTTAAGAGCCTTGGCGAGGGCGCCGACTTCATCTTGCTCGTAAGGTGAGAATATGAGGCATGTGCTCTTGGAGGAGTCCTTCCCTTCCTTGATATAATTTCCTCCTCTCATCAGAGTCGGCTGCAATTGCGTGTAAGGAAAGGGAGAGAGGGGGGGGGAATTAGTTTGTGGTGCAATATAAATTATTGCCCCGCCTTGAGATTTCAAGTACCAACACACTTTGATGCGACGATGAAATCCATGTCATAAAACAATAATCTGCTCATGACTGAAATTTCTGGTTGAAATAATATCATAATCAAAACGGATGAGCTGTTTACAACGTTCGATCAACTAGAAAACAAACACGATTCTCGAAGAATTGGAGAAATTTCACTTTTAATAAAAAACTTTCGAATGATGCCCGATTTGATTTGTTATGGATATCAATTGATATTATATATTTAGAAATTGTTTCGTTACATTATGGCACAGTATTTAAGAAATCCATAAAGCACTTCTTATAGCATCGTGTAAAAAATGCAATGGAAGCAGTTAATTCATTTAGTTAATATCATTTCACTTGTGGCAATATAAAAATGGGATTTTCGTAAATTATTTCTTAACTAAATATTCAAAGGCGGTATAAATTTACAATCAGGCGTCCCTTCTCATTCGTGGTTCACTGGTTTCTAGAAAACAATGATTGGCGTATCCCATTCTCCAATAGGCGCAATGTTATAAATAGGGGTTGCGCTCTTATGGGCCCAGACCACAACATAAAAGAAACATTACAGCCTAACAAACAGTTTAAATATTATAAAACAATACATATTATGATGAAAATAATAATTGTAAACGGTGAGTGGGCTCGGCCAGCGATTGCACGGAGGAGGTTAATAATGTAGTAATAAAGATTGAGCGAAAAAACGATTAGCGCAGGACGCATGTATTCTCTCATGAAATAGTCTTACAGTAATCTAACCAAAGGAGTAAAAATAGCGAGGCTATGTTTTTACGTTTATTCCTTAATGGATCGTAACGAGAAATAATTAAGACGGAACAGAGAGGTTGTCCTTATCAAATTGAAGCGAAACATACATGTTAGAAAATTGAAAAACAAAAAAAAGCCTTAAAAATATTTTTATGTACGGAAAAATGCAGATGCAAATCAACGTGCATTGAACCTCCACTATGTCCCGCTGAAATCTCACCTCTACGTCTCCGTTCTCTGTGAAAAAATCGTGATTTCCCATCCCCTTCTTTTATAAATAATGGCCGCGTACGGACAGTATCGCTATATACACAAACACAAAACTTAATGCTTTTTGTTTCCTCCCATGAACAAAAGACCAATTCTTAAGATAAACTGTTAAAGCACGATGTGTCAGACTAACTCTTTCATCTATCCTCCGGTCTCATATATATATTACACAGATTGCTGTGAAAAAAAAGAACATGCTGAGGAGGAACTTCCTCCAATTTCTCGGTATGAAGCCCCCTTCCATTTTCCGCCCTCCCTAGCCTATCTCCCCATCCCTCTTCTTCTTCCTCACCAAACATCCTTCTGCCAAGACTTTGCTTCGCGCGGCAAAACTGTGTTTTTCCTGGAGAGGGGCACGTGACCCCCGCCGCCCACCAATCGCGAACGACACTGAAAAAACGTCAAGGCGGAAGAGTAAGGGCGTAGGAAAGTGACGTAACTGAATCTTTCGATTTCATCGGAAGGAGAAAGAAAAAATTCTAATGGTATTTCCTTGGAATGAGGAACCGTGGATAATAAATATATTTCATAATTCGGAAGGCTGCGTTGGTCCACAGCCTCCCTTTGCTTCGACATTATATAGCTCTCTTCTCATTTCACTTCGCAATCTTTCCGTCTTTTAACCTTGCTTTGTAGTCGCCCCATAAGAGCGGAACGGGAAGAAGAATAGCGTCGTCTGTTTAAACGGCAATCGACGATTTGTGCGACCTCACTCAGAGCCACGACCATTCACCTCCAAGCACCAGATAAAAGCGGAAACGGCGTACAACGAGGACGCTAACGCGGCCGAACGGAATCTCTTATTTGGGTTAATTGAGGCATTCGATGGAAAAAACCCAAAATAAAACCGATAGCGATATGGAAAACATAGATAATTCAACTCGGACCAGTTACCCTTTTTTGTCCAGTCCTGCCACCAATATACGAACTAAAACTTTATCTCCGCCGAGTGGTTATTTAGAAGGGAAAAAAACGGTTGCAGGATACATTTTAGAACGCGAATGCGAGTAAAAATAATCTCCAACCCCGGGAAACTGCGACGGAGTATCTCCAAATTCCCATGACGTCCGTGTCAATTATGAGTGTGCCCAACATTCACGGGTCACCACGGACACTCACTCGTTTCACAGTCCATCGGATGCCGAATGCAATTGCGCCACAGCCGCAGCGACGTGGCCTGCCAAGCAGAATACGGAATTGATTCCCGTCCCGTAGATCCTTCTTCCGCTCAAAAAACCTGAACATATTATTAATTTTTGTATACGTCGTATGCGAGAGAGGAGCGGATGTTTCTTCTTTAATTTTACATACTCATTTTAGCGATGTTTATTGTTTTAGGAAATTGGGCCCAAAATTCCCTAGTCTAATAAGCCAGTGACTAAATCATCCACGTGATAACCTAGGATTTCCACGAATTGAGTGATAAAAATCCTACAAGTGCTCTTAAATGAATATGTAGCATTTTTTCTACTTAATTTTAACTTTGTATAGAATGTATTCAATTACGTAGCTCATTAACGCTGTTACTCGTATTATTTTAAAGGGTGTTACATTATGGTTAAACTTAAATAACGTGAAAAGAAACGACAGCAATAGACGAAAACGTGTTTGGGTTATTAGAACCCGGACTTGTGTGCAATTACTTATTTTACTCGATGTCTCGATTACAAATTAAATTTATTTATTTTTAGAGGTTAATTCGTATTTTTAAATATTTTTGTTCCGAGGTATTTTTAGCCATCTTTATTCTATTTTGGATAATAACATTCACCGAAAATGAAACGATTTTCGTAGAAGCAGAGTTTCGTTAAATTTCTCGTACTACTTAAAATAATCGATACAGCTAGTTCAATTATGATACTTCGATAGCTGCAGCAAAGAGATAATTTCGAAGACTCCATAAAAGGTTGCTAAGGTAACAATAAGAGCAATGGAAGATGCTAAACATACCGTATTAAACACTTCTCGGAATATAATTACATGCATTCTCGGATATATTTTAAAGCAGTCGGTATCTCAAAAAGTTAGCATTGATGTGCCATGTCAATTGTCAGACTTTTTAAAGGGCAATAGTGCGTGTTGCCAATAATAGTGTAAACACCCGGTATTTCGTTTTAAACTGAACAGCTGGCATTAATATTCGATAGCTGTTTCTCGATATCCATTAGTATATTTCCGTGTCTTACGCTGATGATTCCTTTTTAAGGATGCAATTTGCATGAATTCATAATACTATTAAATAATATTATTAATTAATCAAGTTCTGACATGTTGAGTTAAAATATATTTTGACTGAAAAGTGCTACTGTTTTAAATAATCTCCAATTGATATTTCAACAGAAATTTGTCTGGTTGGAAAGAAATTGAGTACACCCCTCCCTCGCTTTATATTCTACATCCGTTCTTGGAAAAGGCCCTGAAAAGCGGAACCATGGAGATTGGATATGTTTTCCCGGAGGAAAACGTGTATATATTAAAGAGCCATCTTTAGACTAAAATGAAAAAAATTTAGTCGCACTGTATTAAGAAATGCTTCCTTATCTTTTCTTATAATTTCAGAGACGAGATAGAGCATTTTATGCTTTTTTAATGTTTTAAAATCGAGCTAAATCGAAATTGGTGGCCGTGAAATTAGAGGAAGTTTTCTAATGGAAAACCAAAAAACGTGTAAAGCGAAACCGTGCAATTCGAGGGACGGGTTTAATTGGATTTTTTTCAAACATAGTTTTTAAATTAACGTGTGAAATTCTTAACGGTAGATATCGAACGTCTTGAATATGACCTTGTTACGCGAAAGCATTAAATGCAGAAAAGTTCAAGACGCTTTCAGATACACATTTGAAATGCTCAAAGAAGTTACGTAACATATATTAGTAGCGACGCACTGGTTACGGATATCTGACGAGGATTCCATGCGAAACGCATACGGTATTATTTGCCTCATTTAAAATGACCTAGCGAACATAAGTTGCACCGCAAATGACATTTGAACCGATCTGGCCCTTGTCAACAAGATCCTCATTAATAACATCAACGAAACGGTAATTTTGCCGCTAGAAGTTATTTCACGTAATAGATAAAATTTTCTCGTTAAAATTCTTTAGTTCCTCTTAATTATATCCACAATTGTGCGAGTCACCAAGGTTAGAAAATAGGACAGTAAAACGTTAGGAGGCCATCGCTTGTTATTCAAGGTAAAACATAAGTAACGCCATTTCAATAGGAAAATTATATTTTATGTTATTGACACCGTTATATATTTTCTGAAAACACGATGTAGTAAAAGTATCAATTTGATAATGTTGACAACGCTCGACAAAAAATCGGTATCAACGTCGGCTTAAGGTAGACACGCTATAAACATTTCCTTAAACAGAATTTATTATATCTTGATAATTTATGCATTCTATGCTCGTTTTTCAAGAGTAAAATAGGGGAAAATTATTTATAATATCCTTTGGGATCTGGGTATTTTTTTAAATGGCCTCACGCTGCCTGTTGAGAAACCTATTGCAGCGACAGTTGTGCCAATGTGAAAAAACTGTCTTAAAAAGTGAGTAAATGTTTAGATAATTTTCAACAATGTTATTTTACAAGTCCTAATCTATACAATTTCGAATAATGAAATTTGGATTTTCAAAGGATTAAAACGCCGGCCGAGCTGGAACTATAAATGAAATGCGAATAAATATCATGCCAAACGTTTCCAGACTTCTTCCAAGGTCACGCCAGCCTTGCCCTCGCCAAACTCACCGGAACATAAATAGGTGGTCTCCGAACGGCTCTAAAAATCATTTATTTATTTGTGATTGTGAACTGTCTCTTTAAAAGATAATGACGTTGTCGTGCACTTACACAATTAACATTCCTTGGTCATTGCGTCTATTTTTTGCGATCACCTCCCACGGGCGGCGATCTTACATTCTACAACTCCACCCCGAGCAGCCAAACCCGCTTAATCGGGAGTTTTTGTAACCGCTTGATAACATGGACTCAACAGTCCCAGAACACACGACAGAGGAAAGATAGAAAGATCGAACGCGATTGAGTAATCGTAATTTTAATTCTTAAACTATGATTACGAAGCTCATTTATCGACTAAAAATTTGTTTTTACGGAAAGCATTTTTTGTTCGAAACTTCTTAACCTTATTTCTGACTAACTTTCGATTTCTGAGGAATCTGCTGTTCCGTGGCTTTCTTGCTAAATGAGAAAACTTTCAAGTGGACAAATTCTAATAGGAGTGAACAACAACATTCGGAAAGAAACCGCACGGGTTAATTTTTTATTTTCCTTTTTAAAGTGTATATTGTCGAAATAACAAAAAAGTAAATATAAATTACAAAATATAAAAAATAAAAAACCCACAAACCCCCATTGCGCTCACTTCGGCTTGAGGTTGCTCGCTTTTCATACACAACCAACACGTTTTTTAAGAGGTTCATTAATTATTTGGTAATTGATTACATCTGCTTGGGTGATTATTTTTACTTTCTCCATACGAAGTAATGGGAAAGTATTGTGATCACGAAAAAAATCGACTTCGAGATTTCAACGGAAATACACGTTTTGAGGTCCCTTGAACACGTTTAGACTATTTACGGAATGATGTCCTGTGTGTGTGTGTGTATGTGATTGTGGGCGCTCTAACTCAAAAAGTACTTGCCATATCGTTACCAAATTTCATATATAACACTTTAGCTTGAGCACAAAGAACTGATTAGTTTTTGAACAATAACGGTTAACCGGAAGTCGAGGGTTATTCGCAACCCGATTCGGTTTTTTACGATATTTCTCCGTTAAAACATCATTATTGTATATACAATTCTATATAAAGGTTACAGAGAATGTAATTTCCTACAACTTTCATTTGAAACCATTTTCCATATCACTTATTGTTTAGGAATTAATTATAAATAATCGGTTTTTTCGGTTTCCGTCAAATATTTCCTTAAAAACGTAGTTATTGGAAATCTTCGTGAGGACCAAAGTTGTAGAGAATAATATTTCTTCCAAGTTTTGTTTGAAACAAATTTTCGTAGAACCATCCATACAGCGCCACCACCATGTAGCGGTGAATTCTGTAAACATATTCAAAATATTATTTACTGCGATAAGAATGACTGTATTCTTTTACGATACGAAATAATAATTTTGCCTTATAATGCTACTCATAATAATTTAAATAACTATACACCAAATACTGAGAAAGTCATGTATTGGCCACATCAGATTTTTTTTCACTATAATGGCTTGAATTTTGAAAACGAACTTCGTATCTTTAGTCCTTTGTCAAAATTTTGAAGTTGGCATTGAAGTTCTTTCTGAAGGAATTCTAATTATCGGATTTTCAGAATATCGTGTTATTTCTGTATGCTCGCCATAAAATCCATTTGAATCATTTGCGTCAGAAAAGCAGTTAAGCGATGTTCAACCTTCCGAGAATGAAGGCCACCGTTTCCCCCCTACTACCGAGGACAATCATTAGGCATAACCTTTTCTTAGACAGACTTTACTTGCAGGGTACTTTGGTAACTTCAGCCGATCGGACGCAGGTCTTTTTTTGGCGACCCTTATTTGGAAATACCGTATATACTCGTGTATAACGCGCACCCGTACTTTTTGCCAAAAAATCCTTTTTCTTATACCCCGTATATAACGCGCACCCTTAATTTTTGTGGGGTACAAGAACAAAATTATATCGTCATGTTATGTATTAACTAGAGTACCGTAAACAAATACGTTAAAGGATTAAATTATCACCAGTTAACAATTTTAAAACGATTGGACTTGCCCATAAGTATTACGTTTAATAAGCTCCACATTACGTCTTAGGCAGACACCATCAATAATGAAAGCGACTGAGTTGAGATGGCAGCAACTTCATACAGTAAGTTGGCCAAACTGATTCCGCGTAGAAAACCGCAGTGCCACTGCTGCCAGCCCTTTTAAATCAGACAATAAGGGATCTATAAAATAGGAAGAGTTTTGATTTATAGTGGATTTTGGTTCTCTCTTTCCTATCTAATTCTAAAACTGTTTAATAGAAGGAATAATGCGAAAATTTAACAAACAAATCTGGAAACAGAAACGCGAAAGGTAATATTAAGTTTTTACACGTCATTCTACATTCTATGGGTTTTAAATGAGTTACATTGTTAATTGTAATACTATAATCATTAACTAAATAAAATTATTTCAATTTGCTTATTCTGTTTTTTTACTTTCTCCATACGTAGTAATGGGAAAGTATTGTATTCATGAAAAAAATCGACTTCGAGATTTCAACGGAAATACATGTTTTGAGGTCCCTAGAACACGTTTAGACTATTTTCGGAATGATGTCTGTGTGTGTGTGTATGTTAGTGTGGGCGCTCTAACTCAAAACGCACGTGCCATATCGTTACCAAACTTCATATATAACACTTTAACATGAGCACAAAGAACTGATTAGTTTTTGGACAATAACGGATAATCGGAAGTCGAGGTTTATTCGAAACCCGATTCGGTTTTTGCGATATTTCTTCGTTAAAACATCATTATTGTATATACAATTCTATACAAAAGTTATAGAGAATGTAATTTCCTACAACTTTCATTTGAAACAATTTTCTATAGGAGCTATTGTTTAGGAGTCATTTATAAATAACCGGTTTTTCGGTTTCCGTTAAATATCTCCTTAAAAACATCGTTATTGGTAATCTTCGTAAGGACCAAAGTTGTAGAGAATAATATTTCTTCCAAGTTTTGTTTGAAACTAATTTTCGTAGAACCATCCATTTCGGATATATTTCGCTTTAGCGCCAACACCATGTAGCGGTGAATTCTGTAAACATTCAAAATATACGTAATTTACGGCAACAAGGACGTGTCTTCTTTTATGATACGAAATAATAATTTTGCCTAGTAATATTATTCATAATAATTTAAATATCTATACCCCAAATATGGAGAAAGTCATGTGTTGGCCACATCAGATTTTTTTCGATGTGTTTTGCGGGAAGTCTACCTGACGATTTTGCAGACTACGGCATCATCTTGGAGAGAATGGAATTATAACTGTATAGAAGTAATTAGGTGTTATATATGTATAAACTGGATTATCGATAATTATTGTGGTTTTCCCTTTAATTCACCCAAAAAGCGAGAATCTGGTGCGAGGTAGGTATTCTTTAATTTCCGATTTTAAGTGCTCAGAAGTGTTACCCGTGTATAACGTGCACCCCTACTTTATGTCCTAAAAATTTGGTCTTCAAACTGCGCATTATACACGAGTGTATACGGTAATTTTGTCTTATAGACCGGAAAGTGGGGTAAGTAGTTTTAAAACATCAGAGGGTCAAAAAAATGTGCCCTCCTCAACTGGAAAGTTTGAAACGGAAAAGGTTCAAGAAAATGAATAAAGAGATACGAGTGTAGCAGATAGGAGAGCCACGACGCCATTATCGAGGGGATGGGCGCGGATTATTCATGAAAGCGTTTGGGAGAGGCACTGCGTGATTACCGTCCGAGTAAACATCGCCGCGGAGCGATTCCTTCGGAGATGAATTTCCAGTCAGGAGGTGGGGGCGGGGGAATTCCAAGGGAGAGCAAGGGAGAGAGAGAGAATGTGTGGCGTCACTGCTGACCCCAGAGATAACTCCGGCGCTGGCCCTGCGCCCTTTAACCCGCCAGCGACCGACCTCTCCATAGGCTCCTCGGGGGCTCTCTCTCTGGGGTCCTCCTTTCCGACGTCAAATAGGTTCTACGTGCAGGCGGGAGGGGCCCGCGTTCGTGCCCTACGGCAGGGGGCAGCAGAGGGGCCATTAGGAGACGGGGCGGGATGGAGGAGGGTGAGCGAGATACCGCTGGTGGCGTGATGCCCTCGCGGCCTTATGAAATCCAACGAAGCGGCCGAAAGTGTCTGTGGGTGGCTAAAAGGATTGCAATTAATGGTGGAAGGCCATTGAGTTTTTTTTTCGCTTCTGCGTCCTAAGTGGATGTTTTCATACCCTTGGAGAAAGGTTTTTCTCCGCAGCAGATAAGGCGAGCGAAAAAAAGTGCGTCGCGAGGCAAATGTAGCCATAAGACAGTGGCTCGCGAACACGTTACGTAAAGCGTGAGCATAATGCTCCCGCGGAAGAACGTGATATCGAGTAGTCTGCTTGAAAGAACACATTCTCTGTTTAGAATTATACGTTCCAATGTTTACAGAAATTGACGCGAAGTGAAACGCAATAAGAATATCAAAATTCCAGCTTTTTGCTAGCCGAGATAAAGCGTAAATACTTGCAACCCTTCTAATCTGTCGATTTCATTACATTTGAAGTCCATGAAACGAGTGCAAAAAGCTGATTTTCATCGTGGTTATGCAGTGGGCGGGAAATTGGTCGTTTGGACAGCAGTAGAATAAACGAACGAAATTTTTCCCCTTGTAGAGTACGAAGTCTATGCGGAATAGATTTTATGGGGAGGGTTTGGAAATGACTTGAGCTTGTCACAATAAAAGAATGAATTTTGATATATGGAAAGAAATTGGTAGTTCTTAATTTTCAGGAATAAAAAGGTTTGCAAATAAATTACTTATGATTTTATGGGAGAACACGTCTCGAAAATGAAAAGAAACAGCAATGTGGAAACAGGGCCGGCTCAAGACATTTTGGCGCCCCAAGCAGATTTCAATTATGGCGCCCCATCTATACATAAATTTTGCATTAAAATTCGATATTTTAGTAGTTTTATAGGATATAATTATTTTGATATTTTGTGTATTTTTAGGATTAAACAGTTTATTAAAAAACAGGACTTTTATTTACAGAAAAATAATTTGAAATATCACAAAGAAATTATAAATTGTGCGATACTTATTTCAATGAAAATGAGATTGATTGGAACTATTGCATCGATGTATGCACACATGGGGCTTAATGAATGGTTGGCAAACTTGCTGGTGCAGTAAGTTTCATAAAGAAGCCATCAACAAGTTAGGAAAGTGTACAACGTATCACAAATGGGCGCGTTTCGTGCAATGGAGTATTAGAAATCAATTATATACCTGTACGTAAGGGAAATAGCGTTTTAAAGTTCTTTTCTCAATCATAAATAATCCATTTTCTTCCTATTTAATAATATTACATGCACACGTAAGGAAATTAAACGTCTGTTTGGGAGATTGTTTATGTTAGCAACAATGAAGAAGTAACTATGCAAGGAATTTTCTAAGTTCAACTCGATATAAGACTTTCTTGTATGATTTTATCGATAACGGCTACTCCTATGATAAAAATGTATATGAAAAGAAATACTCTAATTTATTAGTTCTACAACTTTTATTTGAAAAATATTTTGATATGAGCAATACTTTACGAGATATGATGAAAATTTAATTTTTTGTTACCAGTAAAGTGGTACCCCTGATTGGCGTACGTGATTCATTCTTGCGATTTTCTTCTTATATTTTATTGTGTTCTTAATATCAAATTTCATGAAAATCCGTTCTGTAGAAGCCGAGAACGAACATGCGGACGGACGGACGGACCGACCGACGATAATAGGCGCTCACGCTGTAAGCGAAACGCGCCTAAAAAATGCAACATCGACACATTGCCTTATTCACAGACAAGCACGTGTTGCCAAACGCATGAATAAAGGTAGTGACGCACTTATCTAAAGCTAATGGTGCAAATTACTCTTGGAATGAAATAGAAATGATAAAACTGATTCTTGATTGCAAAATACGCTTGGGAGTCTGTGAATACTGCAAACGAAGGATGCAGGGAAAAAAGAAGTGAAGAAACGAATGGAATCAAACCTTTTATTGGAAGTGATCTTGGAAAGACGTTCCGAACAAAATCACATAAAAAATATGCGTAGGAATGAAAAGCGGGCTTTATTGTGAATAAGTGAGACTCCAATTTTATGACTGATTACGAACTTCATTTACATTTACATCAGTACCCTGCAAGCCGCTAGAAGCGTTTGGCAGGGGGTGTCACAACACCAAGTGAAGTCTAGCTAATTCCTCTGTTGGATTGTCATTTCGCGTCTGGGAAAAAGGATCGGTAGTATTTCTCTGTTCTAGCGGTAATTTCGAGATATTTTCTCCTGCACTGTGATCTAACATTACGTTCACTAACACCGATGGCGACGACTATGCCGCGTACGTCTTCAACGAATTCGGAACTTTCAAATTTTTCAAATAGTTTCCTTTTGTATTCAATTCTTCTACTCTTCAACGTCTGCCATGTCAGGTCTCTCAATAACTCTGATACACTCGCATCATACCGATATTCTCCTTTTACAAATCTAGCCGCTCTACGCTGAACCATTTCGAGCTCTCTAGTTAGGCCCTCCTCGAAAGGGTCCCAGACGGCGCAACAGTATTCCACGATGGGTCGTATTAGGGAAAAGTATGCGATTTCCTTCACATTCGAGGGGCATCCCCGCAGGACTCTAGAGGTTCTGTTTGCCGATGCTATAACGGTTTTGATATGCTCTCTACTAGACAACACAATACTAAATTCCCTCCAAATGGTTTCACGGTTTCCTATGTTACTCGCTGAATTTTATAAGTCTATTTAAAATTTACATTGGAATAGTAAATAGGATGACTGATTCTTTGTAAGAGTAATCATCGTCATTTAAAAATCGGGACTTAAAGAGATGGTCAATATTTGAAATTTACGCGATTTGGAGATTCTGAAAGAGCTGTTTTTGAGCTTGTGAAAAATTAATGAATTAAAAATGAATATTAAGACAGAACGGATAATTAATTGCCCTATTTATCCCGGAAAGATTATTAGCGGTCCAAAATGAAAGACTGAAATCGGCCATTATTTTTAGACTTTTCTCTATATGATAGCATATGTAAATAATGAACTCGTAAAATTCTCGCTTATCAGTTTAGTGGATTTGGAAAAAAACAGTGCTATCGGCGCTATTAATGTAACAGTATCAAGAAATAGATCCATAAAAAGTTGACAAAATAATGAATGGCTGATCGTCTGTTGAGCCATGCTCGGTAGGCTTAACGAATAGGAGTAATACCCTCAAGAAGAGTAGAACAAATTAAACGAGTTCCTCCGAGGAGTTTAACGAACTAAAATTTCTACTTTTGTTTTTAGGAAGATGGCAACTATAATAGTCCGATACGAATAAAATATTATATTATCTCACTGCTATGTATTTTTTTTCTAAATACCGATATTACTAAGTTCTATCAAAGGCTGTAGGGGTTGAAATATCAAATTTTATTTTCAGTAATATACCAGCTCCGATTGAGTGAAATGATTATATTATGCCATCTTTTACCCCGCATTTTAATACAGTAAAAACTTTTCCAAGCAAGCTTATCTATTTTATCATTCTCAGTATTTTGTAATATCGACTTGTATAATTATAGAGTAAAAAACCTCTTAATTTCCCTAATATCCTTATTTTCGTAATCCTCCACGCATGGTATCGGCAATATGACCATTGGCGGAAAATTATATCCATTCATCGAAGTCTTTATATGCCCCTAAAGCTATGTATTTAACCCCATAACGTAGTGGTGGGCAAAATACAGCCCGCGAGAGCATTTTATGATACCCGCGATGCCGTTAAGAAAGTCAACCATGAAATTTAACATATTATTTCATACTTTGTTTGTTAAAACTATGACTGGCAAACCTTTCCCAGTGAAGCTATGACGCTATTTTCGCTAATAGAATTATTCGCATTTTCTCAAGTAACTTCCTATGTAAACCCTGACACGGTCCGCCGAGGCATTTGAATCAGTTAATGCGGCCTAGGCACCCGCAACTGCATATGAGGCGCGCCTCGTAAAAAGTTTACCCACCCCTGCCTGGGTGGTTTCTAACAAAATATTTCGTTCTCCTCACGTGACTTTTTAGAGGCCACTGACGTGATATTTCGTTATCGGCACGTGTCACAGGTTTTTAACTGCCATTGAATCGAGTGCAGTAAGCATTATTAGTCCCGAAAGGTGAAAAGTAGCAGATTAATGCAACACCTAGAGCGTTGTAGACTAAAAATGATAACCTATAGTCGGTTCAAAAAGGTGTTTAAATAAGGTATTTGGCTAAGTGTCGCCACGCTTAGAGAGTACATCATGTCGTTGCTACGCAGACATACGTGTATATGTCGCCGTAATTATGTCCAAAGGTACACGAGAAAACAATGCGCTCGGTTTATTGTATCCAGTCACAACTATCTACTAGGCCAATAAATCCCATGCACCTTGTGTCGTCATCACAAGTCTGTCGCCACATCCAAAGGAAGACGCGCTTCTCTTTTGAATGACAAATTGTAAAATATCTGTGTACATATAAAGGACTAAGAAAATATTATTTCAAGGAATTCAAAGGCAGGATGAAAAAGACATTACCAATTACTATTACAAAAATAGTTAAGCTCTTTGTGAAATTTAATTGTAATTTCGTGATAATATACTTGTAGTCTAAGTAAATTTTAGCAAGATCAATTACTTCTTTCCTGTTTTTAGGCCTGTTTTGCTTCCAGAGTTTAACGAAAACAATCTTCGTAACAACCAAAGTAAACAATATCTGATACATTTTATTAAATAAATAGGTAGGTTTAATTTCCTTTAACACGCACGCAGTACTAGTAATTTAAAGGAAATGGATTATATACGACGAAGAAATTATCGTAAACGCAAAGATTACATTACAAATACTTTGGATGATGTACGTTTTAAACAATTATCGATTATTTGATTAATTACAACTGATTATAAATTAAATCGGTAAATTAACAAAATTATTATCTTAGCATCATTTATGATATACCGTTCTGCAGTTTTTAATCATCATGCTAAAATTACGTAAATACATTTATTAAAGCACCAGCTTAGGAGTGATAATATATTTTTAGTGGTTTCACTATTTCATTGTGTGCGTTCGTTCAAATTATACCGTTTAGTTTCCATCGCACGATATGCGCCTGTTTGTGTTACACTGCACTTTCCTAACTTGATACTTTTTATTATAAACAAACGACTTGATGTAAAGATACAATAAAATTATTTGTCATTGTTCGTGGGCCACTTAGTTTTGCGATTACTAACTACTAAATTTGTCGTGAGCCTCTATATATCACAATGCCAAAATATTTGGCCCCATCCATTTCTATATGTAGAAGAGTTTTTTACTGTATAAGTAAATGACAGATTTTATTCCTGTTATTTCAATAAAAGTCTCAAAGATGACATCTTAAAATGGATGCTTTCATATGATATAGTAACGTAATAGACAAACTTTTTCGCGATTTCTCAAAAATACTAGACATTCTATAAATACAATGGTATCCCGATTATCCGAGGTCGACAGGACCTTGGATAATCAAAAAGTCGCGTATCGGGAAAACATGTGACGACTTTCGTGCGATATGTTATTGACGAAATCCGCCAATTTTAGCATTTTTACAATTTAAAATTATTCCCAATCGATTTTGTACATAATCATATAACTATCAAATTTCAACTTTGTAGCTCAATTAGAAGTACATTATAATTTAATACGTCGCATAGTACAATTATTTGGCAAAACAGTCGCTAAGATTTCGAATTTTAACGATATCGGATTAAGTCTTTCTGTTGTAACTAATAACCCATAATTCTGCCAAATTTCATGTTTGTATATCATTAAGAATTGCCGTATCATTTTCACACTGGTATGGGTCATATATAGGGCAAAACCGCCCATAAAATTGGCAATTTTTGCAGTGTTTTATTTTATCTTCGGTTGCAATAAAATTTTTATAACCAGGCCAAATTTCAAGTCCCTACGTCATATGGAGCTGCCTCATAATTTTTCTTCTCGTATGGAGCAATACTGGGGCAAAACAACCACAAAAATAGGGATTATTACAATATCGGAATTCCTTCATTAGGCATAGTTTTACATTAAAGGCATTAAAATATATGCCTCTGATTCCCCTTAAAAGCTTACTCATATGATAGCATTAAGGCTGTTGCTAGGAAGCCTATTGTTAGACCAAGAAAAATTACCACTTTTTTGAGACAAAAACTATAAATTTACGCTAATTCTACTCGGATTTGAATTCTGTCTTCAAAAATAAGAAATTACAATCTACATCCTATCTGACAGTTTAAGTCTCCAGTTCGTATCTTACCGGGAATTAATTTTAAAATGCAAATATAAAAACCTCTACACCAATTTACATGTTTTCTTATGGGGAAAAAATGGGGCAAAAAATGGCCAAAGAAGTCCCTCAAAATAGGAATTTCGACAGTTTCGGATTTTTTCCTTCGGTTGTGACCAAAAACCTATATTCCTACCAAATTTAAAGTTTCCAGCACATCTGGAAGTGCCTCATAATTTTGTATCCTCCTACATATTACGATACATACCTTAGTTGCACTTTGTTGAAATTCATATAAGTATTGCATTTATTATCAATACTAGTGTAATGCCCGTCAAAAATGACGGGAGGAAAGATACGATCGTTCAAGCTATTTAGGGAGATCATATTAACATCAGAAACAACTGTCTTGAAAATCGTTTCCTCCTCTCTCCCTCACCTTCCCTCTCTCCCCATCTCTCCCCTCTCCCTCTATCTCGTATTAAAAGCATTCAAAGCACGTTTATACCCATAAGGATTGAAATAACAATATGATATCGAGGTCTAACAATGGAATAGGTAGGCGAGGTAACATCCCGTTAAAAATGGCAAGATTTCCTCAATCTGTGTGAATTAAACGTTTAAATTGAGCGATTTCGAACTGTAGGCGGAAAAAAATATTAAAATAATAAGAACCCTTACAATGTCTCCTTCAAAATGCTTCACATTCGAAGTTCTTAGATCAATTCTTTCTATATTTATTTTCTCAAAAAGAATGAAAGCCTGCACGCAGAAAAATTGATTTTTAACTTATTGGAAATGGAAGTTATCCCCTGGAGTCGAACCCGGGTCTTTGATCTCGAGTTCGATACATCAAAACGTTTTGTTATTATATCATAATGCTACCCTGAAAATTTAATCAAATTCGGTTCAGTCGTTTGCGAGATATTAAGGTTCAAAAAGCATTACGCACAAGGTTTGCTACAGACTGACTTTTATTTATATGAATACCCTAATCTCTAAGTTTAGTGTTGCCACTTTGATACAATTGTATAAAATATGGCACTTTTCGAATACAAATTTTCAAAATGATACTTGGCTACTTTTCTATCATGCGCCCCGGAGAATACGGAATCTCTGATAATAGAGACTACCGTAAATTTATTGAACAGAATACATTTGTTTTGTTATACGATGTAATGACAAGCAGATAAGATCAGCAAAAATAAACAAAGAATAGAACGACGTGTAGTAAGAAGATTTTGGGCCAAGCACGTTGGAAAACGTTTCGAGAGCTGAAGAAAGAAAAGCCACAGGCAGTGATGAGATATCTGCAGACAGGGGCGCCCCGAGGAATTTTGGCGCCCCGGACAAGATAGCACTCCAGTGCCCCCTCCGAAAATGCGTGTTGAGATATTTTCGAAGTATGTACATGTCAATTTATTCATCGCTATGTAAAAATTATCGATAATGATTAAAGAAATGGGATAACATCAAGATTATAGCCTGTTTAGCGATATCAATTTTTATCCAATATTTATTCACCGGTACATAATGCAAAGATGTTTGATCGGTATAGCAGCCGCCCTGTTCACCCGTACCTCGAGCCAGACTGCCTGCAGACCTACTCAAAAGCCATGGGTTATGAAGAATTTTCATCTGGATTGAAAGAGAAAGTTTCGAAGACATGATGGAGAAGTGTGGAAAATCATGTTTATCCAAGAATAATCACGTACATGTCTAAAAAGAGATAATCTTTGACGATAATAATAAAAGTTCTTTCTTGTTTCCAGTCAAGTGGCCGCCTTATTAGGTGATAGGAAACTAGTTTCGACATTTTGTCTTCTAACTTTGATATAAATCACAAATTTCATCGAAGTGCCATATATCTGTGGGAAGACGGACAAATCTGATGAAATTAGCAATATTCCTTTTCGTCGATATCTTGTCTACGTAAATGAAAGTGAGGTTAAATGTCAAGGAGACTTGATGATAATACACATTAGCGTACTTCCTCCACGACAGTTTATGCCTATCTAATGTAACGCGAACCATTGCTGCGTAATGAATAAATAGAACCTTATCGTACTTCATTTCCAGGAAAGAAAATTTATTTATATAGCCTCTATAAGGTAAAAGTCAGAGTATCTATGGCAGGGGCTCTCAAGTGCGGCCACAGTGGCCATATGCGTCCACCAGACAATTTCGGTGCGGCCACAATAAAATTTCAATAATTCGAATTATTTAAAGGAAAACAATTATTAATGATAAATAAGTAACCGTTGTCATTAAATAAGAAGGTATATGGATGTTTTTACATGACTATCCTTACAATTTCTGTAATGTTTCCTAGATTCGGGTTTGATTGTGGCCGCAGATGCGACCACAAGAAAATATCTCCTGAGAACCACCGATCTATGGGTAATACATATTATAAAGCCTCCAGTAATCTGTACATTATTTCTGTAAGAGCAATTATTTTCCAAGAAAAATATAAATTAAAAAGCGAATACTTCAAAGCAGAGGCGGATATAGTGCCAGGCGATTTAGGCGACCACTTAGGGCAGGGATGACAAATACGTGGCAGGCGTAAGCTTGTATTTTATGTATAAAATAAGAAGTTCCTTAGATGAGTGAACTAGTGGCACGCAAAAAATTCCGACGATTCATACTACTTTCTTGGCACGCGAAACGAAAATCATTTGTCATCCCTGGCTTAGGGCCTTGCGCCTCGAGGAATTTGAAAGCCGGTTTTCTCCCATAAAACTTGACCACATGTTTTCGGAATTTTCGAGTCGTGGTCCCAGCTAACTTCTATCACCTATGAACCATCGTCGTACCACGTAAATCCGCTCCTTCCTCGAAGCACCCCATATTATCAGGTAAGACTACAAAGCGTCACCAAGGTGACTACACTTCCACTATTCCATTAGAAATCCTACGCATCAGTCAACTCCTGTGAAGTGATTCCGAGTATAGTTTCACCAACTCTTCACGCGTTCCTAAAATTCAACTTGTCCACGTATGAAAGAAATTTAAAGCGTCCAACTATCGACAACAGGGCCGACCAAAGAGGGGATGCGGCGGATGCGAGGTATCTGGGCCCCCGAATAATGGGGGCCCCAGAAGTTCTAAATTATTCAAGTATCGAGTACAAATTTTGCAAAAACTTTTACACTTGCAAACTGATTTTCAATATACAAATACTCCGTAAAAGTTATAATATTAAACTGGGGCTCCATAAATCGTTCACTATTACTATAAACATTTATATCGTGGGACACTTATTGATAACGCATCCGGGTCCCCTTCAATGCTTGGCCGACTCTGATCGACGATACAAAAGTGAGAAAAGTCGTATTTGAAGTAGAACGAGAAATATAATATTATGAAAATAGTATAAAAACAAAACGCTTATATTAGGCACTCGAATTATAGATAAGCAAGGAAAGTTACTTTCGCTGTTGGATCACCTTAATACTTTCAGAAGATTTTTGTATGCATTACCCGGTTTTATTCGTACGTTACGTCGAGAAAAATAACGGATAAATTAATGCGTCAAATGAGAAAAATGGTAGAAATGAAATGCATTAACTACCAAGGCTTAACTAAAGATTCACATATATTAAGAAATAGCAATCTAGCCTTTCTTTGTTCAGCATAAAAATAGTTATAAATAAATGCTAACATCCGTTGACGTGAAAATAATGGATAACTAACTTAGAGAGAAAACAATTGAATGAGATTAAGGAGGTCTGATATTAAGAGGAAAAGACAAGTGGTTTGTGGCGCCCAAGAACTACAGACGCCCGAATGCTTGCTTTTGCTCAACATTCAGTTCAGCATTTGAAGGATCTTGGCCATCAATCCACCCCATACGATAACCTCTCTGAAATATCAGTAATGTGGTTCATATCAAAGAAAATTCCGTCATTGAATTATTTTTAAATTCCACCAGGAGAGAAATTATAAATCGAATCGAATGGTTTACACACAGGCAGGTTGAGATGCATGCAGACTGACCGTATCGTCCATGTTGGCTATGGGGACATCCATCGCTGCAGACACGTGGGATCCGTTCATCTTCCTCGGTTCACTTGTTCCGCGTGAGCGACGTAGCTAGCGGGCGAGAGGGCTTCGGGAAGAGAACTGTTGGTCCTATAATCACATCGTCCCTTTTCCCCTCCCCTGACTTCCCCTCGCAACCCCACCACTTCACTCTCTGATAAAGAAAATATGGATTCCGGTTGAGCTAACGCGAATTGATATCCAAGGCGAAAATTAATATGAAACCCGATGCTTGTCATTTTATCACTTACGCTTTATACAATTAAATGGGATTAATAATGCCAGACCTTTTTGATTTGCATTTGAATGTGTTAGAATCGAGTTGCGAACTCGGCTTTAGAAGGTCTTGCGCCTGAAAGAATGGCGTTTGTTTTTGGTGAAGTGAGTATCTGAATACATGCCGAAATATCGCAAAAATGTCTATAAGACCAAAAATCTTACGTGTCCAGCACTTTCTCCATACAGAGTAATGAATATTATTGCTGTTGACATCAGCGTCCTCCAGAATAATTATCGATAATTAAACTTGTCAATAATTTTTAAACACTTCCAATAATATTTACATCGAAAAAACAATAAGTAAACTAAATTATTTGCTGTTGATATTAATAACAAAATATCGATGCGCAATTAAAACTACCCTTTGCAGCCTAGACGTCGCTATCAATTAGAAAATTTTATCATGGCAACGGAAACAATGGTATCACTTACAATTAGCGACGTATTTAAATTCAGATGAAAAATCGAACTCTTAAACAAACGAGTTTATGAAAAAAGTTTCAAACAAACCTTGTAGAAAGTTACATTTTCTATGACTTTGATAATGACAAATATGTACATAAATTGAGTTGTAAAGGAGATATTTAAAAAACACGGAAAAAGACAAGAATAATCTTACATTTTGGGGTGACCAGTTTCAGCCAAAACGTTTTCAGATTTTCATTTATTAATAAAAATCTTAAATATAAAGTTTTGTGTTGATCTGATTATTAGTTTTTGAGTTAGAACCCCCATAAAATTCTATAACCCACACAGACCTGTAAAATATCCAAAACGTACTCAAGGGACCTCAAAACGTGTATTTCCGTTGAAATCTCGAATCAGATATTTTTTAAGGAATACAATACTTTCTCCTATGCTACCTATGGAGAAATAAAAATTGGTAAGCTAAAATACTTCTAGAATGACTACAGATCTTAAAGTTGGCATGAAGAGAGATTATTGGGTACAGTCAACGAGAAAATTCAGAGGCTCAAAAACATCGTTTCAGAGCTTTATAAAATTGCATTTTTAACTTATTGTTAGTTGAAATTGAGATACAAATTCGGAACATAAACAGTTCCACAGCTAAAAGGCTAAAATTTGCTGTTTTATAAAACAAAATTTAAACTCATTTTGAATTAGCACAAAATTTTTAGGAAACACGTGAAAAAGCAACGTACAGTTGTCCATGATTGAACACTGACACCGGTAAATGTACGCCAAATACGTGAGCTTACATTATAATGTAGAATATAATGATTTTACTTAAAAAAATGTAGGAATCCAGTATTCAATAGACGAAAGAAGGTTCAATTACTTTCATCAATTGTTATAAACGCTTCCTGAATAATAATCAGTATCTATTTACGTTGCTATCCATAAACATCGATCGTTTCGTTGCTTAAACAAAAGTGCGAAGCGAATAACGCTAAACTTTCTTCTATTTGTAAGCTTCATTGAAGCTAATTAAATCGGAGGTAACAATGACGGCCGCCTTGGCAACGCCCGGGAAGAGTACGAAAAATCCACAAAATTTCGCTTCAAATACCGTATTTCTGAAAACTTCGACCGTGTTACATGTAAACTTCGCAGGATAAGATAGTATAGAGTTTTATTCGTCGAATAAAACTCGTTGGAGTTCCATGAACAAACCAACAAACACACACTTCAAAATATATTATAGTAGATCTACTATAATATATTTTGAAGGATGGGTTTGTTGGTTTGTGTGTTTTTTCGTGGAACTCCTCCTAAACGGTAAAAGCGAGAATAACCAAATTTGGTACGATTCTTCCTTATATATTAACTTCGTGAATGGTCAAGGTTTGGTCAACCGGGATTAATCAGTGCTGCCAATATAGGGGATTAACATTTTTCCATAAGATAACACGTATGAATCCATTTCTTGACTTGCAAGGTATTCTTCCTTCAAGTATTAAAATACGTAAATATGGACCGATTTTTTTCGTTTTTGCTTTATTCGACGAATAAAACTCTATACGATCTTATTCCTGCAAAGTTTACACGTTACATTGTCGAAGTTTTCAGAAATACACTATTTGTTTCGAAATTTTGTGGATTTTTCGTACTCTTTCTGGGCGTTGCCAACGCGGCCGTCATTGTTACCTCCGATTCATTTAGCTTCAATGAAGCTTATAAATAGACGAAAGTTTAGCGTTATTCGATTCGCACTTTTAAGCAACGAAACGATTGATATTTATGGATAGCAACGTAAATAGATACTGATTATTATCCAGGAAGCGTTTATAACAATTGATGAATGTAATTGAACCTTCTTTCGTCTATTGAATAATGGAATTTTACATTTTTTGTAAATAAAATCATTATATTCTACATTATAATTTTTATTAATGTAAATAAGCTCACGTATTTGGCATACATTTACCGGAGTCAGTGTTCAATCATGGACAACTGTACATTGCTTTTTCACGTGTTTCCTGCTTACAAGACATAAACGTAAATATTTCAGCGAGGCATAATTACACAAGAAATGAAGCTGGATTTGGCGAAAGTGATATGACAGATATATAATTATCGTTATATTTGAATGCAATAGGCTCGGAAACAGATTGTTATAAGCAACTATGATTAATTGTTATGAAAAGCTACTTGTAATTTAAAAAATATCTACTATATATTTTAAAGAGTTTGTATGTTGTGCTGTAGTAGCTTCACTAAATCCGTTGAAATTCAACGGGAAATTCTGCTAGTACATTATAAAAAGCTGGAACAATTTTGAAAATGAAACTGAATTACAATTTGACCAAATATGTTTTTTGATGGGTATATATGTCAATCTTAAATAATAGGTGTCTTTTTAGGAAAAATGAGAAAAAAGATTTCAAATGCCAAGCCTACATTTATTTGACACATCCGACTGTAAAAGACCTTTATATGCTAAATGCATTTCAAGAGTAATTTAATCTGTAGTTTTGCTGATATTTAAGCAGGGCTGGCTTAAGGTTATAATGGGCCTAAGTCAAATAGCAGGGAAGGGCTGAAAATATTATGTAAACACATTAAAAAATTTAGGGCCGAATATTTTTTCCGGGCCAAAGGATATTATAGCCTTTTTAGCCCATAGGTAGAGCTGGGCATGTCTTTAAGTAAAATCCTCAATAATACTAAGTCTACTAAATGCTTGAAACATATATAATGAACTACTTCATGCATGGTCACCTAGAAATTATAATTTGAGCTATATGCTAATAAAATAGCTTGTTTTCTCATTTTAACTCTTCATGATTTCTTTCTTCCATCAATACATTTTAAGCATACTTGTAAAAGCAATGACAACTATATAAACTAAACCTTCAAAAAATATAAAGGTTAAAAATGTATTTCTTGCCTTTAAAATACAATATGTCTTACTTATGCATATAGATCAATTTTCCACACTTAGTTTTGCTTTTATTTTGACAACATTGACATATGAACAAGTTCAGTCTGATCAGGAATCAAGTTGTTTTACAGTTTTAAAAAATCTCATATTGAATTACCTTAAAATTTTACAAAGATTTTCCTCAGTGTTAATGACAAGTGATGAATAATTGAGATTAAATACTTCGAAATAAGTAATGAACTGTCTTCATAAGATTCACCATTCTAATTAAAGCTTACAAAAGCATCCTTTATATCAATGAATTACTAAATAAAATACATAAAAACCTATAAGAACATGGATGAACCTTAAAAACTCCAATGGTACAGGGTATTTTATATATATTGCTTGTTTCACTGTTATTGTTTTTATACTGTTGCCACCTGGACAATTGCAGCATTCATATTTGTAAATAAATAATATTGCAGTTATATCTTTGGTAGCCAACGTGATTAAGAATGATAATCTACCGCATCGTATTACACGAGTTAAATCTTTTTTCTAATAATATATCTGCTGGTTTTTGTTCTAAGTAGGTTATTGAATCAAAAAGCAAAGAGAAAAAATAATAAAATAAACATGATCTTTTGATAATTACAAGCAGTAGTAACATAATTCACTTTTCTCAATTTAAAACTCTGCTTTGACACGAGACCATAATCCACCCTCACAGTGGCTTGATTTAATGAACTTAATTCAGTAAAGAACTATAAGTATGAAATTCCTAAACTTGTTAGCCAATAGCCCCCATACATGAGCGGTTTTCCTGATGGTTTTGGAATGACATTCCAGGGCTAACGGTTAACATGGTAGACGTTACAGGAATCGCCGCTCAAACACTGGAGTGTATAATCCATGAGATATGCAAAATTATATACGAAGTTTTGAAGGATGAATTTATGAAAGTAAGTTGCTTATTACAAGCAGGTTTGCTGTATATAAATATTTATAAATTCCATCAAAAATTACTTACTCCACTCCGAAGTCATGACCACAGAACGACCACCACTTTTACTGACAGGCGAGAACTGTAGTCAAAACCTGCGGGAGTGAGGCATAACATTCCCCAACCGTCAGTCTTGAACTGCGGGTATTACAAGGTCATACTTTCACAGTTCCATACTGCCAGTTTATACCTGCTACACACGTTCCTGACCTGTCAGTTTTGGAACGTCATGGCCCAAAACCGTCGGGAAAACTGCTCATGTATGGGGGCTATTATCATTTCTTATTGACATTTCCATTCCACCTTTAAAAGCAAATAATTATTTACTTCTCTTATACTGCTCTGATAAATGATCTTTATAATATTATGGTTTGTCATTTTCTTAGAATTATGATAAATAATTTAATAAGGGACAATAACTACACAAATATAGCAAACTGTAGAAATTTTAATTGCCACCTTTCGAAGTCTATATATATTCTGTAAAGGTACATAATTAAAATTAAGTACTTAATCACAGAGATTAGTTTTAGAACTACATATTTCCTCTGGAGTGAACATATAACTTCTGTAAACGTCTACAGTGGAAAGGCTTCCTCCAAATGCTGAGAAAACGAATAAAAATATAATTTACTCAAAAATAAGATTATGAACCATAACAGTTGCAAGACTTCTATTTTCTGCAAAAACCATCACCTTGATGCTTGTACAAAATGTAACTCCATAGTCTACCTTTTGTAATTAAAATTCACAACAGAAAAATGTATAAATTGCCCCAAAGAAGTTTCAAACACTTCAAACAAAATAATTTAAATAGAAATAGGTGGTAGTAAAACTTACCACTAACAACTGTAATAATACACAATGTGCACTATCAGTTCTAAATACAAGACAAAACAAAAAGTAACATATAAATTTCAATATAATATTGAACATTTCTGTGCATAATGTTGTTGTAGATCAAGATGTTGTGCATCAAGATGAAAATGAAATTTAAAAGAACACATCAAATGATTAGTGCAAAATAAAACATTCACAAGGAACCTCACAAATTGAATGTGTACAAATTCACTTGGATTATAAAAGACGATACAACCAAGAAAATGCAAAATGATTGACACAGGTCATTCAATATGTCATTAATAAGAGATTTATGATACAAACATTTTCATGTCCAAAACTGGGTAAATTCTAAGACTTTCAAAAGCTCTTAACAAATGAACATATAGTATTACTTTAAACCACTGATAAGAAATACCTATTTTTCCAATGGGATGCCATCAACTGTTATTCCAATTAAAGCTACAGAGCACCAAGAGTTTAACTTGTAAACTTTAGTGCCAGAATAACATAATTCTGAGATATTTACAAGCAAATAATGGAAGCCCTCTTTCATAAAGGAACTTCCTATGTACATTTTAATGAATACTGTTGCATGAATTAAAATATGGTAACATTTGCCTGAATAGGATGAAAAATATAACCTAATGCAAGATGTACCTTATAACTAAAGCCTTACATACATATAAAACATATATCATTATTTCAAATGTAACCATTTATTATTAAATGGTTTATATTTTATAAATTCCTACAATATAAGAATGAGGTTTTTAAATGTTTCTAACCAAATAAGTACTTAAAGGTATATAGAGTAATAAAATGACAAATAGTATATTTTTATAAACAATGTTTGACTCTTTTAGTTTCAATTATTTGAAATCAGGGAATGGCTTCTCTCAAAGCGTTGAAATCTTAGGCATTATAAGTCCCCAAGTAACCTTTACAATTGGGGCACTTGTGATCAATTTTTTTGCAGGAATTCATGCAATATGGAATCCAAGAACAAAGGCAGCACCTACGATCAAATTAAAGTTTTAATTAAAGTTCATGATGGATGATATGCTTCACATGTCAATCTTTCATTATCATCATTAAATAATTTCTTTTAAAACTATCATTCTACATGTGTATCTTTAGCAGTCTTTCATAACAAGAGATTAACCAATACCACAGTGTTTTAAGATTTAAAATAACAATGTGAAAATCATTTTGAATCAACAATCAAAGAATTGCCAATAAAGGTAGCTTCTATGCACTTCAAATGTATATACTACTAGCAAAATTACCCTGAGTGGCTTGGTTACATTTTCCATTGTTACAAACCTACAAAAATATCTTTTTTCATGATTAAACATAAATTTTATGCAAAATCGGCTTAGATTCTAATTCTGTCTTTTAAAATATAAAGTTGATTCTTTCAGCTTAATACATGTTGTTGTCCAAAGTTCATAATTTTATTTTAAGCAATATTAATTTGCAAAAAAATAAAAGTCAGCACATCAAGCAACTGATTTCCACATGTTATCTTATGGAAAAATGTCAATCTCCTATACTGGCAGCACTGATTAATCCCAGCTGACCAAACCTTGACCAACCACTAAGTAAGAACCATACCAAATCTGGTTGTTCTAGGTCAGGGGTTGGTAACCTATGCCAAAAGTGGCAGGCAAAGTGATTTTGAATGGCATGCAAAAGAAGATAAATAATTCATACTTAATATATTTATTACAAGTATGTGGTACATTCAAAGATCTTTGGAAATTTAGTGAACTCAAGTTGTATTTTTAAAAAAATCTTAATTTTTTTTATGATGCCTTCCCCGTAAAGCCAATTTTTTTAGGCTTGTCTGCAGGTAGGGGAAAAACCCCAAGACGAATCACAACATCCATTCCCGAAGCGGGATTCGAACCTGCGACCTTTGGATTAGAAGGCAGGCACACTACCTACCAGTCTAACCCGGCCGACTTTAATAGTACGAGTAATTATTCACCTCTAAAGTCTGCTTATTCTAATTCTGTGTTCTCACATAGTTCATGTGCCTTCCGTCCCGTGTTCTCCCTCGCCGCCTTTGTGACTAATAAACACAAAATATGGAAATTCAGACCGAGAGGTACAAGTGCACACCATTTACAATATGATCCTTAAGTAAACCAGGAGTGATCGAATAATAAAATAATTATCTTTTAATTGAATTAAAATTTATTACTGGCACCTTAGATTGGCGAGAATATGGCACGCCAATTGTAAAAGGTTGCCGACCCCTGTTCTAGGTTCTTCGGGGGGTAATGTGGGAAAAACTACCTGTAGTGGCAATAGGAGAGGATAGACTGAGCCATTTAATTATTCTCTATTTGTTAGCCAATCAGAATCTTCTTAGTTCTCACGAGCCAGAATGGATGTATAAGGACACGCATAAATCAATAGCTACAAAATTTTTCGTAACAGAGGTATTTCTATTAAAAAGATTTGTGATTTTTTTCGGATTTCTTACTGTTATTCTTCTGTTTCCTGCCAGAATATAAATATCCTATGATAAAACATATATATATATATATGTTGCATATATAACAACATCATATATTTATTATCTTCCTTCGTATGCCCAGGATTACTGAACATAAAGTCGCGTTAGTGTATACCAGAAATTTTGTTCATTATTCAAAGATCTAAGTTCCAGCAGTTTCACATTAGCAAATACAGGAAGTCCTCGACATTCGTATGTTCGACTTTTGTACAACCCGCATTTTCGTACATTATACATTCTCACCCCTAAACTGCATTTTGTATGCCGAATTCAGACTTTCGTATGTCAGCTGACGAACAAACATTTCGAGCTATCGCATAGTGGCGCTGTCTGTTAGCCAAGCCAAACACTTTTAATAAATTACCAAATGAAGCAAAATGCATAAATATAATAAAATTCAAAAGAGTAATGGCTTCTTGGCTGAAATCTAAATCATTCTACTCAATTGATGAGTTTCTAGAAAGTGACCTAGCAGATTTAAATTTTTTTAAAGAACAAGGAACCGATCTACACAGGCTTTGATGACGTTGGCGATATCCCATTAGCAGACCGTGAAACAATTTGAGACATAATGATTGTGCAGTTGCTTGGCTTTCTTGCAAATGACAAGTGAACTCAGCAAGACTTTCTTACGAGTTTGGGTCTCGATTCACAGGTTTAAAGCCTTCTCTGTCTTCTCTACATAGGAATTCCTAGGTACAAAAGACACTTTGAAGTACCACTTGCAACACTAGCTGTAATCGCTTCTTCACTTTCCTTATCGATCTTGTTGTGGACTCGTTCACACCAAGTAATTTACCAACTGATGAAGCAGATTCATTATGCGCAAGCCTATCTAAAACTTCAATTTTCTTCTCCAAACTCATCATTTTTTCCCCCTTTTTATCAACTTTTCTTTTATTTCAATCATCACTCTCTTTGGGGCCATGATTAGGCAATATCACAAAAAAAACTATGAAAATAGCAAATTGCTTTAATGAAAAAAACTCGCACTTTCGTACATTATACATTGACATCCCTGAACCGCCTTTCGTACGCCGAATTTGGACTTTCGTACGTCAGCGAAATGACGAATGAACATTTCAAGTGGTGCTGGTTGCCAGTTTCTGCCACGTTGCCATCTTTGTCTGTACAGCAGTGATTATTTGTGCAATTATTTAAATATTTTATTGCATTTTGTCCTCTCTCTCTATATTATGAAATCTACGATTGTGTCTAAAAGGCCCCTGCTCAAAAAATTCAACATTTATATCATAATTAGAAATTTTATAATATTTTTTAGCTCTCTAAGAACGGAACCCCCATTATAACATGTAAGTCTATTGTTTGACTTTCGTACACGTTTTCAGGAACGCATTATGTACGAAAGTAGGGGACTGCCTGTAACTTTTTTCCTGTTTTAATTTAATTACTTTTCATTGCACATGATAAAATCATTGGGGATTACAGTTAAAACGTTATATTCCAGTTTTTTCGTAGGTTATTAAGAATTAAAATATATGCCTTATAATTACATCTTAACAGCACTGGAAGATGAAACAGCGAAAACATTTTTTGCTTTGTGTTTCTGATTAAGCCTTCTTTTAATGTTATCAATATAAAAAAATTGATAGCGAGCATTGTTCAATTTTAAAAGTTTTAATTCTCCTAAAACTTGTGGTTTACTGAATGCCATAAGTTAGTTTATTTTAATTTGGACATTTGTAATTAGGGGTAATGGCAGCTTTAAATGATGGCAAAATGAGTGATGGGATGAAAAAGCTTGGAAACCACATTTAACATCATTAGGCAGTAACTTCAATGCCATCCTTACAAGTACATACTCCTACTGCATCATATCAAAAATGTACAAATAAATATTTATTTAAAAAATTATTGCTTATAAAATATAAAAAATGAGTAGTAACATTTAGGTGTTTATTTGAAGATAAGATAACTTGTGTAAATCTGTTCCAATGCTGGAAAAAAATTACAATTCAAAGATGTAGCCTTAAAAAATTTATTAAAAAATAAAATTAATACATTGTTTACTGGAAATATTTGCTTTCCAAGAAATAGTTTATTGATATGGTATCATGGAAAAAATGATTTTGCAGGACTATAACTTTAAATTTTTTGCATAATACATTAATTACAATATTTCAAACTGACCAAAAAAATGTAAATGATTGATTTACGTATAGAAAACTATCACTGTACAAAAATGGATTATTCAATAATGCCTTCTTCAGATAATTATGTGATCCGAAATTTTTTCCTTGTGAATAAGAATCTATAATAATTAAAAGTGCAATCAATACAACTGTATCTGATAAATATGAACATTGTACAAATGTTGCAATTTTGAAAAAATTATAAAAATGAGTAAAAGCTCAAATATTTTGCTAAAAGGCTTAATTGTTTAGAAACTAAGTAAATGATATTGGTTAAGTCCTCTTTTGAGAAATATTTTTGTTAACCATAACAGTACTTCATTAATAAAGTACCCATACTTAACGGAAATTCATGGATCATTGATTCTAATGAAAATAAAAACTTTGAGCAACTTCATTATAAGTAACATATTTGGCCATAGTTCAATGAATAAAAAGAAAGAAAACTTTATAAGCTTACGTGAAAATGCATAATATCAAGCAGGCAAGATGGGCAGATGCCTTATTTGATGTGATAGTTGTACTCTTAATATCAGCTCCACAATGGCAGCATCTCATTCGCATCCCCTTCGGACCAACTGCCACAACATGGGAAACTACAGTTTCAAAGAATAAGATGCAGTATACGTTGAAACACTTCCATGCTATCATTTATCTATCCTATATTTTATTGCATATCATCTATGCTGTTCTTCATCTATTATTACATTTTAAAAGTAAAATAAAAAGAAATATATGCCTCTTTAGAATTAAAGGGTGGGATTTGAGGCTATCTTTTGGTGAAATTTATCTCTTTTCATGAATGGATTCAAAGGCATTTCTAAATTTTAACCTTTATCAGCCATGCGTACACTAAAATGCTGAACAGTCTCACGACATGCATTCAAATCTGAATGATAGTGAATGTTTTTATTATTTACTTTCATTAATTTTATTATTGGGATCAATTCATTTTATTTATTTATGGTTATGAAATACTAACAGGTAGTGACTTGTATCCTTATACACTACTAGTAGATGTTGCTTGCATTCTGCAAGCATTTCAGCCTTCTTCAAATAATGGGGTAAAAACAACATCTAAAAATTAGAATTTTAATGATGTTGGATTTTCTCCATTGGTTGTGACTGAAAACCTATAATCCTGCTAAATTTGAAGTCTCTAGGTCAGGGGTGGCCAATCTCTTTCTGTAAGGTGCCACATATTATGCTGAAAATGTGTCACGTGCCACCTAATATTTTTGCATTAGTGGTAATCTAGATGGCAGGGACAACACAGAAAGAGAGAAGCCATTGTATTTGTTTAGAAGATGGACTTGTCTGTGGTCCTTCTGATGTGGGTTGGAAGTTTTTTAAAATCATTAATACTATCAAAAATTAATACAATATACTAAACCAAGATTTCCGGCAAAAGTGAAATTAAATTTTTAAAAGTTTATCAACTGCTTTCGAAACATATGAACTAATAACATAATGAATGTACAATTTTAATTGGTTAATAATATGTCGTTATTACTGCGGCTTTAATCCTTCGTTTTCATGTTGTTAGTAGTTAAGATGGCAAGAGATCCATGGTGGATCAGTCACGATTCCTGCTGAGAAGATGGACCCATCTGTCTCTCTTGCGGTTGCTGGTTTAAAGTTTGACATTGACTTTATCCCAATCAGAATATAGAAAATTTTTTAATTAACGTACGTCCCATTTCAATACAAAAAAGAGAGGTTTCTTAACATCTCAGAATTGGCTACTTTGAGATAAAGAGTGAGACCAACTCATTCTCATGGCTCTTAAAAGATCTAGGTAGAGAATATAGTAACATTGTAATTTAGTAGCTGTAATTTTGTGAACATAAGATAGCGAAGCTGCAAAATGTAAGTAGCACCAGTATCAATTCTGTCTCGTCCACCTGAGCCGTATAACACGTGAGCATTAATTTGCAACATTTCTGAATTTTTTGTATTCTCACTGCAGAATTTCCGACTTCGTTCCCAGAGGCCTCGTTAAGCGAGGTATACCAGTATACTATATAAGAGTGGGGCAGTAATTTTGAAATGTTTAGACAACTACCTGCAAAACAAGACAAGTCCAACTCAGTCTTGAAAACAGAGACTAGTTTGTGTACTCAATTTTCTTATACGTTCTCATTTCGTTGGATTAAAGTAGCCACACGCAAACACAACACTCAGTCTGTCGTCAAGGAATTGTAGAACCTAGAATGTTAACCTTGACATTTTTCAATATATTTTAATTTAATTTTTCAAAATCGGGAGGCGTGACACTGACAAGAGCTTTACGTGCCACTAGTGGCATGCGTGCTGCAGGTTGACCACCCCTGCTCTAGGTCATTTGGAAGTGCGTCATTATTTTTACCCTCTTATGGGGCAATAATGGGGCAAAACCGCCCCTAAAAATTACAATATTAAGAATTTTGTTTTACAATGTTTGTTGCAACACTACACATTTCTGCCAAAATATAATCATGTAGCTCCATTACAAAATCATTTACATTGATTTGTTTAAACTTTTGAATTTTTAACGTTCACAATAATAAACTTCATTGTAATTTTCAATGTTAAATTTCACTGGAACATCAAGCTATAACTTTCTTAAAAATTTCATATTCGCAATTTGACTGAAATTACATAAACATTTGTCTATTTGTTTAAATTTTCAACCACTAAAAATTGCAAATTTAAGAATTTTATATTTTTGCACACATTTCTGCCAAATTTTAATGAAGTAGCAACTCTAGAAATGCATTTATATTGAGTTAATTGTTTAAAGTTCATGATTTTTTAACAGCCACAATAATAAACTTCATTGTAATTTTCAATGTTAATTACTGCTGAAAAACCAAAGTCTAACTTTATGAAAAATTTCAGCTTCCTAGCTCGACGAAAAGTACATTAACATTTGTCTACTTGTTTAAATTTGTGAATTTTTAACGGCCAAATAAATAAACATATTGAAATCTCTATAATCCCGGTTTACTATACGATAAATATGATATATTTTGGAAACACATCTAGACAGGAAAATAACTATTGGCATTAGTAGCGACGAAATATTGTGCATTACATTGAATTGAAATTGGGCACAATACATATTAAAATATGCTACATAATTTTCCATCTGTAACCTATATATATTATTATTTATTCGATATCCAAATGATGGTGTTGAGCGCTTGAATATAAGACGCATGGACTTCATTCAGCTGCCTGCGATGTTCTTTACAAGAAAAATTATTTAAAATCAGGAAACAGGGATTCTGAAACTGAATCTGTTGAAAAAAGTTCCAGTGACAATGACAGTGATGATGAAGAGGATTTAGAAATAGTGAATTCGCAACTGCTATTGAAATGTGCAACAATGTTACCGATTATTGCGGAAAAAACATTGAACTGAGTGAAAAGGAGTTCAACATTGCCATTATTATTGAAAAAGTGCAGAGTACTGTATGATTCTTTCGTAAATCGCCATCAAAAAATGAGATATTACAAACATATGTAAAAATTGAGCACAAAAATAAGGAAATGCAACTCATACATGATTCGAAAACCAGAAGGAATAGCTTGCTAGATATGTTGGAGAGATTTTTAACCGTGAAGGAATGCATTCTTAAAGCAATGATTGATATGAAGAAAACTTTAAATATTTCAGAAGAAGAATTTAGTATAATTAATGCCACTGTATCATCACTGTGTCCGATCAAGAACGGCTAGGTAAAAGAGATTCAACATTGCTTTCAGCGGAAGGCATATTTAAATTCATACTTGATGAACTGACTGAACAGAATACTGATTTTTCTGCTCAAATGAAAAAATTCATACAGACAATGCTAGAAGAACGTAGAAACAAGAATCTAGTCGGTTTGTTGAAGTATTTAAACAATCCCCAAAATTATCAACAAAATATGAACTTTACGTTCCCTTCAAAATTGGAACTGAAAACTGACGCTATTAAGTTGATTTGCAGGCTTTTTATCCGTAAGCCTGAAGATGCTGGCAACAATTCAGGTGGTGTCATCGAATCTAAACCTCATGCCAGCTCCTCAGATTCAAAAGCCTGCTCTTCATCGGCCAGTACATCGCCATTTATACATAAATTGGATGCTGCCATTGAAAATGCTGTAAGCACTGGAAAATTGAACATTAGCTCTTCTTATAACACGAGAAGCATCACTACAGAATAGATATCTATGAATTAACTGGAAAGCGTACAACTAGGCTAAATGATCTGTTTGAAGCTCTCTTTACGATTCCACCAACATCTATTGAAGCAGAACGTGCATTTTCTGCGGCAGGTCTCTTTATTACAAAATTACGCACAAATCTAAGTGATTCTAGTGTGAATAATTTGTTTGTTTTTTAAAATTATTTTATTAACAATAAAGAATAATTTATGGGTATGAAATATTGTTTTAAATACATTAATATTTTTTCCATAAAATTACTGTGTTTCTATACTTTGTAAAGAGCTTTTACTTTTTGAAATTTTATAAGAAAAATTTTATTATATACTTATTATTCACTTCCTGTAAGCATTTTTTATTCGGTTTGTGTGTTATACCAAGTTTATAATAAGTAAATATAAATGTTTAAAATATTTAATTTATTCCTTCTTTTCTTGTTAGTATGTTTACGAAAACTGAATCCCGGGAAATTCCTGGGATTCGAGTGAATCAATCTCGGGATCCCGGGATTGAAATAAATCCAGGAAATGTTAACCCTTAGTATGGAGAAAGTAAAAATATGGCTTGGGATGAAAAGCAGGCTTTATCGTGAATAAATGAGACTCCCACTTTATGACTGATTATAAACATCGTCTATTACTTGGAATCATTACAACAAAGGACTTTCATTAACAGAAGCAGCTTACGAATTTGTTACCAATTTAAAACTGAAAATTTAAAATGACATTCAGGATGGATTTCTTAAAGGAAATAAATTTGCCCAATAATAGAGTTAATTGCCTTAAATTTTAAAGAGAAATACCTCTACATTAAACTATTAAGCAAAGATTGGTTCAAGAAAGAGTACAATAGCAACAAACTTATTTGAATTAAACTAAAAAATAATTTAACCATACAATGTGAAAGATATACTATATAAAAAGATCAAATAAAAATATGTATATACTAACTTTCTGGTTTGGAAAATCTTTGTTGATCGTAGACTAGGTATAGCTCCAACCTCAGGGTGAAAAACCCGTTTTTATCAATGGGAAAAAAATAATATTTACACTAAATATTGACGTCACTTCTTGAGCAAAGACAAAAACATCAATTATGCCCAAGGAAAATTATATGCTAAAACTTGATAGTAGATTCTTCAAACAATAAAAGACCACACCACTTGACTGATGTTTCCACAATGATGGACGTATTGGAACTAATGTGGACAAAGAGTTCTTTTTCGATGACACTGATTCAAAATGCGAGGGAGGAGGAAATGTTGAAGGAGAAGGGGTTGAAAACAGTGGTGTGAGAATATGTACCCCATCCTCACACACTCTAACACAGCGTTGCAATTACTAAGGAGCAGTAAAAGCAACGCAAAAGATATTTTGTCCTCAAACCAAACAACTGAAAATTTTCAATGTGGCCGAATGAATGCACATGAAAACAAAGGGGAACCGCAAGAGGGAGGGTCTTGGGATATCCCGTGCCCTCCTCGGACTTTCTAAAGATTTCTTTGCTCTTGCGCACCCTTGCAAATGTCTCCTGCTAGACAACTTCTGATGAGACTGCAGAGGCTAGTAAGGCGGAGCCGATGCTGAGGCATGACCTTTCTCCCCCCCTCCAACCTATGCTTCTCTCTTCAGGCCCGCGACTCCCTTTGGTGCAAGGGGTGCATTGCACCTGGGCAGAAACCCTAGGGGGCGGCAAATCACAGAGGGAATCAGCTAGAAATATTAGGGGTGGTGAGAACTGCTTTCACCCGGTCGGCAAAGATCCCCAGCATGTAACAGCAACAAAATGTTGGAAAAACCACATCCAACCATCTGTATTCGGTAGCATTCTCGGAAGCCACTTTCAGATATACTATTTTGCCATTCAAAGTAGAGCCTGGTTGCTGCCTCTGGACATTCATTTGAAGTCACATTTCCACATTTATTCTCCATCAAACACTAAACATATCAATGGAAAACCAAATGGAAAAACTAAATTAAGGTATTTTCCAAAAACGTTTGCCAAGAAAATTTGGTGCCCCTAAAAATTCGGCCCCCCAAACGGTCGCTTGGTCTGCTTGTATTGTTGAGCTGGCCCTGATCCTCCTATATCCTATGTAAGAAGCATTTATATATTGTAGATGTAAGAAACAATTTTTACCATGTTTGAAAAATTAACACTAATTTTTAGAATTTCTCATAAGATAGTTTTCTTTCAATCTATATAAATATCTCAGAATATATTAACAGAAAAATAAACCCCTTTAGTGTTTCATTGTGCACATTTAATTTTGGTCTGCCTTTCTGAGACACAGACTAACTTCTTACCAAAATCAACTAAAGACTTCCTCTTTAATTTTATACTAGCAGAAATACCCGGCGTTGCCCGGGGAAATTTGGTTCAAATTCGATCAGAATTCTAGATGACACATGGTATTTAAGAATTCACTTGGCTGCCGTTTTGAATAAAAGAGGCAGAGAGAAACAAAAACCACGTATGAATTATTTCTGGGAGCCCTCCACAATCGTACCAAATCTGATTCAAATCAATAGTAGGACTTGGGAAAATATGCATAGTTTAATCAGATCCCACCGTCCAATTACAGGTAAGGACGTAGTCATTTCCCACCTTTCTCATTGTGTATAAGATGTAGAGTTACCTGTTATTAATTAATTTATTTATACGTAATTTCACATACAGCATAATCGCCATTTTACAATGAAATATTAACAGTAGACAAAGACATAAATCAACATATAACACAACATCCATGCCCGAAGCGGGATTCGAACTTGCGACCTTTGGGTTAGAAGTGAGAACAGGAAGTTTATGAGAACAGTTATTTTATTGAACAGTTTAGGCATCAGAACAGTTCGAAAAGAACTGTTCCGTTCTTTCTGACCCATCTCTAGTGTCCAAATATTTAGCATTAGCATACAAAGTTGTTTTGCTTTTTGTACAATTAATATAAAACATTTGGGGTTAAAAAGTAGCCTCCGACCTTCCTATTTGTGAAGAAAGTGTCTGTTGAAAGTTTGATTACTCTAGCTTTAATGGTGTGGAAATGTATAGATGCACAAACAAACTTTCATAAATATATAGGAGATTCTGTCTCATTGTGCACCTTTTTTGGTTTATCCATCTGTCTATCTAAAAAGAATCTGCTTATGCCTTCAGTCGGTCTGTCTGACATGCTAACTCCTGCTAAACAAAAACACCTACAGACTGTTTTTTCAAATCAAATCAGTATTCTGTTGTAGGTTTTCTTAAGGAGGTTTAAGGTATAGTATTATTGAAGAAAAATCATACTAGTATGCATAAATTGTAACATTCTGTATTTACAATTTTCACTTTCTCATACGAAGTATCGAGAAAGTATTGTTTTCGCGAAAAAATTCGACCTCGAGATTTTTACAGAAATAGACGTTTTAGATATCGCTGAATCCGAAAAAGTGGTTTTCGCAATGCTGTCTGTCCATCTGTTACTGGCACTGGAGCCTAGACGTTAGAGCAAAAATGAATGAAATCTCGTACTTAGGCATTTTATCATACTGAGCAGAGTATATGTAGAAATGGTTGACATTGATCAGTAATTAAGGGTAGTTTATTCTACGCATTTTTAACAACAATCCGATTTTCTCAAAAACGGCTCTAAAGATTTTGATCAAATTTCGTACAGTTACTTGAGTTTACGTCTTCAATAATACTGTATAGTTCATATTTCTGAAAAAATTAATATAAGGCTAGTTTATTCTAGGCAACTTTAACAATAATTCGATTTCCTCACAAACGGCTCTAACGTTTTTGATCAAATTTCATAAAGTTACTTAAGTATACATCTACAATAATACTACGTATTTCATTTTTCTCAATGAATGAATATAAGCCTAGTTGATTGTTGGGCAACTTGAACAAAAATTGGATTTCCTAAAAACAGGCTCATACGATTTTCATTTTCTAAAGATAACTAAACGACGCATTAGTACCCATATATGAGAAAGTTTGTACAATGTATGTTGTACCGATATTTTTAACACAATTTACTGTCTGCGCAGCTTTTTCCTTACTTGTTTTCCAGTTGGACAAAGTTTATAAAAACAGTACTATGTAAAAAAAACACTATTGAAAATTGCAAAAGACAACTACATATCAATGATAAACCCAATTTACTGTTTGCATAAATCCTTTCTCAATAAAAAAACGAATGCCAATACAAGTACATTATGAAGTTACAAATTTTCGAAATAATGAAAACATACCTAATTTTTCTAGCCTAGTGTTATGAAAATTTTCCAGAACATGAGTGCTAAAAATCTTTAACCCTAAGAACTATATAAAATAGAATTATAAAAAGGAATGAAGAAATTCTGCATACCAACAAGCAACAAATTTATGATAATGTTTATTTCAATGTCATCAATAACAAGAATCATATTGATAAAAACATATTGAAACCTAAGTGCTACACGGCCGAGGCAGCGGATGCGGTAGCGCGTAGGGTTTTTGAACACGCAAAGGTTTTTTTACGTTAGACGAGGATAAAACCATTAGATGTTAGAAAAGAGTCCGCCAACCCTAGGAAGTCCAAGAATCGCTATATAGTGAGAAGCAGAAAAATAAAATTGTTAGATCAAGTGGCGGGGAAATCCAGATCGAAAATACCCGTAGAAAACACAATAAAAATTATTATTATGAACTGACGAAGCATTCGAAGGAAACAGGCTGATTTTTGCCACTTAGTTAAAAGCCATCGTGCAGACGTATTGGGAACTGAGAGCTGGCTATCGGGCGACATAATTCTAATGAGATTTTCCCACCAGATTACATGGTATATCGCAAAGACAGGAAGGAAAGAGTCGGAGGTGGAGTTTTCATCGCCGTCAGAAAGAGTATATCAAGCCAATTAGAGGAGATTAACGTCAGCAAACACTGTGAAATGATATGGTGCTCCCTTCGTACGAGAAATGGTAAAAAATTATTTTTTTGCTCATTTTACCGCCCACCTGACTCAGGAGTCGAGAACATTGGAGAACTCAGTCGTACATTGCAGGTGACAGCTAGGAGAAAGAACGATCCAGTAATCATTCTTGGAGGAGACTTTAATCTTCCATCGATCGATTGGAAATTCATAACCTATGTTAGTGGTGGAAAAAATAGAGAAGCTTGTCGTGAATTAATTGAAGCGTTTACTCTAAACTCTCTAGAGCAAATCGTCAACGAGCAGACGCGATATGACAACAACGGAAACATATTAGATCTGCTAGCCACTACCCACCCACTATTGACTAGAAACCTACAAATCGACAATGGCATAGGTGATCATAAAATAGTAATTACCGACTTCAAATACACCCCTGCGACAATATATAAGCCAACGCGATTAGTCTATATCTTCAGTAAAGCAGATCTCCCAGGTTTAAAAAATTATGTTACAAACCAAATAGCGACATTTATCAATTATGCGAATAGTAAGAGCGTAGATGACTCTTGGACGGAAATTTTGTGAATCATTTGAGAAGGGCTAAAAACTAGTGATGGGCATAATCGAGAGATCATAATCGATTCATTCGATTACGACATATCATTCGATTATACCAAATTAGTAGTTAATATTACTAACTACTAATTTGGTTAGTACGTAATGGGCATAATCGATTCATTCAAATTAGTAGTTATGATCATTCGAATGATTTTAGTAATTAGGAATCTTCCGAATGATTTAGTAGTTGGAATAATTCGAATGATTTTAGTAGGTGGTTTGTTTATTTATTTATTTAATAGTACTTTATTAGCACCTACTCTGAAATTTTACAAAATAATTTCAAAAAAGAGAATTTTCACTTGCATATGGTTGTAAAGGTTTTGTTTCGTTTAACATGTATATTTCTGTAAGTATATTTGCTATTTAAATGATTCCTTTGGCGTAAATAAGAGGTCCACCGTTCTAATAATTCAGTTTTTGTTTGTTTATACTATTTAAAAGTTTTCTTTTGACTATATGTCTTATCAGCTCCTTGTAACACTACTAAAAATTGAATTTTTTATTAAATGTATATTAAATTGAATGCTACCAATATGAAAATTACTACAAAAATAACAAATATTACAAATTTATAATTTTATAAGATTATTTCAATGAGAATTTTTACAGTCTTCACTTTGATATGAAGGATAGTCTTTTCAATTTACATTTACTATGCCATATTTCCTTTTGTATAATTAAAAGTTCTAGCAATCAAATGATTCACAGTTTTTATGTAGATATATTTTTAATTAAAATAGTTTTCTGTTGATGGTACCTATCTATTTTATCAACACATTTGAAAGCTATAACACTACCACATATTAACAAATATGAACTCCACTAAATATTACAAAAGTAAAAAATATTACCAATAAATGATTTTATAAAATAATTTACTCAGAAGTGTTTTCACTTTACCTGAATATAAGAGCTGTTACATATTACATGTTTATATTTATTATTGGAATGCTTTATTCAATTTAAGTGATAAGGTTTTTCATCATGAAAAATATTGGTTTCAATTGTAAACTCATTACAGGTTTTGAATGCATAAAATGTAAGCATTCCAGTTTACAAAGCTTAGAAAATAAGATTATTGTTTTCATTAAAGATAATTTTGAAAAAAAACATTCACAAAAAAAGCTCACAGAAATAACTAGAATATACCATAAGAAAAAAACTAAAGATTACTATTAAAAAATATTATGTAATTCAAGTTCTTTGAAGATAAACGATTTCTTCGTTCCCTTACAATTTCCCCAGTTTTAGAGAAAACTCTTTCGGATGGAACTGATGTTGCTGGGATAGGTAGATATTTCAAATGTAGCTGGTACAGTTCTGGCCAAATGTGTTGGTGCTTTTCCCAAAAGTGGAAAGGGTTAGCCTTTCTGAAAAAAAAAATTAAAATAGATATAAATTACCAGAGAAACCCATCGACTCCTCAGACTTATTTCAATGTAGCTTAAATACATACCTGTCAACAAGAGGTATTTGAAGGTATTGCCTCAACATACAAGACACTAGGGCTGAAGACTTAATGATAGTTTGTATTTGTGCTGCTTTTCTGTCGAAGTCTTCCCAGCAGTTGTCGTCATTTTCCTCTTGGCTTGTTGAAGGTTGGGATGAAATACTGGTTTCTTCCTTTTGGGCTCTATCAGAACCCCACAAAGACTCCATTTCCGCAGCTATCCACTTCTGTGCATTCAGTCCATTTTCTTCATTTCCAAGCCCTCTTTTTTTGAATCTGGGGTCAATAAATGTTGCCTTTCCAACTAATCTGTTCATTTCCAATGTACCCAGTCTTCTATTAAATATTTCAATTAGAGACTTTTGCAATTCCTTCCCAACTATAGATTTTGGATTTTTTTCCCTTAGAATAGATTGTAAACCTCTTACAAGGGGAATAATGGTTGACATTGTAAGATATTTTTCAGCAGACAACTCAACTGTCAGATTTTGAAAAGGTTTTAGAAGCGGAATACAGTCTGATATTACGTTCCATTCTGCAGCACTCAAAAATTCTGGGGCATTCTTAACTGAAACAATTGTTGCAGAAAGTGGAGTTTTCAACGCTTCTAATCTTTCCAGCATTTCAAGTGTTGAGTTCCACCTGGTGATCACATCTTGTTTCAATTTTAGTTGTGGGAGACCCATCTGGTTTTGTATTTACCTCAATTTATCTGAAGCCAGTACACTACTTTTGAAGTGCCCAACCAATTGTCTGCATTTTTGTAGCAATTCAGCTAAGAGGGCATTCTTTCCAATTGCTTCCTTTACACTTAAATTTAATGTGTGTGCAACACAAGGATGATGATGTTTGCATAAATAATCAGCAACAGCTTTTTTAATGTTTGCACCATTATCAGTTACTATTGCTACAATTTTATTAAAGATTCCCCAATTGTTGAAAATTTTCTTCAAGATATTTGCTATGTTCTCTCCTGAATGAGTTCCATCAATTTGTTCAGTATCTAAAACTCTGGCAACCATTGAATTACCTGTAATATAGTGTGCAGTAACTGTCAAATAAGATTTTTGATTGTCTGTTGACCAGATATCGGTAGTTATTGCTAAATATGCCACATTAATCAACTCTTGCCGCCTCACTTTGTTGGCCACTTCACTATAAACTTCTGGCAAAATTTTTGTTGTGATTGTTTTCCTGCTTGGAGGATTGTAAAGTGGCTGTAATCTTGTAGAATACTTTAAGAAGGCTTTATTTTCTGTAATGGATAATGGTTGCAAATCTTCCACTATCATCTCAATAATTACTCTATCTAATGCAATAACTTCTGATTGGGAGAGGGCACTGGAAGAACCAGAGTCTCAGCTGGCACTGCCTTTTTCTATGGGCCTGAGTTCCACTCTCAATATTTAATATACAGAAATAGTCGTAAATCTGCAAGAGATGAAGCGCGTAAGGAATTTGATGCCTGCCGATCCACGACACTTGGATTCACTCAAAAACGACTCAGAAAAATTTTGGTGGTACGTGCGAGAAATTCGAGGTCAGTCCACAGTACCTCTTCTACGTACAGACAACGGTGAAAGTGTACACGATTCATTTACTAAGGCTAGTATGTTAAATCGGTTCTTCGAAAATTGCTTCACAATAGACAGCGGTGATTTCATTGATTTCCCTACTCGTATAGACTCAAAGTGTACACGATTCATTTACTAAGGCTAGTATGTTAAATCGGTTCTTCGAAAATTGCTTCACAATAGACAGCGGTGATTTCATTGATTTCCCTACTCGTATAGACTCAAATATGAGTGACATAGAAATATCCGAAGGCGGTATCGTTAAATTACTAAGTCAGGTCCATAAAAGAAAATCGCCAGGGCCTGAAGCCATACCTGCATTCATTATAAACTCGTTGGCAAACGAATTAGCTCCGTACCTTAAGATTCTATTCAGAAAATCTTTAGATGAGGATGTAGTTCCTTTGATATGGAAAACAGCCCACGTTACACCAATACATAAAACGGGAAGTAAATTAAAAGTGGAGAACTACCGCCCTATATCGTTGACATCAATCTTCTGTAAGGTTTTTGAGCATATTATCGGTAGCTCAGTAATGTGATTTCTCGAAAGCAAAGATGTGCTTAATAGAAACCAGCATAGCATGGTTTCCGGAGAGGCAGGTCATGTGAGACTCAGTTAGCTCTACTCACACAAGATATTGTGAAAGCAGTGGATAAAGGAATAGGAGTTGATGCAGTATTTTTAGACTTTAGGAAAGCCTTCGACACTGTTTCTCACGTGAAAATAGTGCAAAAATTAAGGCCTTATTCAATTAAAGAGAAAATTGTAAATTGGATCGCCTCGTTTCTTTCCGATAGAACCCAGAGAGTAGTCCTCGATGGAGTTGCATCAGACGTCGTCAAAGTGACTTCCGGCATGCCTTAGGGAAGTGTAATCGGACCTCTGTTATTCTTGATATATATAAATGATTTAGTGGATAATATAAAGTGTAAATTTTGCGGATGACACACATGTGTATGGAGAAATCAACACAATACACGATCAGGAGAATTTGCAAAAGGACCTTCAGGCTATTACGAAATGGTGTAAAGATTGACAACTTGACCTGAATATAAAGAAATGCGCCGCAATGAACTTCACACGCTCCATGAATTTCAACCATTACCCGTACCAAATATCTGAAAGCTAAAATACATCAATAGCTACAAATACCTAGGAGTAACTCTCAGTAGCAATTTGTCTAGTAGAGAGCATATCAAAACTGTTATAGCATCGGCAAACTGAATTCAAGGGCTTTCCTCTAGAGTCCTGCGGGGATGCTCCTCGAATGTGAAGGAAATCGCATACTTTTCCCTAATACAACCCATCGTGGAATACTGTTGCGCCATCTGGGACCCTTTCGAGGATTGCCTAACGAGAGAGCTCAAAATGGTTCAGCATAGAGCGGCTAGATTTCTAAAAGGGGAATATCGGTATGATGCGAGTGTATCAGAGATATTGAGGGATCTGAAATGGCAGACATTGAAGAGTAGAAGAATTGATTACAAAAGAAACTATTTGAAAAATTGGAAAGCTCCGAATTCGTTGAAGACGTACGCGGCATAGTCGTCCCCATTGATGTTAGTGAATGTAATGTTAGATCAGAGTACAGGAGAAAATATGTCGAAACAATCGCTACGACAGAGAAATACTACAGATCCTTTTTCCCAGACGCAATAAGACAGTCCAACAGAGGAATTAGTTAGAATCCATTTGGTGTTGTGACACCCCCTGCCAAACGCTTCTAGCGGCTTGCAGGGTATTGATGTAAATGTAAATTAAAATAGGAAACCACATTTCCATTATACAGATATATGAAAAACTTTTCTTTCAGCTTCTAAATAACGTTTTGGTCTTCTTAAAAAAAGAAATGTCTCTGAAATCATATCCATGCCATTACCATAAACAGCACTCTACATAAAAAGCTGGAGTACTAAAGCTGAGTAAATTGTAAAGATGGCAATAATACCCAACTTTTTTCTTTCCAATATTCACATTCAAAATAATATTATTACATCTTTAATAAATAGCTACTTCACTTAGATGTGTCTGAGAGTGGTGCATCGATTTTAATAAGCTTGGATTCCTACAGATTATTTTCAATTTTTGATGTCCGGCAATAGTTACTAAGTTTCACTCTTTAGTGTACATTTAAAAATAATAAAGGTAAAGATATTCACAAAATTATGTGATAGTAAACACATCAAAAATATAGGATTCATATTTCAAAATTACATATATATATATACACACATACATATATATATATATATATAGAATAATAAATTAAAAATTATACCAATAAGTTTGTAAAAGGGCGAATTTTTAATGTATTTACCAGGGGCAGGAACGTTTACTACATGAACTTGGGCTGGAGGGTTAGGCACATTCATCAGCTGATTTCCGTACGCACCATAAGGTAGAGGTTGAGCAACTATTAAAAACAGAAAATTAATGATATACACTTATAATACTATCTCTTTAAATAATAATTTAATCTTGTTTACCTGCAACATTTGGTACATTCGCTGGCTGAGTTGTATATGCAGGCATGCCATGAGGAATTGGTTGTGATACTACTAGAGAATCATATTGTTTTATATAATGCAAATAACAGCATTACAAAAAATATAGATTAAAAATACAACACATTTCTCGATTTCTACGTGTACCTGCAGGATTTGGCATGCCTTGACTTGGATATCCTTGATAAGGATTAACAGGATGGTTTAATGATTGACTTCCCCCTGTCATTGCTTCGTCGTATGAAGGAGGAGCAGTCGGATGAACAAAATTGTCATTATGATCATCTGATAAAAGGGGCCCATGAGGAGCTTTTTCGCCCATATTGACAGTTTTAAATTCTCGTTGTAGTGAAATTGTTTTATATTCCTCTTAAAGAAAAATCATGAAAATAAAATAGTTCACGATGACGTACTCTATAATACAAAAAATGTGTAGACTACTCAACTACTTCCGTCGCTATCGGTCGCCATACTGATTCACTATTGCCAATTACAAATGTCACATGACACAAACCAATGAGAATACCAACCGTGAGAAATTTATATGCAATATTAGATTACCTACCATACTAAGTAGACATGAAACATATTTTAAGTAATCAAAAATATTACAATAACGCAGTTTTAAAGGCTTTATTGCCAGGATAGAATAATTATGCTTAAAAATGCTGGGTTTGTGAGTTTCAATTCCGCACAATTGCTACTCCTGTCTAAATACAAAAATAAAGAGATTACAGTGAATGATTATGGTCTTCTTTGTTTGAAATAATTCGATATATCCGGATTGGAACCTGTATTTTTTAATGAGGGACACATTACATTGTAAGGACGACTTTGAGGGAATTTTAATTCCAATGGATAATATCGCAATCAATTTCGAGTTGTAGACTCTAAAATAATATACACATTGTACGTTCTAAGCCTTGCTACTGTCTCAATGGCCAGGATTCATGACGATATTGGTCCACAATTAAAAACGTCTTCCAAATTATACGCCATCTTTATTCGCAACTGCAGAATAGCCAACTTGGCCAACATAACAAACGAGTATTCATATTCAGAGCTGCCAACCTCGTCAGCTCGGACACTACAATCCCTCCCCTCATGCCTATAAATTTCTTCGAAATTCTGTGTTATTTCATCTTCCTCACCCGTCCACAATCCATCAAGTATGTTCTGCTTTAGAATTTAATCCTGAAAAAGGGTAATGATTTTTTATCTTATGCAAAGAGGATGTTCAATTTCCTTCAAGACCATGAAAAGAATATTTTAATGGTGGATGAGATTCATGTCAAACCATTCATTGATTACAAAGGAGGTAGCGTTGTAGGTTTTTGCCCAAACTCTACTGCCATTGCAACATCAGCACATGTTTTTATGATATCTAGTTTGCTGTCACCTTTTAAAGAGGTAATTTACATTTTACCTGCTAATAGCTTAATTGCAGATGAACTATTTCATATATTACAAAAAATTATTATTAAGTTGGAAAATATTGTTTAAAGTAATCAGTCTAGTATCAGACAACAGTGTCATCAACAGAAAGGCAATGTCCAAATTTTCTCCAGTAAATAAATTAAGTATTGTATATCCCCACCCATGTGATAAATCTAGACCATAGTTTGAATATTTTCACAGAATTCACCGCTAGATGGTGATAGCGCTGTATACTAAAAATTCACGAATAAGCAAAATATCTCCGAAATGGATGGTTCTACGAAAATTTGTTTCAAACAAAACTCTACAACTTTTTTTCTTACGAAGATGACCAATTACGACGTTTTTAAGGAGATATTTGACGAAAACTGAAAAAACCGATTATTTCTATAAATAATTTCCAAACAACTGCTATGGAAAATTGTTTCAAATGAAAGTTGTAGGAAATTACATTCTCTATAACATTTGTATAGAATTGTATATACAATAATGATGTTTTAATGGAGAAATATTGCAAAAACCGAATCGGGTTTTGAATAAACCTCGACTTCCGGTCAACCTTTATTGTCCAAAAACTAATCAGTTCTCTCTGCCCATACCAAAGTGTTATATATGAAATTTGGTAACGATATGGCAAGTACTTTTTGAGTTAGAGCGCCCACAATCACATACACACGCACGCACTCACACACATCCACACACACACAGACATAATTCCGAAAATAGTCTAAACGTGTTCTAGGGATCTCAAAACGTGTATTTCTGTGAAATCTCGAAGTCGATTTTTTTCATTATCACAATACTTTCCCATTACTACGTACGGATAAAGTAAAAAATCGGTCCATATTTACTTATTTTGATGCTTGAAGGAAGAAAACCTTGCAAGTCGAGAAATGGATTCATACGTGTTATCTTATGGAAAAATGTTAATCCCCTATATTGGCAGCACTGATTAATCCCGGTTGACCAAACCTTGACAGTTCACTAAGTTAGGATGTAAAGAAGAATCATACAAAATTTGGTTATTCTAGCATTTATCGTTTAGGAGGAGAAACACGCAAACAAACCCTTCAAAATATATTATAGTAGATTTATTAATTAATTAATTTAGTTTTAATTATTTATTATTTTTAATTAATTACTTCAATTTAAAAATCTGTGTTCGAAGAATTTTTATTCATTTTTAAATTTACGTTTTCGAGTTGTGCTACTTTTGAAGCAAAGGTGCGATATGTACTAGAAATGCGACAGAAATTCTTTAGATGAATTTTCCGTTAGACGAATTGTTGGTTAGATGAATTTTCCTTAGACGAATTTTCCGTTAGACGAATTGTGTTTAGATGAATTTGATTTAGACGAATTTTCCGTTAGACGAATTGTCTTTAGACGAATTTTCCTAAACCCATTTATGATACGCTGTACACTTTCCTAACTTGTTTTATTTATATTGTTAAGTGACTTCATTAGGAACACTTATAGCTAGGTCATGTTTTATTACCTATAAAGTAACTTTGATTATTACTATAGTAAATTGAAACATTTTATTTATTATAGCAATAATTAAAACAAGCTTAATATCAATTTGAAACTTTAATTAATATCATTTATTGCAAAAAATGGTCATTTTCAATCCAATCTCAATGTTTTTTTATCTCCCTTAATAATGCACATGTGCAACATGCGCATATTCATTTATTATTTAATCATGAGCTCCTTTCAACATTAATATCAACTTGAAACTTTAATTAATATCATTTATTGCAAAAAATGGTCATTTCCAATCCAACCTCAATGTTTTTTTTATCTCCCTTAATAATGCATGTGTGCAACATGCGCATATTCATTTATTATTTAATCATGAGCTCCTTTCAACATTCTTTTAATTTCTTATAGATGCTGTTTATGTTGTTCGATTCCATATTGCCTGAATTCCCGCAAAAAAGTGGAACGTAGATGTACCAATTGTAATGAATATGTGGGAACTTATAATGCCTAAAATACCAAAATTTTGGAGATAACTATTACATGACTTAAGAATTGCATGTAAATGAATCTTTTTGAATTCAATATCGAAGGAGCTCCTAAGAAAGAGTACAATAAAAAGTTCCTTCTCGTAAAGAAATCTTTACAGTGCCTTTATTTAAAATATTTTGAGATAGCTATTTTATGAATTAAAAAATGCATTTAAAATGAATGCTTTTGGATTCCATATTGGAAGTGTTACTGAAAAAGAGTATAGCAAATAATTCCAAGTTGTGGAATTCTAATGTTAATGTTTAACTTTTTGAATATAACTATTGCATTTTTTTCATAAATATGTCTTTTCTTTAGATTTTATGAATTGTCATAGTTTACTGCAGTTTTCAGTAATGTGATGTTTTTAATACGTTATTATTACACAATCTTTATCATTTGAGAAGATTTTAAAATATGTTAAAGTGTTTTTATTTTCTTGTTACTAAGCTATCAAATCAAGTTCTATAATTTGTAAAGAATTTTCAGATTGTCATTTATATTTAATTGACCTTTATCATCTGTGCATCCAGGGCCATTGTGTAGAAATTTACCACTTGAGGCAGAAAGGCAAAATGCCATCCCAGTTCATAATGCATAGCTGCTGATTGGTGAAAACACTGCTATAATGCTGCCCCTAGAAAAGTACTGCCTTTCAAACTCTCATTATGTTACAGCCATAGTTCCCTCTAATTTTTTTCATCCATGGGCAAAATGAATATTGCTGTGTGCACCTTAATGACGCTAATGTGTGGATGTGCACTTGTGTTGACGTGATCCTATTCAGATATATCCTAAGATAAACACAGTCATGCGCATTTGAAAAATTTAGTACACGGAACTTCAAAAACTGCTGTGCGGCCGCACAGCTTAGAGGGAACCATGGTTATAGCCATGTGTGCATATCCATATTCGGTTAGCTGCTAATGCTGCTGTTGACTGTGTGACCTCATATGGGGATGTGATGCAGTGTTTTAACCTCAGTTTACCATATGATGCTGGACCATATCCAAATGTTTTGTAAAAATCACAGAACTTTCCCTCAGAGACCACAAAAATTTGAATAAGTCTAGCTATGAGTGGCAACATGGAGAATTAAATTTCAGATGATAAAGGTTAAATATGACTTCCCAAGCTTTATTTGTGAATTACTATCTTGTATTAATTTACAAATTATCTCTCATTGAGTTTATTTGCTTCTTGTAGTGCATTTTTATATTGCATATTATTTTTTTAAACAAATGGAAAAATTTGTAATTCTTTATTTGTATAAGTAGATGTTTTATTAAAGTTAATCAAGTTTTAAATGATTTGTCAGTAAGTATTTCACATGATGGTATTTATTGATAATGATAGGAGGAAAAAACCTTAGCATCCTTCAACAGTTATTTTTTTCTGAACAACCTTACATACACACAGTTGACAATGTATAAACCAACATCAACATAAATGAGAGAGAAATCTTCTGTCATCAAGGTGATGCGTATTGTTGTCAGTTTCGTGTAATGATTATGATTTACTGGGATTATAAATTCTGCTGAAAAAGTGATTACCCATGTGAAACTTCCCAATAACTTTTTCATCACCGCTTCATGGCCCACATGTTACCGACTCCAGGATTATGGCATCACCATTTGTTCCTTTGATTAGGTATCTGGATTAAAATTGTGAAATGCGTATGGCATCATTATAATTTTTAGTTGATAGCAATAGGAGTTTATGACATTACTGTTTCAACAATTTCATCAAAACATTTCATTTCTCTCGTCAATCTTGTTCAGTAATTACTTTTAGATTTAGTAGTAATCAGATAAGAGACTTTGTTTTTCCCCAATCAATTTGGTATTCTCTTGTGCACATTTTATCAGTTTGTCCATCGGCCTGATGTGCTAAGTCTTAAACAAAAGCAGATAGACTCAGATTTTTCGCCCATCGAATTAGTATTGTCTCAATGTGCACATTTTCTTATGGAGGTCCATCTGTCTGTTAAACTAAAAAAATGCATTTTAATGTCTGCTTCAGCAGCTCTTACCAAACTTATTCTGATTATGGACAAATTTTTACTCCAGTTCGGTATGGATTTTAATTTAGCCTCTAAACAAATGAACTTTATTCTTTCAGTTATGGGTCTGTTTATGTCCCGAGTTCCTATCTTAATTTTCATTAACTTAAAAATGAAATTTTATTGTCTTGCACTGATTTCAATACTTTTCTTATGGGGAGTAAAAAAACAATGAAATTTTTTATTCGAGTGTATCCAATTACATATCATCATGCCAAATTTTTTATCCGTAGCCCTTCTATGTAGAAGTACCATGAAATTCATATCCTACATCAGTAATGGTGAACCACTGAAACGCACGTTACACAGATACACGATAAGGCAGTGGTTTCCAAAATGGGCGAGTCCCCCTGGGAGGGAGGACGGTCAGGGGGGCGTAAAAAGACCACATTGTAGTTACTGTCGGTTTAACTGTCATAATCATGAGACCTAGAATATGCAGTTGCCGAATTTGAGCTCTCAAGTGGTTATGTTGTATCATTTGCGCCCACATTTTTCTTAAAATGGATGTATTGATTGTAATTGTAGATCCAATTGGTATTGTTTATGAAATTTGATTGAGCATGATATATAAGGGGGCATAAGGACATTTTTCTTAGTTGAAGGGGTGCAGATTTGTCAAGTTTGGAAACCACTGCACTAAGGAATTTAGCCTGACAAGTGAGCGAAGTTTAAGTGCCACCATTGCAATCCATCGATGGACCGATTGTCAGCATCGGTTCCAGTTATGAATTTGTAGCATGAGGCCTCAGTGCAACAACTTCGTCTGTGAATGCAACATACTGTGGAGAGGGATAGGCCGAAGTGACATTGCAGGTAATCGAGAGTACGAGAGCCGAGCTGGAAGAGCCATTGAGCAATTCGGTATCTAACTGTACGCCTTGCACAGGGAAACAGTTCAACGCTTTCTCATCTAGAATAATCAATTTACGACAGCTTCCGGCAAATTTTATTTGACTCATCAAGTTCAATCGTGGAAAAATCGATGGTGCGATGTTACGAATGAATTAAAAAATATAATTTATACAAAATGGGCATTAACTTATGTAATATTGTGTCAATAACAGTTGATGGATTCCCAAGTATGATTGGTAAACATATTGCATTTGTCCGATTTCTTGCAAAAAAATTCAACACCCTTTGCTTGAATTTCGCTGCATAATACACCAAGAAGCACTTTTGTGCAACAAAAAATTTATAATAACTTGAAAATGTGATTTCTGTTTTGACAAAAATTGTCAATTCTAAAGCTGCTCGAGCTCTTAAAATAGAGTTTGCAAAATTGTGAGATGAGGTAGAGCCAGGGAGCTCGAAATGGTTTAGCGTAGAGCGGCTAGGTTTGTAAAGGGGAAATATTGGTATGATGCAAGTGTATCTGAAACCATGAGTGACCTGAAATGGTAGACGTTGAAGAGTAGAAGAATTGAGTACAAATGAAACTATTTGAAAAAAAACCTTCAATTATTGAAACCTATTTCCAGCCACTACCTACTAGACGCAGCTGAAAGTTTAACCATTCTTAAAAACAAAGATATCCTCAATGAAGATATCCAATAGGAAACTACTTTGCTTTCTCTTTCAAATAACGGTCATTCCAACGTGCTTCCTAACGTCTCCATCGCTACATTGTAACTATTTCTCCCCCCCCCCCTCCCTTTTTCTGTTTTCCCCCTGTCATTTCACCACATGTACGTATGTATACTCTCCCTGACTTGTTATTCTTCATCTTTTTGATCAGCCTACTGACGATGGAATCGTTGATTCCTAAATACATATTTAGACAATTATTTAGAAAGGAAGTATTGTGTGTTTTTTGTTGGTGTGTATGTGTAAACAAAGAAAAAGGGTCCCTGGCATTGGAGTAATTCCCCCTAAACCCGGAGTGTGTGAGATTGTGTGTGTGTTTGGTCAGTGGCGTGGAGGCATTAGTTAAGAGTTCATTTGGTGCTGTGACACCCCCTGCCAAACGCTTCTGGCGGCTTGCAGGGTATTCAAGAATAAGATAGTAAGATAGTTTTAACCGTCGAATAAAGGAAAAATGAAGAAAATCGGTCCACATTTACCTATGTATTTAGAAGAAGGAAGAAAATATTGCACTGAAAAATCAAAAATTACGTGTTAACTTATGGGAAAATAATTATTGAATTAAGCACTGCCTCCCCCCAAATTTTTTATTTCCATCCCTGGCGGTTCTTTTCCAAACATGAAATATGGATTTATTTTACATAAAAAGTTTTGAAAAGTAATGGACCCCGCCAGGTTTGGTGCAATCTTTTGGTAAATTAGGCGGTTGCCTGGAAAAGTGCAACAGCGGCAGAAATATTATTCATACAAATGTACAATAAGAGGCGCCTGCAGGAATTTTTTCAGGGAGGGGCAAAATGCTCACCCATTAGCATTGGTTGTTCACCTCGCAGGGGCTACTTACACAAATATAGCAAAAAAACGTTTTTAAATTGACTTTTTTAAGCAGGGCCTGCTTTTCGTTTTAGGGGAGTAGTATTGCACACCGCAGATAAAATGTTGGTTTCTAAAATTCTTCATAAAGTATTACATCTAATGTTATTAGCAACGTGAGTTAGTTGCCGCGATAGATGGTTCTAGGTAAATTCTTCGAAAATCAATTCTTCGAAAATCAGTTCTTTGAACGAACAGTTCTTCGAATGACAAATTCTTCAAAAATTTACAAGATTTCGGAAAGATATTAAAATACATAGAAAAATCTTAACTTAAACAAAAATTAAGTTATCGAAAAACTTTTTCTGATTTGAAAAGTATTTACCTTGTTAACCGCTTCCTCGATTATCGTGAAGTTGAGATGTTGTCAGAGCGATTATGTATCACTATTTTTCTTTCAATAGTTATATAAATAAATATAAATTATTGTGAAGGTTGTTATTTTATTAAAGTATATTTAAAAGTAAAATTGATTATGCTTCCCTTTTTTGTCGACTAGAGCATTTATTATTTGGTATTTTGAAAGAATGAAAAAGTCAGACAAGGGTTAATTAACTTTGGTAAATATTTCAAATCATTAAATATTCATTCACAGGACACATTTTGTTTATTTTCACACAGAGTAACATGTTATAAAGGATTAGAGACAACAAATTTTGGGTTCACATATGGAAATTATTTTTTTTCTAATTCAATATAAAAATATAATTTATGCTACCTTTATAACTACACTTTATCGTACCAGAAGGAAACGCTACATTTTATCGGCTTATCAATATCCAATATTATGTGCAACAGCACGCAAATAATCACAAATGTTTATAGTTTCATCCCAATCAGCAACAACTCGCCTCAATCTTTCTGCACTGTCCCGATATTTTCTCTGCTGACGCGGTGGTTCCTGACCACTGGTGTACTGCTCTAAGCGTAGTTCGTTCAGGCTCTGTTCCTTCTTGATTCCACAAATGAACTTCCAGATGCTAGGATGACTCCCATCGATTTGTTGCTGGAATCCTCTGTGCCATCCTTCAATATTGTTATTTGTTTTTGACAGTCCGTTAAGCACGCTTTTGTAACAGTTCCACATTTGATGCTTATAGATTGGAGGACGTCGACCCAAACGATGATCCGGACGCCCAATCCACGTGTCCTCAAAGTAATCAATAACTGATTGTGCTTCTTCTGGAAAACCGTCGCTGTTGCATAGAGTTTCAAAAGAGTTCACAACCTCTGCAGTGGGAACAAAAGCTAGAGCCGGAAACATACGGAGCTTTAGAGAAAATTCCGCATCATTCTCATATAATTCCTTTAAACCGTTTGTTTGAATTCTACGCAAAATGCACTGGCAAAAATGGAAGAAGCATCCACGGTGATTAGCAAGAGGAAATACACTCTTCACTGCATTAATCATTGACATTTCAAAGTCGGTCAAAAAAGAGAGAGGGTCAGAAGCTGGCTCGAATTCCTTAACTTTTCTCAGAAGACAGGTATATGTGCCTTCCTTCTTGTCTGGTAGAAGAGCATACACCAAAGGAATGGAGTTGTTAGCTTCTAACCCATGGATGGTATAAAGCTGCTGAAATAGAGGTGGTACAGTCTTAAAGGTTCCATCAGAATACCAATTTCTGGAACGACTAAGAAACTTAAAATTTTTCCTATTGGAAAATATTAAAATGTGGTCATCTAGAGGTCCAGAATCATATAGAAGAAACTCTTCTCCTCCTTCAGTCTGCTTGTACTCTTCTTGAAGCACAATATCGCAACGGGAAATTGGAATAGCTGGTCCAGCATCTTCTTTTTTATGAACATTTCTGATAGTATGTTTAATGTTCGGTACATAGGGTAGTTTCGCAGCAGCAGCTTGACTGACTCCAACTGACAAGGAAGACACTACGTAGGTTGGTGTTTCGCAGGTGTTTTTTGCCCTTTCACGGATGGCTGCCATTACTCTGTCTGCATCTACCCTAGATGGTTATGTTCGCACCTCTTATTCAAAATAGTTTGAGCTTTCGTTATAACTCTCGCTCCACTCTTGGTAGATTGAAATCTTTCACACTTCCAATAAATTTTTTCTTCAACTTGCTTGTCTTTGTAAAACAAATGTCCATCAAGCAGCAGTTTATGTTTTCCTTTCTCACTCATAACAAAATTCAACGCCATAGCCATACCTTTCCACCCAAAACTTATTTTCAAACTGAAGTGAATGTACAAGGCATTAATAAAAGCTCGTATCTTTACATTGTAATCAGTTAAATGTAAATTTTAAAATTGTATCACAATTTGATTTCCAATATGTAATGGAATTATGTGGAAATTTCAATTGTGATACAATACAATTCTTTAATTAAACTTGGGAACCTTCTCCTTCACAGTAAGTTGATTTTTTTAATTATAATTTTTATTAATTTTAATTAATAAAAGAATTCATTTTGCTTCAAATTTAAACCATCTTATTAAATGAGTAATAAGCATGCATTCTGATCCAATTAAATGTTATTATAATAAAACAAATAAAACTATTATCTAGTAAAAATACAAGACTGGTAAAAATAAAATCACGAGAAATTGAAAATGTGAAGCTTACGTAGGAAAATTGTAGTGAAAAGTAGTGTAAAAGTATTTATATACGATCTCATTTGCCGAATATCTTCACGATAATCGATGAAGCGTTAATAAGGTAAATACTTTTCAAATCAGAAAAAGTTTATTGATAACTTAACTTTTGTTTAAGTTAAGATTTTTCTATATATTTTAATATCTTTCCGAAATCTTGTAAATTTTCGAAGAATTTGTCATTCGAAGAACTGTTCGTTCGAAGAACTGATTTTCGAAGAATTGATTTTCGAAGAATTGATTTTCGAAGAATTTATTTTTGAAGAATTGATTTTTGAAGAATTTGATATAAATGATGCAAACCGACTATATAATTAAAAAACTCGACTTCAATTTTTTAAAAGGATCTATGATTGGTGTATCTCTTCCCTTGTACTCAAATTGTCTGTTTTTACATCGAATTCTAATCGGAGGTGCAAGTTCACATTCTGCTGTTATTTCCATTGTCAGAGCAATTTCTTTGGCAGAGTAAAGCATTTGTTAAAAACCATTAGTACGGTATTCTTCCAAAAATGAGCTAATTCTTTTAAAAATTTTAATGCTTTCTGATATTGCCATGTTTGGTCTTTGTAATAATTTTGATGCAACATTAACTTTTGATAAAACGTTGTACCAAACAACAACACTGCAAACAAATTTAAAGCTAGAAATTTTATCTGCCAGCGATTTACTATTGTTTTTGGTATCGCTGTCTCTCTGCTCATCCAAAGAAATTTCCACCGGTGCATCATATATTTCTCCCAATTGCTACCTTAATGGCTTAACAGCATCCACACAATTTTCCCACCGCATATTGCTAGCACTTTTTAAAGTCAAGGATGTTATATACTTTTTTAGTACAGTCCATCTTTTTGTCAACCTTGAGAAAAATACAAATGTCTCTTGAACTAAAAAAAATTAACAATTTCTCCAGATTTTGCTGCTGCATCATTAACCACAAGGTTAAGCGAATGACATGAGCAAGGTACAAAAAAGGCTTTAGGATTTTGATTTAAAATCCGTCTTTGGACGCCGGAATGGGTACCATTCATATTTGCTCCATTGTTGTAACCCTGTCCGCACATGTTTTCAATTTTGATGCCCAATGAATCCAACTCTTGCAAATCAATTCGGTCAATCCAGCTCCAGTGGTTAATTCAACAGGCAGAAATTTTATAAAATATTCTTTAGGAGAATATTCTGGCTGCTGTTCTTTTGTCAGAATGCGAACTACAAACGATATTTGCTCAATCCTGCTAATTTACGGAGTACAATCTAATATTATCCTGTAATATTTTGCTTCCTTAATTCTAGCAACAATAGTATTACACAGTTTTTGTCCTAGCAGATAAATAAGATTATTTTGAATGTCTTTGCTCATATAATGGACACTGAGGATTTTTTGAGGATCTTCTTAAATGCTCATGTGTAACAGGATCAAACTTTGCTAAGAACTGGATGATTTTTTAAAAATTACTGTTTTTATGGTCAAACAATTTATCTGAATTTCCTCTAAATGCCAACAGATGTGAGGCACATAATTGAATAACAGCTATAATTATTCTCTTTAAAATATCTTGCCAATGTTTTCGTTCGAGTTGTGAGATTCGTTGATGTTCTATATCAATGGTCTTGCCAGTCTCCATCCTGGTGTCTAACTCCATCCATTTTTAATATTTTGAAGTTATATTGATGCTAATAATAAATAATATAATGAAGAAAATGAAATAAATAAAATAGAATAGAAACTTATTTTTTTGCACGAAATTTATACTAGTTACACTGATTAATTATTTATTATTATAGCAACAGCGAGTACTAGGGCTTCCACGAAATATTAACACAAGGCGTTTGATCTAATAGACCTAAATTATCCAGTCTGCATCGATGCCTGAGCATGGTGAGCTTGTCGCAAGGAGTGACGTTCGGCCAGGTTAAGCCCAACCGCTGTCATCGGAGCTGATATTGGCTGAATACAGGCATTACTAGTGCTAGTACTGTAGTGGAATAAACAACCCGCTTAGCGGCATATTACAAACGTAGCCGAATCTTCGCATGTGCGCCGATAAGTAAATATTGCAAAGGAAAGCTGCCGCACACGCTGGTGTGTGGGAAAAGAAAAGAATAGCTACACCTTAATCTGTCCGAGGTTGCCTTTGTCAATGGGCAACCCTTTCCTTCTTCGCAAATCTGCAATGGCGGTTGATTTTGGTCTCAATATGCTCCTGAAAATGCCGCCCCAAGCTATGTGCCGCCTGAGGCGGTCGCCTCACCCCTGGCGCCAGCCCTGTTCGTAATATTCGCTTATTTGTTATTCGCAGTCGCAGAGTAGAAATAAAACCCCCCCCTGGCTGTGCGCCTGCTTGCAGTACTGCCCTGCTAAAGTTTCAAAGATTGATATCTCTGCTACTTTATATTCCAGCATAGGACACTTGGATTAATGCCGGAGAGCAAATAATTACTTTGTCGTGTTTCGCCTTTTCTTCTTCCATTTTGCGAATGGGTTTCCGGGAAGCTTCTCAGCAAGTGCTCGGATTACTTGTTCCTTTACTATTGATCATACAGAATCCAAATGGCAACAAAAATGTCGGAAAAATTACATCCAGTCATTTGCATTTCTTATATTTCTTACAATCAACATTCGGAGATACAGTTTCAACAGAAGGAGTATGGGGGTGTTACTGCATTCAAAACATTTACTTGCTGCCACATTTCAGCAGATTTTTGCTCGCAAATAAAACAAATATTTTAAGATAGCACAGGGCCCGGTGCAGTCACACCGTTTGCACCATGATCTGTCAGCTCTGCTTGTGTCAGCGTAAACTTTAAAATTGCATATGTAAAATTTTTGGGAAATGTAGGGGGGGGGGCTCCCCCTTGCCCCTTACTGCAGGCGCCCATATGTACAATGCTCATTTTAGGAAGTTAAGGGGGAGGTGAATGGCTGAAGGTTCACATACATAGAGCGCTTTGTACATTTGGACCTGCCTTGGACGCTTGTATTGTCCATTTTTAATAATCTTTAGTATGAAATTATTTAAACACCAATGCTTCATACTTGGTTGCAACATGTTTATAATGTTTATGAATTAAAATATCAAAATACTTATAATATGTTTTATTGACTAGAAACTTAGAAAATAAAAATTAGAGCTTTTGAAAGGTTTCAGTAGTTAGCGTCTCATATTTTCATTGTCAAAACGAAAGAATTACCAATATTTGTAAAAATGGCATCTTGTGTTTCCTGCAGAAATCAAGAAATTGGTGGTGGATATGAAAATTAAACTAAGGGAAAAGGCAAATGTGTTCAATGCACAATAGGCATACTTATTGCGCTAGCCTAAATACAGAAACAATCGAGAGAAAAATATTAGCTTGCACGGGCTTAAACCCTAATCTTCCACTTCCAGAGTAGTTGCTCGAAAATTGTGACGGAAATTCAATCTTAGCTACTTGAAGGTTTTAAGCAACTACCCGGAAATCGGAAGATTCGAGTCAATGTACATCGGCTGACCCAGCTGGACAATGTAACCGCTCATCGTATGCGCGCGCACGGGAAGAGTGGCGTATACCCAAAATTAACGCCACCCGTCCAACGAAGAGCGAGTGGACAAACGACTGTCCAGGAGGCTGTGGCGAGCGCTCTCTACCATGACGGAATCCGACCTGTCACGTGAAATCTGCTATCGGAAGCGATTCAATTGTTGGCCAGCGGAAGTCCTTATTTCGCCCCTCCCTGCATAAAAAAGAGTCAGTGTTCGCCTTTGATCGAGAGTGACGTTGCGTGGACTCGACAGCTGCCCTGGGAGTGTCGAGTGGACAGACACCGCTGACCGTATTTCCAGCGCTATTCGATCGGAGCAGAAGTCTCCAGAGGTAGCCCATGGCCGAATAGTTTTTCTCTAGGCATGGGTTGCGCTCAGAGTTCTCCTGCTGGCGATCGTAGGCACTCGTGCTGCAGGCGTCGGCGAGGGTCTTCTGGGTGCGGAGGAAGGAGGACACTGGGTGGTGTGAGGGCGGGTGCGACGCGCGAGGAGGATGAGGGCGAGGGAGGCCGAAAGGAGTTCTATCTGCCCAACACGGGTCTGAGGTTTTCGAGGCGTCAGATGGAGCGTCTCGACTTCAAACTCACCAGACTGGCTGCGACAGCTATCGACGGCGACGGCTCCAACGGTGAGCGGTGACGTTTTTTTGCTTGCGTATGCGTTCGGCGAGGCTCTCCTCTCTTGATATCCCTGTTTACGTTTCTTATCGCGACCCTCTCGAAAGGGACCAGATATTTTTCTGCCTTTCGATGCAGTTTGTTATCCGTTGTGCGCCATAGATGCAGGCAGGGCCGCCCAAAGGGGGGTGCGGCGGATGCGAGGCATCTGGGCCCCTGAATAATGGGGTTCCTAGAAATAATTAAATCTTAACCTTCTACTACTATCGTTATTTTTCCATCCCGTAACTACTATCGTGGAGTCAAATATGGTCCCACTTTTCAAAATTGAAAAAAATAGAAAATTATAATTTTTGGGTTTCATTAGAACAGACACTCGGCAATGTTAGAGTTTTATTAATAGAAAAATAAATACAATTGTATACCTGCCGCAAAAAAGAAAAACTGAAAAACTCAAAATTGACTAACAATAAGGGTTTGGAATATTTTTTTTTCAAGCCCTGAAAATTCTTGTTTTTTTCTTCATCCTTCCAAGTTCCTACTGCAATCGAATCAGGAATCAACTGAATAATTTTTAAAATGTTTGGTTGTAAACTGTAAAAAATGACGATGTTTTCCAACCATATTCCCACACCCGCATTTCAGTTTATTTAACTTTCATGATCAAAACTCGGTTGTAGCACTTGCACTTCTTCGTTATCACTTGCACTGTTCAAGTACTCACGCAAATCAGCATAGTGCCGCCCATCCACAACAAACTCCTCACCCGACATTTTCATTTTCTCAATAACGAGAAGAAAAAGTTATGACACAACTACTATAGTGTGGTCAAAGGTGGCCCAAAACGGCTATAACTTGAAATCAACTACCGTGTACATTAAAGCTTCAACATCAACTGAAGGAGAATGTTGAGGTAGGAGATTAGATAGACTAACAAAGCCATAATTGAGTAAACAAAGTATGTAAACGTTTTCTCTTGGGTCACTTCATTTAATGATTCGAGATAAAGTGTAAATTTTGCAAAAACTTTTACTAAAAATCACTTACCAAACTAATTTCCAATAAAAACATTCTGTGAAAGTAATCTTAAATTAGGACTCCATAAATCGTTCGTTTTCACTATAAATATTAATATCGCGGGGCCCCCATCAACATTCACAGCCGGGCCCCCTTCAGTACTTGGCCAACTATGGATGCAGGTTTATAAATGAAACATCGTTTTTTGTAATCTAATCTCGAAATGGCATTAAATGCTATCGAACAAGATAAAAATCCTTGAATGGAAAATGCTACCAGATGCCGCTTTAAAGCAGCGTCTTTTGCATTGGTGTAACTAGAAGCAGAAAGAAAAATATTATCGATGGCCCCTCTCCCCCTTTCCCAACAAATAGATTTTTTCAGCTAAAACTGAAAACCGTTGTGAAAGTTACTAAGCTGCGCTTATTAATCAGTTAACAGGAATATGCTGAAAAGATTAGACTTTTTAAACTACTCTATCAAAAACAACAATTAACTTATTAGTCATTAAGTCATTCAGAAGTTAGGCTAAAGAAGATAAATCGCTAAAAAATCTTTATTTTTTTCTATATTCGGACAAATACGAGGGCTCCTGGGCCCGTCGCATTTGGCCACCCTATTGTTACGCCACTGGCCTTAAGGTGTTTATATATTGTTGGCTTTCGTTCCAAAGGGAAAAGGTCCTTTCATCCTCATAAGCATTTTCGGTACTTACGTATTATCCCCATGCCATAAAAGTATTAACAGAATAATAACAATAAATTATAAATACATACGAAACATAATAAAATATCGTAAATCCAACAATACCTTGTTATTCTGTTAATATTTTTATCTCGTTTGACTGTTGTGCCGCAAATGGAAGGGATATTGGCGAGCCTTCGGCTCGCTTTGTTTTAATGGGTAGTCGTCTCCGGGAGCTACCGCGCCCTTCGCCTCGCCCGGAACCAAAGTATCCCTCCCCGTTGTCCGGTGATTGGGTTTGTAAATGTCGAGACAGGCCAATCAGTTTCTGTTAATGTTGTACGTAAGTATGGCATGGGGGTAATACGTAAGTTCCACATTTTCATTAATTAATGAAATCTACAATCAATTTATTTACTATAAATCTGCTTCTTTTTCGAAGTTTTTAAAAATCAGATTTAATTAAAATATGACAAAGGTAAGGATAATTTCATCATGAGTTTTGAAATTCATAGAAACCTAAACTGCAGGAATTTTAATCTGAATCCTTGAAGTCAATTTAGAGCAAATCGACATTTTGGAAAAATTTGCCAGAGTAAACTGCCATATTTTTTATGTTATACTAGGCAAAAGTGCCCGTTGAATTTCAACGGATTTAGTGAGTCTAAAACTTAGACTGTAACAGGTAAACATCGCAAGGATAAGGTAGCACACAGTTTTAACTATCAAATAAAGCAAAAACGAAGAAAATCGGTCCATATTTAGGTATTTTGGTGAATGAAGGGGAAAAAACTTGCACTCTGAAAAATCGAAAATTACGTGTAAACTTATGGGAAAATAATTATTGGATTAAACATCTCCTCCTCCCAAATTGTTTATAACCTATGTTACCCGCAGAGTCAAATTATATATCGATGCGAAGTTTCGTGACGATATCTTCATTGGTATGGAGAACAAACAAAAACAAAATTTCACTTCAAAACATATGTCTGAGCAAGACAAAAATGAAAACTATATGTAAAACCAGCAAGAACACAATAATCAACAAAAAATGAATGAACAAAGGAACAAACGAAATGAATTAATTTAACGAAAGACAAAAAATTAAATCGAGAACGTTTAACGCCGCGGACGAGTGAATGATATAAAATCTTTGTTTCGCGGTCTAAAGGTTAACACAAGGGCAGTGCTGGCGCTGAGGCGGCGCACAGTGGGCCGAAACTGAAAAAAGCTGGCCAAAATTCATATTTTTTTTATTTTGACTTAAAATCAGTTTATCTAGTCCAGAGGTGGGGAACCTGCGGCCTTTTGTGTGTTGCCGTGCGATCCGGGTGGACGATCCAGCAGGGCGCCACCTACCCTTTGAGGTCTGCTTTTTCTGTTACTCTGAAGGAAATGGGGAAATCCGAAACCCTAACATGGGTCAACATCCCAGGAAAAATTTCCTCTTTTATGGCCCAGGATCGCTGGAATACAAACAATAGCGGCAAAAGATCAATTCACCATAGGAGTAGCGAAGAGACGGGCACTTAGTGCGGCCACTGCTAATCCGGTACGAAATGAGACGACCCTTCTGGGGCGGCAATGCTTGAACTAGGTGCTGTTGACCTCCACGAATCCTTTCTCTGGGAGAATACTAAATTCTTACCCCTTTTCTTTTATTTATCGAGTTTGGGAAAACCCAATCTCTCGGTATAGCTTTGCCAGAAACCGGTTCTATTTATTTCTTTAAAATTGTTCTCCTTCGTGCAAATACATATTCGCTCTTAAATCTCCCTGGGTTCTTGTTGGGGAAGGATCGCTGCCGCTCACTTCATTTTAAAAAGAAAAGGAGTTAAAGTTGAACATCTTGTATACTTCGTTCTTCAACTAAGAGATCACCAGAAAAATTGTCAGATCACTTCTAAGTGCCCCGGGATCGACCCCAAAAATTCCCAAAGATGCCTACTTTCCTATAAGAATAACACTGAGGGCACATTGAAAATCATTTTAGGGGACTTCCCCTAATCGCATTGAAATAAATTTTGGTGTAACGTTAGTAGTGCACCAAATCTATCAGTTGACAATATCAATTTTTCATAACAAGGCCCAGGTTCGACTCCAAATGACCCCCATTATTTCCCATAAGAAAGCATGTCCAGCCAAATCTACCTAGCCGATTTATATGAGATTTTCAGGAATTTTAGCCCTATATGATATACCACCAGAAAAATTGTCATCTTTCTTCTAAGTGCTACGGGTTCGACTCCAGAAATTCCTAAACATGCCTATTTTCCCATAAGAATAACATTACGGATGAGAACCATTTTAAAAGAAAATATCAAAGGATTCTTATATTTACCGTCGAATATAGCTTTAGATTCGAAATCGCCCAAAGTTTGCTTAATTCGATATTTAATCAAAAAACCACTTTTTTATTTAAACGTTCGATTTACTACCAATAGCATTGTCGTACTCGGGATCCTCATTATTATCTCGCCTAGATTGACGCATAGCATACTGATAGCAAGATCAGATACAGTGCCTTTCATATACTGCGGTGAACCAAAAAGTTCTCAGAAAGATTAAGTAAAAAATGTCACAAATACATTTATTGAAATAATTATTATATGTGATGCTCAATCTTAAGTAAATCAGTGTGTATTAATATTCGGTGAGCTTCAAGAAGAGATATCTACATTGTGACAAAGATAGTGGCTACTATGTGCTCTAAAGCGTGATTTAAAAAGTTGCATATGGGTATTCTATTTGCGAGGACCGTATCCATTGAATTTCATTCGTGGAAACGTATATAAGCACCGACGACAAACCTTACAAATGTACTAGATGAAGTGCCTGTATGTATGTGACCCACATTGCAGAGTGCGGCCTGACGAGATCTCCCAAGGGTGAATTTTGGCCTTCCGATTGAAAAAGGTTCCTCACCCCTGATCTAGTCTATTTTAAAGTTATTTGACGTACCGAATGCATTTCTGACATTATTTTTACCGTAGCTGTTACCTATTACGCTCCAGCGAGAATGAATGAATGAATAATCGAAATATGAATGTTCGAAAATTTGGAGACAACACAAGAAAAGTAGAAATATTAAATTATATCTCAAAATTTCCATATTATATCATAAAATACATATTTGAAAGAGAATGTAGATGAAAATATAATATGCTTAACTACAAATTAATTTTACTAAAAACTAAACATATTGGAATCATCATCATCAGACTCGCCCTCTTCCTCCGGGTCCGTATCACTCTCCATTCTGTCCACATTCAAAAGTTCACAGACATCAGCGGCCAAGTCATTCGCTTGCCTCTTGGGTATATCAAAGGCGCGTTTCGCTTGCAGCGTGAGCGCCTATTACCGTCGGTCGGTCCGTCTGTCCGTCCGTCCGTCCGTCCGCATGTTCGTTCTCGGCTTCTACTGAACGGATTTTCATGAAATTTGGTATTAAGAACTTTCAATCAAATATAATAAGAAAATCGCAAGAATGAATCACGTACGCCAATCAGGGGTACCACTTTACTGGAGACAAAAAATTAAATTTTCGTCATATCTCGTAAAGTATTGCTCATATCAAAATATTTTTCAAATAAAAGTTGTAGAACTGGTAAAAAAGAGTATTTCCTTTCCTATATATTTTTATCGTAGGAGTAGCCGTTATCGAGAAAATCAAACAAGAAAGACATATCGAGTTGAACAGAAAATTTCTTGCATGGTTACTTCATTGTTGCTAACATAAACAATCTCCCAAACAAACGTTTAATTTCCTTACGTGTGCATGTAATATTATTAAATAGGAAGAAAATGGATTATTTATGACGAAGAAAATAACTTTAAAACGCTATTTCTCTTACGTACAGGTATATAATTGCTTTCTAATACTCCATTGCATGAAACGCGCCCATTTGTGATACGTTGTACACTTTCCTAACTTGTTTCAGTTTCGCTTAATGCGCCCATAGTAAACACGCTTGTTTTGAGAATGATTACGAGCTCTTGCGGATGTTCATTAGGCGAATATTGTTAGTAAATTTGCCATCGGAGATGAACATAATAAACCTAATGCATATTCGCCACACACGCAGAAATGTGAATTTGTTAGTTTTATTGCAGCGTAATCGAGTGCTCTCTCTCTCTCTCCCCTTCCCTCCCTCTCTCTGTGGTTCTCGTTTTAAAATCCTATCTTTCCGCCCCCCCACCACACTTCCTGCCCCGCTGACCCCTCCCTGAAACATTTGCCGCCGCCGCATGCTAGTGCACCCATTCCCGTAATCTCAATTCGCCCACGCGTGCTTCCCTTCCTTCCCACTTTTCCCTCGCTTCCAGTTTGTTATACTGAATTATGAAGCATTTTAAAACCAATTTTCGACGGTGAAAATTTGAGATTTTCATCTTATAATTAGTCCAGTACAAGGCATTGGTTCGAATCTTGTGGGGGCATGGAATACTCAATCGCTTAATTTTCTGCTTATTTGTGCATTGAACTGGAAACGAATTCAGCAGAACTACGATTATCCGAACTAATTGGACTTGTAATTCGGATCCTGAACCAAAGAATGCACAAAAGAATGGGAACTCATTTTTTCCCGTCGATTTAAAAATACGATTCGAATCAGTCCACATAGTTGTTTGAAGACGAAAATGTAAGGTTCGTTTACTTTATCCATACGTAGTGTAGGAGAAAGTATTGTATTCGTGAAAAAAATCATTTCGTGATTTCAACGGAAATACACGTTTTGAGGTTCCATCAGAGTACATTTCCACTATTTTCTCGATAATGCCTTTGTGATAGGAATTTTGTGGGCTCTGTAACTCATAAACTAATAATCAGATCAGCATAAAACTGTATATTTGAGATTTTTATTGGTAAATAAAGATCTGAAAAAGTTCTGACTGAAACTGGTCAACCGGAATTATATTAGAAGTTTAGTCTTGTCATTTCCCGTTTTTTTCGAATATCTCCTTTAGGACTTCATTTATGTAAATATTTGTAACTATCAAACTTGTAGACAATGTAATTTTCTACAAGTTTTGTTTGAAATATTTTTTCATGAAACGGATCGTTTAAGAGATAATTTGATTATTGGTCTGAATTTCTTAAGTACGTTGCTAACGGAGAGAAGGAAGGAAGGGAGACAGACGTACAGACAAACGACTTTATTAGGGCGAAATTGAGACTATATAGTCCCTTCTTACATTTATAAGCGCTGTGGTGCGCCGGTTTAAGGAATTAATTAAGATGATAATTTTGTGGAAATTTCATTAGCTTTACGCAATGGAGAGGGAGGGAGAACGAAAGCGTTACGGTGAAGGAGAAAGGAGGTAGAGAGAGGGAAGGAGATAGGGGGAGGGGGGTGTGAGAGGGAGGGAGAGTGAAAAGTAGAGATAAAATGCGGGAGAGAGGGAGAGAATGAAGAGGAAGAGGGAGTGAGAAAGAGAGGGAAAGAAAGAGGGTAGGTGAGGGAGGAAGGGGGAGAGAGGTGGAGGGAGGGAGGATGGGGTAGGAGAGAGAGAGAGGAATGGAATGAAGGAGGGAGGGAGAGGAATATCGTCATTCTGTTGTTGTATTTCTATACGTATTGTTGTATGTTCTCGTGCTATTATATTTCTCTTTCTCTTTTAATAACTTTGTATATATTATATCGTTAGAGTGTAAGTATTGTTATAAGCGCTGCGCTGCGTCGGTTTAAGCTATTAATTATGGTGATAATTTTGTGGAAATTTCATTAGCTTTACGCAAAACGACTTCCTGCCTATGTTGGTCATTGGATCACATTACAAATCACGTTACCAAAGAAATCTTCCTGTATGTTCTTCAAGGCACGACTTTCCGAGCGGAGGCTGTGGTTGACGCGCCTATTCCAAGATAAACGCTGAATAGCGGATATATATATAGGGAAAACATGGAGGACGAACATTGTATCGGTATTGACGCAAGTGAGAACATTTAAGAAATGTTTGGATAGTGCTTTAAGGCAAAGAGGAGATCCTGAACGAGGGAGCATCGAAATAAAGTTTTCTGTTAAGGTCACGGGGTAAATCCGAATATTACAGCAGAAATTTAACATTTGGCTTGGATAACTGGGCATTCAGATAAACGGCGTTCGGATAATCGAAGTTCTAAGTAGAACAGTACTGTATATCAGGCGGGATAGTTCTGTCGTTGCCGCAGCCCTTTCAAACAATTTGATGCGAGTGAATAAATGTATTAAATTATACACAATCTGGAAGACTTTTGCATACGTTCTTGAGCCCCAGGTTAGAAACGCGGAAGTAAAAAGTTTTTATCGCGAGGGGAGATATGAGGATCGGTGACATCTCCGCGTTTAGTATTTTTACTTTCTCATATGCCTAGTATATAAAGTAACATAATCACGAAAACATTCAACTTCGAGATTTTGACGTAAATAGGTAAACGTTTTAGGTGTTCTCGAGTCCAAAAAATTGGCTTTCGTCATGCCTTCTGTTGGTAAACGGTCAAACAAAATTACTCGTAAATGACATTCCGTATTTAGGCATATTATTATTATTATCAAGAATAGAAAATATAAAGAGATAAACGATATAGCACAACAATAAAAGGTAGTTTATTCTTGTTGATTTTCACAATATGTTCATTTATTCAAAAATCTGATATGGCCAACACATGACTTTCTCCATATTTTGGGTATACATATTTAAATTCTTTTTATGAATAGATTATAAGGCAAAATTATTATTTCGTATCGTAAAAGTATACAGTCGTCCTTATTGCCGTAAATTACGTAAATTTTGAATATGTTTACATAATCCACCGCTACATGGTGATGGCGCTGTATACTGCAAATTAAGAAAAAGCAAAATATCTCCGAAATGGATGGTTCTAGAAAATTTGTTTCAAACAAAACTTGGAAGAAATATTATTCTCTACAACTTTAGTCCTCACGAAGATTACCAATAAAGATGTTTTTAAGGAGAAAACCGAAAAACCGGTTACTTATAAATGAATCCTAAACAATAACTACAATAGAAAATTGTTTCAAATGAAAGTTGTAGGAAATTACATTCTCTATGACTTTTGTATAGAATTGTAAATAAAATAATGACGTTTTAACGAAGAAATATCGCAAAAACCAAATCGGGTTTCGAATAAACCTCGACTTCCGGTTACCCGTTTTTGTCCAAAAACTAATCAGTTCTTTGTGCTCATGTTAAAGTGTTATATATGAAGTTTGGTAACGATATGGCATGTACTTTTTGAGTTAGAGCGCCCACAATAACATACACACATACACACACACAGACATCATTCCGAAAATAGTCTAAACGTGTTCTAGGGGCCTCAAAACGTGTATTTCCGTTGAAATCTCGAAGTCGATTTTTTTCGCGAACACAATACTTTCCCATTACTACGTATGGAGAAAGTAAAAATGGCACCAACGATTTTGATTAAAATTCATCCAGTTATAGAACTCAGCATCATTAACAATATGTTACATAAGTCATATTTCCCAAAAATAACTATATAGCGACATTACACAGGACAAGTTTTACGCCCAGCTACTGACCAGATCAATTAGTAAAGAAGATGCGAGCAGATTAGAGGCGTTTGAGATGTAGGTATGTTGTAGAGAAAATTAGTTGGACAGAGAGGAAAAGAAATTATGAAGATTTGAATAGAGAAGAGGAAGAGAAAAACTTGATTAGAGTAATAAGGGACAGAGAAGAAATGGGTGGGTCAAATTTTGAAAGGAAACGGCCAACTGAAAGAATTTATAGAGGGAAGAATGTTAGGGAAAAGATATAAAAGAAGGAATGGGGTATGAGAACTTGAAGTATGGTTACCATACGTCCGGATTTCGCCGAACATGTCCGGGGAGGTCCGGGTGGGATTTGAGATGTTGTCCGGGGTTCTAAATATTTGTGCTAATGTAGGGACTGGAGAGTCGCTGTCATCGTTTCCGATGTACTCCCTTTTCTACTACTAATGTAAGATATAGCATCTATTATCTAACTACGAAAATGCTACTAAATCATTTCAAACTAAGGATATTTTCATGGCACATTATAATATGTTCATTCAAGTCTACCGGAAGGTTGAATTACAATATAATGTGCGCTCTGCTCTCCCCAATCCCCTGACGTCCTTCAACAATCTTCGTCCAGCAATAATGCTCCAGCGTATATGTGGCTTTGCCAATCCGCATAATCCCCCTATATAGTTCTATTGGTAAGTGTGTGTGTGTGCGGACGGTGTAACGCTTGGGCCGTCCCCCCCCCCCCCCCCTCCCCCGTATCCCAAAGCCGTTTGTCGTAGAGATATGCAGTAAACGGCGTTTTGTTTCTACTGGTTAGGTGGTCCCTAGAAAACTATATTCATGTTCGTAAAGTTCCGGGTTCGAATCCAGGAGACAATTATATTTTCCCATAAGTTTACACGGGATTTTCGATTTTTCAGAGTACAAGGTTTTTCCTTCATTCATAAAAATATGTAAATATCGACCGATTTTCTTCGTATTTACTTTATTCGACGGCTAACACTATAATATCTTATTCTTGAAATGTTTACATGTTACGCGGTCGAAGTTTTCAGAAATACGCATTCTTTTTCGAAATTTTTACTGATATTTCGCACTCATTTTGGGCGTTGCCAAGGAGACTCATTGTTGCCTCAGAGTCAATTAACATCGATTAAGCCTCCAAATAGATGAAAGAATAGCGTTATTCACTTCGCACTTTTGTTTAAGCTTCAAAATTATTGCTGTCAAATTTTATACATAGCAACGTAAATATTTACGGATAATTATTTAGTTAACTGCGTATGGGAAGCGTTTCTAAGATATAATGAAAGCAGTTGAATCTTCCTTTCATCGTTTGAATGCTGGAATCTTACCTTCTTTTAAGTAGAACCATTATATTATACATCTATAATGTTTATTAAGCCAATAGGCTCACGCATAATTTTAAAATTAAATTAGAATAGGTATATATGTTATTTTTTAACACATTACCTACATGGTTATCTTCTCTTCACTGATAATCTACATAAACGGTTGCATTGATTGTTATATAAAAAGACATATATTTGAATAAAAAGAAAAAATTAAATTAAAAGCATAAAAGTTCGCGATCAATTACTGTGTAGCATTAATTTCATCTCTAACATGACTTTTAAAATGCATATTTCTGATCACGGTCTTAGAATATATATTCTAAGACCGTGCTTCTGATATAAGACACCCACGGCGACAGTGCCTCTCTGTATGGAATCACGAACTAACATGTAAACAAATGGAATCGCCTGAATTTTGTGGATCTGCGAATATACATTGAAGTTGAATTAATTACGTCTGTTGGGTACGATTCATTTCTTAAAATAATACAATATAAACCTAACTGGTACTTAAGTATTATCTCCAGGACCTTACTTACGTACAACACTAACAGAAACTGACTGGCCTGTCTCGACATTTACAAACCCAATCACCGGACAACGGGGAGGGTTTCTTTGGTTCCGGGCGAGGCGAAGGGCGCGGTAGCGCCCGGAGACGACTACCCATTAAAACAAAGCGAGCCGAAGGCTCGTCAGTATATCCTTTCAATGTTATATCCTCTTGACCCAGCGCGACTCGATCTCCAAACCAAGCGACTGTTTACAATAGTTGATGATTCCGTTCACAGAGCCAATTCCGGTGCTGCGGTCATGGGTGTCTTATATCAAAACAGTTCCAAATCTTTTTCCCCTTAATTTAAATATATTGACCTAAACATGGAGGAACAAGAAACCCCAGATGAACGGAGACGACGGTAATCTAGAGAGCGAGTTGCGTGTTACCGAAGGAGAGTAAACGCTGATGATCATTCTCGCAATGAGTATTTATCTCAAAGGCGTCTAAAAATAAAGATGCAACTGAAATGAATTACAAAATCCTGGAACCAATTGAGAGTGACTTGAAAGAGTACCGCAGCATTGACACTGTTATCTGAAGATCCCAACGACGCAATCGATTTTCCAGTTGAATTTTTAAATGAGCCAACTCCATCTGGTATGCCACCACATTTGCTGAAAATAAAAGTTGGAGCTTTTATCATGCTGGTGAAAAATTTGATTCCAAAGAATGACCTATTGAATGGTACAAGATTAGTTGTGAAAGGACTTCAAAACAACTTCATTGATGCAGAGATCATCACTGTAAGCCACAAAGGAGAAAGTGTATTCATCCCACGAATCAATTTGGAGCCGAGTGAAAGCAGTTTACCATTCTAAATGAGGCGAAGTCAATTTCCCATAATCCTAGCTTTCGCAATCACAATAAACATGTCACAAGGTCGATCTTTTGATCATGTTGGTGTATACCTGCCAGGGCTTAGGTTCACTATTGTGCTCCCCACTCTCGATGGGTTTTTGACGTACATGTAGCGCTGACCTATGGGGCAGAATGAGAACTACGGCCTGTGGAGACATTTACCTACACCAGTGTTTCCCAACCTTTTTAGAGTCGCGGCACCCTTAAGTGACTTTTCAGAATTTGGCGGCATCCCTCCCTATCCACCGTCAGTAATAATCTTGGTGAAGTTGAACCCCTAGCCCCAATCTCCATATCTCCTTTCATTTCGAAGTGCCTTTGCGATGAAATGAAGGTCGACTTAACTCTGGTTTGCATGTTTGAAAGCCGACGATGCAAAATGAGGCTAAAATTGGGAAAACAGAATATTTTTTGCGGCACCCTTCAGAACACTTCACGGCACCCAGGTTGGGAAACACTGACGTACACAATCACTTACTTTGATTTAATAACTTTCACGCAAAACTGATCAGGCCTGTCGCGACATTTACCAACCCGATCACCGGACAACGGGGAGAATTAGTTTCTTTCCAGATCCAGTTTTTGGTCATGGGCAACTATACGTAGCACTCACCCGTGGAAGAAATCACGAAAATGTCAAGTTTTATATAAGGGACACAGATACTCAAGAGAGATTATTATTGACAGACCACCTAACATACACTAAGAATATAGTAATTAAGCAATTACGATATTAATTTAATAATAAAAATACCTAAGAATAAAATTCATATTGTTTCAATCGTTCTCGTCATTTATGCAGCACTTTCTTCTTGATTGTTTGATTGATTGCGGAGAGATTAATTCAATAATTATTTTCCCATAAATTTATACGTAATTTTCGATTTTTCAGTGCAAGATTTTCTTCCTTCATCTAAATACATAGGTAAATGCGGACCGATTTTCTTCATTTTTCCTTTATTCGACGGTTAAAACTGTGTACTATGTTATTCTTGCGATACTTACATGTTACAAGGTCGAAATTTCAGATTCACTTAATCCGTTGAAATTCAACGGGCACCTCTGCTAGTACTTTATATTTATGTACGATATAACTATTTATCAAAACTGATTTTCACATATATGAGGTTTGCTATAACTGAATACCATTGACTTGCAGAAAACATTTTCCGCTGTTTTTTTTATAGCGCTAGGAGTTTCCAGGAAAGAGCGTAGTGAGATCAGATGATATATGGGAAAGTTTGCGGAATGTACATTGTAGCGATCTTTTTTCATTCGCAGGCGACTGGGTCGGCGGCGAAGGTGCTGCAGATGGAGGCGCGTCGGCGCTGGCAGAGTCATCTATCGAACGTCTGTTGCAGCGGCTCGTGTGTGCCGTGGGTATGCTCGACCCTCGGTTCGCGTCCAAGTTCCTCGTCTCGATTAACGAACCGGAAAGGCAACGACGCAGGAAGTCCAACGTGAGCAGCTCTCGCTCTTATCCGATTAGATCATCTGCCCCCTCCGCCGCAACTCCCTCCACGACCTCCCAACGCAAAGCAAACCTTTTGCATGCGTCCGAGACAGATCGGAAGGTTTTTTATGATCGTTTGCATATTTGCTGAAGAAATCGTCTTCGATTTACTTCCTATCACTTTGGCCGGTAGTTTGCTCCCATTCCATGCGCCGCGGTCAGGGTGTTACAAAACATATATGGCAATGAACAATGTTTGTCAACTTTTCCGCCAGATTAAATAATCTTTTCCGAGAAATTCTTGTCCTGATCGAATGCATGTTTGTCGTGGATTTCATTAGCAAAGTGGAGCCTAACCATATGCAACGCATTTAGTGCGTGCACATTTTGGTAATTTTTATCTTGTATATACGGAAATAATTCATGCTATCTCGTTCTTACGTATTAATATTCAGTATTTGAAAATTCTTCGTTAAAATAAAATAATTGGAGGAAATGACGCGCTCGAACCACAGCACTCAATAAGGGCTGCCACATTATCGGAAATAAAATTTGAAATCCTGCGATAGACATTTAATAAATTTGTTATTTTGAAAAATCGTCAATTACAACTAGCGAATGCCAAATGCGAATCATGTTGATCTATCAGGGATACCATATTATTGAAAACAAAAATCTAAATTTCAATACCTATATATCATGAGAGACGCCTCATTAGTAATGGCAGATTTTCCACTAGGCAGTACACCAATTTGTCTCCTGACGAACTTGTCGAGCGAAGAATTGATGCATGATTAGTTTGCCGTGCGACGAATTGATGTGCAGCGAACTGACCGCGACAAGTTGTCATAGGACCATATTTTTATGGCCAGTTTTTAAAAAGATATGCTGCAAATAAAGTTAATGCTATTTAAAAACATTTCCAAATGACATTTTTCATGCATTATAACCAACCTAATTTGGTTTAAAGTTAATCTTTAAGATTTAGTTTTATTTAAGTCCCAAAATTCTATATCTTATAACAATAAAAATAAATTCTGTCTCGCTATGAACTGTCCCATTCCAATTTATTAGAGGTCTTTCAAGAGAGAAGAGTATATAGCATCCAACCTGAAAGTCCCCAATCTCCCTCTTCTTCAGGTGAGCCGCTGCCTGAGTTACCTTGTAAGGGTGGATGCTCTCTCCACGCCAGAACTTTACCCCGACGATGAGGATGTGGAGGAGAGAGGGGGCAGGCCCACTTGCATCCTGCAGGAGGGAGGAGGAGGAGGAGAGGGTAGCACAGGGGAAGAAGGGGCAGGAGGAAGGAGGATGCCTGTCACCCCACAGGGATTTGCAAGGGTGAGGCTTCAAGGCGAGGGAGTTGAAACATGGGCTGAGTTCATCGGCCAAGATGGCTACCTTCGAAGGTAAAATCTGATATAAAACACTCGATGAAGGAAAATACATAATGGCCCAAAATGAAAGTCAAAGAGTAATGATGTTCACCACAAAAATGAATTTGTAATGAATAAAATTTAGATTAATCACCCAATAGAATATCACAGTAAATTAGATGAATAGCATTAATAATGCACTCCAGAATGCTGTTAAGAAAAGTTCACTAATTGCAGAAATAAAAAAGTTAATGCAAAATTTATAAATATCAGAGTATTTACATATATTTTGCTGCCTATATTATATATACCGTAAAGACCCGCGTATAGGACGCACTTTTTTCCAAATTTTCGAAGTTAAAATGTAGGATGCGTCTTATACACGGGTACATAATATTTCATGTTTTTCTCTCTACGAATGTTCGATGAAAAATGAAAAATAAACTGGTGAAAACTAATATTTATTAAACATCAAAGTGTTTTAATTAAAATAAAACCTTTTAATATGAAAAAAGATTTCACTTTTACAAATAAGTAATGTAAGTACAAGATATTTCGGCTTTATTAGCCACTTATACTCAGATATGTATTTTAAATAAATTTCGTTTTTTCTGTACGAAGTCTACAGTTAAAATGAAATACAAATATAAAATAAAATTGCTAAAATTTAAAAATTGAATGTCTGTCCATTGAAAGAAAATCTTCAATCAAGAAAATAAATCAAACTTTTCAAACAATTTCCCTAAAATCCTAGAAACTCGCCATCATCTGAGTCGTCATCTGTAATCTGGAACTCGTTGTAGACTTCATTTGTTTTTGAAGCCTCAGATTCGTCTGCTTCTAATTCTACGGTCGTCGTGCCGTTGTTGTTATCATCTTCCCATAATACGTCGTCTTCACTTCCATCTAAAGCATTACTTATGCAACATTTTTTGAATCCCTTAATTATTGTTTCTGAGGGGAATTCATTCCATCCTTCCACGATCCACTGACAGATTGTTTTTATATCCACTTTACGAATGAGTCCACCTTTGGTGAATGTGTGTGTGCCATTCACCATCCAATCCGCCCACTTCTTCTTCAGTGTTGATTTAAACGGCTTATTAACTGCAACGTCTATAGGCTGCAGGATCGATGTCATTCCCCCTGGGATAATCACCAATTTTGTCTTCATTTCAAGGAGTTTCTTTTTTACTTCGGGACGTGTATGACATCGGAATGCGTCTAAGACCAAGAGTGATCTTTGACGCATTCCACCAGACCTTCTCTTCCAGACAGTCTCGATCCAGTCATTGGTGATCTTTTCATCAAACCAACCTTGCTGTTGCACTCGGACTATGATGCCACAGGGAAATTCGCATTTCGGCATTGTTTTTCTTTTGAAAACTACATACGGAGGCAGTTTCGTCCCATCAGCCATACAGGCAACCATGACAGTGAAACGATTCTTTTCATTTCCCGTGCTTCTCATCGTGACGGTTCTTGCACCTCTCTCATTAATCGTTGTATCAGACGGCATATCAAATGTCAATGGTGTTTGGTCGGCGTTGCCTATTTGACTAAGTGGAAAGTTGAATTTCTTTCTTAATTCTATTATATAGGACTGGTATGCAATTAATTTCTCCTCATAATCTTCGGGTAGACGTTGACCTATTGTAGTGCGTCGGCGGATTGATAAATTGCATCTTTTGTAGAAATGACGACACCAATGCATAGACGCTTTGAAGTTTTTAATGTTTAATTCTTTGGATAATCTCAAAGCTTGTGCACGAACAGCTGATGTGCTAACACCCAAGCAGTCCCTTCTCGTATCTCTTATCCATTTCAGCAGGCATTCTTCCATTTCAGGATGGTTTGCTTTACTACCTCGGTTCCCCTTTTTGGTCGTCCCCATATTTTTTATCGTTTCTTCAACCTTTCTCCATTTTCTTATAAGACATTCACTGGGCCCAAATTCACGTTCAGCCGCACTATTACCATGTTCTTTAGCATACTGACACACTCTCAATTTATATTTAGCATCATAACTTTGTCTCTTGACTTGATTTATAATCCGTGCTGTCATTTGTAAAGTAGGAATGTAAGCTCGTTTTACGTACGTAGTAATACTTGAACAAACTTACCTGAGAATCAGCTGGGTTTCGCAAAGTAGTTCAATGTGATTTTTAATCTTTAAAACATAAAATAGGTAACTGCGGGAACTCAACAGAAGAATAACCATACCCGTCCACAGTTACACATTTTGTTTCTAGATGGCTCTCAACCTTCTATTTCGGCTGAAGCGTCGTTTGGAAGCACCATGAAAATTATAGTAAATATTAAGGGATGAAACTTTGGAGAAATCTTTATCAATAATTGAAATAAATAACTTCTTTAAACTCATGATATTTTATTTTTACTGCAAGTTTCACAGACGATCAAAAAAATTTTTACCGAGTTTTTTTTTATTTCAATTGGATAGGAGTCACGAAAATCTGCTACATTATATCTTCTACATTGCTTTCCAAAGTGTTTTACAATATCCCGTAATATGTAGTTTCGGTATAGGTAAATCTAGTATTACAAATACTTCGGTAAATTCACTTTTCAGATCATTCTCAGCAGAAAGCACACTTATTCGAAGGAACTCATTTAATAGAATGGATATGAATCTTTTATTGCGACTTATTGTTTATTCCCAGAATTTCAAGAGAAAACCTTCTTGCGTCCTATAGGTACACGAGAACAGAAAATTCTCAGAATTTGACGCGGAAAACCACCCTGCGTCCTATACACGGGAACATAGAAAATTCTCAAAATTTGACGTCGAAAACCTCCCTGCGTCCTATACACGGGTGCGTCCTATACCCGGGTCTTTACGGTATTCTTTGGCTATCTATAATAAAGCAGTTGCTTACTGGGCTCTGAAGAGGAGTGGTTTGCCTGTCTTACTCTCAATACTTGGCACATGGGTTCAAGTCCTGCTGAAGGCATGGTTTTATGTGATTGTTTTTGTTATATTTATTAAACTCATTGTAAAAGACCAGTAATGACTTAATAGCTATTTATAATAAATAAATATAAAATGTTTTTGGTGATACTTTTATGCTCAAAGGTAGCATTTCTAATTAATTCAACAGTGACAAGGTGCAGGAGCACTTTGTTTCTCTTCTATCAAAAGCAGCATCCTTGGAAGCAACATCAACAGTATTTTCTGCATCAGCCAACAAGGAGTCCTTTCCTCCACCACCACCTCCTCCTCCACCACCCCCACTTTGCCCATTAGATGTTGATGAGTCCATGTTCTGTGGAAGCCCAGGGAAAATTGTAGATCCATGGACATTGCATCACATCATCAAAGACCTCTCACCCTCTCAGCAATGTTATTATGGACCAGGTAAGGGTAAGATGTTTTAAATTTTACTAAAGAAGCTGAGGCTTCATGGAACTCCATATTAAAGTAGGATGGGTTAGGCATTGTTAAATAAACACTGTCACAGTCTAAAATAACTTTGTGCTAATTCCACATAACAATGTACACATATGACCAGTTTTAATGCATTAGCATCATCTTCATGATTGTTATGTGGCATTAGCACAGATTTATTTTAAACTGTTTGGTTGTTTTTTTAACAATGCCTAATCCATTCTTTTTTGTAAAATATGTTGTTATGTGTAATATTAACGAGTGACTGTTTATGCAGAAAATAAACTGAATACTTTTCATGATGTAGCTATGATTCTCAACAATCAGCTCAGCGGAAATAATGGTTTGCTAGAGAATTATCAAGCTCATCTTATGGCTGAAATTGAATAGTAGAATAAGTACTTCAGTATAAAATAATTGAATAAAATACTTATCTCAGGTGTCTTCAATAGCCATATTAGGTTGTGAAAAACTAGATGCATATTTCTCATATAATGCAGCCCTCTTCAGTGGTAATTCACCAAAAGTAGATTCCAAAATAATCTGATATTAAGAATTATCACTGAAGATAGCTATATAGCAGCCAAAATGTATATGTATCTGGTTTTTCTTAACCTAGTTGTGGCTATTGGAGATACCTGAGATGAGTACTTTGTTCAACTATTTTATATCAAAATTCTTGTTCTTGAATAAATAATGGCATGTTAATGTAGAGAATTAGCTGTTTATATTTTTCCCCTTGGATTTTTAGTTACAAAAATCTGTACTAATGATTTTTCATCACTGACTACTAATCAGCACAGGGACGTAAGTAAGGGAGGCCAGGGGGACTTTGGCCTCCTCTTAAAAGTCCTTGGTCCCCCTTACCATTTGCTGAATGCCATCAACCAATTGCGTGGCATGTGCAAATAGCACAAATAAAATACTTTAGCAATGACTGCTGACACACTCAGTTTCCTGAATAATTATCAGTATCTATTTACGTTTTTATGTATTAAGGTTGACAATGAGAATTGCATTGCTTAAACAAAAGTGTGAAGTGAATAATGCAATCCTATCATCTATTTGAATGGATAATTTATGTTAATTGAGTGTTGGCACAAAACTAATGATCTATGCTTTTATATGTATTAACTTCCAAATTTTGGTGTGCCTCCCAAATATTTTTAGCTTTTAGGCTGCCCCTCCCCTAGAGTTGGGAGGCTAGTTACATGGCTGAATCAGCGCAAAAAGTATCATACTGGTATGGACTGGGTTTAGTTTTATTTAGTTTGGCTATGTTATGTTAGATTAAGATGGTTGTGGTAGCAATTCTTTTTCATGAATATATTTTGCTGGTTTTAATTGATTTTTGAGTGATGAAAAGTTATAGTGCAGACTACCTATTATTACAAAAAGTGAGGAAAGGTGGCAAACCAATTAATGACAATAATTCTTTTCAGGAATACACCAAAATTAAATTAATATGTAATGAATATTTTCTGCAGCATTCTGTAGAAAGATACTAAGTTGTTGTAGTTGAGTACATCATGCAGCAATGATTTTTCATATGGTGTATAGCTTACTGGTGATTTGCTTTCAATTTATAATAAAAATATTCAAGAAATAATCATATGAATGCCCAATATCAAGGAAGTATATTTATAGATATTGTAAATTTCTTTCTTCATTTACAGCTAAAATGAATCAGAACCGCTTTCCTGACCCAAGAGATTTCCATATCAGCATAACTAGGAGAAGTCCAAGTGTGGATTTATTGATATCTCCCCTCTCACCAACCATGTTGACATCAAAAACTCACCAATCCAATCGTTGTGACCCAGAAGCAGACTGTACAATAAAAGAGCCTAACCAATGCCCTCCAAGGCATACAATTAAAGTGTCCCTCACTCTTGGGATAGGCTTTGATAGTTGGCCCCAAACAGCAGACTTCCCATATCGAATATCACTGGGACACATTAATGCACTTCATTATTATCAATCAGCTCTTGGGGTGAGTAAAACAAGAAGTTTTTAAGCTTTATTTTAATCTAAAATATTAGTAACCATGTCTGAAAATATTTTGCATCTCTAAGAAATCAAAAACTCTTTCACTTAAAATCTCTTGTGACAACTATATTAAATATATTGCTGCAGATTCATAGCAATGAATGACAGATTTTTGTCTTCCTTAACCAAATGAAAAGATTACTACACTATCATGTTTATGATTCTTCCATTTATTTTGTACGTATATTACTTTGAAAATAAATTCTTGTTTATTTAGATAATTATGAAATTGATATTAAACAGGATGTAACAGAAGTGTTCTCATAGTGAAATAAGGTATAAAAGAATTGAACAAAAAATAGTTTCAATTTTAATTGAATCAGGAGCAACAAAATGTTAAAACGTAAAATAATACCGCAGACAAACAATCAATTAAAAAAACACAAACAATAATAAATGGGTTAAAGTTATCCTTTGATAAGATTCGAAGTAGCTCTGTTGCAGTATTGCATACAGTGACTAGCCGATCAAAATATAACTTTTATCACTCAAAAGTCCTAATCCTAACCTATAAACAAAATCCTATGCCTATACTTTCAAAATTTCATGGATCAGATTTTCCGATGCCATATTCATACCAAGTTTATGAAGATGTTATTATATGCAACGTTATCAGTGTATACCCTATGTTTAGTGCTTCATAAATGTTTTACTTTGATCAGGTACATTAAGAATTTGTTATATGACATAAACCTCCATATACCGTCGACTATAGACCAGGTTTCACGTCTGAATTCACCAATTCTTTCCAATCACTAGTTTCCCTCGTTACAAAATCCTTCAAAGGTAGTATATTAAGCAGTCAGCTAGAAAGCATTGGCCTGAGTCTGAAGTGAAGCAATATTTTTAAGAACCTAGTTTATTTTGATATCATCTTACAGAGAGTAGTTATTTAGAATGCAGTGTGATTTTTTTTAGTATTTTAATCAGATAACAGCTTCAGGAAGGTGAGAAAAAAATTTAAAGAACCTTAGACCTCTAACGACGTAACTTCGACTCAAAACAACGTAACTCAATAAGTGTATAAAATTATTCTAATGTGTAATTGTCAATATTTATCCTTGAGGATGCTGATGTCGATGGCAATAATTTTCATTTATTTGTATGGAGAAAGTCATGTGTTGGACAAATCAGATTTTTTCAATTGCAGCAGCTTTGACTGAATATTTATGGTCATGATTTATTTTTAACTAGCTATAAGTTACATACAATTGTTATCTTTTTGTTATATACTCACATGCTTTCTTTTTCACTCAGGGATTTTACTTGGTTCCTGGAAAGCCACACCACACATTACGCTGCGAATCTCCACGTACTTCTGTGTGGTTAATGTCATTACCTGCTACTGAGCTTGCTCTCTTGTCTCATTGGTGCCCCACTCAAAGCAGTACTGGCCGATCACTTGCTGCAGTGGATGTACTGTTGGAAGGTATTCAAGGAAGAGGTCCTGGAAGGAAGATGCTGGGAGGTGCAATGTCAAGTGGAAAAGAGAAGCAGGTAACATCTGTCTTCATTCAAAAACTTGAGCATTACATTACATTATTTACTACCACGGAACATAATTTTTCACTAAGCCTATGTTTCTCGGTTGTAAAGGTGCATTTAAGAAGGGTTACGACAGATTTGTTGCACACTGTTCATCTTCTTCATCTGGAAAAAGAAAGTAGAGGAGTGACTAGGACAGGAGGTATTGGAGGAAGTCCAGACAGTGATTGGAACTCCCCTGGCACTTCAGTATCTATGCAGGCTCTTCTTGTGTTGGACTCCATCATTGGTGCATTGCGGACTCAGAGGCAAAGGCACCTTATCTTCTCCCGCTGCAACATGGTTCTGCTTAATACTTTGGCACAACAAGAAGTTCAGCCTAGAGAGAAAGGAAGGGGAAAGGCCAGGAAGTTGAGACCAATGCCACAGTCAACTCCACATAACAGAGGTATGCAACTGAATTTTAGATTTTATTTAACACGTTTACTGCAGATCCCGATACCGGAAATATTTTTTTGTGAGCAGCACCCGTTTTTTTTTTGCATTCATAGTTTGATATGTCTCTAGGAATATGAGAAATAATGTTTAAAATGTTTATGATACAATTATATACTAAAAAAGAAGGGATGCACATAGCGATTTCATTTGCAACCACACAATACACCTTATTTTGCGTGTGAAGTTCTCCAGGTCCAAAATCTTTGCTAAAATGAATTTAACTACGAAATTATTTCATAATAAATGAGATTAAAATTTTAAGCACAATTTTATTTTAGTAACTAACATTTATTTACAATACTATTTTCAAATTATTAATGATTATACCATTTTAAAATACAAGAATATAACCCAAATATATTTACAGAATAAAAAATTACTATTGATGATACCATATAATATACATATGTATATAAACTAATTATATTTACAGTGCAGAATATTACTATTGAGGAAAAGCACACTGAAAAACGGTTGCTACTCCTAGAAAGGTCAGGACGTAACTGAGGGTGGGGAGAAGTTTGCAGCGCCTTAGTTGTAGGCAGCTGGTTTCACCAAGCGTTTGAATAGAAAGAGTAACGGGATGCACCGGTGCATCCCCCACCCATAGTACTAGCTAATAGAGAATGCACCGGTGCAGCCTCTGCACTGAATGTGTTAAAGCAGTTTGTATCAGATAGTGACTTAAGGAGCATTTCCTCATTGAAAGCACAAGTACCATAAAACCTCTAAAATACAGTATTCTAAGAATCATGAAATTGACAGTTTTCAGAATTTTCCAGGTTACAGAAACCTTTTTATACTGTAGAAACCAACTTTGGAAAGATTATTTTTAATATAGAAAATGCCATGGTGTAAAAATTGAATAGTATTGAATAAGATAATATGAAATGAGGAATTATTTATTTAACATTAATTTTATGTTTTTAGAATTATAAGTATTAATAGGACATCATTTATGTTATAACAATATTTTTCATTCAATGAGAAACGTCTGAATGGGGTGCTAGGTTAATCAAGGTTGAAAAAGATTTTTTTAAAGGTCATGTTTTTTACAGTTTCTTTCCATAGATATATTGAACACGGAAGGTAATTGCATTAAAATTATTTTTAACCATCAACAAATTGCATTAGAGATTATTTTTATCCATTTACAGTTTCAAACTTTTGGCAAAATGCATTGGTGATGTCTGGTAATTTCACTCCTGAGGACTCTTCATCTGGTTCCGAAGATGAAGATGAGTGTGAAGAGGAAGAATTCCTCCATGATGCATCTCATATAGAATCTGCAGTTCGCTGCCTTCACTTGCTAGCTTCGCCATTGGGGGAGCCGTTAGAAGAGGACAGGGATGGGGAAGGTGCAGAAGATTATCAGAGACGCATAGAGGTCGAGATTGCACTTTCAAAGAAGTGGCAGGGAACTCTCTTGGGATTGGTACCAACTCCTTTAAGTGACAGTAGCCTTACATCCGTGCCAATTCCTTCACCATCTCCTGCTTCCCTCTTCTCTTCTCGCTACCTGTCATCACTGCCAGCCTCGGCTTATTCCACCAGACAGTTGAAATACATTCAAGAAGTTATCAGACAAATGCTGAAAGTAAAACAAATAACCAACCAGGCATGTGTATACATATGAATATTTAAAAAATTAACTTTAGTTACTGAGACAAAAAATTTTCATATTTACCCATTAACAGAGCTAACAGTTGTCTTGATAGGTAAAAATAGTGTAATAATTATAAGAGCATTTCAATTTTTATGTAATACATCTTTATGCAGATGAATCTCATCATCTTAAGGTTATGCTATATGAAACTTCTGGCAATTCAAAAAGACTTGCATTGCCTGAACCAATACCCAGGGCTGAGACTAAGGTGGGGCAACAGGGGCACATACCCCAAGTGAAGCATTGTAAGTGCATCACAAGCCACAAATATGATTTTTTTAAATCATGATGAAAAATAAAAGATATTTAGTCATTGGGAGTACATATAATACCTTATATACCCGCATATAACATGCACTTTTTTCCCTAAAAATTTTGGCTAAAAAGCAGGATGCATCTTATACAAGGGTATATATTAACCAGGGTATTTATTATGATAGACCGACGTTAGAAAACGTCCACGGTTTCACATCCTCTTGATATTGGGATGACATTAAACGTTACGATGGTATTCTCATGCGTTTTCTCGGTAATAACTTGAACGAAAAACAGAAATTAAGGAATAAAATATTAAATTTATTAAATAACTAGCTGAAAGTACCCGGCGATGCCCAGGTTATGCCAGACGTCTTTGGCGAATAAAATAATGTATTATATGGTAATACAATCATTTCTCCCTTTGTGCACCTCAAAACGTGTATTTCCTTTGAAATCTCGATTTTGAATTTTTTCATGAAAACAATACTTTCTCTATACTACGTATATTGGAGAAAGTAAAAAGTAATTCTGACATATCTCTGATACCTATGAATTGGGCCAGGAGGGTCCATGGAGGCCCGGAGAGAACGTGAGCATACGTGAGAGTAATAGGATTTAGAGTTTAACAATGTAATCGGTTGGCAAGGCAACTTCACGTTAAAAATGCTAAATTTTGTCAAAATATGATATTAAATGTTAAATTTGAAAGATTTAGATTCAAAAGCGATAAAAGACGATAAGAATAAGAAACTGCTTTTATTTTTCTTTAATACAGTCCAAGTACGAAAAATGTAGATCAAATATGTGAATTTTTAATAAGCAAAATAAATAAGTTTGCAGGTCAAAATATCGATTTTTCCATGTTATCTTACGAGGAATGGAAATTATTCTCGGGAATCGAACCTGGGTCGATTTTGGAAATTTATTTTTCCTAAGTGGCTTCTACTTTAAGAACCGAACGTTCCTACCAAATGTCAATCTTCTACCTACTCAGAAAGTTTGTTAAAAATAGCATTACAGAGTTCCGATTTCCCACTGATGACAATGAAGTCTATTTTATATATTAGACTAGCTGAAATGCCCGGCTTCGCTTGGGAAAGAGTTTTCTTTTAAGTGGCAAACGATTTTTATTGCTCGGGGCAAACGTTCCCCATTCCTTAATTACGCAAGCGATGTTTACGTTAACATTCACTATTTTATGTATTGTATTGTAAAGTTGTACCATTAATATAATTTCGCATTAACGTCTTACTTAATATTCACATGGATACATAGATGCACCGAAGCCTGTAAGGCAGCAATAAAATTATGTGGATTATGTCAATACTATTAGCCAAAACGTAAACAATAAACAACATCTTGGTTACCGAACAAATGTAAGTAGATGTATAGATTTATGTTGCGATAAATCTTTCACTGTTAATGATAAAAGATAACAATGTTCTAATGTTCCTTAAAAATCATTTGACTCAATTTAAAAGTATTCATAGACTATATTTAGGCATGAATCCATTGTACCCTTTATCTTGGCGTTAGCAATTCTTCCTCTACGGCATGGATTTTCCTTGCATTAATCTTTACGTGTATATCTCCCTTTGAAGAGGACAACAATTAAGAAATTTAGCTTTGTTGCCGCCTGGAAAATGGACATCTAAACCGATAAATTTTGCACTTAAAGGAAAATTTCGAGCGATTTAGCATGTAATACCACAAAATATGAACAGAATTAAAATATTGTCTTTCATGCGTAAAATAATCCATTTTTTGTGATCGTAAGTTAATATTTAGGTATATTTATATCCACATCAGTGAAGGGCTGCATGGCATTTTGGGATTTCTCCACACCATTTCCCATGCATTCTTATGGAAATAATATTTTGTTGACCCCATGGGGTATAAGAGACCCCACGGTCTGCAAACCTAGACCAAGTTCTTCCTTTGGTCCATAGGACGGCCCATGAAACTTTTGAATTTGATAGCTTCAATGGTGTAAAAACATATAAAGAACATACACACACACATACACGCACACACACCCTAAAATATTTATAAGATTACCTAGTCGAACAAAGTAAAACTTCTAATCCAACCAAAATAATCCAAGAACAACTTTGTGGACGTAACTGAAGCCGACTCACGCAGAACGTCACCAAGGCAAAGAGGCCTAGACAGTAGTGCCGCAGTAAGCCCTTTATAAGTTTTTCGGAAATATCTCCGAAAATATGGGTCCTACAACAAAATTGTACAGGACATGAAATATTCTAAATTTTATTTCCAGCAATATTTTCTCAGAGCATTTTTGCGCTAAAGTTTATGGTAAGCGAGATATTGACAATTATAGCATTTGGCCCCTCCTAAAACTCCCCCTGAAAAAAGGGTAGTTGATATGAGGTATATCCTATATTCTAAGTTAGACCCAGTGTAACTTAAATACAAAGTTTTGTAAATTTCCGTTCAGCAGTTTTGACATCCATCGATAACAAACAGACAGACAGAAGGACAGACACACACAAAACGTAAAAACCATGCCAATCATCTTGTGGTGATGAGAAATGAATAAGCAAAGCACCAAAAACTTTTAAATCTCAAAAGACAGACGTGACCTTGATTTCAATTTTATTTATATAGATTATACTTAATGTACAATGGAAGATATTTCAAATGAACTAAAAATAATAAAGAACACTGTTAAACATTGCAAAATCCAAGAAATTCTTGATCACTGCCTCATTCATTGGCGATGTTATCAGAATCATCTTCCATGGAAGATAGCATTGCGTTCTCCACGGTGTTGTTTTTGTCATCCTCCCATCCAGATTCAGCTTATACTTTGTTTTGATAATTTGCTAGTAGATGCCTGTTAAAGCGCTCTTTCAATACTGAAACATGGCTTTCAAATGTAATATAAAGGAAAACATTTTATTGATACATTGTAATTTCCCCACGATTACATTTATGTTGGTGACTAACGAGCGAATGACATAGTCGGCTATATCAAATAACGGTGCCAGTCGAACTCCACTGATGGTTACGAAGTGCAGTTCAACTGCAATGATGTATTCTGCTTTGACTGATATTTAAAACTGTCACCTTTACACTGGGAAACCGTTAAACTATGTAAGAGCTCTTTTCTAAAATAGCAATTTTTTATAATTGCCTTGAGTGAAGTGCTGTCTTACTTATCGTTGGTACGAACTGAAGTACGTATATTTTTTATAAATTTACTTATCTCAGTGATATTGACAATATAATGAATAATTTTGCCATTGAATGATAAATATGTGATAGAAATCGAATTCTAGAAACATATGCGTGCTATACGCAGGTATATAAAAAATCGCAAAATATGGTGCCAAAAACCTCCCTGCGTGCTATAAGCCAGTGCGTTTTATACGCGGGCATATACAGTATTCCCTTTTCTTCAGGAACTGTTATTGACAGGATTGACTACTTCAAATATACAAAAATGACAGTGAATATGGAAATACTTTCAGGGGCACTTTCATTGATGCCTTTACCCTTTTGACACTCTTGGCTGTTGCCCATTGGCTGACCTGTAAGCATAAGAAATAAAGTAAAACTAAAAACTATTTGCATATGGAACAGTTCACTACTCCACAGGTCAATTATGAGTTTTAGATAATCATATCTCAGATCTTTTTGGAAGCTTCAGCCATTGTTTCCTTTCAAAATGCATTTACAAAACATGAACCTAACTACTGTTAAAGTGTTACTACTTAAAATCTTACAAAAATATATCCAATTTTCATTGAATCAGGAACAACAAAATGTGATACATGGAATAAGCACGTTGCATTCCGAAGGACCTATTGAGGAACTTGTGTACATATTTTCCTCTTTATTGGATCCTTTTAACACAAATTTGGATGGAGTATCTATGTGTTCAGCCAAAAGAGAGGAAAAGAGACGAAGGTGGAGGAAGAGGGAAAGTAGTAAGCCCAGGAGTGAGCAAGGGATGAAACGATGGAAGGGGAATGGGAACTTATTTTCAATTGGAAAATCTAAAGAAGTAAGTTTACATGTAGTTTTGTCTATATGACTGTGAACCTTGTGAAGGCCTTCTACTAATGCTATATGTTATTATGCTTTATGTATAACATGCAAACATTTGAAATTTAAATAGATGCTTATTTTTATTAATTTTATTGATTATTCTTTCTTCATGTTCTACTACATTAAATAATTGTTGATCAGAGCAAAATGAATGAATTTTAACGAAACGAATCTCATAAATATTTTCCAAAATAAGAGTATAAGAGTGCTATTATCTTCATAAGCAATCTTTCCTCTGGTAATTCATTGAATGCAAATTTGCAAAAATAATTATGAAAAATAGCAAAACTAGTAAATAGTAAAATCACTGACAAACATAGAACAGTGAACCTGAACTAAACATGTGTGCCTTTTATACTGATATCTCAAAAATGTCAGAGTTTGGACACCCTGTGGTCTCATGCTATAATAATAATTAAGGATTGAGTACTGTAATAATTTGTATTCATTTTCTTGGACTTCATCACTTATAAGTAATAATGTTGTTATATTTAACCATGTTAACTGTTTTATCATAACACAAGTTTTAAATTCAAATGAAATCTTGCTTCTGCAGCTCAATGAAGCAGTATTGGGTAAATGGTCGGAGGCGCCATATTTTCCTGGAAAAAGGGTTGTGATTAATAAAACAATAAATGCAATGGTTCATGATTCAGAGACTTTGGCAGCTGATCTATCAGATGACAACTCATTTGTGTTTTATCTCTTGAAGTGGCTCGTGAGGGCAAAGAAGGAAGAAGAAAAATTGATTCAGTCTTCAAATACACAAAGCCATGATGTAGAAGAGGTAAATAAAATAAAACAATTTTAGAATTTAGAAATGATTCCTTAATTGTTCTTTCTGTAAGAACATAAATATTATATGAAGCTGTTGGAAGCACACCATCATAGTTTTTATATTTTATGCTTTTTGATGTTATAATCATAAATTAATAACATTTGCTTTCATTTGTTTCCATTATAAATATTTTGTGAAGAATGAGACACATTGCCTTGTGAACACATTTTTACTTTCTTATCAGTATTAGATTTACAGAAACTGTAAATTGACAGAATTAAGAGAGAATCCTTTACATCAGTGTTTCCCAAAGTGTGTTCTGCAGAACCCTGGGGTTCTGCACGGTGTGAGCAGAGGTTCCGCGAGAAAATTTCATTCTCTATTATATGAATTGTGAAAGTATTTATGTAACAAAACTGCAACAAAAACAAAATACCTGAAGATACTCAATGTTCCACCTAATATAAGAGTCCAGCATCATTTCTAATATGAAATGGATTTGTGAATAAAAGAAAAACACCCTTCTCATTTTAAAATTGGTAAAAACTTTATATATTAAATAATTTTGCTGCTATTTATTTTCTATCGGTTTATTTAAATAATTTTGTTCATTTTTGCAGGAACCAATTTTCCAAAAACAGACATGTTTTATGTCTACTTTTTCAAAACTATAAGAAAGTTCTTAAGGGTTCCGTCAATACTTTTGAGTCAAATTAGTTTGGCAAACACTGCTTTAAATCCTTCTAAATCTTTAAAATATTAATTCATCATTATGAATCTTTCGTTGGCATTAATGAGGATGAGTTTAATGGTGTGGAATTTCTAAAAGTCTCAATAAACCTTAGTTTTCAGCATTAAGATTATGTCATAGTCCTCTTCTTCTTTGAGCCTTGAGAAACAGTTTTTAAAATATATTTTTAACTAATTGTTATTGTGAGACCCTCATAAAATGGTACTGGAAATTGAGTAAAACAAGCAATTCAGTTGAATTAGCTGACTAGCAGTAAGGCTTCTCATTATGCACTACTAGTTTTTTGTTATCTATTGCAATGTTATGTTTAATTTGTAAAATATCTGTCATGTCAGATTTTGTAGTGTAATCTATCAATGGAAAACCATTGCACTGTAGCTACTTCATTGGAGTCAGGATGAGAGCATTTTGTCTAAGCAGTCACATTTATTAAAAAAATGCTTTAGTGACATGTCTTAATACGGTTCCATGTCGTTTCACCCAGAGCGATTCGCCCATGGGACGTTTCACCCAAAGAAGATTCACCCATGGGATGGTTCACCCAAAGACGTTTCACCCATGGGACGTTTGACGCAAAGACGATTCACCCACGAGAGTTTTCACCCAGGTCTTTTCACCCAAGGGTTTTTCGCCCACAATCCAGTTTACCCACATACTGTTTCACCCAATGATATTACAATAGGTAACTGTTTAAACTACGGCCGCCATATTTACAGGGTTGATTTAGGGGCTCGACATACATATTCCCAATTATATTTTAAAATCTATATATTGGTAATTGACAATGTTTTGATTTTAAAATTTAATAAATGCAGATACATTTATTTCTTTAAATCGCAATCATCACATTGAATTTAACAATTTAGATGCGCTTATAAACAGACTTGGTCCATATATCTTAAGTTAACTTTATAATTCTAATCAGAGAAAGAATTAAAGTTACATGTCAAAAAGTCTGTTTTTACATGTTATCTTATGTGAAAGGAGAGCGATTGTGGCAGTATTTCAAACACCTAATATGCAGTAGTTAATTTGAAATACCTTAAAAAGATATATAATTCAGGAGTTCATTATGTTGGAATATGAACATTTACTTCATTTTCCCTTTTCCAAATCATTTATCAATTAAATAAATGGGATAAAATTTAATGACAAATATTAATTGAAAATTTTTCTTGACTTCCACTGATTTAATGGTTTTGAAGATTACAATCTGATACAGAGGAGGGTCAGATGTTTTAGAAGAACTTATGAGAGAAATATCATTGGGTGAAACAATATGTGTGTAAACTGGATTGTGGGCAAAAAATCCTTTGGTGAAACAGTATGTGGGTAAACTGGATTGTGGGCGAAAAACCCTTGGGTGAAAAGACCTGGGTGAAAACTCTTGTGGGTGAATTTTCTTTGGGTCAAACGTCCCATGGGTGAATCGTCTTTGGGTGAACCGTCCCATGGGTGAATCGTCTTTGGGTGAAACGTCCCATGGGCGAATCGCTCTGGGTGAATCATCCGGAGACGCTTAATAAAATTTATTATTTCATTTGTCTCTTTTGTCTCCAAGTATAAAGCTCTACTGCACTTTATGCATTTTCAGTTACACATAAGTATGTTTTTATTTTTTTCAGACATTATTCTTTAACCTGTAAACATTTCCTTTGCGGATAAGTAATATATAAAAAAATTCAGCATTATACAGAGCAAACTATAAATTTAAATAGTATGTAAAAAATTAATAATTTTAGCAATGATGAATTTTATTTTCTCAAAAAATTAATGCGTTAATATTTTTGAGTAACTAATGAGAGCTTCTTGTTGATCATGTGAATAAGTTATGCCAACATGGGTTTTAATAATTTCAGGCTTATATATGGAACAGGCACTCCAAATCCCTGAGTCGGTGGTGTTGTCTTGGAGGAAAAAGAAAAGGCAAGGATGGGTACCTGATGTCATACCTTTCCATGCTTTATGCTTCCTCTCTTGAGAATGGGATTCATTTAGAAGAATACCTAAGGCACGAAGAAGAGAAGAAGCAGGAACTCTTATCATTTGGAATGTGGTGCGACCTGGTGGTTGAGGGACAAATTTTTCCTGATGAAGGAGCATATGATGCATGCTGCAAGGGATGGAAGTGGGCTCAGTCTGTGTTGGAAACTGTCAAAATAATGACTCCTAGTGGATCAATTCAATTAATCCTAACGCCCAAACGTGGTACATCTGTTCGCCAGTCTTTTACTGGCCCACATTCAAAGGATTCTCTATGCTATTCTTTTGATCAGTTATATTGGAGCAATTCATTGTCTTTGCCGAGAAGTAGAGCTGGAGCAACTCTCCCAAACAGGACTCAGACAGCAAAAGCAAAAGGTATGGTCTTATTTACCATGTATTCTGGCATATAAGTTGACCCGGCATATAAGTTAACCCTGCCTTTTTGAATGAAAATAGATGATTCAGCATATGTTTGCTGTATAAGTCAACTCCTACTTTTTCACTTAAAAATACTTCTCATGAAATCATTTTCAGGCAAAATCAAAGTCATGTACAATCCAAGTTTTAACAAAACAGAAATAAACATATATATATATATATATATATATATATATATATATATATGTAAATACTGTTTAGAGTCTGTGCTATTCTTCTTGAGCATTCTATTTGATAGATGTTTTAATTTCAATCAATAAGAAACTTATTCTTGGAGAGCTTGAACCAATAAATAAAGTTTTCTATAATTCGATTGACGTCAGCTGCTAATGATACTATCAAAATGATCTATACCTAGTCATTGCGATCGATCTCTATGGTGATAAAATTCAATAAAATATCGCATATGTATACCCCGCATACCTTTTTTCCCAAATTGTCGGTAAAAAAGAGACACATGAAGATTTCTGACTCAAGTTTTAAAAATTGCGAGTTTTGATAGTAAATTTACTGCAACACACTTGTATCTACATTTATACTCGCAAAAGACAAAGAATTCTATGAAGTTTACGTGTATCTATACGACCAAGAAACGTTTAGGGTTTAAATGCGTGGTTTATACTGCAGCTGGTGCATCTTCAACATTGAGATGATGTAATATTTTTATAATATTAAAGCTGTACCTTTTTATTCAGTTTTAAGTTTAGTATTGTCACTCAAAAAAGGCAGTTCTGTCATTAAAAATTTACTATCAGTTTCTACCTACACTTTTTGCCAGAATAAGTTGGCATCTTGTATCTGTGTTCGCTGTATTCATCGTGTGCCACTGACACTCCTTTAACCTGGGAGAGAACCCTCTTAATTTTTTTATCCATGGGCAGAATGAATATCGCTATGTGTGCCTACATGATGTGGGGTTGATACGGCCCTGTTCCGATATATCCTAAGATATACACAATCATGCACGCTTGAAAAATTTAGTGTGCGACACTTCAAAAACTTGCATGGCTGTGCAGTCACGCAGCTTAAAGGGAACCATGGAGAGAACACACCTACATGGAATCCCCACTCTTTTTCAATTTTTTTTTCTAATTTTCCACCGCCATAGATGTAAACTTATTAAAGCACGAATTTATTTTTTATCCTCGAAGTGGTCCAAAAATAGGGGTGTGCGTGGTACACGAGGATGCAGATTACGTGAGTAAATACAGTATTAAAATTAATTATTATAATTCTTCTAAAATGAATGTCATAAAATGTAAACACTGAAACAGCTGATTCAAAATAGCAATCACCTCCACCGAAAGATCAACGGTCTTTGTAAATATCGATGTTATTCATCTGTAATTAATGGTTCACATTTTATGTTTGGCATATAAGTCGACTCTAAGATTTAGGAAAATTGTTTTGAGCTTCAATGTTCGACTTATACGCCAGAATATACAGTAAGTTTTTCATTTTGCTCATCTTTCAGTTATTACATCTAAAATTAATGAGATTGCTAGAAGTAACAAATTTTTGTAATAAACCAGAGTTTAAGTTAAATGTAGCCACGGTATTTTGTTGGTAACTAGTACTATCATAGCACTTTTATCTCATATATTAAGATAATGTGTTATCTTTTTTTTTATGGATTCTTTTTACATTACTTATGATTGTCCTGATTGAATTTAAAACTTTAAGCACAGTAACATAATCTTATTTAAGCTGTATGCTAGAGATACATTTATTTTTAAAGAAACTGCATTGCCACTGGAATTTCCCATAATGTTATGTAAAATTATTATTTGAACTCAGAAAACTAAAACTTTATAAAAATTTCTTTAGAGTTCTTGACCTTGCATCTGCAGAGAGGAAAATTTCCCCAAGTAAACACAGGGACAGGAAGTAAGCCCTTGCACTGCTATGTTCGTGACTCAAACCCCATCTCTAGAATAATTGACATGTCTCATCGGAGGGGCTTCTACAGAGGACTTGGAACTCCTGTGGCTGCCTTAATTGCCATGCATAAATTTTCTGTATGTATATATTCATAAAAGTTACTTATAAAAATATTACTCTTCATTTTTAACATTAAGTCTTAAGCTCTTGAAACCAACATATATGAAAGCATTATTTATTGATTGAAAAGCTACTTTTTCTTGACAGTAACTTTCCCCTACACATATATCTCATACCTAATAGTAATAAAGGATTTATTTTTCCTTTTATTTAATAGCTAGTACTAGAATGTCTTATATTTTGTCCTTGAATATTGTTAAATAATGGCATCCCAAATATAATGCTAAAATTATCTTAATGCTTTCATTTTCTATAAATATTCCCATGTCATATATTAGGAACCCATCTTACATTGGGTAGATATTGAGAATTTCACTTTCTAAAATACAGGCGACTCCCGAGTTTCGTTGGGGATGCGTTCCTGAAAACGTGTTTGAATCTCGAATGTTCGAGTGTCGAACACCGTTTTTCCATGTACTTGCATGTTATAATCAGGGGATATGTTCCCGCATCTCGGGAAAAAGTCTCCCCTCACGTTCTATAAAGATAAAATAACATTACTAATATGTTAATACAACAATATTAAATTATGAATAAATTATATAATAAATATTTTAAATGTATAACTTATTTTTTGCACTAAAAAGGAAAAAATAAATTTGTGTTTCAAACTTCAAAGATAGATGTATGCAATATGCTTTACAGTCAGCCCGGTCCGGATTGCGCGAGTCGTTTGTTACAAACGACTCACGCGAGCTGGATAACATACCTCCGTACATCTATCTATACATACAACTATTTATCGCAGCAAAATTAATATAAAAGTTATTAAAAATTCACAAAATAACTTAAGAATAATGAAACAATAAAATTAAAAATATTTTCATACCTTAAATCTTTTTCAACTGCGCATACTGGACTTGGTTTATTAATTGAGAAGTTGGAAGATTTTAGCTGGAAGAAGAGGAGTTATTGGGTGGGGAACTGTTTATTGTTGTTATCAAATTACCTGAATTGATCACGTTCTAGAATTTTTTCCTTCTGTTTCACATAAGTGCTAATAGTTGAAGGACACATTCCCAACAATCGTACTATTTCAGTATGGCTTTCAGTATGTGTTTCTGACACTGATCATCTACCCAAAGTTTTAAAAGTTTTTCCATTTTAGGAATCACAACACCGCGCCTAGGACTGTTTATTGTTGTTATCAAATTACGTGAATTTATCACATCTTCTAGAATTTTCTCCTTCTGTTTCACATAAGTGCTAATAGTTGAAGGACACATTCCCAATGACCGTGCGATTTCAGCTTGGCTCTCACCTTTTTCAATACGCTTTAAAATTTCTAATTTCAATACATAACTATGAATCTTATGCCCTCTTTTATTTGATTCCCTTACATTATCACTATTACATTTCCTTTTAGATACCATGTCAAGTGATAAATTTATAAATAAATCAATAAAATAAATAAAAGATTAAAAGAAAAAAAGAGTGAAATCAGCACAAATTCAAACAATAAGAGCAGATATAACTACGTCTACACCAAAACTAAACCTCGCATTTGGTCGGGACCAATAACTATGCGAAGATTATTCCGCATATATTATCGATCGGTGGGATCGAAATCTCGAATTAATGGAGACTCGAACAAACGAGACGCGGGAGTCGCCTGTACTACATTTTATCACTGGAGATATGATGAAATTTTATCTCAAAATTTAAGGTCATTGCAACAACTTAAAAATTGGATTAATAGATTGTGTTAATTAAAAAGACATGTTACCTAAAAATATAGTTTAAGCACATATTATGAAACTGAGAGGAAGTAGTGACATGCACTGAAATGAAGAGAACTAAGAATCGATACAACTACATAGTATGAAGTGGTTGGTTCTTACAAACATTAATTAAAGGAGACATTCATAGTCCTGCAGAATATTTCATTGTTGCTTTTTACCTATCTAAATAACCAAAACATCATACAGAATGCAGGCTCTCTTAGAGGTCCAAAGAGGCCTGTCCCACTTCCAAATTTTGAGGCCCCACACCATACTAAAAACTCATGAAAACAAAATAAGTCAATCATTAGCTAAAAACAGTGAAATGTAACTTGTATATTTTTTATTTATAAAATACTATTCTAGCCTTTGCCCATGCAAATGTATCAATTTTGAGGAAAAATCTCATTTTTGTGCAATTTCACAGTTGATGCTATGCATGGCAAATCCATTGAAATGCAAATTGGACCCCCTTGAGCTTGAGGCTCAGTTCAGAAAGCCGTTCTGCCCCTCCCCCCCTCCTCTCTCAGAGACCCCGACCATATGCTTGAAATGTCCAGATATGAAAATTTCTCTGTTTTGAATGTGATGGGATTAATATTAAAGATTCACTATTGCATTCAAGTAAAGCCTTATAAAAATATTGCTAAAATATGAATGGTGAGTGGATTCATTCATCTTGTTTATTACTGGTGATAATATTTCCCTTTTCTGCAATAACAGGCTAATTGTATTAATCCTTGTAATTTAAATTATGCTTCTTGCCTTTTTTATCTACTTCTTAGGTCTTGCAGGAAATATCAAGTCTATTGCCTGAAGATGAACGTCAGCAGGTTTTGGATTCAATTCATCGAGTTTCCAAGGTAACAAGGCGAAGGTGCCGCCCGCAACGCCATCTATGTAATGTCACAGGAATAGACTATGGGAAGTACAAAATGAAGTATTCTGAAGCTGAAAGGCATAATGATAGGGTAATTTTAAACAAAAATTCTGATGGGTTTGGAACTGTAAATGATGCCCTCAGTACTAAGAAAGGGAGTGCCAAAAGAATTGTTGTTGGCAGGGTGCTTGCCGAACAGCATTTAGATGAAGTGGATGATCGGTCTGAAGATGTGAAAGAAAACTTGCAATACCTTTGTCGAGTGATAATGGGGCAGCAGCTGATCAAAGGAACACGTGAAATTGGTTTGGCACATGGCGTGAGAAACTTTGCTATGATTTCATGTAACTTAAATAACGACAAAGGCATACACATTGAAGATTCATTGACAACCACTGCTGATGATATGAATACAAGAGAAAGAGCAAAGTCGGACAGAAAATGGAACAAAAATACAAAGGAAGAAATGGTGACCAAGCTGTGATGGTGAAAGTAAGAATAGTATTTATTGTCATTTAGTTTGAGGAGGCTGAGATGAAACATTTCTTTTTATTTCAAAATTATTAATGATATTTTTAGAACTTTTCTATGGACTTCACTTAAAAATATATCTAATCATAATGCTATTATTTTTACACCCGCAGGCACACATGCATATTAATATACATATACATTAGGATGATGAGATACATAGTAAGAAAAAACAGTATGCAATGTGATCTTCTTTTTTAGTTATTCATATATAATATAGATATATTTTTGTTCGATTGGGTAATTTTGAATATAATTTGATTAAAAAATGACAACAATTATAAAATTTCACAAATTAGAAATTTAATTAACTTGTCAGGATTTCAAGAACGTCTAGCATGTGTAGTATATCCTATTTACTCACATATGAGCCACACCAGCATATAAGAATATACATAATGAACTAGGGAATACAAATAAAAGAGGAAACATTTCGTGATAAGGTTTCTAACATTTTGGTAAACTAAAAATCACTAATAAATACCATTGATTGTATATAAATATTTATGAATATTATTACTAATAAAAAGGTAACAGCAACATATTCAAATCAGTGGATACAAAGGACAATGCAGTCAAGGGATAGACAAGCGAAAATCGCATGGTGAGCATTATTTTACGCAAGGAAAATGCAAAATTTGCAGCTACTGGATTCACATAGTACTTCATTGTTATAATGTTATTTATAGTCTTAATTTTAAAACAACGCGTGGAATCCAGTCAGAGAGCCGATGCGACTGTTTTAATGTGCAGACCACATTCCCTTACTCCACAAACTTATTTAATATATGGAGAAATCACAGAGAGAAGAGAAATCAAAACTATGTACTTCCAAACTAAAAGTTTCCTCTGCTAGGAATTAGGAATATCAGAATATGATAGCAAACTGTGATGATGCCTTGAGAGCTGACAGACTACGACAGCAGTTTCCAAACATTAAAAAGGCGTGCCCCCTCTCAGTTAAGAAAACTGTCTTTCCTCTCCCCTTCTTTGCCATGTTCAATCACAACTCATAAAAAATACCTACTGGTCCTACAGTTGCCATATAAGCATCTTAAGAAAAAATATGAACGCAAACGATACTCTTACCAACTTTAGGACTGGAATTCGACGGCTCTATATTGAAGGTCTCACGATTAGGATGTTTAAATATATAAAAAATCTTTTGCGCACCTCCAATCTACCCACCTCACCCCACAGGGGAGCGCTTCTCCCAATTTGGAAAACATTGGGCCCCTTGTGATTCCCATTGAGGTCGCCGATCAAAACTGAAATTCAACAGAGAATTATCAAGCTTGTCTTTTGTTGGAAAAAAATTCAATAACAAGCACTTGAACATCAACAAAGAGCATCGCACAGGTCATAATGTTATAGCATTGTTGTGTGGTGACAATATTAAGGCTAAAAGTTAAAAGTATTAAATTCTTTTATTAATATGCCTGTTTATTAATTTTACTGTTTCTGTAATACATGAATGTTTATTATTTTCAAAACGTTGGTTTTTTGTGAGTCAAGAAACATTTACTCATGACCTATAAACCCCTTTTCCCATATGCCCTTGGTTTTGGTAGCATTTTATTTTCCATTAATGCTATTCCCAGTATAACATATTATTCTTAGGATTTTTATTAAGAACTTGAACGCAGTTTCAGCTTGTCTTTCATTATTTTTATTGCTTGAAGCATCTACTGAGATCTGGCCATTATGGTGAAAATACTCCGATCGGAGGAGGAGCCGTGGAGAGTCAAAAAAGCAGGACATTGAAAGTCGCCAGATTTACAATTTTAATGTCATTTAAAACTAATTCACCACTGAAACAGCTGTTAATTTCGTGAAGTATTTCACAGCTATCTCCAGAAATACGAAGGAAATACCTCTATCGAAAACAGCGTATCTAAGGAGTAATTTTCCACGTTCCTATCACGGAGGTAAAAACTAAGCGCTTACTGAAATCTTATACAGTCTACCATTTATAAGGATCGAAAACATTAATTTTGTTGGGATACATTAATGAAAAATGCATTCCAAATATCGAGAGGTTATAATTAGAAATTTACTTTCACAAATTTTATACTTAAAGAATAGAATGAGGAAAATTGAAAATTCTTTAAGAATAAAAATATTGAACATGCTTAAGATTATGCTTTTAATATGTTGTCATGTTGATTACATCGTTTATGATTTGAAGGGCAACGTTTTATCCTGTGCAAAAATATGTAGCAGTTTTTGGTCGCACTTGATTGTCAGGTTCCAGCTATGAAGAAGATGAAAAAAGAAACAATCATTTTTGCAGTTTTGTTGAAACAACATAATCTCATTTTCCAGCAGAGTACCACCTTTTAAAAATTTTTATTGATCCAATTTCCTGAGGCGGACATTTTCTCAAAAAATGTGGCACCAATCTTGATGTTAATCCGAACTTGTCCCAGCAAACTTTCGATTAATTGAATTCACATTGACCATGCAAGCAAGTGAACTGTCATAGATTTTTCATGGAAAGTATTTTTCTGTTGTATACACAAGGAAAAACACTGTAAGTTCCATAATATTTTATTTCAATATCACGATCTGTGTGGAACTTACAAAGTGTATTTCCTTGTATATAATATGGACCGCTTACACAATTTTATGCCTTACACCATTAAATTCATTTCCTGTCTTTAATTCAATAACAGCGTATCATCTAGGAGCAAGAGGTGTGCTATCTGGGTAAACTAACTATGAGCTGTATTCCCTTCTATCAAAAGTGTAGCACAAAATAAATTGCATGGGAACATTTATGAAAAGATTTCACTAAACGATATTTAAACTTAAGAGATGTTAACATATGATGACACCAATAACACGTTTCTGCAAAATTGGGCACTTTGCTTGAGGAGTTTATTTCAATTTAAAAGATGCAGTTTAAGTGTATGTTTGTGTATGTATTTAGCTCCTGAACTGTATTTCTCTACTGAAATGTGATGTACAATTGTAAAAATCTTGTTTTTGAATTCAGTATACAACTTTTCAGAATAGTTTCTCAGGCTGGATAGGCCGAAACACCGAATATGTTGGTAAATGTTACGACGAAGGCATTTCGTCTTCTGCAGCTTCTTGCTTCATCGTCACTATTAAAACTTTGCCAGTCGCCTATACCGCAAACGCTAAATGAATAAATTGTCTAATATCTGGTGGTATACTGTGATTGATTTGAAAAACATGAGAAATTTTGCGTATTTTGATACTTTTAATAAATAATGTTTTTATGAAATTAGTAATGAAAATATATGCCGTGAAGTAATATTTCTGACCAGTTGTAGTCATCATTGTTACGATAACAGTTTCACGTTAACGGGATGAATTCGAAAGGTTAATTAATTAATGGGACCGCTGTATATGTATCTCTCTCTCTGGACAAGCACCCTGTCAGCCTACAATACGAAAAGTGACAAATGTCACGGTTCGTAAGCACGCAATGTCGGGAGTAGCGACGTGACACGATTCTAATATAGTGCACGCGAGAAGGATAATGCTGAGGGAAGGAAGGGAAGTGACACGAAAAGAATGGAAAATATTCGGAAAAGTGGGTATCCGGCGTGGAAGAAAAAGACCATCCAGGACGATTAAACAATTGCTTGATGATTTGATCGCCAGTGGGCTGCGCGACCTTCTAGGATTACCGAGCATCTAATATGTACTAGAAACGGTATTCTTCGGGCACAATTTTTTCAGCCGCATCCGTTACGTTGGGATTTAGCAAAAACTGCGACAGGTGGTTTTTGAGAAACAAATGTGTTATTTAAAAATTTCAATTTAAAATGGGCGAGTAACACAAAGAGATAAATTTTATTATTGGTATTGTTCCCGTCGATCATCTGAATGTTGGTTCTTACTATATGGGATTATTTACCATATTTGAGACCCTTTTGACGATATATGACGCGAATAAGCTTACTGATTAAGGGATTCATCAAAATAAAAAAAATTCAAAGTGAACACTAAACCGCGGTTTAAGGGGAGACGACTTTTTATCCTCGACTCAAGTTTTTGAGTGTCCAGCGTGGGGAAGGTTTCGCGTTTACACCTTAACGCTTAATATAGTGTAACGGATGCATATATTTACACTTGGGCTTGCAAAATAGATTTAATAATTCAATCTCGTTTTTCAAGTGACAAATATTTTGAGATGTAACATAAAAAATTAAGAGGAGTTTTTAAAGAGTCGTAAATATCGTAGAACCCAGTAAAACAAACGAATATTTTAAGGTAGCGAAATTCGACAATTGGAGTATTTGTACTCTCGGTACACCATGATTATTTCCCGCACGCTTTACCAAAGTTTCTATGAAATCCATCCTCAATTTAGCTGCAAGGTCCAATTCTTGCAATGTGTTGACATTTTAAAAATTTAAATCCATATTCAGAGCTATTACGGTAACAAAGATTTGCTGTATTTTCACTAAATTAAGTATAATTTGTTAGAAACATAGAATTAATATCATTAGTTTATGAATGGCGCAACTACAGTTAAGATGTTTTACACTGAGGAGCATTATATTGAATTGGACCGTCGTTAACAGAAATCGGCTGCTTCTACAAAAGAAAATTTCATTTAATTATAAAACTTTATCTTTTTAATGGTTAATTTATTTACTTATATCTATAAACTATCCAATATTTTTAATACAGTAATCTCCCGAAGACCTTTTTTAAGTTTGGGGACCACAAATCAGTGGAAATAAAATTCTGCAGTAGGATTATTTTTGCAGTAGTTTAACAAGTTAATAGAGACATTTATAGAAAAAGTAGGTGTGAAGTGTTATTACTGGGAACAACAAGTAAGGTAATCGATGAATTAAAAAAAGAGCAAATATAATGTGAAACTCCTGGACATGAATAAGTAAACTATTTAGAATTGCTGAGTTTCGGTTATAATTCTGTATGCAAGATATAATGTAGACCATCTCAATCAGAAGTTATTAAAGTAAAATATCCGTTAGTTCCCATCCTCTTCATGCAAGTGAAACTGGGAAGTTACACACACTTTGTTTTTCGCTTCAGGATCCACTGAATCAATCTTTGGCTAGTATCGAAAAGTTTTGATTTTCGCAGAAGAAATTACACGACGCAATTATAAAAACGCAATTTATAAAAATCGCCATTTATTTAAAGATGCAACCATACCCGAGCATGTATTTTCATAAAAAATAGTCTGCCAGTAGCCACGTTAATTGCGATTTGGATGCAACGATGAAATGAGTGGGGAAAATAACTAAAAATGATCGATTTAAACTTGCATTATTTATTTTTTAATAAATAAATATAAAAGAACCTTATTGTACTTTTGAAGTGCGTCTCGCGAAAGGCATCATCTGCGTACAGCGCTATATTATCAGCGACCTGCCTGTTATTTTCTCCGCTTCTCATTATATGGCACCGAGCTGAGTATTGCAAGACTTATAATTCCTGAAGCCCTGTTGAAAATCGTCTAACAATGAATTACTATCAAGAAATCACATTATGTTCCTAACGAATATGTGCTCAATGATCTTGCACAATACTGAAGTTAGGGAAATCGGCGAGTAATTTTCTGGGCTCTCTTTGTCACCGCCATTATGAATCGAGTTCACGCGCACAGTTGCAGTCCCTAGGGATCTCTGCGGAAAATATATTTCTCGAATATTATCCTAAGAAAATGTGCTATTTCTTTGGTAAATTCTGTTAAAACACGATGAAGAATTTCTTCGGGGCCCGGGGATTTGTTAGGTCTAATCGGACTTAATTGCCTTGCTATTCCCTCCTCAAAAAGTACTATATCGTCCATCAGATCTTTCCTCATAATGGGTGCATAATATACGCATTGATCGTAAATAGCTGTAAACCAGTGGTCTTCAACATTTTTTGAGTCACCGCCCACTTTTACCACATGTTGTACTTTGAAATAAGTTCACCGCCCACCCAGTGGCGTATTGAGGGTTTCTGGCGCCCGTGGCAAAGAATAGTTTTGCGCCCCCAGTAGCAAGCAAAGCGATTTACGGGGGGGGGGGGGGGGGTGCACCTAGACCCGACGGGTGAAAATTTGATATTGTGCCCCCCGTGAACTCGGCGCCTGGGCAACTGCACCTCCCTGCCCCCCTTCACTACGTCACTAAGCCCACCTACCGTATCAACTTAACAATAAAGTTTTTATTAAAATATATGTTTAAAAAGACTTAAAATTTAATTATGTTTACTAATCCCAAAACTATGTTAAAAGAAGCTTTTGGCATACATTTCAATGCGTACTTTGTGTTTGGTGCCTACAAACCAGGAAATCAATGTCTGGCTTAAAGTCTGTAAGGGTTATTCGAAGATCTCCTCTTTCTGTTATTTGTAAGCGGTTTCTTTTTTTGGACAGGAGATTGTCGATTGCACTGAATACCTTCTCGACTAGATATGAAGTTGGGAAAGCTAACAAGAGCAACGATATTTTCTTCCACAAGCGTGGCTACAGAGAGGGCATTTTCTTGTTCTGCCAAAGTTGTACATATCCACCTTGGTTGAAATTGGCTTTTCACTCATCATCATGAATTAATTCTATTATCTCCTCTTGGTATTCAATATCCACATCACACACATATGTGATGAATGGAGTCACCATCCAGGCATCCACTTTCAAGTCTATTACATCGCGAAAACGAGTCATCATATCAATTCTAATGACAGAAAGGTGATCTGCAAACTTGTCTATGTCTTCGGCTGTAAGATCATCTTTGATGTTGTGTAGTTCCGAAAACTGGTAAAATTCTTTTTGCAGGATGTTTTTTCTGAATAAATCCAATTTGTCAATGAATACCGAAATAACATTTTTGCAATCAATGAGTGTCCGTGGGAAGAGAGAGTATACTTATCTCTTTATATCGCTTCTCTTTCATTTCGGTGCGTTCCCCATGTAATGTATGAAATATCTGAGTGAAGGTACATACTAGTTAGGATTACCATATTCTGATGATAAAACCCGGACAAATTTAATTTTAAACCTAAAATGTAGTATAATTTTTAAAAAATCAAGATATCTAGGTAATTGCTTAAGTCTATCGTGTTAAGATTTTGATAACCAGAAAAAAATGGGTTTTATTTGCAAAAATCTCGGTAAATTTTAAGAAAATCCGGACGTATGGTAACCCTAATACTAGTGGGAATTTCGTTAGATGAGATTACCGAATACGGTCTCAGTGGTAATAACAGTGTTTAAAAATTTATGATTTTATATATTTGATAAAATTAAACTTAAACGCTTCGCTACTTCTGCGAGAGACTCCGACGACCCTCATGGGCCTTTCGATTTTACCGCAGCATGGATACATTGTCGCTAGTATAGTTTGATATGATACTATAGTTAAAGACAAACGAACTGTAATAGTTTTACATGAAATAGTTGTACAGAATATGTGTGCGTATCATTAGGCTTTTTTATAGAATTTTATTTTTCAGTTTAAAAATTAGAATAGCATTTGGTGAGTTCTTTAACGCCCACCAAAAACCCAAAAACGCCCACTGGTGGGCGCTATCGCCCACCTTGAAGACCACTGCTGTAAACGCTTTTACAAAATGACCGTTCAGCAAGTTGGCTTTCTCTACGCTGTCATGAATAACGGAACCTAAGTCATTACACAGGGAATGTATGATAGGACCTTGGACCTCTCTCAAATAGGGCCAGGACGCTTTAAGGCCCTCCTTCAATTAACTATTTAATACTTTATTCCAGAAATTACTAAAAGCTTCGCGCATAATATGTCTCGCTTTAGCGAGCGCTTCCTGTCACAAAATTTCGAATACACGAAGTTTCGAAATTTCGAAGCTTGGAACTGCCAAATAGATGCCAGTTTAATTTAATTTCCATATTTATTTCATCACAACATGGTTCATTGTAAAAATCAATTTGTAAAGGTTATTTATGTAAAATGATGGTTACCGATCCATTAATATAGATTATAATAAACACGCGTTATGCTGAATTGGTTAGTTTAGTCTTTTAAAGGTGTTTTATGAACTTATTTATGACCATCCGTACATATTGCGGTGACCGGATACGAAAGTAACGAGTTTTAAAATTCTCACGAGTCTAGTTCGATCGATCGTGACCGCACTGTACTTCTGAAGTTTAATTAACTGCTCTCTACTCGTCCAATGCTGTAGACCAGTGGTGCCCAATCTTTTCAGCCCGAGGACCACATAACCCATTGCTACACTCATCGCGGGCCACATATCTCAATTCCACCCAGTTCACGGGCCACACACAGTCGAAAATAGAGCTTAAGAATAACATAAGTAAATTAATGATTTAGTTTTGAGTCGAAATTACCGGATTTCTTTTAAATGCATTTATTTACCATAGGAGTTGATAGGTAATGATAAATTATATCGGTCTTTATAATTTTATATTTTACTTTTATGTTAAATTGTGTCCTTTAAATCCGGCTCACCGAGTGTCTTAATCCGGCCTGCCATGAGTTAAAGAATTAAAAGCTTTAATTGTTTAACTCATGGCGGGCCCGGTTAAGACACTCGGCGAGCCGGACTTGGCCCGCGGGCCATAGTTTGGGCACAACTGCTGTAGACCAGTGGTCCCCAACCTTTTTGCACAAGTGAGCCACAACGAGGTGTTAAGTATGTGAAAAAAATAAACAAAATTAATTACTGACCTAATCAGCAATTAAAGTTAAATTTCTGAAATAAAGACATTTATTTACCAGAAGATATAAACATATTCAATGTGATACTTGAGGCTACACTTTATTAACGAAGTTATTAATATCTACTTCAATGTTCCTGACTCACAATCTTAAAATATTATGCAAATGATCGTCTGAAAGCCTTGTCCCACACTTCGACTTGATTATTTTCATTTTTGAAAATGTTTTTTCACAAATATAACAAAAATGTTCAACTTCCCCTAAAAATCTTTCACCTCAGCATATCGTATATGTCTGACATTAGCTTTCCTTTGCCTTGTAATCTTAAATTCAAATGCTCTGTTATATAAGTTAATAAAGCTAAAGCCCAAACCCATTTTGGGTCAGAAAATGCTTCTTGAGATCTTCCTTTTACAGCGAGAAAAATATCAATTTCATGACGAAGAGCAAAATAACGTTTGAGAACTTTCCTTCTGCTAAGCCACCTAACTTCGGCATGGTACAGCACATCCTCATATTCTGCGTTTATATGTTCTGCTGTGGGAGTTTTGTCTTAATAGTATGTGTCTACAAATCTGCACAGATTACATCATATCAAACACATCAATTGTGATTTTCCGCACAATGTCATTTGCATCCAAAATAATACCTCGGTTTGGACTCGTAAAATGTTGAAATTTGGTTACCGCCGTCTATAATATCCTGGTGGAATCACGTAATCACCAAATACACTTCAAAATTAACAGGTAAAAGTACAAAAAGCAACAGCACTTCGACAGTCTCACTGAAATCGAGGCAAACAGTATTTCACTTGCGTTGAGAGGGAATGCCGGTCTGAATTCGCTTTTCCCTCTCCCCGATATCCGGCGGCTAGAGAGAAAAAGACCTGCTGATAGGACAAGTTTGCCAGTAACTCTAACACCGTAGCTCTTAGCGATCATGCATTCGCATTGGCTCACTACAAGACGACGCTGTCAAACGTGTATAAAACGCGGCAAAGGGACTTAGTTTCTGGGGGGGGGGGGGTGCAGGGGGCGCACAGAATTGTTTCAGGGGCCTCGGGTTGGAGACCCCTGCTGTAGACGATACGTTTCTTATTTTTTCGTGGGTTATTCTCTAACGCCTAAGCGCACTCCTAACTTCCTTATTGAACCAGTCAGACTCTTTATTGTCAACCTTCAATTTAATTGGCACGTACCTATCGTTCAGTCATACCACGGAAGATAGGTAAAATTTCTCGTAGGTGCGTCCTGAAACTTGGAAAGTCTGCCTTGGCAAATATATAAAACATCCTTTGAGGCTTAAGAGTGCCTCTCGATCTTTAACTTATACAGCCAGATGATCACTTATTCCATCCTCAATCGTGACTATGTTCATCCTCTTTGGGACTTTGGTTAATAATAAATCTAGTATGTTGCTTGATCGCGTTGGCTTTTTGACTAATTGAATCAGAGTTTGTTCGCACAGTGCCTCACAGGATCACGTTCCTTACTTCTATATTCGAAACATTGACTCAATCAATTGAGGGTAAGTTAAAGTCCACACGAACTGTAATGATTCCATCTTGATTAACCAGTCTAAGCTCCACTGCTGCTTCTCGAGATTTAAAATATGATGTACACCTGTGTTAAGTGACCTGTAAAACGAGAGCAAGAATACCCTTTTTTGGAATTTTCTTTACCTAAGCGGCATCAAACACTCGATATCCATGTCACTTACTTATCGCTAAACGCTGTGAAAACCTCACCGCCCGATCTACGTATTAGCGCGATCTTTTCTGCAGACCCGGTAGTGTCCAGAAAATATCTCCTGATTCGGAATCTCATCTGTGAACAAACTCTGTGCTTATCAACACATCGGCGCGCAGACTCAATAATATGTGCAAACTCGACAACATTTAATTTCTCACTATCACCTCGCATATTAACCTGAAACTTTCCTCTCGTTTCTGTTTTAGAATTACACTCATGCTCATTACAAATACTCATACGACTGGTTGGCTTCGCATTTAATTTCGATTCGCCTCTCGTCGTACTTTTTACGGGACAATTTATCAATAAACCTTGGCTGTGATAACACGTTGCTACTCGGGCCGAATCTTTGATTAGAATCTCTAAAATTCTCACTACTAATATCGTAGATCTCGAGACATTCTGAATAACATATACCTTAAAATTTAATCTAAAAATGGCATAGCATGCTCGAAAACCATATGCGCTACCGCCTCCGCAGTGTAGGCTAATGTCTGTCTCGATAGAATGTTATGATTAATTTGTTCTTATTTATATTTCTGCTGCACGTCTTTAGTGTGCTAATTCATCGAAAGTACTGGAGACTTTTGCTGTGTTAACGAATTGCGCATCTAGTTTCTCATAAGCTTGTGGCTATTGGAGATACCAGAGATAAGTATTTTTTTCAATCTTTTAATTTATAAGAGCTTATTCTGGAGGTTTTTTCAGTCATAAGACGAGTTCGATAATTTTCTTGTGAAGCAACGTGCTAAGTAATTCAATAAAGCAACGTTGTGCATATAAACGGCGACAATATATTTCTCATGGAAAATTTTTAATTAAAAAATTTATTGCTTCATTGCTATTCATACTTCAAGGATTTTAGATTTTTCCTGATGTTTTCATGATGGATACTACCGCCGGATGGCGAGGCATTTGCCAAACTTAAAAGCATCATGCTCCCGCCGGAAAACGAGACACCCACCCTTCCTCTTGCTCCCTCCCTTCCTCTCCATCTCTTTCTCCGTCTCTTTATCTCGTTCCTCCTTCTCTAATTCTATCCCTCCCTTCCTCTCTTTACCCCTTTCCACATCTGCCTCTTTCTCTATATATTTGTAGATAAGTAGAAGAATCCAAATTAAATGCCAGTTCCATTATGATTGCGTAATTTAAAAAAAAATGAGGGGTTTCATGACGGAAAACGATTTTTCCTTCAACTAACTTGACATTTGTCGTTAAAAAAATCTTTTTAGACCAACTCGACGCGCATTCAAAAATCAACCATAGGAAAATAAATTTTTATTCTTTTAGGCATTCTTTGGTTCAAGTCTCGAGTTTTTACATTGATTATAAGTAATCTTAAAATGGCAACATAAATTAATGGGCAAAAATGAACATACGATATTGAAAATCGATTTTACTATTTTATAAATTAGGTTTTGCGCTATAATTTAATGATTACGGCTTCACACGCACTGAGGTCAGGGCTTCGCATCTCGGAGGGTGCATAAATTTACCGACTGAGGTCATGGGGGAAAGCAGTAGCGGAACTACAAACTTTCGCCCCACCTCCCGCGAAAATAACTTTTGGGCTCCTTCACAGTTCGTTGTTTAATACAATATATAGATGAAGCAGCCCCCCCCCCCCTCCCCCCCTTCGGCATTTTAGTTCCGCTACTGGGTGAAAGCACCTCCCAAAGTGCGACTGTTTATTTGACCCTTCTGCAGAACGCTCATCGATGTGTTATGCTAGGAATCTCTGTGAACTGAATGAACGCGTGGCCATTGAACCTAGCTTTGGTAGCAAGCGACAAGAAATTGCCGTACTGTTATCATCTGATGGACTATATGCAACCGAGGTATGGAGATTGTGGGATATTGACCTTTCCAAATCCCCGGATCACTAAACAGAACCGCGGGTCGCTATCAACCTTCTATTTGTATTTTTATCCTTTTCCAAATACTAATTCTTTTCGGCCGCTGTTACAGTCCTTCCATCAAAAAAGTCCCTTCCAGTTGTTAACTTGATCTTTTTTATTCAATAACTAGGACCAGCCGTAGAAAGTCAGCGGACAACAGGCTTGGAATCTCCTGACCTAGACAATTTAGATATATTGACAAATCACGTTTTAGACCCTTTTACGGGAATGCGGATGTCGTTAAGAGATTGCAGAAGGAACATTCACGTCGAGAGAATCGCGTGATAGAGATAAGATCGGCCGTTGAAGCTCCTTGAAGCGGGGATGCACGCCTGGACCCTCTATAATGCATCTGCGTTGCGAAAGTCTTACCTTGGCACTTTGGAGTTAATAGCCAGTGATAACTCGAATTGGACTGGGCGAATATTAGACAGCGTTGCATTCAACATTAATGAGAAGCCCGTCGCGTAGCATAGACCAGTATAGCATAGGATATCCCTTATGGTACGATCGGGTGCTAATTTGTGTGATGTCGCTCGAAGCGCTCATTTGGCCCAGATCCACTTCTTGCCATATTTCAAACTGATGTAAGCGTTACGGCTGGACCATATGAACGTCCGCGTGTTTCCTGTGGAATGCCGGGAAATCGCGTGCCTAAAATTATGCATTCGATCGCGGCGATTCGAATCAGGTTCGGATAAATAATAAACTGTCCGAAAAGGAAAGTGACCACGTAATGGTTGCGTAGTCAATTATTCTGTTATCTTTTACATTCAAAAAAATTAAAAGCCATATTAATCAATTTTTAAAAGCCTTTTTATTTGTCTGGAACGCGTGCATCCTTTTATCAAGGCAGTTTATTCTCTTGTTCGAACGCTAGACGACGTTGCCTCCGCGATACTTGTGTCTGTGGGACCGGAGGAGGGAGCGGTAGGAGGGGGGAATGGGGAAGGTGTAGCGGGGGCAGACGGGAAGGAGAGGGTGGGAGAGGGAGGCAGGGAAGAAAGGGAGGGGTGGATCTAAGGAGAAAGAAAATTCCTTGTACTGTGAAGGAACTCCTGCCTTCACACGTCTGCAGCGCCTTCGTAGGAATCATATCGCGAAATTAGCAAAAGAAAACTGTACGAAATGCCGTAGGAAGATATTAGGGTCGATTGATCATTATATTAGACGTTCTGCACGTTCACCGAAGAGAGAGATTTACACATACATTTCAAATAGTCCTTATTTTACGCGTTTCATTTTTAGGCGCGTTTCGCTTACAGCGTGAGAGCTTATTATCGTCGGTCGGTCCGTCTGTCCGTCCGTCCGTATATTCGTTCTCGGCTTCTACAGAACGGATTTTCATGAAATTTAGTATTAAGGACTTACAATCAAATACAATAAGAAAATCGCAAAACTGAATCACGTACGCCAATCAGGGGTACCACTTTACTGGGAACAAAAAATTACATTTTCGTCATTTCTTGTAAAGTATTGCTCATATCAAAATATTTTTCAAATAAAAGTTGTAGAACTGGTAAAAAAGAGTATTTCCTTTCCTATATATTTTTATCGTAGGAGTAGCCGTTATCGAGAAAATCAAACAAGAAAGTCTTATATCGAGTTGAACACAATTAGAAAATTTCTTGCATGGTTACTTCATTGTTACTAACATAAACAATCTCCCAAACAAACGTTTAATTTCCTTACGTGTGCATGTAATATTATTAAATAGGAAGAAAATGGATTATTTATGATGAAGAAAAGAACTTTAAAACGCTATTTCCCTTACGTACAGGTATATAATTGCTTTCTAATACTCCATTGCACGAATTTGTGATACGTTGTACACTTTCCTAACTTGTTTAATTTAGTAATAAGATTTCAAAAAGTGAAATTTTTATTTTGAGTGTATCATGGATGATTACTTTGGCGGCAAATCGTGAGGGATTAATTAAAAACAGAAGTTAAATACAAGTTATGTATTTATTCGTCATTTAATATATACAAAAGTGATAGCAATGAATTTAACTTAAGGTTGGATAAAACTAACTCCTTATCCGGCCTTGAGAATTTTATTATCTCCAAATACTTCACATTTAAATCTATACCTTTCTTTTTCCGCTATAATTACGAAAATGACATTCTTCGTTAGCACGAAACAAAATATAAATTCTTTGTTAAAAGTTTAGTGATCGTAGAACCGTTGAAAATATTACTGCTATTCGAATTTGTAAATTCCGTTGAAATCATTATATTGTTTAGCTTACCTAATATATGGAATAACTCGGATTAATTTTAAATAAATAAATTTCCAAGCAATGCAATACATGCAGAAAAAATCTGATGTGGCCAACGTACGACTTTCTCCATATTTGGGGAATAGATATTTAAATTACTATGCTAGCATTATGAGGTAAAATTATCATTTCGTATCGTAAAAGAATACAGTCGTCCTAATTGCCGTAAATTCGTATATTTTGAATATGTTTACAGAATTCACCGCTACATGGTGTTGGCGCTGTATACCCGAAATTAAGAAAAAGTTGAATATCTCCGAAATGGATGGTTCTACAAAAATTTGTTTCAAACAAAACCTGGAATAAATATTATTCTCTACAACTTTGGTCCCCACGAAGATTACCAGTAAGGACGTTTTTAAGGAGATATTTGAAGGAAACCGAAGAAACCGATTATTTATAAATAATTCCTAAACAATAACTGCTATGGAAATTTGTTTCAAATGAAAGTTGTAGGAAATTACATTCCCTATAACCTTTGTATAGAATTGTATATACAGTAATGATGTTTTAACGGAGAAATACCGCAAATACCGAATCGGGTTTCGAATAAACCTCGACTTCCGGTTAACCGATATTGTCCAAAAACTAATCAGTTCTTCGTGCTCATGATAAAGTTTAATATATGAAGTTTGGTAAGGATATGGCAAGTACGTTTTGAGTTAGGGCGCCCACAATAACATACACACGCACAGACATCATTCCGAAAAGTCTAAACGTGTTCTAGTGACCTCAAAACGTGTATTTCCGTTGAAATCTCGAAGTCGATTTTTTTCGTGAACACAATACTTTCCCATTACTACGTATGGAGAAAGTTAAAATATATCAGTGGAAGAGTAGAGGGTTTTGCTTCATGATTTTTACTTTCTCCATACGTAGTAATGGGAAAGTATTGTGTTCGCGAAAAAAATCGACTTCGAGATTTCAACGGAAATACACGTTTTGAGGTCCCTAGAACACGTTTAGACTATTTTCGGAATGATGTCTGTGTGTGTGTGTGCGTGTGTGTATGTTATTGTGGGCGCTCTAACTCAAAAAGTACGTGCCATATCGTTACTAAACTTCATATATAACACTTTAACATGAGCACAAAGAATTGATTAGTTTTTGGACAATAACGGATAATCGGAAGTCGAGGTTTATTCGAAACCCGATTCGGTTTTTGCGATATTTCTTCGTTAAAACATCATTATTTTATTTACAATTCTATAAAAACGTCATAGAGAATGTAATTTCCTACAACTTTCATTTGAAACAATTTTCTATTGTAGTTATTGTTTAGGATTCATTTATAAATAACCGTTTTTTCGGTTTTCTCCTTAAAAACATCGCTATTGGTAATCTTCGTGCTGTCCAAAGTTGTAGAGAATAATATTTCTTCCAAGTTTTGTTTGAAACAAATTTTCGTAGAACCATCCATTTCGGAGATATTTAGCTTTTTCGTAATTTACAGTATACAGCGGCACCACCATGTAACGGTGAATTCTGTAAACGTAGCTATTCAAAATATACCTAATTTACGGCAATAACGACGACTGTATTCTTTTACGATACGAAATAATAATTTTACCTCATAATGCTAGCCATACTAATTTAAATATCTATACCCCAAATATGGAGAAAGTCATGCGTTGCCCACATCAGATTTTTCTATGATCGGTCGCTATATACCTACCTTTCGAAGTTCAAAAATCAGAAATAACGTCATTCAGTTATGTGCCTCTCGGATATTTTAAGACACCCAGAACGTTGTTGAAGATTTACCGGAGATACCTTTATAATGGCGAGCGTTCGTAAAATATCGCCTTTTAGCATTCCAGAATTTCTAGTTTGTTTCATGCACGAGAAACAGCATCAGCGACTCTTGTGAGTTAAAACAGATATAGAATGGAAAACATCTTACGTCGAGGCGAACGTAAAACTCAGCGTTTTGCGTCGGCAAAAACACCAGTCCAAAAGCTCTTAAAAAAGGTTCACACTTTGAGCAGACAAAACGCAAAACTAATCGGTAGGATGGGAATGAATAAAATCGTAGACGAAAGAAGAAGACACAAAAAGATATTGAAGTAGAAGGAGAAGAAAAGGAAAGAGCGAGAATATGAAACAAGATCAGATTGAATAAGTGGAAAGTGAAGTGTCGGAGTAGAGAGGGAGGTTTGAAAGTGGAGAGAAGGAGAGAGAGAGGAGGGAGGGAGGTAAAGTGAGAGGGGGAAGCGAGGGAGGAGGGGAAGGGAGGGAGGAATGAGATGAATGTAGTTTAGTGAATGGCGGACATAGAAATGGGGAGGGATATTGACAGCGGGAGTGGAGGGTAGTGTGTGTGAGAGAGAGAGAGAGAGAAAAAGAGAGAGAGAGATGGAAAAGAGAGGGACGGAATAGAAAGGAAGCGACGGATGAAGAGAAAGCGGAAGTTGAAGAGGAAAGAGGGAGATATTAGATGCAGGAAGGAAAAGAGGAATTCGAAGAACTTTGAAGATGGATTGAGGTATGAGAAATGGAGGAAAGGAGAGAAAGACGCCAATGTAATAAAAGAACAAAATTAAAGATATCAAGAGGAATCGAGAACGATTCAGTTGAAAGGAGGAAGTAGAAATGGAGAAGAGGAGAGAAATTAGATTATTAAGGAAGAATTGAAGGAAAGGCAGAAGAGGGAGAGGGTATAAACATAAGTAGGTGGATTGATAAAAGTCATAGGGAACTTGAGGGAGGGAGAGATCGATGGAGGTAGAGATTGAGGGAGGGAGGGATTGAGGGAGGGAGAGCTTGAGGGAGGGATTGAAGGAGGGAGGGAGGGAGGGAGAGATTGAATTAGGGAGGGAGGGATTGTAGGAGGGAGGGAGAGATTGAGGGAGGGAGTGATTGAGGGAGGGAGAGATTGAGGGAGTGATTGAGGGAGGGAGAGATTGAGGGAGGGATTGAAGGAGGGAGTGATTGAGGGAGGGAGAGATTGAAGGAGGGAGTGATTGAGGGAGGGAGAGATTGAGGGAGGGAGAGATCGATGGAGGTAGAGATTGAGGGAGGGAGGGATTGAGGGAGGGAGAGATTGAGGGAGGGAGAGATTGAGGGAGGGAGAGATTGAGGGAGGGATTGAAGGAGGGAGAGATTGAGGGAGGGATTGAAGGAGGGAGGGAGAGATTGAGGGAGGGAGTGATTGAGGGAGGGAGAGATTGAGGGAGGGAGAGATTGAAGGAGGGAGAGATTGAGGGAGGGAGTGATTGAGGGAGGGAGAGATTGAGGGAGGGATTGAAGGAGGGAGAGATTGAAGGAGGGATTGAAGGAGGGAGAGATTGAGGGAGGGATTGAAGGAGGGAGAGATTGAGGGAGGGGTAGAGGGAAGGAGGGTAGGATAGTGATAAAGGCAGTAATAAGACATAGGAGGATAAAAAGAAAAATATGTAGAATTTAATTGAAAGAGGGAGACTACGTTAGTGTGCGTGTATGTAAGCATGTTGTGTGAAGTCGTATGGTGGCCCCTCTCTCTCTCTCTCAGTGGCTGCTCTTTCCGGAGGCATTGCAAGTTAGGTAGGAGATAAGGACGTCTCTCTTTTTCTCTCTCTTCTCAGAGGACAGAATTGCTGGAGGATGCAGAGAGAGAGAGAAAGAGGATAGGAGGGCCCTCTCCCACACGACCCCTCCTTCCCTCTCTTTGCCCTCACCGCCTCCGTTCGAGGTCATGCCTTCCCCGCGACCTCGGGGGGGTCGATCCCCTGACTCCCGTCCCAGAGAAGCGGCGCGCGGTAGCGCTGCTGGGCGGGGTCCGCAGCCCTCCTCCTCCCTCCCTCCTCTCATCTCTCGCCCTCCCCTCCTTCCCTCCCTCCCCCTCGGCCTGCTGTCTAGTCGTCTGCCCCCTACACCCTTTCGCTCCCTCCGCCTCTCCCCTTTCTCGTTCCCGCGCCTCGCCCCTCCTCGCCCGCCGCCGACTTCAGTTCTACTCGGGACTCTCCTCGGAGTGCCTCGCATCGGAGCTCATCTGCCTGTGTGCTTTCCCGCGGCTGCTCCATTCTCTGTGTGGCGGACGGAGGAGAAGGGATTGGCCGGGGGCACGGGCAGCGGCGGCAGAGCTGGTCGTGGGGGGAGGGGGGGGGGCGACCGAGGGACGCAGGTCAGTGACGGCGTGCAACCTATATCGAGCGGTGTGGGGACCCGATACGCACGGAATGCGTTCTTCTTTCTGTTCCTCGCGCCTCCGGATCGGCACTTGTTTCTATTCGTCACGTGCGTTTCGATACCTTCCTCCCACCCTCTCCCCCAGGAGTTGTAGAGAGATAGAGGGAGAGTGGAAGATCTCACGCCTTCCCACCCTTCGCAATCACGCGTTCGGATGCAAGATCCTTTGGGGTCGCGGGCAGCGGGTGGGACTCGTGCGCAATCGGGTGCGTGCCTCCGAGTGTGCTCTCCGTCGGAAAGGGGCGCAGACGGCCGCCCCTCCTGGCGTTAAAAGGGGGAGGGGCCGGTGGGAGAGGGAGGTGCGTGAGCAGCCTACCACTTCCTCTCCATCCCCCTCTCTCTCTCCACTCTAACCACCTCCTCCTCTTCTCCCCTCTTCTCCCTTCTTCTCCCATTCTTTCTTTTCTATCCCTCCTCCCACTTCCACCCTGCTCGCTCCCTTCCTTCCAACCCTTGTACATATCTGCATTTTTCTCTTTCTCCTGCATCCCCTCTTTCTCTCTCTCTCTCTCTCTATATATATATATATATATTCTCGTTTTACCTCTTTCTTCCTTTCTATATCCATCCCTTTTCTCCCATAACTTCTTCTCCATTTCTCCCCTTCCACTACATTTCTCCCCCTCCCTCTAGACGCCCCTTCTGGAGAACGTGGGAAATTTCGTAATCTCGAAATCGATTGTGGGCCCCGCGTGTCCCTCATAGCCGGCCCTCGTGCGGAAGCTGCCCTGTGTGTATGTGTGTTTGTAGTTTTGGGCCCGAGGCCCCAACACCGTGCCACGGGCCGGCGACCCTTTAATTAGGAGGTGGGGGATAGAGGGGGCGGGGTCGGGTGTGGAGCATACGGGTGGTGCAGCCTCTTCCTGACCTCGCGGAAGCCCGCTACACTCTTCTGTTTCCGAAGGAGGTCGTTTCTTGGGAAAGGGGCGGGAGGCGTGGACTCGGGACGTGCCTCCGATTGAAAGATTTTTTTAATGCGAACTGATTTTATTTTGCGGAAGTCGAGAATCTCGGAAAAATAACTTACGTTGGGATGTAGGAAGGTTATTTCAAAGGGAGTTAAAAGATATACGTTATAGAGTTACAAGTATTGCAACTGCTTGCCTGTAGTTTCCTCGAGGAGTGCAGGATAGCTGAAAGAGGCATATGGAATGAGGAAGGGCAATTGGTTTTATAAGAGAGGAGGACCTGTTAGATTCTTTTCAAAGAAATTTCTTCCGATCTCTTTCCAAAGGACATGCTAGTCTCGTTCTTTGCATCTCGAGGGGTTCTTCTTGATTCTCTATCTACGACTGACATCGACTCTTTCGACGATATTCGAGAAGAGAGAATCGCTTAAATGAAAGGATGTTCCATAAAATCTAATTTTCTTTATCTTATTCTCAAGTCATCTGGATTCGTTGTACGTAATTAAACACTCGTAAATTTTGGTCGTTTTATTTACTAGATGATTTTTTTTAATCGTTAATTTAGTGTGATCTTTTAGGATAATTTCGGAAATTATAAATTAAAGTGAATTTAAATTTAGATTGCCTAATGTTTCTATAAAAATCTTGCGATCAAATTAATTGATGTTAGATATGGGAATACTTGCTTGTAGAAATGCCTGTTCACTACACGTTAATGATAATCGCATATTGAAATTTTCCTTGCGGAAAGATTGATGACTAATGTTGCCCACTTTGGAATCCATAAACAACTAACTCATTTGCAAAAACATATGTGAATCATATTGTAATTTAAAAAATCTGATGTGGCCAATACGACTTTCTCCATATTTGGGGTATAGATATTTAAATTATTATGAATAGCATTATGAGGCAAAATTATTATTTCTTATCGTAAAAGAATAGTCTTCCTTATTGCCTTAAATTACGTATATTTTGAATACGTTTACAGAATTCACCGCTACATGGTGGTGGCGCTGTATACTGGAAATTAAGAAACAGTTAAATATCTCCGAAATGGATGGTTCTACGAAAATTTATTTCAATCAAAACTTGAAAGAAATATTATTCTCTACAACTTTGCTCCTCACGAAGATTACGAATAACAATGTTTTTAAGGAGATATTTGACGGAAACCGAAAAACCGATTATTTATAAATAATTCCTAAACAATAACTGCTATGGAAAATTATTTCAAATAGAAGTTGTAGGAAATTCCATTCTCTATAACCTTTGTATCAGATTATATATACAATTATGACGTTTTAACGGAGAAATATCGCAAAAACCGAATCGGGTTTCGAATAAATCTCGACTTCCGATTATCCGTTATTGTCCAAAAACTAATCAGTTCTTTGTGCTCATGCTAAAGTGTTATATATGAAGTTTGGTAACGATATGGAAAGTACTTTTTGAGTTAGAGCGCCCACAATCACATACACACATCACTCCGACAATAGTCTAAACGTGTTCTAGGGACCTCAGAACGTGTATTTCCGTTGAAATTTCGAAGCCGATTTTTTTCGTGATCACAATCCTTTCCCATTACTACGTATGGAGAAAGTAAAAACGAAATCCTGAAATATTCTCTATAGAAATTGAACTACCTTCTTATTTCAATGCATTTTCTTCCGATATATGCGATAATTGTATGCAATTATTTCCACATAACTTCTCTCAGCTGAGTCATTGCTGATAATAGAATTACAGTTGAGATATTTTGCCGTAGCCTTCCTCAGTAGTGTATTTAACCAGACGCTTTTACTTCAGTAGAACGATCCTCTCTGTCCAGATGTCTTTTGCTGCCGCCTCTTTGAGGTAGCATCAATCAGCCTGGTTTCAACCTATTGACCTTGCTGACACGGGTGACCCTACCTACCAGGAGCAGATGTTCTAGCCAGTAAAACTATCAAGAGCGCTAAAGCACTTCCACCACGTCAAATTTGTTCTTCGAAAAAGAGGCAATCTCTTTCCGGGAATTGAAACAAGGATTAAAGAGGTCGAATATCTCCTGGCGAGCTGCGATCCATTTTCCCTATCCTCCTGTTTGACGAATCCTAGCTCACCGCACGAGGCCGCGATATTAGGGTCGAGCGAGGTTGTGGTCTTCGAAGTCCATCGAAAACTTGTACGCATTTGTGCATGGTGGTCACAGGAGGCATCCACCCAGGCAGAATAGGAAACGGTAGGAGAAGGCACCACTCCCACAACAGACCCACCGCCCCTTCTGCCCACTCTTCACCCCCTCTCGCTCCCTCCTCTCGTCCTTCCCGGCGCGAGTATCGGGGTTGAATGCGAGAACTAGAGAGAGGCGAAGGAAATGAAGAGGATGGAGTGGAAGGAGGAGGGAGAGGGTTGTTTAGATAGGTTAAGGGTTCGAAGTGATGAAGGGGTTGGGATATAAATGTATAGTAGGCGGTTAAGGAACATGGGGGAGAGGGATAGTTACGTACACGCATTTATATTCCCTTCTCATACGCTTGTCGCCAATTACAAGAATGTTTCATGAAGTTAATTAAGGGATTTTGCAATATTTCAGAATGATCACGCAGTTATAGTTTTTCAATTCCTCTGACAAGACGGTAAAAAATTCTTTATCTCGGGAGTGCTAATAATCCGAAATTTTACCCTCAAGCAACGAGGAATTCGTTAAAATATGTTTTTAATATTATCTAATAACTATCCTCTTACAGATTAATAATTCGAAGAAGACTTCCGAGTTACCTAAATGTTGAATTTTCTTTTTAATAAAGTACCTAATTTTTTTATTACCGAATTTGTTTCTACTTCACTGGCTGTGCCCGCCAAGTTCTCCATGGCACTCTTCCGCCAAATAAAACGTGCATAAAACATTTGAATATGCCACATTTTATTGGCAGATGGCATAGCATCTATCTCTTTGATATATCTCATTTATTTATGTGCTAAATCCCAAGGAAAGAATTTGTGCTAAAGATAAAGAAATTAAAATATCTTAGCGTATCAATATTCTTGGTTTATAACTCGCCATTTGTATTTGTATTACATCTTTAATCCCTATACGCATACAAATCTTCTCATCAAGTGTCGATTTATTAGAATTTTACAAACCCTACCCAAAATACGAAAAAAATTTGCAAAATAATATTAATATTTTTATTAGCTAACAGGTAACTTTATCCAAAAACAATTCAACTGTACCTAATTAAATCTCGTGTACTCAAGTAATGGCAATTTTATTTTTATAGCTTTGGATTTAATTTCTTTAAATTTTTCCTATAAATCTTTTACAATAGTCCATTAAAGTTCAAAGCATAGCTGAGGCATACCTGCAGACAATAAAAATTCTTGTTGGCACAAAATGAAATATTTCAATGATATTCATTGAAAATGTTAATATACTTGTATCATTGCAGTTATAATATAATATCTTAACCAAATCAAATCAATTTGTTCAATTTATATCGTTATTCATTATTTAAATTTACTTTTAACATATTGTACTACAAGGCAGAAAAATTAATATTATCTATGTATTAAATGTAACACTTTTTATCACTTGAATGATGGTAAACATTCACAATTATTACTTATGTTTGATTATGTATTATTTTATGCTAGTAATATAAGTAAGAAACGTTCTGCTTAATTATGGTATTTTAACACATCTGGGATAAGTAGTTAGCAGAAGATAAAGCAAGAAAAGCTTCCTTGTAATAAAAATCAATATGCTTGGAATATAGTTTAATAAAATCAAAATAGTATGTGCAGAACTTAAAATATTTTCCCCTTGAAAATTCGTTAACTTTCTTCCAAGTTTAATTTAACATTAACCATCCAGGTAAAAAACTCGGAGGATTGTATTTTAACTCATTGATATATTTTTGGCGTCCAATATATTTAAAATCGCTGCATACGATGGAAATTTAATTAGGAGCTCGTGAGTCTTGATGCTTTAAGAAGAATTTAACATTAATGATGAACGTTAATAATGAAATTAAGGCAGCAAACATTTAAGTTTTTTTATTTGAAAGAATTGCCGATGATGGTGAATATATATTTGAAGGTAGTGCAGAAAAAAGATCGAGAAAATGATTGGGAATGGAGGTCAGTATGCGATGAGACGTTTAGATAAGCGCGATTCCGGCGGATGGCATGTCTCATTAAGCGTTAGTCGAAATTCGTTCGTCTAACAGCGATGGGGGTGCTTCATAACTTTGTGATTGCGACTTTCCTGCTTCATGAATTTTGCATTCTCCCTTTGAATGATAGGCGATTTGCTCACACACTCTTTACTTACGCGTGAACTTTGAAAATGAAGGAAAGAGGGTTTAGAGTGTTTACGATCGACTCACGTTAATATTAATCGTCCGAATTTCAAACGATTGGAAACGCATTTAGTCTCGCTCAGCTTCTTTCGCTCATTGTGTATTCCAATTTCCTTACTATTGAAATCAATTAATGGTGGCCCAGCCTCATAATCGTCTTTCTTTTTCCTTTATACGTTTGCAAACATTCATTTATCCCGCCTCTCTTGCCTCCACATTATGACAAAACTCCAAACACTTCTTTATAATGCTTATTTCTCGACTATGTGATCTGCTATATTCTTTATTTTAGAGTAATAGACTATTTCCTCATTTCTCCTCCGTATAGTGCACTATACTTATTTTTTCAAAGTAATAAAACGATTTTCCAATAATATCTGGCAGCGGCTATACGTAGGGAGTGGTGTGGGTGTTGGCCTTCCAGGTGGTCTAGGTTCCAATTCTGACGGTGGCCGGGTTTTTTAACATTGGATTGCCCCGCCCTCTTCTTGAATGTGTCGTGAATAGACGCAAGAACACCACTCTGTCCCTCGGACGGGATGTTCGGGAGTGTGCCCATTTCGTGCTTTCAAAAGAGTAAGCCAATTCCGGCACCTTGTTTTCCTATTTCCTTATATTATGTGCGTGTGTGTGGTTTTATCCACCTAGAAAAGTGGCTACGTGACAACTTATCCGTGTAAAACACGAGAGGCTTAGTAACCTCAAAAGAGAGGGACAAGGCCCAATTTCGGACTGTAGTTTCATAGGTGATGATATTGACAGTCTATACGTAATATTCTTCCCTCTTAAGAATTCTTCTGCGCTGTCCTTACGTCTGTTTCGATCTTTCTGAAAATTTTCCTGTAGTAAGTTAGCAAATATCTAAAATCATCTTTTAAAGAGGCAAATATTTTTATTACCTTTCTATGTTTATTTTTTATTTTCAGAAAAATTATAGATCCGCTAATATTAAGCTCATATTTAACCTCCTGGATTTATTTTTCAACGTATTAAGCAGCCATTGCAACGTAAATTGCTAATATATTCGATATGGCTGTATATCCTATTCCTTCCTTCATTCCTTCCAATGCTATTACCTCTACTTGGTGCGATCGCTTTATCCCAACATTGGCGTTCACTCTCAAATGTTGAGCGCTCCTCTTTTTCAAAATCTCTTACTCAAAACAATTCCTTCGATTGACTTGCACGAGGATTCCCCATTGAATAACATCTTCGTATCTGCACGAAAATTTTTTGAAAAATGATGGGATCAGATTTTGTATTATAAACAACAAGTCTACCCAAACTAAAAATTCGTTTATTGAATATCTTCATAGCATTACTTGAAAACTACTTCTCCAATAGCCATAAAAAGATTGTGAAAACCAGTTGTGAATTTCGACAAAAAAGGAGACGCCGTAGAAGGTGATATATATCTAATAACGACGGATTCTTTGCAGTCGAAAATCTTTTAATTGCTGCTGGAGAAACATATTTTTCATATTATTTTAGCCATAAGGTGAACTCGAAAATGTTTTAAAATCGGTTATCTTTTTTCTACTTACTTTCTGGAAAATTATTTATCGCTTTTGTCCTGTTCAATAATTTAAAGGTTACCTTAGGTTATTATGAAATGAAAATGAACAATCTATGATTTTAAGAAATAAATAATGTGGACACTACGGTGAAACTGATAGTAAAATAAAGCACACAACTTTAGAAAAATACGGTTAATGATTCATTTTTACGTTACAGTATGTGATTTATATTTTATATGATGATTTTCTTCTTACCTAGAACTTTCGACGTTTATGACTTCAAAGGAAAAATTTCATGTGCGATTGTTGAGGATCAAAAACCCGCTTCAATACTTTTTTCAGCCATCGAAAAAAAATAATCTTTGGGATTTCTACTATGTATCTTCAGCGATATTCTTCACCTGGGATTCCGTAATCCTCATGCGTATCTCATTGGTCTTACCGATCTTCACTCGTTTCCACGCATTTATCCGTCTGTCCTCTGCATCTTCAGCGTGCAACCGGCTGTTCCGCCCAATTGTTTCTCGCTATGCGTAAAGCGTTTGCGCTCCCCTCGGCTCCTTTGTTTTCCAGTAAAGCAGTCTCACAGTCGCTCCACTTCCTTGCTTTGTCCTACTGACCATATTCTCTCACGCTCCTCTCCTTCCTTTGTCTTCTATTTTACATTCTTCCTTTCACTCCTCTCTCCTCCAATCCCATCTCTGGCATATTTTAACGCTATTTTTCTCACGGTTTTCTTATCTACTTTGTGTTCGTACTCCCTTTATGTTAATCCAAAATAGAATCCATTAAAATTTGATTTATTTGCGCTTACTTAATTTCAAGTAACATTTGTTTACTTTTTACTTTCCCTTTCATCAAAGTCTGACCCCGTGCTTCTATATTCTGGTGCGTTACAAATGCCATCCATCGAGTTTTGCCTCTTCTACTCAATCTCTTCAGTATATTTTTGTCGCCTGAAGTACTGCATTTATCAATTCGCATTCTAGTTCTGATAACACGTTTATGATAGCACAAGTCGTCTTTCCTGTTACTTGCATACAAGTGATATTCGTGGCGTAACGTTTCCTGCAACCGATACTGAGGTGGCACGTTTGAACAAACGTGGGTTTTTCGGGCAGTATCGTGTGTCGTTCTTCCACGCGGAGTGATCCTGTATTACGACCGACTCTCAAAAAACTGTGTGAAGAATACGACAATTCGTGGAAGCGAAGATCTATTTGCCGAGGGCGATCAATTCTGTAAAGTTGACAGGAAACATCAGGATAAAACTGAAAACGAATCCTACAGCACATTTTTGTGTGCGTGAAAGATCAAAAGTTAGTCTCAAGCTCTGAGCATAGACATTTCCTTTCGTATTTGCTTTAAGCTATGTACACACTATGCGAACGATGCTGAACTAACGACAACGAACGAAGTTTCGCGAATTCGGAGTCATTCGGAGTGTGCGTTCGCAAAGGTGTTTACACCAAGCGATTGTTTGCATTCGTTGATGTTCGGTTATTTAGACCATTTGTCTTGCTGAACGCTAACTGAATTGTGTGTTTCATTTTCTTTTTTTTTGTTGTAATTACAATGTCCGACGAAGAAATTATTATCGCACGTGCATCATTCACACTGTTAAATGATCTACTTAGGAAAAAACTAGAAGAAAGAGACTTTAAACATTCCGAAATCTCCTTCCGTGCATCACTTTTTTTTGTTAACTTATAGTTTCTTTTTGTCGGGTCCCATGAAAATGGTCTTTCCCGTTATAATTCAATTCATTCAAGTATGATGTCATTTGACCACTCCATTATTTATTTCTTTATTTACAACACGTGCAAGACTGCAAGTTCGTTTGGCAGTTAAAAATCCAACTAGAACGTGGGACCGAACAGCGAATGCTAACGATTTCCGTCCACACTGCGCACCGAATTCTCCTGATTTATCGCTTGGCTAGCGAACCCTAGCGAAGGCGAACGCATGCATTCATAAGCATTCGTTTGACCGTACACACTAAACGAATTCTTTCGTTCGCTGTCGTTCGTTCGCCATCGTTCGCATAGTGTGTACATATCTTTACAGTGACAAACCAAAGGGAAAGCGAGTTCTAATCTTCTCTCTAATGCTACGACCAAATCCTTCTTTTCTGTCGTCGTCACACCAAGTTGAACACGTTTCTAAAATCCATTCCCTTTCTTTTAAAAGATAAATATATTGAAAGGATTCTTCCTGAATTTCTGCCAATACTGATTGCTGAACAGTTTATACTAATTGTAAGTGAAACCGGTCACCTATGTTTGTTCGGATCACGGATGAAGTTTTTGCCAACTGGTTCTCCTTCGCGCCACCTTGGGTTATCCTTCCTCTGTTTTTACAAGGCGCTTTGAACGGAATTCATAACAACGTAGCATACACAATCAGAGGATGCTTGCGCTATATCCTGCAAATGTGATCTTGGCGACAAAACAATCACTGATAGAAGTTGGCGGGCCAAAGGGACGCTAAACCCCAATTTTATTTAATACGGATTAGCGTTATCTGCACACCTAAGATTACATGAAAACCACGTCGGCATTATGTCCCGAATTAGATTATCTCCGTTCATATCCTGAGTCAAATTTGCATCTTGTCAAGTATTCCTTGATGGCTGGCGCGGTGATCACGTGACGGAGATTCGTGGAAAGAAGTGAAATACAGGAGGGAGAAAGAGAAAGAGACGATGATGACAAACGCGATCGTAAAATTGCTATGGATTCCACTGAGTGAGGTCGTAAAATACTGGCATGTGGAAAGATATGAGAGCTACGTTTTATTTCCTTGCGTAAATCTATCAGATTTGTGGGCATGAATAAAACGAATCGTAAACAATCACGCAAGAGAATAATGTGATTTTCCATTATCCCCTCTTTCTACTCAAGTCTATTTCTATACCTATTCTACTCTTTGATTTAGAAACTAAGTGGTTCTCCAAAAAAGTTGATTCGTACATTTCATGAACTCTTTCGTAGTTTAAGTCGTTTTCCCGTTTTGTCACTCATCATCCTCGAGTAAACAAGTTAGGAAAGCGTACAACGTATCACAAATGGGGTGCGTTTCGTGCAATGGAGTATTAGAAAGCAATTATATACCTGTACGTAAGGGAAATAGCGTTTTAAAGTCCTTTTCTTCATCATAAATAATCCATTTTCTTCCTATTTAATAATATTACATGCGCACGTAAGGAAATTAAACGTTTGTTTGGGAGATTGTTTATGTTAGCAACAATGAAGACGTAACAATGCAAAAAAATTTCTGGTCAACTCGATTTAAGACATTCCGGTTTGATTTTCTCGATAACAGCTACTCCTACGATAAAAATATATGGGAAAGAAAATACTCTTCTTTACAAGTTCTACAACATTTATTTGAAAAATATTTTGATATGAGCAATACTTTACAAGAAATGACGAAAATGTAATTTTTTGTCCCCAGTAAAGTGGTACCCCTGATTGGCGTACGTGATTCAGTTTTGCGATTTTCTTATTATATTTGATTGAAAGTCCTTAATACCAAATTTCATAAAAATCCGTTCAATAGAAGCCGAGAACGAACATGCGGACGGACGGACAGACGGACGGACGGACCAACCGACGATAATAGGCGCTCACGCTGTAAGCGAAACGCGCCTAAAAACTCACGCGCGTTCAATTCATTCTTACCATAATGTATTATTAGAACTATCTTAATTGTGGATAGAAATATAATGTCTTGGTACTAGCAGTTGAGTTGATTAACTCAAAACATACGTATATTTGAACTCCTTCACTGCGAGGAACGTTTAACTCAGTATTCATATATTTTTCTCGTTCCTCAATGATTAAAAAAAGAGATAATTAAGTTTTTCTTCCAAAAATATTGTATTTCACTACGGCATTAATTTGGCCTATGAAATGCATCTGGTTCACGGATCTTCCAGTGGCACCAGAAAGCAGATAATTCTAACAAATGCATCATACCTATATACAGCTCTTGCGTAGGGAGGGATGAGCTCTCATATTCACTTATCGTATACCCGTCCAACTTGGGAGAATCAGAGAGGAGGTGGTTCCGTATCTATTTGGTCCCGCGCCGTGTTTCGCTTCATCAACTGTCCTCAAAGTGGAGTCGGTGTTTACTGTGGCATCCGCAGTCTTACCTTAACACTCACTCTCGTGGTATTCTGCTCGAATTACGCGGCAGCGGCTGTAGCAACTCCTCAGTCCGCTTTAAAACCGCAGTGAGCCGATTGCATTCGCACCTCGCAGGAGAGGAGATTCGCCCTCCTCCTCTTCTTCCCTCCCTCCCTCCCATTTTCGTCCCTCCTTCCCCTCTTCCTCCGCTTCCTCCCTTTTTCCCGCACCACCAACTTGCCTTCCCCGCACCAACTACTTCTCAAATTACCTCTTCTTACCTCAAACCGCATCCATTCCTCTTCCGCACCCCTCTCTTCACCCACTAATCCAGAGGTATCACTCGTGTACACGTGCTGTATCGTTTCGTTCTTCCCGCACAGCACAAGGCTGATTCTCTCTCTCTCTCTCTCTCTCTCTCTCTCTCTCTCTCTCTCTCTCTCTCTCTCTCTCTCTCTCTCTCTCTCTCTCTCTCCTGCACTCTCTTTCTTGATATCCCTGTCCATCTCCTTCAATCAATTCCACAACTCAACTTTTCTCGCTCTCTCTCTCTCTCTCTCTCTCTCTCTCTCTCTCTATATATATATATATATATATATATGTATGTATATATAAAATCGTAATGGTCATCATCATGGTCATGCGTAACGCTGTAATTTTGTGAATAACTCTATTAGAAATAAACTTAGAAACCTGAAATTTCTCGGAATTTCAGTGTTGATGAATCTTTACGTTATGACTAAAAACATTTAGAAAAAGGTCACGGGTTCGACTCCAGAGGATAAATGTCATTTCCCATAAGATAACACGTAAATATCACATTTTTGGTTTGAAGGCTTTCATTCTTTTACTCTTTAAAATATCTTAAAATTAAGTTATCGACACGAAATTAGCGTAAAACACGCCAAAATGAATGAGGATTCTTATTTTTACCGTCGAATGCTCAATCTCATTCGAATTCGCTCATATTTTGAATTTATACTCGAGTTTTGGTAAATTTTTTAACATTTCAATAATAAGATTTCCATGCATATGCACTTCAATAAAGGCTTAAAAATCGAAAATAAGATTAAAACTTGCTCGAAATGACCGAAGATATGAATTTAATGCAAATAAATCGAAGGCAGTATTCATGTTATTTATATATTTTTTATCTATATTACTAAAATCCTATTTCTGGTTGTCTCTGTCTCTTTAACGCTCTATACCTCAGCCATTTTTAATCTCCGAGAATTTCAGTCCTCACATTTTATTTTTTATCGAGTTATTCAACTAATTTTCTTAATTTGTAATTAAAAACCAAACATACACCCCTTATAAAATATATTCATTAAACTCATATTCAAAACATATTCCCGTTAAGATAATCTAAATCCAATAGGTACGTGGTAGGAACGAAGAAACAGCGAGCAAAGGGGGGAGGGGGGTTGGCAATCGTCAGCGAGCAGGGAGCTTGCCCCCTAGTGTGCGTGTATATATATATAATATAAAAACTTACGGAAGAGGAAAGGTAAATGAGGATATTTAGGGCAACTAGGTGTTGAAGGAAACCCAGTGAGCACTTACCGGAAGGAGAGCCGCTGGGGCGTTGGAGAGACACATTTGTAGAAGTTAATGGAGCTTTCGGGATGATCCCTTCGTCAGCACAAGAGAGACACAACACTATATATATATATATATATTTCGTATTTTCAGTCCTTTCTCTTCCTTCGTTTCCTTTCCACTCGCGTTTTCACACTTTCCTCGACCACTCTCTTTATTTTCCTGCTTTCTCCATCCAAGCTCCTCTTTCCTCCTCCCACCTCGTTTTACTCACCTTCTTCAAGCTCTCCAAATATCCTTCTCTTTTAACGTAACACAGTGCAATGTAAGGTATTTGACAATTCATGTTAAAGTATTAGAAAATGCATTTAAATGCGAGTAACTGTCCGACAGTGATTGGTCTTTCCATTCCCACTTCTTTCTACTCCCTGAATTAGTCTTCTTCCTCAACCGCGCCTTCGTCTTATATCCTTTGAGCCCGTTGCCATTGGGAATGATGCGTTTGGAGCTAAAATCTAAACGCCTTTAACGTTGATCCCTTGTGTCCTCCATCTCCCTATCTCCCTCCAACCCCTACCTCCCTCTAACCCAGAGGTTCACAAACTGTGGTTCGCGGCAAAAAATCCATAATGACGGGCAAAGTTTTTTGGCAAATCACTTAATTTGGTTCTTGTTGGCATTCAAGTTTATAACAAATTCTATATAAGTACTTTTTTATTAAAATGCAAAATACTCCATTAGTTAAAGAATATTTATATCAAACTTTTATTTGAAGCACGAAAAGAATGTGTCTGGAGCTAAACCTATTTTATCAGCCTTAGGAAGAAAAATCATCGATCCCTTTTCATTACGTAGAGAAGCCTTTTGTAATAATGGAAACTGTATAGGCCTTCGTCTTTGTAAGCAATAAGTTGATAGAAGACCATTGTCTTCTTTAAACAATACACAACTCGATATCATGGCGGATAATATAATTGTAATGCACTCTTAACGAAAGGGACAAGGACGAATGTTGAGACATAATATTGTACACAAATTGTAAGAAAAAGTAAATTATGTACTTCTGGGCTTTGTTTTAAATCTCAAATTTTCGTGATAATTCTTCGTAATTTTAATATGCAAATAAGAATTATGCTGCTCCCCTTACTACTAATATGACCACAAGGTTACAAACACGCAAGTAAGTAACGGAAAAGTATATATAAAATATATATATAAAATATATATATAAAATATATATATATATATATAACGTTATAATAAATATTGTATACTTAAATTAATAAATATAAAAACTGTTTACAATATATATATATATCTTCTTTAACAACTTATACTCAGATAAGAAAGATAATCCTTGAAAATTTTTATTTTTAGGAGGGGGTTCGCGATATTTGGATCATTATAAAAAGGTGTTCGCGTGGTCAAAAAGTTTGGGAGAAACTGCTTTAACCCCTACCTTCCTCTAACCGTCTAACCCAGTGATTCTCCACGTGGGCGATAAGGATTTTTTTGTTGGGCGGAGGACATCAAGGTGGCTGCAGGTGAGAATGTAAGAAACGGGCATTACGCATCTTAATAGTATGCTATAGATATCAAAACTGTTAATTGAAGACTGTAATTCAGTGAAACCTCTTTAATCTGTGTTCCTCTAATCCCATGCTTTGGAACAAATTATGGAGTTTTTCCCAATACCGTCACTCTCACACCGGTGCGTTTAAATTAAAAACTCAAAAAATTGTTTCATACACATCATATAATAGATAGAACCCCATCTTATTGTTAGATGAGGAAGGCGCAAAACTCAAACCTAATTCATTAAGAACGGCATTTACAATGGTCCCCAATCGCCGCATATGGCGAACAGATCATACTCAGGCATATTTTAGCATGATATATGGTTTACGAATACAATCAGCCCCCGCTTTGCGTTGGTCCGCTTTACGACGATCCGATTTTACGTCGATTTCCCCCATCAAACCAATAATTCAGTTTTACGCCATTATGAAATATTGTGTACATAATGTAATGTAATAGTTTTTATATTTTTACGTATTAAAATTTTTTACGTTTTCTATTAATGTTAAAATAGGTTTGCACGTATCATTTCTATGATGTCCCAAAAATAATAGGTTCCGCATTAAGTCGGAATCCGCTTTACGACAGTGGCCTGGAACCTAGCCTGTCGTAAAACCGGGGGCTGACTGTAGTTTTTTAGCTGTGTAGGGCGGTATTCATTAAGGGTGCGTTGGCAAATATTTTTCTGCAAAAAGGGGGCGTTGGGCTGAAAAAGGTTGGGAACCACTGACCTAACCCCTATCTCCCTCTAACCCCTACCTCTCTCCCTTCTCTCAGTGTCGTAACTAGGGTATGGTGGAGGTGGCATTTGCCAATAGCGCCGCTTACAAAAGGCGCCAAACGTTCCCGAAAAAATGTGATAAAAATTCATTTTCCCATAAATATTATTTTAATACTCAAACGTTAATTTATATGTAATTAAAAGGCTGTTATTATTTATTAAAACGCACAAAAAGTTATATCCTACATAACCAAGGTGTTTCCTTATATTTTGCCATAGGCGCCATATCGCCTAATTACGTCAATCTCCCTCCCTCCTCTCTCTCTCTCTTTCTCCTTTCTAACTCCCTCCCTCTCCTCACCTCGTCCGGTCTCTGTCTATGGGACTTGCTTTGAGGATCGAAGGAATAAGGCCTTGCTCTCGCTCTTCCTTCTTTTCTTTGAGAAGTAAATCGGAGGCTGTCCCTTTGGCGTGGCCTTCCTCCTCCTCTCCTTCCTTCAATCTCTCGCCAAGATAAAGACCCAAAGCTATCTGTTTCTCTTCCTCTTTCTCTCTCTCTCTCTCTTTCCCAGAAATCACCTATTTGTTCCTCAGTCTCCTCAACCGAATTCCGTAAAAAAGCCAACTCTAGATTGATTGCAAAGGAATCCAGAAATTATCTTTTTTATCATTAAAATTGCTACGCTTTATGAATAAAAACTTGTAGAGCTAAAGTCATACTCAATAGGTGTCCAAATATTTGCAGTCTATTCGTTCTTTTAACTATATATTAAAGCGCGCATGTCTTTCATTTCCCGTCTGTGTTCATGGCTGAAAAATATTAAAATGAATTCAAGAATGCATGTTGCGGGCGAGTGCTGAGGTTGATCGTTCCAACTCAATGGCTCATTTCATGAGGTTAGATGGTCCTCGAGCGATTAATGTTTATCTTTAATCAATGATGAAAAAACGCGCTTATTTGGGATAGGCTAATTGCCACACACGCAGTCATCCTTCTCGAATTACTCCCTATGGCCTCCTCTGTTCATCTCAAATTGTCCGATCTTACCGCGCAGGACTATTAATTTCCAAGATTGTATATATAGTCGCTTCTACTTTGCGAAGTTTTTATCTTTTGGGTTCTAAGCTTTTTAATTAATTTAAATTAAATATTAAATTTGAAGGCTTTTCCCCATTTTCGTAATGCGTTTTCAGTGGATCGAAATGAACGTCACGTACGTATAGATTATATTACATAAATGCATTAAACAAAGGATGTACGTGGCCTTTCCGATTCTATCACTATGAGTCCCTTTTTGCAAATTCTTTATTTCTCTGTTTCTTTCTGTTTTGTAAAACGAAAACAGTTAATTATTGTGTGTTCATAGAAAGGCATTTATGACATTGAACTGAGGTGAGCATCCAAACTGCAGAAACTATTGTTTAAAACCTTTGTCGAATAAACACTGAAATAAACAGCATTTGAACAGAGATATAATTTTTTTAAATTCATTAACAGTTTCCTGAAAACTGTCGAAATGAACGTGATGTGATGAATACCATTCATTTTGCGCTAAAAATAATCCAAAAGACAAAGAATAAAATATGGATAAATCATCACCCTAAATCATGGATGTACAATAGGAATTCAATGCTTACCAAATTAGTGGCAGTCAGATAATCATTTCAAACTCGGAAGTTTCAAAAATTTAAAATGGTATATCAGCCAAACTAATGAAGCTAGAGTAGTGAAGTTTTAACATATTAGAAGGTCTAGAGAGAATCAAAATTCCAACGGTGAGGGTTGCCCCATCCCTAAATGGGGGGGGGGACAAAAAATCCTGCTTACAATTTTAAGAAAACATGCCATCCATCTCTTATTTTAGAAAGGGTATCCTACTTGTTTGTCAGTATGACACTCCTCATACGTACGTCAATTTCTTGCGTTATAATTCTGATACGAGTGTTAACGTATCCCAGTTTTACATTATTACTTTGTGAATAACTCGTCCTTTCACCGAGCTGTGGATAAATGTGTAAAATCCAGTGAACGGAAACAGAAGAAGGTCGGCGTTCACTTGCTCAGGTGATGGTGACTTGCAGGCGATTCCAAGTGGTAGTCCGTGGAGTTTAGAAAGCAGCTGTGGCCAAACTTACCTACCCTCGCACGATAATCTTCAGAAGTTTGAGAGCCGCATGACACAAAATTTGTGCTCATTAATTTACGAATGGTAATACGTAATCCCTTTAGGCATTTCCAGCACGTCTCAAGTCACACCACGTCATTCTTTTCTGTAGTGAAAAATGTTGACACACCTCCGAATGGAAATTTAAAAGAGCCGCATGTGGCTCGCGAGCCGCGGTATGGCCACCCCTGTTACAGAGAGAGAAAGGGGAATCCTCGTCGGCTGGATCTGTGCAGAGCGCAGTTCGTAGGCAGTCGCTCCATCGACGGAGGACGAATCGAGCGGACGAATAACAAGTCGTCTTTATTTAGGTCGAAATTTAGACGTTAATGTCCATTCTTACATATAAACCTCACGAACACCAACATCCATGTCCAAGGCGGGATTCGAATCCGCGACCTTAGTAGCCGTCGGCAGAAACTTCGACCATCCGTCTACCAAGGCCGACGACGAATGAGTGAGTGAGAGTGCGCGTGTTTCTAAGACCGAATCTCGATCCGCAATCGCACATGCAGCGAGGTTCCCTTCATGACCCTTTCGGCATCGACGAAAGTAATGTGGAGAAATCCCGATTTCTTCCATAGCCACTTGGCCCGATTAATTAACCTCGTGGAATTCTCGCTCGTTTCCCTAACGAGTGCCAGTCAATACAAACGTCCTGCATGCGGAGCGCACTGATTGTGGACGAGGCCTTTTCTTCTCCGAGTCCGTTTTGAAGGACTGCATTCCGCAAGCCTTTGAAGAGAAAATGAATGCGACCGCATTGGCACATCAAAGGGATTAAATCGCAATTCCACATTGGAAGATAAACCAGAAGATCGATTCTGTGGCGATGCGTTAGATCTAAATAAAAAACTCAGAACGCTAAAGGGTACTTAATTTCGCCAGCTGAGTATATTTCGGTAAAGTAAAAGGCCATAGGAAACATTTAGCTTTGCACGCGAAGCTACAGTTTTGTTTTTAGATATTTTTTGCGGTGAAGGAACTACATAGTTGACATTTTGTAAACCAACGCCGTCCTCAGGTGCTTTTCAATTTCAAACTCAAATGAAGAATTCGCTATAATAATCAGTAAGTATTATTTAAACATTTTAGCCAAGAGTTAGATCATTCGGAAGGCCTCTTAAAAGCCTGGTTGGCAAATATACGTCATCCAGCGGGAGAATTTATTTAGAGTGACAAATGCCTCGCTATCCGACGGGTGTATTCAATGCGAAAGCATCAGGAAAATCTTTAAATGCGGAATGCAGTAATTCCCCACTATACATCGCTTTGCATACAGGTACTCAATGAGTTAAGGGACATGTTTTGTTTTAAGTTGAGTTGGTTTGCATATACCTACGTCGTTTGTGGAGAGTCACAGGCGAAGTTCAAGACATTTTAATTTCAATATGTTAAATATAAATATAGTTAAATATAAAATGCAACGATAATTTTAAATCCCTTTATTCGTGTCTTCAATCACACGATTATTAGTATCCACGTAATTTAATTTAATATTCTGGTTAATTTCATTTTGCTACATCATACGCCGTCAAAAACTATAACCGTCCGAGTAGTTTCAACTTGAGAATTGTTCTAGGTGAGCGTTTTTGTATACATTAATTTTGTATTTTTTTCATTTTTTAAAGCTATTTTAACATAGTATGTCTTATCTGTATCATCATTTGTGATTAAAATGGTATAAAGATGTAACAAAGTGGCCTTTTATGACTATGGGAAAATAGGTTTCGATATAGTTTGCGGTTTTGAGGAACGTATCTCCAACGCATAGCACCGACTTATTGCAGTTATTATTTTATTTTATTATTTTCGTAAGACAAAATTTTCTGTGAGAACAAACTTCGTCGTCATTTATGTCCATAACATTGTTTTATTATGTTATTTATAGAATTAGGATAGGAAACATAGGTGCTGGACAGTTGTAGTAGTTGTAAATAAGTCGTAGTATATTTTTTTCTCAGAGAAAGAACCCGAATCTATGCCGAATTGCGTAAAAACTTATCCGATTTCAGAAAGAAGGGAATTTTTCAAGATTTTAACAATAAATTCTGATATCATGGAAATGAGTGCAATGCTTTTAAATAGTGTAATACTTTTGAATGAGAAATGGGAGAAAAACTTAGACGAGAGATTGATAGAAAGAATACAATAATCGTATTGAAGAAATGAAGAAAGATTTTAAAACACGATCTGATGATTTTAATATAAAAATGCAGTAAGGTTCTTTTAATTTTATTTTAAAAAACTAAATATTACTGGTAAAAATTAATGTTTTTTATTCATTTTCCCTGTGTCCTTTTGTCGTTACACACAAATTTCAAGAAATGTTAAAACGGTTAGATTAGTATTTGCTCAAAACAGTTTCTCCTCTTTACCGCGACGATTCGTTGCGGATTTCGTTTTATCTTTGGCATTTTGCAATAGAAATGTTAGAGAAGCTTCTCTCGCGAATTAACATTATTAATAATCATTTGTCTGAAATGTATGTATTAAAAATTGTATATACTTGACGAGGTGAAATATTTGTTAAGCCGCTTTTGCTGAACAGGAAGAATTTCTTTGCCAGTGATGTCACTCGAGAGGGCCACATTGTTTAATAGGTGTGCGGGGGAGGAGAGATAGAGAGAGAGAGAGAGAGAGAGAGAGAGAGAGAGAGAGAGAGAGAGAGAGAGAGAGAGAGAGAGAGAGAGAGAGGCATAGGGATGGGAAGGGGAGAATAGTGGCAGTAGTGTGCAGGAATGTGAGCAGATTACTTGTTGATCCTTTGAAGGAGATACTTAACAAGGCACGATGTCTGTGTGTGTGTGTGTGTGTATGGCATCCTGACCTCGTGCAAAAGAGTAAAAAAATAACCGAAAGTCTTGCGCTGGCTCTTCCGCCCCCTCTAGCAGTTGCCTCTCTCTCACGTATTTTATTCCATTTTTAATATCAGACCTACATCGCCCCTCACGAGTCGATTACCATCACACCCTCGTGCAGTTCTCTTTGCCCTCAAACCCTCTCTCTCTCTCTACCAAAGAGGACCTCTCTCTCTCTCTATCCTCCTGGCCTCTCTTATCCTCCTCTTCATACCTTCTCCCCTTTTGTTTCACGTGCACTCTCCTTCCTTCACAAGAGTATCGCCAATCGAGAGCATGAATCACTCTCATCTTCCCTCAAGGGATTTCGGGAAAGGCAGTTTTCTTCGGCAAAACTCTTTTGTTTGCGCTCTTTATTTTTGTAAATTTTTAGTGTTAGTGGTTTCTTCGTCAGATATATTCAATGGATCGAAAACACACATCTGTCGACGAATATTAAACTTTTCATTTATAAGTTTGTTTAACACAAGATAAAAATAATCCTGGAATGGCTTTGAGCAGATAATATTTATTCATTTTACCGCGCACTTCACATTTTCTCGATTATTTTAACGAACCATTCGGTGCACATCTTCCCATTATCTTAAGGAAATCTCGTGGAGAGCGTTGTCGATTGAATAGAAGGTAACGAAAGGACTTTTGTTATTCGAGATTAAAATGACAAGATTTTTGGTTTTTAAAAAATATCTGCATCGAATTTCAATCGAAAATTTAATTCGAAAGCATCGATAATCTTTGTTATACCAAGGTTTTTCTCTCTGCTATTAACTACGAAATAGAAACTATTATATTAGGAGAACCTATAAATTCGATTATATAAATAACCCATCACAGTCACCTGAAATAAAACAGGTAAATAAAATCTCAGCTTCTATTTCTTCTCTCTTTCTGTAGCGTGAAAATAAATTAACTGGCAATATCGAATCTTTTGCCATAGCAGCGTTTTTGCTTTCTTTCGCCGCTAAACGATGTGGGCTTTTAGTGTCAAGATAATCTTCTATGATTTAGTTTGAGCTGGGTTATAATATTATTCGAAAAATGCTGATATATTCCTTCAAAATTACGATTCTGTGAATTTCGGACGCATTCGATAACGTCAACATCATCACCTTCATGGGTTAGGCTAAATTGCCTTCAGTTATTTTAGTTTATGTGTATCAGCTATGAAGATTGCCAGGCGTAGTTCAATCACATTTTACAGTTGGTTGCGCGACTTCCTAAAGGCAAGAGCAGTGACTTGCTCACAATTCACATATAGGGAGCGGGACAAGCTCGGATTGAAAATCGGTTTCCGCTAGAATCCGTACCGCTCTCTTTAATAAAAAAACCATAAAAATTTGTCGAATGTTTTTCGAGGTGACTCAATACAAATATGACTTCATACTCCGTATAAAAATTTCTTGCAGGAAGAGCCATTCAGTTTTATTTCAAAGATATTGAAATAAATCGATGAGCTTCGTAAAATAAATTTATTGATGTTGGGATGGATGCATAAAGACAATGTCACGAATGCATTATTATTTTGAGTGTTTATACAGTAATTTTCCATTATAGTACACTATTTTTTCGTGCAAAATTTGCCAAATATGTAGTTAGGTTGCGTATTGTGCATGGTAACATATGAAATCATTTTTTTCAGCCAGTCAATAAAGTTATTTCCGGAAACATTGTCACCGGTAAAGGATAGATATTATTAACGTCGTGTTTTGGAAAATGTGGAAACAGGTAGAAAAATTTGCCACGACCTGGAATGGAACCTGAGTCTTCCACTTGCCGGGCGGATATTGTACCACTGAACTACAGTAGCAGCAAATAAGTCCTTATCTTTCAGAACGGAAATATTTTCTGAACAGGAGGATTTGTCTGCTCTGACAGTTCAGTGGTAGAATATCCGCCCGGCAAGTGGAAGTTCGATTCCCGATCATAGCAGATTGTTTCCCATTAGTTGAACTTATGCCTGTCGCATAATGATCTTAGGATCTTTCATTCCAACAATTACAGTCACGTTTGGAGTGAATTTATATTTAAAGTTGTGTCAAAAGCAAAAATAAAAATTATCTTTTACTTTCAACATTTATAAATATAGTTTTTATAAGAAATAATTACGAAGATAAACGTTTTATATTATTAATATTTATTATGCTTACTTAATATATTCACTCCATAGTTGTAAACTTGGCGAGCTTGCGTTTTATATTATGCTATAAGTTCGTAATCACCTTCACAATAACCTGCACTTCTGCAATTTTAGGTACTTTTTATAATCGGAAAATTAATATATGTAAATGTGGAATAAATTTCAAATCTTAATTATAAAATTGATGTAGTCATCAAGACTTGTAATATATAGCATGTTTTCATGTACTCGATTTCCTCTATCGTGGGATGGTTCCATTTTTGAGTAATTTCAATGTATCTAAACTACAGATGGCTTTAAGGGCTTAATTCGAAGGTGAGAATGATGTTCTCCGACAGTTGTCAAAACTTCAAACGTGATTTGTATTTGTGTCCCGTTTTAATGGAATCTTGTCAGAAAAAGAGGAAATGAATTCGAAATAAATTTTAGTAAAGTAAATGTGAAGCCATTTAAAATGTCCATGTCTTCAAAAGTCAGTCGCCCAGGGCTAACCTTGACATTAAAGTCAGAGAGAAGAGGCAGGTCAGTGAGGAAAGAAAGGAAAGAAACATCTTAATTTGGAGAGAAAGCAGATTGAAAGCCCCCTTATCCGCTTTAACATTTCCCCAAGTTTAGATGTACCGCACGAAATGAATTTAAAGAAGTAGATTTACAAGAAATATAAAAGTCGCGGTAGATGATAAATTGCGTCGGACATAAAAAAATAGCTCAAAAATTTAGTTTTAAAAAACGTTGTGTTGAAAATTCATACAGCAGTTACAGCAAAACTGATGCGCATGTTATTTTTTTTAATGCTATAATAAATGGTTCGATAGCTTCGTGCAAGCTGCTGAAAATGAAGGGAAGCGGATGAATGGAGGAAAGAGTAGAGATAGGAGAAAGAAGAGAAAGCGCAGAGAGAGAGAGAGTAGCGCGAGGAGGAGGAGGAGGAGGGGGGGAAAGAGGAAACCGGTGTCGGAAGTAAAGATAGGAGGAAGTGAGAGGAGGAGAAGGAGAGAGAGAGAGAGAGATTCACGTCTGATTGATGAGGGAACATTAAGATTTCGAGCGTTGAAATGCACCGCGAGTTTACGCGGCGTGATTGATCTTAATTGAGCCGTTAATCATTAACCGTGGGCATAGTGCCTCGCTTAGCTTCAAGACCATCTGATAAAGAGATTCGCATTACATTCGAGGGTTGAAAGATATACGACACCTTCCGGGAAGTTCTAAACATTGTCACAATTACGCCTAGTAATCCACAGTAACATGAAAATAAAGGGGTTATGAATCTTGTATTTTCCTTAGAACAATTGATAGGATGCTATTGATTTTCATTTTAAAATGTGTGGTGGAGTTGATTCCGTAATCTGTGTGATCATCGATAGTGATTGCTCCTCACGAGAATATATTATGAAATTTTAAACGAAGTTTAAGATAAAATCTAATAAATTTTCCTGTTTTCTACAGGCGGCTTGTACCCTTGTTTTTTTTTCATAGACGCGATTTTAAAATACTTTTGTTCCTTTTGTGGATAAAATTGCTGGAATCCTCAGAACCACATGAAATCGATAAATCTGCTCGACGCGTTCCAGTTCGGACGAGTTTTGTTCTTTCCTGTAATTTCTCCCTCCCAATTCTTTCTGTCCTCCTCTCTCTGATTATATTTACCTTCAATTTTTGGTGCTCACACACAAAAACACACACCTCGAAAAATAAATTTCTCCAGGCAATGTTCAAAGGTCACGTGCGACTTGCGGTTCTGTGGTTACCGTCAAATTTAGAGGGAGAAATGATATATCGGTGTGGAGCTTACGGAGCCACTAGAGTATAGAAGGACAATATTCTATGAAATGAATGATATTTAATTAGGACGAACTATATCCGTACAGAATTCTTTCTATTGTGTACCTGCACGGGTACATTATTACCTCCAGGACATTGATTGGTACCCTATGGAAGCGTGACTCTGATTTCTATATATTTTTTGTTTTTCTCTATGTATCATTTCCAACTAATTTTTTATCATTAGGTACCATTTGATGCGTTTCATTTCCCGCAAATCTCTGTAGTTAGAAAATAATATATAATCCTTGAATGAAATAAAAGAAATTTGTATCTTTTACGGGGAAAATGTGTTTGGTAAAGTGAATTATTTTGCACATATGAAATTGTGGAAAAATCATCATTTTTAATCCAAGAGGATCGATTACTTCAGTTCAAGAATGCGTCTATTTTGAAGTCTCTGACCCTGTTCTCGCACTGCTATGAAACTCGTGCTTCATTGATCCAATTTGCTCAAGCGGAGAATTGGCTCACAGAGACCAAAATTGTTTTCTGCTACTCTAATGCTGCTTTAGTAGTAAAATTAACGTGCTTTCGTTCTTTAGGTTTCTGAACGATGAGGAATTTGGCGTTACATAGAGGGATGACGATTTATTATAGCATTACAGGACATCTTTTGTCAGCCCATAATCAGATGCTCAGCGAGGATGATGATGGGTAAACGTCGGATAAAACTGAAAATCGATTAAGCTTCCGTAAAACTTGTTTCGGAAGACGCTTTTACGACGCCGAACAGAATAATCCGATGGAAAAAGGCGTCGGCAAGTAAACATTTTTGGAAAACCCTTTGTGTCGCACTTTTTAAAGGAGACCTCGCCGATCGAGACTCAGGAAGAGAGGACGGCGATCAAAAAGGCTACGCTTGGAAAAAGGGATTCGTTCGTAAGAAAGCACCGAATCGCATCGGTTTAAGGACAAATTCACTCATTGACAGGAAGGGTGCTGCATCGGTGGCGTGGATACGGCAGAGGCTGTGCGGAGGCGGAGGGGCGGTTGTGGGAAACGCACACGCCCCCTTTTCGCCACTACCCCTCTCTCTCTCTCCCTTTGCCCGAGTCATCCTCCCACACACTCCCCCTCTTCCCTCTCTCTCCCCCTCCTTCCCCTCTCCCTCCATCCACTCTCCCCACCACTCCTTCCCTGGAGAGCCAGAAGCTGCAGCACCGACACACAGCGAGCCACCTAGATCGATAAGAACACGGCGCACCAGCGGCAGACAATGTGTGTTTCTTCCGTGCAGCCTCCTCTCCGTCCTAATCTCTCTCTCTCTCTCACTCCTCCTCCCTCCCGCGCACGCGGCCCTTTTGCACGCGACTCCGTCTCCTTGCATGGTCGCCCACTACGGCATTTATGGACCGTTTTCGCAATTTTCTGCCCTCGCACGATCAAATTATCGGATTAAAAGTGGAAATTTTTGATGAACCTGCTCTGAATTCTTCGCCGACGCTATACGAGGGCGCTGCTTTCGATATTAAGTTGGTCAGCTATCCTGTGCAAAATCTATTTTAGTTAAGAGTGCTCGCTTTTTATCCTGAAAATAATGATGACAGATATTAAATTCCTAAAAAAGAGCAACATTTCTACATTAGAAGCTTTCTTTCTATTTCAGTTGACTTTGTTCGAAAAGAATGTTAATTATTACATAGTATAAGCCAATGGCAATAAATATCTATTCACCGCGGAGTAAATTTATTCAGGGAATGAATTTTCCTTGTGGTTGCCATAATTAAAATAGTTGCGCTTTCTGCAATTAAGTTCGTTGTGGAACGTAGTGGGTTCATTACGCCTCCTTTGTTATACTTTAAAAAAGTATTACAAAATTTGCTCCATTAAAAATATCAGTATCACGTGGTTACATCACCTTTATCTCAGGAATATTTGAGGATAGAGTTTACAGAATCGAAGATTGCTCTGTCACCCATTCAAAATTAACAGATTTTTACCCAACATCAAAGTTCCAGCTTGAAAATACGAATTTTAAGTGACATTTAGTAAATAAAATTTTTTATTGAGGCAGTAATTTTTTACATTATGATTTCTGTTTAGGCTTTATGTGTCTTCGGATAGTTAATTGAATGAATGGTAATTGAGCCATTCTAACGTCATCGTTAATGTTTGGGAACGTATCCTCCAATACCTATTTATTTGAAATATAGGACGAGGTCTAGGGAGATGAGTCTCTCTGTATCACAAGCAATGATTGATTTTCAAATCTCCGGAACCCATACCTCAGACGCACCACTCTTTGTTAATTAGCACGCTACAGTTAACTTAAAGTTGCAACGTCATTTCCACTGCCTTAAAGTATCGCAGGACATATTAGCGCTCTTAATGAAATGCTGTGGAATTTGAAGACATTTTTGCCATATTTACCTACGGTAAAGTAGTAGTAAAATGATAACGAGTGCCTCGCTCGAAATAACATAAGTAATTAAGTATTCGCACAATATTGTTTCTTAACTTGGCTCTCTCCCTTTGTCGACAAACATTACCATATTACTCGCTCTGTACAGGTTTTATCGCTTCTCAGCTTAACATCTTTTGAGATAGAAGGCGTGAGAGAGAAAGAGATGAGAAAGACGCCGTCTCTTTCTCTCTCCATCTGTTCATCTTTCACCTTTCTCCACACCTCTCTCTCTCTCTCTCTGCGTTCCTCTGTCCTTCTGCATCCACCTCCCTTCCTCTTTTGCTATCCTACGCCTCCCTCGTGTACTCTCTCTCTCTCTCTCCTCGTCTTCTCCTGACACCTCTTTCTCTCCTCTCTCTCTCTCTCTCAGCAAAGGAGCCAGCGCATACCCATTGTTGCTTCTATCAGCGTCGCTCTTGCTGCTCTTGTTTTCCTTCATGGTTTGTTTCGCTCAACTCGGCCCTGCCACCCTGCCCCCTACTCCTCTTCACCCTTACCCATACCACGGCCTCCATTAGTTTAACGCTCATTAGGTTGCGATTCGAGCGGCGATCCACAACTCGTGTAGATGGCAGCACCATCTCTCTCTTTTTTTTGACCATCCCTACCGAGTATTCATTCTCTCCCAAAGCTCTTCTCTCTCTCTCTCCCCCCCCCTCTCTCCTCTCTTGCTCGCTTCATTATGCGAGTAATCCTTTCCCCTTCTGCGTCCCATAATGAAACGGGCGTGAGTGCGCGCGCGTTTGTGCTCCTCTTCTTATCTGCGAATTTAATTGTATTTCACGAATTCTTTTGCTCGCCATTTATAAAACCCAAATAACATTTTGTTTTCGCGGCGTGTTCTTCAAGGGTCCACAATTTCCCTCCCCGTTGACGCGGTGGACTTCTTACGCTTGTGTTTTCCACCTTTTAAGCGACGAAATAATTAAGCATTGCTTAACGGAGGTTTATGTTCGCTCACAAAGAGCATACATAGGAAATTTTATTACGTACGGATGAACAATTAAGTATAAAATTTTCTCGAAAATTGAGGTAAATGTTATGAAATTAAGAAATAACTTCATTTGTTGTGGCTATATTTCTTTTGTATGTAGATTATTGGTTTGTTCAATTTATGAGAACATAGCGATTAATCCTATACCATCGCTTGCCGATATTTTGTATACAACTTCAGCATTTATACTCACGCTTATAATAGATCCCATGGGAATACTTGAAAGTAAAATGTGACCATAATACGGCATAAATAACTTATTGCGATTTCCACATAACTAATTTATTACAGCCGGTTAGATCCCATGTTCACGATTCTCTGATGATGCAGCGTTATAACTGTGAAACCGGTGGTCGCAATATAAAATATTCAAGTGGAAACTATGCTAATTAATTTTCTTTATTATTATAATAGCTTTCCTCGAAGTTGCGTCTGACGTAGTTGAATTTCTGTGGGACCACGTTTCTTAATGATCACTTAACGCAATAGATATCCTAAGTGGTAAATACTAGAATATAATAAAATATGAAACTGACGCGATTTAAAACTCTGTCGAAGGATGAGGATTTTGCAGTGAATTTTTTAATGGAAATATACTTTATTTAGGTATATTTTGTAAAAAATTATTGCATGTCATGGAAATGTTTCTTTTCTAAGCAGAAATTTAAAAAATCGCAGACCTACCATTCATCGTAGCTTAGTATTGTTTCTAGTTTCCGATTAATTTTTACTCACCTGAGATGGTTGCGAATGGCAGTTTTATTATTTATTTAGAAAGTAGTATAAGGAGAACTCAATCAAAAGACTAAGGACAAAATATGCTGGTAGTCCAAGACTGATTGATGCTCGAAATGGATGTATTACCAACAGATTAACAATGTACTGATGCTACGACGCACTTCCGGTATCGGATGCACCTCAAAAAGGGAGTCTTTCTTCATATTTTTTGTCGTTTCAAGCCATGGAATAGTTTCGAATGGCATTATTGACATAGTTGAATTCCTCCAAATCACATCACTTTCAATAGCATGCGACTATACTACTTATAGAGTATATACAACGAATTATGGGTATGGTTTTGGGAATACCGATTCTGTGCGTCAGCGAAGTTTGGCAACGATGTGTAATACTGATGAAAACTGATGGTGTTTTCAGAATTCATTTTTCCCTCGATCGGAGCAGTCGGCATAGGATAGATGCATTTGCTTTTCCTGTTCAACTTTAGTGCAGGCGAAGCAATCAATTGCCATATTTTTAAAGGAAAAATTCAATATTACATCTTCATTCCGAGCACGATTCGTCACCAAAACGCATTCGAATCGGATTTATGGATTTAATTGGAAGAAGAAAATTTATTTTAACACAATTAGTGGTCGTTTGTGTTAGTTTTTATTCTATTAGAAGTTATGTGCTAAACTGCTTTTTATACTGAAGTGTTGTAAAGCAAAAGGTTGTTTAAATCGAAATATTTATTTTTCTCACATTAAAGTATATACCTTAAATGCTATAAAAATTAATATAGAATTTGTTCTTTACTTACATACTGAAAAGAAGGAGACGAAGCCATAAATAATTCAGAATAATCTAGTTGACATCAGGTTAATTTTTGCTCTTTTGTTCATTTCATTAACGACACCTTTCACGTCACACATTAAAAATGCATACTCTTTTGGCACCCCTGTTACCAGAGTTTATTATAAAGATTTAGGTCACTAACTCGTTTGTGACGGTGTGCCATGCATTTAGAATCGGAACGGCGCGTGATGGATCCGAGGACTAACGATAGAGGAAAAGGGAAACGGACCAAGACAGACGCCCTGCGGGACCGAGCATTAATTTTGATTGCCCTCCGCACCACTTCACGGAGCGCTACCAGATGATAACAGAAAAGAAAAATTGCACAATATTTTTTTGAGCTAATACAATCAGCTCGGCGAAATAAAATTGTTTGAGGATAATTTAGCGCCGCCGGACCTAGCTCAGAAAGCACGCAGCAGAAATGGCGGCGTTGTGCCCGCAAGTATATTTGGAGAAAGAGTCCGTCGTTAAGCTATCCAATCGGGAATTAAAAAAAAGAATCGATTCGGGAGAGGGAATTTCCGGAATTCGAAGCAAAGGACAAACATTGCGACAGAATCGGAGGAGATAAAGATTACTGCGGAAATGGCTCTAGACGGGCACACAAACACAGGACGGGAATGTCTCTTTCCACCTCCTCTTCACCCCCCACCGCCACTCTTCCTCCTCCTTGCCTATCTCTCTCTCTCTCTAATTCTCATTCGGCAAAAAAGACACGCTCACCAGGACCATCGCCACATCGATCAGAGGGAGTGCGAGAAAGATAGATAGAAAAAGAGAAGCCAGGAAGTCGCATTCCACCTTTCGATACGCGAATCCGATTGGCCAGCTGACGAGCGACGATCAAACTTTCGAGGCCTCCATTTTTTTTAGATAGGGAGATGCTGAGAAGAAGATATAGAGAGAGGCATTAAAGAGGTGGAGATAAGGGTTGGCAGTGAGGGTGGAATAGAGTGTTTGGAAATGAGATGGAATATTGGAGGCGAGGGGAAGAAGTGAAAGGGAGGCTGAAATAGGGAGGGAAAGAATAGGAGAAATGGAGTAGAGTGCGTGACGAGTGATTTGGAGGAATAAGACAGTCAGGGAGGGAGGATGCAAAGGAAAAGAATGGAGAGTGGGGGGAGGAGAATAAGTTAGGAGGAGTAATTTAAGAATGCGAACAAGAGACAAAAAGGGAAGAGGTTAATAAGTTGCGAACTAATCGGCATACGTTCTAATTATGGGAATGGTACTTTCCGACCCCGAAGTTGGACGACACGAGGCGCAGGTGAAGCCGGACAATAAAATTGAATTGTTGAGAAAAACGTTGAATTTGTCAGATTTTATGTGCGGCACTGGTCCGCTATACAAAGCATAGAAATTCATCGAAATTAGGACAAAAGACTCAGATAATGAGGTCGAATTGTCCCCGATATGTTTTTTAATGTTACTGGATGGGATCTTTATTCCTTTGCTTACGTCACTCTCGCACGTTTAGAATGACTAAGGATTTTATAAGCTATATTTTATTGCAATAAATAATGAAAAGAAGTCGTCTCTTGACTATAAATGAATGTATTTTAAGATATAAAAAAGTGCAAAAATTCTTTTACACGTGTTACATAGTTCGTGATTGTTATTGCTACTATGCTATCTATAAATTAAATTGGTCCAACTGAGCTACTTATGAAAATTACAATATTTTATTGTCAATTTTGAAATAAACTATCAGCGGATCACCAAAGAGCACGTATGATTTGTCGCCGAAATATGCAGTTACTTTTACCTGACCTTTTTTTAAATAACTATTGGAGCTGTAAAAATTATTCCAACTATTAGACGTGCTTGATAGCTCTTTCTTAAAAGCGACAAACTTAAAAAATTCTCGCAACGGATGTGACATTGTTACTATCTGTTTCCGTGAAAATAGTGGCTTATTAACATTTACTCGTATCAATTCGCCTTTTAAGGCTTGTGAATTCACTGAAGTAAAACAGAAGTCACGGAGATAAAAGTCGGAACAAGCGGCGAGCAGTCATCCTCGTCAAAGTCAAGTCACGTCGCGGCATTCTGCCGGCCAGGCGTCGGACGTGTCTCGCGGTGGTCGCTCCGCTAATGAACGTGGGGTTGACGCAAACCATTGCAAACCGTCGTAGGTCGCACGACAAAGCGACCGACGGCAGAAAATGGCGCATATCGAGTGGGAAGTGAGTCGTGTGCCACACCCACGGCCGTGCTGGGGGAAGAATTGTGTTCACGGGAACGTTATTAGCGCGTGTGTCACTCGACGCTCCTCGGAAGAATAGAATGAAACAGAAAAGGGAGATGAATGAAAATGTTAATTAGTCAAAGCCAATCTGAGTTGTTTACTGAAATGTATTTCTTCTGAAGGTAACCTTTGGGTTTTCTAGTTTTGATGTCATCCATAAGTAGTTATAACTGTTTCAAGATATTTATAACGTTCTATTTGCTTAAGCAGCTCATCTTCAATAATTATATTTATGTGTACCTACTTCTTTTTTTAGCTTCAGATTTTTACACATTTTTTCTTTCGTTAATCCCTCGTATTTTATAACAATCCAATCTATCGTGTTTTGAGTTATTTACTCTTTTTTAGTATTGTTTTAAGTATATTTCATTGGCATTATGATACATACTCTATTTATCTCGCAATCAGATGTTTCCTATTGCTTATCGCACTTAGATTTGTGCACACAAACTTAGACGCGCGCGTGCGCACACACTTTGTCTGTGCTTTCAGATATGGCTCTCATCACTTCGATTGCATCACGAAAAATAGATTATATTTAGTCCCTACATAAAATAGGGTGTACAAATAGATTAAAGGTATCAGAGAAAAATAAGATAAACTTTACCATTATTTAGCCTTCCCCGCTGGTTAGCTTTTAAAAATGGTGTTGATGGTAATATAAATGACGCAAATGGCAAAAGAGGCAAACGTACTTCTTACAGGGAATAAATGGTAGAGGGAGTGAGGTATGTGTAGCAGGGCCAAACTAATTTTGGTCAAGAGGTTAATGTTGCTAGGGAATATAGCGAAGAAAGGAAGATAAATCTTGCAAGAGAAAAATGGAGTAAAGCATATTTTTCCAGGAGCACAAAAGTATGGTTTGGGAAATATGTTTTACAGAAGGTAGAGGTGATATAGATTCCAGAAGTAAAATACTGCGAAGATTGGCTTTAAAGGTTCTAAGGCACTAGTGTGGGTTTGGAGGTATACGTTGAAGGGGAAACGTGTAGTTTGGGAAGTATACATATCAGGGGCAGAAGGTGTTTTCTGGGACGTGCAACTTTGTGTAAACTTTGCGGTGACAATATGCAATTGGCGGCACTGGAATACTCGTCTTATGACTATTTGTTGTCAGTAATGTATGGGGTCACAACCACGCGTTACACGAGGAAAAATTTGTTAGGTGACATATGTTTACGTAGCAAAATTATTCCTTCTTTCGTCATTTATTTTGAAATGGATAACAAAAGATTTCTTTAGTTTTCTACAGTTTTGTCGGTGCCACTGGCGCATCTGAGAATTATATGTTGTTCATTGTCATTTATGAACTTATCAAGAGATCACCATTATTCGGCTGTTGATATTATAAGTTTTCTCTAAGTGAAAATCGTTCTGTTTTCTTCTTCTTCTATGTCCATAGTTTTGAAGCGGAATCTTCGTCCTTTATATTTCCAACAAGAAAAAATTGAGTGTATTTGATTTCATAAGCGCAATATCTGAATTTCCCCGTATGCGAAAAACAATTCCTCCCCATTTTTTCTCCGTCAATATCATGAAGATGTTGGTCTTGTACGGAGAAAAGGACAGAGTGCGAGAATCATATTGACGGCGAATCCGAAAGAGGTTGGAAAGGAAGAGGATAAAGGAGGAATATGGGGTTTGGGGGAAAAAGTGACAGAGAGAGAGAGAGAGATAGTGGAGGGGGACAGGGGGAGGAAGGGAAAGTGAGGGAAGGAGAGAGGGCGTGGGATGGGATCGGGGGGTGAGGTCCTCTGAATGGGTTCTCATGGGATGTAGTTCAGAAGAAGAGAGTTAGAGAGAGAGAGAGAAATGAGGCGAGTGAAGGTTTTAGCGGTAGCGAGGAATTAAAAAGAGAAAAGGGCGTGTCGTCGAAGATGAAATGAATTAAAATTCGAGACTCTATCAGTTCCTGTTATATAACCAGCTTCTTTAGCAATAATGTACCATAGATTAAGTAGTTTAAGAAGGCTCATGAGTATTTCAAGAATCATGGAAGTTTAAGGGGTAATTTTCAATATAGGTTTTCCATAATTAGGAGGTTAATACTGGGCGCGTCCTAAGTGCACAAAACTGACACTGGTTCATATTAAGGGATGTTAGATATATTTGTTACTCTTGGTAATATCCATCACATAAATACCGTGTGATTAAAAAATTTAAAAGTATGTTTTGTTGGAGACGAATGCCGAAAAATGAAGAGTTAAAAAAATTCGAAACATTCTGATTATGCAGGAATTATGTCGCTGTATATAACCGAGGTGTATTTTACATCGAAGGATAATTAACCGATGATCCTCGACCGCAAGAACACGATTATTCATATGCGATCCATTCATTCGTCACAAGCGTTGATTTCCCAATGAACTCTCTTAGTTTAGAAATGCGTCCCGACCCACCTTTCTATCTCCTCACGGATCCACCGCGCAATTCGTCACCTCTAGAGGTTTTGGCTCGGAAAAGTCGTCGCCTCCTTTTCAGTTGTCCTATGGAGGACGGGCGACTGTCATTTGTTTCCGACTCTCGCTCTCCCACCTTCCTCTCTCTCCCTCTTTTATTCTATCCACTTTCGCTGCCTCCGACCTCCCTCTCAACTATTTCTCAAACTGGAAACTCCAACGTCTATGTATGTCTGAGAGGGATGGGAAGTGCGATCGTCTTCTGTCTGTCACGCGGAGACCTATCGGGTCGGCTGGTATGTAGGCTTTTCCACGGCGCGTCTTATGCCAACGTGAAAACGAATGACTGGAAAAGAGGACAGTTAGCGTGTCGACAAATGTTTGCCCTTGTGGTTGGGGATTAAGAAGGAGAAAGGACCACTTAGAATCTTTCGAAATCCTCTTCCCATTTCCTCCTCTCTCTTTCCCTTCCGTTTACCTCCGCTCTCTTCCTTCCTTATTTTCTCCAATACTAAACCTCTCCTCTTCCAGTCCTTCCCTGGCACTCGTCTCCTACTCTCACTCAACTCCGTTCATCCTCTTTCTTTTCACGTCGCCCACAACTTTCCCCTACAGTCAAGAGGGCGATGAACAAAGTAACAGAGGCATTTTCTCGAATTGAGTGAAAACACTCAACATAAGAAAAACAGCAGTTAAGGTTTATAAGACAGTCATTATTAAAAATATCAATTAACAACTAATAACGATTGTATTTTTAATACTACACGCACACAGATATCTATAATTCAATGTATGCGCATTGCAGGATATTTGCGAATATTTTGTTGACTTTTTATGAATGTGAATTATTACATGCATCTTCTTGTCTAGCTCTCCATTCTGCCCGGGGAGCATACATACATGCTCTGGTTACACTTTTTGAATACAATAAATATATAAAGACATCCCCTTGTATGAGTTAACTTGCACTTTAACGCAATTAGGTTGGTGAAGAATGTTTCATTCTAGGTGATTCAGTCGGGAGGTTGCAGATCCCTGTCTTACAGATTTTTCTCCTTTAACACTGCCATTCTTTCTCTGTCTTCCATGCCGTTACTCTCTACTGCTGATTCCCTTAAACCTTTTTTCACAGACGACGAAAAGGGAATAACAGATTCCAAGGCACGTCGGCAGCTCTTTTGTTAGCGAGTCGCATTTCGGAGGAGAAACGGTCATTGCTTGGTGAAAACACATGAAAATTTTCATAATACTCTTTCAATACGTGAACACGGCGTTATATACGTGCTGCCTTCGTCTAAAACGCGCATGGCATCGAGAGGCTTCAACGCCGACGAACAGGTTAATTAATTAAAGCCATTCGTCCTTTGAACCTAGCGCACGACTTTCACCATGATGAATCATCCATTTAATAATTATCCTAAGTAGGAAAAATGGTTTTTCACAGAAACGACTTCAAATATAGAAATTTTTGTTCGTAGGATTTCCATACAAGACCCTTTGCTATTTTTTAATGATAAAACGTCCCAGGCTATGTTAGCAAACAACACTGCATAGCTCTCCCTTGTCAACGTCCGCCGCGCCATATGGCTCTCATTTATAAATATAAAAATGAATAAAACGTCGCAAAATATTTCATTTTCCCTCATAGAGATGAACTGACCCAGACGGAGCGTAAATACACCGGCAAATAATTACTTCCCAGTCACCGTAGGGGATATGTTAAATGAAGATCTCTCCGTGGCGGGGAGTGGGTGTGGGGTGGCGGAGGGAGGGGCGTCGAAGGGGGAAAATAAAACCATCCGCCCCACTTTATTGGAAAAAGGAGTTTATTATCGTTCCTCGAAGGACTCTCACTTTTCCCTTTCTTATTTGCAGGAGCGATAGGAGAGAGTCCACAGGACCCCCTGCGTGTCTCCCGGTGGGAGGGCGGCGGCTATACCCATTAGTCGGACAGCCTCCATTACCCGCCTCTCGCCGTCCTCCATCACACGACGCGATCGGAGGAATCAAGGGAGGTGGAGGGAAGGAGGAGGGAGAAGAGTGACGGGAGGTTCTCTTCCGGGAGGTGGGGAAGGTGAGAAAGAGGAGGCGGCATGAGGTAGTTGGTGGAGGGGGATTAAAGGGGTTGGATGGATTGGAGGGAGTGGGGAGTGCCCGGTGGCCACGAGGATTGGAGTGTCTTATTGTGATCTTCGAAGAAGAGAGAGGGAGAGAGAGAGACGGATTCCCTCTCTTTCTCCGCTGCCGTTTAGTGAGAAGGATGGCCGTGGTGTCGTGCTGAGGAGTGTTGGTGTGGTGGTGTGAGTTGGGGCCGCTATGGCGCGACGGCGGCGCGCAGAGGAGCTGCGGCGGTGCAAGAGCGGCGGGCGGCAATGAGAGGGCGGCGACTCCGTACGTCGAAATGCATCTGAGGGTGGCGAGGCAGGCGGCGGAAGCTGGCGGGAGGACGACGGGGGCGGACGTAGTGTCCGAAGGAGCGGTGGCCGCGGCGGCCGGTGGAGGGGTTCTGTCCACGAGTGCCGCCCCGACGGAGGCTGGCGGTGGCGCCACTGGGGCGGACGGCGGCAGCGGAGGAAACAGTTCCAGTCTAAACGTCACGGCTCACTTCTTGGACGAAGATATCGAGGATTACGGTCTGTGCTGAGATCCTAATTGTAGGAGGGGGTGGGGTCTAAAGGAATGCAAGGAAACTGCGGGATAATCAGATATATTTTAAAAGAAATGCATAAAAAAGTGGTCTTATCCTGACACAAATAATAAGTAAACTCGAAAGATGCAATGCCAGTATTAGTGTGTTATCGTTGCATGTGTCATACTGAATAATCTAAGTTCCGTCATCCGTCAGCATTTTAAAAATTCAGGCTATTGAAATTATTGTACCGCTAGCCGTCGAAAGTGGGAGTGTAGACGTTCCATTGTATCATATCCATACTATCGTGAGGAAAAAATTCCAACAGTACCATTCGATCATGGGGATTATTGGTACGTTCTTGTAATCTGTGAACCATCCCCACGTCTAATATCGCCAGTAGCTAGGTCTATTCCGCTCATATTCTCAAGATTTAACAGTTATCTCTGATGGAAAAATCGGCTGAAAGGTCACGCACTGAAGTCCACTTACCAAAACTAATCCACTGATTTGTTAACATTTTTTAAACGAATTGCCTTTTTCGAATTGAAAACTCTACTAAATAAATGAAATTAATGTTTTACTATTTTCATTATAATGATTTAATATTTTATCTGCTGTCGTACGTTGATTCAGAGTTTTCACACTGCATTGTACCGTCTGGAAAAGTAGGAAACTTAAATATTTTATATATGTAGAGGGTTAAGTGGTAACAGTTTTTTATTTTTATGATACAAGTTTCTTTCCATAAATAAATTGCCTTTTCAGCGAACTCATGACATTAATTTATAACCTGTCACACGCAGCGCTCTCTCCCATTTTCACATTTTCGCTTCCCTTCGTCTATCCTCTACTATCTTCCTAAATTTTCCACCGGCATTTTCACACTAGCCACGTCCTTCCAAATATGATAGATTCACGTAACTAATTCATTGTATTCCATTTAAAAAATATAATTTTCAATTATTTATTTCAGATTTAATCTTACATATTTTTGACCGATATCTCTCCTGATGCCGTTTGATTCAAATAAAAGTTGAATTTTTATTTTGCAATTAATGCTTATACTTCATATTTAAGTATATTTAATTTTTACTAAAACCCTTACTATTTCCAAATAGAATCGTATCTTCTTAGAATTACTCATCTGAGATTATAAAAGAACTGTTTTAATGTTAAAATTGTGTTCTCGATTTTATTTCTTCAATTTGCAGCACAAATGAATGCATGTAATATGTTGGATGTATTTTCCTTTTTCGGTCAGATACCAATCGCAAGACTAATTTTTCAGATACGAAAAAACTGTATACATTTGTTGGGCGCATTATTATTTTTGGGCGATTATATTTATTTTTTTTACATTTTGAATAAAATTCGGCTTTGAGATTTCGTAATTAGTTTCATATGCGCTAATGTTTCGTATCTTGTAACAAAAAAATCAACTTCTGAATGCGAAATTTACGGAATCGGAGAAGTTGCAACTGCTGCATATGAGATCATGAAATTGCTTTCCTTTCTTCTCTCGACTCGCCTTCCAATCGCTTCCGTCATTACAGGTTTCTCCGAAATGCAGACGGTGGCGCTGGCATGCATCGCCACTCTCATCCCCCTCTTCTTCATCTTGGTCGCCGCGTTCGCCGTCAGGTGAGACATCCCGAAAGACGTCATCGCCCATTCCTCCCTCCCTTTCCTCTCTCTCTCCCCTCCTCCCCCCTCCCTTCCTTCTCCTCTTCCTTTCCATCTTTAATATTTTCAAATCTCAGTCAGATTTGGGTGTAAAAGCGAAGTCCCCTTACCTTCTCAAGCACTCCAATTGGATGCATATTTTTCTTCCAAACATCCCTTTACTCATCCTTTACCCTCCTTCATCCAAATCCATTCGCTTATGTCGTTTAGTAGAGATCTCCAAAACTTGCTCCTTGACCCGTTCCTTCGTCTTCCAGACTACAGAGACGCCAGACATTACTCCCGGAGAATGGAAAGGGGTGAAATGGTCGATGTGATGTAAATTATGTCCTGTCCTATAATAAATTAACAAATTTCCAATTCCAGGTTAAGAATGACCGTCACAAGTGTATAGGCGTCTTACTTGTTGGTACATAAATATATTTCTATAAAATTGATCTAAAAAGTAAATTTCATGGTTTCGTATTTCAATGTAAAAGAAGAGAGGTTGCTTCAGCATTTAATATCGTGAGAATGTTTTTACAATTTAAGGAATTAGTAGTTATAAGCCTGACATATTATTTTTCTTAATCTCTTTGGCTCTTGTCTCACATATCTCCCTGGCTGTCTCTCTCACCCTTCCTTGTCTTATTCTCTTGCTTTCCTCATTCACAGTTCTTTCGTTCGTTGAAATCAGCGTTTCTCAAATTGTGGCCGCAAAATTATTTTAGACGTTTGGTGAAATTCCAAAATATTAAATATTCACGAATCATAAAATTTCATCAGGAAATTTTAAGAAATAAGATATGATAAAAATTATTAACAGTTATATAAAATAAATAAGTTTGTATTAAAGTTTATTATTTTTACTATTTTTTAATTCAGAGGGGGCCGCATAACATTGAAAGTTTGAGAACCACTGGTTTAAATCATTATTGCGATCGCTTGCACATCAGGTTTTCTTGCTTTCGGATTTGATCTGCTAATCTTCGTTAAGTTTTAAAATGAGTTTAGTCTTTATTAATTCACATTTATCCCCGCTCCCCCCATTAAAACAGTTGTAAGTAAATAATTCTTTCTCTTCACCGAGCATCTGTTATTCACTGTCCTTCCTTTCGTTGGGTTTTCTACTGTTGTTGTCTCACCTCGTATTCCTTCCATTTCTTTCTTCCTTCCAAACTTTTTCTCCGTTTCAGCTTCCATCTCCTCTAAATGGCAATACGATCGAATCCCAATACAGACATTTAGGCGTTTCCTACCTCCTTCGCATCTCTTTCCATTTACCTCCACACCGATCCATAATCATGCATTATTAGCATTTCTCCTGCGTCTCTCGTTCCCTCGCCTCTCTCTCTCTCTCTCCTCCCTCTCACCAAATTTCATTCCCCATCTCTTTTCCTCCTTTTCTCTTTTTATATATATCTCTCTCTCTCTCCCCTCACTGCTTCCGTTCATCCACTCCTCTCCTTTCACCACGCCGTCCCCGCTCCATTTCACCTCCACATTCAATCCCTCATAATCCACTCCGACCCACCGATTTCCTCTATCCCTCCAATAAGCCCTTCGCACATCCTCCATTTTCCCTCACTCCTTCCCTCTTTCTCCCTTGTCCCTGCAACCTCTCTTTCCTCTCCCCTTCATCCTTTCTCTCCTTGCATACTTCTCCCCTCCCCCCTCCTCCCTCTCCCTCCCCCTCTAGGCACATACTCTCCATTCCTCACGATGTCCGCCTTCCTTTAGCACGTTCCCCATTAGCCAATACCTTCACACATCCACCTCACTCCCCTCTCCCTTTCCCTCCTCTCTCTCTCTCTCTCTACCCCTCACTCGCACCAACCCAACCACCTCACCCTCGACCTTCCAACAATGCCTCTTCTCCTTCCTCCGCCCTCCTATCTCCCCCTTTTACTCCATCCTCCGCCCCTTTTCTCTTTTTCAGAAACTTTTTTCCCTCTACCTCGTCGTTTTCATGCTTTTGGCCACCGCCCTTGCTACCAACTATTTTTCATCGACCTACCGTTACCCTTTTTTAACGTTTTTTCTCGTTGAAAATTTCTCGAGCATTTATTATTATACGCTGTTACTGATTATTATTACAACTTTAAGTTTCGGCTTCTAAGAGAATAAAATGAAAATTTATGTCACTTTTACTTATTGTTTAATATATTTCAGCACACGTTTAAATGTAATTTTTTATTTTGGAAATGTTCTTTACGAAAGACGAGGCCTCTTACTTAGCCCAATGAAGACATTTTCTCTTCTTCTCCCTTTGCCCCAATTCCCTCAATTTCCCTCTAAAAATGCTTCCTCCCATCTCACCTTCCCTAATTTCCTATTTATTTCCTCGCCTTATCCCACCTCTCTCCCTCAGACCTTCGCCCCAATATATACCCTCCTTCCGCTGCCATTATATCTTTTCCGTATCGCATCTCCTCTTCGTTTCCTCCTTTCTTGTCTCCTCTCCTCCTTGCGCTTTCCTTCGCCTCCTCCCCTCTCTTCATTCTCTTCTCCCTTTCACCTCCCTCTTCCGCCCTATGTGTAGGTGGTTTTCCATCTTTTTTCCTTAAACCATCTCCTCCGCATTCCGTTTTCCATTACTCCCGCGCGTCTTCTCCCCATTCCTTTCTCCTCCCCCTCCATTCCTCTCTCTTTCCCCACCTTATCTCTTTCTCCCTTCCCCCCCTCTCGTTCCCTCTTTCCCTTCCCTACCACCCTTCTCACGCTCCTATCAGCCCTTTTCCATTTACCTGGACCCGACTCATTTCCTTCCCAACCCAACGGACCGTAACCCACCGATCCCTCAATCTCCCTCTCTCTCTCCCTCCCCCCTCCCTCCCTCCCTCTCTCTTTCCCTCGCGTCCCATTTCACATACTTATTCCTGCTTCAACCTCTCTCCTTCCCATGTTCCGCCACTCCGTTTCCTTCCCTTTTCTGCCAACTTCATATTTGCCTTCAAAACCAACATTTTCCTATCTCTCTCTCTCTTCCTCTCTCTCTCTCTCTCTCTCTCTTCCGCACACGTATCTCTGTCTCCTCTGTGGAACCCTTTAAAACGTCCTTCCATCCCTTTCAATCTCACGCGCCATCAATCCTAAACCCGTGCACCCTGACCTCTCTTCTGACTTCCTCCGCTTCTCTCTTCCCTTCCTTTTTCACTCTCATCTTCTCTCTCTCATGTCTCTCCCAATCTTTCCCCTTTTATCCTCTTTTTCTCTTTACTCTAATATCTTGCTCTTTTCCTTTTCTATTCTCCCTTTTCCCTCTTATATTCCTCCTATTTTGCTTCGTACCTCGTTTTCTCTCTCTCTCTCTCTGCATTTCTTCTCCTATGTGAGTTATGTTTTTCCTCTACATTATTTTTAATTCTCTCCCCTTAATTTATCGAGTCTTTCCTTCCACTTATTCACATTAATCGTTTATTTGCCAAAAGAACCATTTTCGTTTCATTTCAATATTTTTCTCCTTTACTTGCTCGCTGCCTCGGATTTGAACTGTTTTTTTTGCGTTCTATCTCTTTCTCCCCCTTTTAAACCCCTTTTCAAACCCGCCCCTTTCAAACCCCTCCTTTCAAACTCCCCCCTTTCAAACCCCCCTTTTAAACCCCCTCCTTTAAAACCCCCCCTTTCAAACCCCCCCTTTCAAAACCCCCTTTTAAAACCTCCCCCCTTTCAAACCCCCACCCTTTCAAACCCCCCTCCTTCCAAACCCCTCCTTTAAAACCCCCCCCTTTCAAACCCCCTCCTTTCAAACCCATCCTTTCAAACCCCCTCCTTTCAAACCCCTCTTTGAAACCCCCTTTTAAACCCTCCCTTTCAAACCCCCCTTTCAACCCTCCCCCTTTCAAACCCCTCTTTCAAACCCCCCCTTTCAAACCCCTCTTTTAAACCCCCATTTTAAGCCCCCCTTTTAAACCCCCCTCTTTCAACCCCCCTTTCAAACCCCTTCCTTTCAAACCCCCCCTTTCAAACCGCCTCCCATTTTAAACCCTCCACCCTTTTAAACTCCCCTCATTCTCTCTCTTCCAATCTTGTATCAGGCAGAACGAAGCCTTTGGGATGTATTGCTCTTGAAATGAAGAAATTCTGTGCCTTTTTGATTACTTTGGAGGAATATCTCTCTCCATCGATTGCGGCAATTTTTTCTAACTTCTTGTCACGGCATCCCAACATTTCTTCATGGAAAAATGGCACCTACTACTTTTATCCCCGAGCTTTTGAACGGATAAGAAAATTGGAATCTGAAACACAAAACAAAATTATAACAGAAATTTGCTTGTTTGGTTGGGTTGCGAACAAATTTATGAGACAAAATGCTACTTGTAATTTAAATTTGTTGCAATTATCTCAAATCACGTACTACAACTATATCGTTCATATTATTAATTACAGCCAAAAGAAGAGAATCCAGAAAAAATGCTTCTTTTGAAAGGCACTTCTCTTGTTTCGATGATGTTAAACAATCTAAATAGCATTTTATGTCGATTATTAGAATTATCAATTCATCAGGAACGTTTAAAATTATTGAGCATTGGTTAATGTCTTATCTGCTGCCATTATCACTAATAATCTGACGCTTCGAGGCAATATAAATCTCGCTCACAGAAACGAAAATCATTTTGCTAAGCTTTAAAGTGAAGGCGATTGACTTTTTCACCTCTCCTCTTTTAAGGGCCGATATGGAGCGGCATGAAGACACCTTTTCCTGACTTTCATTCTTTACAGAGGATTTAATTCGATGAACGCGTCTGCAATTATAACGCCATTCCATACATATTATAGTGGCTCGCTTAAATTTCAATCAAGACCCGCAAGAATGACTCTCAGAAATTAAATCATTTTGTCGCGTGGAAAGGTAAACAACACAACCCCTGCTATACATATAGCGATCGTCCTCTTTCCCCCCTTTTCCTCTTGTGCCTTCTCAATCTGATCCCTCCGCGCTCCCCTCTTTTCATTCCTTCCTCTCGCCTCATCCTAGTTGCACCCTCTTCCTCCCACTCCTCCCTCTCCTCCCTCTTCCCCTCCTCCCTCCCACTCCTCCCTCCCACTCCCCCCCCTTCCCCTCCCCCCTCACCCTCCTCCCTTCTTCTTCACCTCTGTCCAGAGGCGCCTTCCGAGTACCACATTCTCTACTCCTTTAATTCGATGAACGCACTTTGGTTCGCGAAGGGTCTCTCCATTTCTCTCTGGAATATTTGAATAAGATAGATTGTAAAGTCGATTGGAAACGATGGCGATTGATGAACCTGCTTTTCCTCAATGAAGCTGTGAACTTGACGGGAATAGCGATTATAATTTAAGAGTAAATACGTATCATGATATGTCTAAGCTGCAAGAGATATAAATGTTTATATATTTGCTAGTGTTTATTACTAGTTTTAAAGCATTTCTCAACTATTATTTTTAGTTTCCAGTTTATCTCACTTTAAGTTAACATATTTATATGTGCACATATACAATACTTATCCGAATCCGCCAAAAATACATAATGATTTTAAATTTTCGACGACTCCACTATTATAATACGCTAGTTACGGTGAACGTATATTCATGCATTAACAAATGGTTTATCCGGAAAAACAAACTTTTTGAAAATATCTCATATGCCAAATTGAAGCTTAATCTTTGATTTAATCATAATGAAATTATCACACTATTTCATTAAGAGAAAATTTTATAAATGATACTTTATCCATAGAAACTTGGTACTGAGATAAAAAAAGAGATAATATTTTCTATATAGATTCCCTTACGTTAATCGAAAAACCATTTCCCCGACCCTAAACTGAGAGAGGAAGTAAGGAAGGCGTTCACCTCCATTCTTTGAAAACATTGTCACCTAAGGTTAGTGTGGCTTCAACGTGTGAGGGCCACATGCAGCAAGGAGGTGCTTTAGCCTCCAATCACGATCCAGAGGGAGATCACGTGACTACGATCTGCGAAATTCTCTCGAAATTTGCGGTTAATCTTTCCCTTGCCTTCCTCTTCTCCGAATGGCGAACCCCTTTTCCTTCTTTCCCTTCCTTCATCGTTCCTTCTCTCTCTCTCTCTCTCTCTCCAATATTCTAGTTCCGTGCTTCCCTCACTTTCTCTTCTTCGCCTTCATCCACTCTGACGCTTTTACCTTCAGCCTCTTAAAATTCTTTCTCTCTCTCTCTCTCTCTCTCTCTCTCTCTCTCTCTCTCTCTCTCTCTCTCTCTCTCTCTCTCTCTCCTTCCTACCATCCACTCCACCCCCATAAACTGAACCTCTCTTCCATTCCGCTCTCCTTCCCATTCAGCTCCTTGTCTTATTATTCTCCATTTTCTCTTTCTCTCTCTCGTCCCTTCTCTCTCTCTCTCTCTCACTTCCGCTTCCTTCGTAATTACTTCCTTTCTAAACTTGGCATCTTTGGCATTTCTTTCCTCTTCCGTTTCCAAATTATATAGGTACCTCAAAATCACACTCACTCTTTTATTTTTCGTCCTCATGAACTTTTTGCTACATCTTCGATCTTTCTCGCCTATTCCATGCATGCACGTTTATCTTCTCTGCGTGCCTCCCTTTATTCATCTTTTTCTTCTCTCTCTTAATATTTTTCTTCCTTTCGCTCTTATATTGTTTTGATCCTCATTGTTTGCCCCTTCTCTTCCTAATCACTCTTTTCCTATTTCTCTTTTTCCATTGGGTATCGTTCTCGAAACCTCGTTTGGATCCACGCCATGGATAGAGGTTGAGTGAGTGAGTTCAGCGCCGCGATATTGATACCTCGATCAATCAACCAATAATTTCATCGGTGCCTATTAGGTGATCATTTCCACCCGCACACAAACACGCACACACACACGCGCACACACTCGCAGAAGAGAAACATTAAGGGAAAAATAGAAGAAGGCGGAGGAGGTAAGATGGATGGTTGAAACCTGAATAACGAGAAATGTCTTGATCAATAGAAGCTGTTAAAACCCTTTCACGTTTTCCGTCTCAATCCGCACGCACTTTTCCGCGCTTTCATGTCTCCTTCTTTCTCTCCTCTAACTCCCTCTACTACGCTATCTCACTCCTCTCTTTCACCCTCTCCTTCTCCATTAACTCTCTCGACCTATTTCTTTCCCTTGACTGATACTACTTCCGAAAAGTAAAGTCAACTGTCTAACATAAGACATGTCCACAGTGGTTATATATCAAGGTATGTATATATGGAGACTAATCGAAAGGAGCAATTTCATTTTTACAATCTCTATGTCTCTTGTGTATAGTATGCCATTGCGCAATCAACAACTGGCCGTGTCGTGAGGTCAAGCTTTCTGCTTCTTTCGCTGAACAGCTCGGAGAAGAATTGGATCTCATCGTGTTTAACAGTATTCCATGAAAGTGCGAGATGATTTTTTCTTGCATTTGGAAAGGGTGATGTGTTTGGTGTACAAAGGTCGCCGTATTCATTCATATTCATGGCGCAATTCACATTAGAGGCTCTTTTCACAGCTGATGATCAAATAGATAGTACCGACGTTTAATAAAAATAATCTAATTGTTTGTATTCAGGGAAATATTTGCGAGCCAATTGAAGGCTGCTTGCTACTTCAATTAAATCATTCTGTATTACACCATTATGTTATGTTAATTTTTATTTTAAGATCATAGAAATAGAAAAGGTTGCCGCGGATGCAAAATCTTTTGGCGCCTAAGGCAAAAGTGTTCCAGAGGACATATTTATTTCTCTTATATAAAAAATGCAGTTTTAGAAAGGTATTCGGATTATTTGACATCTGGGGCAAGTGCCCCACTTTCCCGCTTTTGGCAAAAGTCTTGCATAGGGTAAGGTATATTATGTAAAAACGGTTTGTTCCTTATGAATAAAGTGTACTTATGTATGTAAGAGTTTCCAATCTTTATAAACTACTTTAAAATAGTATATATAAAAAATTACAATAAATTTTATTGTGTGAAATCTTATGCCTTATATACATACATATTTTCATTTCTTATGCTGAATATATTGATTTCAAATAACTCACAAGGTTGATGTTCTTAGTATCGCCTGTTTATTCAAGACCTTCCAATCATTACTTTTAATGTAAATGAAATAATGCATGGATGTTTGTACTTAAACCCAATTGGTAGCTCATTAGCATTCTGTCGTGGTTTGACAGGATATTAAATTTAAAATGTACAACTAGTACTACTCGAAACTATTTTGTCGCTTAATTTTATTGCTTAAAAAGTTGCATTTACGCGCAAATATTGCTTAATTTGTTTCCGCTCGAGGGATCATTATAAGGTGCGATGAGAATTCCAACGATCCTTTGCATCGCCAGACTCGCTTCATTTCATCCATTTCGTTCCCAATCGTAATTCTATCTCTTTGTCACCCTCCACGCACGCCCCACATTACCCCATCACGCGTGCCAATGCAGATTCGTCTGGCGCAAGTTCAGAGGACGCCGCGATGGAGAGATAGCTGGGGAGGAGGGAGGCGGGAGCCGCGGTTACGACGGCGTCTTGCAGAGGGACGAGAGTTCGGAGACGAAGGCTGCGGCGGCCGGAGGCGGGACTTCGACCACCGGCAGCGGTGCCCACCTCCTGTTACTCATGCCGGACGAGGTGAGCTGGAAGGACAGATCCCTTCCACCCCCGATCGCATAACCCTTTTTTCCAAATCTTCTTCCTTTCTTGTATCCTGTGTGATAACAAACGGAAATTTGTTTTGAACTTAAAAATTTCTCTTCGGTTTTAATTTGGCTTTAAACTTTAATTTGGGTATTATTGGACCCATTAATTAATGGCGTCATAAGTGTTGGTATCTCTTGATTATATAGTATGTATTCTATTTGCCAAATGAGGGTTCGTCCAGAAAGTAAATGTTTACATTTATTGATGTTCGATAATTATCATTATTTGGTTATACATTAACGATTAGTGTTATTATCTCTGTCCAATGCCACCTCCCCCGGATTCTTTCACTTTTTCCTGTAACACGCCTCTTTCCTCCAATGGTCCTAATAATTTCACAATATCTCCATCTTATCTTTCGCTTGATCCTTAGGCACCACTTATAATCCATTTCATTTATTTAGATAAGCTACAATGGTCATTTCTTTTTTAAATGTCGGCTGTCTACTGCCACTCTGATTTTGTCCTATAATTTCATTATAAATCATTACAGGCAAAGTGATTTTAAAATACCAGAAACAAAATTTATATTGAATAAATACGTACAATTAATTAATTATAAATCAATTTTAATGAGCAAGTTTAGGGGAGTTTCTATGTCGTTGCGAAAAAGATTTATCATGAAATCCCGATACTGTACAAATTGCATACATTTGCGATTAGTGAACGACAGAAATGAGACAAAATGGGAATAAATCTAATTTCGTTTCCCGGATTACGTAGAGCGGAACCTCGGAGCCAATGCGGCTTCATGTGATATTTTCAAGCTACAATTGCCTATCAACGGAACAAGATAAACTATAAGAACATAACGCAAACTCGGAGCGGACCAAATATTCCATAAATTCCGATAAATTTCCCTAGCTGCTGCGACGGAATTGTAAAAACTAAATTTCAACATTCTTATCTTCAAATATTTGTTTATTTACAGTTAACCACATGAGCTTCATTTTATTGTATTTCGTCATCGTCATAGGTTGTATGTCCGTAGACAGGTCCGTGAATATTCATGGCTAAACCTGGTTCTACTCATATTTTTCGCAATCTTCTACGTGTTTTGATAGATCTGTTGTTGTCCATATTTACAGTATTTTATACACGAAACGACACTTTTCGTTTTGTCCGGACAACTCAAGGCGTAAATTATTTTTGTTTTTCTTAGCTATTTTGTTAGCTTTCAAGAATGCATTATCACAATAGAATATTAATAAACGAATAGCACGCTAGATGCATATGACCGCAAATTAAGCTATTTTTGGATCGTTATTAACTTCTCTCGTCTCCTCCTGGCTCTCTCTCTCTATATATCCCTACCCCTCCCCGCTCTCTCTCTCTCAAAGCCCCTTCCCCTTAACCATACAAGCAAACGACACGCGAACGGGGACACCGACCGCAAAGGGTGGGGGGGGGGGGAGCAAATCCGCCGAGAGATCCTGATCCCTTTGTCGGAAGTTCCGTCTCTCACATAAAAGGAAAAACCCAAATTCTCCGATCGAGATTTCTATGGGCTCTCAAACTGTCCAACAACAAAGTTCTCCCCGAAAGAATTTAATCCTCGATTCCAGGCCGCTTCGCCTCTCCGTAATTTCAAATCCGAAGCTGAAAAGTTCATCTAAGGCTTGAGGTATTTAAAATCGAGGCGCGCACACAACCCACGGCTCGGCTCCCTTCCCTTCAACCTCTACTTCTTGATCAATGCCTCGAAAGGTCAGCCTCGAAACCCAAAATACGCCTCCACCAACCCAATCCACCACCACTCCTTACCATCTCCCTCCCCCTCCCTTCCATTCACCCCCCTCCTCTTCCTCCAACCGCCCGTCCTCTTCTTCTCTCCCGGTCGCTGTAGAAGGAATCGTCGTCGTCTTGTTCTATAGAAGCGATAAGGAATGTCACGAGCACGCGAATAGGTTAGTTTTTGCTCCATATTAATTAACGCATTCACCGAAACGATATTTTTTATAGTCAGATCCCTTTTTAAGTTCCTCTCGAATCTTTTTCTCATTGCGCAAACCCAACACGTAGAAAAACTTAATCGTTCTTGTGATGGAAACGAGCTGTTTTTTAAAAGATGTTTTTGGGGTTCAAACTAGCCCACATTCTTGCTTTTGTGGAACTCCCAACGAATAAAGAGTACAGAAAACTTCGCCTTAGACTTTAAAAAAAAAGAAGCGACCTCGATATCACTTTATTATACTCTTACTTAGGAAGCTTCAGTTTTATGATTATTTGGAGACCGAATTATAGACAGAAAATTATTATGGTACCCAAATACCAAATAATCCAATAAAACGTTATTTGTCATTGAAAATGAACTACATCAATTGTCATCAATAAAACTTTCCAAATTGTCCGCTCACAGAGTCGTGAATGATTTTCAAGAGGTAGCGCACTTGACTGGGAAAATAAAAACACGGAGAAAGGAATGAGAAAAGGAGTTCCTATATCAGTTGGGCCGATGTGACGCACGCATACATGCCTTCAATTTTTATCGCCGTGCTTCTTCGCCTCGACTCTGGCATCGTAAAATACGAAGCTCTCGGTTGTCTGGGTGATATCAGAGTATCTCTTAAGCGAGTCTCAGAATACTGGCTGTGTAATTTCGGGGCTAAGAATCGTCCGACGTAAGGTTTTTGTGTTTTCAGATAACGGTGGAAATTGGAGTGCCGGAGTGAAGAGAGAGAGAGAGAGGGAAGGGGGAAAGAGGGAAGGCCGAAGAGGGAAATGGAGAATGAGAGAGAGAGAGGTGGCCGGAGGGTAATAGGGAGAGAGGGGGAATTTCTGGAGTCAGAATAAGATAGATAGTAAAGAGAAGAGATATCTGGCTCTCCATATGGTTAGCATGGTTTTTGCTTCACTACCGCGTTGCAATGGGTCCTCTCCCTCTCTTCCATCTCGCGGCCGCTCTTCGTCGCCGTCGCAACCATAAGGGGACAGTAGCAGCAGCCCTCTTCTTCTATCTCTTTCCACTACGGATGCCACCGCTCCGAATCCGGACCCACCTACTCCTCTCCCTCTCCCCTCCTCCTTCAGAGCCTCCCCCTCCCTTCCTCACTCCAATACCATATCGATTTCCCGAGACCAGAGGCCTGGCTGGCACAGACCTCCACTCCTTCATCCGCCACGCACACAAACCCTCCTCCATTTCCTCCTCTCTTCCTTTCCTTCCACTTTCTTCCTTCTTCTCTTGTTCCTTCTCTTTCCTCAGTCGCATCCCCTTTCATTTGCTCTTTCTGTCTCTCTCTCTCCATACCTTACTTCTCTTCACGTCTATTTTCCCTCTTATCCTCTGCGCTTCCTCATTTTCTCCAATTTCTCCTCTTCTCTCTCTTACTTCGATTTCCGTCTCTCATTTTTGTCCGTCCTCTTTCTTGCATTGTTTCTCTTTCCTCTTCCATTCCTTTTATTATCTTCGTACCTTATTTTTCCATTTCTCCTTTTCTGCTTCTCCCTCTCTCCTTCCCTTTCTCCAATCAAACGAAGCCGTGGAATTCCTTCGGAGGCCGAACCTGTGATTTCGTGACTAATACGTCGTAGCGTTTTATTCGTCCAACTCCGTTTTTTTATATCCTCTGTATATATACTTTTGACTGCTGATCAATGCCTTCGTGTTCTCTCTCTCTTTCCCTACCGGGGTCGCATCCCTTCCTTCCTTGCGATAGTATCAAAGATGACACAGACCGTCACCCATTTATTCCCCATCATGCTCCCACTTCTTTCTTTCTCTCTTTCCATTTTTCTCTTCCTTTACTCCTCTCTCTCTCTCCCATCGTCGAATTGAACGATGACGTCACATTTTTTTTATCTCTTCCCTCCTCCGCGGCCTCATTACATTCTGCAATTCGGGCGAGCTCCCCGGTGGGCCCTCTCCTCTCGCTCGGCGGTGGAAGAGCGTGTTCATCGAGGACGACACGCCCTGATCCGACCACGCCACTCGGCCATTCCGTGTGGTGGACCCAGATCGTGTTTGAGCGAGGGAAAAATTTCCACGGGCGTATTATTACCTTAATGATGGCCTCTCGGTAATCATTTGCTTAAGTTCGCGCGGTCTTTCGCCAAACAAATTTTAATTAAAGGAAATGCACGCGCCGCGGCAGAAATTTTCATGTTGTGTTGGCTTAGAGGACATGCGAGGCGAAACGAGAGAGAGAAATGGAAGCGGAAGTGAGCCGTTGTTTCGTGAGCAAACTAACCGTTTTTTTTGCTATTCATGTGAGCTTTTAAAAGTGAATTGGTTAAATATAGGATCATTAAGGTGGTTTTCCCATGGAAACTGCGCTTTTATACAACCGTGCTTTCGAAATAAACCTTAACAGAAAGGATGTCTGTAAATTAACGCAATTTTATATCTCCGTTTCTAAACAAAAATGAACTTTACTCTTAAAATTAATTCGCGAAATAGTCAATATAGTCTTGTATTAAGATTCCATCTAACAAGATAGAATGTACAAACGAGTTTCATCACATAACTGAAATAAAATCGATTGATACATCTGGAATTCAAACAATAATCAAACTTCGGAGATGAATCCATTTTTAATTAGGACTACTTTTATCGATCACGAAGTAATCAGAATGTACCTTTTCTTGAGCACTCTTACACGCCTTCTCGCAACTTTTTCCTTTGAAACCTTCTCATATGAGCGATTTAACCTAATGCCATCAAATGCTCTCGACTCCAAAGAGCGAAATGCAACAACCTTAAAATTGCCTTTGTTTTAATTTTTATTTATCCACAAAAAGCCAGTTTTAACAGGTGGAACTTTATTTTCGATTAAGACAAATCAATATAATAGTAATCGGAATGTGTGGCGAATAACGAATAACCCAAAGGTTCTTAACAATGTTATTTTGTTATTTTTGTTATTTTTAACTTGTTAGGACTAATTAATTAATAAAGTTGTTGAACAGGTATTTAAAATTATGTTTTATCCATAAAACTTGCGTGTATCAATAAAGATGTATGCACAACTTTCAATAGTAAAATCTGAGTTCTTTTGCTGACCCTTCTGTGTTACTTAAGCGTTAAGGATTCCGTCCCTGCGTCTATCGCCCTTTATATAACTCTTCGCCCTTTCAATTTCTCCAACGTTCTTTTCTGCTTTCCCGTGCCTTTCCTTCGCCGTTCCCCATTTTTTTCTCTCATTCCACGTCTATCCTATTTAGCCTTTAATCACTGGTCTACATTGGTTAGATGGTCGCCACTGTCAAGGCTTGCATGAAAGTGCTTGTTTATCACCACTTCTCTTTTACTGCTTCCTTATCTCTATAACTATCCCGCATCCACCTCTTACTCCTCTTTTTCTCTTCTACTCTTTAAGTTAATGTAGAAGAATGGAGTATGTGTTTTTTGATGGCGTATTTGCCCCTTCTTTGCCTTTAATGTCTCCACAGGACGAGCGAAATCGTATTTATTTTAATTTTCCAGCAACTTATGATATAATTAGTTCATCACCTTTTCGAAGTTCAATTTTCCACATTTCGTGACGCTATTCTATCGTATAAATCTACCGTAATATCGAATCGTGCGAATAATAATCGATGGATGCCAGTACTTAGTTGTTGCCTTTTTTTAATTGCGCAATCTGTCAAGCATTAGCGTCATTACTTTCGGTGTTTTCCGAGTGAATTTTACTTCTCTGGATCATTAGTTTAAAAATAATGCATTTAGTTTAATCATGGAAAGAAGTGAAGCAAATAAATATATCCGTTCATTGAGACTCATGTTATAGTATCTATATGATTCTAATTCGTGTGACTAGTATATAAAACCGATGGACTCCATTTAGATTCACACTTCGCTTTTTTTTAGAATATAAAAAGCGTTTATTAATTCTTAATTATTATTACAAACAGATGAAAATTTAAAATAGATAATGATAAACAAAAACATGAATACAAATATATAGACATCCGTAAAAGAGAAATGAATTACCTTCCTTGTAATAGATCATTTACTTAAACAATTGAACTCAATTTATTTCGATGGTAAAGAAAGAGTCCATGTCTTTAGGGTACAGATGGCGGACAATGGAACATTAGAAGTCATAATATTTATATCTAATGGTAGTAGAAACAGCATTACTTATTGTTAGAGCCATGATGGATTTTAATAGAATTTAATACTAAATTCTTACTGTTTTAATTTATTTAGATACAATAAGTTTGAAAATATTCCGGATAGAACGATCCGCATGGTTTGAAACCTATACATATATGAGTTATTTTCAGACATGTCAAGCTCATATAAGTAGGCTTGCCCATTCAATTATAGGGGGTAAACTAGAGATGCAGTGACTAGATCAGAGGCGGGGAACCTTTTTTCATTAGAAGGCCAATAGTCGTTCCAAGGAGTCCTCATAAGGCCGCAGTTTATCATGGACAGTGAAAATTATATGCGCAATGTAAAATAAGTGATTGTATTTTCCCATAATGCATATGTACAGAATCAAACAAGTAGTGTTTCATTCCTTCACATTTACCAATATTTTTAAAAAATTACGAAGAATTAAACACAATTTAATGACTTTTAAAGAACAATGTTGCATTCCTTAACATTAACTAAAATGAAATAAAAATTACGAAGAAACTAACACAATTTAATGACTTTCTGTGTGTTTTTTTGTTAACTAAGAACTTGATGTTTTGTTCCAACACTGTTGTCTTCAGGTTGAATAGGTCTTTCAAGTGACTGTCGTCTGTGATCGCAGACACGTTTTGATTTGAGTCATATACCAAAACAACAGAGTAAACGACTAACATGCTGACGCAGTCGCGGGTACTCGAAAGCATTCTTCCATAATTCAAGAGGGTCCTTTTCGTCAAATAGAGGCTTCAGAATGTTGTCATCTAAGAGTTCAATCAACTCCATCTGCAACTCTTCAGATGCAGTTGTGATATCAGCCAGGTGTGGCTTAAAAACTAACCTAAATGTTATATCACGTTTCTCAAAATCTTGCAAATTGTCGTTATACTCGTCAATCATGGCGTCAAGAACAACTGTGTATTCTTTCATATCCCAATTCTGCAGTTGGCTCACCGTACTCATCAATTACTTTTGCCAGTTCAGGAAAATGATCGGTCGAAATAACTGACCTTGTAAGTCCGGTTTTGTGAAAATTCAAATTCTTCCGAAATGACAATCTGCTGCCACATTTCGTAAATAGTTTTAGTTCTACCTTATAAAGAAGTGTGCAACGCGTTGTGCATCGACATCGCTGAACACAAAAATGCTACATTTCTGCAAAAATCATTGTTCGCAAATTCACACGGTTCGTTCTGTTCCTTGAAGAAGCCAGTGACTTGTTTTCGTAAAGCTAACAGTTTTTCCAACATTCGACCTTGTGACTTTAGACTGCAAATCTACGCTATAAGTTTTATCATCATTCCTAACGCGTCATCTAACGTTGCAGACTGTGGAACGAAATTAAGCCATCCGGTTTTGGTAGTCCCCTCTGTAGCAAAGCAACAAAACCTTTACGTTTTCCGCTCATGGCGGGTGCATCATTCATCTAACGAGATTACACAAATTCTGTTTAGCTTCCAGACGCTTCTCCTGAAAGGCAGTAAAAATGTCAATTCCATGTGTTTTCCCCTTAAGCGTAGCCAAGGCCAGTAACTTTTCATGGCACTTCAAATCTGCAGTCACAACACGAATAAAAATTGACAGTTATGCAGTCAATAATATCAGTGGACTCGTCAAGAGCAAGGGAATAATAAACACCCACGCTTGGCAGATTTTACGAAGTTGTTCGGTGACGTTGGCAGCCAATTTATTCTGACGATCGGTTATTAATCATGTTCATTTATCGTTGAAGCATCTGAAACAAAAAAATTGAAATTGATGAACTAATAAATCAATTTTTGGAAATAAGCGTCTCGGAACAAAACTTCGCATCGCATTTCAGTTTGTGTTTGTTATAAGAGTATGCAAAAAGGCCGCACTGAGGGTCACAAAAGGCCGCATGCGGTCTGAAGGCCGCAGGTTCCCCACCCCTGGACTAGATGATAGATCTTCTCCTAACCATTTCTTGAATCGATTTCCGCCAACTCAATAATTAAGGTAGCATGCTTCACTCGGCTTAGATAGTTATAAAAAAGGATTTTTTAAGGCCTCTGAAACGCTGATATTACTTTGGCTAATCTTTTTAGCTATTTTTGAAACGGATTTGAAGTGTAGCAGATTAAAATCGATCAAACCGAATTTTTTATTTTTCTTTGACTGTAAGGATTACTGATTGCGTACAAAGTAGAAAGGCCTGGAAGAGATCTTGAGGAGTTTTAACGAAGTATTTGGACCCACAATAAGAATTTAATATATGCTGAACAGAACATTGTGTCGTATGTTTAATAATTTCCCACGCAACCTACGTGCATAATAAGTAAGGGAGCCTTGAATGAGAAGGGGAAAAGTTAAAAGCTTGAAAGCGGCGTACGCGCTTCACAAATTTCGTAAAACTGGGATAATTAATTGCCGATTTCGGCGAAAATAAAAAATGGGGTAAAGAAGCCCTGAGTATAATGAGAAAAAGCGAAGCAATGCAAAACGCGAAAATGAATAGGATAAAAGAAGACATCCTAGAGAAAGATTGATAACAGAGTGTTTCGATGAAGGAAAACACGCTGTGGGAATTTTCTAATCGGCCAGTTCTGTGACTAAAATATTCATGTTGCTCTGCGATAAATGAAAATCTCAGAACAAATAGCTTTAATAAATTACTTGTTAAGAAGAAAATAGCACTAGATTCTCTTTCAAATTTAAAATGGATCACTAATGGCGCTAATTCCAAAACTGTAATGCGGCCCGCGAGTTGGATTCGTAATATGTATCTTCTTCCGGCTGTCATTAGAGAACGAGTGGTTCCGATTTTAAGTCCCGAGTCAAAATTAATATTCATCGAATCCCTAGAGCAAGAAAACTGTGTTAAAGGTGATATGTTGGGATTAAATCCGACTCGAAAAACATATTTACTTCTCCTAACCTCTGAGCCCCCAGCTATTTTACGAAAATGAAACGCAGACCAACAGTGATAACCTGTTGGGAGACCTCTGATTCTGACCTTATCGGCCTTGAGTTATTTTTGGGTGCAATATCCTTTACCCTTTATGGAGTTGAGAGATAAATACGGCGAATGTTAAACAGAGCTGAAATAAGCGCATTGAGATGGCTTATTTATACAAAACACAAAGAGTTTGAAGCGCCACCAGTAACGAGCGGAGGTTGGGGGAAGTGGTCTCGCTAAGAAGAAGTGGAGGAAAGGGAGAAAGATAGGGGGAGGGGGGAGAGGGAGGAGGAGGGATTGAGGAGCAGCTATGAGGCGGAGGAGAGTGGAGAAGCAATTCGGATTCCGAGGAAAGAGTGGGAAAGAGAGGGGGGGAGGAGGGAACGAAGGTGTAGGAAGGGAAATAATGGAGGCACGTTGGATTAAAGAATTCGGGGAGAGTAGCGGAGTGACCAGTGGTCAGGGAGAAAGGAGTTGTCGAAAAGTCATTGCTCTTGTTTCATAATATTCGGTTTTATTATTGGTGGATCTTTGTCAATCGGTGGCGGACCGTTCCGGGTTTTCAGGTTTTCCGCGCAACAGACTTTAGTTCGTAATCGTTCGGGGTCTTAACCATTGCAACTTTCTCCGCACTCGAGAGATGGAGACACTCTCTCCCTTGGCTTGCGTCAGAAGCTCCTGAAGCTAGCGTATCGTGAGGATAAGACTGATGCATGAGAAAATACGGCCATGCCGCAATGGTAATGAAATGATAAACGAATAAAAAAGTGAAAGAATGCGACTGAAAGAGTAATATTTTCGTTGTACTTATATAGTAAAGACGATAATCCAAATGACTAAAAGTCGATATCGTCGAAACGTGTGTAGAATTTTAATAACCAAGGGGTAATTAATCTTATAACTTCATTTGTCTCCATTTATTAAGAATATTGACTTGGCATAAGAAATATATCAACGATATGTCCTAGTACCAAAAGTATAAGATTTGGAGTTTACCGGTAACTTGCAGCTGTTAAAATGGTAAATATCTACCATTTAAATGTGGAAAATTGTCCTCTCCGCCCGCGAATTCTCATTTTCCGGAGCTAAGGTAAAATTAGGAATGGCGAGTCCTCTTAAGGAAGTTTAGGTACTGGTGCAACATGAATCTCTCGCGGGAGACATCAAGGAGTAACGAAGAATACGTTAATTTTATAAAACCCGAGTTTTTCCATTTCACCGATCCACGTACCATATATTTGCGGTATTATCGATTACCGCTGCCGAAGTACTTGTTTGTAAATAAGTACTTGTTGGTAAATATATTTCCACGAGTTATTTATGAAGAATATCTCTATTTGTGATAAATTAAACACTTTTATCTTCATCGTTTCCGGTGCTGAGAAAATTAAATTGCGATCGTTATTTTTAACCCTTCCTGTTGAAGATGAGTAAATTCCAGTTTATAATTTGTACTGTTATTACGCGCCAATTCTAATTGGATACGAACGAGACCTTTAGGAGCGCTGCTAAATAATCGTGTTTGCATGAATGTTGAAAGACAATTTCGAAATCGGAACTGGCGACGTCTTAAACACGCCCGGTTTATCTGAAGAATTATAAGAAATGCATGAAGGGATGGCGTTGAGGAATGAATGACACTTTGGCCGAAGAGATGTACTTGTGAGAGGGTGAAGAGAGGAGATGGAGAGAGAGAGGTAGCTATGTGTATAGTGAAGTGAGAGGGAGAAAGGACTCAAAGAGAAAGGGGCGGAAGAAAGGAGATGAAAAATAAGTAGGAAGGAGACATAGGGAGGGGGAAAGTGGTTGGAAGAGGGGAAAGAGAGGAGGGCACGGAGGAGGAAGGGGGAGAAGGGACGAGTGAAAGAAGAAGAGGAGGGTGGCGAGGGAGGGAGGTAGAGGAAAGTGGAGAGAGGGTTAAAACCAAGAGAATGACGTCACAACAGTCGTGCGAATGCGCGCAGATGTATATAGTCGGTTCCTTCGAGTGGCGCGTTCTCTTCCCCGACCAAACCTTTGCCATTTCTGCATTTTCCGAGTTATCGGTTCAATTCATGGAATGACGAACGAAAAATAAGTGTGCGCGAGCGGCCGATAGGCGATTGTTTCTGAAACGCGAGACTATTTTCGTCGAGTATTTTCGAGCGCGCAGAAGTTCAGATACACCGCTTTCATTCTCCCTCCCTCTCTATATAGGTAGTCTCAATTTCGCCCTAATAAAGTCGTCTGTCTGTCTCTTTCGCCTTCTCTTTAATTTTCTCCCGCTTTCACCATCTCTTTCTTCCTATCTCCGCTACATCTCTTCCTTCTTTTTGCAAGCAAAATATTACGCCTTACTCCCATCCTACATATTATGCTCCTCGGCAATTCGATCCGAATAATAAAGAGCACGTCCACTGGAGTCTTTCCATCCTGAGGGTCATCGATTCGCACTCCGCCAGAGAGATAACGATCGTCAGCGAATTTTAAGCGGATTGCACGCCGCATTCTATTTGCTGCTCCATTACATTGGCATTTCTCGCGTTATTGAGCAATTATTCGCGGTCGATGGACTTTTGGATGTGGCAGGCTGCTCAAAAGATCTTTTTAAAGATTACTCTGGAAAAATTAACGCACAAAATCACTTTTTAAAGGACTTTGATACTTAAAACAACGCTATCAGGGATAAGCCCATGTGATTTTTAATGAATTGTTCAGAACATTAGCGATACTCAAAGTCACTAAAAAGGATTATCGTGTTTATAGACTTCGACCGTGTGAAACGGTCAATAAAGGCATTCTTTACTAAATAAAGCTAAAGTAATTGCATGATTTTAGTATTAAAGTTCTTACAATTAGTTTAATACTAAAAGATATTTGTGGGATGAATTTAATTTAGAATCAACGACGAAGATTACAATAATAGCCACAAAACGTATAATTTTTCACATTCAGTTCTGAAACAGGAGAATTAGTCTGCCACGGTAGTTCAGTGGTAGAATATCCGCCCGGCATGTGTATGTGGAAGGCCCGGGTTCGATTCCCGGTCATGGCAGATTTTTTCACATGTTTCCGTATTTCCCAACATTCAGTGAGTCTAGCCTGCTTTCCTTATACGAACATCGATTAATTCATTTGCACGTGAATATTCACGGTTATTCTCTTTACTCTCGTCCTTATCTTTTCTCACTTCGAAAATTACCCAATGCTTATCCAAATGCAAACCGCAAGCGAAGTATTCGAATGCCCAAAATTAATTTATGCTAACTTGAAGGTACAATTTTAAATATGCGTTCGATTATATTTTTAAATTCCAAAAAACCTTTTGGTGGTATTTTTCGGAAAAGGAGACAAAACATGGAATGGTGAATTATCAAAAGAAGGCAATAGTGCGTCTAACCATTTTTACTCGATTTATATTATCTTTCGGCCTTTTTACAGCTGATTTGACGTAATTTTAAAATTTAAATTCGTTTTAATATCGGAGATATTGCGAAAAGTACCGTTATGGCGTTTATCCTTCCACTTGCGTGTTGTATCCAGGAGGAATCTTGCGTGGATCCGATTTAAGGATTTTCATCGGAAATTATGCCGAGGGATCGATCAAGCAGGAAAATATAGGTTATGGGCCTAAAACTTCACGAGAAGTGTTCCTTTCGAAATTCCAACGAATTTATTTTAATTAAATTTATATTCGATAAAAATAATTCCTTTCTTGGAGAGTAATGAAAAATATTTTATCGAAAGTCATTTCATCAATTGCATTTTGGTTGAAATCGAACGGAATGAATAAATTTGAAAGTGCGTCGAATAGTCAACCAAAGGAGAAATGTCCGTCAACCGACCAAGCTAATGGCATCCGTATCTTTGCTTAATTTACTATGAAATCACGTAAACGACTCCCGCGCGTACAACGGGAGGCACCGTCCTTGCTTCCAAGAAACTCGGTTGACGGGAAAGAGGAAAAGGAAAGGCGAAGAGGAAGCAGGAGACGCGAAGAAGAAAGGACAGAAACGGAGGGAGGAAGAGACAGATCGAAAGCGGGAGAGGAAAGATGAGAGGCTGCAGTTGGAATCAGAGAGAGAGCGGAGGAAGTGCGAAAGAGGAGGATAAAAGGTACGAAGGAGGGGAATTGACTTAAAAGATAAAAAAGATGTAGGCTAGAAGCATTGGAGGAGAGAGTGGAAATAGAGAGGAGGAAGGGAGAGAAGAAAGGAGGTGGTGCTTAGGAATATAAATTGAGAGAAAAGTATTAAAAGGAACGCTGTAAGGGTAATTCAAAGCAAAGGAGAGAGAGAGAGATAAAAGAGGAAGGAGAAAGGCAATGTGAATTGAGGGAGAGAGAGAGAGAAAAGGCGGGAGAGAGAGAGAGAGCGGTTTCCTCTGTTTTTCCTTCTTAAGGCGCAGATCCTTTTCGCTTCGTGATATCGATTTCGCGCGAGGAGATGAAGGAGAGAGAGAGAGGGAGAGGGAGGGGGAGAGAGAGAAAGAGGGAGGGAGAGGGTGGAATGGGGACTGAGGAGAATGGAGGGAAGACGCAACTTGGGTCCACGGAAACATCACTGCTGCGGAATTGATTCTTTCTCTTGAAGGACTGTTTTTCTTGTGTAAAGACGACATTCAGGGGATGATAATCACGTTCATTCAGTCGGGGGAACTAAATATCCTCCCTCTTGCGAATATATATTTTTCCTTATCAGTTATCAATTTATTTCTCATTCCCCTCTCCATCGAATTCCTGCGAAAAGGAATTACCTTGCTTATTTTATTTATTCCATAAGTAGCAAATATAATGAAACGTTTTTATATGCAATTCGGACAGAAAAATTGCAATTCTCGTAGACATGGTCAAATTGACACGATTAAAGACATACTCTCGGGTGTTAATAAATGTACTTTCAAATGTTACTATGGTGATCGAAAACCCCAAGATTCAGGAAACTTTAATCTCTTGATTGCTAAATTGCTTTCATTCACGTTTGGATTCATCATAAAATTTTATGTGTTTCCCCCCGTTTTAATGCCTCCACTGCTTGTTCTAAGTTTTTTTTAGAATCAAAGCGCCCGAGGGAAAGATTTTCTCTCTCTCTCTCTCTCTTTATATATATATATGTATATTTTTTTGCTCCTCTTTTTCCTCTTAATTTTTTCGCTTCTTCGTCCACTTCCATTCAGTTTCATCCGCCCTTTTCAATCTTTTTCTCCCACTCCCCACTCCACCTTCCTCTCTCTCTCTCTATCTACACCGATCGATAAACACATAATCTCACGCCTCCAGCTTAATATTTTCCTTTTATCGAATCACTTAACAAACTTATCAATACCATCGGCTGGAGTTGGATTATCACCCAGTACGTTCCGCGCACCACTCTTGTTGCAGAGCCTTAATATGAAGCGTACAAATAGGAAGAGCAGATCTGCGACCCATTTTTTTTCTTCACGCTCGCTTTTCTCTCTCTCTCTCTCTCTCTCTCTCTCTCAACTTCTCTTTCTCCTCCTCTCTTCTGCTCTTCCTCCCATTTCTCTCTCTCTCTCTCCCCCCAAATTCCCCTCTCCGCTCCCGCTTCTATCTTCCTCTGCGTCACCCTTACCATCTTCGTTGTGCCACTACACAATACCTCATTTCCTCTCTCATATTATACTCTCTCTCCCTCTCTCTCTCTCCCTCTCTCTCTCCCTCTCTCTCTCTCCCTCTCGCTTCGGTCCCGATTCTTCTCCTTCTCCACTCGCCCCTCCAACATTCTCATCCTTCTCTCCGAACCTTTATTTTTGTCATCGGCTCCTTTATATTAAGCGCGTGAAATGAAACGAAATATCCGTTTGCGTATTTTCACTCCGACTGTGACGTTTAAAATCAGAAATTGGATTTTAAAATATGCAAACGTAATCGTGGGAGAATTTTTGATTTCTTAAATAGATATATCAATTTGGATATTAATTGTGGATTTTAAATGTTCTTTCTAAAAGGACATACTTTTATACAAATTTTTACACGAAAAGTAATCATTTACGTTCGCTTTCATTAACTTTTTACCATCATTTGTCCTTTTTCCTCAACAAATCTTGGCCCTTCCTTTCTTCTCCGAGTCGCCCTCTCCAACGCTTCTTCTTTTGAACGGCCATCGTCACTGGAGGCAAAGTTCCATGAGCGTCACAGACTGGAATTTCCAAAAGTCCACGAGGAGATGTGTGTATGTTGCCAGTGGCGACCAGTGCGGCAGCATGCCCCAGAGAGGAAAATCGATCCGAGGGTCAAACCCGCTCCTTCCCTCCTCTCTCTCTCCCCCCCCCCTCCCTCCTCTCCCTCTATTCACCTCCCTTTTCCCCTCTCTCTTCCCTTTCCTCCAAGCTCTTCTCTCCGCCTATATCTCCCTTTTCCTCTCTCTTTCCTTCTCTCTTTCTCCATCCTTCCCACTTTCTCCTTCCTTTAAATTCTACTCTTTCTCGCTTTGACCTCTCCACTTCTATCTCTCTTATTTAAACTCTGCCTCTGTTTAAAAAAATACGTTAAAAATAAATACAATAATACGCAATATAAAAAAACGACTGACTCTTTTAAATTACTCTTAGAGACAGCTGTACTTAATATTTGGATTAGTAACACCGACCACGTTATGTATCGCCGTTTCAATACGTTAAATAATCTTACTGCTGATTACTCGAGTAGAAAATGATTTATTTCCCAGTTCTCTTAATTTCGACATAATTGTACAGTAGTACTAAACACATTCATTGAAATTAATTTTTGAGTATCGTGAGATTCATTAAACTTTAACGATAAGACCGAAATTTATTTTCACCTACATTATCTCGCTTCTTCTGTCCGATTCCCAATGTTTGCCACTTATGCCAATTCGCCGATGATTAGCATCGCTTGGTTAATTTTGCAATCAATATGCAATGCCGGGCCTTCCGAGTAAACTCCGTTGGTATAGTTATTGCTGTTCCTCATATAAGTATATATATATATGGGTTGAGTGTGGATGGACGAGCCGAAGATCTTTGAAAATTATCCTTTTCCGTCCTCTCCGATTTCGCTAGCCATTTCCTCCGCTTTCTCTTCCTCCCCTCCTGCTTCCCCTTCCTCTCCATCCCTCCCCCCACCTCTTCATCCCTCCCCCCACCTCTTCCCACTCTCGAAATGGGTGGTGCGAAGAGTATCCTTGGGCATTAGGCCAATCTCGTGTCGTTTAAGTCGTGCGGGTGGCGAATCTCTATCTCGAAGGGGAGTGAGGACTGCCGGAGGGAGCGCCCAGCCAGCAGATGGATGTAAAAAAGTCCCATTTCATTACATGGGCTTGCCATTGCCCGAATACTTGAGACGCAGTGGTGGATATGCTTCAACGCTCATGAATTTCGTTCGTATTTGCAATTTTTTCCGCAATTTTCCATCGCTCGCGAGAGAATTTGGGTGGCAGTGAACAATTTTTTAATGCAAATAAAATACCATTTATAAATTATCGCCGCGGGAGAAATGGAAAGAAATTAGATTGAAAACTTAAGGATACATGCCTCTCGGGCGATCTCTAGATGTTTGTTTGTGTCTGTGTATGCCTGTCTAACCCTGATCTAATTGTAAGTAACATAGTCTTAAAAAGTCCCATTTATCACGTTTGAACCCAAATATCGAAATATCCTCGCATTTTAGCTACCTCTGCCGATGAAATATACGAAACTTCGAGCTTAAAATGGTTTTTGAAACGATTTACATAAACTGCTCCATTTTCGTCTGATTGCCTTGGTTGTACATACTGTTGACTCACATTCCTTGAAAGTCTAGCATTGTTTGAATTTATAACGTGAAAGTTCCCGGTAAAACTTCCAACTCCAGTTAGGATTTTTTCAAGCAATGAATCATAAACTCTTATTTTCTTATTTAAAGTTCATAATTAGCGTCATGTAGCTCATTATCGCTAATTATTATTCTGTATATTATTTCCCAAATGTCTGTATGTATGTCTCTCTGCCACGCCTTGTATCTCAGTAACTGTATGTTGTGCAGAAACGCCACTTTGTTTCCACCAGATAGGATACCCTAGAATACTATTTTCATTTTATTTTCATCCATTAGCTTGAAACAAAATGGCGACCGTTTAAAATATTTAAAAAACGGTACGTCGGAAAGAAAAACATGTTGCACAAAAATATGTGCGTCTTGATAAGAGCAATTCGACAAATCATTTTCAGGTTAGCGAGGATAAATGCGAAGCGCGTAGGGGAAGGGCCCATAGTATATGTAATAAGGAAAGAGCTTCCCATTTTCTTAGGATTTCATAGTTGGGATTCTTTTCACAAATGAAAATTATGATCAAGCGGGAGAGGTAAACTGAGGATATATTTATGAAGTCCTAATGATAAAGCTCTTTTGCATTCGTTAATGGAGCACCTCATTATTGAGTTAGGTAAAACACCGAAATAAAAAAATCATTCTGCATATAGCAATACTTATTCTAGATTGGCGTAGGTGAGAAAATAAACTTTGAATACGTATTTATTACTTTTTCAAGAACCTTTTTAGCTTCCAGTATTGCATTAGAATATGATCGAAATTTTATTTTAAATATTTTTTCGCCTTTATTTGTCGTAAAAAATTTAAATATTCTAATATAACAGGGTTTATATCTAACCGTGATAACCCAGTAGTACCCATTGGGTAAATGTCGCCGCAGGCAGTAGTTCTCATTCTAACCGGAAGGCCGGCACCACGAGTCTGGCGGGGGGATTGCACATAAGAACACTAGTATTCTTGGGCAACTTTAATAACAACTGGATTTTCGAAAAAACGGCTTATACGATTTTCATCAAATTTCGTATAGTTATTTAAGTTGATGTTTATAACGATTCTGCATAGTTCATATTTTTTAAAGGTAAATAACGATGCATTAGTATATGAGAAAGTTTGTACAATGTATGTTGTACCGATTTTTCTTCTATGCCTTGATTTGTCTTCTTGAAAATAATGAAAAACACTCCTTTAATTTCGATTGTTCAAGCTATTTAAGCGCTGCCCGTAATTTATAACTTGAAAGAGAAATAAGTTTAAATAATCAACCTTGGAATTGCAGATTATTTAATAATCAATAAAAATTCATGTTGTCTCGATGGTATTACCTCTTAAATAAGCGTTGAACATTAATGTATAATTACTACGATCAAAATTTCCTGAAAATATGACGGTATATATTAAATAATGTAAAATATATTGGTAGATATTTATTTGACCTGTAGCATTAAATTATGAATAACACGGCATTCACTGACCTCATCGTTCGCATTTATTATTGAATGGTCTCACTTTTGTCGTATGTCCCTTCAAAGTAAAATATTTTTTGAAAATTTACTTATGACTCTCGATAATGCGTTGACTTTGACTTTATACAATAAGAAAGGGAATAAAAAGCAAATACCACGAAATGATAAAAAAACAAAAGAAGCGCCCGAGGAAGAGGAAGTTAAGAAGATTGTTTATTTTTTCAGTTTCACACCCACTTGCCTTTTCCGTTCCTGCCTCCCTCCTTGCTATCCCCTCCCCTCCCCTCTTTCTCCATCCGTCTTTCAGCCCCTCCAACCCTTATTTCCGCCTCTTTCTCACTCATCTACCAACCTTTCTGCTCCACCTGTGCTGACAACTCTAGGCGCCGTATATCGAAGGAGAGAAGAAATGGGAGGGAGGGAGGCGAGGCGAAAAGGGAAGACGGGATAGACGTGTAAGGTGGCGAGAGAGCGCCGCTGTTGAGGGCGGGAGAAGGAAGAAGAGGTTTTGATGGGAGGAGGGGGTGAAGAGATGAGAGCTCTTAAGGGCCGAGAGGAAGAGAGGGTAGGGCGGGGTGGTGATAGGGGAAAAGGGAAGGGGTTTCCTCTTTCGGTTTTTGTTTGCGGGATGAATAGCTTTCGAGCGATTTGAAAATCAAATAAGTCTTCTGGAGGCCAGATCCTTAAAATACAAAAAAATACATTCTTCTTATTAATGGTAATTTCATTTGCGAAGTTATATTAATTTAATCGTCTATACGACCTCGGATTTTAATTGGCAAATGCATCAGATATAATTTCGCTTTGATTACCTTTTTTAATTTATTCTCTAATTGTTTGAAACATTTGTCATTAAAATCAGCCTTTTTAATAAGTTATCGCTGTTTTAAATTCAAAATTTTAGTTATGATATTAAATTGAAGATGGCTTTGTTATTTATTGTTGTTTGGATGATTTTCGCCGTTCCTAACAGTACATTTGCTCCTAGGTGGAGTTATATTTTAATTTTGAACATATATATATATGTCTTATAGAATTGAACGTTTTAAAAATAACAAATGTGTTATTGTCGAAGTTATTTTTACTAATGTGTAATCTTTGGATCGCCACTGTGGCTTGGGCGGACCCAGGCTTTATCCAAGTGGGGGGTAATTTAGGAGTGAAAAAATAAATTAATTAAAAAAATGTTTTTTAAAAATAACTTTTGTATTATGCACTAAAAAGAATAACATAAATTTTGATTTACTACAATTGTGAGTTCTGTTGGTAAGGAAGACCAAAAGTCGCAACAGTGGCAGTAGAATAAGTTTCTTCTTATACAACAATGCTGATTTACTGAAGTTTATTAAGAACATTTGTAAAAGTTATATGGCGCTTCTCATTGCACTTTCAATTATTTTGCTTAATTGTGTATGTGTAGTGAGTTCAACTTTCCACTGAATTTTAAGTACCCTTTGCGGGTATAAACTCAAAGTGAAATAAAAATTACTTTCAGCTATATATTATAGATATAAGATATCGAGTGAGGTTAATATAAAAGTTATTTAATAAAGTATTTGAAGCTATCTTATTTAATACATATTTTAATCAGAAAAAGGAAATGTAGAACTTAATAGCAAAAAGCGAATACATACAGTGAAACAGTGCAGTCTATTATAGTGAAGCGAGCGAAAGAACTTAAATTATGAACTGCTCTGCGCTAAGGACGAGATTTAAAGAGTAATTTTTCGAGTGTTCAGAAATTCTATTGGGGGGGGAGGGTAATATCCTCCCTTTACCCCCTCTTGAATCCGCCCATGCACTGAGGAAGGCTACCTTGTAGCCGAGATATGTCAGGTTTTTACAATCGTTTTCCGGGTATTTGAGTTATCTCGATCGTCTGTTCCCATGTCTCTTAAGTAATCGTTGTTTTTTTAAATACCTCAGCATGATAATATTAAAAATTTCTAAATTCTATGGCAGGTCACCAAAAGTTTCAATTCAAAATTAATAGTATCAATTAATTTCTACATTATTATCAAAAATTTTCAGGCCAAACCCTAGTATTTCTTAAGTTTATCGGTAACAATACAGAAATTTCGCTCCTAAATTACACCTAAAAGTTTTATGCTTGATTTTATATTATGAAATCTAAAAGCACATTTAATATGCATGCGATAATTTTTAACACATTATTATTATTAATTATAACTTATATACCATTAATTTTTACACCAACATCGTTAATTGAGACAATTCACGAATTATGTCGCGAAAGATGGACGTTTTCCTGTAATAAATAAATTTTAGATACATTTCAGTCCATTAAAATTTTCGTTTACAACTAAAAGCATTTAAAATTTTTAATGAATAATTAATAACTTGCAGAATATTCGAGTTTATGACATTGATATTATTCACTATTTAGGATCCATAAATATTTCTAGCTGCTCCATTCCATATTGGCTGAGGATCTTTTCTTGGTTCGGAAGTGATCTTAGCGCACGACATTAATTCGCGTGACTTGTCTATTTAGTATACCTACTCTAAAAAGAACGAATCTGTTGGTAAATGGATGGAACACCTCCTCTTTAATTCAGCGGCGGTTTATTCGCAGTCCCGTTAGCGCCGTCGGATGACAAGAGGCCGAGGGAGAAGGGGGGGGAGGGGGCGACGATAGATTGGGGTAAGCAAGGAGGAGGGGGAGGCAGGTTGGGATTGGAGAGAGAGAGAGGCAGCGGGAGGGAGAGAGAGATGTGGACACAGGCGGATGAGGGCAGAAGAGTTTCCCACGAAGGAGGAGGGAATGGTTGCGAAGGGAGACATAGGGAAGGGGGGTGGATTGGGTCTGGGAGCAGGTTGTTAAGGATGGCCATAATGAGAAGCGGGGATAAAAGGACAGGAAAGGGGAGAGAAAGAGGGAGAGATAAGGATGGCGAAGGTGGGAAGGGAAGTAGACAAAGGCGAGTTCGCAGGGAAATAGAAGTACAAATGAAAAAAGTGGAGGGAGAAAGAAATAAAGGGATACAGAGAGACAATGAAAGAGAGAGAGGAGAAAGGGAGGGGTAGATGCAATAGTCGGGAAAAAAGCAACGAGTTGGAGGGAAATGGGAAGAGTGGAAATGGGAGGAAAAGGATAAAGGGATTAACGGAGGGTTGGAGAGGGAGAATCAGTGGACAGGTTAATGGAAGTTCACTGACGTGAGGTGTGTATTGCGGTCGTCTGGTTAAATAAGAAAGGTAGGGATGAGGCCGCGTTGGGGGAGTGTTTGCTCCCGCCCAGAGGAGAGAAGGAAGGAGGAAGAGGATGGGAGAGGAGGATGAGGGAGAGAGAGAGAAATAGCAACTCGAAAAAGGACTCGTTGTTCGCTGCCCATTTAGGCCAGCTGCCTCGGAATACGCGCAGGATTCGTTTTTCTGTCTGCCCAAGAGAATCCGCGTTGCCACGCAACGCGCTTGTTCTTTTTCGGTAAATATTTCAAGACGATATGGACATTGATACTTGGTTGGAGCATTATTATCTTTTGCGTAATTTGGCCGCTATTACTGCTGATTACTCGATTTTTTTTAGACTTTCTGTTCGAGTTGAAATTAAAATTTATTGTCAAATGTGTCTCGGAAGCAAAAAAAATCACACCTAAATTTTTGTACAATTTTGGCGGAACCTGAAGAGGCGATTTTCTGTTTCTTGTTAACTACTACGTCTGTATGCATATCTGACGCGTTTTCTACGGATGGTTTGGAAATAATTCGCATGCCTAGAAACAACTTATTGCAACGGTTAAATCTTATGCAAATTCCCTTATAATTTAATTGTTTAGCCATATATTTAATTCTGTACATTTTCTCTCAAAACTCGATCGATTGCTTGCGTCTCGACCTGTAACATTTGTATTGAAACGCCGTTTTAATCTAAACTTATCTGGCACTGTTTGCCTTGAACCTTCATTTTATCGCCCTAAAATGCCTCAACACCAGAAACACCAGCTCGTTTGCTCTCGGTGTCGGAATCAGGGCCTCGTAGAATCCCTTCCGCCACGTCGTATTCTTTGTCGCTTTAACGAGCCCTAAGTCCTCCCTCGCCTCAACCGCCCACTAGATATCCTCTCCTCTCTTTCGCCTCTCTCTCTCTCTCTTCTCTCTCCTTTCCCAACTTTCCTCTCCCTCTTTCATCTCTTTACGTCATTACTCTTCTTGCCCCTTTCTCCACATACTCCCGGTTTTCATTTCTCCCACATGTAAATTCTTCCCCATTCCTCCTCTCTTCCTGTCCAGCCTTCTCATCGTACTCCGCCCCATTTTTCTCCTCTACGCATTCCTATTTGACTCCTCTTCTCTTTCTCTCTCTCTCCCTATTTATTCCATTTCCTCTCTACCCTATAGCCCTTTTGATGCTTCCAGCATGACCTTAGCCTGACCTTTCCCACGTGGATCCCTAATCTTCCCGAGTTCAGGCGAGAGGTCGACTGGGGAAGGGTTGAGGTGTGCGTGAGAGAGAGAAAATGAAGAATGGAGAGCGAGAGAGAGAGAGAGCGAAAGGGTAAGCGTCACGTGAAAAGCAGAAATGAAGGAGAGAGAGAGAGTTCTGCCCTCTGTTTCATCAAATGAAGGCACGTGCACCCTCTCCATTCTGCAGAGAGGCGGCCTCTTGCGGAGGGGGGGCGTGTAAGGATTGCTCCCCCGCCCCCTCACTCTCCCTCCCTACGACGCGAGTTTCTCTCCACCGACTCTGGAATTTGTTGTGACAACCGGTGGGACGCCAGAATACGAGCAAATAAACGCTGTTTACTTGTTATGCCTCTCCCTTTAAAGTGCGTCCCTCACACCAACATCCGAATGTGACTGCAATTCGCACTTAACATTAATAGTCTTCGCCGCACCCCAGTAGTGTTATTAATTTACTTCTACAGCCATTAGCGCGTTGATCACCCGCATTAAAATGCATCATAATTGAATTTTCAAAGATTATCTAAGCATCCTCGATTTAATTTTTTTTTATTTTATGAAATAAAAGCAAAACTATTTATTTATTGAAAACAGCGAAAAAAAGAGAGACATTAAAAACATACAGAAGCCATGCGTTGCAGGGAATTTTTCCCTATGTTTACTTCGGAATGGGGTTTAATATTGAGCGGCCACTCGTTGATCGGCGACGCTTTCGTTTCCCTCTTCCTCTCAAATCCCTCCACCGTGATCTCAAACTCTCAATCCTCAGTATAATGCCTCATAGAGATGGCGATCCAAATGTCCAATGAAAATCGAGAATACGAATTCGACCGTGTGAAATGGCACCTCTTTCCACCTTCTTATATATATATAAAACTCTTCCTTTCTCACAAAATTCATCCATCCCTCTCATCCGTTTGCAACCTCTCGCGTGTTCTTCGTCCAGAACTCTCTCTCTCTCTTTCTCCATCACCCTCCCATTCCTGCCCTCAACTTCCGGGAAAATAATTTCCAAGCCCCTTCCTTTCATTCCCCCCTTTGCTTCCTTACGTTTTCCTCTTTAATGGACTACAATGCTCTCCTTCCTTCCCACCTTCATTCCATTCTCCACTTGCATCTCCACCTCCATTCTTCCTTCGGTTTCTCTCTCATTTTTTTCTCCCATTTCTTTTCACTTTCTCCATACGTAGTATGGGAAAGTATTGTGATCACGAAAAAAATCGACTTCGAGATTTCAACGGAAATACACGTTTTGAGGTCCCTAGAACACGTTTAGACTATTTTCGGAATGATATGTGTGTGTATGTGTATGTATGTGATTGTGGGCGCTCTAACTCAAAAAAGTACTTGTCATATTAATACCAAATTTCATATATAACACGTTACCCTGAGTACAAAGAACTGATTAGTTTTTGGACAATATCGAAGTCGAGATTTATTCGAAACCCGATTCGGTTTTTGCGATATTTCTCCGTTAAAACATCATTATTGTATATATAATCTGATACAAAGGTTATAGAGAATGGAATTTCCTACAACTTCTATTTGAAATAGTTTTCTATAGCAGTTATTGTTTAGGAATTATTTATAAATAATCGGTTTTTTCGGTTTCCGTCAAATTTCTCCTTAAAAACATCGTTATTCGTAATCTTCGTGAGGAGCAAAGTTGTATAGAATAATATTTCATTCAAGTTTTGTTTGAAATAAATTTTCGTAGAACCATCCATTTCGGAGATATTTTGCTTTTTCTTAATTTCCATTATACAACGCCACCACCATGTAGCGGTGAATTCTGTAAACATTCAAAATATACGTAATTTACGGCAATAAGGACGACTGTATTCTTTTACGATACGAAATAATAATTTTGCCTTATAATGTTATTCATAATAATTTAAATATCTATACTTACCCCAAATATGGAGAAAGTCATGTTGGCCACATCAGGTTTTTATCCTAGCTTTGCTGTCTAATATGAAAGCATAAATTACTTCAGCAATGGAGGCTCGACATTTGAATTATCACTTTAGCGGGTGTATTATTGATTTTCATAATTTTAAATATATTTAATACATTTATAATGCGAAAATATTAATTTTTATATATCATTGCATACTTAAATTCCCAGTGCAATGAGGATTAATTGCCAATGCTTGCAGCATTACATTAAGGATCTTGGACTATCCTCTCAAATCAATGGATTCGCTTTCTGGGGCGTTTTTCAATACGTTTCCGTCGTTTCAAAAGTGTTTTCCTTTAGCAGCTGAAGACGTCCGAATCCCAGTTCTCGGTGACTCCGGGTGAGTTGGACGACGTGACCTCCCAGTCACCGCTCATCGGGGGTGGCAGCTCGGCCAAGGGATCAACCACGTCCAACCACAAAGGCGTCGGGACCTCCAAGTCGGCAAACGGCAACGTGATCACCATGACACTGCAGAACAACCATCTCATAGTGGAGACGGAGGAACTGGCGGTGTGTATGGAGAGAGGCGGAAATGGGGAGGACATGACCGAAAGGCCGTTTCCACCATTAACACCATCTTTTAATTTCCCCTTTTTATCTTATTTTTTAAAGAACTGAATTTTAATTTCATTGTGAATATTTTGGTAAAAGTGTCGCCACGTGGCGATAATTGAAAATCTTAATCCAACCTTTCAGGAAACTCCACTTACCCTAACAATTCTGCTGTTTTCACACACACACATCTCTTTCACACACACACACACATATATCATCATCAACCTTTTTCAGTCCACTGACGGATGAAGGCCTCCCCCAGACTCTTCCAGTTTTCCCTGTCAACTGCCTCCCTCCTCCAAGTTTGCCCCAAGAACTTAACAATCTATATATATATATATATATTTATTTATTTATTTATTCATAAGAATTTATTACGTAAGAATATGTAGCAACAAACAAAACTCTGATCAATATAAATATTTTATTGGCTCTAAAGTTAAATAGGCATTATAGAACTAATATGGCAAATATTACAAATATTTACTCTTAACTCATTTGTAAAATTCTACTTAAGCGTTTCTGACGCAGTTCGGCGTTTTTTTAACGCTTATATTATATCTTGCAAGCTACGATCTTGTATATTTTGACAAACATTTAATACCTACAAGTATGAAATGGCTACAGGAATCCCTTAGTTGCACATATAAATCGTATGTAATCATGTACAATGTGTTAGAAGACTTTTAGCACAATTATTTCATAGGATAATGGAAATAATATCATGTATGAAGTAACTCAGATCTAACTCCATCATTATGGTAATTCTTGTGAAAATTAGTAACAGCATTGAAAGATTTGCTATTAACATTATTTTCATTGACTATTTTAATTCTACTTACCTATAAAAGTAGTGTAAGAAATGAAAGTATGAAATAGTGTTTTATTTCATCACCTTGAATTTAAAAGTCATTAGGAGCAAATTAAAATTCAACATAAAGCGTTCCCGTATATAATAGTCATAGTGACTGCAAAACTTTCAATCATTATGATGCAAGTTTCCACCTTGCCTTATTCTGTATGAGGATCTTCAAATTTCTATTTCTACATGTCTGATATTATTTATTCTAATACGTATTTCAACGTAGGTCTTCCCATGCATACATTGTTAAAAATATCATTTTTGAGATGAAATAGGCGAATTTTGTTTTAATAAAACTAGAATTTTTTAATTATATTCTTGACACTCGAACTTTTTTGATTGACAGTTTTCGGAAAGCAACATGTGGGTATATCACACACTTTTGATTTTGTGCCTTTCAGGTGTAGTTAAAAATTTCATTATTAAAAACTGTATAAACACTTTGAAACCTTTTTACATTAACATTAAACTAACGATAAAATGATATATTACACCTAGAGTAAATGTGATTGTAGCCGCCAGACTTTATTTGCCCGGGTTTGTTATGTTTGGGAATCTACATTTAACGCGTCGGTATGCAGTGCAGAGTTTAATTCGTATTACTTAGGCTTTTGTCTGATTAGGTTTTCTCTCTATATTATAAAATCGTAATGGTCTTCATTATGCGCAAGGCTCTAATTTTGTGAATAACTCGATTAGAAATTTCTCAGGATTTCAGTGTTGATGAATCTTTACGTTATGACTAAAAAATTTCAAAAAAGGTCATAGATTCGACTCCATAGGATGAATGTCGTTTCCCATAAGATAACACGTAAAAATCATCTTTTTGGTTTGAAGGCTTACATTCTTTTACTCTTTAAAATATCTTAAAATGAAGTTATCACCACTAAATTAGCGCTAAAACACGCCAAAATGAATGAGGATTCTTATTTTTACCGTCGAATACTCAATCTCATTCGAATTCGCTCATATTTTGAATAGTACTCGAGTTTTGGTAATTTTTTTAAAACTTCAATAATGAGATTTCATGGTTTCCGGTGTTGTTTTCTTCGGTAATTTCCGCGCATATGCACTTAAATAAAGGCTTAAAGATCTAAAATAGGATTTAAACTTGCTCGAAATGACCGAAGATATGAATTTAATGCAAATAAATCGAAGGCAGTATTCATGTTATTTATATATTTTTATCTATATTACTAAAATCCTATTTCTTGTTGTCTCTGTCTCTTTAACGCACTATACCTCAGCCATTTTAAATCTCCGGGAATTTCAGCCCTCACAATTTATGTTTTATCGAGTTATTCAACTAATTTTCTTAATTTGTTATTAAAAACGAAACACATCCCTTATAAAATATTTCATTAAACTCATATTCAAAACATATTCCCGTTAAACTAATCTAAATCCAATAGGTACAAAGAAACAGCGAGCAGAGGGGCTTGCCCCCATAGTATCTTCATAATATTGGAGTGTATGTGTTCATCAAAATCAGAACATACAATAGGTAGGTAGGAACGAAGAAACCTCCACGTTCAAAAGGGGTTGACGAGCGCCAACGAGCAGGGGGCTTGCCCCCTAGTATTTTCCTAATTTAAAGATATGTTTCCATTTTGAGCTGTTATAGAAACCTTATATTGGTCTTACATTCTTTATATACGTTTGCATTCTTTGAAATGTGCCGAATTTAGTCGAATGGAGAAGCGTAATTATTTCAAAGATGATTAAATGAAAGATTAACCTTGCATGACTTAATTGGCATGAAAAATCATAGTATAAGTAACTCATTGGAGTTACTTATATTATGATATTTAACAAGCTGCGGTGTCTTCATGGAAAACTCACCCATATAAATATACTTATATATATATATCAATAAATTGCCACTGATTACGAAAAATGTTTGCCCGAAATGTTCATCTGATTTACCCAACCGTCTTATGGCACTTGTCCAAATCATCATTACTCATTCTTCAATAAGTACGCATATGGAGTTTAGTTTTCTTCTTTCTCATCAGTTCTATTATCTTTCTTTTCTCTCCCATATTTTTTATTCTCCATCATTATTTCCTTATTTATTTATTTTTTGATTTCCTCTCCTCCACGTTCAAATCTCTTAATTACTTGCATAAGTTATTCCAAGTTTCCATGTCTATACAAGGCTTTACACCGCAAATAGCTTTTTACGAACTTTCTTAGCTTTTTATTTATTGATTCATATATATTTTATACCGAAGGCAGTTTTTCCTTCGTTTTTGTCTTTATTTTCCCTGTGTATGTTGCATCTTTAGTTCTAATTATTCTACTCTATTTATAATCTTTACATATTCTTGTTGTTTACATTCTGCCTTTGTGTTTATTCCTTCTTCCTTTCTTTATATTCTCATAAATGTCCATGTAATAATCGCTCTCTGTTATTATCAATCCATTCAACATTTTGTGGAGCTCTTTTCATTTTATTTTTTAGCCTAGTTGATCATTATGTTTTCATTGTGTATTTTGCTTTCCTCAATGTTTAAATCTTCAGTATCTCCTAATGCTTAATATATGCTTCACAATACAAGGGAAAATTAATTTCCCTTCCTATATTCATTTCTCTCGTATCATCATTTTCTAATCTGATTTTTAGAATATTATTAGTATACGGATTACAGATCATAAATAATAATTTATACTTTTTTCGTGCAACACAAAAAGTAGCTGGTGAAGAAAAGGGTAATTATTAACAACTAATGACAGGAATCAGCAGTTCAAATAACGAAAAGGTAAAGTTTTCTCGAAGATAAAAGACTAAAACTCAAACGACTGATTCGGAGCAAAATCGTTAATTTAGTAAGTTTACTTTTTAACTTGATATCTATGAAATGAAATAAATTGACGTATTGTCAAATATTTATGTAATTCATATGAAGAGCAAAATTAATACTTGTTCTTAGTCTCTTATCAATCTTCATAATCACATGATCGCCCTTTGAAAATACATAGAAACTGCAGTTAACGATACCTGGATCTCGGAGAAATAATTCAACAGTAACTTAGCGGAGTAAAAAATATTTTCCGTTCGATAAACGTAATTCTTTATCGTAGAATTTAATTTAAAGAATTCAAAGCCGTTGTTTTTGTAATTGCATTGCCAAACTATATCCATTGCTGGCATATAAGCACAGTTATATTCTTAAGGGATTAATTTTATGCAAAAGCGTAAAAAATGCTTTGCTAAAAGAGAATATCTTCATTAGGAGTAATAAGCGGAAGCGAGAAGAAATGAATGGGTAAACTTTTGAGGGACAGCTGTATAGTGACAAAAGTTATGAGAGGGAGTATTCTCGGAAAGAAGCAAAGAGGTAGGAAGTAAAAAGGAAATTGGATTTATTGAAAGAAGGGGGATGGTTATTATAAGTTGAAGTGAAAGCCCATAGATGGTGCATAGTGTTTCATGTCTTTAAAACTTCCCAAGTTTCTTTGCTTTATTTTGAAGATACTGGATTTTCTGCGCTAACTTTATCTCAGGTTTCCACTCTGCGATCTGATGAAACGCGCTGCATATGTTTTAGTCATTTCATTTCCCCTTTCACTCACCATCACGATTTTCTTTCCTTCTTGGCTGACTTCCAATTCCACTTCATTGATGATCTTGTTTAATCCGTTTTCGGTTTCCGCTTTTTCACTAGGAAAAGAGGTTGGTTCTACAATCTCCAATTGTCTTTCTTCACAAGTTGTAACCCAATTCATGCCAATCAGGATTTGAAGCAAATTTGTCCAACATCTGCTGAAATAAAAGAGACGGATAAGCCGAGGAAAAGTGCAGAATTGAATCGATCGGTGAAAAACGAAGCCACTAACTGCTTTCTTTTATGAATTAGCAAGTTTGACAGACAGTCGGACGGACCTACACAAAAAACGTCCACAACGGAACAGTATACTAAATCGATTGGCAATAAAACAGCTTCGTTTAGGAGGAGTTAGCGCGTCAGACTAAACCGTGCACATAAACGGATTTTTTTAACTGCTAAAATTTAAATAGAAAAATGTTTAATCTTTTAAATAAGTTTCAGGGTGTATTATTTAGTGTTAACTATTATTAGCGATTAAAAAACCGCTTTTGCCTTCGTTTTGTCCGTCCATCTGTCTGTCACACGCTAACTCTTAAGTGAATACGGTTTTTTCGCCAATCGATTCAATCTTGTGTCGTTGTGCAGGTTTTCTCGCTCTGTCCGCAATATATTTTTGTCCGCTTCACCAGTTCTTTACTTGTTTTTTATGCATTATTTACACAGAAAAAGCATAACTAGTAGCGGTGATGTCCTGAAAAATAGACAATTATTAAAATTGAAACTTTCAAGGTAGCACTTGGCAAACCTTTTCTTTCACCCATCTCCTGAATGAAACAGAAACTTTTCGGAAACACAATCAGTCCCAAAGAAATCATTATCATTGGTAGGTGGACAGGTAAGTGATTAACCCGTGGGTAAACCAAGCTCACCGAATGCTCCTTTCGTCAGTCTTCATGTCTTGGTAGCTCTCTCTCTCTCTCTCCCTATCAAGTCATCTATCAGCTGAAAACTTTTCCTTCCTCTTTCTCTTTTTCCTTCTAACACCTCTTTAATCATGCTCTCTCTTTCTCTCTCTTCTCAGGTAATCATCTTCCTCTTTCTTCGTATCTGTCCATTTTAGCATCAGCTTCCTTCTTCATGCTCACATTTTATTTGATTTTCATCCACCAACTCAATGCGGCCATAATGCTTTTTCGAGTTTGATATGCCTGGCATAGAGTATGCGAGCGTCATACGGAAATAAGGTGGATCGAAGGTGTCCAAATTATAATCAGTACCTTTATTCATTAACTTCTATCATTGGACCAAAGTTATTGCAGATAAATCAATAAACAAATACTCAGATAATAATGTGGTGAAGTACATATTTGCCCCCCCCATAATAAATTTCTTCAGGACACTGCAGCTGACGGTTTTCACAGATTTTTAAATGAGCATTTGCTCTAAAAATCGGCACTTTTGCACAGCGACAGATTTCCCATGAGACACAATACGCGCGTACCTACGGGCACCGGCGTCATAGGAGTGACATCATTAGATCATTTTTTTCATTTATTAAAATAATTTACGTAAATGTTTAAATAATTATTTGCGAAAAAAGATCGCGAACTTACTGGTGCGTATCACAGTGCTATATTTCCTTTTTTTACGGAAAACACGCGGCAAGAAAGATAATTTTCAGCACGATGATTTCAGATGCTGAAACGACCGGTGTTTTGGAGAAGCCGGTTTTCTGAGTCCCAGAGTTTATCAGTATTTGGATAAGTAAAATAACAGTAAAACCTACAAAATCTGCTTATATTACAAAAACTTCACACACACACTCCCATACAAAAATACGCATTCACACACTCACTTTCCCCTGCGAATACACATTCACACACCATACACACACTCATACAAACATATTCACACACACATTCCTTCTCGCACACAATTCCCCTCTCACACGCACGCACACACTATATCTCTCACACCCACACAAGCTAGAACACAAATACCACCGAGCATAGTGTTGTACGTGTGTGTGTTCCTGCGGTCAAAAAAACACGTACTCGCTCGCATTCTCTGTGTTGGCTTACTTCGAACCGCAGACTAAGGCTATCGTTACTCTTCGGTCAATCTCGAAAATCAACGCAAGTTTTCTCTGAATATATCGTTTATTACTCAACAATATGTTTCGTCTCGTATAGAGGAGCGAATAATTACGCCAACAGTTTTTCGCTTTATATTAACTTAAACACTTTATATTCCATTAGGTCACTTTTAGGAGACAAAACATCCAAATATTTTGTGCCATTGTTCCCTGTGTCCATGTTTCCGCTTTATGTAAATCGATAATCCACATATAACATTTTATTAACTTCTTCCTTTATATTTTCCATTATTATAAGTTTCTCCCTTCGGAAAGCTGTTTTTGCTTTCCCTGTTCTAGTCCTTATTTCATCGATGCATTTCGTATCTCTTGTAATGAAGTATTTACAATCTGAAACTTTTACTGATGGCAATGGACCAATTCTACTGTTCAGGTTTTCTTTTTTTCCCCATATTCACACGAGCTTGAATTATTCTATACTTATTTTCCTCCCATATTTTCTACATGTTATGACCAGTTTATTTACAATTTTCTGAATTTCCTTTTCCTTTTTCCTTTCTTGACGGAAGCATTTGACCATCGCCATATTTTACTGTTTTCCTAAGCCTCTTTCTAATCTTGAAATCTCCTGTGCCTCAGAGCGCTTTTTGCATTAACCTCTCTCTCTCTCTCTCTCTCTCTCCACACTTATTGAATAAGACGAGCTAGATGTAACAACGAGGCCACCGCTCTCAGGGGTAATTAAACATTTTCTTATTCCAAAAAAGATATAACAGTTTTGTCTATTAGTATTATCTGGATAATAAAATGTGCTCCTGCTGCAAGTTGAGCTCAACAATTTATATTTGGCGTATCTGACTTTTCTATAATTGCTTTTATAAGTCAGAAATATCTATTACAGGAATCAAAAGAAATTATAGAAATAAAATTTGGAAAAAATACCTTATATTTTGCTCTAAAACAATTAAAAATTTTACCCCAGTAATTTGTTATATTAAATTCGGATTGTCATTCCTTGTCTCCATACATCTTCATAGAGGGTTTTCCACTGATTCTATTTTGTAAGATGCCAACGGTCACAATATCAAGGTCATCTAATCACAAGGTGTTTTATTTCCACAAGGATCAGCTAGTCAGTCTTTATCTCAGGTGGAAATTCATATTGCTGCGCAAATTCACCGGAGATTTCAGACTGCAGCTAGATGCCGGGTGTACAAAGCGACACTTTAGAATACGAAAATTATGCAAATTCCGGTTTATTTCACTGTATACGTTGACTAGTTGAAATATTTCGTAAAACTTTTGAAACCTCAAACAACTCAGCCTTTGATCCATTAGGATCTCTTACTAAAGTTCTGAATTATTAATGAATTTATGAGTCCTCCGTCCGCTCCGTCATCAGCCATAGTGCCTACGGTAAATCAATCTATTCCCTCTTTTTGTGTAGCGTCTAGATATTTTGAAATATAGAGAGGAGAAACTTCTGGAAACAAATTTTTCTTAATAATTTCCTTCCAAGGAGGATAACTTAGAACTCATCCAATGATTGGAAATGTTATTATTGCAGTATAAAATTTGTTTTAATGGCATCAATTAGATTGGGATTTTACTGTAGCGGTATGAAGAGTGTGAGAAAACTAGCTTGATGTATTGTGCGTTAATTTTACTAAAACAACATCATGGTGTGACTTGCTAGGATGATAAACAGGTATTCTATTGACTGCTTTTCTCAATAAGCATACTGTATGACGCCCATAACGTCCGTTCTTCTTAAAACTACCCTCATGGAATTTACAAACAGATTCTATCCTTAGATTTTCGTTTGAAGTTATACGCAATTGAAAGTTATTTACTTGTCCTTTACCCAAGAATCAGCGGATGAATCTCCAAACACAGCATATACTATCAACCATCTTAGTTATTGATGGGTGACATTTTTTCATCATCATCATGGGAATTCAGTCGTTCGACAGGTCCGTGGTTAAACCTATTACTCCAAATAATTTTTCCTTAGCGTCCATGTATCTGTCTCATACAAAGCGATACTCCATGAAAGCAATTTGTTAATTTCCTACTTATATCTTCCTTTATTTTTTCCGCTATTTGTTTTTTTTAAATGGTATCTTGAAATCTGCTTTTACCTTCACTATTGTAGTCATTATTTCATCGGTGCATTTTTACTGTACAGTGCCATTTCGTCAAATGTCGAAATATCTTTACTTTCAAACTAGGATCAGAAGTGCCGCATTAATTAATTTGGCCTCCAAAGTATAATAAAATATCTACCTGGATCAATCAGGGTTGTTTTTTATTTCTAATGATCTGATCAGAATTGTTGACGTTGTTGAGTAGGGAAACATGAACTTCCTTATTCCGTGCTTGTTTTTCCATAGACCAAGGCTGAAATGCTCTTCTCAGATATATCTTGGACCTAGTGTATAAAATAAAGTTTTTAATGAAATGTATCCAAACCTGAAAACATGGTCTTTGGAGACAATTTACTTAATTCTTTCACATTAGATTTATCAACGACCTACTTAAGCCCATTATGCCCTATTCTAACCTTTCTGCTTAATTTTATGATATTTCTATTATACCTATAAGTATACTATGAGTCAGGATTTTTCTGAATTGTTTTCTATGAACTATTATTATACTACTAGTATAAAAGCCCTTCAATGTCTTTTGTTAAACTTAAAATAGTTGCCTCCCTCCCCCCTCACCTCCCCTCCCCCACTCTCTCTCTCGCATTAAAAGCATTCAAAGTACGCTAAGGATGGATATAACAATAGGATTTCGTGGTAGGCAAGGCAGTATCCCATTAAATTCGCAGAACTTCCCCAACTGTGTGAATTAAGCGTTTAATGTGAACGATTTCGAAAGGTAGGCGGAAAAAGATGAATAAAATAAGTAACTTTATAATGTTTTCTTCAAAATGGTTCAGATCCGAAGGTCGTAGGTTTATAAAGGGCTAAAATTTTACATATTCAATCGGTATAGGAGATTTTTTAATAGAAGGATATATTTAGCCGCACATCAAACTATGTTATATTATCTATAACGACATTTAAATAAATTTTCATTATCGAAAGTGTATACCATAAATTTGAATGTTTATCTATATAAAAATTAGCGGAAGTTCAATAAGGTTCAATTCTTAAAGTCTTACTTATCAATTCACCAGAAAAATTCAGTTTGTTTCACTTATAGCGTCTTTCTTAATTTGTTTTAATACACACATGCATTCTTTATTCAATATCCCAATTATATCATATGAGTTCACATGCATGGCTCTATCTGCTTTCGAGGATTCTGTATCTCGCTCTCACACGCTTAACGTCCACTTTTTAAGCTGAAACATTGTTACAGGGATTTTCTTAATCTATAAATATCCATGAAATTCCCGAGGAAATTTTCCTTACATATAACTAAAACGTTCGGCATAGTGATGAATTTCATTTTAACCGTAAGATCTGTTTTATTTGACGATGTTGAGTTTTTGTTTAGAATTTACTAATTGTCTGGAGTATCAGATATTGGTTATTTAACCCCTCAAGCGCGGAGGACATTTAACTATAATACGTCACGCAGGTCGGAAGAGATTTAGGGAAATTCGCAGTTTTTGCGCGAAACCATATAAAAATTCGTAACTTATTAGATATTTGTGGAATTTGACTGAAATTTTTTGAGGTTTTACGTAAAACTATGCATATTTACCTATGTTTTTCACACCGTCTTAGTTATTATTATTCGCGTGAAATACGCCTATGAATTCTTTCACTCAATCACGGAAGCCATTTACTCAGTTTTTCTTTATTCAAAGTTTACGGAGTACTTCACATCTACTGTTTTATCTTGGATTTCAACTTCTTCCCCGTAAGTTTTTCAGAAAGAAAACCTTCAAATAAGGATTCTTACCCCTCAGCGCCGTCCTGTGTACTGGGTACGCCGCGGAGATTGCTAGCTTTCTTTATTTTTTTGACACAGTAAATTTTCTTAAATATGGGTAACCTTCATAATTTTAAAAGAGGAACCTTTGGCCTACCTATTCAAAACTATTGCCATGGTCTTGTTTACATTAGCTGAGACAAGGGGCGAATGAAACACAGTATCCTTCCCCGTGTATACAAGAAATGACCATAAGTAGCCAGTCAAATCACAGAGCTCGAAGGTCTTGATTCCGAACTTGGAGATGTCTGATAGCAGACAAATGGGGCCTATATCCTCTTCTTACACCTCACAGTTGCTTTCGTGCAAAGATTTCGTTGAATAGGAGCTTTTTTAGAAGCCAAAATTCCCCAATTCTCCTATCTACGTGAACATTTAATCACAAAACTTAACGTATAATAAAAGTAAAAAGAAGGAGAGTAAAAATTACAGAATTAAGCACAATAGGAAGGCCAAAGGTTCCTCTTTTAAAATATATAAAGGTTATCCATATCTAAGAAAATTTACTGTGTAAAAAAAATAAAGAAAGCTAGCGACCTCCGCGACGTTCCCAGTACGCATGACGACCGCATGTGGAGTTTCCGTCCGACGTTCCCAGTATGCATGACGACGCTGACGGGTTAAAATGATTTTATAAAGTACTAATTTATAATTTTGGCGTGTATAAACGACATTCATGACCAAATGGCAAGGAGGAATTTTTAGAATTTTTTCTTCCAGATTATTAACTTTTAAATGCGGATTGGAAGGAGTTTTTAAGAGGGTTACATTATTTGATTCATTAATCGGTACTTATCTGTTATCCCGGACCACGAGACACTGCGTTTTTCGCTACTCTTTATTGATTTGCGAAGGGAAATTGGTGACTAAGGTGCGAAAATATCTCGCCTGACTGTTGCGCCGTAATAATACAAAAGTACCCTTAAGCTTGCTAACCCATGACTGATCGGCCTGTCGCGACATTTACAAACCCGATCACCGGACAACGGGGAGGGATAGTTTGGTTCCAGCGAGACGAAGGGCGCGGTAGCGCCCGGAGACGACAACTAAAATAGAAACAAAGCGAGCCGAAGCCTCGCCAATATCCTATCCATTATTATTATTATTTATTAATAACAATACTCGATAACAACGTCAACATAATAACATCAACAAAAACATTTTTCCTAAATTATAGACAATATTTGAAAAGTGGTCCGGGATAACCCACAAGTACCCATTAATCACTTAATTCAAATGTATTCCTGAAATAGCTTTTCCGAAAGACCATATTTTTCATAATTACCAGTCATACTCTTGTCCTTCTAAAATGCTTTTTTCACACATAATTTCTATACTTTCTAAATACTTTGACTTTAATTTTTATAATGCCCATTATAATTTTCAGTACTTAAAGGCTATCGCTTACGGATATTGTTCCTTCAATAATGTATCAATTTTCTTTCTCGAGTTGCGTTGCACTGCTTAAGTTATCCTGTCATTTTGTGTCACTTATGTGTAATCTATACAACTTGTAAAGGTATTTTTGTTATTCCCTAGATTTCATGTTATTTAATGAACTGAATAAGTAAGACATAAATTATTATTGTAGTATTTTATAGCTATCCTATAGTTATATTAATATAATAGGTCAAAAAACGCTTGAAATTTTAATAATTTCATGGATTCAAAAATATTTTAAATACAGAGGATTGACTGCCTTTATATAGTGTAGCAAAGTAACTATGTAAAATAAAAACATATTAATAACAATATATAAAAGATCATATTCAAATGTTTTACCCAAAATCACGAGCAGCACTCATCATTATTTAGACGCTTTATACAAATCCTCAACGAACAGTTATTGCATATAGGAATCCAAATCTTGCTATTCGTATTGTAAGTTTTTTGGGTACTTACGTATTTTCCCTATGCCATACTTACGTATTATCCCCATGCCATAAAAGTATTAACAGAATAATAATAATAATAAATTATAAATGCATACGAAACTGATAATAAAATATCGTAAATCCAAAAATATGTTTTTATTCTGTTAATATTTTTATCTCGTTTGACTGTTTTGCCGCGAATTATATCTCGTTTGACTGTTGTACCGCAAATGGAGAGGATATTGGCGAGCCTTCGGCTCGCTTTGTTTTAATGGGTAGTCGTCTCCGTCGTCGCCTCGCCCGGAACCAAAGTATCCCTCCCCGTTGTCCGGTGATTGGGTTTGTAAATGTCGAGACAGGCCAATCAGTTTCTGTTAATGTTGTACGTAAGTATGGCATGGGGATAATACGTAAGTTCCGTTTTTTAAAATTCTTTTTGAAGGGATATATGTAACATCTTTCTTTAACCAGATTTTCCCTTTTCTGAATAACGAGTCCAATAGTCATTCACAGTTCGACAGAAAGTTTCTCACAACATCGTCTGCGGTACAAGTGTTCTCTTACAAAATTCCCTCCCAAATATTTTTCTAAAATCTGGTCTAACTTATGACTTTCTTCATATATTCATACCGAGTAATGAATATAATTGCTCTCGACATCAGCGCTGTAAGAATTATTACCGGTAATTACACTCGTGAATAATTTTTTAACACTTTGAATAATTTTCACATTGAAAAATACTTTCAATCACTTTTCACATTGTAAGAACAATAAGTAAATGAATTTGTTATCTGTAGCTATGGATAACAAAATATCGACGTGAAAGTCAAATTGCCCCTGGCAGTGTAGGCATTGCTATCAACAATTAAAAAATGTTATTATAGCAACGGAAACTAAGGTACTTAAGGCAAAATCCGTTTCATGAAAAACTATTCCATTAAAAACTTCTAAAAAATTACATTTTCTACAACTTTGATGATAACAAACATTTACATAAATCAGGTTCTACAGGAGATATTTGGAAAAACGGAAAATGACAAGAGTCATTGTCTAGTTTCATTCAAATCCTTTTTAGACCTTGAATTACTAATAACATCCTAAGTATAACGTTTTCTGCTCATCTGTTCGGCCAGAATAGATTTTTTCGTTTAGTGGGATAATTTTTGTATGGTCAATTCGGCCACCATTATTCTTTTTAGTAATAGCAACAAACTTAATAAATTTTTTAAATACGCGACAATTTCAACATAGAATATATCAGTAGATAAATTGGAACAAATATTTTATAATAGAATGTAAAGTAAATAAAGGAAATTTTACGCATTTGTTATATCCATTGCAATCCCCGAATTTAAATTATGCATATGATTATTAATATTTATCACTTATCTATTTTTCCTTCGATATCTAAAACTTTTCCGAGCTCCAAAACCTGCCCAAGTCTTCTTTGTCACTTTACCATATCGATTACTATCTCATCGGAGGCCCTTGTGAGACGCAGAAAAATTGATATAGACTATGGTCTCGAAAAGTACACATTAGAACATTTGGAGAGAGGAAAAAAATTGATTGAGTGGGCTCAACACTTCAGGTGAATTTACATAGGCTGAAGATGAACGCAAAGTACTGCACAATCCGTTACTCGACTTGATTACAAGCAGCACTTCATTTTTAATCTATACAATATTATATTATTATATATTATATAACATTATTTTATTATTATTATTTATAGTATGTAATATTATGTTTGTATAACGACGAGGGGTTAGGTGAAAGATGGGACTTCTTAGTCTCAACCTCGATCCAAATAAGGACAATATCTAATCAAATCTACAATGTAATGGAGAAAAAATAACGTCAAGTATCGAAGTCAAATCATAGAGTACATGCGGTTGAAGTGTAAAACCAAGATGCCTCGTCACCCTAGAATAACAGTAGCTACGCCGGAAAGGGGGATGAGAGAAGGAGAGAGAGGATAAAATCTGCGTATCATTGGCTTTCATTGGGAGAAGTGGGAAAACGCTAGGCTTAACCTTCATTAGCTTGAAGTAGGGGGGTAAGTGGGCGGCAAATAGCTAACAGGAGCTGGAGTCAAGTATCACTGCTCCCAAAGCAAAACCACTGGTTCCAACTACGAAAGGTGTTCCTTAATTTTCATAAACAACGTTGTGTGACTATGCGTAGAAAACCCAAAAAAAATGCAAGCGATTAGATATGCCGGCTAGATATAAGGAGGGTGCGGACAACTCGTACGAAAAACAAGCGACATTCTCATCGTAAACGTGAAATTTTGGAGACGAATGGAAGGGATGGAAGAAAGGAGTTCTCCTGAGATTTCCACCTCGCAGAGAGAGGATATTCCAGTCGTCCAATGGAAGCATTCAAAGGCTCAAGAGCGACTCCCTCACGGGCGCAGCTATGCGATTCTGTCTCAATTGAAGGCCCGAACTTCATTTTGCGCCCCCAACATCCTTTTTTTTTAATGCACTGGCCTCTTAGCGAGCGTTCTTTGTAAATTCCACCGCTCTTTTTTTAATTTCTGAAACGCAAATGGAAAAATTTCGCCTGCACGTTTGTCTTGCTAATTCAGCAGCTTAGCATATTTTCTCGCATATACAAGTATCCTCTGTCTAACGCATCACATACATACAGTCCGAGGTAAATCACGTACGTCACGAACGGTTTAGTCGGTTAAAATATGTAAATACTTCACCCTTAAGTTTCCTTTTATTTTTGCTAGGCTACTGACGAAAAAAAAACTAACGGTAAACGGTTCCGGTATCGTTTTTAGAGGAGAACATATACGAACATGCTACTATAAAGGTTCGTTATTAGGGGATTAAATATAAACAATTATGTCTATCGTGTTTCTATGCAACATGATTTAAAAAACTGAATAAGCTTAAAATGAAGGTTGCAGTTTGTCTGAGGTAGACTGTGTTCCTATTCGTTTTAATTCTATTCTCTTTATTATGTATATTAGATCACAATAGGCTAGATTTGATTTTATTTTATCAAATCTTGTTTCTTTTGCTGCCTAGTTTAAATAATAATAGACAATAATTCAGTTAACTAAAAGAGCCATCTATTAATCAGTGAGATTCATGATTTTGTGCAATCTCTATCACTGATGCTAAAAATTATTTTGTTTACTACGCAACGTCTTAAAGTAAAGTTAGGCATACAATGCAGAAAACTTCTACTGTTTAGTAGCGTTCAGCTTCCAAATTCCTTCTCTAAGGGGTTATGGATGCAAGTGATTCTTAATCCTTTCTAAGGGGATGCCAATCGATCTTCTTATCCTGTATCAGCCAAAATTAACATTCCATCAAGAAACTTATCGGACTTCTTGTTTTACCTGTAATTTATCTGAAGTTCATCCTTTTTACCGTCATATACTGAAAAGATACCCTGAGAAATTATTACTCCATTGGCGAGATGACACTCCTATTCTGAGTTGAATGCTCATGAATCTTTCATTGCGCTTGACTGAATTTTCGAAGGCTGTTTTTATATGTAATGAATATTATGCGTTTTCAATTCATACGTATTTTTCTACTGGAATAAAATTTTCTTTGCATAGAGAAGGCAGTCTTACGTCGCAGTCATTCAGATGTGGTCTGCAACTAATATTGCGATATGGATGGCATCATGTAGTCCACGAGCCACGATTTTTATTTCCCTCTCTATAATGAAGATAGATGAGGTTCTAAAATTCGGAATCTTCTGGCAATTGATCCTTTAAGATGATGCCGAGAAAACGAATTTACGGGAAGCTATAAAAGAATTCTTACTTCATATATTATATGTAAGAGTGGCATTAAGAATAATTCCATATTACATGTATATTTTTTCTTTTAGTCTGGCAATCAACCGCGTGCCAGTTTAGTTTTTCCAATTAATTGAACCAAAATATCATTTTTTAATTTAAGTCTCGAATCAACAGAGTTTTCTTAAATGACATTGAATATTAATAGAATAATAGGACAAATCACGAAAGAGACACAAGTTGTCCGAGATTTGGAAGAATCAGTTAAGTGGTTAATAGCATTATCACATGTTTAGATTATTTTAGCAACCTACCAATAGTAATTTCTCTTTCTTTAATATACTATAGCTTCAATTTGTTTTTCATTGATTACACACTGCATTGCATCTAACTCGTGCTTCTCTCTTAAAGATCTATTCCATCTTCATTATTTTCCGAACATCTCCACATTAAACTTACCATTGTTATTCTTGGATTTATTTTTTCTTCTTCCAATTTGTTTAAATTTCATATTAGTACATCGGGTCTGTTTTTTATTTGTCTTAACAACGTTTAAAAATATAACTTTATTTACTCTGGAGGCCTTTCACTGATTTGTGTGCTGAATTTTCGATTTTGGAAAGAGATTCTCTGAGAAATTCTCTCATGAATTAATTTCCATCTCAGATGTTTACAATTTTTCACGCTTCGCCGTTCACTTTTCCGCCTCACGCCGTTGCGTTTCGTGATGTTCTTGATCCACGTCTCAAATCTCTTGTACCTCATTGACATAATTCGTTCATATCAATCCCTCAGGTTTGGTCGTTTACCTTTCTAACGATGGAACTATTCTGTTCTATCTTTTTCATTCTTCATTTGGTTCATAATTTAAATATTTGTTTTTCAACATAATTAACCTTATATTTTACAATATTTAAATCACGAGATGTCATGTTTTATATTATTTTAATAATAATAATTTTCTTCTATTTTGAACAATGCTATGTAATGGTTTTACGTTATTTTTAGAGCGTGAAATAATTTTTCAGAAGTACATACTCGTGTCTTAGTATCGGCTCCCATCGCTGCTCTGTCTCAAAAATAATAAAATAAAAATATTTTAAGGCAATGTGCTATGAAGTACAGCCTCGCCCAACTTATACATATAAGATAATCTAAATTAACTTTCATGAAAAACCTGTTCTTCTTCTTATAAAGGTGAAACATTAAAGTTTTAAATATATATCATGTATATTTAAATAGCTTTATTTTTTATCTTTTAATCTTACGACAGTAGAATACTTTTATTTTCGTATATTTTATGAGTCTAGAAATGTCCAGAAATTTCTCAAAAATGCATTCATTAATTCTCATTGGTTTAAATGTTATAATTATTTTATTAATGTTCACATGAATATTAAAGCTACAAAAATCTTCTATTTTTCTAATTCCTGAATTTTGCGAGCTTTGTATAAACTACAAGAATTTTCCAGAAATTTCGTCTCCCAGGTGTTTCCAGAATATTCTGTAAAAAATTCAGAAGTAAATGCAATTCTCAAGGAAACTAATTAATTTTTTTATTTTGGAGGTTGTATGAGAACACAAGAATTTATGAAAAAATCAGTTTAATCCTTTTATTTGTAGATTTGGATTGAATATCGTCTTTGTTACTGGCAGTATGTGTTAGATGATTATTGTTTTCAACGAGAAAATTTCACATATGTGGAACTGATTAAACGGATATAACACAGTCTATTATTTTTATAAAATTTAATGCATAATTAAATGTCGCTTTGAAAATAACTGTTAACATGGCAATAATTTTCCCCTGTCACCAGCATCGAAACTCTCAAAAACTACATACGTATGCTGTTCATTGAACTGTTTTTAGGCATTAGTGTATAAATGTTTTATAGAATTAGCAGTTCTAATGTAATACTCTGTATTGTTTATATCGTGACTTCTTATCTGCAATTATATCATTATTTTTTGCTTTTCCGCACCAATTGTCTTCTTAATTTTTCGGGTCCCAAAAAACAATCAAACATTGCGTTACTCTTATAACTCATAGCAATCCAGTCATTGCGTGTTTAGCGGCCGACGGAGCAAAGAGAGATGTTTCAAACCACTCCAACCGTAAATTTTCTTTAAAAAGGCTTCATACCTCAGCGAGAAATCCATATATTTACTCTTCCGTTTATATATTACCGCCATTGGGAATGAGTGCCAAGAGACAGTGCGTTCCGCTTCATTCGAAAAGTTCTAAGGACCGAGTTCTAATTTATGCCGCAGACTGTGGCGCTGCTGTGCCCTCTCCAGGAAAGAATCCTGCTCTCAGTCGATTAACATAGTTTGAACTCACGAAAAAGGTTGTGGCGCTGAACCTTGGGTTTAGTCGACTGAAAGAAAGCAATTGGACAACGACGACGTTGGACTTCAACACGAAATAATCGAAAGCATTCATCGGATCCCTTTTTATACGTACATATACACTACGTGCGCATGTAGAGGAGTAGGAAAAGCGTGGGAGGGGAGACAAGGCGAAAAGCAAGAGATACGAGGAGAGAGGGGGGCGGAGGGAAGGGAGGAGAATGTTTGGGGAGGGGGGCGGAGGGGGGAATGGGCGTGTGGGTGGGCGAGTGTGGGAGAACCCACCGATCCTCCCACTGGTCCTGGAGAGGAGGGCGTGGGGCATTGGAGGTCATCGTCATCTTCAAGTGGGAGGGAAGGGGTATGGAATGGGAGGTGGAGGAGGAGGGGCCGTTCATTTGGCGATGCCCTATCCATCCCTCCCTCCTTCCCCTCCCCTTCCCCCTCCCCCCTCTCTCTCCTTAAAGCAGGTTCCTGTCCGGGAGGAGACATTCACCCGCTGCGGAAGTCGTGGGCAGGTGCGATTTGACCCCACCCCCTCCTCCTACTCTCCCTCCCTCTCCTTCCTCCTCCCTCCTACAACTTCCTCCCCCTCCGTGCCAAAATTCACCCTGTTCCTCACGACCCTTCTCCCGCGCACCTTCCTACTCCTCTCTCTCTCACACACGCACGAACACACACGCTCCTAAGCAGATGTGGCAGCATCCTCTAGGGGCGGCCCCAGTGCGTGAAGACTGAGATACAGACTCCGAACGGATGGGCAGAGAGAGAGAGAGAGAGAGAAAGAGATGGGATGGATTCTTTTGATCCGACATTTGCGAACGTGGTTGGGTTGTAGTCTTGGCAAGCAGGCGTCTCATGAACTCCACGGACCTTGTTACGAATCATGACAAAATATAGAAATTAAAAAGAAAGGCTTATTTTGTGGGAAGTAACGCAGAGTGACTCTACGGATATATAAAAGGCAGGCTCTGTCTTTCTCACCCGAACACACACGCACGCACGCACGAAAACACATTTACACGCAAGGCTGACCAGAAATGGTGAGAATACTTCCCATGTATGACGAAATTCCGAAAGCGACCTTTTAGATATTCAGGTTCATTCTCCCCATTATAGCAGCTATTCGGCTCTGTATATCATATTTATCTTTGTGAATAATCGCTCGTTCTCCATCTGAACGTGACGCGTTTTTTGGGACTCAGAACACAGTATTCGAATTAAGAATGAGAAGACGGAACACTCTTGGGACATAACGGAAAGCCTCACATCGACATTGATCTGATTACGGCGGATGGCGATGGATAGGTATAGTAGACGTTAAAAGGTTTTGGCTCGGTGAAAAAAACCTGTTATGTGAATTTCTTAAATGGAGGTGATTGTATGCAGACAAGGAAAGCTTACGAGGAAAAATTACAGATGACTTTGCTATAACATTTCCTTTATATTTCTGCTTGAGCAAATATCTGCATATTTTTGTCGGTGGATTTGCTCTCTTCCATACCCTGGGAAAGCTTTCAAGCAAAAAAATCTCTAAGATAAAAAGTTTAATTAGCGAATTTCACCATTTTTACTTTCTCATATACGAAGTATTTTGAGAAAGTATAGTAATCGCGAAAAAATACGACCTTGAGATTTTGACGGAAATATACGTTTTAGGTGTAGATAAGTCCGTCTGTCTGTTATTGGCTCTAGAGCGTAAACGGTAGAGCGAAAATGAATGAAATCTCGTACTTAGGCATTTTATCATACAAAGCAGAAGCTATGAAGAAATGGTTGACATTAATCAATAATTAAGGGATGTTTATCCTACGCATTTTAAACAACAATTTCATTTTCTCAAAAACGGCTCTAACGATTTTGATCAAATTTCGTACAGTTACTTGAGTTTACGTCTTCAATAATACTACATAGTTCATATTTCTCAAAAAATGAATACAAGGCTAGTTTATTCTAAGCAACTTTAACAATAATTAGATTTTCTCAAAAAGGCTCCGAACTATTTTGATAAAATTTCGTACCGTTACTTGACTATACATCTGGAATAATACTACATCTCCTATATATTTATGAATGTTTGTTTGTTTGTTTATTCGTGCATCTATACATTTCCACATCGTTAAAGCTAGAGTAATCAAACTTTCAACAGATACTTTCTTCGCAAATAGAAAGGCCGTAGGCTACTTTTTAATCCCAAATGTTTTATATTAATTGTACAAAAAGCAAAATAACTTTGTATGCTAATGCTAAATATTTTAACATTAGAGATGGGTCAGAAAGAACGGAGCAGTTCTTTTCGAACTTCTGATGCCTAAACTGTTCAATAAAATAATTGTTCTCATAAACTTCCTGTTCTCAAAGAACAGGTAACTCTACATCTTATACTCAGTGAGAAAGGTGGGAAACGACTACTTCCTTATCCGTAATTGGACGGCGGGGACTGATTAAACTACGCGTATTTTCCCAAGTCCTACTATTGATTGGAACCAAATTTGGTACGATTGTGGAGGGCTCCCAGAAATAATTCATACGTGGATTTTGTTTCTCTCTGCCTGTTTTATTCAAAACGGCGGCCGAGTGAATTCTTAAATACCATGTATCATCTAGAATTCCGATCGGATTTGAACCAAATTTCCTCGGGCAACGCCGGGTATTTCTGATAGTACTTCATATTTCTCAAAAAATGAATATCGGCTAGTTTATTCTTGGGCAACTTCAAGAAAAACTGGATTTTCTAAAAACCGGCTCATACGATTTTCATTTTCTAAAGATAACTAAACGACGCATTAGTATATGAGAAAGTTTGTACAATATATGTTGTACCGATATTTACTGCAAATTTTCACGATAATCTACAAAATGTTGGCAAGAAATTTGGGAATTTCCACAGTGATTTCATTAGTTTATTGTAAGGTTTTGATTGTTTAAGAAAATATATTGTTTGCAATTTAAAATACGATCAATTATTCTATTTTATGCTAAAATATTTTTTTGTCGAAATAAATTCATAAATAATTTAGAAATTTAACTAATGAGATAATCCTGAAAATTCGCACACACACATGTTATGAGACCCATTCATTACCTATCCAGGAAATTTGAAGAAAAAATACAACCTGTAAAAAAATTATAAATTATTATTATTACTGTGTGCACATAGTACACAAAAAATTTCCCCAATTTAAATTGCTTAAATTTAATGAAGTAACTTACCTAAGGTGTCTTTATAGTGCCAAAAAAAGGCTGTACATAAATTCAAGAGCAAGCAATTTAAAAAGTGCTTGTCTCAGATATCTCCAATAGCCTAAACAAGATTATGAAGAATCATATGCGCATTTCGGCTGAAAAGCAGTCGCCTTCGGTGGCAATTCATCAGAGTAGATTCTGAAAGTAGATTGATTCTTTTAGGATCTATTTTGGAAAATTACCACTGAAGACGTCTGCGTTGTAGCCGAAATGCGCAACTGATTTTTCACAACCTTGTTGTGGCTAATGGACATTCCTGGGTAAGTACTGTTTTTAAAGTACTTGTTCCTGAACTTTGCCAGCTATTATATGAGCTCGATAATTCTCTATTGAATTACATAGATTGTTCATCAATGGAATAATATAGGTAGATTTGACTCACGCAGTTATAATGTGTTCCTTGGCGTCCAAAACATTTGCAGACTTCGACCAAAGTTATTCTTTTAATTGCAGATGGACTTTCTTCGATTATGCAAAGTCTTGGAATACGTTTGGTTTATTTTGTACACATAATTTTTAGGGATCCTCATACCCACATAGCTCCAGATCTGGATAATGCGTTCAAAGCAGTCATCTTTTCGAAATGACACTGCCATAAAATTTTCATGGCAGAACTGCTTGGGCTATTTTATTTTCTGCTGCTTATTCAATCTAATGAAAGAGATTTCACATTATATACACTCCTGTGTCTTTCCTAGTCTTTGATAATAAAAGTAACCCTGTATTATTTAATATATTTAATATAATCAGTTCAAACTAATGTCTTAGCGTAACTATGATATTACAAAGGAACATTTTTTGGCGCGTTTGGCTTCCAGCGTGAGCGCCTATTATCGTCGGTCTGTCCGTCCGTCTGACCGTCCGTCCATCCGCCCGTCCGCATGTTCGTTCTCGGCTTCTACAGAACGGATTTTCATGAAATTTAGTATTAAGGACTTACAATCAAATACAATAAGAAAATCGCAAAACTGAATCACGTACGCCAATCAGGGGTACCACTTTACTGGGGACAAAAAATTACATTTTCGTCATTTCTTGTAAAGTATTGCTCATATCAAAATATTTTTCAAATAAACGTTGTAGAACTTGTAAAGAAGAGTATTTTCTTTCCTATATATTTTTATCGTAGGAGTAGCCGTTATCGAGAAAATCAAACCGGAATGTCTTAAATCGAGTTGAACAGAAATTTTTTTGCATTGTTACGTCTTCATTTTTGCTAACATAAACAATCTCCCAAACAAACGTTTAATTTTCTTACATGTGCATGCAATATTTTTAAATAGGAAGAAAATGGATTATTTATGACGAAGAAAAGAACTTTAAAACGCAATTTCCCTTACGTACAGGTTCATTTCTTTCTAATACTCCATTGCACGAAACGCGCCCATTTGTGATACGTTGTACACTTTCCTAACTTTTCACTTATAATTAACGTTTATTAAATCCCTATTTTTATTATAAATAGCTCAAAATCTTTGGTTAGAATGAGACCACAATAATAACACTCAATGCTAAATTTTACTGCGACTGTTATTCGCTAAGAACGTATTTATATTTTTTCTGCTAGTTTAATTTTTTGTACCATATCGAATGAAATATTGTCTATAATACCTACATTCTTTAGTTTCATTTTAATCCTTTCCACCTTTTGAATAATACCTCCGTTTAATTTTTTTCATATGCATCCCAATCTGAAATCTCACCTCGTCATAAAGACTTCCGCGAATAAATATTTTATTTAATGTTGTGGGCAAAAAAACACCTGAGCGCTGCACAGTAGGCCTCCTTAGTGACAAGAAGAAATATAAAAGCAGTGCGGTGAACCTTAAACTGTTAAAGATTGCGAAACATGATTATACACACACACGCACATATATATATACACACACACTCACATATACATATATACACACACACAGTGAAATCTCTCTAAGTGCACACCTCCGTAAACCGGACACCTCTTTTGCGGACTTACTCTGAGGTCCAGGCCAGAAGCATTAGAAATTACACGGTAAGCAATCTCTTCAAAACGGACACTCTCCAATACGGTCGCGGACACTTCGTAAGGTGTCCCTTTTGTATTTTCAACCTCCCTATAAAAGACACTCAGGGCTGGCTCAAGGAAAGGGAAAGAATGTATGCACATATTACGTACATTGTATTACTTGGGAAACAACGTACGTATTACGAATCAGACAACAACATTAATGCCGCGAAAAAACTCCAGTACGGCGTTAGCCTTATCTTCACGACCTTCACGACCATTCAGTGCTTTCATTTTCTTCAATGAGGAAAGTTATTACCGTCCCCGAATTGGGATTAGCAATTAGGATATATTGCATAATATGCGCAAGTAACTATTTTTAATATAACTAGCTATACATGCGCAATGTTTGCGCGGTTTTTTCAATTAATTTATAAAAATTGAAGTGTGTGAAATAAGTTGATCTCAATAAATCACATTTCCCCGGTATATGATTTTAATGTATTAGGCTCCCAATGTAAGGTTCGCGGGTTCGAATCCCGCTGAGGCCACGGCTGTGTGTTCGTATTGACAATTTATTATGCAAAGTCATTGAGAAATCTGCATTTTAAAAGTCATATTAGAGAGGAAATTAATACTACACAGTAATTGTTGGAGAACTTTTATGCTTTTAATTTTCTTTGGTTCTTTTTATTGAAGTATATGTCCTTTCTTTTTACATAACAACCAATGCAACCGTTTATTTAGATTATCAATGAAGAGAAGATAACCATATAATGTGTTAAAAATACGGTACGCCCCTATTCTCATCTAATTTTAAATTTATGCGTGAACCTATTTGCGTTAATAAGCATTATAGATGTACATATAATATAATGGTTCTACTTACAAAGAGGTAAGATTCCAGCATTCAAATGATGAAATGAAGATTCAGCTGCTTTGAGACGTTTCCCATAAGCAGTTAACTGAATAATTATCTGTAAATATTTACGTTGCTATGTATAAAGTTTGGCGTTGCTACAGCAATAATTTCGATGCTTAAACAAAAGTGCGAAGCGAATAAGTTATTCTTTCACCTATTTGAAGGTTTAATTGAATCGGAAGCAACAAGGGCGGCGGCAGCAAAATTTGCAGGGGGGGGGGGGGGGGGGGGGGGGGGCAAAACATAAAAATGCCTATTACCCAGGGGCAGACGCAATTTTTTCCAACCCTGGAAAATTTTACTTAACCGGCCTCCATCTGACTACAAATCGACACTAATGAATCACTATGAATTATATTATCACTTTACTGAATACCCTCTTGGAATTAAATTAAAGTATATTTTAAATGAATAATTTATTCCGCTAGTGATGATTGGCCTTTCCCTTGATGCAGGTTAAAATCCACTCCGACCGACTAAATACCTTGACCCAAATAACAAATATATATTAATCTTTTAGTCGCCTTAATTTTCAGGAAACGATTAACGTTCAATATAAATATTGCATATTTATAATATATTTTAAATACCCACATTTAACAAACGACAACGAATGTTCTGCCACATGAAAACTTTTTTCGAACAATTTTTGGATGTACAGTCCATTGACCGAAAACTTTGATTATGGTTAATTTCATGGAACGAAAATAGTCCTTTTGATGTTGTTAATTGTCTTTCCGTTTCAGCGAAATTACTTTTTCGAACGAAATCATCTAAGCTAGAGCAGGAAGCGGAATTACTTAAGGCTGTCTTATGTTTTTCTACTGCTAAAGGTTTTGTAATATCATATCTGCCACCATTTACATTTATCGCAACGAACATTCTTCTATTTTAGTTTTTATCAAAAAGGGAGAATCCTTCACCAAAAGTTCTTGAACTTACAAATTCTCTTACTGTTAGATTTTTTCCATTCCTATAGGTAAAAGGAAAGAAGTTAGTTTAAATAAGCTTTTAAATTTGTAAAGCATTACCACACCTTATATGTTTACAAAATAATAAGACTGAAAAGTTACGTGAGAGCACTTGTCAATATCTCATCAAACTATTTTTATTAAAAACCAAGCTTACGCCAGAATTCCACTACTGACAGCTGGTAGCGAACGAGCCATAGAGAATCACAGTAATGAGTCATATTACGTCAAAATACAGTACCTAATCCCTCATGCGTACTGCTGAAGAAGGTAGTGGTACCAAACTATAATGGCATTTCGAAAAGAAAAGTTAAAACCTAATGCGCAACAGTGGCCAAGTATCAGAGCTGCAAAGTTAAAGTGATGTTTTAATCAAACAATAGAACCAGCTCCCTTCCCTCCTTTTCGCGCAGAGAATAGGAAAATATGTAAAGAGATTACTTGCTTATTAACTACTACTGCATCTTCCTGACACCGCCAAGAGAGACGTTATTGCCTTCACTAGTAACTCTCACCTGAATACCTGGGTATTGATTCGCTGACTAGTTCTGCAGTCATGAGGGTTTTCTCATTAAATATCGAAGCGTAAGGACAGCTCTATTGGACTAATATTACCGATGACTGGGCCCATAATATAGACGGGGAGGCATAAAGTTTGGCCAAACCTTTCTTAAAAGGATATCCCCCACTTCCAGCATTGGTTGACGACCAAAGGTCGCGTCCACTTAACTTAACAAATATGTTTGAGGAAGAACTGTTGTTTCTTTCAAGAATATGATAACATCAACTCAAGAATATTCTATCCTCAGTGGGAACGAAAGAATCTTCTATCAGGGTAACTCTCACTTTGCAAGGATATTTATTTGCTTAGAACTAACCTCCGGCGTAAATTCGAGATACTTTGTACCGAATGATCACGGTACCGGCAGGCAGCTACCCCGTAGCGCCAACAACGGTTGAGCGAAAAAAAATTGATGGCGAAGTTTAGCGAAGTCCTATTGTACTTTTGTGACTGCTAGAAAGTGAGACATTTTCTTGATCGGGTGAGCAATGGGACAGATTGTCAAAAAGTGGGACTGTCCCGCCTAAAGAGGGACGTCTGGTCACCTTAATCCAAGCAAATCGGTGCCCATACGAGCAGGGAGGGGGTCCCGATGCGTGGTTCCCAAACTTTTTAACATGACGCCTCCCTTTTGGTTTTCACTAAGCCGTCATACCCCAACAATTTTTTTTATTGAAATAAATGTAACCCTTTGCCCTCGTATTTACATAATTATCAACTCGTAATTATTTAACCATCTATCTGTTACATATACGGAAGATTGCAAAATACGTTTATACTATTTCAGCTGAATTTGACACTAAAAACTGAGTTTTTTCTCATGGCCTCACGCCCCCGTTTGAATTCTCTCACCCCCCCCCCCCCTCCCCCCTAGAGGGGCCTGCCCCACATTTTGGGAACCACTGCCCTAGAAGGTCAGCCATGGTGAACAATAAAACGTCTTTAACAAAATCTTCCATTACGTGCATGCAACCTTTGTAATTAACAATAGCTAGAATAAACAAAAAAGCTTGTATCAATAAATAAGATATTTGTTACAATAAAGTGACGTTTGAATGGCGAGAATTCTCGCCATCCGTACGCACATGCTAAGTATTTTCGCATGTCCAGTATTTCACATTCTTAAATAATATCTAATATAATATTTACGTTTTTACACATTACCAGGGAGGCAACTGCTACTCTTCCCCCCCCCCCCCCTCCCCCCCATCCCCCCCTGCCGACTCCCTTGGGAAGCAACAATGATGGTCGCCTTGGCAACGCCCGGAATGAGTACGAAAAATCGGAAAAATTTCGAAATAGAATGCATATTTCTGAAAACTTCGACCTTGTACCATGTAAACATCGCAAGAATAAGATAGTACAGTGTTCTAGCCGTCGAAGAAAATCGGTCCATATTTACGTATTTTGATGAATGAAGGAAAAAACCTTGCACTCTGAAAAATCGAAAATCCCGTGTAAACTTATGGGAAAATATAATTGTCTCCTGGATTCGAACCCGGAACTTTATGAAAATGAATATAGTTTTCTAGGGATCTCCTAGCTTGTGGAAACAAAACGCAGTTTACCGCATATCTCTACGACAAACGGCTTTTGAGGGTGGACGGACGGACACTTCCAAAATTATAGTATATAGGATATTTTATCATAAAGACAATACAAATATATGATAATAACTGCATTATCATGTAGCTCGTTCAGCAGTGGCGTCTCCAGAAATTTATCAGGGGGAGGGGTTTGAACCAGAACTCGAGAGGGGGGGGAGGGGTTGTAGCTAAACCCCATGATACTTTTATTTAGTGATTCGCGAGCGTGGAGGAAATTTTTGAATCGAGAGGGAGGGTTATGAACCCCCAATACGACACAGTCTTTCAGTACTTAAAAACGGTATTATCGTGTTACGTCTCGCGTATTTTTCTCGAAGACAATATTTTTAATTATAGGAGCGATTTCACAACATTTACTTTATAAATGCATAAGCGAAAGAAGTCATCTCTGGAGCCCAACCTATGTCGGTTTGAAGAAAGTGGAAACGGTGCACTACAGTTTTTTCTGAGTAGAAAGTGTGCTGTTCTTATAGTTTATCTCGAGTTTAGTGAATTCCTATGACAGCTTTTCCAAATTTTCTTGTTTCAGACCCTTTTAACCTTTGACTACGTCTCGAAATTAGTTAAATTTAAATGAAAAAGTGGAAGTGATCGAGTTTTACAGGAAGGAAAAGTGCGGAGTCCGTAAATTGGCTGAACGTTTCAAAATAAGTAAAACATCAGCATCACTCGTCATAAAAAATCAAGAGGCCTTGTTAAAACAGTGGCGGGAAAACGGGAATGGAAAACAATATCATAAGTTTTGTAATAGCAAAGGTAGTTTAGTGAATAAATTGACTTTTGAGTCCAAAAATGCCCGACATTCGGGCCTTTGATACCAACAAAAGCTTTGGAAACAGCTGCGGAAATCGATACAAATGATTTTAAAGCCTCAAATGGCTATTGGATAAATTCCGCGGACTGCACAATATTTCCTCTAAAGCAATTTATGGGGGAGTCTGCAGACATAAATTTGGAAACTGTTTCTGACAATGAGTGGAAAAAGAAGTTGCCGTCAATATTCGAATCATACTCTGCAGAAAATATTTTGAACGCAGATGAAACATTTTTTTTCCGTGCAATCCTGGGGAAAAACTCTTAAAGGGGAAACCTGTGCAGGGAGTAAAGTGGTGAAGGAACGTTTGACAATGTGTACTTTTGTGTACAGGTTTGGCGGGTACCTGTGAAATACCCCTTGTTATCGGCAAGTCTATGAAGCCAAGGTGTTTTAAAGGTATAGACCCAAACAAATAGAATGTCATATGGACGTCAAATGGTAAATCTTGGATGACCAGAGATATTATGACAGAATGGTTGACTCAGTTTGAAAAAAAATGATTCGCCAAAATAGAAAAGTTATTTTATTTATAGAAAATGCAGCATGTCACCTCAAGATTAAGTCATTTCTTTTCTTAATTTTGGAACATTAAATTATAAAATATTGAAACTATTTTCCCCCCAATATAACATATATTGCTCAACCGCTAGAGCAAGGGATAATACAAAATTTCAAGGTGAAATACCGACAGTTGGTGCTTAAACATTTGATATCGAAAATGAATTGTGAAAATAACAGTATTGGACAAAACTTTGCAAAAATATTGATGTACTGTGGGCGATAACGTGGATTAACGCAGCATGGAATGGGGTGACCCCTTCTACAATTAAACATTGCTTCTACAAAGTAGGATTTAATTGCAGTCTAGACCAATGTGGTGGTGATAATGAACATGTAGGTTATGCATCCATACTTCATGGTTTGCTACAGACATTGGGGAATTCTTCACTAATTCTTTATGGTTGATTTTCTAAGGTTACTATACTTATATTTTTTGGAAACGGATTCAATGCAACACATATAACATCCGCGAATGGGTTGTTGAGGTTGAGGTGGCAAATCTGTTTCTAATTTTCTATCAAGAATAGTCTCCATAGCTATTGTAATTGGTAACTGGAACCTTGTCATATTTTTTTCTCGCTCCTTAACTTAGGATTTTATCAAATCTATTCCAATTTCCTTTATAAATATGCGGCACCGTTTATTTTTATTCTCACACCAGTCTGGGAAGTTAAGAATAAAAATAGTATATGAATTGATCCCGATTATGTCAATAAAAGTATGGAACATCGAAAGCGGCCATCTCCTCGTGCCTCTCTTTGTGGTATATGTACTTCCTTGCCATCTGATCTATAGTATCGACTCCTTCTTTCGTGGAATTATAATAAATATTTATCTCTGATTTATTGGTATCACATGGCATCTTCTGGCTCGAGACGAATTCTTTTTAAATGAACAAATTACAAATTCAGTATGTTATCATGTCGTAAAATGCACAATTTTCACTCCCAAGATCTGAGCCCTGGCTTGGGCCGCTATTCGTTTGGGAAGGGTCTTTCTTTTCCTGGCTCCCTGAACCCGAGGTTTTACGAGACCGCGGGTTTGACCACCCGTTCTTTCCACTGACATAATATCATACTGTCATAAAACGTCCACGATGCCATCTGGCTTATTGGTACGGACCAAACAAATGTCGCATTCATATTAAAAGAAACAAAACGAAAATCCTCCCACATCCTTGCACGCATGCAAGGTTTTTCACGCCGATACATTGCTCTATGAGAAAACAAATGAACTGCTAATACTAGAAAAGAATGAAATGCAACATAATTTGATTATAAATAGCAATACTGGTAGGCGGGAGTTGCAAGAATAAAATTGATCGAGGCACTCTATAATTTAGGCCACTCGCTTGTCAAGACATGCAGCCAATAACGAAATAATTTTCAGAAATTTGAAATATGCATACATTGATGGTAAACTTCGAGTAATTGTTATGGATAAGTCTCTGCATAATGTAATTAAATATCAAGACGTTACCTTTATTTGTAATAGAGATACAGACGAAAACAAAATTTGTGGGCCTCGGAGGCCCCCCCCCTCCCCCACTTGGTAGTTCTAGGGTCAATAAAAACTAACCATTACGTATGGTTATATGTAAAGCAAATGCACGATATTCAATAATAAAATCTGTATATGTAACAAATTACAATTACGTATACTTAATTCATTGTTTATGTGTTAACGCTGTAACTCCAAAACCAATAAACATAGAAAGCTGAAACTTCGCATACTTACTAAGAGCATCCTGATGGTGTGAACCTCGGACTTATTTTTTCAATTTTTGGCTTGGAAAGGGAATGAGGTCAAAAAAATATTAATAAACGGTCATAAAACTAAAGAACTGAAACTTCGCATCGGGAATGAATGCAGCATATTTTTCATTTGCATTTAAAATTATTTAGAATCATCGTACGAAATTAGGACTTGGACAAAAAACGCTTAAAAGAATAAGAATTCATTTTCTTACAGTCTTTTTTCAAATCTGTCCATAAATTCGTTTTGAACACGAAAATTTAACGTTTTTTATGTGAAAATTTATCGTTGCGATAGAACTGTGTTGTTGTTAAATAGTATTGTGGCTCATTGGTTTTGATACATCGTCTTAAATTCCTCTTCCCGTCACCTCCGGGCCCTGCATGTCACACCGCAGTGAAATTTGTTATCGAATTCTCGATGGATAATTAAAACTTTCGTAAATGTAATATGTAATAACATATAGGTAAAGTTTTGGTGTATGCTTGCATGTCCGCTTAAAACTAGAGAACGTCTACAAATAGAGCCACCAAATTTAAATGAAGGAAGTTTATACTTCGAGCCAGGTTTCGTCAAGGTTTGGTGAACCGGGATTAGTCAGTGCTGCCATATAGGGAATTAGCTTTTTTCCATAATCATTATGCACGCCCAAACTATAAGACCTAGAACAACACAATTTGGTACGGTTTTTACTTACATCTTAATTTAGTGAATGGTTAAGATTTGGTCAACCAAGATTAGTCAGTACTGCCAATATAGAGAATAAACATTTTTTCATAATCATTATGCACGTTCAAATTATAACACCTATAACCTAGAACAACCAATTTTGGTATGGTTCTTACTTACATCTTAACTTAGTGAACGATCAAGGTTTGGTCAACCGGGATTAGACAGTGCTGCCAATATAGGGGATTGGCATTTTTCCATAAGATAACGCGTAAAAATCGATTGCTTGACGCGCAAGATTTACAAATTTAAATTATTTAAAATTAAGATACGAACTCGAGATGAAAACACACATTAATCTGAAAGAATCAAATTTATATTTTTTTAAATACAGACTTCGCATCAAAGTCGATTTCGCGTAAAATGTAAAATATAAGTATTATTATAGGTTTTTAACTATGGAAAATGCTAAATACCATAGCAACCCGAGCAACGCCGGGCAGTTTCGCTAGTAAGTGTGTGTATTTCGTATTTTTGGATTGGGCAAGCGAATAAAAAAAATGCAACCGTAGCAAACGGTATTTTCGAGGACCGCGAGAAATTAATAGGAGAGCATATGGGTGTGATAGGCTTTGTGTATAGAAGTGTAAGTGCACATCCTTTCGAACAGAATTTGGAGAATAATGCATCACAACAAACGTGTAAACGACTTCAGTGAAGGAAGATACGGTAGGAGTAGGCTTTAGAAAAGTTTATGATACTGTGAAATAATAAGTTAACTGAGAACACCTCAGTCTTGAGTGGGGAAATATATAGGTAGAATAATACTTGTATTTTGGTCCAGTTCAAATAACTTATAAGCGAGCCGCGGTTGCCATTACAACGACTGCTTAAATATCGCTGTGTCAAGATTTTCATTCGATCAAATAATGTTAGATACCACCACATCCAAAAGGTATGGTTGACAGTTGCGATATTTAGCTATTGTAAATAAAGTAAATCTTGACACAAGTCGGTTGTAAGCAATTGGTTGGATTTGATAGACACAAATACAGAAATGTGTAAATATCCATCAGTTTAGTAAATGTTTATTTGTTCCGAAATTATATTTGAGCCTGAGCTGTTAAAGTATGTATTTTTCTGTTTTTAAATATCGGTTTCCGTTCAACAAACGCAAAAAAAACACGAAATACATCTATAATAGATTTGAACATACGCATGTGTATTAATAGCCCACTTAAGAAGAGGAATTTATATTTGAACAATAAATTTTCGAGACCGAGTAAGTCACACACTTCGGCCTGTTACTCTGGAGTGCAAACAAATCAAAAGAGAGCAGTGATCGTGTGTAGTACGACGGCAAACCAGAAATATTTTATTCGGGGCGTTTTGAAACGGAGATGATGCACTCGTGTCAACTCACTTTTTCGCTCCAAACTCGAAAAAACGTTTATACGAAAAATAATTTCATTTTAGGTGTAGCAGAGCAATAATAAACATTTCTTGTAATACATTTTTTGTTAGATGCTTTGATGATGGTAAAATGGCCGTTGAGAATTTTCTATTTTAGTCTTTCATACTTGAAGGTTTTATTAAAATCGCATATCTGAGTCGCATCACTCATTCAGGACTGAAGCAAAATTTTAAACTTCTCCTCCTGAGTCTTAAATATAGAATGTCAAATGTGATTTTTAGAAATTATTAAAAGTTCATTCATTTAATCGCTAATTTACATCTTCTCGCTATCCCAGGGATGGTTCATTAATGAAAAACATAGTAAATTATATTTGTTAACACTAAACTAAAATAATTCATGTTGCGTTTGTGTATTTCCCCGCATTATGAATTTTCATTGTTACTTTATGCATTATTTGGAATATAAGAAATATGTTCGGATAACCACCCTTTGATGCAGTCATTTTGTAAGCCCTACACTTATGTACTCTTTCGATTGTTACAGGAACAGATCGATATAGGAATGATAAGTATAGTTATTGAATGATATAATAATATGTTTCATGTAAAAGTACGTCATAAGAGGATTTTTAGAAAATGACAGAATATTCTCGTAGAGAAGACTCTTAATATCCAAAAACGAAATCTAGTATAATAAAATGACACTAAAAACGGTCGTTGTAGCGAATTTCTTCTTTTGCTCTCTATCGATGAAACATTCTCATACATCAAAAACATAAAATTTATTACAAGGATGCCTATGTCGAAGCGCTGAGTGAAAACATTGCAGGCATTAGTGGAATAGTTTCAATTTTGTTGCCATATTCTACATGCACACGATTAAGACCAAACACTTTTGGGTCTCACGTCTCTTTTAGGTCATTTATTTTCCTTGAATAATTTTGAAGGTTTTCCTCCAAACTTACCGTTTTTAGCAAATACATGTTTGAGCAGGTTGTGATGTTGTTCGAGTATACAGCTTCTCGTAGAAAGTTTTGGAGTATTAAAATTACGCAGCATCTTAAAACAGCAATGTTTACCATAGTCTCTGAATTTTTTGTCGATCACATTTCCGCCTCGTATTTATTTTCTTGAGAATGCTTGCGGTTGGTGGTATTTGCGGCCGTAGCATACGCTCTAAGCCAATGGAAACCTGTTCCCTAGGAGGAAAAGTTAGATATTTTCTTAAGTTAATTAAGTGCAAATGTACGTCAACTCTTTCCCAAATTTACTTCTTGAGGTCACTTAATTCTTCATTGATATGCATAAGATAACTCGTGCACCCACCGCTTTTCAAAATTAACGTGTCCGAGTTAACTCGAGCCAGTCATTTCCTAGCGCATCTTTGGTTATTTACCCGAATAAATTCAAAAGCATCGGCATATATGTATGTACGTATCAAATTATCACATGGAACAACAAGAAAAACAGGATATTTTTTATCTCGTTCTATAAAACTTGACACTTTTTGGGTTACTACAGCACACAAGATAATTAATGATTGGATAACAGTATGAGAGGTCTGAGAGTTATCGTGGAGTTTTAATAATAACCGAAATAACGCATGCATACTCCGTTAAGAACCGATTTTACAAAAAAGACGCAATTAAAAATTTTAGTCGAGAAATATTCACGCGAAGGCAAATTACTAAGGTACTGCTCTACCGCTTCGCCCCTCCTCTCTTCCACCACGCCTCTAATCCTTCGGTGTTCAACCACGCCTCCCGCCCATCCAGAAGGGACACTTCTTCCCCCACACCACGCCTCCTACTCTCGACCACGTGCCACTTGTTCTTAGCCATCCCTCCCCCCTCTCCTCTCCCTCCCCTCCTTTTCTTCCTCCCCCGCACCTCCCCTTCCGCCCTGCAGACGGGAAGAGGTCCACCTCCGAAACGAGAGGAGGAGATTGTCCCTGCAGGAAAGGAAGACCGCCGCCTCCCCCTCCTCCTTCTATCCTCCCATCTTCTCTTTCCCATCTCAAATCACTCGACCGCTGCCCTCCCCTCCACTCCACCACCATAGTCTGCCGCCCGCCCCTCCTATCTCACCACGACTCCTCCTCCCTCCCGGCCCCTCCGTCCGACCCTGGTCTTCTGCTTATCTCTCCCTCTCCTCCCACGCTCCCCTTCCTGCCTCCTCCGTCTCGCACTGGTCTCGCCGCCGCCGCCGCCTGCTGCCAACGCCAACACTCGGTCATTGCCAAGGGCAACCTTCCCCTCCGTTCTCTTCGTGACGATCTCTCCTCTCTCTCCTCTTTCCATGATGATCTGCCTTCATCCCGCGATGATCTCTCCTCTCTCTCTCTCTCTCGCTCCCTGTGGCAAAGGGGGGCGGGTGGGTGGGTGGAAGAGAGAGAGAGAGAGGAGAGAGTGGGGCAGCTTGGGCAGATGCCAAACACTTCCAAATCTTGCGGAAGTGATGGCAATCGCTTGAGAGGCAGACGGCGTCACTTTCGCAGACTGCGCGGGAAAAACGTCCGTAAAAGTGTCCTCGGTGCGTCGTCGGCTGGGCGTCCGAGATGACGGAGGGCGGAGAAAGAGTGCGAGAGCACCGAGATTATTTATCCCGGTAACTGGAATGGATCTTGGGATATCCGAAAAATAAGAGCGCCACGCTACCGCGCAGTAATAGCAGTTATCTAAAGTAGCAAATCTTTGGCCGTTGACAATTGGCAAATGCTTCTTTCGTTGCGAGAGCGCTGTTTCCATCTGCAAGCGCGAGAACAATTATTGCGTTGATTCCGTTGCAAATAAGATTCGCGGTGATGCCATTTACACAATATTTTGACATTAGTAAACAAACAAAAGAGATGATTTTTGTCCTGGAAAACGCGAAACCTTAAAAATGACGAAGTTGGAACGTCCCCTTCCAATTTTGTCTATTTACTCCTAACCAGGTTTTATAGACGGTGGAGAGGATTCATAATTTTCTCGATGTTTAGTTATTTCTCGCCGTTTGTTCCATATATTATTTTGCCAATTCTATTCCTTCCTCTATTTTCATAAACATGCATAGGTATCTTTAATAAACCGTTTCTTTAAACTATATAACTTAAGTATACAGCGAGTCCTTTTCACATTATCGAGTCTGCTTCCAAAATCTCGCCTCGTTCTACGGGTACATAAGTGCAGGAAAACGTAGCAACGCGAAAATCGTGGTTTCATTGGATTTTACCGTTATCTTTCTGTTTCGCCATTCCACGCGAGACTAGTCTCCGGGGAGATTCCAAGATGGGCCTCCTTCAAAGGTTTGACCCAGGCGGAGAATGGGGTTCCGGGCCTCTATGTCGCTCAACAGGTGACAAAGCCCTTAAAAGTCTGCAGGACTTTGAACATTTCGTCGCTACGGAGTGTCAGAGCGATATGGCGATGGTTTTGAACTGAAGTATAGATTCAATGGAGTACTAATGCACGTTTTAATGATATTTAAGACTGGAAAATAGGTTGTATTGGTGCGTGTATAATTTTTGTGGTAGCGCTAAAAAATTTACTTACCTATACATCTTCGACGTGGCTGCGGAGTTTAAGAAAGTAAAGGGAAATATTATTAATTGCCAATAATTCTTTTAAACAAAGTCGCTAGTAGTGTATGCCTTGGTTTGTTTTATTCGTATATATATATATATATTCAGTTATATAAATATTTTAGGTTTGTAAAATGGTACAGCGCTCTACCGTAGTTTGAAACTATATGGTTTTTCTTGTATTAGAATATAAATTGCATATAAATTACGCCAAATTTACAAAATGTGTGCATATCATATGCAAAAATGAGATGTAGTTTAAGGCTTATTTTCTTTTGCTCGACGGAAATATTAAAAACACTTTGCATTTATTTAATTTCCACATTTTTATATGAAAAGAAAGTTTTCTCTCTGAACACTATCAACGGCTAAAGGGTTTTGCAAGTTAATATGTCCTATTCTCCTGAGTGGCCAATAGTGCGAATTTTACATGTTAAAAATCCACAATCTGTTTTTGTTACAAAAAATCTCCGAGTGTGAATTCTTCGCACTTTTAAATGAATGGTAAATTAATAAATCCGTTTCGTTATCCCTCTTTCATTGTTTAAATCATACAAATTATGGCGTTTCAAAATTCTATTAAACATCACTAACGATTAGTGTCTCCTTTTGTATCTTTGTGCATACCTTCCTGTGTAAATCTGATAAATTAAAATTGTTTAATAACGTGTTTAAATTGTGTCGGACGTAAAATAACCCTGCATTCTGACGTACTTTTTACACCTCTCGCGTACAAGTGTAATTTCTCGCCAGCATTTTTCGGAGTGACTTCTCAAAAACGGTTCATTTGGCAGCACCGAAGGTGGTGTGCTCTATAACGGCGGCGAAATCTCTCCGTCCATCAACCCCTCGTCACTATAAAGGCCAAGAGACTTTAGGTAGTGAACAGACTATAATCTCTCTCTTTTCTCCTCTCGCCCGGCAGTCTCTGCCCATGGTGGACGACGGGGAGCCCTCGCCGCCCCCGACCTCCGCCTCGCCACTCGAGGACACGGCGCAGATACACGCTCCGCCATCCTCGACGGACTTCCGCCGCGCCGCCCCAGAAGAGGACCTCCTGGAGGACGATGAGGAGGAGGAGGGGGGCGGGGACCTGGAGGGAATAGCGGAGGAAGACGAGGAGGAGGAGGATGCGGCAGAGGAAGAGGGGAGGAGAAGGAAGAAAGAGGAAGAGGAGAGCGAAGAGGAGGCCGCGGCGGCGACGGGAACCGAGGAGGAGGGCGGCCAAGCGGGCCTCTCCCAGTCGGATCTCAGCGAATCCTCGTCCATCGGCTCCTCCAATCCCACTTATCGATACGGCAACCAGTTGGGTTACGCGGCTGGGCATTTCGGCTACCCGCAGTACGCGGGTTACGAGGCCCCGAGGGTCACCTCGGTTGTCCCCGCGGAGGACGAGGGGAGCCAGGAGGGAGGCTTGTGGCGGGGGAAGACGGTGAACGGAGAGGCCGTAGGGGAGAACGAAGTAGACGAAGGGGAGGAGGAGGAGGAAGAACGTAGACATCAACGCGTGCAGGAGCAGCTCGGAGGCGCGGAGATACCGGCTTACGCTCCCGGACACCACCGCACGGCGAGTCTGCCGAAGGCCAACGACGACATCAGCGTACTCTGCGTGGGAGGGATGCCCGACTCGGACAAGATACGGTGCTCCAAACGACGCTCCCTTCCGATCATCACCCACGCCCCCTCGTCGGCCCTCGGGGGCTTCAGAAAGCTGCTGAACGAAGAGGTGGCGGAAGAAGATTATGGCGAAAAGAGAGCGGGAGGGGGGAAAGGAGGAGAGTCGGACGGAGGAGAAGAGGGCGAGCTGGAAGTTGCCGATAAAGCGGCGCCGCAGTCGCGAGGTGGATCCGATAATGCTGCCCTCGCGCCGGCCGATCTTGGAACTAACTCTGGAGAGCACGAGAACGAGGCGTTCGTTGAGACGGACTGAGAAAGAAAAAATGAATAACGAGGGTGTTTCTCTGTGCAAAAAAATAAGAAGGTTCCCTCAAAATTGACCTCGGAACGGAACTTAGATACGGAATTTGACTCAATCGTTTAGATTGTCCAAAAAAACAGGATGAGCAAAACGGGGGAAAATAATCCTCACAACCAACACACACAATCACATGGGGGTATGGAAGAAATATTAATCAATGTTTATTAATAGGATGATCTTGACGCGAGTTTTAATTGGAGCTGTTGGGATTCGCGTGGAGTGACGCAAGGATGGCGAAGGGGGAAGGGGTGGGGAAGGAGCCGTGCACTGCTGCTGACGTAGGCTCTGGTAGGGAATGGATGGATGGGAGAGAGAGAGAGAGAGAGAAGTTGCTCCCCTCGAGTGAGGGAGAGGGGAAGGAGTGGGCGGAGGAGGAGAAAAGAGAGGGAGAGTGGGCGTGATGTTGAGCGAAGGACGAGTGAAACTGAATTTTGCGGATGCTCGGAGCTCCGTTTCGCGCATATATCAAAATTTCGCGACCGACCGCCATGTTGTAAATACTCCGTAAAAATATATATACACATATATTTAAAACCCTTGGAGCGATTATTTCCTCGTCCGTCTAAATAGAGCGTTCTTACTTTTTTCAAAGGGGCCACGAATGAGATAGAGAGAGATCAGAGGAGGAAGAAGAGAGGAACGAGGGCACAGATGAGAGAGCGGGGCTGATTATTCGGCGCGACGATCGTAAAGTCGCCGTCGCGTTCGCAGCCGTCACGCCTCGGTCGTGCTCTCGCCCTCCCTCTCCGCCCCCCTCTCCCTCCGGTAGCCGATGCAGGCGTGCCAGCCGCAAAAAAAGGAGAACGTGGCGGAGCGGAGGGGGGAATGGCGAGAGGGGGGGGGGCGAAATGAGGGGAGGGGGGAGGCCGAAATGCATGCGAATTCGCTCCGGAAAGATAAAGAGGCGACGAGATTGTGGGTCGCGACGTTTCCTTTTCTTCGGATCCGCTCGTTTTCGCCGGTTTTTTTTTACGGTGCGCGCCTCGTCCGCGTGTACCTTTTAAAAACGACCAGTTCGCACGGTGACAGTCACCTGTCGTTCGTGAGGACCACGGATGCACCCGACGCAGATTCTCCGTGCCTCATATTGAACGGCGAGATTCTCTCGTATATTTTTATTTCTCCCCCACCCCCCTCTCAGTCGCCATGTTCTGGTGAACAGCGGAAGGTTTTTCTTTCTGTATCTCGATCCGAGCGGTGGTCTTTCGCTCGTCCATCCCCCTTCCCGCATTAACTTGTTGGCGTTGATTTGTCAAATTTTGTCGAAAGCGACGTCCGATTTCGGGTTCGTCGCCACGGGAGACGGGCGGTCGAAAGGGGCGGCAGTCGGTTGCGTTGGCTCGCTGGAACGTGAACGCCGTTCGGAGGGGCCAAAAAGAGAGACGTGATCCGACGAGGCGGTCGGGAGGTATGTGTTGCGTGCCCTTTTTTTTACGCTCTTTCCATTGCTATGCAACCCATTGGAAACCTCCTCCCACGTTTCCTACGCGACCTCCCCCCTCTCCCATACCCCCTCCCCTCTCTCTATTTATCTCTTTGTCCATCCCATTCGATTTACACATTTTCGATATGACGTAAAACAAAAACAGGCCCATTACCTTATAAAAACGAACATGCTTCGAATTTCATTCTTCTCTTGCCAAAAATATAGCCTTAGGGTCTCGTTGCCCGAACCACTTTTTTGGTCTTAGGAAAGCAGACAGTTGGATAGCGCGATCACGGAGTCAGGAGAGAGAGGTTTAGGCAGTCCATGTTTATTGAACTAAAAAGAATTAGCATCCATCCATCCATCTACTAACTGTGTCATAACCGATTAGAGTGTATAATGGCGGGGCATCGCTCGTTAGTCGCATTTAGTCACTCCTTTGTTCTTTCAGACACTCCGGCGAAGTTGGCATCGATAATCTGCTGGATGTCGTAAATATTAAAGGTATGTACTATGTACTCACCCATCTGGAAACGGATGTACTTGCTAAACAATTTTTGACCGTCTGATAGTTATTAATCGTAAAACCACGCAGCCATTACGCTTCGCTTCATAAAACGACGTTGGTCGTACACTTGTTCCGATTTATACATTATTAGATACACACGCTTACCAACTCATAAAAGGGTGGAAAAATATCTTTATAACTCTAGATGCATTTCATGTAAAAATTGTTGGAAAGTCATTAATCATTATCTTGCAAAAAAAGATGTGTGTAAAATTTTGCAAGTAAATGCGATTCAGTATTTTTTGCCCAAGTTTATTTTCCCAACCATATAACTCTTTGACGCCGATATGGATTCAACGACCGAATAAAAAAAAATAAAAAAATGCTACACAAAAATGCAGAGGAAAAAATATATATATATGAACCCCTTCAACAAACGACACGGGGAGTCCGCATCCATAATTCGCGTTTTGGCGATGGTGACGTCACTCCGGCATCCACTCCACCCAACCGAAGCCCAGACCGATGGATTTTCGTAATGAGAGGAGAGAGAGAGAGAGAGTTCGCGGAGCGGAGGAGGGAGTGGGCGGGGGGGGGGAGGGAAACGCCCTCTTTTACTCTCGCACTTTATAGCTGGGAATAGGAGAGGAATATTTTTTGGTTGGCGGGAAGCTAATTTCGCTGTCCCCGGAAATCAATACAACGTTCCCAACCAGGCTTTATTAGATCCGGTTTTTGGGGTTGGTGAAGAGGGGAGGGAAACGAGAGAAAGAGAGGGGGGGAGGGGAGGGAGTGTGGAGGGGAGGGAATGGAGAGAGAGAGAGAGGGAGATAGGATGGGGTGATGGAGGAGAGAGAGAGAGAGACTAAGTACTTTCGCCGCTGCTGGAACACGGCTTGGAGACGAGGGTGGGGGGGAGAGAATGGATAGAAAGGAGGGAGATAGAGGTGGGAGGCTGGTCCGGAGATGGGGGTGCCAGGCGATGCGGAGAGAGGGTCGCAGAGGAGGAAATTAATGAAGAATTGGGAGGGAGATTAAGAAAGTGGGAGGAGAGAGAGGGGGGAGGGAGAAAGAGAGGAGGGGAGGTAGAGAAGGAGCGTCGGTGCAAGGCGTGCGTCCAAAAATAGACGCGGGCTGAGTTGTTAAATGTACGCATGCGAAACATTAAAAACTTGTGAGAAGCGTGCGCCATATCACGGTTCGAGTGGGGTCGCGTCCACCCCACATCGTTCGAACGCGGGCAGGGAAACAGCAGGAGGTGGGAAAGGAGTGAAGGGAGAGAGGGGCTGGAGGATTTTTGGCCGTCGGTTTCACGCTGATCTCTGGAGGTAAAAAAAACCTTCGCTTATTATTCTGCTGAATTAGAGTTTAAGAATACAACGCTAATACTTAACCACTGATTCGCGTCAAAGTGACGTAAGCGTATTGAAAAACTAATCCCGCGCCGCTGGGAATTCAGTTCGTGTCTTCATCCTTACGTTCCGATTTGGTTTCGTTGCATGATGTGCGCTGACCTGTCGTATGTTGTGAAAGCCCATCGCTTTTGGAGCGCCGCTAAGCGTCCCCTGATCTTCTTTTTGAAACGTGTAATTGATAGCATGACGCTCGTTAGGTTCGCCCCGGCAGACGCACTATGGAAACGGATTGAAACGTGTGCGTGTTTGTCGCGGAAGAGGATCAGAGAGAGGAGGATGTTATGGTAGCGAAAAGTCCGGTAGCCGACCGGAAGCGTGCGTCTTCTTTCCCGCGAAACAGAGAGAGAGAGAGAGAATGGACGGGCGAATTTGCATTTCCCAAAGCTCAAAAAGCTTTTCGTTAACTCTCTATGGAAGCGTAGAAAAATTAACAATAATTTCCATGAATTTATCGTGAGCTTACGAATGATTTTTAATTATTCTTTCCTTGCTTGCCCTCGAAAGAAATATGCATGTAAATAATGTCGATAAATATTTTTTTAAATATAGCAAATAAATGTTGAGATTTAATTCGCATAATAATTTAAGGTATAATTATAAATGTTTCGCATATAAACGAAATTAGATAAAACCAAGCATTGTAATAAATTGTCACTGCAAGTCAGAAATATGCACGTTGACGATGATATTGCTATCAGGAAGGATATATGGCAATAAGACGTAAAGCTTCTCAGCGGAATAACTTTTTCAATGATATGGAAGTATTTTGAACTTTGAAGCTCAAATTATACTACCCATGGCGTCCAGCAACTTTATCTGTATACTACATATGCTTTCAAACCCGTCGTTAATGCAGAATTCCACAGAATATACAATTATCATATATATTTTCATGTGTATGATGGATATGTATCATAGATGTCGCATATCTTGGAAACGAAATCTTTCCAATCAGGATAATAAACGTTTGTGACTTTGAGTAGAGTAAAATAATTGAAATGCCTGGAAATAAATGAGCTGGAATGTTCGAAGGTGACAGGAGAAAAAGTTTGTGAAGCACTTAAGGAAATGGAAAGACTGAGAAATTGACCACAATTTCTTATGAATTGAATATCTCTAATGTATAAAAATTTGTAATTGTGTCATAATTTGTATAAATAACTTTTTTCATTAATAATAAATATTTTCTTAAGACGAAAAATTCAAAAATAAGAATAAAATTTTAAAAATTAAAAATTACTCTTAAATTTACGCCATTAAAAGGAAAAATTAAAGATTTTATCGTATTGGGTACTACGAATTTTGGATTCTACGCATTTTTTAGCAGTAAGGTTTTCTATTTTGGGATTCGCTAGTGCTCAAAAGTTAGTATAAAAGTTTTATGGCACACTTGAATTCTTCTGTTCATTTTCATGATGTGTTTCAAGTGTGCCATAAAAAGTTTATATTAACTTTTGATCAGTTGCGAATCCTAAAATTGAAACCCCTATGATTAAAAAATTATTGGGACCCCAAATTCGAAATACCTTCCACAGGAAAATTTTTAATTTTTCATTTTTATAGCGCTATCATAAAAATTATTTTGAAAAAAATAATTTTACTTTTATTCTGAGGTAATGAAGAAACAACGCCGAGAAATTATGATTGATAAAATGTAATAACGCACATGCGGGTCAAACTAATGAACTAAAAGAAAAAATATTATCAATGTCTTTAATACAAAGTTAAGATTTTTCAGTTAACACAGATACATCCTTTTAAATCTGTAAAAAAGAATTAAATTGTTGGAATTCGGAAACTTTATCTTGGGTCGGATACAAATATCTAAAGTATCTGATCCACAATTGAAAATGGGTCGCTTATAAAGGGATCCTCGTGGAATCGACGTCCGTACCATTGTATCCACCGCTGCATACAATCGCGAGGCACTACTAAGCCCTTGGAACTCCGCACCGCTCGCCCCCCTCCTCTTCTCCCCTCCTTTCCTCCTCCCCTCGCCCCAGCTTCCCTTTCTCCCTTTTCCGGGGGGAGAGAGAGGAGGGAGGCGCCCGGCGCGCGCTCTCCCACTTGTTAGCAAGCGAGGCGCAATCGGCCCTTTGGGGGAGGAGGGGATTTTTGGTAGGACGAGGACGGCGGTGGTCGCAAGGGTGGCAGAAGGGGAGGCGGGAGGGTGGCAAAGGCTGGAGAGGAGTGGGGTCCGGTCAAGTCTTGTGCATGTATGCCACCGGAACGCCATCGAATGCAACTGCAGAAAACCATATACGTAACTTATAACCTGAAAATGAAGGGAGCAGTACTGCAACCTTGTGTTTTTAATTGATATCAATCTTTGATTACGATTTTTTCTTATATTTTCTATTGCAAATTGCTTTTTAAGAATATCTGTCTTGTTTTAGGTCTTTTTTAGAATATCTTATTTAATGATGCACCAGGAGCGCACCGAAGCAAAATCCCTTCCGCGATAGTTCTATTAAATAGCATTGCAGATGCTTTGTCCGTTAGAGATGGAAGAAACGGCAGACTTGGTCTTTATGATCTATAAATTGCTCAAAGTAAGGAAACAAAATACCATGGGTTATTGAATAAGAGAATGCTTGTCCCATTTCAATGTATCTCTGATGATTATTGTACTTTAAATATTGATCATATTTATTTTGGCGTGCCAATCACTTTTGATTGACGAATTTTGATGGCGTATCATCGTAAAATCTCCGAGAAAGAATAAAAAATTTAAAACTGTTATCGGATACTTATAAAACCTGATAAAAGTATCTTTTTCCAAAAAATAAATATTTACCATGTTCGAATTCTTCGAAAAGCGAATGAAAAAATAAATTAAATCTTGTTTGTATTGAGCCGTTTATTTCTTCATCTGTCTTCTCTTCCTCCAATCTCTCTCCTCCTCTTCCGCAGATGTACACACACAAATAAACACACGCACAGCAACGCTAGGAGATAAGAGTGCGTGAGAAAGGAGACGCTCAATCTCGCATCATATTCGATTCCCGGTAGTGCAGTGGTGCACAAACTGGGGTCGCGAACGATTTGACATGAGCCGCGAATCGGTTTCTTTTTTAAAAGAGGGACGCGAGTTTATCCGGCCTGGCGCAGGCTACCTGATTTTACGTGAATGTATTCGGGACCGATGATAAACTGGCAGGTCAATCTAACGCAATGTAACAATGTTACGCTCTGGCATTTATTTTATTTGTAAAGCTACACAACTAAGTACAGTTGACCCCCGCCGAACGCGGGGGTTACGTTCCCCCCAATGGCCGCGCACGGCGATTCCGCGTTCCGCGTGATATTGGTATAATGGTAAAAATGAGGTTACGTTCCAGGACCTTGGTTGCTAGACCTAAAAACCTATAACCCTTGCGTCATTAAATGTAAAATTGCTTGTAGGCTTCATGAGCCTTAGGTCGATAGAGTGCCTAGGGAAGGTTTGGCCTCAGTCACAAATAGTCTTTAGTGAGAAGAAGTCGAGTGTACTTTCATTTGTTCGTATTCTTCAATCGCTTGGTAGATTTACTCTAATGTTATTATTTTCCTCTGAATATGGACAAGTGGGTTAGTAAGGGTGGTGAAAAATATTGGTGGTGTTGCTGCGTGCTCATCTGATGAATGTGCTGATGCAAATAAAATAGAAAAAGTACGTGAAAAGGAAGTATCTGACGAGACAACTCTTTGTACAAGTAAAAAAACGCATATTCAAATCGTAAAATAAGAAAATACAAAGAAGAATTAGTCAAATTTGGGTTTTCGTGTACTTTGGTTAATTCTTTTGTTCTGAAGTGTTAAATTTTCTTCCCTTGCGTATACTAAAACGCCAGTTATATCGTGTTATTGAGCTAATGTGAGATTATTTTTTGTATGTAATGTCAACAAATTTTTCCGACTGAAATGGGGGGTGCCATCGTTTACGTGGATCAAAAGGGGGGGCGCGGCCTGAAAGGTTTGCGCACCACTGCGGTAGTAAGCGGAGACTGAGGGATGGACACTTTTCTCACTCACTCCATTAAACCTTTTGTCGGAGAAATGCGGTAGAAAGAGCGATTCTTGATAGGAAATTAAACCCACTGAGTTAGGCACGATTCGAAGTCTAAACCTAACGTTTCGTGTTCAAAAATCTCACTCCTAAAATGAGTCCACTCCTTTTATTCGGTAACTAGACAACGAGCATGAAAGTTATCCCGAACAAATCGCATATTATTATCTTCCTTTATTAAATGTTGAGGTATTTCTAATTTACAGCGAATATTTTACACTCGATTCAGGTTGGAGTTTAGTTTTATTTTTCCGACCCATAAAATTTCCACCTGCTGCTTTGTAAGTAAAAGGCTACTATGTGGAAAGCCTGTAACGTAATTGAGCTTGTCATTGTGTTGCTATAAATGCATGAAAATACAAACTTCGAATAAAAGGTGAGCATACATGATCTTATTATGAGCGGCGTCGTTTCATCTTGCTAAATTAATGAAAGGATGTCCATATATATACGTATGTATATATACATATAGATACATACATGCATGCATACATACTACATACCTGTGTATATATATATATAGGGCAACTAGGTGTTGAAGGAAACCCAGTGAACACTTACCGGAAGTAGAACCGCTGGGGTGTTGGAGAGACACATTTGTGTCTCTCTTGTGCTGACGAAGGGATCATCCCGAAAGCTCTAACCTCTACAAATGTGTCTCTCCAACACCCCAGCGGTTCTACTTCCGGTAAGTGTTCACTGGGTTTCCTTCAACACCTAGTTGCCCTAAATATCCTTACTTACCTTTCCTCTTCCTTAGTATATATATATATATATATATATATATATATATATATATATATATATATAACCTCTGGAAGGAGTGCACATTTACAAAATACTCGATTACTAAATTCTGCCGTGAATGAACTATTCGTAGTAAAGCTTCTAACGCTAGGAAAGAAAGGAGCTCTTTAAAATGCATTATGTTGTATTCACATTAATACCTATCAGATATTTTTCTGATCAGAAAGAATGGTATTACGAAACTGTTATAACTGCCTTTGTTAGTTGTTCGGAAATAATCTTTTAAATGTCCATGCTTGTTTCGTTTTACGTCTTGAAAGATGTAAGTAAACGTTACGAATTAAACGTTAAAGTGAAGTATTGTTTCTTGAGGATAGTAAATCAGAGAAGTAGGATTTGGAGAAGTAAATCATCGTACTTTAACCCTTTCCCCTCGAATAAATATTGCTCCTTATTCCCCACAGGTTGTAATTAAAAATCAGACATTTTTATCTTGGTTCGTAATACGACTCGTCATTCTGCCGTCAACCTAAAAAAGATAATACTATCGAAGGTGTTGTAAAAATTAATTCAAAATTTTCTAAATAATAAAGATTTATGGAATTGTTTTTCAGAAACACAAGAAAAATGCTATTGACAGTGCGTAGCTAAACTTTGGAAATATTTGCTGCAATCAAAGAGTAATTGTAGTAGCAGAATATCTACACTTGAATGGAACACCACTAATACAGAGTCAAAAATACTGCGATACAATCCTCTCGGTGAGTTACGACGAGATATCGCCGCCAGCGTCTTTTCCAACAGTGAGCGAACAGCTGAACTGCTTTCTTCAAAATGCTCTCGAAATTTATATTCACAAAACAGAAAGATGAAACTTAGTTGCAGAGATACACAAAGTATTGCAGAAGGGTATTGCATGAAGATTTCTGGTGAGGAAAATGCGCAGATTGAAAGAGACGACGACGTCGGGGGAGCCCCGGCATGCGAGCGGAACGGGAAAATCACAATGTCGGGGCTCCCCGGACGTATGTATGTACGTATGAGGGGAAAGAGTTAAACGTGGAATACAAAATGTGGGGGCATCGGATAAATAAATCAGCAAGATATAAATAACTGCCTTAATCGTGACTTCGTGGAAGTTTTTGATATTATTCATAATAAAATAAAACATTTCGTACTTTTCCTCAAAATGTATATATAGTATGTATTACGGAAAAGTAGAAAAGGTTGTTTTATTTTATTACGAAATGAACCAGTGGAAATGAGGAGGTGATTTAATAGACGGCGTAGCTCTGGGTACAAAAATCAACAGAAAATTCATTGTGTCAAATTTTAATGATCATTTGAATTACACATTGATCGCATAAAAAGAAATTCGAAGCAAGTGTCCGCATCACTTGACACAGGGAGAATGATTGGAAGTTGGCGAAATAAAATTCAATCTTTTGAGGTATTCTTTCAAGGAACACTTACTGCGTCTTTCTTATTCTTTCTGTCAATCTCTCTCTCTCTCGCAACTATCCTATTTATCTATGATAATTTTTTCCATGGGAAGATAATAGATATATGGCTCGTCTTAAATCACTCCATCTTTTCCTATTGTTTTCAGGGCCACCAATCTCATAAAATTATCGCATGACTGAATGCTTAAATAGAGATAGGCTGGATATTTTGGAATTGCCCAGTGATTTCCAAACTGGGGACGTGGTGGGTGGGTCGGGGGAGACTAAAAGATTTCACATACACATATGTATTTACTACCTTTTTTAACCATCCAATTCGTGAGATTTACAACATGGAGCCGTGAAATTCTAGCTTTGGCGCCCACGTTTTTCTTAAGATGGCCATATTAATGGCAGTTATAGGTCCAGTAGATGTCTATGAAATGTCATGAAACTTGGAATTAAGATACTTTTCTTAGAAGCTTTGTTATATTTGGAAAGCGCTTGATTAGTGAGTGAACTCATGTAAATAAAATCTACACCGCAATGGCGGATTCTAATTGCGAATGACCTGTAAAGGCGGTGCAAATCTAAAAACCTTAGAGAGAGAGAGAGAAAATGTTCGCCCTTAAAAGAAATGCTACAGGTGCCATCGCAAGACATTTAGGTGCCACAGGATAAGAATGTCGAAATCTTTGGCCCCCGTGTGTATCCAGTCAGATCAATCTGCTTCTGTAGCACACGCAGTGTATCGTTTATCTCTCTTTCCTTTGGGACAAAAGCCGTCTCGGGAGGACCGAGTGGCAATGCATGTTGCGTCTCCCCCACTCCATCGCTTCATCTCCCCCTTCTCCGACACCGAAGGAAGCTCTCTCTTCTTTTTTTCGGCTCAATTTCCGTTCGCACGGATCTAGTCGTTCGGCGGACGCGGCAACCGTCGAAATTGCTTTCCGGCGGAGGTAATGGAAAGACTCGTCGTCGCCTCTTCGCGAGTTATCGGTTGAAAAAGCCATTTAGTGATGGCACGGCTTTCGCTAGTCACCGGAGTTGTAGCGGCGGGAGAGTGTGGGAGGGAGGTATGGGGCGTGAGGGGGAGGAGGGAAGGGGGGGGGGGGAGGACAGAACGGGAATAAGAGAACCAAGGACGCCTGTTTCGAAGCCGACACGCGGCGCCACGCCCACGCGCGCCTTCATTTTCCGACGACGCAGCTTGCGCTTTTCACCGCGTGGTGGCGGATGCGTGGAAATCTTCGAAATTCTCGATCGGTCTTTCGCGTTCGAGTTTGTCGACCATTGATGCAGTTTCAACCTCTTTATTTCGTTTTGTTCGTATTGTTCCGTACGTTGCAGAAAACGACCTTTTAAAACGAGGATGGCCTTCGGTTTAGATTTGGTCCAGATATTTTCCTGATTTTTAAACATTATTTCTGCATAATTCCGTTTCGAGTCATTATTTAATGCCCTCATTACTTCAGATAAGCCAGTTGTGATAGTTTAAACGATATTTATTATAAGAAAAATAATTATTTTTAATTATGTCGTTATATCTTTATATCTTCCAAATAATATAGGCCAAAACGCCGACTCTGTTAAGGTTTCATTAATGCCTTGAGTATGAACGCCAGGATAACAATGCCAATATCGGAATTGTTTATCTTTTATATCTTTTCTTGCGATAATGCATTCTATCCTACCTATCTCTGACAAAATGGAATATTTTGCTCTGAGCAACAATTTCAATCACAGATAAGTCGATCGTAGCCCAACTAATTTTGATGAAGCTAGTGATTAGTAGTGTAAATATTATATGGTATCAGTATTAATTGACTAAGATAATAAGTTCCGATCGTTTTGACTTCCAGTAAAATGTGAGAAGCTAGCTGATTTTAAGCACCGAAAATTTAATGTAATACTATATACGTATTTTCCGTTAACAAAAACACAATCATAACTTAATAGATGCTCTCTCCCTCTCTAAGAAACGATCTTCAAAATCAAATTCCAGAAATAAAGGCCCGTGGTATCTCAACACTAATATAGAGAAATTTAAGTAAAATATTTCATAAAAAGTTTTTGTCGTGAGCGCTACGAGCGTTCTAGCACACGTGAACCACGGAAAACGATTTCGATTATACCTTCAAGCAGAAGCGGAAATATTTTGTCGCCTAATATGCCAGTTCTCCTATCGCTGACGGTCTCGTTTAGTCGAAAAGGATTCGCAGTCGGCGATTCTGTTTTGTTTCTCAACGAGGAAAAGACCAGCCGCCATGGAAACCCCAATATGTTCGTAGGTATCGTGGGAAAACAAACGATGTTTCCGCATTTTTTTAAAGGAACAGTAACCCCGTAAAAGTTTCTCGCTAAATTTGGTGCGCCTTTCTTTAAAGGAAAACGTATTCAGTCGTTGTTACGAGGTCTTTATGTAATGCAGTGAATACACGTAAGTAACGCGCAGCGAACGATGAGTTGGTTTTACTTCGCGGAGTTGTTTCCGTCTCAAAATAAAATAAAGCGATTTGAAACGACGCATGTCTCTCGTTTGATACAACGCCTTCCGTCGACGGAAAAAGAGTGCAAGTGGTAAAGCATCGAGACATCTTGTAAGGGAGGGAGAGAGGGAAGAGACACAGAGAGAGAATGAAACGATGGCCCTAACACAATGGCGAGGGGAAGAAGAGGGCGATCGTCCCAACCCCCTTTGGATGCCCCCATTGACCTCCATTCGTTGTTTTCTCAAACCTTTTCCAAGTCGATTTTTTTATTCTGTGCCGCAGATTAGGTCCATAAGGCAAGGGAAAGAAAGATTCTGGCAGGAATAAGAATTTGCAGAATAAAGGGTCGTAGGCAGTGGTGGATTCAAAAGAGGGGTAAGGGAAGATCGCCCCCCCTTTACGGAAAGCTCCTGCATCCGCCCCTTCTCTAACGAAATCATATCGAAGAGATGTACTTCCGACAAATTCCGTTTGAAACGTTCAACGAGACTGAATGGTTCGATTCTTTGCGAGATATTTTACACGATTTCGTCGAAAATATTCCAACTTCTAGCACAGCCTGATAAACCAGTCAAATCTTCAGGACCGAACGCGTTGCGTGATTGCGAAAATTAACCCTTTTCGCGCGATTGCGCCAAAACGCGCATTTGTTACGTTCCTCTCTCCCCCTATGTGTTCGAAAATCCGAATTCATTCATTCGCGGTGCGCTCGCGAGGATTTCGGGACTGGAAACATCGGGCGTCGTCGCTTGGCCGTCCCGCGAATTCGGCGGGTCGTGGATCGCCGTAGTGCCGTATTAAAAATGAAGGTTCGCGATACCCATCTCGAGGTGTAGCCCTCTATAGAGGCAAATAGACATATACAGAGAGAGAGAGCAAGGGAGAGAAAGAGAGCAGCTGTCATTTCGCATATCGGATGATTCCCGGTTCGGTTGTGTGGAAAAACCTCGCCATGTTTCGGCAGATTCGCACCGAAAAATCTTGCGAATAAGTTGGGATTTATCAGCCGCTGCACCGTTCGTTATCGGAAAGGTAAGTAAGAGATAGTCTATGCGACTCTTTTTCCTGGTTCGTGAGATAACGGGGTTCCCTCTTTTTTCTTTTTTTTTTTTGCGCTAGTGATTTATGGAATTCGCCCATTTTGTTAGACAAACGCTTTCGCGACCTCGGGCGGAGATCGCGGTGGAAACTCGTCCTCCCCCCCCCCTCCCCCCTCCCTCCCCCCTTCCCCCCTCTTTCCTTCGCCCTCCTTCCGTCCTCCTCCCTCTCCGCTTCCCAGCCTCCTCCTGCCTCTCATTTCTACGCGGTGCTTGCGTGGCCACGTCGGGAATTCACCAACAGTTAAAACTCGCGTCGAACGAGGTACGTGACTTTTTCGAAATATCACGGATTCGATTTTAGCCGGTCGAGTTTTTTCGATGATATCCGTGCGTCCGAAAGAAATCCCGTCTTCTCTCTCTCTCCCTTCTGTCTATCCGCAATCCGCCCTCCATTCGTCCATATTTTGGCTGATATCGACGCTTATAATAGAGGCTCTGCTCCTCTCCCGTATGACTCCAACGTGGGATTTCGCTCACTCTCCCTTCTCACGAACATCCGACATACTTAACCAAAATCCGAGAGCTCTCTCACACGATGTGATGTTTCCTATCTATTTGATAGAATATTATAATCAGTAATGAATTACAAGTCATTCGGGAGAGTGGAAATTTCCAATAAATCAGTTTTCTCAACCTTTTTGATAATACTGTCTAAGCTACAAGAAATTACTCACGTCCCACTTAAACTACATGAAATTTTCCGCTGCCCTCCAATTACGTCAGAAAGAAATTCTATAATATTGATTAAAAGTATCAGGTTCAGTGCCGTAATTAGGGCGGGTCAAGCGGGGTATCTGCCCCGGGCGCAACAAACAATAAGCAAGGGGCGCAACAAACAATAAGCAAGTGGCGCAAAAAACCTAAATAGTAACTAAATAAACTAGAGAAATAATTTCTTGAAAGGGTAGAGGGCGAATATTTAGTAGTTTTCCCCGGGTGCTAAAATTTCTAGTTACGGGGCTGATCAGGTTATTCAAAAACACGAAGCAATTTATAAAAATTTTCGTTAGTTATTTAAAACGTTTGCATTTTACAAAATATTAAGTTTTCGCTATACTTTTGCGACAGCTCTTAAATATTGTTAATCGATCTTAATTTGTTTTTCAAATTTTTCGCAAAGTTCCTCAAATCCTTTTGCGGTCTAACATTTGACCGCGGTCTACCGGTTGAGAAACGTTGCAATGAAGATATAATTTCCTCCTTTTTTTCTTAGGACTATATTTTTTGCAAACGCCCCTCTGAAATTGAAAAACGACCGCCTTGCCTGCAAGGCAGATGCCTCAACGCTCTCCCCCTTGCCACTCATCTCGAAGCTTCTTTCTCTTTCAACCAGGCGAGACGTCCTTCTTTACTCTCACGCGGGAATTGCCATGTCTTTTCTTCCTAAAATTCCGTTCGCCCACCCCGCCATGCAAACATCCACCCATTCCCGCAACCGCTGCCTGCGCTCACATACATCAAAGCGTTCGCACACCCAACCGGCCGCACGTTCATCCACCGAGCATTCATTCATCCATCCATCCATCCATCCAAATATTCATCCACACGCCAACATATTCATCCACCCGTGCATCTACAAATCCGTTAACCCTCGCTTGCAAACATACGATCATTAATTCGTGCGTCTATCAATCCAGCCAGACATGCGTCTTGCATCCATCCACCTCGCCCGATGCCCTTCACCACCACCCCTGAACATCACCCGCCGCCACCCTCATCCTCCAAACATTCGCCGCTCGCCATTCCCTTTCAACTTTCTATTACTTTGCTTTTAATCTTTTTTTCTCTCTCTCTCCCTTCTGCTCGTCAATTTTTCGCGTTCGCGGCTCTCTGTCGATTTTTTTGTCCGATTTTTTCCTTTCCCGGTTACCTCTCGTTCCCACTCTCCTCTCTTCCGCTTTCCTTTTTTCTTATTTTTATATTCTCTATTGAAGGGAAAATATTTTTTTTAAGCCAAAAGAAATTCAGGCGGAAATTTTAAAGCGGTCTGTTTTTCTGAGAAAATCCGTCTTAAATCACTGAAAATTTTCTCTCTCTCTCTCTTGTTAGATGTCGCTGAGTGAAATTGTGCGTGACCGAATGGCTAAAATTTGAGATAATTTCGTTTGGTTATTTCTAGCTCATTCCGCTCGAGTTTCAATTATGCGACCACATTCCAGTGTTGCCGAAAGGTTTTTCAATATTTCACAACATCTATTCTCAATAGTAGCAAAAATCGCCATATTCGAAGGAAATATCGCTAAAAAATTTCGCTAAATCTGGTAAAGTGGATGTTTATATCAGCATGAATTATTAATAATTTAAAAAAATATTTTCTCTTAATTGTTCTTCCCAATTTATAATTATTCTCCTTCAGTTTCCGGTAATATGTAGGTTTTCCTCAAGAAGACAGGGGTCTAACTCATAATGTTGACCTATGCATGAAATAATGTAATACTACATGGAATACCAACTTGTACTAATTACGAAATCAGTGGGATAATTAATTTAAAATCATAAGCTAATGAATTGATCGCTTAATTTTCAGTTGTGATAATTTAAATCCTCGTATGCACTTGATTTGTCCAATCGATATGGGGTTTTGTCTTGTTGAGCACGTTTTCTTGTGGTGGTCAGTCATTCTGTCTCATAAACGAAAAATTCGTTTTTTCGCCAATCAATTAGTATTCTGTCTCGTTGTAATATCATTCCAGACTAATCGTACTAGTAGGATTAAATTTAATATTCTATAATAACAATTATTTTTTTAAAAAACGCCATTTACAGCCAGGGGCGTAAATACGGTTTTGGGTCACCCACGTAAGACAAGTTTTTGGGGCCCCCATTTATGTAAAACGTATGAAATTATTATACCGTTTTGATTTTTATCGATTTTTTTAAGGTTTCAATTCCAAAAATACAGTGATACTTCTATAAATATAACATTATAAGAATAGGACAAAACAACTCCAAACACCTGAGATGTGTATTTTCGTAGTCATTTCGAGCGATGAAATCTTTCACTCTCATAATGAATACATCACGGCAGTGCTCCCCAAGAACCTTTTTTGCTCCCCGGCACACCTTCATGCATGATTTAAAACATCGCGGCACACCAAACCGTCCCTAATTAAATTCACTACGTAGATACTCATTTTTAAGGAAAAAACTAGCATAAAACAAGTAAAAGTCACAATTATATTAAATTGTTATGGTTGGTAAATCAATATTCAATTAATTGTATATTTTTATTGTAAATTAAGTAAATATACAATTCAACGTGTAAAAATGTTATGCTCTTCGACAGAAAATTTAGTCTTTCCTTTTTGGTACAAAGGTTCAGTAATAGAAAGAGCTAAAAGAACTTCTTCATCTAGGTTCTTTAAACATGTCCTTTTCATATTTTTAATATGGGCCGTTCACGAACAATTAAATTTGCATAAATACGTTGTTGAATTTGGAATGTCATAGCGATGGCATATTCAGATACTTAGCTTTTAGGCAAAATACATCTAAAGGTAGAATACTAATTTTAAGTTGTATGATCGTTGCTTAGGTCTATCAATCACTCTAGTAATTTCAGAATAAATTCCTTGGATGGTAAAATGTATGCGAATTTGTTTGTTCCAAAAGCTTTTGTGAAAATTAAATATCCTCAGACTGTGCGGCGCACTAATGTGCCGCGGCAAACCGGTTGGAGAGCACTGCCTTACGGCATATTACGGGGAAAATTCTTAGGATTTTTATGGTGCCCCAAATATCTTGGGGCCTCCACGCACTGCGTGGGCCTGAGCTCCCCAAGTTACGCGCCTGTTTACGGCCTGCTTCAGTGGCTCTTTCCTTCTTTATTTTTGGCCAGAAAGATGATGAAGGTAGACCCGTTTGTACCCATTCACTTCATTTTATAAAACACCAACCCCGTCTAACAGCTTATCAGAATTTATCTTTGGAATATTCATTATTAAACCTCATGCTTCGGAAAAAAATGTGATTTACCTTCACAGCTGGAACAGTTTCCCGATAGAGGTAATGTGCTTAAGTTAAAAAAATCGACCAATAGTCAGATAACACATTTTTAAATATTTAACTGCGATATTTATGCACGCATTAACCTCATTTTTATGTACCGAATTTTATTACCTTTAACAGTAATTGACGAATATCGAATCTAAAACAAATTCGGCCCTTTCGTTTATATAAAAAATAATGTTGATCAAAATTTAATGCAAATTTAATGCCATGCAGTCATTTGATTCCAGTTTTGGAGGTGTCAATATGCTCCTGCGCGCTGTTACAGAGATAATAAATTGATGTATATTATACATTTTAATATGAAGATTAACTTTATGGAGACGGAGCTAAAGAATTTATTTTGTTCCAAATTTATTAAATGAAAATACGTACCAATCGTCCACCGGTCAGCTATAAAGGCTTCACATCCATCAAATTAAGCTTCCGTGCGCTTCTAAAAAAAATTCGAATTTTATATTTGGAGAAGAAAATAGATCGCAGTGAGGCTCGAACTGAAAAAGATGGAGACCTGTTTTTGATGGCATTAGCAAGTTTCAGTTGCAGTTTAGGCGCTTTCCTTCGTATTAACCCCTCAAACTTTCAATAAAGGATATCAGGAGACATGGGGCTGGCTAGTATTTTTAGTAGATTTCAGTTGCAATTCATGGGCTTTTATTTTAAATCTCCTCTTAAAGTTTAAATAAAGGACCCTCCTTAAGCTTCTCTTGCCGTAACTTCGAGGCGAAATTTCAGATAAAAGTGCCTAAATTGCCGCTGAAAACTATCCAACCGCCCAATCTTTTCCTATCCAACTTCCGCGGTGAAACCTTTTATGTTACAATTCTCACGTCAGGTCAAGATATAGGTTGTACCACAAATCTGGTCGGCGGACCGGTTTAATGTATTGTTAAATAAATTTTTTGAATAACAACTAGAGAATTATAAGGTCCCATTCCATAAAATTATCCTTCACATTAAACTATACAATATACATCGAATCTCGTCTCCAGACAATGCGTAATAACAAGAGATGTTACTTCACTTATTACCAAATTTTATTTTAATAATAGTGTAACACAAAAGCGACAATAAATTTAGGTCAAGCATGGGATAGTACTACAACGTGCAAACAGTGAGTTTTTCATTCGTATGAGCAAGATTATTTCTCACCATATCTGCTGTATTCCATCACTTGCCGATGACAATAATGATCATTGCATCGTTAAATGTCACGAAATTTCAACAAATTCAATTTATACTCATTCAAAAAATCTGAGTTTTGTCAATTCGATCCATTGAAAGATGTGAGAGATCTTTACAATTATTATCCGTAAGGAATTACTGAGATATACGTGCATTCATTGCTCGCTGAGTGTGTGTGATCTCTTTTGTAATTCTGAGGTCACGAGACGGGGAGTTCGGCTTCGAACTTTACATTATAAATTTTAATATTATTGTGTTATTATTTCTAAATTGGAATCTATATTCAAAATAATTTAATGACACCAAACATTTTAATCTTTTAACATTAAAATAACCCTCCAATCACTTCACGACGTAATTGCACTAAACGAGCGAAAGAATAAAAAAGAATCGAACCCAGACCTTCCACCTGCCGGGCGGATATTCTACCACTGAAATACCGTAGGAGACAAATTCTCCCGTTTCAGAACGGGAGTGTTTTCTTAGGTTAGGTCCCGAATTCGATTCCAGATCATAGCAGATTTTTTTCTCCTGTTTCCAAATTTCCCAACATTCCAGCTTATGCCTGTCGCATAAGGATCTTTCATTACATCAATAATTACAAATGTGTTTATTTTTTAATTTTGATACATTATAAAGTTAGATGGCTTTTTATGTAAAGGAGGATGCAGGAAACAACTATTTTTCGCAAAATAGGATGGAGGGGAAACACTTAAAAATATTTACTACATTTTACATGTTCATATGAATTTTAGGTCAAATTCGATTTTATTTCGCTTCAATTTTATATATTTCCCTTATTTCCCTAAGACAGTTCGTGTTTGTGACAAAAAAAATTAAATGTTGGACAATCGAATTGAAATTATTTCGTTACACTGTGGTTTTCGAAGCTCATTTCATTCCTAGCCATCATTTAAGGAATATTTGAGAAGATCTTTCAGATGATCGTTTAATTTTGTTTCAAAGGGTTTCACAACCAAAAACTTTTCCTGCATCACTCTCGCCATCATGGGGTTGCGGTTACAGGAGAAAACTTTGATACCGAGAATTAAATCGGCTTTAGTCTTGCTGCTTTCGATTGGCACTTGCAAAACTGGCAAACATACTTCTTATTATCTCCTCCTATTTTGGTAGAGCAGATTTATAACAAAATATATCGAGCTATTCCAAACGAAATCGCACGATTGGTAATTTTTAATGAGGTCAATGAAAATTATCTTTTAACATCCACACAAATACGAAGAATGCTATGCTATGCAATACATAGGTTTCAAAATGTGAAAACATAAAAAAAATATATATCGTTGTATTATTTCGGAAACGCATTAAAAGCATATTGTGTATATCAAATCCATCGAAAATATAAATAGTAACAATTACGATTGCGTGAAATGCAAAGTCATGGGCGTCGCGTGAGGTGAGTCTTGCGAGGCGACCGCCTCAGGCATTACTTTTCTAAGAGCGGCATTACAGCAATGCAGCCGTCGATCTGAGCCTATACATACGATATATCACAAATTGGAGCTGCATTTTATCTCTTTGTCTCAGGCGACAGATTTCCAAGCAACGGCCCAGAATAAAGTGTACACCATAATGAGATATTTAGGCCAAGATGGGAGAGGATTATAGGAAGGGCCATGGGAGACAAGTAGAGCGAAGAATTTTTCCGAAATATAAACGTAACCTAGAGGGAAGAGGATCGAGAAAAAGATACGAAGAGAAAAGACCATTGAGTGGGAGAGTGAAGAGCTTTAAGGTCTCCAAGGGGTTGTTGAATCGGAGAAGGGAACGCGTAATATTAAACCAAGGTCGATTAATCGCATTCGATCTCTCACGAGAAAATATCAGCCAAAGAAAAGGATTTATCATAAATCTCTGCCCAAATTGGCCATATTAGAACTCACAGTTACTCCTGTCCTATCTTATATTATAATAATAGTGCTATTCATTCCTTCCTTCCTTCGTTCCGCTTCGTCGCCCCGGCAATCGATAAATATTAATCCTATATAGTGAAATCTTGATATGGCAATCACGAAAGGTTGGAATTGGAAGTAAATAAATAATAGTAAGTATTGTACAATTCTAATATTGTAATCGAATTTTATTTTAGCGAATGACACAATGAATAAAATTAGGTATATGCCTAGATTTCAGCCATAAGATTTGTAATTTCGTTTCTTTTTCGATTTGTTTACAACGGAAGTTTTGGTTTGAAGATACAATCGGTTAACATATGATTTTTAGCGTAATTATGAGCATTGCACTTTAATTCTAGGAAAACGGTAAATATTGCGTTGTTTCTTCTACCAGTGTTGCTTACGATTTTAGTTACATAATAAATATAATCTTAGATTTCGTATTTAATATTACATTTAATTTTTTAAATGAATTTTTGACTCAACAATGGCTACATTTGTAGACAATAATGGGAAAATTTTTTTAATTAAAAATATAACAGGCGATGAAAATGGCCTATTTAGAAGTTATGAGATTTTCTCATCCTTTAGTGAATTTCAATATTTATTTACGATTCGCTGTATTGTTGACCGTTGTGTTGTTGTGTGTGTAAATTAAATTTTACTATGATTATGAAATTAGACTTTACAACGTTAGATCAAACTCTAACAATAAGAAAAAGACCAAAACGTTCCATTGAGACTAACAAACAACGAACTAAAGGACTGGAAGATCAAGTCGCGAGGCTAAGAAATAACCGAGAAAACTAAGGAGAAGAACAATAGAGTCAGAGGCTGGAAAATCCCGTCGTACATAGGTACATATATACATACCTACATATATACCATGATTTATCATCGCAGAAATTTACAATGACCTTATCGAATACTTAGTTGGAGTATTCGAATGTAATACATTTGAAACGCTTCACTCTTTGGTTGATTCGAATCTTCGTAATTCTCCCGTTAAGTTTTAACGGGCAAATCGCTAGTGTAAGTAGAACTTGTTAATGCCAAAGTTTTTATTGATACTCACTGGCTGTCTCCGTATGAAATTGCTCGGCTGAAGTAAAACGTAAAGTAAATGAAAATTTTAAAGTAGTATTTTTGGTACTGGTCTGTTATCCCCCCGCCATGTTTTGATTAACCTAGTAACCGAGGATATTGGCGAGCCTTCGGCTCGCTTTGCTTTTAGACTATAATGCCTTTTATATCGGGTGTAGCCTTCGCCTTTCTGGAACGAAGCTATCCCTCACATTGGCCGGTGATCGGGTGGGTAAATGTTGCCACTGGCAGATCCGTCATGGGTTTGCAAGTTGTCGTTTTGCGTGAAAGTCTAAGTAATTAACAAATGTCAGATTCAGCAAAAATACTATATCTAACTATATATTAATTTTACCTTGACGTCTGTAGACATTTGTGTACAATTTATATCGGCGTGTTTCTCGAGAACCGTTCGTCGTAAAGATATGCGGTAAACGGCGTTTTGTTTCTACTGGCTATGAGGTCCCTGGAAAAATATTTTCGTTTTATAAAGCGTCCCGGGTTCGAATCCAGGAGACAATTATATTTTTCCATAAGTTTACACGGGATTTTCGATTTTTCAGAGTGCAAGGTATTTTTCCTTCATTCATTAAAATACGTAAATATATACAGATTTTCTTTTTTGCTTTATTCGACGGCTAAAACTCTATACTATCTTATTCTTGCGATGTTTACACGTTACACGGTCGAAGTTTTCAGAAATACGCATTCTTTTTCGAACTTTTGCGGATTTTTGGTACTCTTTCCGGGCGTTGCCAAGGAGACTCTCATTGTTGCCTCAGATTCATTTAAGGCCAATTAAATCTTCAAATAGACGAAAGAAAAGGTTATTAGCTTCGAACTGTTGTTTGGGCATCGAAATTAATGAAGCATAGCAACGTAAATATTTACGGATAATTATTCTGTTGACTGCGTATGGGAAGCGTTTCTAGCTGTGTTAATAACATGTGTATAACAAACAAGTTCCCAGCGCATTGAGTTTTATTTTAAATTGTGCAATTAATTTCTTTTTTGTTTTCTTTCATCGTTTTAATGCTGGAATCTTACCTTTTCGTAAGTACAACCATCATATTACACATCTGTAATCCTTATTAACGCAAATAGACTCTCGCATCAATTAAAAATTAGATGAGAATGGAGAGGCACGTTATTTTGTAAACACATTATATGGTTATCTTCTCTTCATTGATAATCTAAATAAACGGTTGCGTTGACATCGCCTTTATAGTAGGTCCTGTAAGAAGTTAAAAGCAGTCGTTGATAGACACTAGAAGTAAAGCAATTGTTTGTGAGTTCGTCTATAAGGATGCAACGATAATCATTGGAACTAAGGTAAGGTAGAGCTATTAGTCCAGCTGCAGATGCCGGAGAAAGGAAGGGGAGCCAGAGATCAAATGAAGAGTATTGTAGGAAAGAGAGAGAAAGAGATGCGGAAGCTTATAGGATTGCCCATGAAGATGAGGAGCGGAGAGTACAAGAAAGACAAAGAAATAGGGAAACACGTCAAATGAATAGGTAACAAAGAAGATCTAACCTAGGGCCGAACTATTTAGATTATTTGCATTTCATTTCATTAATTATTCAATAAAAATTATTTCACTAAACCTTCAGTTTATTTAAATCGCGTTGAGGATCGGAGATCCGGGGCTGCCCTACTAGTTTAGTTTAAAATATCCATTTCATTTCACGCACTATTAAAGTGGTAATTGTGGAAAATTAAGATGGCGGGGGGATAACAGACCAGTACCGTGTTTTTTGGTACAAGTTGTGCAATGCGAATAATTTGCATGCTGTAGCGAAGCCACGAGATTTTTTTGCCGTTTTCGGTCAGTATAATGACTCGCATTCAAAAATTGTCACTTTCCAACACAATGTAGGTCAAAATATGGCCCTGAACAATCCAAAAATACTTCGAACGTGAGTTGAGCATGTTAAATAGTAATAAAAAAAGTAATTGCATACAGATTTAATATAAATGATAAACTATCAATGCTGTCGTAAATACTAACTTAAAAATAGAAGACGCACTCGCAAAAGACGGAAAATGCAGCGTTTCCATTTGAGTTCCTATGTAACTTCCTGATGTTTCCCTCTCTTTTCGGATTTATACGTTACTAAACATAAAATCAAATATAATTACTATATATATTAAATATACACACAATGCAGAATATAAAATTCATTACTCCGTGGGTGCTCTTTAATATATTTTTATTAATGATTTATTTAAGCGAATCACTCGAGTTAAAACTATTGATTCCTTTTAACATCTTTATGTCTTACATCAGTGGTGCCCAAGGGTCACATAACCCATTGCTGCACTCATCGCAGGCCACATTGTTCAATTTCGTACTCTTCGCGAGCCACTCGCAATCAAAAATAGAGTTCAAGACAAACTTAAGGAAATTAAGGATTTATCATAGTTGTGAGTCAAAATTACCTGATATACTTTGAATGCATATGTCTATTATGGGATTAAAAAGGTAAACACAAAATATATTGTTTTTATAATTTTCTATTTTCCTTTTATGCTACATTATGTCCTTTACTTGGTAAACTCATGGCGGGCCGGATGATGACGCTCGGCGAGCAGGATGTGGCCCGCGGGCCGTAGTTTGGGCACCACTGCCTTACATATTGGAAAACATATTATTTTAATGCTCTAACAATGAAATTGCATGTGACCACTTATACCGACTTATCACATTACGATTCTCTTATGTACCTATATTACGAATTTGCGATATCTTAAAAAGGTAGGATTCAACATCAGTAGAAATGCTGCGAAAAAAACTATAAAGCCATTTTTTATGATATACATTTATAGCCAATTTCCACCATAAAGGTATGCATGTCATCTAAACTAATGACTAAAGAATTCCATTGTCTATTAATTACAAATAAAATGGGCTGTCTTCCTTGGAAGCCAAGTTATCGGTTTATAACATCTTCAAGCAGAAGTGAGATGCAGTAAACTTATCGTGGAACTTTTCACTTTCTTATTTGCAGGTTAAAAAAATCACCTCATTTACCATAACTTAAGGGCATTTGCAGTATTTTTCAAACAAGTACGAGGTGTTAAGTGTTTCCACTGCCTCAACCGCCCAGACTAGCTAATTTGTGGTAACCTTTGCGGACGCCAAAGAAAGGAAAAGTTTCTGAGAATTTTTCGTGAAAATCATGCTCCTTTCCTTTTGGTGCCGATTATTAAGATAAGCAAAGTCAAAAATGTTTTCAGAAATTTCATTTTTAGCTCCGAAAAATGAATAATAATATATTTTCATAAGTCACACGTGTATATGAAACTCTTTATTCGAGTTTAAATGAAGAGATTCTCTTGCTCAGTCAAAAATAAGTTTCACTATTTCTTTCTCTGGCTAAATCTCCGTATTGCATTAGTTGCAGTAATATTGCTGTAGTGCTATCGCTGTGTTCCATACACACTACAATTGTTATTATACCTGATTGCACACACATATCGTGACTCTACTAATTTTCTAAGCGAAGAGGTTTCAGTTTTGGGATTCACTAGTGATCAAAATTTATTATAAAAGTTTTAGGGCATACTTGCATTCCTCAGTTCATTCCATGATTTGTGTCGAGTATGCCATGAAAATATTATAAAGACTTTTTATCATCAGCGAATCCTAAAATCTAAGTACTTGTTATTGGATTAAAATATCTTTTTTAGTGCGCTGACATAAAAGTTATTTTTTAAATCAATTGTATTTATATTTGTTATCTTTTATTTTCTCGGCATTTCATCCTGCGTACATCACGATACAAGCTGTCTCGTCGTATGGCATTCTAAGGAATTAGCAAAGTTCGAGGTGTGATATGTCCACGGGAGAAAAAGTATATATCGTATAAACTAGGACGATGACCGTAAACCTGACAATAAGAACTCAGATCAAGAAATCTCGTTAGAATAAAATTAATTCTAAAAAATCATATCACACATTTCTTCTATAGTTTTTAAAATTGTTAATTTACTTTTCTATTTAAAGTTCTCAACATTTAAAGGAAAATTGTCAGTTACTAATGAAATATAATTTTATAGAAGTTAATTGAAAATATATTGTTTTGTCAAATTCATTGGTGTAACTTTTCAATCCGACGCCACACGCCGACAGGGTTAAATTCCCGCTAAAAAATTAAATCTCTGCATTATCCAGAAATGCGGTTTTTTCTTCTTTTAATTCACTCCCATCTTTAATTTAAAGCCTAGTCAAAACGATCACAATCAAATTCCCAGACATAAAACCTGCAAAGGACATTTTTTTTGTCCGTGGGGAAGAAAACGATATTGTTCGGAAATGCCAAAGGAACGGAAACGCGGAGGAAATTTTCCGTTTTTTCGAGCTCTTTTACGGAAACAAACACCTAAGGAAATTTTCCCAGGCTATAGTGGGAGCTAACTGTTTCGCACTCCTCCGTCCATTTCCATCGTTTTGCTGCGAAAACTCGAGCATTTAAGTCGCTTCGAAAGGGGCTATTCCACTCGTCCTTCTCAACGGCCGACGATGGCGCCCTCCTTTCCCCCTCTCCTACAAGCGGTTCTCATTCAGAGCAGCCAATTTCCCACGCCGCACCCCCCCTCCCCTCCCTACCTCCCCCACCCCTTCCTCCCGTCCCGAGGGAGGGAGAGAGAGAGAGAGAGAGCGGAAGGAACCTAAAGAGGTGAGGTCAACATCTAACGCTCCAAACGGTATCTCCGATTCAGGACGGAGAAAAACAAACCTTTAAGGTCTCTCTCTCTCCTGTTCTCTTGATTCCCTCGCTTCGCATCCACCTTTGCACTCTCTCTCTCTCTCCCTCTTCAGATCTTCTCTCGCCCATTCACAATGCCCCTCTTTACCCTTCCTCCAAGCCCTCCCATCGGTTGACCCTCTCTTACTACGAACCCAAAACCACCATTCCTCCCTATCTATTTTCCCTCTTGATTCTCTCCATCTTGCCCCCATCGGCCATCTCCCTTTCTTCCCCCTTCCTCTTCCTCCCCCCTCTCTCATTTCTCCTCCCTCCCTCTCATCTCTCTCTCTCTCTCTCACCCTCCCATCTCCTACTCCCTCCGCTCTGCTTCCCTCCAATTCGGAAGCTCGCATTTTCCGTGACCGAAACACAGACGAAGGAGATGAGATTTGCGGGTTAAGAGAGGACAAGGAGGAGGGAAGGAGAGGAAGAGGGAGAGAGGGAGGCTGTGTCAGAATGGCGGGGAGCGGAAGCAAGTGGTAGAGTAGTAGATGCCGAAGTGTATTCATTCGGGAGTTTGGATCCGGTCGGGAGTCGCCCATCGGACGCACGATGAATTGGCCGCCAAGGGGATAGTCCGCGGCGGGGGAGGGAGAGGAGTAGGGGAGTGGGGGAGGGAGAGGAGTAAGGGAGTGGGGGGAGGGGAGGGGGGGGAAGAGGGGAGGAGGAGGTATTTGTGGATTGTTGGGAAGTGGAAGGAGAATAAGGAAAAGAAGGGGAAAAGGAGGAAGGGATGGGAGAGGAGGGGGAAATGGGGTTAAGGCATAGGAAGGAATAGAGAATGGACGTGAGAAGGCGGAAGAGTGCAGGGAAAGAGTGATATGTAGAGCGGACCAGCGATTGAGGGGAGGGAGGGAGGGGGAGAGAAAGGGTTTTTTTGGCGGAAGGAGGAATGTAGGAGAGTCGCGGATGATAAGAATAGAGGCGAAAGGCGTGATGCAAACAATACAAAAAATGGAAGGGAATAAGAAAGAGAGGGATGGAGAGCGGATAAGGGGGGGAGAGAGAGAGGGGGGGGGAGGGGGGAGAGGGTAATGGGAGCAATGTTCGGGAAAGCGTGAGAACGAGAGAAAATGAAAGAAGAGGATGAATGAGGATAATGAGAGAAGAGAGAGAGAAAGTTGGATGGGAGGAAGAGGTCGACGGGAGGAGGAGAAGTTTGCAGGAAGGGGAGGGGAGTGGAAAGGGAAAACAAGAGGGAGAGGATGAGATGTTTCGGCTTCAAATGAACGCGAACCGGGACGATATGATGCGCAAAAAAAAACTCGGATGAATCCCTGCCACTGCTGAATGCACGCTCGCACGCGTTCAAATCTCTCTCTCTCCCTCCCCTTCTCTCTCTATTTATCTCTCTCTCTATCTCTCTCCCCCTCCCGTGCGCTGTCTTTGGCATCGCCTTTCTCCCTCGTTTTCGCATTCGGAGTGATAGGTACTCGGCGAGAATAATTGATTTGTGATGCGAGCATACGTAATTCCCGAAAATGTTATCTTTTAGAGATGGAACTGTCTGAAAGCATAACAAAATCAGGTCCTCTCATTTTCGACATGTATTTTTCTAATAAGGGATAAAAATTCTGTCCTGCGTGAATGTCTGAAGTTAAAACAATATTTTTGCACGATGTGTCGTCGGAATGGAAATTAAGCGACGTAAATTGCAATTCCGAAGTTGAAATAACGGGAAATGAAATTTAAAACGATTTTTCCTTAAATAGAGACAAATTTTATGCGAAAATATTCTCTAAAATTTGCTTCCTTTTAGCGAATAAAAAGGAGAAATGAATTTATCTGATCTAATAGCCCCAACTTTAAAATCTTTCGCGAATTGCGTATTTCCTACACATTAAATGAAACGATCGAGTGTTCGGATTCATTTCCTATGAATTTTCCCATAATGCTTACAAATAAAGTAAAAGACAGATTAGAAAAAATAACGAGAATATTGGCAAGAGAACGTTTTTATCGAATTTCAATCGAAGAACTTTTTTTTCTATATAAACCGCGGCGCTCGTTAACATCGAATCGTTCGATTCTTTTGCGTTGTAAATTGATCGCAAGTGAAATTTTTCGCTCCGGCGAATTTCTCGTGAGTGCGACGAACAGCTAAATATTTCGTAAGCACGATGCGGGGGATGATAAAGTCGGAGTATATTAAAAAAAACATTGACACGGGCGGGATTCGACGCAGGAACCGTTCGTCCGGAAGAAAGAGAATTATCCAATCATCAGCAGAGGGATATGTTGTAGCCGCGCTGAATATCGATCATGGGCGAAACACACCCCTTTCTCTCGGTAAAATTAGGTAGGAGGGGTGAGGAGAACGCTGGAGTGGGGAGGGGTGCGCTGTAAAGGGGTAAGGGTGCTCTGGAAGGGAGGTGGGGTGAATGCGGGGAAGCGAAGGAGAGAGAATCGCGTTTTCATTCGGGCACACTCTCACCGATCGCGAGTTTTACTATCGCCGCATTAAAGGGATGCGATTCACAGCGCGGCGTCCTATCTCTCCGTTTTCCTAACGAGAGGGAAATGACACGAAGCCACAATGGCTCCTCGTTTGATGAGATTCTGTAAAGAATAAATATACTAAGATGGAGACAGAAAACAGGAAAAACGTTTATTTATGTTGTCCCTCGAAATGGAGGTGCAATTATCACTTCCTGTCACATACGTCCTTAAAAATAAACACAAATGAACTTAGTTTTGTGCTCTGTTGTTGTATTTATTTTTGCAATTAAATCTTTCAGACGCTTTGCAATATTGAGAGAATAAAAAACCTCGATATACTGGAAAAACCTTCATTAACAAGTGAAAATTGCAAATTTCTTTAAATCAATAGATCAGCACGTGAGAATAAGCCCGGTTTCGTATTTTGAATGTATTTCAAGCCAAACAAAGCTAATCGCATTTTCATCTCGTTACTATAGAAACTCGTCATCACGGTTTTTCATTCCCTCCGCCATGACACTCGCCTCTCCTTCCCCCTTCACGAAGCAATTCCATGCACCCGTTTCTCTCCGCAAGCCGAAATTCGATCACGCCAACCGGAAGTGCTGCCACTTTTTCCCCTAGCGAGCACAAGTCGAGTTAGCGACGCGGCTTAGAGAGCGTCGGTCGGAGGTGGAGGGGTGGCCGTGGGAGGGGGTGGGCGGGGGGGGGGGGCAGAGAGGCGAGGGGGTGCGGAGAAGGGAGGGGAAATGTGAAAGGGAATGCGAAATGAGTAGGAGAGTGGAAGTAGAGTAAGGGCGAAAGGGAGAGTGGGGGAGGGGCGGAAGGGGGAGGCGGAGGAAGGGGAGGCGGGAGACGCTATCAGAGCGTGGGTGCCGGTGGCGTTGCCTAGGAAACTACGCAAGGGTTGCACGCGGATCCTCGTGATGAAGAGGGAGGGCGCGGGAGTGCGCCGTGAAGGTGCGCGGTGGCAAGGAGGGGAGGGTGCGGGAGGGGCGAGGGAGCAGGGGATGGGGGGATAGGGCGTTATGGGGGAATACGGTGGGCAGCGTAAACTGGCGCCCCAATGTGGGTGGGCTCGTGACTAATACGAGTAGTAGTCCCTTTGAAAGAAGGGAGTCGCGGGGGGCGGCGTGTGTGGTTATAGGTGCGCGGGTGGGGGAGAGGGAGGGGGAGGGATAAAGTGAGGCAGAGGGAGTGTTTAGTGGAGCGAGTAGGGGAGGGGGGGGGGGGTGAGGGGGACTAGGGACCTGGCAGGTGGAAGAGGAGCGAAGGAGAGGTAGGGTTGAGGGAAGGATGCAGAAGTTGAGGAAGAGGGCATGGCTGCATGAGGTGCACGGGAAGGGTGAGGGTGGAGGAGTGGGATGAGGATAATGGGAGGGAGTGGAGGAATGAAGATAGGGGGGGAGGGAGGGGGAGAGAGGATGAAGCAGTTAAAGGGATCTGAAGGAGGGAGAGAAAAGTAAGAGTGGAGATACTATATTTCTGCCTCGAATATAAGACATGGGCGAATCCAAAAAGTAAAAAAAAACCCTTTAGGTGAATCATATGCGATTTACGCCACGAAATAGTTGTCCCCATCGGAAATTGGCCGAGCTCTGATTTTTAGTAGAACTATTAGGAGTATCAGTCGGCGCAGAGTTTCTTATTCGATGAAAGGGATGCGTTGCGTGATTGAAGGGGGGAAGGAGTGGCAGTTTAATAGGTTTTCGGATTTTCTAGAGAAATGGCTGAAACGCTAAAAACATGGCTGCAACAAAAAGTCGTAAAATGCAATTTCATTGTTGGGAAGCGGTGACGATAAATTTTGGGGTTAATGCATAAAAAGTGAAATTGTGTTTACGTAGCAAATCCGCGCAATCAATTTTCGGCGGTGATTACACGTGCCACGCAAAGGATTAAAATCGATAGATGGCGTATTGTTCCGCAGAGAATGTTTTCCGCCATAATTAGCATTTTAACATGGGCTCGGACTTACTCATTTGCCCCTGGACATGAAAAGGGCTGAAAAAAGCCGTTGCGAAATTGGTTTCGAACCGATATTCCTCGGAAAACGAGATAAGGAAGTTTTAAGCGACTATCAGAGATGAACGCGAAATATTTAGCATATTATTTGAGCAGTCGATTGCAACGACTCTACGGTACGAACGTTAAGCGGAAGCGTCTTAGCAGATGGACGTGTGGCTGGTGGAGTTGTTTTTTTGCGTGTCTGGTAATGAGCATTTATGTCGCAAAAAGTTAATTTTTGTAATAATCTAAATCTTCGGTTCATCTGCGCACATACGTGGTGCACGTGTCTCAGTGTGTCCTTTCATAATTCGAAAACGGCTGTTTTAATGATGACCAAACTTCCAGTGTTCGACCAGAAGTTTACTTAATAAAGGTATTGAGTATAAAATAACGTTGTGTTCGTTTAGAGAGTAAAACAAATTAAAAATCATACAATCCTCGGCAGGGGCGTATGACTTGTAAGTCTACTAATTTTTAAATTCCTTATTCGTGGGAAATTGCAGCGAAAAAGAAACATAAGCCCAAAACATGTTGCTATTTCATTATTCTCGGGAAATAACGGAAATTTTGGCCACCTGCCTGCGTGGAAAGAATAGCAGTGGACATATTTACACACACTGAGTGGCAATTAACTGATGTCGTTCCTCTCATACCCCTATTCCGACCTCTCCCATGATGCATCACCGCTGCAGCGAGGCAAACAGACTTCGTTCGACTTTCCGAACGGCAGATAACGTCGGCCGAATATTTTTCCGCGACCCCTATACCTCGCGTCGACCCCTCGACTCGGTTCTCTCGCAAAAAATCCCTTTCTCGCGCTCTCTGCTCACACACACATCCACGCGCGCACGCACGCACGCGTGCCCGCGAAACACGCCCCCGTTCTCCCAACGACGACCCAACCGCCTCTCATCTCTCGCTCTTCATATATCTCTATGGTTCTATCGATCTTTCAGAAACATTTCCAAGGAACGCTCCCTCCTCCTCCTCCTCTTCCTCCTCCACGATATAATGCCCCGCGTCATTCATTTTTGTTTTCCCCGCGTCCGTTTCGAATCGAGGAACGCTTTTTTCCCTTTCTCCGAAATATTTCGAAGCAATTCTCGATTCGAAATTCTCAATGCTGCTACTACTGCGCCTCACGCCACTTCCTCCTCCGCGCCATAATCTTTTTCCTCCCCTTTACTCCCACGCAACTCCTTCTTCCTTTCTCCTACTACTCTCTCTCTCTCTTATTATGTCTTTCCTCTTTCCTTATTCCTCGCTTTCGTAATCTTCTTCCTCTTCTTCCCTCCTCACTTTCGCTCGTCTCCTATTTCTTCTATCCTTCTTCTTTCCTATAATTTCCTTCCGACCCCATTATCGTTTTCGCGGTCTCCCCTTCTCCCTCCGATCCCACAGTCTTCTCCACCTCCTCCTCCTCCTTCCTTCGCACCCCCCCCCCCTCCCAACCTCCCCCCCCCTCCCGCCACTCCCCGGGGGCGCATTGTTTTCAGATGCTCTTGCCGATTGGGTTTGTGTGTTTTGAGGGGCAAGGGATATTTAAGGAGAGTTTATGGGGAAGAGATATAGGAGAAAGAAGAGCGAGGGATGGAAAGAGAGAGAGAAAGAGTGAGGATGGAAAGGGGTAGGAGGAGGGGAGGAGGAGAGTCGAGAGAGAGAGAGAGAGAAAGAGTAGGGGGGGAGGAGAAAGACAGAGAAGGGAGAGGTGAAAGAGGAAGAAAAGGGTGGAAAGAGAGGAAGAGAAAAATATAAGGAGGGAGACCAAGTTGACTGCCGGCAGGTGGGCGGGAGAGATGGACAGACAGACAGACAGTCAAACGACTTTATTGAGGGCGAAATTGAGACTATATAGTCCCTTCTTACATTTAACCTTAAGACGGAGGGAGAGAGAGAGAGGTTAGAGACGAGACGAGGGTTAAAAGGTAGGAGGAGGAAAAAGGGATTGTTTGAGGTGAAAGAGAGAGGGGGAGAGAGAGGGAGGATGTGGACGGATTAGGAATAAGCGTAGGAAATGGAGGACGATACGAAGAGAATGAGGAAGAGAAAAAAACGAAGAACGACGGTGTGATGGCAAGGTGCGAAATGCTGAGTAATAAAAGAGGAAATAACGGAGGGTGAGAAAGTAAGGTGGAGAGAGAGAGAGAGAGAGAGAGAGAGAGAGAGAGAGAGAGAGAGAGAGAGAGAGAGAGAGAGAGAGAGAGAGAGAGAGAGAGAGAGAGAGAGAGAGAGGGAGGGAGGGAGGCAGGGAGAGAAAGGGGCGAATTAGAAAGGGATGAGAGTGGCGGAGTGAGAGAGAAAGTGAAGCAGAGCGAGGGTGAGCGGGAGGAGAGTTGACCGCGAGGGAGGGAGCAGATGAGATACGAGAGATGAGAATGAGAGCGAGATGGAAAGGGGGGGAGGGGAGGGAGGGAGAGGGGGGGAGAGGGGAGGAGGAGATGGAGAAGAGTCAGTGGGAGATAGGATGAAGTCGGGAGGTGTTAGCGAGCGAGCGAGTGGAATGCACGACTCGAGGAGGACAAAGGATCTTGAATGGATGAGAGCGAGAGGAAAAGGAGGGAGAGGGAGGAGAGAGGGAGAGGGGGGGGGGGAATGGGAGGTAGGAGGGAGAGAAAGGGGAGGGAATGGATGGAAAATGACTGTCGGATTGGTGGAGGTAAAGGAGACGTTTTATGCTCGTATGGGTGTACTCTGGCCATTCATATGGAGAAGTTGGAGTGGCCATCTTTTCTTATCTCTCTCGTGGAGGCAAATGTGCGATCTCCCCTTCCTCTGTCGGGGGAGGAGGGAAGGGAGAGAGAGAGGTGGAGGTGGGAGGCTTAAGGGAGAGCCGATGGAGGCGGGGGTGGAAGGTGAAAAAAAGGAGGGGGATCGCACGACGTTTGAAATCAGAGTGATGAGTCGATCGCAATTGTTGACGTGAGCGCCAAGAGACGAGAGTTGAATGGCAGTCGCGGGAACTAAGCGGCAGGCATCTTCGGCGTAATTCGGGCGAGAGGTATGAGGAGCATCCGTCCTTCCTCCACAGATTCGATATTTTTAAGGTTTTAAAAAAAAAATAAAAAATGACAAAGCGTCGTCGCGCGAATCTTATGAGCGGAAAAAAGCATATCCCGTGGTCTCATGCATTCGCGTATTGATCGGTCAACTCACTCGCCCTTTACTCTCCCGATTCACCCGTTCGAGACTCGAAGGTTACCGCTTTCGCCCTCGCTCGGGGGCGCAGGTGCCCCTCCTCCCTTTCCCTGCTTCCTCCGCCCTTCCATTCGCCTCCGCATCATCCTTCCACGTGCGGATTTACGACCCCTCGCTCGATTTTCCCGGAATACGCGAAATCTATACCACATTCGGCCAGGTATCGATCTCGGGTCTTTTATGTTCGAGCCGAGTCTCGCCCTCCTCCTATGCAGTGTGCGTATGGGTGTAGAAGAGGGGAGGGTTGGGGGCGGGAGGGGGAGGGTTCTCTCGGTGTCGCGGCGGTAGGGGGGCGGAGAGAGAGAGAGGGGGGTCGCCGTTTCGAGAAGCGGAAGAGGGAAGGAGCGGAGAAAGGGTGAGGAGGGGTCGGCGTTCCGGAAAGGGGTGCACGAGGTGGCCTTTATGCGTAGTGGAGGGTAGGCGATGCACGGAGGTATAGAGAGAGAGAGAGTGAGAGAGGATGTCTGCGCAGAGTCCGCCCCGGGGCTGCCTCGTATCTGCGCACTACGTGAAAATCCATCCCCAGTCCTAGCCCCGGACACAAAACCCCCCTGCCCCCCGCCTCCCTCTTCACAATTCCACCTACGCACTACCCCTATTTCGAACCCCCTTCCCACACGTTATCGCCGCCCACGCCGCCTCCACCCATCGCGGCCCCCGTACGCCTCCAGCGTCCCCCCTTGTCCCCTTCCGCGAGTCCTCCACGGCAGATTAGAGGCGCTCTAGAGAGAGAGAGGTAGGGGGAGGGGGAGAGAAAGAAGGGAAAGGGAGGGAGCTAGGGTGGGAAGAAAGGAGAAAGGTAAGAGAGAGAGAGAGAGGTAGGGAGAGAGAGGGAGGGATAAAGTTGCATGCGGAGAAATATGAATCTAAAATGGTTGGAGGTGCGGGAGGGAGTAGGGGGAGGCTTAGGAGGAGGCAAAGGGAGGGTTTTCCTTCTAGCAACCTCTCGCCTTCTTCAGAAGGAAGGAATTACACCGCTTCTTCGAGATCCTTTGCCGTAATGTTGTTCCCGAAAGAACCCATTGATTTCCTCCGTTGCCGATTTCCGCCTCGAAACTCATAACATTAGTCGCCATGGTTACACGTTTCGGGAATGAGATGTCGGGAGGAGGGAAACACAGACTGCCGTACAAATGAAAAGGGCCTTCTTCTTCCTTCGGAGGTTCAAACTCGAGGACCAATCGGCTTCGGGAATCGTATCTCTCCATGTGGAAAGGGCAACTCCCTTTTTTTTCTATTTGCCGATATAAAACGATAGTATTTTCGGAGAAAACGTTTTGAATTGGACGATTTTTCCCAATGGAAACTACGGATTTGAATTTTATTATTTTGTAAGAGCGCTGCTTTCGGAAGGGAATCGCCAAACGGGGTGATAATTCGATTCAATTAACCTTTGTTCACAAAGAATGTGTCGGGCAGCATAAAAGGAAGGCGATCATCGCCACTTTCGGACCGGTTGCTCGACGTAGGACGAATGCAGAAACTAGAGGAAGACAGCGTTTAATTGATTGCTGCATCAATAGTTTAATGGTTTTCTCTTTGAAAAATTCCTACTTGTGGAGAGTATTCTTTTTCTTCAAAATATGCGAGCGTATTTGTGGGCGATAGGACTGGAGATACTTCACTGATTAACAATGGAGAGAACAGAGCCATTTCCTCCTTTTTTAGGCGCGTTTCGCTTCTAGCGTGAGCGCCTGTCGTCGGTCTGTCCGTCTGTCTGTCCGTCCGTCCGCATGTTAGTTCTCGGCTTCTACCAAACGGATTTTCATGAAATTTGATATTAAGGACTTACAATCAATGATAATAAGAACACAAACGAATCACGTAAGCCAATCAGGGGTAGCACTTTACTGGTGACAAAAATGAAATTTCCGTCATATCTTGCAAAGTATTGCTCATATCAAAATATTTTTCAAATAAAAGTTGCAGAACTGGTAAATTAGAGTATTTCTTTTCCTATACATTTTTATCGTACGAGTAGCCGTTATCAAGAAAATCAAACAAGAATGTCTAATACTCCATTGCCCGAAACGCGCCCATTTGTGATACGCTGTACACTTTCCTAACTTATTTCCTCTTTCTTTCCACATCCCTGCTTCGGCCGAACGCCTCCTCATAGCCCCCTCCGCCCCGCCCCGCCCCGCCTCTCCATTTCCGCCCCATTCGCCAGCCGTTTTGAGAATCCAATCTAATCGTTCGATTCGTTTGAGCATTTCGAGAATTTATCGGAATCGTTCGCTATCTTCGGATCGTCGCCAGAGATCGAACTCACACACCTCTCGTGATAAGGGGGCGTGGAGGATGGGACACGTGTGTGTTTGCGTGTCGTGTGGGGGGCGACATTTTGACATAGTTTGCTGCACACTCGTCAAAAAAACTCGGTTTCCGCTCCCGACAAATTGCATCTTGCCGCGTCGCGATAAATATGTTTAAACCGAATCGATTATAACTCGATAACCGTTCTCTTTCGGCGGCCATTTTGGCTGCTTCCGATGTAATTCTCGAGTCCGTGGAAAAGTCGCGGCGGAGAAATTCGATTTGATCCGACATTCTTTCGTTTTTTCCGAAATCTCGCTCGAATAGAAACGCACGCTCGGGTCGATCTCCGTGCCCTAATGCACACCTTGGCGCTTCTGGGGAATTCTCTCTTTCCATTAACAAAAAAAATCCGAAAGTATTTCGCTTGTTTCGCGGATTTGAGTTTTTCACCGTTCGGTGGTTTCGATGAACGGTCCTTTCACTCGCCAAAAGTTCTCTCGGTCACTCCATTCCTCTCTCGCTTTGCATCGCGGCTCTCCTCCGCTCATCTTGAGCATCCTGTCCCTTGGGGATACACCGCGAGCCGAATTCACTTTTTTCCACTCGGCGGAAAACGTGGCATTATTTTCCCTTGGAATTTCTTTCCAATAATTTCGAATTTTGCCAAATAATTTTTGCGTTTTCGAAAGCTTTCTTAACTAATGGATGTAATTAGGTTTCAAATGATAAGTATTTTTTAAAATTAATACGAAGTTAAGTCCAATTTATAAATAACGCGAGGTTTCCTTCTTGACGATCATAAAGAAGAGGTAATTTTTCGGGTAAACGGAAAAGTTTTACTAGAACTAATTCGGAGCTCGGTGTTATGATGCAGAAAAAATTAATAGAGTGAAATTGATGGTTTTGTTAAAACCTACAACTCTCTCTTCCTCAGTCTTGCAACTATTTTTCCTTCGCTTGAATTGTGCATTCTTTCGAAGCCTTTAAACTCATACTTTCTCTGTCTTCTTACTTTTTCGTGTGGCTTTTGCTCTTTTTTAAAGCCTGGCAACTTTTCTTCTCGCATCATTCTTTCCTGCTCATATCATGATCAAACATTTTTCATCCACACAAATACCATCCTACCATTCTAAGCACTACTTAACTAATAATTCTAAATTAAAAATCAATGATATTCAATAAAATTCAATCAAGTTAGGTAATATCAAATTTTATTATTTATTTCTTCTCTCTAGAGTCGTCTTGCACCAGTAAATGACCATTTGTCACTTCATTGGCCATCCAGATGCGATGAGTGGCATTTTATAGTATGGTGATGTTGATTGTACATACATGGACAAAAGTTATTCCAACACTTCAACTGATAGCTTATTTCTTTGCCCTCTTCCAGGTGATTCTATTAAGTGACATTTATTAATGATCACTAAATGTTTGACCGTTTATTGAAAAACCTATTTTATTGTCTTAAATTATTCTCTATTCTACATTTAAATCAAAATTCGAGTTGCATAACCTTTTTGAGCATAGGCTAAAGTTCCATAAATGATTGGACCATTGTAAACTTTTCTCGAACTTTCTGAGTCTTACTTGATCTTCCAATAATTACTTGTTACGATTTCAGGATTTTAGACCATAGTAAAAAATTTCCTTTGATAGATCGTGTTCCGATGTAAAAAAAAAACTGACCTCTCTTTCTGCTATTCTGTAAACGCGTTTCGACGCAAAACCGATTTCTGTGTGTGAGGCTTTTGTGTATCTAATGCTTTCAATCAAACATTTGCTATGCGTAGTTTCCGCCTGTAGTTTACTTTAGCTAGACAAATAAATAGAAGGCATTACATTTTTAGATTTCTCCTTAATTAAAAAGTGAATCATTTTAACCATTTTATCTTAATCGCGTCATGCTCTACATAACATTAGTTTACGTTTCACAATTAATTCTCATTGATATGATATCCGGTAATTCATATACAACTAACCGGTTATTTCCTTCACGGAAATGCCAGTCAAAACATCATATTAAACGTAAATGTGTTGCATATATAATGAAAAAGAAATATTTGCTAAGGTGTATCTAATATACAAAATTGACTTCGTCTTCGTCGGTGGGAAATCGGAACTATGTAATGATATTTTAAACAAACTTTCCGAGTAGCTAGAAGATTTACATTTGGTAGGAATGTTCGGTTCTTAAATTAGAAGCCATTTACGAAAAAGAAATTTGCAAAATCGACCCGGGTTCGATTCCCGAGAATGATTTCCATTCCTCATAAGATAACATGGAAAAATCGATATTTCGACCTGCAACCTTATTTTATTTTCTTATAAAAATTCACATATTTGACCTACGATTTTCGGACTTGGACTGTATTAAAGAAAAATAAATGCAGTTTCTTATTCTTATCGTCTTTTATCGCTTTCAAATCTAAATCTTTCGAATTTAACGTTTTAATATCATATTTTGACAAAATTTAGCGTTTTACATTGTTAAACTCGAAATCCTATTACTCTCACGTATGCTCCCGTTCTCTCCGGAGCTCCATGGACCCTCCCGACCCAATTCATAGGTATCAGAGATATCTCAGAATTAGTTTTTACTTTCTCCAATATACATAGTATAGAGAAAGTATTGTTTTCATGAAAAAATTCAAAATCGAGATTTCAACGGAAATACGATTTTACGTCACGTTGCCATGGTAAATGACATGTTTCTTTCTTTCGTATGTTTATCAATAAACTACTGTAAGGAATGTATTTTAATGAAACCCAGTACCTGTCAGATAAATCGGAATACGTAAGTTGAATCAAGTTTATTGGTGTCAGTTCACATTAAAATATATGTCTGGCATAACCCGGGCATCGCCGGGTACTTTCAGCTAGTTAATGATAAAAATACAATCGCGTGCGGTAAAATTTTCATCGAAGATTTTCAAGCTTCATGACTCTCATCGAACGATGAGAAGTGAAAGTCTGATCAACTCATGAAGAATATTGATCTCTCGAAAATAATATCTGTTTTTAAAACCACAAAGCGCTGTAATCGGTTCAATCAGAAAATTTTTGTTATGTGCAGGTGACTTAGGCAAGTTTGTACACATTTACTAGCTTAGAATTATCTTACTGCAGAATTAGAATCTAGTAATGTTACTACCACGGGTTATTTGTTTATTAAAGTTTGGGAAAGTGGAGATGTGAGAGGAAATAGAATAACGAAGCATGCAAGATGAGAATATCTGCCTTTATTTTAGTTTAACGAGTAAAGGACGTGAATTTAAATTATCTCTTCGTAATACCTACGTTTTACGGCGGATGGCTCTTCTGGTGTCACTAAAATTTCTCGTAATGGCATTTTTAAAACTCTCGTCAAGAGAGATTTCATGTTTTCCCTCTATTTCCTTACTTTCCTTATATTTACGCATTATTCCCAAATTTACCATCGGTACCATTAGATACTTTTTCATCGTTATATTTATTCCTTAATAATGGACACACGTATATATCAATTCAGTCAAGTTTTATTCAATAGCGTACGCGTTACATCTCGATGGAACAGTACCGCGTCCAATTTAATCACGGATCGCAATATACTGAGCAATTTTTTCGTTGGATTCCGAGATCGTACGCATTTTTGCCCTTTGCCACTTAACACCATATTTCTGTCTCCACTTTAATGCTGTGGTCACCCTTGCGAACTCCTTTCGACCGCCAATCACCGCCTCGGCGCGTTAAAGCTCACCCGCTCCCCGCCGCTCCTTCTCTCTCTCTCTCTCTCTCTCTCTCTCTCTCCTTCCGCCTGGTCCCATCTCTCTCTCTTTCCTCTTCCTTCCCCTCCCCATCCTCCCCCTCCTCCTCTCCTCCCCTCCCTCCATCTCCTCTCGCACTTGCTGGCGGCTCCTAGTTCTCACTCCCTTATTCCGACGTGCTTACACCCTATAACACTATGTCGCCGTCGTTTTGTCCCCTCTCCCTTGTCCACGTTTCTCCTTCATACATTTAGAGACTCCCATTCCCTCCTATTAACCCCTTTCTCTCTCTCACTTGCTTCTTTCTCCTTTGATTTTGCTCCAGATCACAAATATTTATCGCTTCAACGGAGTTAATGTTCTTGTTGGGTCCAGTTTATTGTACTTATATTCTCGGGTGCTTTCGAATCCAAAGGTTTTTTTTAATGACTAAACTTATGACGTTTCAGCGATCTTATTTTGTTATTCGTTTAATTTATAAGGTAATCTATACCAAATGAGTAAAATGGCTCTTTAAACCTTAGGTTATACTATAAATGCATACCTAAAAAATTCCATTGCTGGAATTTGGATACGAAAAAAAAAGATCACAATATAAGTCATTTTAAATTTAATTCATGCCTTAATTTCATAATGTACTGTAAAGAAAGATATTAGGGTTCAAAAACACCCTAGGTAAAACGTTTTAATCATAGTTCAATTTAAATCAAACTGAAAAGTAAAAAATATTTTTTGTACACACAGAACTTGCTATTAGCATATCAAAACATTTTGGTGCAACTGACTTACAATTAGTTCATAACCATTCATATACATGTAAAATTCAACCTAATAAACAAAAATCAAGAGATAATATCCTAGTATATTTATTTTGAATAAGTTTTATTCAACATGGAATTTAATATGCGTTAAATATTTTTAAATAAACAAAATTAAACTAAAAAGGATGTATTTCTTAAAGTTTTGAGAATTTCTGTTTGATATTTTGCGGACTTCTAAGTTTAATTAATCAATTTTTAGTTTTATACTATGTTTGAGTGTCATTGAGAATACTATGAAGTGCTGGGAAATTTTTAGTAAATTGAGGGTTATATATGTTTTGATATGCTAATAGCAAGTTCTGAGAGCCGAAAAAAAAATTTTTTAATTTTTAGTTTTAAATTAAATTATAATTAAAACCTTTTACCTCAGGAGCTTTTTAACTCCTAATTGTTTTTATATTTTCAGTTTTTATAAGAATCGTGTGTAATTTGATTTTAAATGAGTTTTATGAAGTTGTTTTAACAAAATATCTACAAAACTATGAAGATTATAACTTACAGCTTACAACTTTATCGTGCAACACCTAATGGAGGTGAACATTGCCAGTTTTATGGGTCGACAATTTAGAAGTAAATAGGTTTCTAAAAAGGTATAACAATGGAATATCCATTGAGTCGTTTTAGAGAAAATTGTCCTAAAAGATTTCACTGGAAAGAAATAAACAGATAAAGTGAATAAAAACATTTTTTTATTCAGGATGTTCTCTGTCCATCAGCCCCTGCGGCAATTTTTACAAATATAAAGTAGATTAGATTCAGACTACGAAATCTCCTGAAATAACATAGTTTATTCTTTCTGGGAAGAGAACCGGAATTCGCGTCAAAATTTCTCGAAAATATTTTTAAAATCGAAGAATTTACTAAGGACACGAAAATATAATTATTGGAGTGACAACTTAACTACTTTCGGTGGACTGCAGCTACAATTTTCTCCCAAGTGATATTGGATGATTCAAATTTTAGTTATCAAATTTTTATTATCTAAACCAAATAAAGTTTAAATAAAAAAATTGGTACAGGTGGGGAAAATACGATACAGTGTGAAAATTTCTTCTCCAATTCAGGCACGGAGAAGAGGGTGCCGCGCAACTGCACTCCTATTGGAGGCACATAAACGGCTGAGGGGTTGATCCGACGGTGTGCCGTTTGGGATTTTTTGGGCTGGCTGCAGCCATTTAAGGGAAAATGCGGAGGAATTGGGATTGGGTTCCTATATCTACGAGAATGGACCGTAAAGAGATTATTCTACCGTGCTGGCGACCATCGGACATGGGCGCAAATAGACAGAGAGACATGGAGAAAACCCGAAAAACAACAAAGCATAAGAAAGAGAAAAAGCAAGGAAAAGGGAGAAAACTTTATTTGATTCGAATGGCGTAGAAAATTGGGGCTAGGAAAGAATAATACTGTGATCTTACGCTGACTTTTTTCTTTTTAATTATTTATTAGTTTCTACACAGGATTTCCGGAGAGTCTCCCTTGAAATCTTTACAGATTTGTCCATATCCTTCGTCGCTGTTTAAGGAAAACTGGCCCATATGTATTAAGGGAAAGATATTTTTCGTCGACTGTCTTACTCTGATATCCTGTGTAATATTGATTTGCCCATAAATGATCCATCCGAGATTTTTCAATGGGAAAGTGATGCCGTAAAAAGACAAAACGGGCCACTGCTGAGGTAACCGTGAGTAATCAAAACCGTGAACGGCGGGCTATATCCCTCTATAAAAAGGAATCGAATCATTTACGCTCATAGCATCAATATATTCAATTATTTTAAATAATTACATTTCTTTTGTTAACTTTGTTTATAGAAAAAATCTTTTAAAGTATTAAATCGCAGCTTACTTGTAAAACATTTGGCGAACATTCCAACGTCTCAACATGTGAAAACTTTACAGTTTCTGGAAATATTCCGCGATGCTATTGCTACTTTATGTAAAAGTCGTTTTGGCGTACCCGATGTGAGGCGCGAACGAATTTATCAAGCGGAAATTCGAAAGAGCGTACGTAACCTACTGCATTTCAAAAGGTTTTCTTGCTCTCATAGCCTAATTCCTATATTCTTTTACCATTTTCTCATGTTTCCTCGGACATTTCTAATATCCATGCCCTCTCATCCTCATCTTGTCTCAAAGAGTAGCATGTAAATTGCGGCCGGCTTTATTACTGCTGTTATAAGTTTCCCGTTGTCGTACCCACGCCCATCCTATTAATTTAAAAATATACATGAACTCATAACAGTAAGTAGGCGTTTTAATGAATTTTATTAATATAGGCGGGGACAAAAAATTTGGGGGCGGCGTTGGAAGTAGGTAGGCATTGAAATGAACTTTCTCAACAGCGAAAAGACTTGATAACGCCTTTTTACGCATTAATTGTTGAGAATGTTTTGGCTGTATTTAAATGAGAAGAAAAATAAACTTCATTATTTCAGCAGTAATTAAGTACACGTGTGTGACATGACTCTAACCTTTTGGAAAGTGGAACTTCATAAGGTCATACGTCGATTCCCTTCGGAATTTCGTTTATTAATCTCATTAGAAAACAATGGAAAAACAACATGTCCACAACGAGCAAAGCTTACCATCAATGGATAACTATAATAGAAACTAATAATTTTGTTATTCAGATTTAGTATACTTTGCGTTAAATGCATTATAAATGAATTACAGTACTCCCGCGGTTTACGCGACTTCAGTTTTACTTTAGGAAAATGGTCGGAGTTTGCGCGACTCGTTTCGGTTTGCGCGAAGCTTTAAGGTCCGTCTACATCTTTCAAAACATTAGTTATCCCTTACAACTTGGTATGAAATAGGTCAAAATTAGCGCAGATGATAATAGTGAATTAAAAAAGATGAAAGTGATTACTTTTGAAGTTAAATTAGATGTAACTCAAATTTCGAAAAATCGGTTTCGGTTTACACAACAGTTTTCAGTAACGCGTCAATCGCGTAAACCGCGGGAGTGGTGTATTCATCTCAAGAGTTTTCAAAAATAAAGAAAATGTCATCCAATTCTCATTCTAACATAAGTAGGTTTTCCAAAGATACGATTTTAACCCGACTAAAGACAACGCGAACTACTTTGATGGTATATTTCCTTTTGGGTATATCAAGTACGCATTTCAGATACAAATTAGCTGTTTGCGATAGCAATTAATCGGTCGACCTAGAAAACATTGAATTTTTATACCTGTTCAGGTAATTCATTATTCGATTGAATTCAAGCTAGATAATTCATTTCGGAACGTTTATATTTGTCCAGTATTGCCATCAAAAATGCATGTTTCCGAAAAATCGATTCACACACAATTAAATCAACTTTTTATGCGGCCTGGCGGTTATAATCGGACGTCAACCTGTTCTATCCGCGGTCGCTTGGTATCGTGGCGGTGAGTTTTCTTTTTGGGGTAAAAGGTAGACTCACGAAGCGAGAGCTTATCATTGAAGGATTCGGAGAAGTAGACCACGCCACCCTTTAAGAGTTCCCACTTTGGGGCGGCGCGAGGTTCACAAAGGAGCCGCAATCCACATTTGAGGGTAGCTCTCTGCGGGGGTGAGCAGAAGAGTAGGCCGAGAGACGCTTCGCACGGGGGCGGGAAGAGTAGGGGCGAGGGACGCAGGAAGGCGATAGGTGCCCACTCCATTTCCGAACGACCCCTCTCGGTCGCCGACGCCGCCAGGGCCCACATGCCCGACGCCCCAAACGCCTCCCCTGCGACCTTCTCCCTTCATCCGCCCCCCCCCCCCCCTCTCATCCCTCGTCGCACCATCCATCCCCACCCTCCCCCCTCTCTCTCCCTAAGTGGGTAGATGCGGAGGCGCGGCGAAGGGGTGGAGGGGGTGGGGGAGAGGTTCGAGGATGGACAGGTGGATGGGGCGTGGCGGGGTAGTGGGTCAGGTGGGCAGGAAAATCGGTCTGGGAGGTTCGACGGGGGGTTGTATCGCTGCCGGCAGATGGGGTGGCGGTCGGGGTGGTCGGGGACAGAAACGTTCCGAGGGTGAGAGGGACTTCGGCCGAGCGTTCGGGACGCGGTCGGGGTGTGGATTTTTGGGCGTGGTGAAATTGCAGGTTGCCATGAGTGAGGAGGAGGCCTACTCCACGCTTATGGGGGCAGAGGAAAGAAAGTTCGGACGGGGAGGCGAGTGGCGGCCGGATTCGGCGGCCGTGGCGCTCGGAGGAGGGAGTCACGCGTGACGGACACGACTCGGGGGCATTCGAGCTGGTTGTTGTTGTGGGAAGGCTTTTTTTTTTTTGAGTTTCTAGGAAAACGGAAAAATATGAGGGCGTTATACGCCGCGGAAACGATTGCCGACGAGATCAGGAATAAAGTAGGAAATCGAAGGAGAAAATGGAGCCGCTTTGCGTTGCTAAGATATTTAATATTGGCACGCATCATACATATCTACGTTCTTACATTTGTATTTATGCACGCATGTGCGTATATTGTTGTTTGCGTACACCAGATTAATTGCCTGCCTTCTATAGCCAGGTTGAAACATTATACTGTACAAACTGAGAGAATTATCAAGCTCGTCTTATGAGCTATACTGATAAATTCTTCGTGTATCGAAATTATGTGAAACGATAACTATTTTTCCTCAGAGAGCTATTGTTTTACCGCAGAGACGTTCCTGCCGGCAATATTATGTCGCGAAATATGAAAAAGCGCACTCAAAAGTAGACCAATTTCGCTTACCAAATATTATGTTCGTTTTTAACAAAGAAAATTACTCACATTTGGAGAGAATGTTGAAAGCACGCCGATCGGACTGGTATGTTATTCTAGCCTTATCTGAAATCTCCGCTGTATGCTCTGAATTAATGAGTAAACTACATAGTAAATGATTTTTACTTTAATAAAACAATCTTCACATTAAACATATTTCAAAATGACAATAATATCAATATATGCACATTGAAACATTGCATTGTACTGCGGTGAAATGTCTTTGAGGAAAAAAATTCGGTACAGCAAAATTGATTTCCTATATCAATTGCTTTGTTCCTTATTTATTTATTGCGTGATAATTTTTCTTATAAATTAGAAATGTACGCCTTTCTATTTTGTGTCATACGTGATTATTTTTTTAAATAAACAAAATTTTACTCGAAAATGGACAGTTTTAAAAATAAATAGTCATGCAACGAATGACAATGTTAATTCGCGCACTGATAATATTGTATAGATCAAAAGAACACGATCATGTAAAATATTAGAGATTTAAATTGTAATCAAAGCATCAAATAAACGAATTATTCTTTCTTCCCGTTGATAGATGTTTATTCTTTCTGAAAGCGGCTTTTGCTTTCGCTATTCTAGTCCTTATTTCATCGGTACATGCATTTCGAATTTCTTGATGCTTAGTAGGTATTTACTCTCTGAAATTTGTTCTGATGGCTCCCCGCCAATTATTATGCCAAACTGTCTTTATTTGCCGATATTCGCATGAGCTTGAATTTTCCTGTATTTATTTTCATCCCGTATTTTCTACCTGTTATGACCAGTATCATTTTCTGGAGTTATTGCTTAATATCTTCATCGGCATAAACCAATTCACTCTTATGAAAGACCTTATGTCAGCATTCTTGGCTGCACTATATTCCCTTTTCTTATTTGATTATCACTGCACTGATAGCATTTCTGATTTTTCGTCATTTTCCGAAACAGAATTGGTTTTCTTCTAGCATTTATTCAGCCTTTTTCTTCAGCCTTTAGTGAGAATTCTTGTGATGGCCCTCGACACGTGCGATAGTAGGCTTACCGATCATTTTTAAAAGGAGGTGTAACTTCTAGGAAATTCTGTGGCCACTCTAATAAAGAAAGGAGTAGATTTAAATATGAAGGGAATCAATTCGCCACATATGGCGAGTGGCGAAGGGGTTGGACAACGGTGAGATAGTAAGTATGAAATTAATTATGATTTAATGACAGTTCACGAAAAAGGAGAAATATTCCAAGCCTCTCAATATGTTTGACTTCCCTTGTAAACAATCGTGTGAAATCGTTTACCCCTAATATTCGATCCCAGGTTCCGTTGCTTGGTAACACTTAAGAAATTTTCGTCTGCTTATCGTCTTAGGAAATGCCTCTGTTGAAGAAATACTGCGCCGTAAGAAAAAAACCCTAGTTATTTTGCTCTTATGCATTAACTGCTGCAAAAGACAATACTTAAAATATTCAGGAATACATTTTGCATCTGATCTGAGCCTGTGTTGGCAAACTTTGAAATGACTGTTTAAGAAAGACACAATGCATAATAAAGTGCAATAATGCTAACGCACATTACAGCAAACTAGGCTCCACTGACACCAGCTTTGTACCTCATAATCGCATTAAACGCTTTAATTTTATGTCGTTGATGATTTTGTGTTATTTTCGAACTGATATAAATTAATATGTGAAACCCTACTTGATATATGTGAAATCATTACAGTAAACTTTTACGGTTTTTTAAAAATAGTATCGGTTTCATATTTCGGTTTCGGGAACCGATTTCCAATATTTTCATGAATTTCTTTTCATTATTTTGATATTCACGGTGATTTTCCGAAACCCAACCATCAAGAAAGTGCGAAGGATTACTATACAACATTCTTTGAAGTAATCTGAACTGGCGTACAGCGTATTCACAATAAACGATTGTTTGAAACCTTCATTTTGCCTTCTATTATTTTTCATTTCATATATCTAGCTGCCAGCGCTAGGTAGAAATGATAAAAATTAAACGTTGCTTATGTCACGCCAAAAAAATTCTCCTGCCAATTCAAACTATTCGAAAACAAGAAATTAGTGCAATAATCGGAAAAAATAAATTAACCATACTTTTCTGGCATGACATTTTCGTGGGGATAGTTGCCGTGATGTTTAGTCATAAACTAATGTATATTCTATTTAAATGTTTTGGAGAAAATACTACTATAAAGCCCCTGTGAATGGCCTAAATTCACGCACGTAAGCATCCGCGGGTTAAATATAATCAAAATTTCAAAATACTGCTAAAATTGAAAATCTAAATCTAAAAATGGAAATTTCCAGACCATGAATATTTTCACAAACCAGAGTTGAACGGTTGATCCTAACTCATTCGAATATTGAACAGAAATGTAGTAAGTGAAATACGGCAGTTGCCAAAGAGAAAAATATAAGGAATCAACGCAGTGAAAATCTAAATCGAGTTCTTTCCTACAGTTTTTATATATATATATTTCCACCTTGTAAAATACTAATTCACCAGACAATAAATATCAGCGAAAGGGAAATAGCCGTACCAAATGATCGAAGGATTGTTAACCTAAAAGTGAACAGGTTTAATTCCTGTCTTATAAGGAAAGTTCAAGAAGAGTTTTAAAAAAATCTTCTGGTGCCACAAGCGCGTTTCTACATTGTTGTCCGAATTCGTATTTTTTCATCGAAGAAAGAAAGAGAGAAGAGAATTATTTTTATTTAGGTCGACATCGATACTGCGTAGCCCTTTCCTACTTTCATATTGGAATCAGAAAAAAAGAACTTGGAGTTTAAAAGATGTTTACCCTCTTCGTCCAAACCCAATTCAATCTCTATTTATATAAAGTGAAAAAACAAAACATTTTGAAATCACAGCCTACATCTGCGGGATAACTAGGACGATGCGAAAACGTTCATGAACATGGAAGTAAAGTTGAAGAAATAGGAACCGTTAGCGACTGAATTTTTAGGCAGAATAAGGGGATCAGAATCGATTCTAGAAGTAAAAGCTAGTTTTGAATGTTCCGGATATGCACAAAGGCATACGCTTCAACCGTAATGGGCGCTGATGGGTGTCGGTCGCCCTCCAAGGGGTTTAGTCTCGAAAGGGTTGGCCATATACGATTCCGAAGCGAATCGAAGGAATTTGCCTTTTTCACTGATGAATATGCATTATCCCTCCATAAATGCAGAAACGCTTAATTTTCGCCTCGTTCCTAAATTCTCCGAAAGAGAGGACGTTAGGTGAAACGTGGGAACATAAGTGTTATGTTTATATTCTTTGGTCATTTGCTTGAATTTAATGCATTTCTTATCCTCAGTTAAACCAGACGTTTTAATTATAAATCTACTTGATGGTTCATTTAACATTAGGCGCTAGTTTGTAATAACAATTACGGCATTGACCATGTAGGTATTTATCAAATGACTCAACGAAATAAGAACAACACGTCTCTAGGATTTATTGAACGTTTTTTTGAATTGGGCGTTTTTTAAAAAATTTTCGTCGATTAGTAAAATCTCGCGATGGTCTCGAACCTAACCCTTATCGCAAATAAATCATAAACTTGTTCATGAGTTGCGAGACGAGACTATTAATCTTCATCTCCTCTGACCAGGGAATTTTCAAATTTCCAGATAATCTTAGCCAGATGAAATTCGTCAGCTGAACATGTTTGCCGGAATTTGTCATCCGTTAAAGTAAACGTACCTTAAAGAAAAATCCTTCTTCTGCCAACAGATTGGATTGTTACTCGACTAGAGCTCGCATTAATTGGAATGTCGGAAGCGTATCGCTCGATAACGATCTCGCCGCTTTTTAGCTCGAGAATTTTCGTTGGCCGTAAACAGAAAAATTTCAGGTTTTTTGCCGGCTGACGGGTCCTTCACGGTACGCCGAAGGAAGCATAACACGATTTCACATAATGGAAAATACAATAAAATGGTCGCACCTCCGAAAAATTCACGCTACAAACGGTTCTTCTCTCTCAAATGTCCCAAGGGTTCATTTGTATATGTATTTATCAGTTCCTCATAAACAGCAGGTCAGGATCTTTTTTCTTTTAATGGGCTTAACACCAGTAGCAATGGCGATGGCATGCGCCCATGCCTCTGACAGCAATCGACCCTGCGAATCTATCATTAGGGTCAAAACACTTCTCTCACCCCTCTCTTTCTCTCTCTCATTACTCGTTTTTTGTGATCGGTTTTATTTTTCATCTTCTTTCGATTTAAAAAAATTCAATTCTTATTTTTGTTATCCGCAAGTCTTTTGTTTTGTCATCAATTTCTCCTACGCAATTTCATTCTGTTGTTTAGATTTTCCTAAGTGCTTTTCATTTGGACCTTCCACTTCTATTTTTTTAAATTATTTTGTTTTTTACTAGTTCTTAATTAACTTAGGATAATTAAATCTTTTCATCACTATTTAATATGTTTAATAGCATTAAAATTCTATTTTCCTATTGATTTTTTTCATTCGTTGTATTTGTGCAGATATGAATTCTTTTGATTCTAAAAAGAATCTCAGTGAATCAGCAATTACAGCCAAAGTTCGCTACTTTGTAGCTGGTTAACGCAAATATTTTCTTGCTAAAAGAGCGACTTATTTCGTTCGTCTTATTCAAGGTATAGAGGTGATCTCGAAAACTCATAAAATTTCTCATTTTAGAAGTTGCTGGCTAATATAGGATTTTTTCGGAGAAATTCGGTGCATAGTAAAGTATTTTTAGTCCCTCTTTCAATTGGACAAAGCTGTAGACCTGTCATATTATCGCTTAATTAAACTCCAGTCACACGAAAAGGTGAAACTAGATAGGTCAGGTTAATAGATTTTTTTACTTCTAGTTTAATGCTACGTTTCCTTTGAAAATTTAATTACAGAGAACAATTTTTATAATTACTACTAAACCGCCACTACTGATTCCGTCTTTACGCAGTTCCATGTAACAAAACATTTTTCGTGTTTTAAGTCCAATAGGGTGAACATAGTGTATTCACACTAGTTGTAGAAAATAATACAGCATCTGTTTTCAGCATTGTTTTCATAAAAATTAAATGAATTGTCCTTCTATCTCTGCTATATAAATGTTAAACATGTGTATGCTATCTCCAATTAACTTTTATTTGATTGATTTTAGGCATTTTGTCGCCGTAAAAAAATAATTTTCATGTATATAAATAGTATATGTACAATTCCCATCGCAAAGATTGAATAACCCATATAACTCGTACCTATTGCATTGTAGGCCTCAACAGAGATGAGTATTCTCTCTACGATTGTAATATGCAACTTAAGAATACGGGGTTATTGTCTGTGTGGCCTTTTTATGACGGTCGACTTTTTCATTTGATTGCTACAAGACAAAACACGCTTGTTCAGTTTGGAACTTAATAACCGATATGACGTTTTACATTCTTCTGATATTTTTAAGAGTAATTTTTTCGCATTCTAATTCAGTCTTTCAATTATTGTAAGGTGATAACTATCCTGAATTGATAGGATTATTCCTGCTTTCATACAGCTTTCAATGCGATTAATATACCTCAACTTATATATGTGTACGTTTGTGTATGTGCATTCGTAGGTGAATCATAAGTTTTAAAAGTGTAGTATCTTAATCGACAAATAAAAGTGAAGCCGTGAAAAACAGGTCAGGCCAAAGAGAGGCCTCATAAAACACCCAAATTGTATATTTCAGGCTGCCATTTCCAAGCAATATTTTATTCCAGTGAAGTAATTGTTTCCGATAAACGTGCTCTTGCAATTTGATACCTCGCGCAGACCTCAGAATTCAAGGAAAAAAAAAGATTGTCAGAAGAATCTAATCTCTTCGCGCTCTAGCGCACAAACTGAAACGGAGAAACTCTTTACGTTTAAAATTAGAAAAATGTTTGAAATGTTGTTAATTAACTATGAAAATAAGCTATAAATTCCGTTTTTGTGGCATGTAGAATTGCCAGACAGTGTTTGAAGATCACGGAGCGTGAACACGGGCGTGGGACGAGAGAGAAAGAGAGCTTGTTTTCGGGAAAATGTGTGTGGAGAGAAAGATAGAGAAGCGACCCGTATTGCAGTTGCCGTAATGAATAATGCATGGGACCTTATCTTTGAGATAAGGAATCGGCAAATTTATTTATGATTTCATCCGGTTCTCATATAACAATGTGCCGAAAACGACCACTTACATTCTATCACAAGTTTAAATTTACTATTTTTCGAAATTTTTTTGAGCTTATTCTACGTTCTTCTTATATGAAAACCATACACGGTCAAATAAAAATGTATGAATTATTTTAAATATATTTCTATTTTCTCAAAAAGCAGGGATATATCTACCTCTTAACTGTTATTATTTATCTGTAAATCTATCATACAATAGAATTAAGTGGCCCCACATTTTCTAGGTCAATATAGCATATCGCGATTAAAACAAATTATAGAAAATGAAATACACAGCGGTATCGTATTTACGGAGGGGCATCTAAGTAATGAATATTTAGATTTTATCATAGCTTAGGAGATGGAGTAGGTGGGAGAGAAAACGTGAAAAGATTCAGAATATCGTTTTCATTATAAAGTTGCTTTAGATATAACAGCATGTTATTACCTAGACCCACTTGACATCGCTACACGTGGGAGGAGCGTCCTATAAGTTATGGCGGGTTGCGAAATCAAATTTTCCTGTAGTATACCAAACTGTAAAAGTAGAAGATACTTTCTTAGAAGACTTTTTGTGACGGATGTTTACAATTTTAACTGAAAAAAACATGGCAACGCACTAGGTAGACGAATATTATCAAAATATAAATAAAATTGATACCTATTAAATCACTCAAATAATTCCGAAGCTTGTCTTCGGAGATAGTGTGGGTGATATTTGTCCGATGAAGAGGCTTGCTAATGTAAGGTGTTTCGAAAATGCATTTCATGATTCAGGGTGTGAATTTAGGAGATAAAATTGAACCAAAAGGTTCCTCTCAACATAGGTCGACAAACGCTTCCACTTTGTGCTGTCGATGATACTTAACAAATGAAGACTGACATCAGCCAAACGAGCCGTTTGTTCATATTCATGTTTTACAGCAAGTATTCTAAGACACCTCTACACGCGCTTCTATGCGGGATAATGAAGACTGATACACATTCCTGGATAAACCTGACCTTTTTCACCGAAGTCTTGCCCGTGCTGTCATAGTAGATCGACACCACAAAGGTATAGTAGCTCAGCTAGTCAACGTTCCTCGATCTATATTGATAAGAACTTTTTACTTCATATGGATCACTGAATTCTCACCCTGAAATATGAAACGCCCTGTATATGTAGTGTTATATACTACTAGCAGACGGTGCTTGCAGAATGAAAGCATTTCAGCCTATTCTGAATAATGGCGTAAAAGCAATTTCGGATTTTTTTCCGTCAGTTGTGATCTAAAACCTCTAATAGTGCCACATTTCAAGTCTCTAACTCATCTGGAAGTGCCTCGTAATTTTACAATTTCGGATGTTTTTCATCCTTTGTAACCAAAAGCCTATTATCGTACCAAATTTCAAGTCTATAGCTCATCTAGAAATGCCTTATAATTTTTATCCTATTATGGAGAAATAACGAGACAAAAGAGATCCAAAAAATTGGAATGTTTACAATTTCAGATTGTTTCCATCGGTCGTTACCATAAACCTATAACCGTGCCAAATTTCATGGAAGTGCCTTATAATTTATGTATTCCTCCTATGTAAGAAGCAGCAATATATTATAGATACAGCATTATTATATAAAAATCTACAACATTAATTCATTACTCGAGACTTATTAATGTCAATTATGAAATATGGAATGATAAATAGAAAAAGATGTAAAATCTATACTTAACTATAATTCCCGATTTGTACAAAGAAATGGGGTAGATAAAATCATCTGTGTTTGTAATATAAACCATCAAGTCAGCTACACGTTATTTGCACAAAATGTTATTACAATTGGAATTTCGCCTTTGGTTCTTCGCAAACGATGTTTATTCGAAGTGACGCGGCGTTTAACGAAAACTATCCCTTATTAATCGTATAGCGGAGCCTTATTCTATAAAAGACATGTCAAACTGGCTGTCCTTTCTGTGGCCCGAATGCGAATATTTAATTATCGTTCAAAATTTTATATAAATACTTAATTTTTGTGAAAAATAGGCAAGATTTTTTCTTAGCTTAAATGTATGGTATAATGTGTTTTATAAATTATTGTGTTTTTTTGCAGAACAGAAGTCCTATATTCTAGAAAGGTGTACTTTTTCCAATTCTGACCTTCGTTAAATAATGCAGCCCTTACATATCATCCATTGATTTAATGCGGCCCTGATGCCTCGTTGAGTTTATATAATTTAATGTTTTAGAATAAAACTTGAAATATGACGTTACAGGCTCACTACCTACTTGAAAACGTATATTTTGATTTGTTGAGAGAACTACATATTGTGAAGAGAAATAAAAATCACTCTCACTCTCACATCACCTGCTATCAATAACTGATTCATTCCAACTCATTCCTTCCCCTCTTACCTCCAACTCTCCTGCACCGTTTGCCTATGCAGGTACATACACACCTCGCTTAACGAAGCCTCTGGGAACGAAGCTCCTTTATAACGAAGACGGAAATTCCGCAGTGAGAATTCGAATAAGTCGGAAATTTTTCAAATTAGTATACGCGTTTTATACGGCTAAGGTGGCCGAGACAGGAATTGATACTGGCGCTGATTACATTTCGAAGCTTCGATAACCTTGTATCATATGAGTTAGTTTTACTCTTTAACTCGAAGTAGCCAGTTCCGAGTGTTATAGCTTAAGAAACCTCTCATTTTCGTATTGAAGGGACGTACGTTCATTTATCATTTTTACTATTTTTTTATTGTGATCAAGTCAATTAATAACCCAGTGTGTCCTCCAAACTTCCTTCAAGTGTAAGTGGGTTTAATAAGCAAAAAGTTTGACGTAAATCTATTTCTTTAGAAACAAAGATTCAAGTCATAAGACTACATAGTCCATCTTCGAAACAAGTACTAAGGCTTCTTCCCTCCGTTTTGTCCCTGTCATATACACTACCACCGATGCGAAATAGGAGTAAATGAACCTCAGAAAAACGCTGTCGTTTTGTTTTAATACTCATTGTAGCTTTAGAAATTTCAAAATGCTCATTGCATGTTTACCAGCACTTTTGTCTGTTTCTTTTATTCTATGCTGAAGTTTTGGTACTAAAACCCCTTTTTCTGAAGCCCTATAACGCATCCCTACCTTTCTTATATAATTTATACCTCTGGTAACGAAGTTTCCGATAACGAAGTGCTGCCGTGGAACGCATCTACTTCGTTAACCGAGGTATATCTCTATATACAAAACTCCCAATTTTCTTATTGCATGATGTTTTAGTAATACTGCGAAACCGATCGTGTTGCATAAAGTTGTGTGGAAATGTTCTTCATTTCCTCAAGTAACAATGACTTTCCACAAATTTGCACCTGATTTTGTTGAATTTAATTCATAAAGATTCTCGAGCTGCGATTTTTTCACTATTTATTCTACCAAGGCTATAAAATATTTTATCAAATGAGTGAAGATTTGAGTTTCAAGCTACACGAGACGTTATTTTGTGACGCAATTCGTTCGTTGAAGCGTCCCTTTCAGATTTAAAAATTTATTCTATAAAATATATACCTATACGTACTTATAAACACGATGTATGTACTATAGTTAAGGGAGGCGATTTCAGAATGACAGAGAGACGCGGGTGAAAGATGGCCAATTTTTCGCGTTACTGTTGGATAAATAAATAAAAATTTTTATTGCTCTGCCTTCTTATTGTTCAGTTCAGCAAGACATGAAGACAAATCTAAATATTGGAACTTTTTGTAAAAAAAGAGCTGAAACACGACTGCTGTTATCAAAGAACTCTCGTGAAACTTCGCTTCACAATATACGAACCACTTGCATCTCCAAGCACACGAAGGAAAATGAAGGAATCGATTTTTGCCAACCGAGAAGGGAAAGTCTATAATCGCTACGTAGATAAAGCACGCGCAAAAGGAATTTTCTCTCAAGCGTTAGAAATGAGGCTTAAGCAGGAAAAAATGTCGATGAAAGATTTGCCTTTGCTTTGCTTTGCCTTAAAAAAACACGAGAAGTATTTATCCACGCTAGCTTTAGACAGTCTATCAGAAAATATTCCAGAAAACACCATCGAAAAACATCTGTGTAATTGTGTGTGAAACTGTCTTTTCCAATGGAGATTGTTTGAAAGTTGTTTTTCTAAATCAATATTTACTAGTAACCTCAATATGCGTAGTAACATGTGGCGTCTAAATACGATCATGGCGACAGTCTCAGCTGCGTATTGAACCGATGGTTACATCCGATTTTGAAGAACTGTACACAATTCAGGATGGAATTATCAGAAGCTGTTCCCCGTTTTGTTTTTATTAACACTGAATCGGTCGCTCGGCGTAATTTTTTACCCCAGCCAGATGTTTTTCACTGACATGATTTTTCGACCGATTTCTTCTTCCTGTCCTGTCTCTTTTCATTTCCAATAATGCTAACTTTACATTGCACTCACGTAACATTTTATTATATGCATTCTTTTTTCTTTCATCTTGTTTGTATTTGATAATGGAAGAAGCGACTGTCTAGTCTCATTCTCGTCCTAATAAAGAAGTGTATTTATCTATCTGCCCCTTTGCATACTCTCCTAGAATTACATTGGGAACCTTTTGGCGTAAAAAAATCCCTCCTCGTTTAATATTTCGTCGAGTTCAGTAAATGTTTATGTGGCTATGCAATAGCTTACGCCAGTGCTCCCTCAACCTTTTTTGATCCACGGCACACCTTCATGCATGCTTTAAAACATCGCGGCATACCAAACCACCCGTAATTAATTTCACTGCGTAAATACACATTTTTAAAGAAAAAACTAGCATGAAACAAGTAAAAGTCGCAATTATATTATATTGTTATAATTGATAAAGTAATATTTAAATAATTGTATAATTTTATTGTAAATTAAGTACATACATAATTGAACGTGTAAAAATGTTATACTCTTCGACAGAGAATTGAGGCTTTCCTTTTTGGTCCAAAGACGCTTTATATTTGGCTCAATAATAGTCAGAGCTTCAAGAAATTCTTCATCTAGGTTCTTCAAACATGTTCTTTTTTATTTTTAATATGGGCATAAATACGTTGCTGGATTTGGAACGTCATATCGATGGCATATTCAGATATTGAAGGATTTTCACATCTTTAGCTTTTAGCCAAAATATATCTAAAGGTATCATACTAATTTGAAGTTGCTAAGATTTATCAATTCCTCTCGTAGTTTCAGGATAAATTCCTTGGATGATTAAATTTATACGAATTTGTTTGTTTCGAACGCTTTTGTGAAAATTAGATATCATCATTGTGCGGCGCACCGGTTGGGAAGCACTGGGTTACGCAAAGAAAACACGTCTGCTACGTTACAATGAATTTGTTTTGGAATTTACGGAGTCGCTATAACCGTTTTTGTTTGTTTTCTACTTTTTGGACGTTTTCTGAACGCGTCGTACTTCCAGAGGCTTTCATTGACGCAGCAATATTTCCTCTTCCTTGTTGTTCGACTTGGCGAATGTAAATGACTGATGATTAAAATCATTGCAAAACCCGCTCGATCAATGCCGAGTTAATCGCTTTACACTCCAATTGTGCTTTTATGCGCTCTTTTGCCGTTTCCTGTTTTAACAAATTTTAATATTAACGTTGATTTAGGAGTCATTCCATCCAATAATATAGACAGATGGATAGCGGTCGTATTGTTAATATATTTGAACATTAGAAGGGGAAAGTGAGAGATGGGGAGGAAATAGTTTGGAGTCGAACTACGTAATAAAGGACTCAATCAAAATGCTCTTCGAATCCCTCTCAATACACGAATAGTTTCCGCCTCAATTGGCAGTGTCTATTATTTACAAAAAAAAAACAGCGTAGAATTATAATTTCCGTTTTAATGGCCGTTAGATTTATGTCAGGAATTCGTTAATTAGATTCATCTGCGACCGAATGAGTGATTTTTTATCGTTTTCACGGGGATAATTTGATCTCGTTTCAAACAAATCGAACTTTTCGTCTATAATTCGAAGAACCTATCACATTACATGTCTTTTCCATCTAAATCTGTATTTTCCGTGATCTCTTCGCACATTATTGCTAATCGTGGACCCGCCGAACCAGTTAATACATTATTACCCGTATTTATAGACTTAAATTATCACATAGGCCGTGTTAATACAGAAGATTATAAAACGTAACCTTTAATGAAACAATATGTTATTTTAAAATAAACATGCTCGTCAGATCAGCTACGTAGCAAAGGGAATTAGTTAATAATGATAAAATTCAGTTTAGCCTTTTAATAGTTTGCGGGAATTTATTTCGTATCTACTCAAATGATGGACACATCGACCTTCATGATCTTATGAGAAATTCATTATGCATAAACGCTTGTTCGCTAACCGACTTAACTGACTACCCTTCAGAGGTATTTCGCTCACTAAACGATTGCTGAGAAAGGCGTAGCAGAAAATATATACCTTCCACGCTCAAAATTTTGGGGTCCCGCTATAAAATTACGGAAAATACGACTCACAGAGGAGCGGGGCGCTCCTTCCATGTTGCACGTGGTGCAGGGGCCTTCACTACGCCCATGGTTGGAGAGCTTGATGGATAAATCAGTTGGAAATGACTACGTCCGCGATTGAAAAGGATGGTTAAAGTGATACATTACTAGTAATTTGTACACACAAACTATTTAAAGCGCTACCATTGGCGCAAAATACGCACGCTAGAACGACTCGGAGTAAAATGTTGTCATTGGATGCCTTCAACCTCTCTTCGGAGTATTTTAGAACTCTCCATAAAAACTTCTCATTTCAGCGCATCAGAAAATCTGGCGAACGACCTTTAGGGGGCGAAAAACGCTCTCGGCGACACCACGATTGCGGTGCGCGGAGAGAATTGCCTCGTTATATGTAGAGAGCCGCCGAGAAGAACAGTTCTGACACACGACGCCCCTGCGGAATTAATAATGTGTTGGGTGCGGTCGCTAGCGCACTCGAAGCATAAATGCTGTCACAAAATACGTCATTATGCATAGCGAGAGAGGTGGATGAGGAACGTAAGGCGATTCGATAAAATGAGAATATAACCATTTAAGATGCTCAGTTTATCGACCAGCAGTGGAGTGTAAGATTTGCAAGTAGCGAGAAAATAGTACGTTTTTCGAGAAGGAAATAGTATCTCATGTTTTCCGAAAAGTAGAGAGTGTAAAAATGTCCCAATAATCATTATTGTTTTCTAATTATTATTATTATTTTGGAGAAAGAATAACAATAATGAATATTTGAAAGGATACGGCTCGTGAGGTAAATTATCCAGATGAATGTCATTACAGCCTTCTCTCTGTTATCATTAATCATTTTAAAATTAGTGTTGAATTATCTCTTATTAGGATTACTGCACGTGCTTGGTCGATTGGAACGTTTAATAATAAGCATTGAAATGTATCCGCTGTTAAGTCTATCATCCAACTAGTCAAACGGTTCTTCTGAAGTTTCCTTCTCATACATGGGTAAGTTACCAATCAAGCCAGCCGATGCATAAAAAACGAATAATATCGATTTCTTCCACCGAACGAAAGCTATGCACGTGCATTTTGTTTGCGCATCCGTTCCCAGGATTCTCTAGAAATTCAAATAATAAATGGCCGCGCGTATGGTTACACGATTAATCAATACCGACGTTGTGGATGGATATAGACCTCGATAATGGGATTTGTGCGATATGAGTTGAGACAAAATGTTTAATCCTTCATAAAGATGAGATTGAATGAAAATTTTACTTTTTTCATTGAAATTTACGTTTTTAATTTTCATTCTCAATTAAAAAATTATTGGCTCTGTCTTCATATCTTCCGCAATATTTTTTTACAAAATGTTGCTCATTTACATTGTAAATTGTACATCTCATAGCCTAAGTTCTAAAATTAAAAGATAATCTGTTACCTGAAAAGTTCTGTTTACATGTACTATCAAGTATAAGGAAATGCATTCCTCGGATTATACTAATATATTGCGATGAATAGAATGGAAATATAAGATAAGGGTATTCTTATACCAGGCGGTTATTATATGTGAGAAGAGAAGCACCCGAAAAGAGAATGTATCCATCGAAAGAAAAACGGTTTAATATGAACCCGCCTCGATGAAAGAGAAATGGCCGACTGTTGGTGAAATACACCGGCACGGTTTACTTGGTTATTCTCCTCTAAGATATATTTAAAAGAAATATGAGGCTATAAAATGACGAATAAATTAATTTTATTAAACCGCGAACGCACATTTCACCAATGGAAGAGATGGGCTTTTTGAAATGACGTGAACAATTTGCCGGAGCAAATAAAGGAATTTAAAAGGGTATTGACAAAGGACGGGTTACAAAGTATTGGATTTTCGGAACATATCGAAGAAATGGGAAAATTAAGATCAAAACAAACAAAGTATTTTGAATCCAGAGCCACGGTTCGAACAAAGGACTCGTGTATGGTAGGAATGAAGTTCGGAAATAAGCGAGTGCATTTGAAAAGAAAAATCGGTGATTATAATCACCAATGTTATTACTCTGCCATACAAATGAATCCGTTAATGAAGCAAAATTTTCCTCTATTCTTTGGTATCAACAACGGATTAGTTAGAATTCCTTCATCGATAGAAAGGGTGTCTAAATAAATAGATTCATCTACTTTGGCTTAAGGTCGAAGAGATATAGGTCGTCTGACATTTCTGGAATATATTGGACTATAGTCTGTTCAATATCTAAAGCTCTTAGCCTTGAAAACGGGGCGTACGCCACTTAGCAGCAGCCAACAGGAGACGGTTCATTTGGCAAGGCTGCGGGGGGGAGGACTCAGTGTTACTCTTGATTTCGAAGCGTTCACATTGGTCTGCGTTGCCATTTCTACAGCCGTTTCCTTGCTGTTGCTGTTCGTGATTGGGTATCTGTCTTCTCGCGCGAAAGTTTTGAGGGGCGATGGAAGGGGAAACGTTCGTGATTGGCTACTTGCTCTATGAAGGCCAAGAGACTTTAGATAGTGAACAGAGTATAGTAAGGAGAAAAAGCGCGGAGAGGGGGGAGGGGGGGAAGAGGGAGAGGGATGCCGAAATTTCTTCTCGCCCACCAATCGCACGCGCGAATAAAGCGAAGGGGGACATTTTCCCTGCTCTTGAATAGTTTCACACCGGGAGCGTTGACAACGAAACCCAAAACTCAAGGCAGTGCAGGGCAAACCACGCCTCCGCCACAGCTCAAGTGGAAGGTGGTGGGAGAAGGGTAGGGAGAGAGAGAGGGGGGGGGTTAAGGAAAGAGGTCGGGTGAGGGAAAGAGTGGAGGAGGGGGCAGGGAGGTCTGAAGGGGAAGGGGTGTGGAGGAGAGGGGAGAAAGGATAAAAGGTGAGTGGAGGAAAGAGAAGAGAAGATGAAGATAGGGTGGGCTATGCAAGAGGAGGGTGAGGATCTAGAGGAGATGGTCAGGGATGGGAGGAGAGAAGGGGAAGAAAGAGGGTCAAGGAGGGAAAGGGGTCTTGAGCTGCTTAAGAGGGGAAGGTTTTTTTGGAGGAGAAGGGAGGCGTAAATTCCAGAGGTTGTCGGGAGAGGGAGAGAGAGGTGAGAGGCACAATGTGGTGTGATGGAAGGGTATATGTGTGTGTGTATGTATATACGTTCATCAGTATATATTTATGTATGTGTTCCTGTGAACACTGTGTGAGAAAGGGAGAGTGGGAGAGAGTGCAAGGGGCGCGAGAGAAAGGGAAAGGATCCCGAAGATTGAATGCAGCTGCGAGAATGTGAAAAAAAGAAGAGATATACCTTTGCATTCCGCGTCGATAAAACGACCTTCAGAACTCACATTCTAAACTGTTATTACTTTCATTACTCCGAGCACATTTAAATTCGAGTTACACTATAATAATTGAATATAAGATCTCATTTATGCTTTACCTAATCTTGAACTCTATTTCACTCCGAGTTGTAAAATAAAAAATTTTCTACGAAATGGGGACTCTATGCACTTTTCTGAAGGACGTGCTATTTAAATTATGCTATTGTTATTACAAAGTAAAAGCAAAGAACGAACTGCATATGAAGTTGGTGGAATAGGGCAGTAAAGAATATTTTTTCATGTACTTTTACCTCAAATTCGTTGCAGATTATCTAAATGCATAAGTTCGAATCGTCATATTAACGTTTACAACGCACGCACAGCAGCGACTCGTTCCCGGATTTGAACTTGGAACGTTTTCCTCAAAAATGACAGGCGTTACAAAAAGAGTTTTTAACGCGACATAATCTACGGAAAAAGTTGACCGAAAATAGATAAGAAAAACGATTAAAAATCGAAATATTTTTTAAGGAAATAAATCGAAGCACGCGGCTGGTTGTTTAGCAAGTGGCCAAAAACGTGGTCGCGGAATGAAGACGAAATAGAATACGGCGTAGGAGATTGCTGCGCAAAAATCTCCCTCAATGGCAGCGAAAAAGAGAAATATTCGGAAAATAAAAAAGCAAACCGTGCGCCGCGAAGTGAAAAGCAATGGACGAGAGAGAGAGAGGAAAAGCACAATATGTCATGGAAAAAAGCAAAGCGAGAGAAGCAGCGCAGCACAGATGAGGGGATAGATAGAGGGTGCGGGAGGGAGGGAGAGAGAGAGAGGGGAGGGAGGGAGGGGGGGGGGGGGAGGGGGAGAGAGAGGGGAGGGAGGGGTGCGCCGAAAGTGAAAACGAGAGGGCGTTATTGATACGCGTCGCAATGAGGGTTTAGCGTCACGGCGGCCATATTTGCAAGGCACTCCCGAATCCCCGCTCTCTTTTAGCCTTTTGCAACCCAACCCCGGATTTTACGGCAGTGCGCAGTGCATGGCAAGGGGTGCGTGGGTACTCGAGGGAAAAAATATATACGAGCGAGGAAAAGCGGGAGGGAAGGAAGGATAGGGAGAGAGAAAGGAAGAAAGAGTGAAAGGGAGAGTGGAGGGGGGAGGAGGAGTTCGTCGAGAATTGCAGTTTATGCGAGCGACCCGCGGAGAGAATCTTCAATCCGTCGACCGTTCGCCGAAAATCGAACGGACGATTTTCGAGATATCTTTTGGGAGGAAGACCGTTTCGGTTTCGGGATGAGTACGAATCGGCGGACCCGCGGGGCGAAGGCGAGCGGGAAAGGGATGTTTTTAAGAGGCGGCTTACGGGCCTCTCGGCTACCTGGCGGTGAAAGGAGAGAAGAGCAGGGGGGAAGAGAGAGGGGGAGAGAATATGGAGAGGCATAAAGCGTTACTGGATGCTCAAAAACTCCCAAAATCCCGGGTTTCTTCCCCCCTCTTTTCCGAACCTCCTTCCAGCCTTCATACAACAGACACTCTCCCTCCCTCTCTTCTCTCCCTCACCACATCCAATAGCGAAACCTCCCCCTCTCCCTACCTCCCTCTCTCCCTCTCTCTCTCCTTCCATCTCCTACCCTCGTGGCGGGCCATCCTCCTTCGCCATGGCCCCACTCTCTCTCTCTCTCTTTCTCTCGTAGTTTCGTAATGATCCGGCAGAGTGCTCTCCCCCCGTGGCGCATCCTGGCGGCAGCGGCGGGCGTTATCGCGGGAGAGGGAGTCGCATCTAATGCTACTCCGGGGCGGAGGGAGGATAGGGTTGTTTTTGGGGGGGAGGGGCGGTTAGGGGGCGGGGGTGTGCCGCTCAGAGAGGGGAGCGCTCATTTGGGGGCACGGCGGGCGGGGAGAAGAGGAGGAGGAGGGAGGGGGGAGGCGGAGGAGGGAGAAGATGGCGTTTAGCGTGCCACGTCACGCGGCCGCATTCCCCAGTCGCCAAAAGTTGGCGCGGATAACGCGTTTGAGGTGACCGGCGGTCATCCCGCGCAGGGGACACCTTTTACAGTTAACTCGGGAGATCGCGCGAAAAAAAACTTCGCCAAAAACCAATCGCGAATATGTATGTATATATAGAACTTTGGGAATGTTTTTTGGGTTGCCATTTCTCTCGCGAATAAGGTTATGCCTCGCCGACCTTTCCTCTATTGCTCGGCTGAGAGAGAAAGACGGAGAGGGAGTTAGAGGGCCAAAAGGAGGGAGAAGGTCCTCCGCACATTCTCTCCGTGTTCGCGATTCGATGAAGGAAAGCGAGGTATGCGATCTGAGAGCGGCGTGTGAGCGTCGAATTCTTCGAGGATGAGAAAACAATTGACACTCAAATTAGCGAAACCGAGATCGCCGTTTCGGAGTCCGCGAACATAATGCACCCTTGGCTTCTTCTGTGATAAAATTTTGTTTGTTTTGCATGATCACGTGAAGGAATCTGATGATCACATGCAGACGCCAGATGGCGGGCATTAAGTTGAAGGCGAGGGAGAGAGAGAAAAAAAGAAAGAGAAAAAGGGAGGTCTCGTTTGAAATCGTGTTTTTTTACATTGCCTATATCCGAGACTCAGTACGCGTGCTAGAAGAGAATCTTGACTAAGGGATTAATAAATCGATTAACTTTGCCATTTCGAATTATTCGCGTAACGGACTGTCGCGTCTGTGCCACACTGGGCAATTTCAGGGTCATTTTTAGCCACGGATGAATAAAACGTGTTTGTTTCTTATTCCAAAGTAAGTAGATGATCTTTCATTAACTCTTTATTTGATGGCTGGTATATTTCCTTTGAAGAATTTAGGAATATTATGTGATCTATTACGAATTAGTTCGCTGAAGTTATTGTATCTATGTAATGATTAATTATCTCCTTCAAAGTTAAATTAATGCCTTATGAATCAAATTTCTCAGTAGCATAACATGAATGTGAGGTTATAATCACATACTCTCGCAATGTCGAGCTTTTAATTATTTTTTGGAATATATTTCTTAAAGAAGCTAGTCACTCTGAGCAATCTTAGCAGTGAATTCACATGATGAGGAACCAAACACTAATTAGCCTCCTAAATGTAAATATTTAGGTTAATGCCAGTGCAAGAATCCTTCCATATCCAATTCTCATTCTAGAGAATTTGTTTATTCTACTAATTATTTATTATTATTTTAACATTTGCGCATAATATTTACAAAAATATTATTATATTTCACTCACCAAACCCATAAAATCAACAAAAATTCTGGCAGCCTTTGAGTTATTCATCGCAAGTTATGCTATGAAATGCTCACTCGATAGTTTGCAGTTTGCGAAATACCTCGGCGGAGGGCGCTAGATTTTGGGAGAACTCGCCACGCTGGCAGCTAAGCAGACGGCAATGGCTAACGCGCACTTCTTTATATCTCCTAGCAACCGCCAGGTTCCAACTTGCAAAATCAAAAGAAAAAAAATCCTTCGACTCGCCAACTCTGCTCAATCACGTTTTAAGACCGGGAAATGTCTATGCAACACCACTCTATCGTTCCATTAAAAAAATCGCAGAAACAACAGACGGAGTTCTCACGGGATTTCATTCTTTGCCCGTATCTCGATCGAGAAAATATTCGTACGCGAAATCGTAAGACTCTTATTCACATCGACGAAAACGCACAAATTTTCGCGGAACGAAAGCCTTATTCTTCTAAACTTAGCCTCCGCTTAGAGCTTTTCTACGAAACGGAACGCGTTTTCGAATCCCCCTTCTTTTATTTTTCGGTGTTAAACATTCTGCAATTTTTATCCTCGGCCATTACAACCCTTAAGGCGTGCCGATGAAGACTCGAGCCACATCATCCCTTGAGGGCGCACAGGAGAAATGCCAATGACCTTCTCTCTCTCTCTTTGGAAAATTTTCAGGGACTAAACCGGTCCAACTGCCTCCATCCACTTATACGGAGCTCTCAAACCCACGGCCGCCTCCAAATATTGTTGCGTTGCTAGGGAAGTGCACTTTGCTCTCTCTCTCTACGTTTCGCAATATTGCCAACCCGACGCATTTGCTCCGCCGATTTTTCGTAAACCGCTACCACTTCGCGGGAATCGTAAGGAAACCCTCTTCTTCCTCTAGCGTCCCGCGTTCGTCGCCCAGGTAAGATCGGATTCGCCCATTCCGATTCTGTTTCTATTTTTTGGACAACGACGATAGCAGAATTTTACGCTAAACGCTAAAACGCCCTCCGGAGTCATTGTATCATAGACTTTTTCGTGCATGAATCACTTTGAATGCTTTTTAGGAAGAAAAAATATGGATAAAAATCTTCAAAATGTACGGGAAATTAAAAAAACAAGAACCACCTACTTTCAACGCATGCAACATTACCTGCATGATAATGCTTACGCGTTACCCAAGAGCGGAGGACGGCCACTCCGCGCTTTCGACAAAATACGAGAATAATCCATTGCCTTCCGCCGCGTTGTGTCCCATCTCCTCGGAGATCAAATTCCTACGGAGATCCGAATATTTTTGTTGTTTTTGAAATTAATTGTAAGATAGGTAGGGCCGGCCCGAGATACGGTCGAGCAGGGCGGCTGCCCGGGGCGCCAAAGTCTTGGGGCGCTATAACGATCTTATATCTATGCATTATTTGCAAGTGAATAAACATTGGATACCAATTTACAACGCGGAACAGACTATAATATTGATGCTATCCCTAATATTTTTCATCATCAATAGTAAATTAACAAGTACTTAGAAAATATATAAACAAGCATTTACGGAGGGGGCGCCGGAATGCTATGCCGCCCGGGGCGCCAAAATTCCTCAGGCCGTCCCTGAAGATGGATAATTATTGTGACAGTAATCTAAAAGATCGCGAGGATGCATCGAAAATAACGCATCGAACCAAGCCGGCGTGTGTGTGTGTGTGTATATATATATATATATATATATATATATATATATATATAAAGAAAGAGTTGGGCCCTCCCTTGGGCCAATAAGAGCTATGGCCCCACTCCACTCCTCTCTGCTCCTCATCGGTCGGCTCATTCCGATTCAGACTGAAAGCGGCGCTTTTCCGCCTCTGTTTACACGGTGACCCCTCCCATCCCCCAGACCGCCCCACCACCTCCCCCCCGCCCCCGCCTCAGACCCTCCTTTGGATCCCCTCCCGTCCATCCCATCTGCTCCTCGACTCCCTTTCAGTCCTTAGTCCCTCCGCCCCCCCCCCCCCTTCGCCCCCCCATTCGCCCCTCCCACTCCATGCGACTTCGAGTGCATCGCAGCAGACTTCGCAAGGGACGCTCGGCTGACTCCCCCATTAAGAGGATCCGGTGCCCATGGAATTTCGCGAAAATAATTAGGTACCAGCATAAAACCTAACGTGTTTAATACCTCTGAAACAAAAAAATAAAGACGATCCGGACACTGAGAGACAGTCACATTCCCGCCGTCATGAATCCGTGATACCTTTAGGTTCGTACGAATTTAAATAGTGAAGTGGAGAAGCTAAGGAATTTGCGAAGGAGTTGGGTGTTGGCCCGCGTTTTTTTTTTTTTTTGGGGCGGGATTAACGGTTTCTAGTTTGCATGGTACGGCGGTTGGCATTCAAATGTTTCATGGATGCGTTCGCCCCACCGAAAATTGCTTCCTAGAAACAGGATTGAAAAGAGGCTCTTGATCGAAAAATATTTCGAATTTCCGCGATTTCTCGAGAGAGAGAGAGAAAGAGGAATCGTTCGGTTTGTAATTTTTTTGGTCAAAGAAAGCGTTGTCGTGTAATCGTTTCACTTTTATTTGATTTGCGATCGGATATCGACCTCTGGTCCGATTTCTAATATATATATAATATATATATTAGTTTCTCATACTTTAGCGATTTTAATATTATCATTCGGGCGAGAAGGAAAAAAAGACGACGAGCAGATCACGAACAGTCTCGGTCGAATTCGAATTGCGATCATCACTTTAGGAGCGTTTTGATCGATGTTTTCCGCCATTTTTCATTCCAGCCAAGCAATACCTATTAGTTAAGTCAGTTATTTGTACCTTTTACGTTCAAAATTAGACTTATTTGGATCAATTCCTGATGGCAATCAATACTGTTTAATGTCCATCCGTTCAGAAAATGTTTTTGAACACCGATCGTTTGTTTCGGAGACCGTGCATTCAGAGGAAAACAAAAACTCCAAAATATTCATATCGTTTAGATCTCTCTTCTACCGAATTTTTCGCGCCACTTAAAACTCTTTTATAGGTTCGTTGAAAATAGATTCTATTATTATAATCATTCCATCGATGTGACTTCAAAATTCGTCACGAGACTCACGCACGCAACGTTATCCCCACTATAGCAAAACAACTTCATATTAACATCATCCTTTTTATAGTTAGCAATCATTTCGTTGCTCTACATTGCTTTGTTCACATTAAGTACCATAAATATTTTTAACACAACTCGCTGTGATTTTCGATTTCTTTGTCTTGTTACTGTGGAATTACTATATTTCTTTGTTCGAATTGATTTAGAATTAGACGAAAATGAAATTAAAACTAATGTGATTGCTAGCCTCGGAAATAACTTTTAAAAGAGAATATAATCCACTCGACTTGTGAAATGAAGTGTAGGGCCAAACTCAAAATGATAGGGTCGAAACGTTTACGGGAATGACCTCTGCTCTCCGTAGTCCCATCCACGTGTGGCACCGTGCAGCTGCAAGGAGAAAAAGATTCGCCATACGTACACAATATGGCGGCCATTGAGAGTGGCCGGGGAAAGACCAAAACATAAGACTGTCAATTGAAGCACGTAATGTCAGATATTATATCCGCAGTGAGTTAATTACCGGGAAAATATGCAGTAAAATACAAGCCTAATAGTATTCTTCTTTAGATCGTTTTTTTAAATATCAAAATCGAAGAGATTTGAATCTCTATACTGTTAAGGAAACGTTTCAATGACGAAAAGATTGAAAAGAGTTGAGTTTATTTCTAATGATAATTTCCACGAAATATTATATTTGCATTTTTTTTATTCTCTCTCTGCCATACTTTTTTAATGAGAGATATTTAATCAATTTTCGTGTAAATGTTTTGGTAAAATGAAGTTTAACGTGGCTTGATTAAAATGGAAATTTATTAACGTTACACGGTTTTCAATAATAATTTGCAAGAAATAGTCGCAATCGATTTAATATTACAAACATTGAAGATTAAAACTTCTGCATTTTTGTGATTAGATTCGAAGATTGAATTCACATATTCCATACTAAAATTTTTAGTGCTAAATTCAGTTTTATGCGTGCCCTTTTTTTCTTGCTCAAGCGAAAGAACTACCATGTAAAGTTCTTGTGTAGGTATATGAATACCAACGTAAAACCGATAGTTAATAAAAATAATGCAAAGTCTTCTAAAATTAGATTCGATTCTATTTATCTCTCAATAATTGTCTTGAAATGATGGATATATTTAAAGAGTTTATAATAAGATGCCAGGCATACAGATTCAACACCATTTTATCTCAAAACTACCAAAAGTGCACGTTATTCTTAGGATCAACTGTAGAACATTCAAGATAATCACGTGTAACTGCGTAAACACAACAAGTTTAAATTTTATTTAATTTATCAAATGTTTAAGTTATGTAAAACTTGAATGTTTTGTTTTTCTAGCGACCTCTTCAATTTTCGCTTCCAGGACAATTCGTCCAATAAATTTCGTCTAATGACATTTCGTCCAAACGTTCTTTGGTCCAAAGACATTTTGCCCAAGCACTTTTGTCCAATACTGTGTTGTCCAACTGTTTTTTTGTCCAATACGATTTTATCCATCATCATTCACGTACGGTGTAGATTTCTGTCCATTTTTTGTTTTTCAGAACTATTTTAATTTTAACATTCAGTTGGCCGTTACGTCGTTACTAGGGAAAACTAAAATGTTGTTGAGCTTGCAACGAACATTGAAACTACATATATAAGGGGTCGTCCGGCTGGAGGCAGGCGAAGAGCTGTGCCCCCACGCTTTGGTCCAGACAAGTGGAGCGTATATGAACAAGTTCGTAACAGATAGCAGAGGACCAATAATGTGATGGAGGGTTGGCATTCAAGATTTCAGAAGCTAATTTTTGCACACCATGCCTCAATTTGGAAATTTTTAGAGCGAGAAAACGAAGTGGTGATAACGCAATTAGCTGGTGGGCAAGCGAAAGTTAAACATCCCATCAAAAAGAAATACACAATTATCCAAAATCAAATTGAGGCAATTGTGGCCAATTACGAAGAATATAAGTTAAATAACAACATTTCGCAATACCTGCATGCCATAAGCTACAAAATTAAACTATATACCGAGGAAGTCGAGGAGGAAGAAAATGTGGAAGATGGGTAGATTGAACATTAACTCTTTTGGTAATAAAATTTGCTGTTTAAAACTCTTCCTATTGTGTTTTTTTTATGGGACGAGAAAGCTTTGGACAATAATATTTAGTGGGCAAACAAAGTCTTGGACCAAAATAGATAGGACGAAATATTAGTGGACTAATAAACAGATGGACTTAATGCAATCTGGACAAAATTTCTATTGGACGAAATTATTTTTGGACGGAAAGTCTTTGGGCAAAATGTCTGGGCACCCAATTTTCAATTCTACTTCCATCCAATTATAGTGAAGTAGCGAAAAAAGATTTTGGCATAATACAATATATGAAAATGGAAACAGATAATATAAATTTCAATATATTTTTCCTAAAGCATAATTATTAATTTTTCACTACTTACTGTTTCATTATTTTTCTATAATGATAATACTTTAACATTATAGCCATTATTATTTTTCACAGTTAAAATAAGTTTTTGGATCGATCAACCTTTATTATCCTCATCTTCAAATTAAAAATAAACATCTTAAAATTATATTAGCATAATAACAGATCATCAATTAAGTATATTTTGTAGCTGAATAGCATACAAATATTGAAAAATTGCAGTAAATACTGTTTAGAGAATTCTGGAGAAATTCGGCGACTGCCGTGCCAAATATTAATCGTAAAACCTATCTTTTTGTAAAAGGAATCAATTAAAATATGAATTATCGAACTCACTTTCCGAATCATCGAACGTGATTCATATTAGCAAAAGAAACAGATGATTAAACTAGTGTTTCAATTCAATCGCTTTATGCCAATAGGAGCCAAAATTATCATCAACTATCCGTGCTAAAAAGAAACGAATCATAGTTTGTTGATTCGTAATAATTTTATAAATTTAAATTTTCTAAAGGTTTCCTCATCTTTATAATGATGTTGGATGTTTATATCTTTCACATAATTCATAGCAGTGAAAATTTAAACTAATCGTTGTGGTGATCATCTAAATTGGAAGAGACAACGCTGGATTATTTGAAGAGGTAAATAACGCATAAAATTAGTTTCATTATGAAATTCTCACATTTTTTTGATTGACATAAAACAGACTTCCTTAAATAACGTTGATACAACTACTGGCTTTATGAAAATTTTTAATAATTTTACCACGCAGCGTAGAGGTTCCATTCAATGCAACCTGTACGTGTGCTTCGGCACGACTTTATTCCGAAAACACCTTGCATTAACGGCCCATCCTCCGGCCACGTTGACTCAGTTGAAATGTCACATGGCCATCGAATAAGTTCCACGCAATTGGATCCCGATTAACGCCATAAAGCATGTCTCCCATGCGAACTACTTTCGCTTGCCGAGGGCGTTTTTGGAACTTTCTTATCTAATCTAAGGATTTAATTTGTAGGCACTTATAAATCTTTAACAATTGTTTCTATCTCTCGCCAATCCATAACAATAGGTGCAATTAAGATCCTAGATAAGCGAACAGTCTTATATTTGCTCCTCGACTATTGTGACTAAAATAAAGAAAGAATAGCTTATTGAGGTTTCGCAATGATTTACATATGGATTTGAACATTTGCCTTCGAGTAAATAAAACTTTTTTCTAGGTCATTGCGTCAACAATCGTTAACTTGTTTATTTAATTCAGTAATGGTTGTCGGGAGCTTTCATTGTGTGATTTCTCGATGAAAGTCTTGGCCAAAAGTAGGTTTGTTTCTGGCCTTATGTTTGCCTTTTAAAAAGTGTTCTCTCGAATGAAAAGATATAACATATGGAACGTCGTACTCTACAACAAAATCCGAAAAACTTTTATCGGAAATTCAAAGAATTTGTAATGTATTATTACAATCAGTTTAATTTTAACAGTTTTACCTTTATTAAGCTAAGCGATGAAATGCGATCTTCTCTACTCCCTCCATTTTGTTCACAACTCGATCACACGGCAGTCGCTTATTTCTACCGAATTTCCACTCGGCTAAACATTATGCCCACATCCACACTAGTTCAGATGTAAATGTCGCATAATTGACCGGTTGTACTTTGTGGGACTACACCGGTGTCCTTATAGCATGCATATACAGCGCAGAAAACTGGTTAACAACTGGTTTCTTCGCTGGGCAATATAAAATACTTCCTAATCCATGTAACGGAAAAATCTTAACGCGTGTATTGAGAGCTCACGTAATGCAAGGTGCGATGTATCAAATGGACGCAGGGTTTCAACATGTGGGTCCAAACAAATAACATGAAAACGAAATCTCCTGTTTGTAAGTGCGCAAATATGGACTTTTTCATGAAATTATTAAGTTTATGCGAGTTTTTATTTATTAAACGGACTTCGTCATTTCGGTAGCTACATTTTTTTGTTCCGAAAAAAATATTGTGTTTTGAATTTCCTAGGACAAGCTCTACAAATACGGAATTTGTACTGTCAGTTACAAATAGAACTAAAGCCGCAATGTTTGCGCGAAGCATTCCCGTTGAAAGATGTTTATTGCGTTATCGAAGAGAAATTTTCGCGAAAGAAAGGTCTTAAAGTGTCCAAAAGCCAGGTAAAGTTACATTCTATAAGCGTTCCTCTCTCTCTCTGTACGAAAGCCATGAATGAGGTTAGCCGTCCTTCGTTTGCGAATAATACCTACACGCTAATGGAAACTATGGACAGGTATCGCCTGTACGCATTTTCGAATCGCAATAAATAAAAAAGACGCTGACAAATAAAGAGCCTTGGCTCAGGAGGATGATGCTGAAGTGTCCCACCTTGATAATCAAGCGAGTGTAGGGAAAGAAACTTGAGAATCAAAATGCCAACGACGGAATAACTATGACAGTTTTGCAAAAAAATGGCGATAATTGGTCGTTGCGCGTTTGTTAGATAAACTAATTCTTTGCATGCTAAGAAATTCGCTGCTCCCATTTGAGAAGATTAATTTGTCCAAAAACTGAATTATCGATATCATTAACATAATTTTAACGAGCCTCTAAGAAGAAAAAGAATACATATTATGTATCTGTTAAGTGCTGGTTTAGAAAATTGATTTTTAATTTAGTTTCGCCGAATAATTCGAATTATTTGTCGTAATTCCTAAATTCCATACAGTTTTATGAAAACGCCAAGGTCATACAACCAATAGGGCTGCTAACTTTCACGAAACGATTAAAAATATGCGGATAAATTAACATTACGACTTTCGGGTTCACATATTGTGCGCAATTAGGCCGGATACAGATAAATATGCTACTAATATTTTAAACTTTTTTATAGTGGTAAGAGAAACAACATTTTTTTCTTTATGTGCAGAAACAATGACTGGAAATTGGAAACAGCAGAGAGCTCATGAGAAGGAAGGTGTTTTACGTAGATACTATCGCTTGAAGGACATCGACATCTAAAATAGGTTTTCTTTCCAAAATTTTGCAACGCATGGCTATGGAGGATGAGGAAAATAACCTTCCGCTCACTCTAAGCTCAATAATTAAGTTGGCCCGATGCGCTGGAAGGCTAGTTATATACTTATAACGAGATAAAAACTTTCTCGAGTATTTCAGAGACATTATCGCTTGAAGACACGCTGTAATTAGAACGCAGCAAGAGTCTATGTCTTATCGAACGTTTGAAAAACTCCAACTACTCGTTTCGGCAACCAAGTTACCATATATATAGACAAATGAAAAATGAAAAAGAGAAAGAAATTTTGCAGGAGGATATAAAGAAATTAGAGAATTGGACTAGAATAAACAAAATGAGTGTAAACACAAGCAAAAGTAAACACGTCACGTTCTTAAACAAAAGATCCAAAAGTGAACTAAGTTACGGGCTATGTGGAGAAATTGTACCAAGAGCTAATTACTGTAAATACTGAGGAGTACACGAAGCAAAAGATCTAGCATGGGGTAGGCATATTGACAGTATCATAGGAAAAGCACACAGAACTCTGCATTATGTGATGCGCATCTTAAAGGAAGTAGCACGGCCGCGAAGGAAAAGGCGTACAAAACAATGGTAAGACCAATTCTGGAATACGCAACAAACGTATGAGACCCGTACCATTTGGAGCTGTGGTCCCCAACCTTTTTGCACAAGTGAGCCACAGCGAGGTGTTAAGTATGTGATGGGGCCGCACTTCGAACCAAAATTAATTACTGTCCTAATCAGCAATTAAAGTTAAATTTATGAAATAAAGACATTTATTTATCAGAAGATATAAACATATTCAATGTGATACTTGAGGCTGCACTTTATTAACGAAGTTATTAATATCTACTTCAATGTTCGTGAGACACAATCTTAAAATATTATGCAAATGATCGTTTGAAAGCCTTGTCCCACACTTCGACTTGATTATTTTCATTTTTGAAAATGTTTTTTCACAAATATATGTGCTGCCGAAAATGGAGAACATGCCCGCTGCAAACGTCTTTAGGTTCACAAATGTGTTCGATAATCTTGAATAAAAATCCAAATGACTATTTTCTTTTTAGGCGTCTTTCAAAGCATCAAAGGCTTTCAGATCAGTTAATTAAATTTGATACATTTCAGATGAGTCTTCTGGTGATACTTCAAAAAGATCCTGAAACATTCTTATTTCCTTCGTATATTTGTTAAAATCCCAGAATCTGTTCTTGAATTCTTCCTACAAGAGTTTCACTGCTTCTGAACATCTTTCTACGGGGGAATGTGAAACCATTTTTTTTTCAGATGCTAGTTCCTTACAGCAAGAGAAGTGTGAAAAATTACCTTCACTAAACTGTTTCACAAAAATGTTCAACTTCCCCTCAAAAACTTTCACTTCAGATTATATGTCTGACACTATCTTTCCTTTGCCATGTACTCTTAAATTCAAATCATCTGTTATATCAGTTAAGAAAGCTAAAGCCCAAACCCATTTTGGGTCAGAAAATGCTTCTTGAGATCTTCCTTTTTCAGTGAGAAAAATATCAATTTCATGAAGAAGAGCAAAATAACTTTTGAGAACTTTAGCAAGTCACCTAACTTCAGCATGGTACAGCACATCCTCATATTCTGCGTTTAAATGTTCTGCTGTGGGAGTTTTGTCCTAATAGTATGTATCTACAAATCTGCACAGATTACATCATATCAAACACATCAATTGTGATTTTCCGCACAAAGTCATTTGCATCCAAAATAATACCTCGGTTTGGACTCGTAAAATGTTGAAATTTGGTTACCGCCGTCTATAATATCCTTGTGGAATAACGTAATCACCAAATACACTTAAAAAATAACGGGTAAAAGTAACAAAAGCAACAACACTTCGACAATCTCACCGAAATCGAGGCACACAATGTTTCACTTGTGTTGAGAGGGAATGCCAATCTGAATTCGCTTTTCCCTCTCCCCGCTCTCCAGCGGCTAGAGAGAAAAAGACCTGCCAATAGGACAAGTTTGCCACCAAATCTAACACCGTAGCTCTTAGCGATCATGCATTCGCATTGACTGACTACAAGACGACACTGTCAAACGTGTATAAAACGTGACAAAGGGACTTAGTTTCTGGGGGGGGGGGGGGGGGGGATTGCCGCACATAATTGGCTCGGGGGCCGCGGGTTGGGGATCCCTGATTTAGAGGAAATAAGGAAAATAGAGAAAGTCCAGAGAAAAGCTGCTAGGTACGTTATAGGTAGGTTTAAGAAGGAAGACAGTGTTACAGAAATGTTAAAAACGTTGGGTTGGGAAACGTTAGAAAATAGGAGGCGAGTTAACTGATTAGGCGCTATGTATCAGACAAATGGTAATTGTGAGGCTTAGGAAGACTTAAGAAGTCGGTTAGAGATACCAAATTTTAGAGGAAAAAATAGCCATGAATTTAAAATTAAACTTATGCCGCAGAAGACAAATATTGAAAAGTATTCGTTCCTAAACAGGGGGGTCGGCGAATGGAATAAGTTACCTGAAGAATACCTAAAAATGCTAAGTGCTTCAAACGAAGAATTAAATCGACTATGCACAATTAATTATGTATAATAGATTGTAGGAAACAAGTGTAGATATATATGTGAATTAATATAAAGAATGTATTTGTGTTACGGGAAGAATATTTAGAAATGTATTTTGTCTTAGTGTTGGAGAAGTAGGGGATTGCATGGTAGGGTGATGTACGGTGAGGACTTTGTGAGCCTCATGACCGCTACGGTGGCCGTGGAGGCCTACCATGAACCCGCGAAAATCCTCACTACAGGTAGAAATTGTAATTATTCTTATATGTATTATAGATTTAGTGGGTGCATTATAAATAACGTATATATATGTGTGACGTATTTAGGTTAAATTAGTTCTTGTTACCACATAGCCATACGACTAAATTGTAACGACGATTTTTAAATTAATGAATAATCAATAGCTACCAAACGCATCAATTCAAAGGAAGAATTGAGTGGCGCGTGGCAGCTATGCCGACGAGTGGGACTGCATCCGTTATAATCCTGCCAAAATTACATATACGAGGGCGAGTCAATAAGTATCCGCAAAGTGCTCATATTTTTTTGCTGAGATTGGCGCCACTGCTGAATGCGTGTGCAGTATTAAGCACGAAGCCTCTCTGTTGTTGTAGTGGCATATTTGACCTTGGCCATGCACTTATCACATGCATCAAAGAAGAGTAGCATGCAGTCATTCGATTTTTGTGGGCTGAAGGTGTAACATGTGCAGAAATTCATCGAAGACTATCAGAGAAGTATGGCAGCAGCGCTTTTCCACAGGGAAGCGTGTACGAGTGGAAAGACAAGTTCAAAAATGGTCGAGCAAGTGTCACAGGCGAACATCGATTAGAGCGCCCGTTCACATCGACGACTGATGACAACATTGAAGAAGTCCGCGCACTGATTCTTGCAAACAGAAAGGTAACTATCAATGAAGTGGCAAACCATTTGCAGATTAGTCACCGTTCGGCCTATGAATTTATCCACAACAGACTTCTCTTCCATAAATTTTGTGCAAGATGGGTTTCCAAACAACTCAATGAACGGCACAGTCGTATCCGTTTGGACATTTGTAACCGGCTTTTGTACCAGTATCAAGAGGAGGGTGATGCCTTTCTGAATCGCATTCTCACTGGTGACGAAACGTGGGTCCACCACTATGAGCCGGCGAACAAACATCGGAGTATGGAGTGGAACACCCAGTATCTATTCAGAAAGAAGTTCAAATCTCAGCCGACTGCGAAAAGTGATGCTCACACTTTTCTGAAATTAACAAGTACCAAGCTTTAAACATTGCCAGGAAAGGGTTATGATGATAAACAATGTGCGCTACAGTGAGATGTTGCGTGATGAGCTGAAACCAGCGATTTGGAGTAAATGTCGAGGAAAACTGCCTCAAGGTGTTGTTTTGTTGTATAACAATGTCCGTCCCCATAATGCTGTCCAAAAAGTTGAAACACTCCAGCAGCTATGCTTTGAGGTCCTAGAACATTCACCATACAGCCCTGACCTTGCCCCGTCAGACTATCATTTGTTTGAACCCCTCAACGTTGCTTTAAGAGGCCGTCGTTTTGCCAACGACAATGAGTTGAAGGAGGCGGTGCATAGGTGGTTTGCCGCTCGGCCGAAAACATTTTTTCTGAAGGCATACAAAACCTTGTGCAACGCTGAACCAAGTTTGTTGAAAAGCAGGATGACTATGTGGAAAAATGATGCACTTGTGAATTCTGTATTGTTGTTATGTGAATTTAAATAAATACATTGCGGATACTCTTTGACTCGCCCTAGTATAAGGGAATATAAAGTTGATGTAATTGTTTACAGGAGAATTTCAACCGAAAAATGTATTTCAGATTGCATAAATGTTGTTCTTCCAAAATACCTTCTTTTTATACTATTGTTTTATATAAATCCACTCAGTTTTCACGTCACAACTGTTTGCACCGCCATTTTTATAAGTTCATCGTAGGCATAGCGTATTACAAATTTTCACTTTTTTGGGCGGAATATTTAATCATATGACAATGCACTCGATATAAAGACGTTACCTTCACTTTTTTCGAAAATTTTCGTCGAAATGGAAAGTCAACAAGCGAATCGGATTAATTGCTGCTGAAAAAATATGGCGTAGGTTACGTGCTCTGCAATGAGAGGAAAAAAGGCGAATTTTCGCTTGGCGCGAGAGCGTTGGGTGATCTTCGTGGGCTGGCCACAGGAGGCTCCACTCTCGCGCCGCTGGTTTGGCGACAGGAGAGAGAGAAGGGTGCGGGGGGGGGGGGGGGGGGCATGGAGAGGGGGGCCTTTCTAGCCTTCGGTGACATACGTACGAATCTTTCGGCGTCGCCCTTATCTGTGCGTGCGTTTTCCTGCCTAGATAAATGCATAACCGGCGAATGAGCCTCGCGTTCAGGAGTCAATGTGGAAGTCTGGCAGACGAAAAATAAAGTGGCCAGTGGTGTGCCTCTTTCCCTCCTCGCACTTTTTATCACAACGGGTGGCGTGTTGCAACTGGATAACACAAGTGCCAAACAACAAACTTGGGTACATGAGAGCGATTTTAATGTAAACTGATGACGTAGGGTGTGATAGTTCGTTTCTGAAAGATTAATGAAGTACGACGCTACTGTTTGATCTTGAGGATTCTCAATTTCTTCGGAAATTACGGACATGGCTATAGATCAAAATATGTCAGTGACAGAATAAATTTTAAAAAGTAGCGTTAGAATTTATCCACAAAACAAATCAATTTATTTTTTGACAAAAGTTTACAGCAGACAAGTTGTATCAACTAAGTAAGTTATATATACAACGTTTTAACTATCATTAATTATGTTAATAACCGCTCTACTTTATTCATTTATATAATATTTTCTGTTGTAAGAACCAAAATCAATTTAAAATAATGCTACGTTGCCTAAGTATCTATTTTTATGCCGTGTAATATTTCATTCTACTAATATCATGATATGTGCCCTGTTACTAATCATGGTTTCAAAGGCATTAGGGTTTATGCGTTTTCAATTGAAAATTCTAAATAGTTGGCGCATACACGGATATTTTAAAGAACGTATAATATCCAGTTAACCATATCAGCAAAGTCATTAATTTATTTCTCACAATGTAATAATAAAAAATCTAGGTATCTACAGAATGGAATTATAATTCTCAAAAATTAAAATTAAACATAGGAAAGGTAACTATTTTTGGGTTAATACTGCATCTTTTATAGGAATCTTATTTATTTTCTTTTATTTCGTTGTTATCTTCTCTATATTATCTGATGATAACGGCCTGGAAGATGCATCCAAGATATTTCATATTTAGTAAAATTTCTTAATTTTATATCGAAAATTTATCGCTGAAGCCAGAACTAGTAATCGCTATTAAACGGAGAGAAACAAACAAAAAATGAAAAGTTTATTATTAAGTTCGGAAGAGAAGAGTCGTTGGAAAACATCTAAAATATAAAATAGATCATTGTCAGGATGCTCAAAATAAAAAAAATCTCTTCATTAAGTTTCAAGTGGTTCAAATGCATTAATATCTTTAGTTGCATGGAATATTATAAACTTTAAAATATATATCAGTTGAATTTATTACTTGTTGCAGATTTGAAAATTACAATAAAAGATGTTTCATTCTTGCTGAGCAATGTCAACGTTCATTGCTTCAGAAAAATCTTATTTCACATCTATATTTCGGAATATATATTAAATCTTGTCGAGTCTTTCGTTATGCGCCAATTACATATCTTTACCCTAGCTAATAATATTCTATTAGCATATATTGTAATTTAATATTAAAATTTATAAATCTAAAAGGAGGAACACATTACCCTATATCTTACCACAACATTTTTTATACCACATACTGCAGTTAAATTGCATCCACTCACGAATTTTGGAAAACGAACATGAGTTTTTACTCGGATGTATCTTCACTTCAATCATGTCATCTCTAAATTAATTTTTAATCACTTTTATTTCAATTTTATTGCTTTTATATGGGATTTCTTTCCCGTTTGAAGCATGAAATAACTTTATAATAAATGAAATTATATTTTTTATTTAAAATTTTCATTTTTCTTCAATATTAGACCCAGTTATTTTAATTATGACAAAGTTAGTAACTACGCTTGATGTATTCTTCAAGTGCTACTCTAACTTAGGAATTGTTGAAGAAACCATTTTTATGGCGATTCGTTTTAAATCTATTTCATTATCTTAAATTATCAATTTTATAGTTTTTCAAAATGTCGCAGTCAACGATCCAAAGTTCCTCACCTCACATAATAACAGTGTTTTATTTTAACTACTATACAACGCGATAACAGACGCTGCGATTGGACATTGATCGGCTAGTTATTCGAGCTTTAGCGTCCTTTTTGAGCGGCCATCTTGAAAAATAAAAAGTCAGATACCGCTCGCATGTCCGAGGGGTGGGAGGAGTAGCCAACTCTTCAGGGCCCCGTTACGGAAAAAGGTAACTTTTTTTGAAATAGCCTTTCGGTAATGCTAGCCAAACTGCAACATTACTCAACGACACGGTGACTTTTTTTAACGTTGAAAAATTAAAACAAAATAAATCTCATACCCTCATTTCGTATGTTCTTACGATTACGATCATCGCTCTGCATCGTTCGCAACAGAAAACGGGAACGGTAGAGGTTTAGGTCGCGATAGCAATTTCCTTTATTTACTCGTTCCTCTCTTTCGCTTGGCAGATCAGGACGTGCCGCACCCCTAAGCACCCCACTCCGCCCCACCCTGCCTCGCTAACGGCCGCCCTCCTCCTCCCCTTCCTCCTCCTTGCCTTCTCTTCTCTTACCCCCGCCCCCCGAATTCGCTCGAAACCTGTCGACGAAAACCAAACTGTGCGCCCATCGAGTTATTCCGCGTTCCTTCTCACCGGCGAACACCGAGCCAATGCAAGAGATCGCCACCCGTCCCACATTTCGGGAGAAAGAGGGACGGCCTACTCTCACGATCGGGTCCCGAACGGTCAAATTTCATCCTCTCTTGAGCGGGGACCTCTTCGCGAATTCGTCGAGGCGACCGCAAAAAAAATCGCGATTTATCGCCCAACTAGAGCCCGACAGCTTTTGTTCGTCTGTATGTGCCGTACCGGAACACCTATCGCTGAGCTAATCTCTGCGTAATTCCAAAAATATTTACCTCGCTGTCTAGCACTCTTCCCAGACCCAACAAGCCGGCGAGAAAATTGGCAACTCTGCTAAGGAAGGACATATTTTTTTTTAAAAAAGCTCGTAATTTTTACCGCTAGAAATTGACGAATAAACTGGTGCGAACGGATTGGCTGCAGCAGGATGTCGCGAAACAAGGGACGTAACAGAAAAGCGTTCACATTTCTCATTGGTTCGCGCCCAAAAACTCTCCCGGAGTCGTAGCGTGGCCGCCTTCGCCCGCAGTGGCGCTGCCATCGCAGCCTTCTCAATCTCCATCCGAAGCATAGGCGTCGGCCGTAAACTGCAGAGTGTGTCTGTAACAGCCCTCCTCGCGGCCCGGGAAAGCGAGGTTTATGTTTATGAATAATAAAGACCGAGGCGAGGGAGAGGGAGAAGGCGATTCGCTTCTTCCTACGTCGTATTATCCCCCAAATGAAGAGAGCCTCTCTCCCCTTCCCCTCTTCCATCTCTTCTCCTCATAGCCTCCATCCGCCCCTCCTTTCTCGACCCCCTTCCTCCATCTCTCTAGCCTCACTATCTCTCTCCCTTCCCCCTTCTTCCCCGTCATACCTCCCTCCACCTCCCTCACCCCTTTCCTCCTCCTCCCCCCCTCCCCTCTACCCTTCCCCTCTAGCCCTGCGTGGGTTTTGCGAAAAGGCAGCCCTTTATAGCTCCACGGGTGCGTGCACTCTTTTCGGCGATAAGGCGGCCAAGCGAGCGAAACAACTGGTTCTGTGGGGTGAGGCCGATGCAAAGTCTGCCTCTTAATTGCTGGGATTCTCGTTAGATATTCGGACCGAGTTGAATCGAGTTCGCACGGCCATTGTGCCGGTTATGATTTGGGAGCGGGGGATTCCATTCCGCGCTGCCCCCACTCCCCCCCCCCCCCAATTTCGCTGCCTCCTCCCCCGCCTAGCTGCCCCTTCCTCCCCTCGCCCTTCGTGTTGCTAGGTGCTCACTTTGAGAAGAGGAGGTCGTAATTGCCGATCGGTCGGTGCACCTCAAATCGATTGCCCAAACTAGCGTTCCTCGGTGGAAAAAGCACCGTACGGTGAACCGGTGCAGAGAAAGGGAGAGAGAGAGTGTGTGGTAGGATGAGGGAAAAGAGAGTAGGGGAGGAGGAGCTCTCTCTCTCTCTCGAGGTGTCCTCCCATGGGGGAGGGGATTTCGTTATTCTCTTAAGTGCGAGGGTGGATCGGCGTGAGGACTTCTTCGCGTGCTTCCGCCGCGAGTCTAAAAAAAATGACCGCCGTGACACTAGACTCCGGCGACGAACGGCGGGCGGGCGGGCGAGCGAGCGAACGGGCGAGCGTGACCTCCGGCGAAAATGGGAAGGAGGCGATCTGGCCTCGTCCCGCCCAAACGCCGATTCGAGCCGCTAAAGTTCTCGCTATTCTAACGCGAAATAATCCCGTCTGCGGGAATTGAAAACTTGTTAAATGAAACGTATCCATTAGACGATCTAGTGGTCTCAGAGGGAAGACTTTCATATGATACGCGTCCTCGATGGAAACATCTCGTCCTTAATAAAGCCGTTTGTCTGTCTGTATGTTTTTCTGTCTCCCGCAGAGCTGAGGTCGCGAGTTAAACTCTGTTTATCTCGCGTCCGTCACAATTGATCTCTTTCTGATCTCGAAACTTGTAGTCTGAAAGTAGCGTATGTGATGCATTTTAAGCTATCGGCTAGCGAATCTAAAACGTAATATAAGTCTCCCAGGATATGAGTACCTGATTAAATCTAGTCCGCGGAGCGATAATTCGTGGTTTAATGTTGCAATCGTATCGTGATAGCGTCCCAGTGTTTGCCTCGGCGAGCAAGCATTCCCATCGCATGCCCGCGCGAATGGCCCATTTCTAACGGGAAAAAGTTTTGGCCGTGGATTCGTCCAACGTGGTTCACACTCTATCTAATCTCTCTCTCTCACTCTCGTAAGAGACGTCGATAGATGCATTTAGCGATAATTTCCTTCTCTACGGAATTGATTCGGAAGCAATGCCGAGTTGGTAGAAGATTATCCTTTAAAAACAAATCGAAGGCTTAGCAAAATGGCTGTCGTCCGCCGTACCTATTTTGCGAAGCGGTTCAGCGTTCGCGTTTTAGATTGGGCGTCGAACACGCTTAAGAGGTCGACCGGCTCAGAGCCCAAATCCGCCTCCTACTCCGCGTCCTCTCAGTAACCTCTTCGGAATATTTTCCATGTCATCATGGCTCCGTTATCACATTTTGGCTAAAAGTTGTCTATTTATCGGTAGAATACTCCTATCACTTTTCGCATGTCGTCATCGCGCTTTTTTATATCAGAAAGTCGCTATCGAAGTTCTGGTCGAATGAATGATAGCAGAAAAAGAAATAAAAAGAGTCGAGACCGATGTAGAACAGGAAAGTCATATTTTTTCAGAATAGGCTTTGGATATTTATTTTTTATGATTATTTAGGAAGTTTCCTCTAGAAAGTTACAGTAATATCTCGTTAATACTTGACTCCAATTACATCAAAGTTCATGGATTGAAATGAAGGGGCTTTTAATAACAATATCTATCATAATGATCAACCTGTTAATAGAATGTCAAAATTAATTCACCATTCACTTTAGTACATTTTGCTTTAAAACCCTAGCCTCACATTAATGATTCCCGTTTAAATTTCACTTTATAGTACATTAAATATGACTCGATCAAAAGTAATGTTTTTTCTAGAGAATGGAGTATATTTCGCATGAACTTTGCATTAACTGATTCTGCACTTACTTTGGGCAGTGGTGGATCCAAGTGGGTCGAGGGGAATAGGGCATATGTTTACATCATGGGAACCTCTCAAGGGCTCTTTTTATACAAAATGGAGACCATAGCTTATATCAATAGAAGAAGAGAGTCATCCACATCCATCTTCTCTCGATCTGCTGCTTACTTTCGTCCGTAAATTGTTGTTATATAAAAAAATAAAGCATTTATAACGCTCTCTTTCTCCCTGCTTTTCCAAAAACGAATCTTTCTTATGTTTTCGGAATACTACAGTCGCTTGCCGCCAAATCTTAGAGAATGAAATCTAAACAGCGACAAACAAATCTAACAGAGGCGTTACGCGATATTTCGTGAAACGGGAGTCCAAATAATAAATCAGACTTAGTCCTTTAAAACAGTGTTTCTCAACCTTTAGTAGGCCGGGGAGCACCTAGAGGTATTCATTAACTTAGGAGGAGCACTAGAACAAACTTTTCAGGAAAACATTTGCTATCTACCAGCTGGAATGCCTATCATAGTACGCTTGTCAGTACAAAAACGATGTAGGAAAAAATGAATGAATGAACTAAAAGACCGAAATTAAATTAAAGACGACCTCACACATACCATATATTGGTTATTTAATTAAAAAATTAATCCATGAAAATGATGAAGGATGAAAAGAGTGCGGAGCACCTACCCAATGGTTACGAAGCACCGATTGAGAAACGCTGGTTTAAAACGTGCTATAGGTCGCTAGTGCTTCGCAAGTCGCCAAATCCAAACCAACGAATAGCTAGTAATTTTCAAGATGGACGTTTGAGAGGGCGCGAATTTAGAAGTTTCTCCAATGGGGAGAGGGGAGGGGGGGCTGAAGGGACGGATGGAGGGGGCTCGTGCGTGCACCTGCTCTCAAGCGTGCCTCCAATTCAGCAGCCGGTGCAGGGTCGGACTCGCCCGAGCCTTCGCGCCTTCTCTGCTCATTGGTGCTGCCGTTAAAGATGCACTCAACGGAAACGAGTCAGAGCGCAGAGCTGACATCTAACCTCTCTGACACTCGCGATTTGAAAAATTACGATTAACTGATTTAAGGGTGGAAAGGGATACACCAAAGCTAAAGACCCGCGAATGGTTTGCTTCCAGAAGGGGAAGGGGAAAATGAGCTAGCAAGATGGGAAGATAGAATTACTTACATCGAATTTTGCATACCTATCTCCCATTCCATCCCTTGGCTATTCTTAAAATTCATTTCAGCAGCTTCGTGAATTTCGATTGTCACTTTAGTGACCGCGAAATATCAATTGTAATCATCACTAGAATTATTTAATCGTGCCACGAAAATTTCCTATGTTAAATTTTTATTCGGTATTTTAGTTAGTTGTTGTTGTTAATAAATGCTATGAGCACGCCCAAAGCACACAAATCAATCAATCTGCAGGAAAAGTTTGCAAAAGTTTTTAGCCCCTTCTCCTCCTCAAGAACATTAGTCCTCATGTAAGTTGCAATCATGTGTCGCGAAAATCTAATATCTAAACGTGTATCAAACTAGTATAGTGAACGCTTCTCTCGGTTGGTGGGCATCTGCTTCACAAAGGGGTAATGGAAGAACGCCATTTTTAATCGCCCTTCGATTGCGTTGCACGCGCATAAAACCACTTTCGAAAGCAATTGCAGTTTTCGGCGAAGGTAATTAGGTTCCATCTGGGAGTTTAAGATAGCTGTACTGTTGGCTGCTGCAAACTGTTTGTCGCGTCAGTCGTTTTGCCTTATGGGGTTAAAGGCGGCGGAGCCGAAAACGCGTTAAATTTTGTGAAAGGCTCGATCCGAACGTCATTCCGAGTGCAGCGAAAAATGAGAGGCGTTTTGGTTTTTTTCGCATGGTCTTCGTGTACGGAGATCGATTCTCCTTCTTCGCCGCAGTTGCAATCGCGAGGTAAGGAACCGGATTCGCAAACTCGCAGGACCGTGCAGCGAAAAACACAAAAACAAACAAAAGCATGAAATGCACGATGCCGGTTCCTCGTCCGCCGCCCGTTAAGGGCATTGGGCGTGCTGACCTCGGATGGCCTCACTTTGGGTAAAAATTGACGTGGCACCCGTGGAAGAATATGATGTGGAATATTTAAATATTCCAAGGGGAGTGAGTGGTTTTCTCAAGATTTCTATCGCGATTCGCATTACTACTCATCGTTTTCTTAAGAAATAAATTTTTAATTTTTAACTGTTTTTGCGTGAAATTAATTTTGCTGGAAGACATGCACCGAAGCCTTTCATTAATCGACGATCTTGTGCACGCATCGTAAAAATTGCGAAATTTACCCGTAATCGCAAAAGAAATGTTTAAATTATCTTAAATCATCTGGGAGAAATTTTAGCGAAGATATTCAATTAGGAAATGTAGATGATAAAGTTTTATTGCGGCAATCCAGTAGCCTAAGGAATATCAATGAAATTTTTCCTGTAACTTATTCGAAATAAATTTCACAGATTCTGACGTTGTCCGCCAAAACGCCCAATGAACACTTAATGTACTGCATCACTTCGGTTGAGTTAACTAATTTTGTTCAAAAACCATTAATTTTAAACTTTCATGTGTGAAACAATGACTTGATTAAAGTTTGGATTTGTCTGTAAGCGTCTGGGCGTCAATTACGGCTTATTACGTTTTTCGTTATTTCAAAAACAAGTTCTTTTACCATTTAATCTTAAATCTATGATCACGTTAACCAAAAGTTTTGGAAATTCGGAAGGAGTTAGACAATTAAAAATAAAAAATACGCCAGTATAACAAGTATGAATGTGATTGTCGTATTTATTATTTAATTAGCCAAATTAAGTATTTTATTTGAGTATAAGATAGTCAAGTGAAGTTGGTTCGCTCATAAAGGAAGCGACCGCCAAAATTATTTGTTTACATACACATACATTACAATTCTACTTTCTGGTAGGTTTTAGATACACACAATCCAATCGGTGCTATCCAAATCCTATTTTTTATCTATGCTAAAGAAAAACATCTTCCAAATGATTAGATGTATACGTTCAAGTTGGTGTCGAGTGTCAAAAACCTATTTCTGAGTGCTAAAATTTGATACCCTTTTATCTGCGCATGTACAAAAGCATCATTTCTGTTGTATTAACATAAAAACATTAAGTTTTTTTATGGTCCTGCACGATTATGCGCCCGAAGTTTTACTCGAAAACTTTTGAGGTGTATCATTATTCTCCTTAACTGTGGCTGGTCTCTTGAGATCGAAATATATTATTAGCAAGACATATAATCTACAAGTTTCAAATTTATGCCTGACATAAGTTGGTTTAGATTAAAGATGCATAATTATTTTATGACATTCTTCTCAATGGCCTCAATTTCATAGCCACTATCTTGATAGAAACGTTCAAGATATTATTTATAAGTCAATTCATTATGATTGCTTTTTAGCGTATAACGCTTAAACTCTTAATTATTGTGATGGCATCTTACGTTTTTCTCGTGGACCTATAAGTTATGAAGTTGACCAGTAACACATTTTCACGTGCATTGCTTCTGTTAATAACCTAATTATTAAGGCAAGCCTGTCGTTTAGGTTTTTTTTATGTTAAAATAGGCCAGAAACATCAAATAAATATCTAACATTCTCAATAGCTCCAACTTTCTAAGCAATATTTCAAATGAGAATATATCTCTTTTAACAGACATGAATGACATTTGTCCCTTTTCCTATATGATAGGATGGCATTATGTGATAAAAACATTTTTCCTCATTGAAAGTCACAATTTAAATACGTTTGATATTGCATATATATCTTTAATTTCGCAATAATGTCACATTTTTATGGTATATAACCTACAAATTATGTCATTTTCACACTTTTAACTCCTCCGTCGAAGTCTGTATTTTTGTTCACTCGCTGTCCGCTTCATTTTCTCCCCCACTTTCCATTCTGCTTTAAAAGTTCTCATAATCACAGCAAAACATGATACACATAAGGTCGCAACTTGAATTTCTTACTTGCCCTACTGTAATAAAGAACGCCCCTCTTTACCACATACCTTACCATTTTTAAAAATCAATATATTCGCTGCGATTCGCATTCGTTTTAAGGCGAGGCAATCGACACAAAAAGGTTCATTTCGAATGAGGTATTCATCTGGAATAATGTATACGAACGTTCACAGAAAGAAAAACTTCGACAAGATTCTACTTTTCTATAATGTTATCTATGGTCGAGGTACGAGCTAAATTCTGTTTAAAAAATGAATAAACCAAATACTATATAGTGATGTTTAGCAAAAGAAAGTATGGCTATTGGTATGCCTATATGGAGATGAAGTATTAAAATTCAGGTTGTCTAAAACAGGCATGTCAGAGCTGAAGAGGCATCAGGGCCGCGTTGAATCAATGGATGCTATAGAAAGTCTGCATTATGAGTACAGTTCTTTAATTAGGGGCAGATTTGGTGAAATAGACTATAGTCTATATAAAATAGATATAGAAGATTGGATGTCTTTCTTGCCATTAAAAAGAATAATTTAGGAAACGCGTCCGGTTGTATCTCAGTTACAATGAAAAACTCTTGTATCCTTTTCTCTAAAATAAATTATTTATGTAAAAATTTCAAACGAATAAGTTAGGACAAAATTAGAAATCTTTGTCTGATGTGTTAGTTGGTCACTCGCCACGTGTGACGAATCGGCAGAAGACGCCTGGCGAATTAGTTCCATTCATCAGCTTTCTAGTTAGAAAATAAATTCTAAATTTGCTTTTGTGAGGTTGTTTTCTATAATTATCAGTTCAGATTTCAACGCTTATCATAATTTTGATTTATTATGGATGGTTGGTGCACGAGGAGTGGAATAATATTGCTCATAATATATTTGACCATTAGACCAATATGGGGACAAAATCAATTTGGCGGGTATCTAATTCCTGTTGGGATTTGACGGTCTAAATTTTATGCAATTATCAATAAACCAGATTAAAAATTTCTATTATATTTACAGAAATAATGAAGGTTGTAAACAAGAGAATAGTGATTCGTAAATAAAGCATCTCGGTCAACGAATATCGGGTACTCAGGTGATTTACGTTTTAAAATATCAAAGAATAGTTATGGAAAACACGAAATCAAAAGCTGCACATTTTTCTTTTCTTTCGAATTTGTGTTTCTTAAACCACAAGTCGTCATAGAGTTAAATTCAGCCATTTCTCATACTATTAAACGAATTCTATGAATTTATGAGAACAATCTAAACTTGATAGATAAAGATATCATAAACACTAAATACTATATAAGATTATTGCGAGCGATTGCGTAAACTACAAACAAATGAGGTGTAAGTTTGAATTTTTTATAAAGTGTATTGTTTCCATTTAAGATATTGTCAATTTGAAAGGCGCAACACATACACATCTACAAATGTCTGTTACAATTACATGAGGGCATTCTAATAGGAATTGGAGCTTTATTCGGTGAAAGCATAGAATACGTTGCAATGATTTTAAATTAGCCGCTATATATAATTGATATTTAAATTTATCCAAATCTGTAGAACATCTTATTGTTAGATTCGTTGCTCAAAAATCGTCCAAAATCGTAGCAGAGAATCAAATATAAGGACAAAAATAATAAAAACGACTGCTTGCTGTAGTTTTCCACGTTGCACATGGGAAAGGTGATTGTGGCAATGGGGTATCGGTGTCAGTGTACATCAATGAGTTTAGATAATAACGAAGCTGAGGGCAAGGTTGAGTGGTTGCCGCAATGACGGCAGTGGACTAGGGCTCAGTAAAAAATTCAATAAAGGCTGGTTCCTTTCATGTTTGGCGATCGAATGTTGTTTCGGATGACATAAAATGAGAAGCGAATTATTCAAGCCCTCCAGGGCGATGTTTGTCCGTTCAAAACGGAGAAATCCCGCATCCTAACCCCGAGAAATCCGCGTTAATGCGAACCGAAAACGTAGTTTCCGAATTTTGGGTAGTAAAAGGGAAGCTGTGCTTTAGTGAACCCAAGCTAACCGAACGATGATCAGGTGTAAGTTATTTCTCTCTTATTACATTTTAGAGACAGCGCTTAAAATGTAGTGATGTTATAATGCCGTGGAACGTCACAAAACAACGTTGCGTGAATTAATTACTGGCGATGCCATAGAATAAATATTCTTACAGCTTGGGTTGTTATTAGGAAACATTATGAAGAAAAACTCCGCCAGAGGCTAAAAGTAAAGTTAAGTAGTATATATACCTTTATTACTTAAACGAGATATGCCTTTCGATTACAAAGTAGCCATACTCAGTTGTAATTCAGTGGCTGTTGTTCTGATTACAACTCTCGGTAGATTATCGCCGAAGGCAGCTGATTTTTAACTTGAACACGAATCTGATTTAGTTGGCCGTGCTATGGCCACAGTAATTACCTATTTAATTAATTAATCTATTTGGAATCAAGGCAAAAATTGTAACGTTATAATATTTTTTGTTGAACACGTGTAGTTGGTGATTTATAGTCGGAATTGCGCATTATGCCTTCATTCCTACGATATGTCCTGGTTCAAATTCTTCAGTGACTGCATTATGCTATTAGTTACGTATAATTCATATGGAGAAAGCTTCGAATTATCGCCACGGTTACTAAGAATTTACTGATTTTGGCGCTTTTCATCTATACATTCTTGAGTTTTAAATTATCTAATGGTTGTGAGTTATACAGAATCATTCAAAGACTCGTTCTGAGAAGATGTAAAGAGTTTAATATCCTCCACATGAACTCTGTCGTAGACTTTATCAAAAAACTCCTGAGAGTAATTTCTGAATTCCTATGTTACCCTTTGTTGCCGAGCAGAAATTATATTCAGTTTTCGTATTTTGACTCCTTAAATCCATAAATCTAACAAATCTCAAATGCTTGTCTTTCTGATCACGACTTTTTCTACTGCTACGAAAGTGACGGCTAAATTAAAACGCCCCTCTCCTTTAACCGCGAAAATAATTGCTTTCTGTTGTTTAATTTACATAAAAATAAATCGTCCATTTTAAAAATCATATAGCCCTCAAAATGGCTTCCTTAACCAATTTGTGTTAATATTTCAACTATGTATTAAAAAGCAATTTAATTATGTCTGTAAACATATACCGTGGCTAAATGATTACTATTTTCCAAAGAATTAATTCATTCGCCCTAAAATTTTCAGGCAGCGTTACATTATTAATTAAGAAAAATCATTAGAATTGTTAAAAATGTTTAAAAGTGTTCCGCTAATCAACATTCATGCGAGAAACATGATAACTTTTAGATTCTTTGGAAAAAAATCTTGCTTGAAAGCTTATTCATCTCTTAAGATATTGTTGCAACATTTTCGGAGCCTTCATAAATACACGAATATTTTTCACTTAAAAAAAAGACGTATTCTTGTGGGATAAACGAGTTATGTAACCTTATCCCCTTTGTTTCCTCCCCCTGTTCCTCATTCACCTCCTATCCCTTTCCGCCACCCCGTTGCAGATGAGTGGACGCCATCTCGTCCTCTGTCCGGTTAGGCCAGTCATAAAATGAATAAATAAACATACTTTTCATATATATATATATATATATATATATAATATTATAAACTCAAGCGGACGTAGAAAATTTGGTTACATTTCGCCCGGGCAGCGTGGCAAAAACTATTGTTCACATTCTACTCTTTCCAAAAAAAATACTCTTTTTTGTAGTATCAAGTTTCGCAACCAATTATTGCGACGCTATACCTTTAAATTGTTTATTTTGAAACAGCTTCTATTTTTACAAAACTTTCGCGAGCTCGATATTTGGACGTGGGAATGGCTTCTTTTCCTTAGGGAGGACTCTCGAGAGAGCGACCCCCTCTCTCGTTACGTCACATCCTCCCTTAACTCTCTACCCATGACTTCTAGCGAGGAATTTAAGCATCCGGGGCAGGATACCAGTTCGGCAATTTAAAAGTATCATAGCCGTATAAAGGGCAGCAAGCGCTTACAAATGAATTCTTGAACGTGGAGAATGGAGGAAACGAACATGTCACGCACTCATACATTTTCTGATGCGAGAAGTTTGATTCTTCCTGTCACGGTGAGAGAAAACATACCTTTATGCCTTACCTAGTCACAGACTTTTTTTACTGAAAATGTAAGTGCCGAGTGCATTATATTTATCGTATCCAATCGCTCGGCAGTGCTCGAATTAGCCTTCGATTTTAATTTGGCGATACATTATATGGAAAAAAATATTTAAAAACAAATATTTTTGGCTCAACAAAGCCTATGAAACACAACTTCAATGTTTTCTTATGAAGTTGCTCTTGTTTTCAAAGATCTTCAAATTCCCTTCAACGAAGGTATATAAGGGATGAGAGATATGGGCCTTGGAATAAAATCACCAGTGCACTCGGTCTGAATGCAAGGTGCGTTGTAAGATCAATAATAACAGCTGTTCTCGCAGGAAGCGTTACCAAGGGGAGTTGTTTCATTGCGATTCGCAATTCGAAAAAAAAAGTGAAAACAGAAAATTCGTCGAAGTAATATAAATATGCAGTAGAAGAAAAATATTTTTATTATTAAAATAAACCTAGCTATTTTTCAAATCAGCGTGTAATGAAAACCTACGATGGGATCTACTTTTGTGAGCTTGTTATGGTTAACTTAAACCGTTAGTTAATTACGTAATTGTTAATTTTTTAAAAGCAAGGGAGAAAATTAATGAATTTCAAATACTTAATTTTTTCTAGAAATACAAGTCGCCGCTTGTGCTCTTTTGACTGCTGACTGATCTGAGGGAATCAGATCGACAAAATTTCGTTCTGAAATTCCTGTCATCGTAATATTTGTTCCTACATTATATTTTTTTTTAATTTTAAGTGCGTTTGAGAATGTATTTAACGTACATTAAAACTTTCACTGATTTTCTTAATCTTAAATTTTTTCTGAAAAATCTGTGCCATCGATGAGAAATTAAAAGTTCTGAGAATTTTTTCACTGTTGGATGTGAAATTTGTAACTATAAAAAAAGTATAATTTGTGATTGCATGCAAACTTCGGATTTTCTTGGTGGAGTGATGAAAATGATGAATCATTTTTTTGAAAATTGATGCAAATAATAATTTGATACCACTTCAGCCATTACGCCGAACTTTTTGCAATCTATCCTCTTGCTATTGTCTGCCTTTCTTCTTCTCTGGCTTTTCAACCCCTTCTTTTCCTTTCTCCCAATTACTCTTTCCGTTTCCTCTTTCCCTTCCTCCTCCTCCTCTTCCTTGCTTCTCCCTTCTTCTCTCTCCTCCTCTATTTCTCGCTCTCCATCCTTCTATATGTCGTTCCGACACATTCCTCTTCCGCAGGGTGATTAACGGTACCCGATTCGAGACCCGAAAGACCCCGATCAAGTGTCCCTTATAAGTCTTTCCATTCGTTCGTTCGTCCTCATGGCGTACCATTCTCCCCTCCCCCTCCCTTCTTACAATCGCCCTCCCTCCTCCTCCCCACACAGGATCGATGCTTTATAGCTCTTCTTTCTCTTTACTCCACCTCTTTTTCATTCTCTCTCTCTCTCTACCATTCGCCAGAAATAAGATAAAGAAGCGAATGAAACGAACCCTTCCTGCTCACGGGAATGAACCCCCGCATTTCTGATGAGCATATGTGTTTTCCTTATTCAAAAATGTTGGCGGCGAATGACGTCATAAAGTCCATACGATTTTTCCCTTGCTTAGATTTCGTAGGCAAAACCTTTCTCATAGCTACACTAGCATAAGATTTTTACAAGGATAACTACTTAAGGTGGCATCGCCCGCGTAAAAATCTGGCCTGAGCAGAATTTAGAGTTCAAAACTCAGCATATTTTATATAAAAAATTTGAAAATGGCTTCGCGAATTTTTAGGGACATGTTCGTCATATCTTCGCGGATGGGAGAATTGTTCTCGCGTGTCTGATATGGCCCGCATGATGTAGTTTGCCCATACTCGAAGTAACATTTTTCGAAATCGTTTTTAGCGCGTTTTATTTCATAAAAGCGCTTATGTTTTCGCTCTGTCTGTCCGTCTGTTCAATCGATTAAATAAAAAGAGCAAGTAAACGGTCAGAGATATAGGACTGAAATTTGCAGGGTGTTAATGTGCCATTTATTACATTGTCACAGAATATTTTTATGTGCCATTTATTACGTTGTCACAGAATATTTTTATCACACTTTCGATTTACCTTTGGTTTTTAATACATCGTCTAACCTCGCTATCCTCGTATTGATTTTCAGACTGTATTTGAAAAAGTTAAACCGTATTTTTAGCTCATAAGTTTTTCATCGATCAAATATATTTCTTTGCTTACAGTTTTAGTGTAGAAATTTGTTTATCTATTAATTTATGTCATGAAAATCGTTTAAAGGTTCCTCGGGATAAATTTAGTGATAGTATTATTTGCAGAATACCGGTCGAAAATGTCATAGCCGCCAAAAACGGTCGCAGCCTTGAGATCTACGAGACATGAACGCTCTTGTTTGGCTGGATCGAGTTTGAGGTTTCGACATTTACTTCAAATGAATTCATATGAAGCATTATTTATCTATAAATGCAGTAATCGGAGTTGCTTAGTTTACTACATTATTGCACTACAACACGACGCTTAAATTTCATTTCGTTATTGCTTCATACTCGCTTTCAAAAGAATGAATCGGCCATTCATTGAATGATAAATGGCAGCAATCGATGTTTTATTTTTGTATCGATAGTGCATTGTTTCCTTAAACGGAATCGAAGCCACGATTTTAACCTAACGATGTCCCGAAAATGCTATTCTGTGTGCGGTATGGATCGCTTAGGGTTTGCCGGGAATAAAATTAACCGCCAATTCCAAATGGGATGCGCATATTTCCGAAGAAATATGCGTATTTTTCGGTGCGAGGTGGTGTAAGGACAGCGTGGCGTGATGGAGTGCGGCCGTGCAACCACACAAGGCTCAAGGTCATTGGGGACGAGGAGAGTGGGTAAGCCTCTTACGGAACGAAAAATTCCTCCTCAAACGATGTTACTTGGCGCCACTGCTTTTTTCAATGCCCAAGAATTGGCAACTATGCTGGGATTACTTTTTTATGTTATGCATTTTTTTAACGCTTCACGGGTGTTTTAATTTCTATTTATTCCAAGTTGTACGTTTTTTTAGCAAGGAGATCCCCTGAAAATGTTATCGTACGAGAACGATAAACCGTCTATAAATCCATAAAACGCTAAACGCTAGTGGTGAGAGCGAATTAATTGCAAATTCACGGCCTTTGCTACAGTATTCGGTAAGAGAATGTTGTTTTATAGCGACAGATTGTTATTTTAGCCTGCAGAAAAAAATCTTCCTTGTTTTAACGTTTCATTTGATTGCTTTACGGACTGCTCTTAATCTAAATTGATCCTAGCTTGCCTTCCAGCTGCTTCAATCTGAAGTTTTGTTTTTCTTTTTCATAATTGCTCGTTTTATACTTGACTAAACCACAAAAAAAGAACTAATAGCCTCGGGAGAATCTCCTTAAAGCGGTGTCTTTGGTCATTTTCTCCATCAGACAAATCCAATCCTCCGGCTTCTCACGGCGAACGGTCGTTTCGATTTGGCTACTGTTTCCATTTTCCGCGCGTGGATGCATTTATTTATGCCGCGCTTTCGACATTTATTTCGTAGTGGCTCGTGATGTGATTCTGATGAAAAACAAAATTTAACCCATTGGATTTATATGTAATAGGATGATAATTGCAAATAGTTATGGTATTAACATTTTATTAAATATATATATATATGCTCTGGATACTTCTTCTCATCACAGTTGTAACTAGAGATTTAAAAGAAGTATTTCTTACAGCACATTAATTGAATTTTATTAGAACGTTTTTGTGCAACTAAGCATTTTGAATCCAAGAAACGGAAAACGTGAACATACATAAATTATGTACCTGAAGCTAATATCCAAATTTCACCAGATTCGTGGGTGTATTTATTCGGAAAGCGTGGCTTCTTTGTCTTGGTATGATTCGGATTTAACGGAAATGGTGCTTGTTATGTGATGTGGTTAAGATAAGGAGACTTCAGAGTTTATGATGGGGAAGCATACCAATATTCGATTTTACTGCCAAATTCTCATTCTTGTGTTTTATCTTAGTTGAAATTTATATGCAAGCCATCCAATGTATACTTTCCATGATGATTCATAACTTTATTTTGCTGATTCAAGGTTTTCTGAAAGAGAGATTGTTAAATGTGGTTTTCGCTTCCTACGTCTATATAGCCTTTGCTACCAACAGAATGTATTACATTTTAAACTTTATTTTACTACTAACATTATATTTTATGTTAAGGCAATTAATGCAACGCGAAACAAGGTCCGCTAATCTTCTCATTAAACGTTGTCTTCAGAGCAACCGTTTGTAACTTAATTTCATTTTGTTTTAAGCAATTCAAAATTTAAACCCGTTAGTTGGTAATTTACAATATTTTGCGACATACTGTGAGGCAATATTTACACGCTGCTGGATAATAATCGAAATTTTACTCAGTCCCTTTTAGAGGGACACTTTTTATAGCTTTCTGTTTCTGAATAAGCTAATTGATTTGTCACTTTGTTATCAAAAGCTAATTCAACTTCTTAGAAATGGCCTAGTAAAAAATTAACTATCAATGGTAGGAGAGTAATTTTATTAGGTAACTCTGACTAAGAAGCAGGTGTCTCGATTCTTTGAATAACTATCATGAAATTGTGTCAAGTTTCGCATTAAAAGTATTATTTATAAATAGTTCTCCTTTAAAGACGTTTAATTTAAAATTTTAGATGACGAAAAAGAGATAATTGCATTTTAAAAATGTAATGGCAATGCTTTTGTATTTTATAACCAACGGAAATCTATCATTCAAATTATACTCTTTTTAGTTTCCAATTCGACCTTTATACTTTTTTAATAAAAATTTATTTCCCTCAAATCGAAGAACGGTTGAGCTATCAACATCATCTATTCTTTTAAGACTTGGCGTCTTTTTACATGTGCTCTATGCATAAATTCCTTTATTTTTCATGTTTTCCGCACTTTTCCTTTTACAATTCCTCTGGAATATTTTATATCTCGGCTTATCTTCTGATGCGATCCTTTCGTTTAACTAAAGAAATCAAAATCTTTTTCTCGAATAATATTTTCAGATATATATATATGGTCGTTTTTCCTTTCGTATAACTTTATTTCGAATATTTTCTCAGTCCTCAAATATTGCATAACTCAAGTATTTACCGTATTTATACCTGACATTTTTGATCTCCCAACAGTACGGCTACACATCCTAGACAAAGTCTTAGATAAAGCTCTTATCGTGTTATATTCCACTTCCTCACAGAATGAGCGTAGGTACTATCAATTTTCTTGTTTAAATGTGAATTTCACCATCTTGATGACATGAAGTTCATTCCAGATTTGAGTTTTCATTAGTGATGAATTAATCACTAGTATTAATAATCGAACGAGGCTAGCAAGCTGAACGTACTTCTAAAGATTTTCTTCAGTGTATTGATTTGTTTGTCAATCTGATTTCATCGATAAAAGATTGTTTTTCGTGCAGCGGGACAGAACCTGTGAAGATCGTGTTTAGTCTGCAGACGAATCGAAGCCTTTCAAATATTACCCTTGAACAAAACTGCATTCCTAATGGAGTATGACGAACGGGGAAATTAACGATTAGATTGAAGATTCGCTAAAGATGTTCAACCCCAATTTCCATATAAACGCTAATAATTTTTTTAAATTTCCGAACGGCATACTGCCAGTATCATATTTGCAATCCAAAGTATTTAATCGACGTGGTAACCTACGTTCCTCCAATTGTCATAAAAAGGTTGGAAAAAACAAGTGAATATTTCGGACACAAAGAAGCCGTCTTCAGTAGTTTTAGCCAGAATGCGTATATGGTTTATCTCAATCTTTTAATGTTCTTTTTTGAGAAACACAATTTTAAAGTTTGGTTGCAGCTATGAGGTGAGCTCAAAAATCGACTAATAAGGTTAGAATGATACATATTTGAATTTTTACTATGATTCCCCTCGGAATCAGATTTCCCAGCATTATGCACATATCGCCGCCTCCTCTTGACTCGATATGGTCTGATCACTACATACTAGTATAAGTGCCTGTCAAAAATGACGGGGATGACCGATTATTCCTAAAATAAAATTGAGACAGTCTTCTTTGACCTGAAATCATACCTCCTGCTGAGAGGGTTGCCTTCGATCCGAGCGAAGGTTCGAAACCCTCGCCCCGAGTATCTATTGTGCTTCAAAAGCTGACCTAAGTCTCCTCTTGCCATGTATAGGTCTGTTTTTCAGAGCGTGACAGATGGAGTGACAAAAGAACAAAGGGACAATAAAGATTTTATAGATACACTAAAACGTTTTGTTATTATATCATAATGCTATCCTGAAAATTTCATCAAATTCGGTTCAGTCGTTTGCGAGATATTCAGCTTTAAAAAGCATTACATAAAAAGGGACTAAGTGACACTGTCTTTTATATATATATATATATTGGCGGGATTCGAACCCGCGACCTTAGTGATGGTAGGCCAACACGCTAGCCCTTCCACCACCAGGGTCGGCCTGTTTCAAATATCTCCCTATAAATAAACACAATGCACAAGGTCTTTTAAAGGAAAAATCTTATGAATGGCGATGTTTAAAGTTTATTTGAAACAGTTTTAGACATCACCAAAATTAAAATAAGGTTGTAATTAATTGACTAGACGCAGAATATAAGTGCAAAGTTCGTTATCGTACTGTTACACTTCGATTTTTAAACTAAAGCACTTTTGGTCACATTGGATTGTTCTAAGTTTTCGATCACAACCAATAACACTGTCATTTGGATTATTTAATAGCAATAAAAGATATCACTTTTCTCACGTTCTTGTTTAGGGTGCTATTGACGGATCTGTTTCTATGAAATGTTAAAATAAATGTCACGTCTTTTTGTTCTTTGATAGAATATACGTAAAAATACGTTAGGTAGAATGACGGACGTAACTGAATTAAAAAATAGCAATCTTATACGATTTAATATCAATAAGTAGCTTTGAAATACGTAGCTCCAAGCTAATGGGAAAACATTCTCCTTAACTTTTCTTCTTTGTTAAAAAATTCACCTTACGGTTAAGCTGCAGTTAATTTCCTCATAACAAGTTCATAAGTTAATTACATATAATGTATACAGAAATACCCCGCTCCACACGACCCCCGGCGAGCACGAATTCGTTATAACACGAAAAAAATATTCTATAATTTTTAGTCAAAATCGACCCAAAATAACTTTTTTTATTCATTTACTATTTTCCACCTTAATTCTATTGCGAGAAAACGAATTTCTTCCTCTGTGTAACAGAAATCAAATAAAAGAATACGAATCTCTCAGGTGTTTCTACACGTCACTCATCAGCATCTCAACCAATCAGCGCACTTGGATTGAGTGGGTACGCTCTCGCCCAATCAGCGATCACTGTCTGTCTTCCATCTTAAAACTTTGTTTACAGTTCAGCATCGTTTGAATGTCAGCGTGGTGTTTTCACATCATCTCTAAAAAAATTTGTAAATTTTATAATTTATTCTTATTATAAAGGAATTTTGCATAAAATTGTGGTCCCAAAGCGTATTAGTGATACCAGTGATGTATTTAGAGTAATTTATATTTTTTACCGTAATTTTGAAGCACCGTGTATGCATCCCATTGACTCCTATGTTATATCAGCCCCGTTTAACACTAAATTCGCTTAACACGTATTTTTAAAGACCCTATCCTTCGTGTTAAGCGGGGTATTGCTGTATATGCTTTATTGCGTTGTAACAATATAAATGGGATTTTAAAATCCTTGACTAAATAATAAATCGGCATATCTCTTAGATAGTATTTCATGGATGTTAATGCTAGCGGTTAAGACAAATAGTTTGGTTGCGGGTCTCACAACGTGAAGGTAGCGATTTGGATCCTTCTTAATATGGAATTTTAGGTTTCAAAATAAATTTTCTAGTTCGCGTCTCGTATTGTATCCAATTAATAATTTAAGCAACTCTTTTAGTCGTATCACAGTTGAGTAAACCAGATGGATATTTCAGTTACAAATTAACAGCCTGTAAATATCGCCAGTTGTATTTTAATTTTAATTACTATTTTAAAATTATTATTTGCTGCATGTGAGAAAATAGAGATTACAAAATAACACATGCAAACTTTGCTATTTTATTTGTAATATTTTCCTCTTGCCATTTACCTATTGTTCAATAAAAAATAAAAAGAATTTAACAATGCTCCACACAAATCGCCAGAAATTCAGCTTTATAGAAAATTTATCATTCTAAAAATAACACTGTTCTTTCAGATAATAATTTTGGACGAAGCGCCATTTCACGGATTTTAAACTAAAATTTCATAAAAAATTAAACTCGTTTCTTTAAGTCTAATCGTCACGCTTCCAATGAACAACCAGCAATCGTCTGCGCCGCTTTCATTGAGAATAGAAACAAGAATGGTTGATCGGAAGAGATATAATTCGGCAGTGGCGTCGCTCGAATGAACTTTCGATAATAATCCACCTTTTTTCAAAAGAGAAAATCCAAAATAATCTAAGGAAGTTCTGCCCATTTGTGCGGAGAACTTACTGGACATTCATCCCAAAAATAAGACAGAAAGTCTTGCAAAATAGTGCGAACTCCACCCACCGCCAAATCCCTTTCTCTTTCTCTCTCCATTTATCTCAGTTTTACACTTTCTTTCTTTTCCTCCTCTCTTTCCTTCTCTATAATTTCCTCACAACATAATACCTCCTTTATTTTCTTTTATACTTTTTCCACTTTTCCCTCCCTTTCTCTCCATCTCTCTCTCTCTCTCCCCATTTTATCTCTTTCATTCCGTCATTCTCCTTTTCCCCTTTCCATTCTTCTCTTCTTCCTTCCGTCCACGTGTTTTTTTTCACAACGTTGTCGATGGCTTTAAAGGAAAACCCTTCTGCGAGGGCGACAGTGGTGGACTTGAAGGGTGACAGGAAGGGTTTTAGGGAGAAGCAGAGGGAAGGGAAAACGAGAGAGAGACAGGGAATAAAGGAAGGCTACGTGTGGAAGAGGGGATAGGAACCTACCTTACCCAAGTCGGCGCCACGAGGCCCGAGGGCAGGGCAAGAGCTACAGCGGCCGCGGGGCGGAGTGGAGGGGGGTGCGGGGGGCGGAAGGGGAAGGGGGGTCAGGGGAATAAAAATAAGAAAAGCGAATTGTTGGGTAGGGTGGGCGGTAGGTGCGCTCACCGTTTCAATGGCCCGCCAGTCACACTCTCTCTCTCTCCCTCCCTCCTTCCTTCCCTCCCCCTCTTCCCCGTCCCTTCTCTCTCTCTCTCTCTTCCCCCATCCCATCGCCGCGTCTCGTTTCACGCCGTGACCCTGGCGTCTCCGTCGCCCTGCACACCAACCGAGTAGTCGGAGTTGCAGACCACTTAGGATATTCGCCCGAGCTGCATTTTTTTATATTTATTTTCCGCTGGCGGAGCAGAGCTTAGGCTCCTGCTAGGAGGGGGAGAGTAGGGGAGGGGTGGGCGCGAAGGGAAAGTGAAAGGAAGAGAGGAAAGGGAAGTTTTTTAAGAGGAGGCGGGAGTAGGGAGGGGGGAGGCGAGGAAGGAAAGGGTGCGATGGGGTCCGTTCGATTCATTCGAGGTGGAATGAGAGAGCGGAAGGGGAATTTGGAGGGGAGTGGCTTGTGGCTCGAAAGGTGATGGGAATGGGAGCGCGCGTGTGGGAAAGATGGGGGGAGAATGTGTGAGGGGCGCATCCTTCCCAGTCATCTCCTTCCCTGCATTCCCGATTCCTTCCCCTCGACCCCCATTGCGTTGCATCGAAGCCTTTTCAAGAACCATTGGATGGACGCAGATTTCCTTTTCCGAGAAAACTTTCGGATTTTTTCCCAATCTTTTAGATTGCTAACGTCTGTTCATGATACGAGAGCAGAGATAGATTAACAAAATTCCGCCGAGGAAAAATTGGTGTATATTTTTATTTACGTCGAAATTTTTATTCGGATATTCATTTATTTTATTTCCCCAGCGAATATTTAAAAAAAAACCATCTCGTTATTTTTGCCAATATTATTATTTCATTACAATCTTTGCATATTTTCACCAAAAACTAGTTATTTGTGTAGCGATTTAGATAACGATTCCTTTTTACTCATTACGATCTTTTGTCAATTTATCATATCTTCTACAAATTTTCTCCCGAAGTTACTAATTTTTAATGACTATAGCTTTTCACGTTCGAAGAGATCTGCGCTTGTTAAAACATGAAACGGTTACTTCCAAATCTTTCGGAGACGCTTCGTCCACCGTGTTTAAGGACCCGTGGGAGGGAGCCAGGCGTTAACGTTTTCATTTTTTTTCCTCGGGCACAAACCGCATTGTGCAGCTCCTCCCCGTACATCCCAAGGTACCATTAAGAGCTCGTCACGTGAGCGCGCGAAGATAAAATCGAGGGGTCTCCACGCGCCGTCCACATCCGACGCAACACACTCCATCCCGCTCCCTCTCTTAAGCACCGCCGGCGCCTCCTCCTTTGCTGCACCCGCTGCTTCCTCCCTCCCCTTCTTCCTCCCCGCTCAGGTGATCCTCCCCTCGGCCATCAATGAGGACGGCGCCCTTTCCCCCTTTTTCCCTCGCCTTCGCTTCCCCATTGATCCCGTGCTCCTCCTTTTTCCCTCCTCCACCCCCTCCCCCCACTCCACTTTCCCCTCCATCTCCCTTCTGCTCCCGCGACCGGAAAGGGAGGTGTGGCCCTCGCTAACGCTTACTTGGTGGACGTCATCGTCGTGGAGCATGAGGCCCACCCCGCCGAAGATCCTCCTCCCCCGCACTCTGACTATTTCTCTCCCTCCATCCCCATGGAAGTGAGAGAAAGAGAGAGAGAGAGCACCATTGCAGCCGTGGCGGAGGCGTTCTCGGTCGCTGTGCGCCGCGGTTCCTGATCGATAGCGGTTTATGTGTATGCGTGTGTTCACGTAGGGAGGGTTGCCGGAGGGGTGGAGGGGGCGTGGAAATATGGAAGGGGAGAGATAGAGAGGAAGGGGGAGTGGGGGGGACGGTGTGTGCGGAGAGAGAGAGAGAGGAGAGGGGGGGTGGTACTGATGAGGGTATGTATTATGGGAGGAACGCGGTGTTTTTTTCCGCTTTAGTTTTTTTTATACACAATGGTGGACTAGCACAGAGGGTTCGTGCGGCGTCGAGGGGAGCGAAATGGTTCTTTCGGCGGGGGCGTGGAGGGATGGGGGGTGGCGAGGAGGGAGGGGTGGCGGTGGAGGGCGGGTGGGTGGCGGGAGTGAGTACGCGGAGGGGGTGGGGTGGGGGGGAGAGGGAGCTTGAGGGAGGCTGCGCGTGGGCGTAGCGGCGGAGAGGGGAAGGCTAGCGTGCCGCCGGAGGGGAGTTACTCTCACTCTCCGCCATCTTCACTTTCACTTTCGACGCGTCCCTCTCTCTCTCTCCCCTCCCTTTCCCTTTCGTTACCCTTTCTCTCTCTCTACTAACTCTCTCTTTCCACCGCCCCCGCGGACGACCCTGCAGGCCACATCCGCCGCTCCCTCCACGCCTCACGCCGCGCCCTCGCGTGCACCATCCTGCCCCGTAGCGGCTCGCATTTGAAACTCCTCCGTTCGCTCGTTGCAGCAGCACGGAGGGCTGCCACCGTGCACGACGCCCCCTCCTCCGTCCCCCGCGCCTCCCCACTCCCCCTACCTCCATCTCCCGCCGCCTTAAAAACCAAATCCTTCTCTACGCTCTCGCTTTCCGATGGCCTTACACTCTATATTCCCCGGGGCGGCCGCCTTACTTTTCTATGCGTCGCATTGTTTGTCCTTTTTGTCCTCTTTCCGTGGCTTCCCTTCACCCTCCCTTCTCCTCCTCCTCCTCCTCTCTCCCACCATCCTCCATTAACCCTTTAACGCATCCCTCCCCTCCACGGAGGAGAGGTGGGGGTCGAGAGAAAGAGAGAAATCAGCGCTCGAGAAAGTTTGACGCTTTAAGATGAAGCGGGGCACGTCTTTACGCGCGCCGTTCGGTGGAACAGGAGGGCGAGGTGGAGGGCGAGGCGGTGGAGGATGAGGAGGAGTAGGAGAGTGAAAGGCCTCGCGAATTGCCAAGGTCCTACTCGCCGAGCCAGACGCCGCTTATTTATTCCTCTTGTATTGTTTGCCTATTTCTTTTTCGGCAATTATCTTCAAGGTCGTTGCGTTTGGCGTTTGGCGTAGAGGGAGAAAGCAAACGGGCAATGGCGATTCGGGTGGACATTATGAGCGCATCTCCTTTATTTCTAAGCGGAAAACCCAAATAAACATGGAATCTCTTTCCTTTTCACTCTCCCTCTTCCTCCCTCCATCTGCCCCTCTCTCTCTCTCTACCTACCTTTCTTCCCCTCGCGAGGAACCGGGAAAAATACGGCACGGAAAGCGCATTAGGCGCATGAACCTTAATGTGGCTTAAAGAGGAGAGAGAGAGAGCGAGAGAGAGTGCGTGAGAGAGAAAGAGGAAAGGAGAGGGAGAGAAGCGATTGACGCATTGCCGCTCTCTCGTGTAGGCCTCAGGGATTGCTTTCTTAACATTCCTCCTCCCGCAACACGCCCCCGTTCTTCCTTTTCTCCCCTCTTTTCTCACCTCTCACCACCTCCTCCTCTCCCCTTCCCCCTTTCACTCTCTTTCGCGAGGAAGAAAGGAGTCTCGCCGAAACGAAGTTGCCGCCGGTCTTGTCGGGAGCGTGGGGACAGTCGGTCCCAATGCACGCGGCGAGTTAGGCCCGAAGAGGAGGTGGATATTTGGGGGGAGGAAAGGAGGGGGAGGGCGAGGCGGGAGGGAGGGTGTGGGGGGAAGAGAGAGGAGGATGATGGGACCCGTTCCCACAAGGCCCTATGTGTCTCCCATTCAAAAAAAAATAAAATAAAAACACCGGTTTGCCGAACGATTCTTTCGGACCGCCGCCTCGTCTCAGCGTCTCGAAAAAAGCTTATACACGTACGGCGAAGACGCCGAAAAAAAACCGTGCGAAATTTTTGGCGAAAGCGATTATCTACGAATGCGAAAACATTTTGCGACTCGTTTAGAAGGGAGGAATGGGGGGGAGGGCGATGGAGGGGAAGGGCGTCTAAAGTTTTTCCCGAAAAAAAAAGTTTTTTTTTTAGAAAGTCGCCAGATGCTAATAATTGATAAACGGACCCCAAAAGAACTTTCCACGCCCGCCACGGGCACCGAAAGGTCCTATGAAAGCAGCCCGGGCGAGAGAGCCGCACGCCCGCCCGCCGAAAAAAAGAAACGGGCTTTTAAAACTGCCCCAACAGGTCAGGTGAGTCGCATGGCTGCAGGGAGGGAGCCAGCGAGCAATGAGAGGGAAGGAGGGATACTGCTAGAGGCCCCTCACTCCCTTCCTATCCTCCACCTCTCTCTCCCCCATCTCCCTCTCCTGTGGTTCTGCGGGAGTAGGAGGGAGAGAGGATAGAGGAAAGAGAGAGAGGGGGGTGGAGAAGGCAGCGTATGTGTGGGGAGTGTGGGACGTAGGGAACGCTCGAGAGTGAGACGGAGGGGGGGAGGGGGCGAGAGAGAGAGAGAGGCATAGGAGAGAAGGGGAGGGGGGAGGGAGGAGAGGAACTCACGGAAAAAAATGCGCGAATATAATAAGGCGGAGGTGAGGCGGCGAAGAGTGGATTGGGCGAAGGGCAGACGAGGGGAGGTAGAGAAGAGGGAGAGAGGGGAGGGAGGGAGTAGTCAGGGGGGAGAGAGTCTTGTAATATGTAGCGTGCACCTATTTCCCTAGCCGAGGCGGTGGGTCGGTATGCAAATTAAGACAAAAGCCGAGACACGAAGATTCGTCAGGGCCTGTGAAGTGTCCGCGGGAGGGACGAGGGGACCGAGAGAGAGAGAGGGAGGTCGTAGAGAGGAGTGCGGAGGTCGGGAAGGGGAGAGAGGTAGAGCGATGGTCGGGGTGTGGGGTGGGAAGAGTTTGGCGAAGAGCGAGGGGGCGAAGAGAAGGGTTGTACGGGATCGGGGGAAAAGGCGGGAGGGGGGGGGGGGAGAGGGCGAGCGGAGGGTTATAGCGAGGGAGGTAAAGGGAGGAGGGGAGGGATGGCGAGGGGTAAAAAGAGGGAGGGCGAGGGGGTAAGAGGCAGGCGGGGAGGGCAGGCTGGGTACGTTTGACTTGCGACGTTCGATAAAAAAAATATAACTTGTTCTGTGTCTGTGCTTGCTGCCACAGAACAAAGGGGCTAGGCATAGGAGGGGGCGAGTGAGAGAGAGAGGGGAGGAAGAGAGAGAGAGGAGAGCAGTTTTATTTTTTCGCGGGCGGCCGCGGAGTTGGATGGTTTGTTGCGAGATGCGTTCGTATTATCATTAGGAAGAGCAGGAGGTGAAAGACGCAGCCTCTGCTCCCGGATTCTGGCAATTTCTTCTCGGACGAGGTGAGTCGCTCCCCCCGTCACTTTCCCCGAGCCATTAAGCGTTCCACGTGAAAGTTCGTTCTTTTTAAGGATCGGGAGGTGCGGTATCGTCTCTCTTTCGAAACTTCCCTCCCCCGCCCTCGCGTTTTTTCTTCGGACTGCGTCCTCCACCTTGTTAAACTTTTTTGTTCCCTCCGAAATAAAAGGTGAAACGTCGCTCGCCCATGTGATGTGTAGCTTCGCGAATAACAAATATTTTCGGGACTCGGAAGATTTGAAGCCGCGGAGACGGAAACTTCCTCTAAAATTACGCGATGGCGAAGAGAAAGAGTGTGCGTGCGTGTTTGTGTGTGTGTATGTGTGCGGCTGTGGTGTGTCTGTGTGTGTGTGCGCGCGCGCGTGTGCATGTGTGCAAGTGTGTGTGGCAACGTGGACCGGCTTTTGTGCGATCAGAGCTGAGGATGACCGAAAGTGAAGGTAGCTAGGTGCTCTCTTCGCGTTCCGCGTAGTATGCTGTTCTGGCAGTGCTTTATGCAGGGGGTTGTATCGCTGAGAGAATTCAACGAGGGGGCTGCTGCGGTATTGATTTTTCGGGGACTATTTGTAATGGAGAGCAGCTTTGAGTTGAGTGCGAAGGGGGAAAGCGAAGGGGTGGGGGGGGTGCGCGGGGGAGGGGGCGAGGGGGGGGGGAGATGAAGGGGGGAGACAGAGGGAGTACTTGGACGAAGGAACTGTTTCGGGTTGGAGTTTTTCGGTCGCAAGCCTTCGCTAGTTTTGAGGACTTCATCCTTTTCGAGCATCGGAGCTCGCGAGTTTTGACGACGCTTTATTATTATTTCGTCACAAAAAAAAACTTGCGAGCGCTATTTTATTGTTGCTGCTTTCGAGTTTCGGTAAACAACCGAAGATCTACAATACGGGATAAATAACACGGTATGGGAATATTAACACTAAGGACATTATTTTTATGCGCCGTAAGAGACTTGCTGCGGATTATGCATTAAATTCGTCTAGTGACGTGCTAATGCTTTTGTTTATTCCATAACAGTGTTTATGACAAAAAATTGATGAATTTGTCAGATAAATAAAAGATTGCGTCGTTTGGATTGTATCGAATGCAGGTATAAAATTAAAAGACTAAAAAACGCGTGACTGAGCGATGCAAAGTCCAAACGGCAACGCTATCTCATTTATCTAAAGCTTCTTCCATAGCACTTTAAGTATTATGGAGTGTGCGAAATTTTCAAGCTTCTACTATTACAAGCTCAGTTTGATTAAAAGAGCTCTGTTTTTCGTGAAGGTGCATGGTTGCTTTCACTTTTGTTAAAATTCAGTCTTGATGTTTTTCCCGATGATTTATCATTTTGGTTTCACTCTCAGTAAACAATTTCATTTGAGTTACTTCTTAGTCTTTCGAATTATAATAACTCAGATGAGCAATACAAGAAAATGGTTTGAAATTGGCTTATTCTGATATATCCGTATCGACCGATAAAAAATAAAAAAAACAGCGCTGATTCATAAAATAGTAACTATTGACCTCCAGCTTGCCAAATGAAAACTAAATGGTTCATGCGCAGTCGGAGGCCCCCACTCAGGCACTCAGGGGGAAATGGGGAGAACGAATGTAATGATTTTTTTTTAGTTTTCAGATTGGCTCGTAGCGGAGTACATCTCCAGATTAAGGCGTTTAGGGAAAAATCATACAGGCATAACTGTAGCTTCTGAGTTGTTTAAATTATATCTCTGCTAAAGGTATCTTTCGGAAATAACTGAATAGCTTATAAAAATTTATTTCCCGATATGACATTCTTGATCGGGACAGGCTAGTGCGCACACGCTCTACGCTTTGCCGGATACGCTAAGGTTGGTACGAAATTACTCCGTCAGATGTCTCATCGGTGTTGATAAAGCGTTATTCGTTCTGCGTCTTTTTTCTCAAACGTTTGCTTTTATCATATGTGGTCTTTTTTGTTCAGTGTTGTGAACCACATCTCCAAGCTAAACAGAAGGTAACTTTACATTTTGAAGTTCTAGTCAAAGTTGTGCCAGGTGGTCGTTTTTAATAGCTCGCAGAAATATCAGTGAAGTTTTAGAGGTAAATTCACTTGGTTCGGATACCCGCTTTAAGCCTCCCGTCTCGACGCGGCAAAGCATCGCGTATGTGGCCGCTGAAATGAAATAGGTTATAAAGTATTATTTTTAAGCTAGACATTTCCGGTGTGAATTGTAGGTTTATATACGCAGCTGATGTTTCCAGAGAAGAAAAGTCGGTTGTTTGTCATTCATCCTGTACTGTTTTATTTCGGTGTTTCGTTGACATTAGGCAATGTCATTGTCAATTACTGACAGTTTTGCGGATAAACTAAATGAAGTTGCTGAAAATTTTGTCAACATGTTGAGGAAATTTATTGTTTAATAATCCATTTTTATTTTTAAAGTGGAATTTTTGGCACTGTACCCGACAACCCGAATTTGTGATTTTTTTTTACCTGTGTCGGCATTCATGGCGATCTTTTAAGAATGCAATTTTCCGCCATCTTTGCGTGCTGTATTAAGATTTTAATATTTTTTTCGTCGCTCATATAAAGTGCGTGGAAACACTTCGATAAATTGTTTCCCGAGGATCATATTTATAAAATATAACATGTAATATCTGATGTTATGCGTGTCTGTCAACGAAGAAGTTGATTAGATCCCACCGAAGTTTGGCAAATATTTTTTTATTGAAGCGATGAAAGTAAAAGTTTTGCGATGCCGGTCGTTTTAAATTAAAATGCTTCAATCTTTGTGCTGGATTTAACGTTAATGCAACGTTAAATATTTGTTGTTTTGCGTCATTAAAGTGCTTCGGTAGGTTTTAATGTCAGTTCCCTAAAGATGCGGTACTTTTAAGTGAATACCATAAACTCTTCATTTCAGTCGCTCAAGGTGGATTTTGGAAGATGGTAGACACCCAACACTTTTGTTTGCGGTGGAATAACTACCAGAGTAGTATAACCTCAGCATTTGAAAACTTAAGGGACGATGAAGACTTCGTTGACGTGACCCTTGCATGTGAAGGGAAAAGTCTTAAGGCCCACAGGGTTGTGCTGTCAGCTTGCAGTCCATATTTTCGGGAACTTTTGAAGGTAAGTTTATCAGCCATGATCCTTATTATTTTGTCGTAGTATTATCTCCTTTTAGTAAGCAGACAGGATATATTTAAAGAAACATTGGATAGCATTTATAGATGATATACATTGCTTACCTCGCTTGTGTAAGGAACTGTTTACCTCTTCTGTAACTATAACGACGTTGCAAATTGTATGTCGTGATATCATACTTTGTCTAAGTTTTTGTCATTGAGTCATGTCCACTCACTTAATCGGAAATGCACGTAAATCCATAGCTTTGTCTTCGTTTTATAGAATATTTAAGTAACAGAGAGAACGATTGACAAGTGAGTTTTAAGTGTTCGATTTTTAAAGCTTTTATTTAGGAATTGGCTTGATATGGTAAACTTTTTCCCGCATCTCACTGTGTATCATGATAAACATATTTTACATTCGGAAACGTTCATTTATAAACACTGAAAGTGATCTTCCATGCACAAATCAAATTATATGTATTTTTCTTAGAAAATTCATCGCACAGTGTATTGTAGTTTGCTATGAAGATTACATTTTTGGTGAAGCAGTTTATTTATATAGATATATCTTTGTGAATACTTTTTGCTCGAGGTTACTATGTTGGAAATATCCTTGTCTGAGTTGAAATTTAATTTCAATTAGATTGACATTCTCCTGGGAGACTGTATATTTGATTTCTTTGTATGCTTGGAAGGGATAAAGTGGAAGGAATTCATTTTGGCATTTCATAATGAGAACATTTTTGTGTAGTATGATTGTAAAGAAAGCAAAATTCAATTTTCTAGTTTGTCCGCTGTTTCCTGGATTTTTGAATGAGATTTTATCTTTTATAAGAAAGTAACTATCAGAAAACATTTTAAGAAGTCAGTTATAATCAGGTCTATCAAGCATATCTTATAACATTAACCAGTCCTCTATTTGTAACATTAGGTTTGAATTTATGAGGAGTGAAAATTGAAACTCTATGAGAAGCAAATTATTTAATAGATTACCAAGTATAAATCTGAGTAGGCAGACAAAATACTAATGTTCAATTGCTTCTCTTAAAAATGTTCGTTTTAAGGAGAAAAAGTTATCATTTATGGGATTTTTATTTTACTATTTAAAATCAGTGTGCGTGTAGATGGTTTTATTAACAGCTATTTTATTTTTCTATTTATAAAATAACTAAAGTAGCATTTTATTGTAAAAACATTGTAAAAGATAAAATTTGGGCTTATTAATGAAAAATGTGGAATTTAGTAGAAATTTGAATGCAGCTGAATGTGTTTTTCGTAGAACACTTATGTAAGTAGGGTTAATTATCTGTTTATTAGTTTTTCATGCATTCTACAAACAAATAATTAAAGAATGAGGGAATATAATGATAATACTGCATTAAATAGCATGCATCCTAATCATTATAATTCTGCTTAATAGGATGCATAAAATAATTCTGATTAAAAATTCAAGTAATCTCATATGTGTGGTCTTTGTAAAAGTCTTGGTGCTAGAGTTGAAAATTTTCCAGTGATAAGTGATTTTTATCAATATTGATATAGCCTAGCTGCAGTTTTATGGTACATGGTTACATTTTGTTATTTATAGAAATGGAAATGAATTGATATTCATTTGATGGAAGCACATTAGCTATTGTGAATATTTTGAAATTATCATGTTTAGTTACATAAAATCATTTTACAAAGACGTATCAAAATTATTTTAGAAAAAGTACTTGTAGGATAATGAATTTCCTTTGAATTTTAAAGATTAAGAAAATTAATTCTAATTTCATTTATTCTCGTCTGCAATGTATTGCTACTGATACTGATTTTTGAATAATGAAGAGCTGTGTCACACTGTGACATTTGAAACTTTAAACCATTTATATAATCCATTTGTTTGTCAAGTAAAAATCTTGTTTAGCTGATGCAGGGACAGGTTTAATCTCCCCATGTATTATGGCTTAATTTCTGTTGATGCACCCATTTTGTAATTTTCATTGGCTGTTTTTCAGTCATTTTTTAATATGTTCACATGTTGAAATATAAAGAGAGCTATGGTATTATTGAGCCACCAGTAGGCTCATAAGGGAGTTCCTATCACATTATAGGTCCTTTTTTTTAAAAAAAAAAGGCATGTCATATTGAATTGTTCCCAATGAAACTAACAGTTGTTTCTAGTAAAATGATCAGAGGGTTAGTGAGACTTTTCTTACAAATTTGTAAGTTTTATTGTCAATTTCTGATGTTCCAAGATCGATGTCATTTTTGATTTTATAGTATCAAATTTGTTGAATGGTCATCCTTTGTGAGTTATCCAAGAGCGTAAATTTAGGAACATATTTGTGTGAGATATGGAGAAAATTGAGTTTGATATGACATGCAGATTTTGTGAAATAACTTGTTTTTTGTTCAATTTTCTTTAATAATTTGTATTATCTCTTAATAAGTGTAATGTTAAAATTAGTTCCTTATCATGCAATCGGTTTTGAAACAACTCTACAAATATTTAAGAAAGATTGAGGATTTAATGCAGATAATGGTCATATTTAAAGTTCACATCTGTATAGAATATAATCTAAAAAATATACATGCAAACCTTTATTTCAACTTTCACCACCCATTAACATATGCACAAGAAATGTTTATTTTCATGCACTATATGTAAAATAATCTGGTGAAAAGGTATTGTCTTCTTTAATTTTATGTCATTGTCATTCCATTATATTCCTCAAGCTTCTATTTACATCCTTAATGCTATGATTTTCCCTTTTTTATTTTTTATTATGATTCTCTTCTCGACTTATAAATATACTTATGTAAAAGAAGTTCAGAAATAGAATGTTTTATAGATTTTGTAAATAACCACACACTACTAAACAATTTAACGAATAAATGTGCATTGTTATTATCTTGCATCCTGGAAAGTTTTTATGATGTGCATAAAAGTTATTTTGAATTTCAGTGAAAGTTTTGGAAATTATCTGAATTTTTGATTATCGCAAAACTGTTTTCAGTAACAAAGTACTCATTTTTTTCCACTACCTTGTTTATATAATTTCTTGTTCATCCACAAAGGTTACCAAACTTATAGTCTCTTTTTCGCTTTTGAGCTGCATTGTCTATGATTATTGTTATGCAATATTAAAATGTGCCTCCATGCAGATGACTTTATCTTATTTAAATATGAAAATTTAGAGCAACAGATATAAGTAAATTTGTCTAACTTATCGTTTTAATAATGTTATATTTTTATTATGCTTGACAATTTGCTATGTACTAGAAAATTGAGTAAAAGTTTGAGAGTCTATGTTCATAAACATTTATGTCAACTTTTATTTGTATCTACCTCAACCTATTGCTAAAAACTTACACTCTGATGACTCCACAGAGCACACCCTGCAAGCACCCTGTGATAGTTCTGCAAGATGTGGCATTTGCTGACCTGCATGCTCTTGTTGAGTTCATCTACCATGGAGAGGTTAATGTCCATCAAAGGAGTCTCACCTCCTTCCTAAAGACCGCTGAAGTTCTCAGAGTTAGTGGGCTTACTCAACAGGCCGATTACCGAGATGAGGTAATTACTACTTGTTCTTTGGATGATCAAAGCTCCATTCTAATTTTATTTAGCAAAAACTTGGTTGAATCCATTTTGAGCTGGTATATTTGACATGAGTTGAAGTTTTTTTTAATTATTATTCTGTTTAGTGACAGGAAAATTTGTCAAATTTTCATGTAATATACATTTTAGCTTGTTTTTTATGGTTTGTTTTACCACCAATTTTCCAGAGAGAGTCAGAGGCTAATGAGAATTTTATATTTTACTTATTGCCGAGGCTTTATTTTTTACCATCCCCGATTGTTGCATACGTTTTTGACCCTCATACTTCCTCACTGTTTTGGTGTCGATCCTTCAAATCACCCATTTATTAGCATCAGAGTTTATTAAGCATCACTGGATTAATTCTTAGAATTTGAGTTTAGTGTTGTTTTCTTACTAGCTAAATTGGTACATCTTGCAGCATTAATAAATTACTGTTGTCATTTTTATAATTTACCATTTATCTAAATAGTACAGCACCATCGTTAGTTCAATATTCAGAGGTTTCAATTCTTGATTTCTGGAAAAGTGCTTTTAGTGCCAGGTTTTTATTTGAATTTTGTTGTTTTTTTTAGAAAACTGCTGCAGCATTTCTTCTGGAATACTTGCTGTGATAGACACTAGCTACAGCAGTAATCTTGAAATTTGGAACATTGTACTTCAGCTAATTTTAACCTTCATCTTGCAACTTTTAGCCAGGCACACTTGAGGATAGAGAGAGGGGTTGAAAAAAATTATGTTCACTGCAAAGTAGGTAATCGTTAGAGGTTATTCTTCATATGAACCTTAATTTCACAGAATATGAATGAAAAAGTTTTCATGTAGGTTACACTTAAAAAACTAATGAAGCATTATTGATAAAGTGATACAATAACAGTAAAAGTTTTATGTTAAACATGACATTTCAAATCCATTAATGTTGTATTATCATAGCTGTTTAAAGATAGGATAATATTATTAATTACATATGAAAGAGCTATTGATTGTGGGGTCCAAAACGTAGAAAATAATAGGTTTTAAACTATAAATGTTATCTCTGTCCATAACAATATCATTCATTTCCTTTCTTTCTCCTTGTTAATAACTTGTGAATTTCTAGCCAATATAAATGGAGCATGATTCAGTTACAGTGATAACACAATTAACTTGTTATGCATTTCTCTTTTATTCTCTTTATCTTCATCAAAGGGCTCTACAAGAAATCACCAGGGCTTCCCCCCAGAAAAGTTGGAGGAATCGATCTTCTCTCCCCCATCTCCCATCCACTCTCATCCTCTCCACAGTCATACTCAAAGAAGAACGGCAAATCAACGCCGCGATGCCGAACACTCTTCAGCGGGTGACTTCGATAAGTATGATCACTCGGGAGTCCCTGCTAAGAGGTTGAAACCGGAAGAATGTGTTGCGGTGGGGAGCAGCGTGGATGGGGATACGGGGGTGGGAGCAAAGCTTTCACGAAACTCTCCGGTGGGAGAAGAGGGCATCAAGACAGAGCCAGCGGAAGGCTCAGGGCCAGCCGGGGTGGGAGCGGTAGGGGGTGGGGATGGGGAGGGAGTAGGGGAAGAGGACGAAGATGAGGACGATGACAATAGCACCAACTCAGTTGAAGGTACACCTCTGGAAAATCCAATGGTACCTTCTGGGAACCAGTTGTCCTCGTCAGAAGACCACGATGGTGGGCCAGGAGGAGGCAGTTTGGTGCCTAATCCGTACTACCATCTTCCAATGGTACCTGATAATAAGGGTCCTTTGTACCCTCCACCGTCACAGCAGCCACAGTCTTCGTTTCGTTTTGACATTACTCCATGCATGTCAGAGCCAGGGAACATACCAGGTTTGTTTTCACTGCAGGACCTTTTTAAGTAGAGATTACTTTGTAAAAAGTGCGGTATCAATTTTCAACTATGTCTCTTTAAGAAATTAGCAACCCATCTGAAATTAGAGGAATGTGGTCATGTTCTTTCCATTTTAGATTAAAATCTAGTGATGAAATAGGATTAAATTTGATATCTCGCTGTGAGTGTGAATAGGTCTACTTTCTGTTTCATCCACTTCTTTGTTTAAGTGAAAAGGTATTTTGGCTTAATTAGAATCATATCTTCACTTTTACCTTTCATTCAGAAGAGTCAGCATTTATACATAAATATACCTAGATCTTTGAGTATAAGTCAAGAAATTTCTTGCTTTTTTAGGCCAATCAAACCCTACCTTCTACTTATATTCGAGTCGCAAACTAGATGGACATTTTTCTAGGTCAATAATTAAACATAACTGGCAAAAAACAACATTTGACTGACTTTGAAGAGCATTAGAATGAAAAATCCACGGTAACTAGCGGAAAATGCGAAGACTAATAATAAAATAATACAGCATCACCGTACTTACGTAGTTTCAAAGGAAAACTTAAAATTTATATTTTATCTTTAAAAAACTTACCCAAATGAGTGAATTGAAGAGAAGAATCAATTCAATACTCAAGCGTTGGTTTTTTTTATTTTGATCCTGTTAAACACTGTTGCATTTCTTCAACGACGGCATTTCGTTTTTAACTTATAATCACGGACTGTACAGAGCCTGCATTTCGAATATGATCACCAATTTTTCCTTTGTCTTTTAAAATGGTTGCAATTGTTGAATGATTTATATCATAAACACGACCAATCGAAGCAAGCGACTCACCTTTTTCTTATCTATTTATTATGTCCATTGTAGTTTCCATGAAAAGCACTTGATGTTTTTAGCACTTTCACAAACACACTGTTTACGATTGTTTTCCATATTTCAAGGGTAATAAAAAACAATACGTATATAAACACGTGCCTGTACGGTTTTGAATACAAATGGCAAATGACAAGTGTTGAGAAGTTTATGTGTTCTTACTGCGACAGATGTTTGTAAGTGCGGGAGGGTGTGTTTGTAAATAAAGTGTGAGGCACAATTCATTGGTATGTGGAATTTCGTAAATACGAATTGTTCGTTTCTTGAATGTTTGTAAGTAGAGGTTCACCTGTATATATATTAATTTTTTTGTAAATTCAAAATTATCTTGTTTTCATTTTCTTTGCTTCGACTTATACTCGAGACAGATTTTAGACACTGTTTTAGGCTAAAAATTACACCGACTTATACTCAAATCGCCTTATACTCAAAGGTATACGGTATATATAAAACATATGGATCAACGTTTGCTTAGTTTAACAAGAAAATACACCATAAGGTTTTTTCAGATTCTATTGTGCATGTGCATTAGAATGATCAAGGTATTTTCCTATCATGATAGCAAGTGTGTCTTTTGAGAGTAGATGAGAAATGATAGCAAGTGTTTCTTTTGAGAATAGATGAGAAATAAGTCAGGAGAATTAATTATTTTTTTCTGATCGTTAGCTGTTTTCAACCTGCCATTGATGATTAGTTTATTGAATTGCTTACACTGCATTAACTTTAATATGAGATAACTCTTAATATAAGACAATCCTGTTTCTGTTATTTAATCTGTATTTTACTTCTTGCTGCTCGATAAAGCTCCAAGTTCCAAGAAGTCTAGAATTTACAAAATGAACTGCATGTACTGCCACGTATGTTATTTGAGGCAGCCAAAAAGACATATACAGACACACTTTAAAGAACACATTGCACACTTGAAATAGGGTAGATTTGAAAAATTGAGCATTCTTCCAATAAAGGGGCTACTCAATAACTATAGAAGATTTGAAACTAATGACACCCACAAATCAAAAATGAAATGCATTGGAGAGCTTACACATCTTCAAAAATGAAACTGAGTCCATTAACAATTATCTTTACCCAAATCCATTCTGTCCACTGTATTTCCTGGTAGATCTTACACTGATTTCATAAAAATTACCTTAACAAAACATTCAACCAAAACATTCACATTCTCGTACCTCTACTACCACACATACAAAAACAACAAAAATACTATCACTCGTGTTCTTTTTTAGAATCTGCTTTTGGTGAATCACCACTGAAGATGGCTTCATAGTAGCCTAAATGCACATATAGTGTTTATAACCTTGTTATGGCTATTGGAGATACCTAAGATATGTTCTTATTTTTTCAAGTGCTTATTCTTCAATTTGTTTTCAGCCATAATATGAGCTTGATAATTCTCAAATGAATTTAAACCAATGCCAAAATCCTTCCTTTACTCAGAAGTGCTTCTAGCATGACAACGTGTCACCTCGATTTTCTTTTCAATCTCTTTGGTTTTACATTTTCTTTGACCATGCCAAATTTTCCCATTTCATTGCAGTCATGTATTTATTCATTGTGTTTTGCTACTATGAGTTTAGAATATGTACATCCATTTTGATATTTTTGATGCTATAGAGCCACTCTTACCAATATAAACGTATATGTTATGGTAGAATTTTTTCAAATGATGCATTATAAGAAATCTATATCCTAAAGCTGAGAGGACTGCCATTTTTTTCATTTGGTAATATTCTACATGTTGGGTGCATCTCATACAAGATTACACTATTATATGCATCAAATTTGTAATACTGAAAGATACCTGCTGTTGCAGAAGATAATATCATACTCTTTAAAGTAAAAATATCATACTTCCTGAATTATTTCAAGTTATCCAAATAGAAGACAAGTATTGCTTTCTTAATTGCTATTATATGAATCAATCCTCATACAGGTAAATAGTAGTTAATAGCACATTATTACACACTGGCATTGCTAGAAACCACTAATAAACACAATTAGAAAAACTTAGGTAAACTCCCTCGCAAAATATTTTTATTTCAACCAGTTTCACTTTCATATTAACATCATTGTTAATGGTTAAGTTTAAATGTGGAAACAATTTCTTCTTAACAGTAAATTACAAATAATGTAATTTATAGTTAAGACGGAATTCCTGCCACATTAACAAATTTGTTAGATTATGAATTGCCATTTCAACAAAGTGGTACATTAGCTTATTGACAACTTCTTATTTTTTCATTTACCTATGCTCAATAAAATAGGGGATACTGTATATTAAAATATGTATTTATAAAGAATATCATTGATATACCCATGGTTGTAGACAAAATGATACTTTTTGTTGTGAACAAAAGATTTTCTTTAGAATTTAAGTATGTGTATAACTAAGTAAATATATTTTGTTTGGTTCTGACTGAAGAGCCTTGGGCTAATCTATTTTAAGTAGGATAAGTACTATAATCAATTGTTCTTTATAATGGTTTCCGGAAAACTTAATATAATTTAAACAATACAGTCATCCACATCTTTAAACATTTTTACTTTCTCCATACGTAGTATCAGGAAAGTATTGTGATCACGAAAGAAATCAACTTTGAGATTTCAACGGAAATTTACGTTTTGAGGTCCCTAGAACATGTTTAGACTATTTTTGGAATGATGTGTGTGTGTGGGAGGGATGGATGTATTTGATTGTGGGTGCTCTTAACTCAAAAAGTACTTGTCATATTAATACCATATTTCATATATAACACTTTAACATGAGCACAAAGAGCTGATTAGTTTTTGGACAATACCGGTTTACCGGATGTCGAGATTTATTCGAAACCCGATTCGGTTTTTGCGATATTTCTCCGTTAAAACATCATTATTGTATATACAATTCTATACAAAGGTTAGAGAGAAAGTAATTTCCTACAACTTTCATTTGAAACAATTTTCCAAAGCAGTTATTGTTTAGGAATTATTTATAAATAATCGGTTTTTTTCGGTTTCCGTCAAATATCTCCTTAAAAATGTCGTTATTGGTAATCTTCGTAAGGACCAAAGTTGTAGAGAATAATATTTCTTCCAAGTTTTGTTTGAAATAAATTTTTGTAGAACCATCCATTTTGAAGATATTTTACTTTTTCGTAATTTCCAGTATACAGTGCCACCACCATGTAGCGGTGAATTCTGTAAACATATTCAAAATATAATTTACGGCAATAAGGACGACTGTATTCTTTTACAATAAGAAATAATAATTTTACCTTATAATGCTATTCATAATAATTTAAATATCTATACCCCAAATATGGAGAAAGTCATGTGTTGGCCACATCAAATTTTTTTATACAGTAGGACCGCATTGGCTGCTGTTAATTGGATCCAGGAAACTGTGACAATTATCGAAGCAATGATAGTCGAAATAGATTTTCCCATAGAAACAATGTCATAGGTCAATAATTCGTTCAAAAAGACCTTACCCACATCATATGGAACTGAATTTAGTTTACTGTAAAATTATGACTACATTATTTTCATTCATTTACTATTAGTTTTATTTGCAGGGATGTCACATTTCAGGAGATTTTAGCACCATTTCGATAGGTGAGGCGGGTTAATGTCTGTTACAAATTTAAATGTGCATTACATAGTATGTTGCCTCAGGTGATAGTACGTCTGGACACGGTACTGGCGGGCAGCAATCATTCTCTCTCAGTTACAGCACAATTGTCATTTTATTTGTTTGTCTGCTTCATTCAAATGGTGATGGAATTTTTTTTACCTCTTAGCACCAAACAACATTTGATCAAAACAACAATTATCGATGGTGAAGGTTATCGAGGTCTTACTGTATGTGCATGACCATTTAAAAAAGAACGTTTCATACAAACTAAACTTCTATATATTTCTGCCATGTTATGTACAGGCAATTCGCAACTTATTTTGGAGATATGTCCTGAAAAAACATTATATAATCTTTTGAGTAATCACAACGTGATATATGCTCACTAATATTTTAAATAGCATACCTGAAAATGAAATCATAAAGTCAGATTATGAGCATAATTTGAGCTTGGTGGCAACATTTGTTTAATGATGCATTTTCATTGGTCTGAAAATGCTAATTTTGATTATACCTGCCTATGCTCTTGAGCAAGTAATATTTGAAATGCTCGCATTTTGAACAATTACTCTCCTATGTCAGAATTATTTTTGTTACTAGAGTAAAAAATAAATTACTGGAGCAATATACAGTGACTCCCCGACTTAAACGGGTCCGAGTTACACGGATCCGTAGATACATGGATACATGACAACTTATCAGCGCGCTCCGTTTTTAGTTCAACTGCCACTCAATAGATGGCAGTACTAGTACAGTAATCCCTCGGCATACGAGTAATCGGTTTACGAGTTTTCGCTTGTACGAGATGCAAAAATCAATACCTGTTTTTCAATTTACGAGCCAATTTTCGCTTATAATACGATCTCCTTCCTCTCGCAAACCGATCGTTTTTCCCGGCACCTATTCTCGGCTTTCGTCGGTTCCCGAATCTTCTCGAATGCGCAGAAAGTCACGGCATCCCAACTTGAATGATGTAACTTTGTTTATAAAATTTATAACATGGGATGTATTGGGAAATTAATTTTCGTTTTACGAGTTTTTGCCTTATGAGCAGTTTTAGAGGAACAAATTAAGCTCGTAAACCGAGGGATTACTGTATGCTGACGCACAGCTGACAGCGTTGCTTTCGCCATTTAGATTTGTTATCCCGTGGGTGAAAGTTGTGTCTCGTTACTGTACTGCTCTTCATAAACAAATTATAAACCCTCATCATATAAGCACTACTTTTTTACCTTTAACTATTCATTGAAACGAACGTATATGTCAAAAAATATATCATATTTAAGCATTGTTGAACTTACACGGTTTTCGACTTACACGGCGACCTTCGGAAGGAATTAACCCTGTAAGTTGGGGACTTACTGTATATATATATTACATATATCCATTCCTTTTACTAATTATTGATTGGAATTTCAGAAAATGAAATGAAACAATGGAAAGCATAATATTTAGGATCCTTGAAGTGTAGTATTGTTTGTTGGTTGTCATGTTAAAATATTTTTTTTAAATTCAGTAAAACTTCCAGATTTCAAGCTATCAGTGGGGGGACATTTTTATCCACAAAAGAGTGTTCGTGTAACAGATTCATAGACTGACTATGGTGTGTGGTCCAGGCTATAGGTGCCAAATAAAGAAGTCATAGAGTACTCGTTAACTACTGCACAAAAAATTATATAAAAATAAATTTCATAAAAGTAAATTGCTTATATAAGAAAGGATAATTAAATTTATAAATATAGTATTATGTATGAAAAAATCTCAAATTTTTACTTTCTCCATACGTAGTAATGGGAAAGAATTGTGATCATGAAAAAAATGGACTTCGAGATTTCAACAGAAATACGTTTTGAGGTCCCTAGAACACGTTTAGAATATTTTCGGAATGATGTGTGTGCGTGTGTGTGTGATTGTAGGCGCACTAACTCAAAAAGTACATGCCATATCGTTACCAACTTCATATATAACACTTTAGCATGAGCACAAAGAACTGATTAGTTTTTGTACAATACCGGTTTACCGGATGTCGAGATTTATTCGAAACCCGATTCGGTTTTTGCGATATTTCTCCGTTAAAACATCATTATTGTATATACAATTCTATACAAAGGTTAGAGAGAAAGTAATTTCCTACAACTTCCATTTGAAACAATTTTCCATAGCAGTTATTGTTTAGGAATTATTTATAAATAACCGTTTTTTGGTTTCCATCAAATATCTCCTTAAAAACATCGTTATTCGTAATCTTCGTGAGGAGCAAAGTTGTAGAGAATAATCAAGTTTTGTTTGAAACAAATTTTCGTAGAACCATCCATTTAGGAGATATTTTGCTTTTTCTTAATGGTGAATTCTGTAAATTTCTTTCAAGTTTTGTTTGAAACAAGTTTTTGTAGAACCATCCATTTCGGAGATATTTTGCTTTTTCTTAGTGGTGAATTCTGTAAAAATATTCAAAATATACGTAATTTATGGCTATAAGGATGACTATTCTTTTACGATACGAAATAATAATTTTGCCTCATAATGCTATTCATAATAATTTAAATATCTATATCCCAAATATGGAGAAAGTCATGTGTTGGCCACATCAGATTTTTTTATACTGCATGGCTATGTATACAATGAATACATTGTTATGCTATATAAAAACTTGAGGTTTTTCTATAAGTAACAATATCTAATATTCTTAAATAATAAAAATAGATAATTAGTATTGTAAATCACAATAAATACCCTCAGATTTCCCAATCATCAACTTAGCTACATATTATTGAGACCTAGATTTGTCTGAAGATTTTATAAAAACGTGTTAAGTGAAAGAATTTGGTAAACTTATGTGGCGGGTGTTGTCTTATTGTTTAATCCAAAATGTAACTATTTTACTGAGTAGTCATAGAGTTGTGCAGCATTAATCTATATAATTTATACAGTAAACTTCCTGTTATCCGGAATACATGGGGATTTGGGTTTTCCGGTTAACTGAATATTCCGGTTGCTTGAGAGTTTTATTGGATAGGCCTTAATAAAGCATTTGGATACCAAAATAAGGAACAGATGCAGAATTACACGTACACCTTGGAATTTATAACCTGTAGACTACGTATTCTACTCACAATTATTCTTAAATAATTCCTCGACATTCAAGGAGTAATGAAACTCAAATATACAGCTATTCAACACGTTTAATTGCAATATTTTAATATTTACTAACTACATTACATCCTACAGATATTTCTTGTATGCCTATCGCTATTAGCTTCTCTTTTGTTTTAGTAAAAACTGGAGGTAAGGATTAACTTAGTCCAACCATTAGAATTTTCCGACAAAAGAAATTGTTTCCTTGTCCGAGAAAAGGAAAGAAATGATCCACACTCAACACAATGTATTAGCAGAAATTCTTGAGGTAAATTGATATTAAACAAAAGAAAAGCGAAAAGTGACACGCAATCATGACACCATTACATACAGTGCAGTTAGTAAATATTAAAATAATGCAATTAAACGTGTTGGATAGTTATATATTCCTTAACTAATGTTTCGAAAAAGTCGCAAAATTTATCGGCAGTTCCTTGGTCGGCGGATTTTTTATCACCCGAAACATCTAGACGTCTGATCTTAAAACGTGTTAGCCATCCATCTGAAAATGCACACGGTTCACTAATCTCCATTTGTTCATAAAATTTTTTGGCCTTTTCAATCAACATTGGTCCAAAAATAGGGGCTTCCTCGGAACGCTTTAGAGAAAACCATTCATAAATAGCAATATCCAATTGCTCAAGTTGCGGCATATGAAGAGTGCGCTGATATTCAATTCCTCTAGTTGTCTCAGAAGACATAACGAATTTCAATAACTGTAATTTCTGTGCCTTAATGTCCTAAATAGTAGAAGAATCGACATTGAGCTCTTTCATTAAAGCATTGCGATTCTCACCTTTCTCTAAACCTATAATGTTATTAAGTTTCTGGGTTAAGGTTAGCACAACCCGTTTCCTTTTATCACCTTTAGCGCATATTGCAGTTTTAGGAGGCATTTAAAATGGTGGGTGAAATATTTCATTTAACACAAACACTGAGTCCAAGAAACATACACAATTGCTTATTGCAACTGCCAATGCGAACCCCAAATTTATTTAAATTAGCGATAACATTCCGAAATAGATTTTTAAAAATCGCCAATAGTGCCAATTTTGGTGGTAACATTCCGAACTAGATGTAATAAAAAATCGAGAGGCAGGAGTTGCCGGTTGCTTGAGAATTCAGGTTGCTTGAGTGCCGGATAACTGGAAGTTTACTGTTTACTGTTTACAAGGAATTATTTAAAAAATTATTTTATTTGGCAAACATTATTTTTAGAGTATATTTTTTCAATCTTGGAACCTAGCTCCATTTTTCTCATAGGTTTATTGAGTCCCCCAGCATGATGTCCTTCTAGAACATCACCTCCATGTTAGGGGAAGTTTTACCTGTATCTCATTAAGACATCAAACAAACTTTTTTCATAGAGAGGTCAAAATTGCTCAAATTAGAATTTCTTATCGTTTTTGTCAGAAATGAAAAGTTACTGCGTGTTTATCACTAAAGTTGGTTTTTACCTTAGGCTCAAGATGGCATCATTTATTTTCTGTTATTGTTGAACTAAAGAATCTTAAGTTATTCAGCTTTTATTGTAATCTGACATACTCAATAAAATCTGTTACATTTATTTTAAAGAATTGAAAATAGAGATAGTGTGGAATAATTTCTGCATTTGACTCTAGAAAGATTTTTAAAATTCATAGTAAAGCTAGAGAAAGTTTGAATTTTTGTTTTACTTGATGAATTGCTGAATTTAACCACCTGCTGCTCAGATTTAAATAACCATAACATTGGAGCATGATTCATTATTTTTTAAATGCCCTTTTAAATTTAAATTGTCAATGCCTAAAAACAGTTTGACTTCATGAAATCTAATATAAATTTAATCACTTTAAAAATTTAGCACCTATTTAATAGATGCTATTGATGGCAGGGTGAGTTTTGGCTTTGAATCTTATGATGTTATGAGCAGCATATGGTTAAATAAAGTTTTTTATAATTACTATAGATGTGAAATCATCTTTGTGACAGGATAATATTATTTGTTTGGGATCCATTTGAAATTCTTAACTTATTCAAATAAAAACAGAAGTAGCCTGTTGGCATTGAGGTAAAACTTAGATTGTAAACAGAGGGTCATATTGTTTAGTCAGTGCTGTTAAATTTTACAATAGCTTTACCTACAAGGATTTAAATTCATCATTTTTAAATGTCACTAATAAAATTTAGTGATTTCTGCATATCAAATTAAGATATAATATCTTTTGTGATCATTTTTGTTATGTAATTTTTATTACTTTAGCACACTACAATAGTTATAATTGAGATATCATGAGCTCTGACTTAATTTTTACTACCCTTCAGTGAAAACTTGTTTTTAATCTCTGTAATACTTTATATTGATGTATTTTAATTGGTGGAGTCAGTTGTAGTTAAAATTATTGTTCTTTTGACTTCAGGGATAGGCAACCAGAATATGAAGGGGATGTCAGTGGATGGATCGGCTGGAACTTCAACTCAAGGTAAGGAGAATTTGGTTTCTATAAAGCGTGGATGAGAAAATCTGATTTTTGAGTGTTTTTTTCTTTTAACACATCTTTGATGTTTTGTATCTCCATAGCATCTTGATTTTTGCATATGGAACCTATTTCTTTAAGATAGTTTCCTCCAAGTCAACCTTTAATAATTTTCATTTTCTTTTCATGTAATTTTTCTTTTCAATTCCATTTGTTTAAACTAGAATTTTTTCCTTGGTCTTGCTCTGGTCTTTATTTCAAAAGATATTTGCATCAACTATTCTATTGGATGAGTTGCATTACTATTTTATCCATTGAACTTGCTAAACATGTTGAGGGCTGCTTTGGACAATTTATCTCATTTTTTATGGTGCCAATTTGAAATTTATAAGATTTTAGGAATAAATTACATTATTGCAAAATGTTTATTTCCATGTTTTAATTTGTTAATGTCATATTCACAAAAAACTACAGTAGTGTAAATGAAGGAGCCTTTAATCAGATTATCTCATCCATTATTTTAATTTTAGACAAGTTAAGGTATGCTATGTGAAAATGATTTTGAAATATTCCTTAGTAATGTACAAAAGATTAAAAATACGGTTTCATTATATTTTCCTTTTAGCATACTTAAACTTGTCGATAGTTGTTTGTAGCATTATTAAATTAATAGTTAATTGTAGCTTGTGGAGAGTTTATAGTGTTGCAGTCAAGTGCTAAACATTATGTTCAATGAATGGAAAGGGGAAAGGAAACCATGGAATGCCATTTTTTTTCTTTATTTTTATGGATTGCTGTGAGACTTAATTTGTTTGAGGTAACTGTGGAAAAGAAGCAGTTATGCAGGATAGGTAGTCAGTTTTTTTAACTGTCAAGGTAGTCATATAGATTTAGTCCAATAAATCAGGGCATTTAAATGTGAGGCTGATAACTTCGAGGGCACTTTTCTAATAGGTAAACGTTTGAAGGTCTGTGGGAGGAAGAGAGGAGAGGAAGTGACATTGCCTCTTTTAAGTAATTGAATTTTAGAAGTCCAAAAATATGAGTCCCCAATACATGCAACTTTATGCAATAATTTCCTCCTAGCAAACTTTAACACTATGTTAGGAGACAGTGATTCCTCCTTTATCCTGTATAAATCTTTATAACACAAAACACTCCCAAAAGCTATTTAATTGATCATTAGTAGTTATTTGATGGTGTGTATTATTTCTGCCATCCTGTTGACTGATGCATAATGTAAATATATGATGTAACTTGAGTAGTGAAAATGGTATTTTTGGTGTATTTAGTTTTAAAAATTGATAATTAGAAGCTGGCATCCCAAGTAAAAAGATTTGCTCTTTGTTGTCATTTTGTCATAATTTCATGACAGTTGTATTTTTCATGTTAGTTTTGAAAGGTTACTGTGAACTGCTGTATAAAAATCTGTATCAATATTGGTCACCAATGTGCCTCACCATATTAGCCTCATCTCGAAAATATGGGAAGTGTGTGTTGAGAATACCACGTGCTTGCAAAGTTTTGGAGCAGAGCAGTGTATTAGGAAAAAAGGGGCTGCCCTCCTCCTCAGAAGCATCCTGAGCCCCTTATTTTCTGTCCCCTCGTTGCAGAGGAGGGGCCAAAGCGACAGGAAGAGCAAACACTACATCCGCTTCACCTACATCAAGCACTTCAACAAGAATTCACTCCAATCCACCGACAGCATCAAGGCCAGGCTCAGCCCTATTGTTACCTGTGCAACAAGAGCTTTACTCGGATCTGGTCTCTCAACCGTCATATGGCTGACACGCACTGTAATGTGGTGCGCAGTTTTGAGTGCGAGGTGTGCCACCGAGTGTACAGGTCCAAAAACAGCCTCGTCAGCCATCGCTCTCAGTACCACACCAGTGGAGCAGGAAAGGGAGCAGTGTCGCTCTGCGAAGAAGGGTGAGAGAGAGGAGAGAAGTCAAAAGCGAGACGGCGAGAAACGATTCACAGACGTGAAGGGGAGGGGGGTTGCATGGGGATGTTGAATTGTATCATCTTCAAGAGCTCAACAAATTTTGGGATACTGTGACATCGTATTTTCTTCCAAGTGAAAATTAAAACAACAATATGAAGTGTGCCTACATGTTACCTGCTTCGTTACTCAAGAGAGTGTCCTTGATTGAGAATGTCATGCTTCGTGGTATATGCAAAACGGGGAAGCACACTGCATTACTAGTCAAGCCAACAATAAGCAGGCTTAGGGAAAGGCAAAAGTTTTGAAAACTATTTAGAACAAAATTTGTCAGTTAAATGTAACTTTTTGTTGTTAAGTGTTTTTATATTGCCTTAAGTTCAAATGCTAAAGATAACCAGCTATATGATGTTCATTAAATTGCAAATGAGCTTCGATGCATTTTGCTCTTCAAATTTACTTAGGCATCTAATTTCTTCCATCCAGGCAAAGTCCATTAATATGAAGCGTGATACTGGTTTCTTAAACTAGATTTTCTCGGTTTTGCACCTAATCTTGTTTGATGATGATTATCAATCTGTAATTAGATTCCACTCAGAAAAATCTCGTCATTGATATTTATATGCAGGATTCACTTGTCTTGACCTTTAAAAATCATATGAGACCATCTTTCTAAGTTCTTTTCATCCCTTGAGTTAAATTGGCACTCTTCTCTGGCCCACTTCCTTCTCGTCTTCCTCCCAGTTTAAGGGTGGGATTAGATTTTTTTAAGTCCCTATTGGTATGAGAAAGACTAGTGGTAATGACATGTTGTCCTTCAAAAGCACGGGATGATGCACCCTCGCAGGTGTCATGTCCCTATGTGGTGTACAGGATCAACATGTCTCCTGCCACTCATTGGCTGAAGGCTAGCATCTCGCTCTGTTGTGTTTCCTTGCAGCAGAGGAGTGTGGGGTGAAGGAGGAAGTGGAGGAAGGTGCCGAGGGGGTTGGGTTAAGGGTTTTACATTTTGAAGAGGAGGCAGTCGATCCTGAACCGAAGAGGCATTGGCACACTGTTGGAGATCCACTTGACCATGGAGCTCTACCAACCTGCAAATTGTGCCACAAGTCCTTCTCACGGTTATGGTCTCTTCAACGTCATGTAGAAGATGTGCATGGAAAACGCGAAGGCAGGGCATTTGTCTGCAACCTCTGTTTTCGTCACTATGGGACACGAAGTTCACTGATTTCGCATCGCTCTCAGTATCATGGAACTCAGGGTAGACCCTGAATGGATGGATCATGTTGGAAGTGCAACTACTGAAATTTTTGAGTGTAATCATCAAGAATAGATACATTTACCCACCGAATTCAAATGTTGTTTTCATCCGTCCGCCGTCAGGAAACTGAAGGTCCCTTTGGGGTATATCAATCATGGACAATCTTTACATTTAATGGTGCTTTGCTCTTCCCATGAGGCTTATGTCAATTTTGAAAAGTATTCTATTTTTAAATTAATACATTTATTGTCATTGATTTAATTGACTACTTTTTGAGAAAGCAGTTATTGTTTGCTTATTAATTAAAGCAATAGAATGTGACTTGACACTTTGTTGCTTTACATTGATAGTGTTGGAATTGTAACTTTGTACATCATGTTGTTATTGTAAGCAACCACATCAGAATAATGTAGGATCCTGTGGTGTATTAAATGGTTCTTGCTGAATTGAGTATATGCTCCCAAGCTGGAGATGAAACACTGTAAACAGCCTCATTAGCAATCATCACTCTTTTAAGCTAAACCAAAGGGAAAGCATTTATGAACCAAGCCTTGACACTTAAGATGAAATAATTTTCCATATCTGTATAGTGGTTGCATCATGCACCAAAATTAAATAAAGCTATGCCAACATTTCTTGGATTAGAGCAGTCATTGCACAATGTTTACAAGTAAATTTCAACCTTAGGCCCCAGTTTTTATGTTTGAACTTACTTTTATTTGAGGTTTGTGCAAAAGTTTTTAAATATTTTCAGCTTAAATAATTTGTCGTTTGGAAGTTTATTTAGATGCCGCTTATTAAGTTATGTTAAATCGTTTTTTTGTGAATTCATTTTTATTCTTGTATGAAAAATTCTTTGAATTTTATGTTACCAAAGTTATCATTCTTGGTTCACTGGTGCAATGTATCAATGGTCTGTGTATATCTGCAATACAATTTGCTATTTTAATTGATGGCCCAGTCAATATAAGATCTTGTAGTTTTGATTTAAATTAGCATTGGAATTATACCTTTTGGTTGGATCAGTGATCCAGAACTTTTTCATAAGCACTGCCTTTAGTTTTTCAAACATTTTTTGGATGTCTCTGTATATGTGTGATTTATCCTATTGCTTAAGATACATGTATTTTATATGTAAATATATATATTTACGAATGTTGTTCTGTGATTTTTGTGGACTATCGGGTTTAGAAAATCCCTCAATGAAAAACATAGTTGCTATTCCATCGCTTATTATGTCTGTTTACTTGTTCTGTTAACAGTTTTTAATAAAAATACTGAAGTTATTTGTTCCACTATTTCATGTATGGCCTCTTTACACCATGAGTCATCCACAAAAATATTTCATCCCAGTTAATCCCTTAAAATACGATTAAATAGTTAATAAATAATTACTGCCATTATTTGTTATTTTATTATAATTTCAAACTAGCTCAAGAGCATTTGTCAGTTTTGTAGTGCTCTTTCTAGGATTTTACAGAAGGTCTTTTTATATTTCTTTTTACTTATTTGGATTCAAGTTCTGCTATCCCCTTAATTGATTCAAGTGCAACATCATTAGCTTTTGCCATCTATTTTATAACCCACTGTTGTTTAAAAGTATATTCTTTCAACTGAAAGGCAGTTTCTATCAATTTAATTTCATGAATCTTCTGGATACTTTATTTAAAGGAAAATACTACTGTTTCAGTTGATAGGGAATGCATCCTTCTGAGCTAATGATATTTTATGATGGCTTTTTATAGAATTGTCTTCTGTTGACACTTCTTACTTATACCTCTTCTAAAAGCATGTGATTCATCAAAGATGTATTCATTGAAAGTGAATATGTAATGAAAAATTCTTTCTCAATTGTATTGTACTCTTGTATTTGTTTATACTTTTTACTGTGTAGGAATTTCTCTTTTTTGTCAGTTTTACGAGGCGAGGTTTTGCTTCAGTTACTTGTACAGTATTTTCATCTTTTAAATGAATTCCACTCCACTAGAAGCATTCTCAACATCAGTTCTTTTGTTTATACTGTGCTGCTCTCTCGTATGATCCTGGCATTTATTTTTCTGTAAAAATGTTGCTATTTATTAGGAGATAGTGTTATTGATACACTTTTCTGACTTTTCCTAAAAATATGGGCATTTTTTCAGTATTCCAAAAAATTTAATTCTGAATACTTGAAGGACAGCTTTTATTGACCTACTAAAATGATGAAGCATTGAGGAAACGTGTTATCATCTTTCTGTTCTTCTCTAATATCATCATCATATTGAGATTATTCACTTCAAGTATTTGTGTTTTTGTTTGCTTTGCCTTTCAACCTCATAATTCCATTTCTAACCTACTATAGTACTTTCTTCTTTTTTGTACAAAATATTCCTCGCTCAAAGGTATTTACCTAGTTATTTTTTAAACATGAATCTTCCTTTGGAAGATCCCTGAAAACATTGTCCTACCTTTTTCTCTGCATTATTTATTTGAGGAAAAATCAGGCTAAAATTGAAAGAAGCGAGGACTTGGGTAAATTGGATATAAATTATGTGTGTTTTATGTTACTTAGATTTGTCTTTATCATCTTGCGTTGATAGTGACTCCCATTCTTGATCATGTACAGCTATTTGTATCACTAGACACACTGCAATGATTTTGATCAGATTCTTTGATTATGTAGATGATGTAAAAGGGGCATTGTCATTTGATAGAAATTGAACTGATTATTCTATTTTCATTAGTTTGGATAATTACATCCTTGGAAAAAAAGAATGAAATTGTATGGTTTGTGTTTGTGGTTCATAAATTGCACCTTCCAAAAAGAATAATGACAGAATTAAAATTTAAACTATAAATCAACAATTTGAACTACTTTTTGAGATCATTAATATTATATTGCGTTTGTGTTGGAAATAAATTTCATTATATTAATTTCTCCTCCTTTTGCATAAATGATTTATTCATTACAAATAATATCATCATAATGACAAGTAGATAGTCTTCATTGTTTATTGCTAGATATTGGTCATATAGTGTGTATTGACCACTTCACAACTTAACTTGCCAAGGTAGGAAGTGATTCATTTTTGTTGTCATTGTGTTTCTACAAGGGGTATTGTTGCTTCTGATTCACTTCCTTGCAAAACCAGTAGTTCAGTTAAGTAGCAGAGAATCTCAGAAAAGTACTCTTAAGTAAAACATTGGCATTTATTTATTTTGAAATTACTCTAGCAGAATCATAGAATTTAAAAGCCAGTGGAGTGCTACAGTTACATCTTCATTGTTATCCAAAGAGAAATGGATAATTTCAAACTCTGTGATATATATCTTATAAAGTTGGATATTGCATAGTAGACTTGGTTAGATGAAATACAATACATATGGGATTAAATGCACTTATGAATTGTTAGAAGTAATTAACCTAAGTCCAGTTTCTTTATCATGTTTATTATTATTCTTACCACAACATAGCTGAGTAGTAAAATAGCTACTTGGTTAAAAAATTATGAATTAAAATTTAATTATTTTATTTTTAATGTGAATACATTTTTAAAGAAGCCTTCATTAGTTTTGCAAAACTTTCTGAATTGTCTTTTGTTAGAATTATTGGATATTACATTAATAGAGGGACTTTGAAAGTTAAGTGAGGTTTACATATATGTACTTATTATGAAAACATGAGAAATAGTTGACAAGAGTTGTTTCTTTAATTATCAAGTTCATTTGAATAATAATATATTTTACGGATTCACATGGCAGTTCCTATTTATTTAGTGTGGCATTGGTGATGTTCCTTACATTTCTGTGTTTACTCTTGAGTTGCATAAATATGAAAATCCATTCAGTCAAGTTCAAAAATTAGCATTCAGATCCTTAACATGTAATTATATCCTTTGAAAAATCTTTCCCGTTTTACATTCTGTGATAAAGGAGGTATGGGCATATTTTTATTTATGAAAAAACCTATCTGGTTCTTGTTTTTTTGTGCCTAATAATTTATTTTAAAAGAAAATTTCATATTCAAGAGTGATATGATTAAAATTAACATGCACAGCTTATTTACCAAAATTACAAGTTAGTGCAATTCAACACGTCAGTGCTGTTTTATAATGTGCATTTATCAAGAACCCTTTCTTCTTCAAACTTGATCAATAAGAAGAAACTAAAAATGCTTGAAATTCTATTTATAATTGGGCATGAGTTTTTAAAATCCATGCAGTTTTATCCCAAGGATTTCTGATCAGAAGCATTAGCTATAAAAATCGGCCATATCATTAAGAAACCTAAGGTATTTTCAGGAGTTTTAGGTGTTATCCAGTTTGCAGGTATTTTAATGAAAAATAAATTTTTAGCATTAGAAATTACAGCTTATGTCTTGAAGAGCATAGCGCTATTCTAGTTGTGTTTCAGTTTGGGAGATTGACACAAAGCAAAATGATTACTCACCTCTGTCAATTTTATTCCTTTATCAATCCTTTGAAGACCAAGTAAAATGATGAAATCATTTTGACATACTTGTGTATTTTTTAGGAAAATTGTATAACATTTTAAATAAACCTTATGAAAATTGCAGTCAAACAAAATAATTTATGGCTCAAAATTAAATTGATCACTTCATTTTTTATAATTCAATCAGCCTGAAGATCTTAGTTCCTCATTTCTATAATGATAATTTTAATGAAAATTTAAATCACATGAGCAGTTAATGTGGTTTTTTTGTGCCCTGAGATTTGCCTTGCAGCTAACCTTTTTCTTTCTCTGACTGCTACTGATTTTTCTGCATGCTGTTTTGAAAAAAATTATTGATACTTTTTTGGATGTCAGGGATGGCATTTAACAAAAAAACTGAAAGTGAAAGTTCATTCTTAAAATTATAAGTTTAGAAAAGAAATTCTTAGATGTATTTTATAAGCATAGCAACAACTGTTTCTAGGTAGCCTCTTTTCTGCAATTGCCTCACTCATGGAACACAAGTCTTAAGTGTTGTGTGTGTTGTGCTCCCCCTAGTTATGCCACACCATTTATATTCATCAAAGCATGCACTTTTTTGATCAGTATTATTCACATGGTAAAAAATTATCTGGGAAACAAAAAAGGTTAAAATACTTGATCATGGCTAAACAAAAATGCTGTTACTTCTCTTGATAGAAGTTATGCTCATGTGACCCTAATGGCTTCATGACTAATTCTTGAAGGTAGAAAAAAACTCCCTATAAAAATGTCAATTGAATGTAATTGACATGCCAAGTAGCTTTTATTGAAGAGTTTAATATTTTCAGTTACTGAGAATTCAGGATTTAACCGTCAGTTTTTAGTAAATGAACATTTTAATATGATGCTGGATGAGTTGGATGATAAATAAATGGAAACTATTGTAAATTTCTGCTGTTAAGCAAAGATACCAATGCTGGTGTATCATTTGTAAGAATTTATTGGGTTTTAAACTGTAAGAAGAAGGAAGATGAAGACAACATATTATATTTTTTGTAAAATGATATCCTAAAATTATACATTTGAGTTAAAGGTTTTAATCATGTATAAAATTGTATATTTTATTGAGTCTATAGCTACGAGATTGTAAAATAAGTATTTGTCTCTCAATACCTGGCATGTGTACAGAATGTAGATTATCTCATTGAAGGATGTTTAATTGTTGCATACTAAACATTGGTTGAATTGCATTGAGATCAAAGCTAAAATGGTTTTACAGGCAGTGAAGTCACTGGTATAGCTGTATGTTTGTTGCATTGATATTGTTTGTGAAAATAGAAAAGTAGCAGAAAAAGAAATGCATCTGGCCCCTGAAGAGATTAGATTGATTCTATGATTGCCTTGTAAACTTTTATATGAGTGTAGGGATGAAATTGATGAATGCCATGGATGGAAACTCGGTAACCGTAGCTTCGTCTTCTCTCCTCCTCCCTCTTTCCCACTCTCCCTCTGAACCTCCAACTCTTCCTCCTTCCCCCTTGAAATCCTCTTTTGTCCTCTCCACACCCCCATCCCTCTATCTGTCTCTCTTCTCCGTCAGGTGGCCTCCTCCTCGTCCCCTCCCAACACCAACAGGTGGCGCCATCGCCACCCGCCGCTTCAGGAGTGTCGGGGGGCTACGGGGGCTCCCCACATTTCCGTTGCGAGCCGTGCGGAAAAAATCTGACCTCTCCTCAGAGACTTCGACGGCACATTCAGAATGTTCACGCCAACCCAACTCGAGCCCCGGTTTGCAACATTTGTAACAAGGTGTACAGCACACTGAATAGCCTGAGGAACCACAAGAGCATCTATCACCGAGCGGCAAGGGGAAGGGGGGGTCGTGGTGGAGGGGGGGTGGTAGGAATGGGAGCGCCAGGTGTGGAGGGAGGAGGGGGTGTAGATGAAGACAAGCCAGTTTATTGAACAGTTTGCCGTTTGTGAATTTATGATTTTCTGTCGCGTTATTTTTAAGCATCTTTGAAAAACCACTCTTGATTTGACAGTTGTGACAAGGAATAATTTTCAATGTTGTTTGCTGGTCCTTTTTAAGGCTAGGAAAGTTGAAAACACCTGAAAATTGCACTTAATGGTACTGACCACCGAATTTTTGTTGTATAGTTTTTAATCTCATTTTTTAATTGTGAAAGCTATCCTTATGATATCCACGTGGCTCTCTCGCTGCCTATGGTAATTGTACTGTTTTAAAAAATATAGCTTGTTCTCTTGTCGTTTTATTGTTTGCTATATGAAAATTTTAATTCCTTGTGAGTTATATTTTTAAATCAATTTTGGTGATATGTAACTTAAATGCTATACAATTCAAGCTAAGCCAGAGTTCCCTAAATCAGCTTGAAGCCATGTCCGCTAGAAGTTTCAGTTATTTAATTAAATAGTTCTATTCTGATGCCCTTGTGTAATGTGCAACAAGCAAAGAGTGCTACTGGAAGTTAACAGGTGAATTTGCTTGTTTTTTCTCAATGTTAAGTGAGCAGAGACAAAAGGGTTGGGTGCTCACAATCAGAGACTTATTTTCTATTGGGTGGGGATTGAAAATGGGTGGGAAGTGAAAAAACTTTGCTCACTCTGAAGTGCAAAAATTTGTGCGGGTAGGGCTTTGAGGAGGTGGGGGGCCAAGAAGTGCCTTTAGTCAAGCGCTCATCCTCTTGAATTGAGGAGGGGGACTTTAGTGCTTGGTGCTTTGAGAGGGGTTTGAGCTATTAACTGTTCCTAAATGGAAAGAAGGCTGGTCAAGGTGGCCTTTGTATTTCCTGTGGGAGAGTGACTGATGATTGTAAATTAATGGTGTGGGATTCCAACCACAGACTTTGTGTAAATGGAATGGTGATTAGAAATTAAATTTATATTTTCTTTTTTTAAATGAAACAAGATGAGAATTTCCGACATCTACATGCTTTTTACCATTTCATAGTCAGCTATACATAATGTAGTTTCTTCCGCAAATATATAGTTATGGTGTTTTAATTAAATGGTATCTGCTTGTAACTAAACATTCCAATTCTGTTCTAATTGAGTTAGAACAAAATTGGCATGTAATGTTTTATACACTAATATAACGTAATAATAATAAATAATGGATTCATCTCCCAAACTGTACCTCTAATATGAAAGCTGTATGATGAGTAGTTGCTTGTGATAAAAAGCAAATAAAATTAATTTTGAATATTACTTTTAAGCGCTTATGTTTTCTAACACCAGCTCTCAATCCTATAATTGTAGGACATTGGTTGTGGCCATTAAAGTGAATACAATCCTTTGGAAATTCATTTAAGATTTTTTTTTGAAAGTTGAATCCAGTTGATTTTCTTTTCATTCTGTTTCTGAGTGGTATGTCTTGGTCAGGAAATCACACTTAAACCATCACAAAAGCCAGTTTTGTCAGGATTTTTACTTCTTGGTGTTGATGAATTACTTTGAATTATTAATCAAGGCTTGGCAGACTTATAAGTTAAGCAATTCATGGCTGTGGCAGCAAGAGTGAGAGAGAGAGAAAGAGAGGATAGATGATATGGGATGCTGTTTTGAACCATTAGTTGTGGTAATGGTGGTGTTGCTGAATGATACAAAATGCATTGATGGTAGGAAAAAGAAAGGCTTTCGAAAGGGACCGGAGAGAGAACAATGAGGAGGGAATCGAGTGTGTCCTTCCTTGAAAATATGAAAAAGAAATAGTTAAAAGTTCGGTTGTTTATGTGTGGCTCATGTTTTTGGGACCATCATCCTCCCTTTTTTGGCCACCTATTAATGCATGCCCCTTCTTGTCTCCCCCCATTTCCTCTCTTCTATCCCTCCTCTCTCTCTCTCTCTCCGTCTCTTCCTGCCGTCGGTCTAGGGATGCCGAGCCCGCGGCAGGATGTGCACCCACCACCACCACCACCACCTCACCTCATAGCGTGCACGCTTAAGGGCGAGAGCACCCCCTGCCAAACTCCCATCACTCCTAACACCTCCTCCCCTCCAAAGGCCCCTGCCGGCCAGTGGCCCGGTCTGGAAGTGCAGTCGCTCCACGTATTGGAAGCGTGGTCCGGGAGGAGAAGGATGCCAATGGGGGGGCGCGAGGGCCCTAGGGGAGGGGGGGAAGGGCTGGCGTGCAATGTGTGCGGCAAGGTGCTGGCGACGGCGGCAACCCTCCGCCGCCACAAAGAGCAGCAACACGAGCAGCCCCTCCACGCAGCTGTCTGCCCAGTCTGTCACAAAGTGTTCCGAACCATAAACAGCCTGCACAACCATCGCAGTGTGTATCATCGTCAAAACAGGCCCCGTCCAACTCGTGTGTGAAGGAATGCTCTCAAAATCGTTGCGCAATTGCTCTCTTCGGTGGAAGTACACAGGATTGGCGGAGAGGTGCACGTTTGGCTGTGGATTGTGATCAGTATAGAAACTTGTGATATAATGTATGCATGTTGGTGAGGGGGCATCAGTATTTGTTGTTCCATCTATGGTAACTGCCAAATTTTTAAGGGATTAAAAAAAGTGACGTGGTGTAAACCAAATACAGTATTGTTGATAAAAAAAAGGCTGCTGATTGCCAACCTGCCACTGGATGCGCTTTGTACATTTAGGGGTTTTATTGAATAATTTCCTGTTCTTTTAGAATTGGAGTGAAAGCTTGCTTTAAATTTGATCCAATAAGAAGTTCATATTTATGATGGATTTCTGAGGAATTTGGATGCTATTGCTGAGAACTTTTAAAACACTGCCTGTGCTAAATAACAATTCACAAAGACACTCCTCTACATAAATGACGAAGTCTGTAATAGAATTGCCAGTCCTTGTGAAAGCCTTCTAGATAAAAATATATTGGTTGTTTGTTTTTGTAAAAAATACAGATATGTAAATCATTATTGTTCAATAGTTTTACACTGTACAACTGCTGCTTGTTTTTACTGAATATTGGTGTTTATTTTATAGGACTTCAACTTAACACTATGTGAATATTTATTTGCTTGTCATCGCAGGTGTTTGGAGTTCCCTACTTACTTGGTTTAGAAGAAAGTTTTATTCTTTCTTAAATCCTGTATTTAAGTATCCATACGTTTGTTGCATTTATTTTTTGCTTCTGTTGGTACATGTTTCAGCTATGACATATGCTGCCTTATTAAGCTATTTTAGTTCACTTGTTGCTATTCCATATGCTGAAGCCTGAAACCGTTTTCAATATGGCTTTGCCTGACTTGTAATATGGTTCAGATTTTAGCTCTTTATTATTAAAGATTGTCTTGGTAAAACATTTAAAGAAAACTAGTCGTGAGGGCTGCTCCCTTTTTTTTCCTTTTTTGAGGTCCTAGATTCACATTGACCCTTTTAGTTGACTTACCATCTCAAAAAATTGTCAAAAGCTGGAATATTTGACCCACAAAATTTACTAAGTTGGTTTCTATTGCATACATATCACTATGTAATTTGGCGCAGTGTTTGCCAGTAGTGTATTTCTGGTGAAATCCCTACTGTCTGTTGAAATTTTAGTGAGAGACCCATTTATTCATTGTTTTTATTCAGCAGAAGATGAATTCATAATTATGGTTTTTATTGCTAAAAGTGTGCTTTTGCATTGATCAAAATACTGGAACAAATATTTTCGAGAGCTTGTGGCCTTAGTTTGTGTTGCAACTGTGGCAGTGATGTAATTATGGAATATATGTGAATTACAACATGCTTTTATACAAGAGGTTTTGACAGGTGTGAAATGCTAAGTGCCTACCAACAGTTACTTTTGGCTAGTACTGATAATTCTCATCAGTAAATTTTGTAAACACTTGTATTATGTATGTTGCTGGTTGTGAGGATTTAATTTATTATAAATCACTGCTCATCTCAGTTTTCCGCAAATGTTGTAATCATTTTTATGTATTGAACTACTGGAAAATGTAGCCAATCACACAGTAAGCAGTATTAGCAAATAAAATTGTTTCATCTTGCTGTCTATTTGGTTTATATTTTATATGACTTATAAAAAATACTCAAAGATTCCTTACCCACGCTGAAATGATAATGGTAATGGTTGCCTTGTATTGAGAGACTTATTAGATTTTATTTCTGCATTGTTATGAGGCTTTGGAACTGTAAAGGGTTTTGTAAAGTAGTGCATCAATGTGTGACACTTCTCTCTGTACTCCTCTTGTTAAAACTTCATCCATGATTTCACTGCAGCTTAATTAAATCATCTATCATTACCATCAGATCATGAACACAGTCGGATTACATGATTAGCCTAAAATTATTTTGCTATTTATAAGTTTACCTAAAGCATGAATTACCTTTTTTCCCTTTCCTTCCTATGGTTGATGAAGTTTTCATTTTATTTACTTACTAAAGTGGTATGATAAATATAATTTTGCAGCATGCTCTTTCTGTAGTGTATATGGGGCTTTCTCATATGTTTAGAATAGTATAAGTTCTGATTATTATGCGTTTAGTTAATATACTTTATCACATTTTCTTGCATTGAATATGCTTTAAATGTGCTGCAAGAAGCCACTAGTTATGGTTACCTGCCAAATGTGTGTGTAAATACAGTTGATAGTGTATTTAAGAATTACTCTATCACTGAGAATCCATTCTTAATTGCTTGTAAAAAATTAAATAAAGTTTTAATGTTTTTGTTAAGACTCCTGTTTTTTAATCAAACTAAACTTAGGAGAATGTGTGTTTATGTAGCTGCATTAATTCATTTACTAAGTTATTGTAAAAAATATAGTTTTCTTAATTATATTCATTCAAGTGAAGTGAAACTACATTCTTATTATTTACCTTAGCCCAAGTTGAGGTCTTATGGTTTGTAGTGCAAAAAATTTATTTTATTTGAAGGAAAAATAGTTGACATTAATTTATTCTTTCATTTGGTTTGCTTTTTATTTATTAAACCTTTCCTGTAATATTTTACTTCATAAAGTCAGATAAGACTTTTCTCATAGTATTCTAATGAATTTCTTTCTGTTGATATTCATTTAAAGTTCTTTTGTGTCTTCATATAAAAAACTTTCCATATATTTGCTTCTTTGCTACCCAAATTGAATGATTAATTTTTTTGAATTAACAATTGATGGAAAATAAAAACACTTTTGATGGTAGGAAATACTGTTCCATTTGAGGGAGTACTTGTGATACCCTTTATTCAGTCCAAGATTTCATTTCCACTCCTTGCAATTTTTCCAGCAGGTAACCTTCAACCTTCCGCTATTGCACGCATTTTTTCGTCCTCTCTCCTCGTTTGCAGGCCCCTCACCGGCTGCTGCTGCAGCAGCAGCGGCGGCAGCCGCCATGGCCTCTGCCGCCACTGCCACCAACAATAGTACCACCCCAAAACGACAGTTTTTCTGCCTACTGTGTGGCAAGATGCTGTGCTCAAAGGCGAGCCTCAAGCGTCACGTCGCAGATAAGCATGAGGAGAAGATGGAGGAGTTTCGATGTGCCGTCTGTGAACGCACTTACTGCTCGCGAAATTCCCTCATGACCCACATCTACACCTACCATAAGAGCCGGCCGAGTGGTGGCGGAGGAGCAGGGGCGGGAGGAGGGGGAGGGCCAATGGGAGGGGTAGGGGGAAGTGTGGATTTGGATGGGGGAACTGCCCCCATGAACTAGTGGCTCAGGGAAGAGAGTGGCTGCACATGTGTGCCTTCATTGGTCAGTGGTTTGTGCTCTATAGTTTCACCTACTCCCTCCAACACGCTCACTTGTTTTGTTGACAATTAAATGATTAGTTATGTATGTTCTGCCTATTCTTTGTAATCTGCTCTGAAAGCTGCTGTTTTGCTTTTTTGTAAGGAATGTACTGGCACATGAGTCATCCAAAAACCATCACCATTTACCATCACAATATGTTTCTCATAATTTTTCAAGGAGTTTTGGCTCTCTTGCGTCCTTTCTCTATCTCTTTCTTGGTGTAATTTTCTACATGATAGCTTATGACACATTGATCTACTTGTGTTAGTTATTTCTTTTTTTTTAATGTGTAAGAATTATTGGGAAGTGTGGCATGCTCAAATTGAGTGTTTGTAATTTTTCTCAGATTCTCAAAATTTACCTTCTCTGCAGTTGGTTGAGGGTTTTAATGACTAACAAAAATTACTTCAAGTTGTTTTTGGTTATACGTATGTGCTTTAATTATTTTTGTGATTTATTTAGCCCTTTTAAAATGGTTTGGTACATGTAAAATTTGTTTTAAACCAGTGGCAACTATCTTTACATTTAGTGGATGGAATATGGTGAAGGAATCTGTAAATTTAATGGTTGTAACTCAAAAAATTCTAAATTTAGCCATACATCAGTAGTTATGGAAATTTGCGATGAAATTCATTGGTTGTGTTTGTTTGTCTGTAAGTTCAACTTGAATTTACATTTTAATCTGGTGGTATCCTTCTGTATTGATTGTGTCCTATCTATTGCATTTGACGGTTCTTACTAATTTTCCTCTTTTGATTGTTTCTATCATTATTGTTGGTTTAGTTACTGTCATCGTGCTAGACCTACTTTGAGAAATGATATTTGTATTTTTTTTGGTTATGTACCTAATCATGTGAAAATTATTGGCAGTAAGGAAACTTTTTTCTTTAGGTTTTACCTTTATATTAATTAGTGTTATACAGATGGCCTTGGTTAAGGTTGTGCACAATGTTTGATTTTCTTTTTGAATGAGACGTTGTCTTTTTTGGAATGCTTTAAATCTTCCAAAATTTTCTTTCTATTAATATCATTGAGTTTTTGTTACCTGATCAATTTTAATTGTTGTAATTTAGTGCTTTGTGAAAATTGTAAGTTTTCTATCAGAATTATTTAAAATTCTCATCTTTGTTTTTAAGTGCCTGTAGATTTTTTTTCAAAATATGAAAGATGTTTGTTTAGAATCTTTAATAATTCTGTATGGCACATCTGATGCCATTACTTTTGGATTAATAGAAATCATTACTTTCACCCATAACAATAAGGAAAATAGGTGAAACATTATTGGTATCATTATGTTATATTCCTCTCAAATATACTTACTCATTGTATGTTTTCACAGATTTATAGCATCTTGCTAACAATATTTGCATACTAGAAGTTAAAGCATGAAATTAGCTTACACTTCCATATCGTCCATTCCTTTCTATCATACTTGCAGGCATGCACGGGATACCACAACAGCATCATCATCAAGTTCATTTCTTCCATCATGAGCAGCAGCGCTCACAACATCAGATAACTGATGTTGCATTGGCCCCTTCCAAATCCCAGAGTTTGCTCACACCTGCCACAGGGACTACCCAGCTGATGTCGGGTGGTAGTGGCAGATCAATGGAAGGATTAACAAGTCCGAGAGCAAGTGAGAGGGAGCTCAAGGACTGCACCATGCCCCCTCCCCCAACAAATGGCATGAATGAGCCCCAGGAGTGCCCTTACTGTCACCGCAACTTCAGCTGCTATTACTCACTCAAGAGGCATTTTAAAGACCGGCACCAGCCTTCTGACACCCTTCACCGTTGTGAGTTCTGCCACCGATCGTATCGCACCAAGAACTCCCTTACAACGCACAAGAGCCTTCAGCATCGTGGAACAAATATGCTGCGAAGGTTGTGGAAGAGTAAACAATTAGAGGGAATGGCACCCGTGCTGCCAAAGCATCTTGTTGAGAACCCCAGGGAGCCTGGAATATCCAGCCAGTAACCAAGCCTAAGCGTTATACGTTGATATTTAAACGTTGTAAATGTAAGAAGATTTGATGATAGATCATTGCTGGAGCAGATATTTTGGTTCATATTATGCCAAACTGCTTCCGAACATATGATGTGGTTATACCAAGATGTTTAGCGTTGATAGAAGTGGATTTGGTTGAATTGAAAGATGTTAATGTTGGTTTTTCTATGCAAAACCTTATGCTGTAAAATGGCTCTAAGACTTTCTGGGTGTTAGAAGTATTAAATACTGGTTGCCTGCTTTGGTGAAGATTAATGTTGTGGTTATCCTAAATTTGTGTGCACGAAATTGGTATGTTACGTTGACTGTGAGTGTGAAAGTGTTATTGAGAGATATTGAGCATGTTTTTAAGGTGCATTTATTTGCTTATGCATTCTCTCATGCTCTGAATTTTGAATGTGTGTTGTGTCATTGTATGAAAGGCTGAGCTGTATTTAAAAGGCTTGACTTCAGTTTCCTTCTGCAGGGCTCAATATGGGTTAGGGGCTTGTTACATAAGCTTTTATTTTTTATTTGATCCGACTTTATTGCATGCAACAACTGATTTTTTTATAGCCATAGCAGTTACAACTGGTTTAAGTTGGCTGATTCGTGGAACCCTGAATTAATTTCCCTTGCTGCATGCCTTGCTTCTTTGCTGCTGCTATGGTGGGAACCTCTCATATATTTTGCCTTTTGCTTCCTCAGTATATTACTCTTTTTTGAACACTTTTAAAAGTAATGAATGAATTTTTTAAATTTAGTATCATTTTAGTTTCTTTTAATTTTCACCTTGTTAGGAAACTTGACAGTGTAGTCTTGAAGCATTTACTATAATGCATGTCTATGGAATATTTAAGTAATTGTTTCCATAAAATTGATACATCATGCTATTTATGGGCTAATATTGGTTGTCAGACCTTTCTACAACTTAAGTAAGAAAAAATTGCATCTGTGTCCTTCTAGGGATGGCATTTCATTACAATGATCAGTCATTTGCATTGATATTGATATGGCCAAAAGCCTTGAAAAATTGCTCTCAGGCCTCATAATCTTGTCTGAAAGTAACCTGATATTTTGTCGGTATACATGTTCTTAATAGACATTTGTAAGTTAATAGTGTTGACATGAAGCCATTAAAGTTGTGCCTTACTTATCAGGCCACAGTTTTGAGGAGAGAGTTCATGAGGTGAGGCTTTTAAGTTTTAAGTCAATATTTCACCTGATACATCACATTTTGGGACCTCAAGGAAAGGATTTAATCCTCGTCATTTTTTAAATTTTAAATAAAAAAACATGATAACATCCCTAGAGTCAACACAGTTGATGCTGCTAAATCAGTAGTCACTTGTTTCATATGAAGTACAAGCTTGGACGTCCAAGCTTAGTGGGAACATGGGAATGTTTTTGTTGGTCAAGACTTAATCGTGGGGTGGGAATGAGGAAGAGCTGCCTATGGACCATACTTGGCTGGGCAGATCAAAGCAACCATCCAGCCATCCAATTTCAATGTGCCTAAAATTTTTTTTTCTAAATTCATATATTTATTTTTAAAATATTACTTTATAATGTGAATATGCCTTTAAAAGACTTAAGGTACTAAAATTGACCAGCTTCTCAAAAAACAAATACCAAGAAGTGCTTCATGGCAATAATGAAGCTGTGGGATTTTTCCCCACACCCCACCCCCTAATGTTTCCCACTAAAGTATTTTTAACATTGTGTATTCTTTAGAAATACAGTTTAACACCATTTGTTCATCAAAAATGTGAACCAGGTGGAACCAACAAAAGGGTTTAGGAGGTATGTGTAGACTCGATGCGTGTGGATTCCCCTTGTTCAGTTTCTCCAGCCTCATTTGCTTACATGTTTTGGTCACAGAGGCATTTGCCTTCAAGGATTGTCCAAACTTCTTTGTCCAGCGAATCAATATACAAGAATAGTTATGTTCAGTATTGTCCATGTACAAACCATGGTGAATAGGATGATGGATTTCACTAATATTAGAAGTATAAGAGAGAAACAGTACACGGGCATAACTCTGTTTTCACGGGTTTTATGGTTCTTGGACAACCTTTAAGCACAAAAAAACTCATGGAGATATCTTACTTAATATATAGGACCTCAGTTTTTGCTACACATTCAGGTTTGAGAACTCAGATGACATTACACAAGTACAAATATAATCGTAGTATAGATGATCTAATAAGCTGAATAATGCTCTCGGACTTATTGTGTAAAATAAAAAATTAATATAGTACATGTTTTTGTGACGTAATATTACACATCACTTATATCATCAGAGAGTTTTTCATATGTATTTTATGTACAGAAATATTGGTCCCTAGAATACATCACATCTTTTTTACAAGTTTTCATTCCAATCAATATGAAGTGATTTTTTATTACTCGTACTTTGTGGTAGCTGCAATTTTTTATTCATCAAGGAATTTTATGCCTTGATAGTGATTATATGAATGTCTAAAATGTAATGTTCTCCAAAGTTGTTTAGGTGTTTTTTTTAAACTTTGCAGTTGTTAATTATTGTGAGTGTGTGTCTTGGATGCATACCCTTATTTCAGTGCCAAGGAACTTCACAATACCGTCTTCTTCTATCACACGATGCATCTGTTTTTTAACATATATTTTAACAGGAACTTTGCGGGTGTTTGACGAACTGACCTCCCATTATCCAAATAATAAGTAACTTTGCAGAAACTTATATACCCACATTAAGTATTCAGGTATCATAAAGCAGTCTAGATTACCAGGTTGACCATATATTATTATAGCAGTTAACTGTAGTAGATATGTATGCCACATAATGGTTGAACACTTCAGGTTTGTCAGCACATCAGTTTAAATAATATAAATAAATATATATATTATATATACACACATCTTAATAATAATACATATTCAATTTTACATTGTCTGTTACAACAACCATCATGCAACAACAAAAGAAACGAGTGTGAGTGAGTGTGACCCCGTGAATTTGTAAATGAGCTACAAATATTGCATTGACAACTGAAAAATTGTCCAATGCCAAGGTTGATTTTTATAAAATATATATTCGTATAATTCAAGGAAACTGATGCAAATGCCTTACGAATTTGGTTTATATTGTTTTTGTTGTTGTGATTTTGCACCAAAGAAGTTTCATTTACTGTTTGTAGATGGATCTTGGTTTTTATAAAGTAAATTTGTATGGAATTGGTTTTTTATGTGTTGGAAAGTATTTGTTTACTATTTCAGCAACTAATTCCATATTTAAGTATGAGAAAAGATGTTGTGGTTTAAAAAGAAAGTATATTTATTATTATTGGAAAGCTTGGCTTTCAATTTAAGTAGATGAGTGATTAGCAGTTATGAACTGCGTATATTGCTCAGATTTTCGATAAATTTCCAGGTGCAATTGTTAGTGAGAATTGTTAAAATTTTCAACACCATGGGTAAATATTTTCATCTTCAGGAATACATCTTATACAACAGAGCAGTTACTGCTTTTTCCAATTTTTGTCTAAATAAAAAGAGGGATAATTTTACAGTTGGTGTGTTTTTTAAAAAATGTCATAGGATGGCCACTCATGCATCATATACAAATAATATGTAATTCATCAAATTTAATGAGCTTTGTCATGGAACAATGGAGTTTTAATGATGGTTGTTTCCTCAGAGGGTTTTACATATCAATGTACATGTAATTTGGAGTTTGTTGACAGGGAGGAGTAAAGAAGATAAGTCATTCTCAATAATTTCATGTTGTGCAGAGGGTAGTGGAAAATGTCTTGAAAATAAGATCTGTAGCTGATTGGATTTTATGTTTTTTGCTTGTAGATTTTTGAAGCTAAAGAAACTATCACATTGTATCTATTAACAGAACAAGTGAAAGATGCCTTTTACAGGATTGAGTGGAACCAATTCAGCTTCTCTGAGTGCTATAGAACACAGTTATATTTGATAAGTACAAGTGTCATGTGAATCTGTTCAATTGCTAAACTCAGACTGATCAACCAATTTTTAAATGATAATAATACCTCTGTGAATTCAGGAGAAGATTTAATGCCATATGTTAATACATTCCATCAGGGGACAAACATATTATTTTAACCAAATGAAAAACTGCATATTTTATTAATCTCAGGATTAGTGCAATGTTAATTTTGCACTTTCAAGAAAAATTATCTTGTATCTTTGGTACAATTGTAGCCAACTATTCATGCATTGTTCGTGCAATTTAATTTTATCAGGAATATATCAGGTTGTTTCTTGTATTGCTTGTTCCACATAAAGGTGCAATAGCAATAACATAACTATGATAAACAATATTTTAAAATGTGTACACCTCTTCTTTGAAATCAAATCAGTCAGATATGTATGTTTACTGTACTGCTTGTTCAATATAATGTAATGAAGAAATACCTCCTGATGCAAGTATGAGGCAAAAGGAGAACCCTCCTCAGCACTCATTTCTTGGTACTTGTATATCATGTTATTGTAGTGGGTGTTTTGTTTGTGTAATGTATCCAGCTTATCAACTTTTGTTCCTAAAGTGACATTGGAGGCTCTTGACTCAGGGTTACTCTTTAGATTCACTTTGTAAAAAAATCTCTCTCAACTGGTCTTTTGTTTTGTGACATGTTATTGTTATTTTTCATTCATTAAAGAGATTTTTCCATAATTTCTTGAGATTTCATAAGTACTGACATGGGCTGGTGGTCAGTCTGAATGTAAACAGAGTGTTAAGTAATGGAGCATCCATCGCATGTGCTATAACTGAGTTCTAATATATGCACTGTTGTCTGTACAGTTCTGTTGTTTATGTATTAGAATATAAGCCCCTCTTTATTCCTTTGTGGATTCTCCTGCATATCTGATACTTTTGGCATTTAAAATATTTCATCAGTATGGTACTCAGTGAAAAGTCATAGCATTTAAAAACATTTTTAATCCATCTTTTTTAATATGCAGAAAAATTATCAAAACTTGTGAAAGAATGAAACAAAATCAATTTTATGACAATATTTTATTTTTGTAGTATGAGCTTTGTACATACAAAAATGCCTTTGTTTTTCTTAAGGAAATTTTGTATTCCTTTTTGGTGAAAATTTGGCAAAGTTGTATTTCTTTTTTGGTGTCTCATAGATTGCAGTTAAAAAAGAATGTATTCATATCCCTATCAACTTTGAGGTATTTTGAGATTTCCATACAAGAGTGTCTGCTAGAGAACAAGTTACACACCTACCTCAGAGCCCTCGACTAATTTGTTATGTTCCAGTTTCTCTTCCCCAATTGAAAAACCTCTGTCTCAATGATTTTTACATACAATCTTAATCTTATTGTTGAAAAGTGGATTTTTAACTACTGAATAGAACTTTGTGTCTTTGCAAAAATTGGTGTGGAGTTTGCCTTCCTTTTTGAGCTGATCGGATGGAAGTAGGCGTTGTTATCGTTCAGGTGGTATTCAGGGCAAATGTGTCCCTAACTGCTCCTTTTTCAAATCAGTGTAATGGCTTAATAGTTCGTGAAATAAATCTGTTCATCTCAAAAGATTTTTTTGCTCTCATTTTTGGTTAAACTCCGTAACTAATATTGAAGACTCCTATTCCCATTTACTTAATTTGTTAACAAAATGGTTTAGAAATAGCATATTAAAATTTATAATTTCAGTTAATTTGTTTTCAAATTTATGTGTGGACATCCTAAAATTCAAGTTTGTGACTGACGTTACCCATTGGGTGCTTTGTTATTATTGAAAATGTTTGGTCTCCCTTTTTTAATTTTCTTAAGCAGTTTTATTTGAAAGGGTTTCAATATAGATATTAATTTAATTAAAAGTCAAATACTTATAAAATTGTGCAGCTCTGTAATATTGATTCTTATGTTGTTAATTTATCCATACAGAAGAATCAAACTTTGTCGTGTAGTATGTTATCTTGACTTGATTATAGAAAAAGTTTTTGTCTTGTGATTCATTGTAGTGAATAACTTCCTTACAATCTCCCAAACAAGAATTTTCTGTCTAGGTTCATAAATTCAGTATAAAAGTCCAAGAAGAAAACCATGGTATTTCATCCCTTCTATTTTGGTATCTTTCCATTATTTATGCAATGAATGATCAGTTTTTTTATCTAGCTTAACCCATTAAAGACCAACATTGCAAAATCACAACATTTTTAATTATACTTTTCTTCCAAGTGTTTAACTTAATAATTTATTTCTGATGTTAATCTGCACTCCAAAAATTGTTTTCAATAGTCAAGAAGATCATCTATTAGTGTAAAGTAACAACAGATATAAAACATTAATTTTACAATTTATAAAAAATTATTGAAAATGTTGCAATTTTCTCTGTTGGGTGATAATGGATTAATATTAATGGGTACTTAGAAAAACAATGCTTAAGAGTATCCAGTTTGTCTTATTTTTTCTATTTTTGTTTGAGAGGTGTGAATTTTAAAATGTCGCTTATTAGTAAAAAACACGAAAAAAGGAGTTTTTACTGTGGATGTACCCACTGTAATTATTTTACCCAAATGTAAGTCTTTTAATTAGTACAAGTGCATCAGCCAGACATTTTATAATTCAAAGATTCTTCTTGTGGTCCATTTCAGATATGCCCATGGAACATGTTACTATTGATCTCCCGGCAACCATACAGGCCGTTCTTCCACCTCATGTTAATATGCATCCTGCTAGCAGCCAAGAGCTAGTATGTCATTTGTGCAACAAGACACTCTGCTCCAGGTCCAGCCTCAGGCGCCATATGGAAGATAAACATGTGGTCACTGGGACCGAGTTTCGATGTGTACCTTGCAATCGTGCATACAGCTCTAGAAATAGCTTAATGAAGCATCGATATACCTACCACAAAAACCAAGTAGGCAACTTGTTACCTGAAGTGGTAGATGTTGAAAAGGGAGGATCTGTAATAAGCCTGGTTACAATAGGAGGTCCTTACATAATTCAAAAACCTTCAATGACCAGCTCAGAACCGATGGTAACTCAACCCTCTTCACCTTGCAATTCATCATCCGGCCTTTATCAAAGCTCTGTGGATAATTTGAGAGTCCACTTGCAGCCTTCTCACTCTCAGCCAAATGAATTCAATAATACTGTAAACAACACCAAAAAGAATGACACACTTTAACTGAAACTGCAAACAATTTTATACTATCCAAACAATTTGTTTACATTACATATATTTATTTGTCTTGCAGTTCTTAAATATGAAATAATTGCAAAATACTGCTTATCCAAACAATTATAATTAGACGTAAAAGAGGATATTTTTTAAATACAATGAAATACCATTCTACTCAGTTTGTATCAAGGTTTTTTTGTGATAGTTTATATGTTTACAGCCTTTTTAATTTATGTTTGTTAAAGCTAGTTCCACTGTAGTTTGCCATTCATTATGTTTGGTATTTTAGGAATTTTAAAATATAATTTGCAATATAAATACATAAAAGTAAAGGAAATGTCTGTTCATGGATAAAAGTCTACATTAGATGTATCAAAATGAATATCTTATTGTACACCAACCATTTAAAAATGCTTTCAACGAAGTATATGCTAGTTGTTGACGTCATACTCTTATACTGAATATGTATATCTTGAAAAATGAAAAGGTCCATTTTTTAAGTGTTATAAATTTGTATTTTATCTTTTTCTGAATTACCTGACATTGATTAGTGCTTTTTATGTTTAATTTCAAATTCTCAGGATTGATTTATCTTGTTATACTGCACATATATACTTTAATATAAGACAACCCACTTAATTGAACTTCCTATTTACAGAAAAAATATTCCAATCTGTAACTCTAGTAATTCGTACGGTTAGGCCCAGGAAATGCTTTTCCCATATAAGTTGTACACTTTTTCTTTCCCTCTTTGATAACATTGTAAATTCACTTTGGTAATCTAGTATCCATTCCCTTGCAGTGCCTTGATGTAAATACATTGCAGAGTTATTACATGTTATGTGATTATCAGATGATTCTGTTTTTCAAGCACTAATATAGGAAAAATCTTCATTTCATATTCAGGTAAATTGTGTAACTCTATCCCTTAGAGATACTTTCTCTTGGTGTTAATTTCAGAGATTGGACTAAGATTTTTTGTTTTATAAACTGGTCACACTATGATCAGGAAATTCATATCAAGAGGCCTCAAAGAGATATTTTGCAATGAATACCTTTTTTCCAGCTAATTTTTCTTTTATTCCAGGCTTTAAATATGTAAATTAGATTTGTTCCTCTATTTCTTTCAAGTGGCACCTAAATTTACTGATATTGTATCCATATACAAGGTGTATGCTGCTGCAGAGTAATATATATTTATACAAACAGATTGTTCACTAACCTTTTACAAAACTGCCCCGATTTAAACAAGCAACCTTTGCATTCTTTATTTATAGCTTTTTATATTCGATTTTTTCCATTCAATAGCTCAAGTTGAATATTTGCATTATCAAGCATGGTTGTTTCAGCTCTCTTGGTAATCTAAACTTGGTTATGTTATGCTCAATGAAGGTGTGTTTACTTTTAATTTATTATCCGCATTTCATATAAACAGCTAAAAAACATCCTGTCACATAGAGTGTGTTGCTTTTGCATAGTAATACATGAATCATATGTTAAATAGAACAATCACAAAGAGTTAAAGTGAACCATAAGAATGACTGATTTTTTGATCTTATCTTAAATGTGCTTAAATGTTTGCCTGGCAACAATAATTAATCAAAACAAATCAAGGAAAAAACAAACCTTAAGATTATTTTTGTATGAGAATTGGAGGGAATATTTGTATGAAGGGGAAGTGCTTTATACAAAGCAGTTAATCAGATAAAAAAGGTTGAAGAATTCTCGATTGCAATTTTACTACTAACCCAATTAAGTAGAAACTTATAATGTTGTAATAGTGGCTGGCAATGTTCTTTCATAGTGATGAGTAATGCTCAGCAAAACATAATGGAGAGATTGTTCCTGTATATCACACTTTCATTAGCTAGTTTTTTTAGAAAAATAAATTTAAATATGAATATTTAGCACATTAAAATGAAATACACAATGCTGTGGTATTATTCTTCAAATTTTAAGAAGTGTTTTTGAATAGAACGTGATTTATGGTATTGTTGCTTTTAAAAATGTTTTTATGGATGATGGCGGAGATAATCGACAAAATGTGCATTATACCAAGAAGTATGTAACATTTTCTAAGACTCCAGTGATTAGACATCGGTCAGCAGATGACTAAACAATTTGTACAAACTGTAACAATAATTATTGCAATTTCTTATCAGGATAATTCTAACAGCCACAGAATAATTGACAAAACCTTTTACATTATAAAACAGTCATCTTAGATGATCTGTCAATCTTTTTTAGAATGGATCATCACATTCCAAATATTTCTTTCAAAGCTTGGCTCTTATATGTGGATGACTACAGACACTTTTCTGAAGGGGAAGGTGTAGCTTGAGATGTGTGCAGAAGTGCCTATGGTTTACACCACATCCTCTGAATCTGTGGTTGTTAATTTCTGAGTCGCTAAACAACTTTGAATGGATCGTTAAAGACTATATCCAAATATATCATTCCTCCTAACAGCCTGCTCACTGCTAACAGCTTGAGAGCTTAGATTCATTTGCTTATTTAATTCCTATTTATGTTATCATTTACCACAAGTGAGCTAATGGACATGGGTTGACGCAAATGGAATTTGGGTCAAAGCCAAAAAGGTTAAGAACCACTGCTCTACATAAACCATTCCACTTTAGTAATATTTATTGTTATTATAGCTAATTTATACTTTTACATATTTCTTGTATTTTAGCCAAGTATTCCAAGGTTGCAATTATTTGTAGGCAATGTAAGTTAGTATAATTTTCTGAAGTGTTTGAACAAAGTTTCTTTTTTTTAAGGAAAAACTGAAAAATCATGCTCAAATCACATTATGTGAGCATTTAATGCATAACCAGCTGAGAAACATTTAAAAAGATTTGGAACTAAATGCTCATGTTAGATAAATGGTTCTATTTTATATTGCTTTTTATTAGGAGGTTATAACATTCTGTCTGTTTCTTTTTGTCTACATTGTCTTAAGACATGAAGTTTATAAAAAAAAAGACCCTAGTAATTTTTGTGCATTAACAATGTTATAATTCAGCATCAGAAAATAAAATATCATTCATGGATTTCCATACGTCATATAATATTTCATCCAATTAAAATAGTAATACCAGTAAGCAGATAGTTAGACAGTTTTGAAGTATGGGGATAGGCTGAAAAAAACATCTTAATTAACTATTAAATTCCAAAAATAATAATTTTTGCTCAGTAACAAATGCTATACTTGAATTCAAGTACATGCGAAATTTAGTGGAGAATTTAACACTTTTGATGTGTACCTTTAGAGGACTAAAAGTGTTGCATCTCTTAGTCATTTCTCCAAAAATACCAGGCACAGCTGTCAAAAGCACGAAGTGCTCAAGAAAATATACATATATGTCAGGTATTGCCTCAATTTTTTTCCGGACAGACTGTCCAAATACTGGACATTCCGGTTCAAAAATGGACACCTGGCATCCATAGTTATAAAGGAGGATTTGTTTAAATGTACTTCTTGATGAACTGTGCAGGTTTAAGAATTTTGCCTACTCTGAAATGCTATTTTAGGTATTCCTAACGTGACATACATGAAGGCACACATACACTAAAATCGTATGTGATCTCAAGACTCTAGCATTGACGAAACAGAAAGGATAGCCTAGTGGTAGAAATGTTTTTAATTGATAACTGGCCTTGATTTTTGGTGTCTACTGCGTACGGTGGACTATTGTCTCTGACATTTCGCATCCGTTGCAGGTATGTGACTTAAGGAATGAAGCCAATTGCCTGCCATATGGGGCAAACACCAGACGCCAACGCCAGTGTTCCACCACGGTGTTGCGAAAACCTTCACTCGAAGTTAATGTTTTTAATTTGTTGGAACCTGCGTGTGAAAGCATTCTCATGAATATGGCAAAACCTTCATGATTATTTAATCTCTGAAGACAAGTTGATGAGCCTATCTTGAAGCATAGGTTTAAACAATATTTTTTTAAAAAATAATTTTCCATTTCATATTTCTCTTTGTATCCTTTCAATATTTTGTCAACCTTGATATAAGAGTTTGTTACAGAGATGACCATGAACTTTTAGCATAGGATCATTATCCCATCGCTTTTAAAATTGTTCAAATACAGCAGCATTACAATATTTTAATATTTGCCATGTTAATTGTGGTTACATGAAGATCAGAACTTCTAAATCGTTTGGTTAACTAAATAATTGCATACTAATAGTTAATTCTCTCAAACAAAATTATTATGATACCTCAAAATAAGTCTTTAGTAATAAGATTACTTATCATATGAAAAATTAATACTTTAAATAATGCTATATTTTCTAATTTGTATTATGTACTTCAAATTTTTCTGTAAAAAAAAGGCGTAATTTATTTATTCAGCGCGTAAATATGATATTTTCCAGGTAATTAAACACCAATTAGGGAAATAAAAACAACACTTTATCAGAAGCTTCTTTGCTGGGAAATTAGCAATTATTTTATAACTAAAATTTCTCAAATTTTTCTCAATGCCAAATTATTTCTCAACTCATGTTTGGAATAATTAAATGCAATATAGTGATTTCTATATAAGTCCCAACCTTTCGGAGAGATACAATTCTTTTGTAATTGATAGAAGGAACCTCAGGCAATGTTGGTTAAATCTGCATTTTGCATTCAAAGAGTTAAAACTTCACAATACCATTTTAATTGCTCTTGTAATTCTCTCCTTCCATCCCCTAAACAACCCTGCATTCACATTCATAACAATGTTACAATCAAGAACCTAAAATTATTACTTGATATTGACCTTGTATCTGTATCACAGGCAAGGCCTGGTCAACTCTTTTGGCAAAGTATATAATAATTTTGATCTATTGATTTCAAGCCATAATGCCTTTTTCATGATTTACATACATTTCTAAGCATATACAATGTACTCTTGATTATTAGTGGTGGAGTAAGAAGACAAATGTCTCTCATCCCTTCTGGAAAGCTAGGAAAACCAGGATTCACGGGTCAGTGTAATTTTGTTGAGAATTATGGGAATCAGAAAATTTATCTATTGAGGGTAGCCGCTTGGTGTCATAAACCTACAAAGTACTTTTGTCTCGCAGCCCTTCTGCCGCTGGGTCAGAGACCTTGGATCCTTCGTCGGCCCAGGACGACGGAAGCAAGGAAAATTTGCTTACACCATGGTGGACCAAAAGAAGACAGGCATAATTCAATCGCATCTAGATTTTTGTTCTTTTTGGGTAAAATATTCATTAAGTATAAGAAAATGTGACACTGCAGTCTGCGTATTAATCATTTCACGTTGAAAATTTTGTTGGTGGCCGCATAAAAAGTCCCCTTGATTTGAGGATCAGGCTATGATGGGGTCTGCTAATCATGGCAAACCTTCCCCAACACGTTGTGGGGGATGCGGGGCCCGTCGAGACGCTACTGTGGAGGAACAACGGAACGAAGTCCCTTTTGAATTCCAAATTCTATATCTAAATTATCCATCCATTTATCGTCAAGATTTTAAAACAGAAAAATAAAATGTATGAACCAACAAAACATGCTTCCATAGGAGCATTTATTACAGAGAGAAAGAGAAGGATGGTTCAAGTATGTACAAAATATTTTCTTGAGTTCGGGGGGCCCAACGGATGGGCATGGATGTCTATAGCATGGGTCCAGAAGGCATATCCTCTGGTTATTTTAACAGGTTCAACCATTAACTCCGGGCCCTAATTCGGATCGAATATTCTTTTACTATCTTTTGTATATTAGGTAAATTAGTACACTATTGAGTTCTGCCAGTTATCTTACACCCTTCCCTCTCCAACCGCGGGTTTATTAACCGCGGCCCTCGATTATACGCGGTCTACATATTGAGTCCCTCCCTTCCCAACCGCGGACATTTCCCTTGCATATCCATGGTTCGGACCAAGAAAACTTTTAAATACCGAGCATCTTATGACTTCCTTTGCATTTTTGTATTTCCGGGCATCCCTGACAATTTTCTCATGCTGCACGCCTGCAGGTCTATAGCCTTTGGCCTAAGACAAAAGGGATGCTACCCCAACCATAACTGATAATCCATGAGGGCACGTGGTCGCTCATGTACTACAGTATTACATTTACTATGCGAAAGGCGCCCTTTTGTATATTCCAAGATACTATCTTGATCGACCAAAAGGAAACTTTTAGATTAGGGCTGTCCAACTAGCGGCCCATGACATGATTTTATCCAGCCCAAGGCAAGGGTGATCCAGGGGCACCAAAGCTCTAGGGGCTCTTACCCATCTGTTTGTTTGTATCTATAGAATACTGGTAAGCTGCCTAAACCCTACCAATCATAAAACACGCTTCCCTGCATTCAGGGCCGGCCCGAGGTACGGTCGAGTCAGGCGACTGACCGGGGTACCAAAGTGTTGGAGGCGCTATCCTGATCATCTATCTAGGCATTACATGCAGTAGGATAAATATTGGACAGCAATTTATACCATGAAACAGGCTGGAATCTTGATAGCATTCTTTTTATTTTTTCATTATTTATAAGTTTTACAAAGCGATGAATAAATTAACATGTATTTTGTAAATATCTCAAAGAACATTTACGGAGGAGGTGCTGGAGTGCTGTCTCGCCTGGGATGCCAAAATTCCTCCGGCCGCCCCTACCTGCATGCCTCTTCCCTCTTCCGAATTTTTCACCACCACGTGCAAAAACGGATGGGGAAAACCGGGAAGACAAAAGCAGCCGAAAAATTTTCTCTGCACACCTGCTATAGTAAAATCTCGATACAACGTATCTCTAGGGCAGAGGCGTTTTTAACGTAAGTGCAACCAGGGGTTGGCAAACTTTTTCCTAAGAAGATCCACCTTTTCAAATTATGTATAAAATGCAACATAAGAAGAGCCGTAGTCATTGACAAATCCACCTGGAGGGGGAGGGGCGGGTGATTCTCACCTTCTTATCCTTGCCGTTGTTTTACTTTTTGCTATTATCTCTATAAAACAAACGTTTATTCTACGTAATGCGTCCAGACCTTTTTAGTTTTCTGAAATTTCTATTAAAATAATAACTATCGATACTTCTCCGAGATAATTATCGTTGTAATTTGTTTGTAATAATGTATTTATAAATGCAAACTATTTATGAAGTGTTAGCTATATAATTTAAGCTAAGAAATTATCGCTCAATACTTACGAAAAATATAATTTTATAATATTTTTAACATTGCTTCTATAATATTGGCGCTGCAGTCAGTTGGTACGGTTGGTACTGTGACGTTCGTCAGTTAGATCGTGCAGCCGTTATGTACTTTGCGAATAGATTTCGATGGATTTCAATGATAAGTGTCAATGTTTCGCTTTTAATAGTAATAGTAGAACGGAAGATGTTTTGAGTCGAATCAATTTTTACAATTTTGGCAATGAATTGTGGTTTTGGTGGAAGGAGAAACATCGACAGATCATTTGTGTATAATGAAACTTAGGTAAAATGAATGCGAATCATTGTTTAACGGTGCTACATTTAATAGTTTCGTATCGTTTTCGCCATTATTTATCAACTCGAAGTAAGACTAAGCAATTTTCGTTGTGAATGCAAATATACGACGTGAAATTCGTTTCCTTTTAATTTTAATGACCTTACTATAGTACCAAATGCAGAATTACATGTACATATTTTAATCGGGCTTGAGGAATAGTACATATTTCATGACGACAGAATTTCTGTTTTCATCTTACGTGTCTCCAGGAATATCAGGAATTATTGAGTTTTAAGTGTCCATTATTCGATAATCGGAATTATACGTTGTTATCGAAATAGTTATCACGGAATTCAGTGTTAAAATAAAGTTAGTACCATTCAAATATATTGATAATGTACCTATTATATTTAACTAATTCGCACTGCTGTATTGAATATTTTAAAATAATCAGTCCATATTAACTAAATATAACAATTCGAAACAGTCGCATATATTGCCTACTGTAGATATTAATTGGTCTAACATGAGCTCTGACAAGGCAGGGAAGGGAAGTGACGTTATCACGAGAAGGGATCGGAAGGCAAGGATAAGTGGTTGTGTATAATGTGTCAGCATCGTCGTTCATAGATTGGGGCCCATTTTGAATGGTATCCACTTTTGGTTACCGAGGTCGCTCGACGGTATAGTAGTCGCCGAGAATTTTTGGTTTATGATTTTTCTTTTGCTGTAATTTACCGGATTGGTTTATAAACACACCTTTCGGAAAATAGTTGGATTAGCGAAATAGTATATTTTTTATTATTGACCGGTGCCAATTAAGGCAAACTCGGTTGTTTTCACCCTTAAAGCTATTTCTACTTGCGCTCGATTCGACAACAGTTTACTATTTCAAAAAACGAGAAAGTCCTTAACCTTGTACGGTTAAGGAGTTTCTCGGTTTTTGAAATAACTATATCGCCGTAGTCTCCAACCAACCCTTTCCTTACCAGTTTACTAGTTCACCACATCAATTTTTCTTGTTCATGGCTTGATAGCTCTTTCTCTTTCAAGTCATCTATCAGCTGAAACATTTTCCTTTCTCTTTTTCCATCTAGTTTTCCTATTAACACGTATTTAATCGTGTTCTCTTCCCTACTAAGGTAATGTCCAAGCCAATTCACCTTCCTCTTTCATATAGTCTGTGTAGTCATTCTTCTTAGCAGTCGTTTTTCATCATCAGAATTCTTCTCCATGTCCACATTTCGAAGCTTTCCAAGTATTTAATATTTTCCTTACCATTCATGTTTCTGCTTATTAGAAAGCTAAACTCCATACATGATTTTATCAACTCCCTGCAGATATCCTCACATTTCTGCTAGTTCTTCTGAAAGAGGTTGCTTTTGCCATTCTAGTCCTTATTTCATCGACACATTTTACTTACCTATTATGATGCTTCCAAGATATTTACATCTTAAAACTCTAATTGTAATTAAAAGAATGAAAAATTTAGTATCTTCCACTAAAAGTTTTTCATTCTTTTTAATATGAGTGTATTCCACGAAGTTGAGCCTAGTTTCATTAATGTGATCCTTCTAATTTATTTCCATCTATACTTATGTTAAGGTTTTCCTCACTCAATATTCACATGGCCTTAAATTTTTCTATTTATTTCCATTTTGTAGTGTCTTCTACCTGTTATAGCCAGTCATTTTGTAATTTTCTGGAGTTCTTTTCTTGATACCATCAGCATAATTTATTGTTCTTATAATTCTTCTTCTAACGTTAAAATCTCCTGTGTCTTCTGGTGTTTCTTGCATTAATCTTTTTCCATATATATATATCGAATAGTATCAGCGATAGGCAACAGCCCACTCTCACTCCTCTGCTGGTATTTACTCTACTGGCATCAGCATTCTCCAACCTGATATTTATAACTTGATTAACGTATAGATTCCTGATCAGTCTCCTGTATCTCCAAACTTCACCTATATCCTCATCAGCATTACCCAGTTTAATACAGGCTTTCTACCAGTTGACAAAAGGTACTAGAATTCTTGGCTCTACTCTACTGCTCTTTCTGATGTGATTTTTAGTTATGGAAATATTAATTCTTTGAACACAGTTAATCATTAACAGTGTTTGTTGATGGATGGAAGTCTACTTTAAGTATTTTGTGATTCATTTCTGAGATTTTTCTCTTCTAATTCTTATGATTCTTTGTTCATCTTCATGACTATAACATTAGTATGGTAATTATTTTTAGTCTGCAAAAAGTATATCGATTTTATTAAACGGATTAAAGATATCACAGACATTACGTGAGAAAATCAGAGGTTCGTAATTCCAAATAAATAGAAATAAAAAGTGAAACCTGATATATAAAAATAGAAAAACAATAAGGTCCCCCTGAGCCTCATAAAAACAAAGGCTCATCAGGAGGTTCCAGGTATATAAAATCTATAGTAGTTCCTATAATTAATCAATTATCTATTAGTTTAACATATTTTAGTTAGATCAAAACAATAATAAATGTGATCTTAATTTATGCTTCAATTTAGACGTTGTACATTTGAGTATATCATTAGGTAATCCATTTAATATATTAGACAAAACAGCCTTCATTCTTCTTTCACCATAAAAATTATTACATTTACTTAAATCATAATTGACACACATTCTTGTCTTCATTGGATGATATTTCTCTATAGCAACTTTATATGTACTATTAACCCTAGAATACTACACCTATAATTTACCCCCACGAGTACTACTATGGGGAAATGTATACCCCAAGGGGAAATTTCAATCACAAACACCTTTATAGTTAGAGAATGTCACTTTTATTGAATATAGACTTTAATTACAATGCTTTCAATATAGTTGCGGATGATTTTTATTGCTAGGTGACATCTATGTGCAGTTAGGGCAAAAACATATTTTGTGAGCATTGCAGACAAAGCAATTACATTTTTGACATTTAATAGGAGTTTTACGGTCATTTTTACAAGGACAAATACAGCATCGACCTGCAGCTGAACTGGTAGTGTTCTGAGTAACTTGCTGAGCTTCATTTTCTGTGTCTTTTCCTAGAATTTCTCAGGTGATATTCTTGATGTTTGTTTGGAGTGGTGGTTTTTTTGAGCGCATTTCAATCCATGGGACTGCCATTTGCCGACCAAGACTAAGGAGAAATTTTTTCCTGGGGATAGCTTTTCCTCCTTTGGCTACTAAATTACTGTTAAAAATAACCGCAGCGTTTACTCCTGCCATATTTAGGAGTGCATAAAAACTACAGTGGCCATCTCCTTGTCTTCCTTGAGCAGCTTTGAGTGCTGCAAAGCTGGTCTAAGGTGTCAACACCACCTTTAGTTTTATTATACAATTCCACTACGTCTGGTTTTAGTGAATGTTCATCAACTATCTTTCCCTGGTGCATTGTAGAAAGAAGAACCACAACTTTATTCTTCTTGGGGTAAAATGATGCCATTGTCATCTCCTTGTCAAATAGAAATAAAGAGGTACCGACAGGTCTTCCTTTGACATCCAACATTTCTGTCGGAATTTGCCGCTTATTTCTTCTCAAAGTTCCAACCATTGTAAACTGGTGATCCTGAAGCATAGATTTTGCAAGTGGCAAAGAAGTAAACCAATTGTCAGTGGTTAAGTTCTTATTGGTTCCGTAAATTGACTTTGCTAGTTCCTTTACAAAGTAATCCGCAAGAGGTATTTGATGGTCGTTTGTACCTTTTCCTACATAAGGCAAAGCTGATACAGTTTAAAATGTTTTGCTATCACACATAAGGACAATTTTAATTCCATACTTCGATGGCTTGTTTGGAATATACATCCTGAAAGGGCACTTCCCACGAAATGGAACCAACTACTCATCAATGGTGCAGCAGGTTGAAGGATTATAAAACTTTCTGCAGTTAGATGTGAAGCTGCTGGTTAGTTCTCGAATTGCTGCAAATGGATCAGCGACTTTTCTGATATCTCTCGTATTTTTGTCATCGAAACGAAGGCAGTTTGTTAGAAACAGAAATCGTTCTTTGCTCATTGTTGCACGATACAAAGGTTTCCCGTAGTGTGGTCCCCACATTTCATCTATGGAGAGATGATTCTTTCAGAGCCGCACTCACGTAAAGAAGTCCAACAAATGCTTTAATTTCCTCTACACAAGTGTCACCTATATATGACTGCATGTTAGCATAGTTATCTCTCTGACGTGTTATTTCCTCATTGGTATGAGTAACTATAAGCTGAATCATCTCCTGATTGAAAAACAGATTCCAATTCGAGAACTCCGTTGAAATATCTTTTGCCCTTCCTTTAGGACCTGGCATGCGAAATACTAAATTCCTCTTTGGAGTTCTTCCCCTAGATGGAGGTTCAGATGACCACCTGTGACCATCCCTTCCTTGAATATTTTTTTTTTGGGAGTCAAAACTGTACCTTCTTGAGTGTACCACAGATTTTCCTCGTTGGTACTTTTACGTCTTTTTGCACCCCTATTAGGCTTAGAAATATGAGATAATTCTGGAACTTCACCCTCAACACAGTTCTCACCAAAATCACCATACAGTATGTCATCCTCAACTGAATCTTCCTCAACGCAATCTTCATCACTACAATCTTCTTCTGGATCCAAATCATTATCGTTGCAATCCTCAAAGAGACTCTGAGCATATTCAGAAAGCCTGAAAGAAAAACAATTAGCATACATCCAAATAAAACTGCAAAAGTGCATACATAATTCAATTATTTCTATCAAATAAACGGTATGCGCCATTACGTAAATATGTATACTTTCATTGAAATCATACAATATAGCCTGGCATACGACATTATGTAGTAACATATGTACTAATTTATATAGCTAACAATATGTTATATTGATTATAATATGATATATATGACAAAGTCTCATTCTATAGTCAAAGGAATTGAGAGGAAAATATTGAGCACAAATATGAATACCTACAGAAATACTACTCCGGGGTATACAGTTCTCCAAAATCACTGCTGCGGTAGACTACAGCTGATTCATTCAAGTTCAAACCTGCTAGTGATTAGGTCTTGGTCAGCTAGGAGAATACAGGAAAGGAAAACACAGAAAGTGCTGCCACCTAGAGACAGTGACTAAAACAAACTCAGTTGGGGCACAAATGGCAATATGTTTGACTTTTTGTATATAGTACAAACATCCATTTCATTCTGCTTATACTCTGTTACACCATCGTGACTTATAGAATACACCATTTTGATTATTTTATTATAAGGCAAAGATCAATAATTTTAGATTCTTGCAGCCGCCAGGCTGATGGAATCTTTCCAACAAGGATGGATCCAGCGGGAAGATTTCAGCAGTAGTGGATTTAGACATTCTGAGGCCCCTGGCGCTAAACAATTAGGGACCCTGCAATCTAAATATATACTGAAATCTCACATAACGACTAACCCTTTGACTCCCCTTTTTAATAAATTAAGTATTGCAGTGCAGTAAATATGCTGCATTTTATTGTAGTGTCAACTGGACAAATAAAGATTATGATTAATTATATTATCCTTCATGCCTTTCAAAATGAGATTTTTAATATTTAAGACATCTTTTCCCTTTGCTTTAAGGGGCCTCTGGCATGCACCAAGTACAACCCTTCCTTAAATCTGCCACTAGATTTCAGAACAAAAAAATCGGTACAACATACATTGTACAAACTTTCTCATATACTAATGCGTCGTTTAGTTATCTTTAGAAAATGAAAATCGTATGAGCCTGTTTTTAAAAAATCCAATTTTTGTTAAAGTTGCCCAAGAATAAACTCGCCTTATATTCATTCATTGAGAAAAATAAAATATGTAGTATTATTGTAGATGTATACCCAAGCAACTGTACGAAATTTGATCAAAATCGTTGTTGCCGTTTTTGAGAAAATCGGATTGTTGTTAAAAATGTGTAGAATAAACTACTCTTAGTTATTGATCAAGGTCAACCATTTCTATGTATACTCTGCTCAGTATGATGAAATGCCTAAGTACGAGATTTCAATCATTTTCGCTTTACCGTCTAGGCTCCAGAGCCAGTAACAGACAGACGGCATTGCAAAAACCAGTTTTTCGGATTCACCGACACCTAAAACGTATATATTTCCGTAAAAATCTCGAGGTCGAATTTTTTCACGAAAACAATACTTTCTCGATACTTCGTATGAGAAAGTAAAAATTGAAAAAATAACATCAAAGATGTTCATTTTTACTGTATTGGTTTTGTTGTGCAAAATGTTGTTTCCTTTTTACATATTAACATCTTTGTACTTTTCGTGATATTTTAAAGCAGTTTACTTTTTACTTTCTCATACGAAGGCCAGTTTATTCTAGGCAACTTTAACAATAATTCGGTTTTCTCAAAAACGGCTCGGACGATTTTTATGAAATTTCATACAGTTACTTAAGTTTACGTCCTCAATAATACTGTATAGTTCATATTTCTCAAAAAATGAATATAAGGCTAGTTTATTCTAGGCAACTTTAACAACAATTCGATTTTCTCAAAAACGGCTCTAATGATTTTGATCAAATTTCGTAGTTGAGTATACATTACAATAATACTACGTATTTCATTTTTCTTAATGAATGAATATAAGGCTAGTTTATTCTTGGGCAACTTTAACAAAAATTTTTATTTTCTAAAAACAGGCTCCTATGATTTTCATTTTCTAAAGATAACTAAACGGCGCATTAGTACATATATGAGAAAATTTGTACAATGTATGTTGTACCGATTTTTATCTTTGATTACCCTCATTCAGGGATGAAGTCATCTGGATCCAACCTTGTTTTCCAAGCCAGCTACCTGGCTTTGTCACAACAGATACTGGCATCACATGGCATACTCTAAAAGGCAACTATTTTCTTTTACATTATTGTGTTTTAATATGTTGATTTTTAAAAGTTTGTATTTGAAGTAGGTAATTTTTAATGCTGAAAATGTACTGTTAATTTAGTTTTCCCTTTTGTTGTGTTATTTTTACATAGCTAATTTTGGCTATGGTCTGTTATTACAGTACCAAATTTGTTCCAACTTCTTTCGTACTTACCTTCATTGGTCCTCTGCTTCTCAGTTCCCATGGTGCTTAGTTATGTTTTACACTGATTAATGACAAGTCTATTTTTATTTGTTTCTATTTCATTAGTTTCTTTTTTTAGTGATTCCAGCATTGGAAATTTTACCCTTCCTAACGTTACTGTTGGGTTTGCTTAACTTTGGATGGATTTTTGCTTTGAGTCGGGTTCATGACTGAATTCATTTGCTTTGTGTTATGTTCATGACTAACCTTTTATATCTGGTAATCATTTATTATTCTGATGTTATTTTGCTGTTGGTACATATATTACATTTCCTTGCCTGAAGCAGTGATGCTACCAGTGGGACTATAATAACAGACCTGTTCTCTCATTTCTAGTATTTTATGCAGAATGTTTATTAGATTTGTTTTAACTCGGATCCAAATTTCAGTTTTATAAATTACCAGCAATGGTCAGTAGTAGTGAAAAGAGGAAGTCAAGAAAATAAACTGTCAGGAGCATTAATATTATAATTATAATCTATAGATATCTATAAAGCAAAGTGTATGTATGTTATTCTATAACTCAGCAACTAGAGCACTTAGAAACAAGAGGATGGTGTCATTATAACCAGAATAAAGAGTTAACTGGTGTAGTCAGGTTTTTAAACAGATTTGATTGACCTTTCTAATTTAAAACAACTTTCTTTTTTCATTTTCTCAATTTGAATAACATAGGGATGAGTGCAGCTTACTTTTCATTTTAATTTTAAAATTACTTAGAAACATGGTACGAACTTGAGACTTGGATGGTTCTATGCAGGAAAGAAAAACTTTTATTTTTATTGAAGACAGAATCCAAATCCTGGTCGAATTATTGTAAAAATGCATCTAGAATCAGAAAAAGATGTGATCTTATCAGTTTTATTGCAATATACCAATTATAAATTACCACGGCAACTCCCATTATTGTTGTAGTTGAGAGTCCAATGAATTTATATGAGAAAAATTTTAACGTAATATCGTTTTTAGGTGCGTTTCGCTTCCAGCGTGAGCACCTATTAATGTTGGTCTGTCCGTCAGTCCATCCGCCCGCATGTTTGTTCTTGGCTTCTACCGAATTTCATTAAATTTGAACAGAATAGGAAAATTAAAAAAAAAAAAAAACTCCAATTCACCGTAAAGGCGGTACTTACGTGTCAAGGCACAGAAGACTCTCCCTTATTAGCAGAAATCTTCATGACTAATTTCGAACGCACTTGTAAGAACACCTTTCCGTATTTTCCTAAAATTTGGCTCAGATATGTAGATGACATCTTCGCTATTTTCGACACATCGAAAGGAAACATTGTAGAATTCTTAAACTTGTTAAACAAGCAGTTTGACATCATTAAATTCACACATGAAACAGAAAATAAAAAATCTCTGCCTTTCCTAGACATTCTTCTAACGAGGAAAAACAACAAATTACATTTCAACATTTACAGAAAACCTACACATACCAACATATACATCCACATGAGTTCTCACCATCACATTTCACAAAAACTAGCACCTTTTCATTCAATGATCCATCGATTAGTCAATACACCACTATCAAATACAAATTTCTCCAAAGAATTATCCTATATAAAACGCACGGCCATTCAGAATGGTTTTAAACCAGAACTCATTCATAAAATGTTAAAAAAACATCAACACAGAATGATCCTTAGAAACTGCACAACACTCAACAACAAAGACACCAATACCAAAAAATTTATGAAGCTACCTTAATACCCCTATGCTACCAAAAAACTTAAAAAAAAAAAAATTTTCTCCGAAATAGGATTACACGCAGTTTTTGTTAATGAAAATAAATTGTCAAATCTCATTAAGAACCCTAAAGATAGCATACCCTCCCATAAGAAATCAGGCATATACCAAATTAAATGTGAAAAGTGTGATAACATTTATATTGGGCAAACAAAAAGGAATTTAGAAACACGTTTCAAAGAACACTTAGCCCATTACAGAAACAACAGAATAGACAAGTCCAGTGTAGCAGCTCATATCAACACCTGCCATCATCCTATCACAACCAAAAATTTAAAACTTCTGAAAACGGTCACCAACGAAAACAAACTAGATGCCTATGAAAGCCTCTACATACACAACAATCAAAACAAGATAATGAATAACGATGCTGGCCCTATCCCCCACTCCCCTCTATTTCAGTTAATGATCAATACACCTTTCTCTTTCCCCTCCCCTACTTCTCTAACGGTCAACAACAGTATAAATACTCCGCCTAACCCTACACACATTGACGTTGCTGAAGATGACAGCGTAGCTGTCGAAACGCACGTCCTCTAAGTCAGTGGTTCTCAACGGGGGCCACGCCGTATTTCTGAGGGGCCACGAGTAACATACGTAAAGTTGGGGGGCCACTGAAATTTCTGAGTGGGCCACGAAAAGTACAATGCTAGAATAAAATATTACTAAAATATATAAATAAAAAAGAATTAAAAATAAGTAGCGAAATTGCAAATAAGTTTCCACAGCTCTGGGAGAAGGCAAAATTGTTTTTTATCGGATTTCCCACTTCTTATCTGGTTGAATCTGGGTTTAGTCGAGTACTTCACCTGCTATCAAAAGCTCGTAACCATCTTGATATTGTGAAGAGAGGTGACCTTCGATTATCTCTGACAACACTTCAACCAGATATTCAAAAGCTTGCTAGTTTGCATCAGCCGCAAGGATCTCACTAAACAAAATGACAATAATATTATGGTAATATTTTTTGTATTAAATACATTATAAATAAACAATTCTTTGTATTACATTTATTATAAAAACAATAGGTATATTATAAATATGGATTATATTATAAACAGTGCAGTTGATAAAGTACCTTTTTTTACCAAATAACAGCGACTATGATGGGCGGGGGCCACAGAGGTGAATGAAGCTCAGAAGGGGGCCACGAGGCAAAAAAGGTTGAGAAACACTGCTCTAAGTGGTCCTGCGAGTCTTCTGTGCCTTGACACGTAAGTACTGCCTTTACGGTGAATTAGAGTTTTTTTTTTAATTTTCCTATTCTGTTCATTGCCTTCACCGTGTCGAGAGTTCTTCCTTTATTTATTCATTAAATTTGATATTAAGGACTTACAGTCAAAGACAATAAGAAAGTCACATAAATGAATCACTTAAGCCAGTGGTGCACAACCTTTTCTATCAAAGGGCCACATTACACGTTTTCTCTGAGTCCGTGGGCCGCATTATGAAAAAAATTATATTGAATATATAAATTTAAGGAAAATCTGAATTAAAATTTATTTTTTTTACATTTTATGGGATTTTAAAATTTTTCATTAAATAATTATGGTTTTAAATAATAATTACAACTTAATTTTCACCATAAATTAAACTTCATTTAAATAAGAAAGCCCTGACACAAAATTAATAGAAATTAGGATCAATGACCCTTTCTATTTTAAAGTGAATTTAATTTGCCTCAATGCGATCTTTGAGCCTGCATTGCCATTGTTAAATGCTTAATATCTGGTGTAATGTTTGTTGTGTTCAGCCGCAAGATTGAACACAGATTTTCATCCGTCAACTAGTTCTGGTATTTCAATTTGATCAATTTCAACAATGAAAAAGTGTGTTTGCATATATAAGTGCTTCCAAACAGACTTGTGCAAATAGCTGCCAACCATTGTAGATTTGAATAGGATTCTTTAGGAAGGCATTTATAAAAATTTAGCAGAATTCCCTCCTTAAATTTTGGCCTCAGTTCATCATTACTCTGAAGATCAATGAGTTTGAGCTGTAAACTGAAGTCAGCGTCTTTATATAAGGCTTCAAAAGGGTTCGCACATGTTTTTAACAACATTTTGTCCCGCTCAAAGTCTATAAATCTTGCACTGAATGACTGCTGGATACGTTCTATATGAGTGGCATATTTGAAACTATTCACATTGTATTTTTTAAATATTTGTTGGCAGTTAGGAAAGTGACAGGTATAGTTCTTCAACAGTTGCTCTCAAAATAATGATATTTTAATTTGGAATGCTGATACACTGTTAGCAAGTTCAAATATCAGGTGGTTTTTACCTTGCAATCTCAGATTCAATTTGTTTAAAAGTGCAGTCAAAAATGCCAAGTCACATACCCATGTTGGACGTTCGAGATGATTTACTGCTTGTCCTTTTTCTGCCAGAAACATTTTTATCTCCTCGAAGGGCGATATAAAACATTGCAAAACCTTGCCTCTGCTAAGCCACCAGACTACAGAATAGTACAGAACATCGCCATATTCAGCTTCAATTTCCTCAGGAAAAACTTTGAATTATCTGTGGTTTAGCGTACTTGATCTTATGAAGTTGACTGCATTTAAAACATCACTCATAACTATACTAAATCCTAGATCCTTCCCAATTAGGTTTTTCTGATGTATTATGCAGTGATATTTCATCAACTCATTTTTGAGCCCCAACTTTTGGACATGTTTGGACAGAAGAGATACCATCCTGTTTTGAGCACCTGTCATAGAAGGCGCACCATCAGTAACTATCCCCACAAGTTTATTCAAGTCCATATTATGCTTGTGAAGACTTTTAAGCAATCCATCAAGCAAATCAGATCCTTTGGTCTGATCTTTCAACGGATAGAACTCTATGAGTTCTTCATACACTTCAAAATCTGGTTTTAACGTGTGAATATACACATTTGCGAAGTTGGTGTGACATCTTTTGATTCATCTACTGCCAGTGAAAAGTAAATGCACTTATTGAATAGTTCTGAAAATTTGGTTTCAACATCACAGGAAATATCTTTCGGTTGCTGTTGCACGGTCATCCGATTTAAGCTGATGGCTTTAAACTTCTTAATGCAATTTGTACAACACAATACTTAAACATTTTTTACAAAATCACCATTAGTAAAGGGTCTCGAAGATTTGGCAATCATTTGGGATATATCAAAACTAATTTCCACAATCTGCTCTGAAGTATCCGTACACTTTTTAAAAACATTTTGGTGCGCTCTCAGTGACTGAATCAGGGAAAAGCCCTTTTTTTCTAAGTTTCCCAGAAAACTTTTCATTGAATTCTGGGTACTTTGTTTCAAGATGCCGTTTTAAGTTGTACTGTTTTGGTATGCTTACAATTTGCTTACAGATTAAACAGTTTTATCTTTTTGCACCACAAAACAATATCTTTCAGTCCATTATTCTTGGAACACTATTTTTTCTTCTTCTTCTAGGGTCGTTTCTTCATTTTCCATGAAGTCAGTTGGGGCAACTGCAAAATATTAAATTAAATGAATAAACGAATGTAAAATACAGACCATATTCATAAGCAAATATAGAAGAAAAAGAAAGAAAGTAAACCATAAACCGCAAATTCAGGCAGGGCCGCACCTAGGGTGTTTTGCGCCCGGGTGCAATATATCTCTGTGGTGCCCCCCTACTACTGAAATTTAGTGGTATGATCAAATACGACTTTATTTCATCGATAGAGAGTGGAGACTAGCTGATGTATTTCTGTCGATGTATCCCATAATGAGTTCATTGAAAAAATTAGTTGCATAATTATTAATATAAACATTTTATTTAATATATGCTTGAAGGAAAATTATACAACTTGCCGCATATATGAATATAATTCAATACTGTCCCGTTACCTTAATGATCAATCAATCATTCCTATATTTTTGTCCATTTACAAGCCAAATTAGATTTGATATTTATTCTGACAATAAGAAAACAAAACTTCAATTATTTAAGCATTCCTTTGTCAAAGTCCAGACTTCGTATTTTCATTTTAAGATATTTTAAATCCAATGAAGAAGTAGATGTCGATAATTCTCCCATTAATTGGAGAAATTAAGGAAGCTAGTTTTCGGAAAAGCTGTACAAAACCGATTTAAAACAGATTTGGGATTTCCAAAACTCAGTAAGTGGGAGAAAAATGGTAGGCACCTGGTATTCTTCCAGCGAAAGGATTTGTGGTAAAGGTCGATGGTACTTTACGAAAGGATTGCCGCCTCAGCTGGAGTTCCTCGCTAGGATCGGGATAGCAATTAGCAGAGTAGCACCCCCACCTCTTGGCAACTCCTATGGTGAACCCATTTTCGGTCGCCACTGAGATGTGTTCTAGCGACCCTGAGTCATGCGACCACGTATCACAAGGGATCGGAAAAATTTTGCCTGGAAGATTTTGTGCCATTTTAGTTCTCCAACTTTCCCTTTTCACTCGGTCAAAGGAGGAAACATTCCCAAGACTAATTCCAGTAATATATAGATTCAAATACCTTGATGGGAAGGCACCCAGGCAAGTTGGCACCTGGGTGCATTGCACCCATTGGACCTCTGGTAGGTGCACCCCTGAATTCAGGGGATCTAGGACAATTCACCGACCACAATTCACCGAAGGAAAATTCACCGACCACAATTCACCGACGGAAAATTCACCGAAACCACAATTCACCGAATCACAATTCACCGAATCACAATTCACCAAAAGGTAAATTCACCGACCCACAATTGATCGAATGTAGTATTCACCGAAATTTCCAATTCACCTTATGAAGACGGGGAAGAGCGGAAGTAATATAAGCGGAATGTTGGCAACAATGACACGTAGCAATAAACCATTAACGTTTAAGGAGGAATGGGAATGGGGAAGATAGAAGGAAGATGGAATAGTATGACAAAATGAAATAATGGCATCATGGATATCCTTCCATTACAAATAACTCGTACATGAATAATAAATAAACAAATTAAACTCACGGGAGTAGGGGGAGAAGAAGGGGAAGGTTAAACATTAAAGAAAGTAATACTGGCACAATGGGTGTCATTCGATTGCAAATAAATTGTAGATGAATAATAAACAATAACTCAACAAATTACGCAACCAAGGGTTATGGAAGGGGGAGGGAAGGGGGAAGGTTGAACATTTAAAAACAGAATACGAGCACCATGGGTGGCATTCGATTGCGAATAACTCGTAGATGAATAATAAACAATAAATAAAGAAATTACGCAACCAAGGCTTATGGTAGGGGGAGGGAAGGGGGAAGGTTGAACATTTAAAAACAGAATACGAGCACCATGGGTGTCATTCGATTCCGAATAAATCGTAGATGAATAATAAACAATAAATAAAAAAATTACGCAACCAAGGCTTATGGTAGGGGGAGGGAAGGGGGAAGGTTAAAATCCAAAAACAGAATACTAGCACCATGGGTGTCATTCGATTGCAAATAACTCGTATGTGAACAATAAACAATAAATAAACAAATTACTCACTCAACGCTTATGGTAGGGGGAGGGAAGGGGGACGGTTAAACATTCAAAAACCGAATACTAGCACCATGGGTGTCATTCGACTGTAAATAACTCGTATGTGAATAATACACAATAAATAAACAAATTACGCATTCAAAACTTATGGTATGGGGAGGAAAGGGGGAAGGTTAAACATTTAAAAACAGAATACTAACACCATGGGTGTCATTCGATTACTAATAACTCGCAGATGAAAAATAAACACTAAATGAGTAAATTACGCAAACAAGACTTATGGTAGGGGGAGGGAAGGGGGAAGGTTAAACATTTAAAAACAGAATACGAGCACCATGGTTGTCATTCGATTTCGAATAGCTCGTAGAAGAATAATAAACAATAACTCAACAAATTACGCAACCAAGGGTTATGGTAGGGGGAGGGAAGGGGGAAGGTTAAACATTTAAAAACATAATACTAGCACCATGGGTGTCATTCGATTACAAATAACTCGCAGATGAATAATAAACAATAAATAAACAAATTATGCACTCAACGCTTATGGTAGGTGGAGGGAAGGGGAAGGTTAAACATTTAAAAACAGAATACGAGCACCATGAGTGTCTTTCGATTGCAAATAACTCGTACATGAATAATTAACAATAAATAAACAAATTACGCACTCAAAAGTTTATGGTATGGGGAGGAAAGAGGGATAGTTCAACATTTAAAAACGGAATACTAGCACCATGGGTGTAATTCGATTGCAAATAACTCGCAGATGAATAATTAACAATATATAAACAAATTACGCACTCAACGCTTATGGTAGGGGGAGGGAAGGGGGAAGGTTAAACATTCAAAAACAGAATACTAGCACCATGGGTGTCATTCGACTGTAAATAACTCGTATGTGAATAATAAACAATAAATAAACAAATTACGCACTCAAAACTTATGGTATGGGGAGGAAAGGGGGAAGGTTAAACATTTAAAAACAGAATACTAGCACCATGGGTGTCATTCGATTACAAATAACTCGCAGATGAATAATTAACAATAAATAAACAAATTACGCACTCAACGCTTATAGTGGGGGGAGGGAAGGGGGAAAGTTGAAAATTTAAAAACAGAATACGAGCACCATGGGTGTCATTCGATTGCGAATAGCTCGTAGATGAATAATAAACATTAAATGAGTAAATTACGCAACCAAGACTTATGGTAGGGGGAGGGAAGGGGGAAGGTTAAATATTCAAAAACAGAATACTAGCACCATGGGTGTCATTCGACTGTATATAACTCGTATGTGAGTAATAAACAATAAATAAACAAATTACGCACTCAAAGCTTATGGTATGGGGAGGAAAGGGGGAAGGTTAATCATTTAAAAACAGAATACTAACCCCGTGGGTGTCATTCGATTTCAAATAACCCGTAGGTGAAAAAGAAATAATAAATAAACAAATTACGTTCTCAACGCTTATGGGAGGGGAGTAGAGGGGGGAGGTCAAACAATAAAAATCGTAATAATGTCACCATGGGTGTTATTCGATTGCGAATAACTCGTAGATGAATAATCTATATATATATATATATATAATGTTTTGTATGTAATTTTAAAGCGCAATAACTACGTTACGTAGAAACAAGTGTAAGGTAACATTTTAATCGGATGAACGAATACGTGTGTGTAGTAAGGTTTTTATTTCGATTTGATTGGAATGCCGAATTAAAAGACAATAATTTATTTTTTCATTCGAATTACAAAGGGACTTGTGCAGCTTTTTTCACTTGAATTTTAAATTTACTTAGAAATATGGTACGAACCTGAGACTTGAATAATTCTATGAAGAATAGAAAAATGTTTATTTTTATCGGAGGCATAATTCGAATTCTTATCAAATTAGCATAGAAATGCAATTAGAATCAATAAAATACGTGATTTTATCAGTTTTATTAGAATACCCATTATAATCTACCATGACAACTCCCTTTGTCGCCGAAAGTGACAGTCCAAAGCATTTATATTGAAAATGTTTTAGCGTAATGTCGTTTTTCAATTTCTCTGTGCCAGATTACATTGTGGCGTACAGTTCTCCAAAGCAAGATATTTTTAAAACTACGTAAATAACTTAAATATTTGGACGTAGATTTTCCACAGATTGTGATAGGATAAACAGTTTCATTGTTTCCTAAATATTGTTGATGTAGACAATTTTCTTGTTACAGAACTCGTGGATGAGAGAATCGAGCTAATGGTCTGAGGGTAATATTCACTTTTTCTTAAACGTTCCCTATTTCCTTTTTTGTCTTTCATTAAATTTAATCATTTCGTAAGTTCCTTTAGTGATTTATTTTTTGATGATTATTGTGTTCTTGCTGATTTTACTTAGTTTTCGTTTTTAAGAAATCGTCGTTCTGTTGTAGTGCTGGCTTTTCTTATCACGCCTCCTGCTTGCCTTCAAAATTTAAGGGTCGCGTCTTTTTTTGGCACACGAATGCACTTTTTAACTTTTGATCCATTGACTAGCGAGAGTGGACCAATTTTACAAGGTCTTTCCCGATACCTTTCCTAGAAATAAGACCGTTCTTATCGTTGGCCACTGACTCGAAGCAGGCATTTTGAGACCCTTTCGTCTTTGGACCTTCCCCTGCTTGTCAAAACGCTAACATAAGTAGTAGGGACTGCCACGGAATTCAGAGATATCCTAACTGCCTTCCGAAGGCTCTGTCATTGGCGCTTCTGTATTAAGTTTCTTGAGCCACGTGGTTGACGACAGCCTTCCTCCACCTTCTCCCCTACCCCCTTCTCGCCTACCCCCTTCTCGCCTACCCCCTTCTCCCCTACCCCCTTCTACCCTACCCCCTTCTCCCCTACCCCCTTCTCCTCTACCCCCTTTTTCCACTATCCCTTTCGAATTTGGGCTAACGTTTCCCATGTTATACATTGGTTCCTGAAAAATGAACAAGACGTAGATATGTGTAATTAAAGGTTTCCATGTTGAGAAATAACTTAAGAAAATATGGTGGCGTATTTTTGGGTACTAAATTTACTTAATTATATAGTGCAGTTATGATAAATCGATGCTCAACCATCGAAATAGATCTGATGACATCGAGCGTAGGATTTTATGGGTGATCAGATTCGCCAATTGAAATTTGAATGAATCTTCGGATTATGCCATATAATACGAAAAATATACATTTAGCAGATATCCGTTGTCGGAGGGGCGGGTATATGCGGTCCGTGTTGATTCCTCATATGTAGAAACCGGGCGGTGATGTCGGCATCGCAAGTCTCTCGGTCACGTTCGTTCTAAGAAGGCGTTATTTCTGGAAATTTCCACAAAATTGCTGCGGTGGTGGAAGTAAAAAAAGGGACATTGAAAGGATTGCCGTGAGGTGGTCTAATACAGCGTTTCGTAATTGGTGGGCCGCAATAAGTTTGAGGTGGACCGCGAATGATTTATAAACATTTAATATTGGTTAACAATGCTTTTGAAAACTGGCAAAATTTTAGCGGAAACTTATTGTTATGTGAAAATCAAACAATGAATTATAAATGAAAATTTTAATAAATTTTGTATTTTTTATTTAACCGACTACTTTTATTCGGTTAACTTTTTTCTTAAACACCATATAAATGCTTTTATTTTTGCGATTTATTATGAACGTACGTACAATAAATTGGGAACTTTTCGGCGTTATTTATTTAGTGGAACGAGCGAATGCTTATTTTGTCTATGATGACCGTTATAATCGCAAACATTATATGTCTTCAAAAAGGTTATGTTGTTGCGTTCAATCGCCGCACGATGAGCCATAGAGAATGAGCCAATTTTACATGGTCCTATAATAGCGGCTATTATGTAATGCATTATCGGTCCGTTTCAACTTGAATGTGACCTTCAGGTGCTCGCTTATTTGTGTGTCTGCTGGGTATAGCTTAAACGCGAGGAGAAGAAAGGGTCTCCGAATTCAGTGGAAAAATGCGCTCGTATCTTTCTACATTCCGAAGGTCGGTTTACGTTTCTCTAAAACAGGGCTGCACAACTCAGAAGTTGACGCGGGCCAAAATCGACCATGATTGTACCTAAGCGGATCTCACTTTAAATATGTTCTCCATAATTAGAACTTATATACACTGTCGTCGATTTATTAAGTACCATAACAAATTTTACATGCAACTTTTATGTTTAAAAAATGTGGCAAACAAATATAATTTACTTACAATTTTTTAATTGATTTTTTACATAAAAGGAATTAACCAGATGAGTTACTCCCAGCTTCAATCGGGCAAAACGAAAGGTGTCGGCGGGCCACATTTGGCCCGCGGGCCGTATGTTGTGCATCCCTGCTCTAAATGTTTAGGTTTGGTTCTGTTCATAACTGAGGCACTTGCTAAAACGCAAGGAAAATAACACTCTATGAAAAGTATAGTGATATGAAAATCCGGCCTTCTCGCTTTATGATTAACTTTATGGAAGTTGGTAATAAAAGCGATTTTCTCAATAGGACCGTAGTATACTTTTTATCTGTACGTAATTGTGCATTGTAATGTTAATTCTCCTTCGATATGAAGTAATGTTCAAGGGGACGTTGTGGGCATTAATTAACCCTTAACTGGGCGTGTAAAAAAAATTCACGTAACGTCGCGCGGAGTACTGAGTGCGCCATTGTATTATTTTGTAAAACGCGGCTGTAAACAGTAGTAATAACGACAAATTCATTCTAATTTTTGTTTTTCCAGTCTTGTAATGTATGTATTGACTTTTAATTCTTATTGTTAAAATTATTGTTAGTATTTTCTACATTATATACGATCGAAATTTTTGATATATTTAGGACAATGGCATTAAAATTTTTTTACTATAAAATGTTAAAATAAGCGCAATTTTAGGCCAAAGGTTTTAACAATAGAATAAACAATTCTAAAAATAGCGTTATTGAACAACATGTTCGACATCTCAGGCAATGTCGATAGGTTAAATAAAAGAACAATGTATGTGAAGCAAAATTTAGAAATTTCCAGTATTTTTAAATGCGTAGGCGCGCTCTGTACGCCAGTGCGTGCGTTTAGTGAATCTCTTGCTGAAGAATACGTTTGAGAAAGGCTTTTCCGTCGGAAATCTTCCATAATTGTTCTCTTCAGTAGAATCTTACTGTATGTATTGGTCAGTTTTTCATTCTTCTAATTTCGCACTCTTCTGTTTGGTATAAATCTCCCGTAATTATTATGTAATTAAGCCGTTTAGCGAAGATAATTTTAGGACAGTTATTGTCACATTGTGAGGTTAGGTTTACAATGAGAGAGAGAGAGAAATTAGAGGTAAGCTTATTAATCTCTTTTTTTGTAAGTTATTATAATTTAACGATGGTTACGCGCTCATAGTCATTTCACATTGCACTCATCTAAATTTTAGTAGTGTACCTATTGTATCACTCTTTACGCTATATAGGGACTTTCAGCTGGAATTAGTGTCAGATACGTAAGATGATCGTATATGACCAGGAAAAGAAAAAATTTCCACAAGATTCTACGGTTCATTTTCAGGAACGTTTTCTCTTTAATATGTACCATTATTGGAGCGAGTGCAGGATAATAATTATTCTCATTATAAAGTGGGTCAGGGGCGAGATAAGATTTTGAGACTCAAATCACCGTAAGAGAAATAGAAGGAAGTGAAGTTTTATTTTTGCTAAGAGAACTTCAATCCGTTTTTAGGCGCGTTTCGCTTCCAGCGTGAATCACGTAAGCCAAACGGGCACCGCTACTGGTGACAAAAAATGAACTTTGCGCCATACCTCGTAAAGAGTCATATCAAAATATTTTTCAAATAAAACTTGTAGAACTAGTAAATTAGTGTATTTCTTTTCTTACGCATTTTTATCGTAGGAGTAGCCGTTATCAAGAAAATTTAACAAGAATGTCTTAATTCGGATTGAACTTTATTTTCTTGCATGTTTACTTCATCTTTGTTGCTAACATAATCTCACAAACAAACGTTTAATTTCCTTACGTGTGCATGCAATATTTTTAAATAGGAAGAAAATGGATTATTGATGGTGAAGAAAAAACTTTAAAACGCTATTTCCCTTACATACGTATTTCTTTCCAATACTCCATTGCAGGAAACGCGGCCGTTTGTGATACTCGTTAAAATACCATAGAAATTAGTTGGAAATTTTTCGCGTTTTGTATTATTGAGAAATTGTGACAGCCATGTCAACCAGCATCGTCGTCGCACTTCCGCATGATTTTATGTGGGGAATATTCGTCGTAATTCGATTGGATTCATGACTTATTTTAATTTAATACTTAAATGCTCACCCGTGTTTTGTGCCCGCAATTGCAAAGTTAGATAGCAAGACTACTTGACGCGAGAGTATTATATTTTTCTCTCTCGCGCATTTTTTCTCTCCCGCATTTTTTCTGTCGTGCATTTTTTGTCTCCCGCATTTTTTTCTCTCCCGCATTTGTTTGCGCGCACATTCTTTCCTCGCTCTTTATTTTTCGTCTTCTCTCCGCGCACTTTTTTTTCCTTGTTCTTTTTTTATCGCGCATTCTTATTTTTCACGATTCACGCGCATTCTATTTTTTCTCGCCCTTTCGTATTTTTTCACGCCCATTCGTGTTCTTTCAGGCCCATTCTTTTTTTCACGCGCATTTTTCATTTTATCACTCGAAAATAATATTTTCCCCTCGAATTGTTACTTTTTATCACTCATATTATTTTCTTTATCGCTCATAATTTTTTCTTTCCAATCATCTTTTCGTTTCGAAATTTATCTTTCCCAGTCGTTTTACTCGCACACAAGTTTTGCGCAGGTTTTTTCATGCTTAATAATTCTATTTTTTCCATTTTTATGTCTTTAATAAGTTAAACCCGAAAGACTATTATTTTAATGGTCTTTCGGGTTTAACTCATTAAAGACATAAAAATGGAAAAAATAGAATTTTTTTAAAGACGGCAAAAGTAAAATCGAACTTGAAAAAAAATGCGTGCCCGGCCGTCCCGGGGTCGACACTCCAGGAGTAATGGGCAAAGTGACAGCCACCAGTACAGTAAGCGGGCCCGAACCCAATCGTTGACACTGCGCTACTGGGAAAAAAGCTCCGTAATAGGAGCGGCTATTAAGGAAAGCCTTTTTCCAGAACTCGCAAGAGTCGCGGACAGGATTCGAACCCGCTTACGTAGAGTACTAGTAGACTGGCACACGCACCACTACTCCACAAGGTCGACATGGAAAAGTCGTGCAAAAGTTGGCCTGGCTCTTCCGAACCGAGGCCAGCGAGAGGGGGGAAGGTCGTGAGCAAGGGTCCTGGCTCTTTCATAGCAGGATGGGGACCGTCTGAGGAGCCAATAGAAAATTCCACATTTGACGTCACGTGGTTCGTTGTCGTCGCGGGTTTGTTGATTCAAATCAGTTGAAGCGGTTTTAACTGTTGTAGGAGGTATAGCGTTGTGTAACGTGTTAAAACTAATTTTTAAAGTGAGTTGGAGTATTGGTCAGAGGTGAAGATATGGGTGGCTCGAAGTGCCGTGTCCCCAATTGCCGCGAAAAGTTGGTTACTGTAGTTAGGTAAGTTTTTTGACAAAAATCAATCATTCTTTTCACGAAATGTATTTTACGAAAACCTCTTATATGTACGTATTTTTTCGAAATTTTCATTTAGCAAGTCTAATTTTGGAATGAACGCTAATAATCTTGTGTTTCTGATAAATTACGTTAAAATATAATGAATTATACGATGTCATTGTCTCAAAAGTATTCGTATACGTTGTTTTGATTGCTGTCCGACATATTCGTTATAGTATACAATGTATAATGATCTTCTATAAAATTTACAACAATGTATGAAAGTAAAACATGGGAAAGAACTTCAGTAATCGTGTTTCTGATAAATTTCGTCTAAAAGTATTCGTTTACATTGTTTCGTGTGTTGTCCGACATTATCGTTACAAACGAAAGTAAGTTTAACATTTTTGGATTCGATGTCAGGGTTATAGTGTGGAGTAAATGAAATAATGAGTGAAATGTTTGAAATTTTCGCTTCACAGTAATGGCTGGGAGTTGTATGTCAGCGAATGGAGTTTAATATTTACAATATATTTAATATACATTAAAGTTTGTAGATATTTTAAAATAGATTTGGTAAGAGAGTGCTATAAAAGTGTGTTTTGCTGATACATTTAAATTTTATGAATAATAAACATTAAATGAGTAAATTACGCAACCAAGACTTATGGTAGGGGGAGGGAAGGGGGAAGGTTAAATATTCAAAAACAGAATACTAGCACCATGAGTGTCATTCGACTGTATATAACTCGTATGTGAGTAATAAACAATAAATAAACAAATTACGCACTCAAAGCTTATGGTATGGGGAGGAAAGGGGGAAGGTGACCTAACTTCATTAGCTTGGAACTCCTTCGATAATAAAAGTGACTAAAGTTCATGATTACCTTAACTTACCTGAACGAGTAACAGTAAGTGTTGTACCATTACACAGTCCTCTCAATGGCATTAGGTTTCTAAGAAGCATGATAATGGCTTCAGTTCATGAGGAGGCATTCTGGCTGTACCCGCATAATGTTTTAATGTATTAATAATAATGTGAATTAATTAATGATGCAAATGACATCCCCATAGAAAACTATTCTATTAAAGACGTATTATACTATTTTCTTGCACTACTGATACATCTTCCTCTCTCTGTCTCTCCCCTTTCCCCTCTCTCCTTTCCTCCCTCCCTCACCCTGTCTCCTTTTCCCATTACCCTCTTTATTATTACATTCCTGCATAACCCTTCTTCTCCCCTAATTCCCTCCTCTCTCTCTCTCTCTCCCCACCCTCTCTCTGCCCCCCACGCCGTGCATCATCGCCATTGGAAAGCAAGAAACTGTCTACTTCAATAATTAAATCTATCATTCAATCAAGGAAATCTTAATAGAGGCTCACGGAAAAGAGTTCTCCTAATCGACGAATTGTGTTTCGGTGAATTGTGGTCATTGAATTTTCCTGGACCGTTGATATATATAGCGAAGAATTTTTATTTTGTTTTTTATAAATGAACCAAAGAAATAACGCTTTGTAACTTCCATTGTTTTTATTTCTCTTACGACTGCATAACAATGCTATCGTCAGATGCAGATATGGTGAGAATAGAAAGTATATATGGAGAAAAATGGGAGGAGAGGGGGGAGGGAGGGTAGTGTGTAAGACGGAAAGGAATGGAGGGGAGGGAAAGGAGGAACCAGTCTCAGAGGGTTATTGCGGTAGGTTGTAAAGGGATAAAGGGGAGGGGAAAGGAAAGGCTGAAGGCGGGGGACCACCTCGGGAGGGTTCTGGGAAAGACGGGGGAAGGACTAAAAGAAAGGTCTTGTGGAAGACGGAGAGAGGGTGAACCCCAGAGAGAGGAGGGAGGAAATTATCAATGCGGCACTGGGTGTGTGTGTGTGGGAATAAGGAAAATAAAGGCAAGTGCCGGTGGTAGAACTAAAGAGGTTAAATATTGGGAGACGGACGGTAAGGCCATTGTTATAAATCTTTTTTCCTCTAAATAATCTGTATTACAGGTAAAAAAAAAGAAATAAAGATGATGATGGTATTGTAATATATTTAAACTATAAAATTTTCCTTTCTTTAAGTAAATTCTTCTTTCATTTAAAATAATAATAACTGCGGATTGATTTACTTACAGATTGATACTGAATGTGTAATTTGTTTATATTGGATAAAATATTTCTGAATAGTATTTCAAATGATTAATTTAGTTGAACCGAACCACTTGTCAAAATTCTCGTCTGAACCGAACCACTTCCAAAAATTTAGAACCGAACCACTCCCAAATGTTGAAGTGGTTTGCAGCTCTGGTTTGAATTTATAGCTCAAATGGCATAGGTGTGCATAACAATAATGACATTTCACAATCTTACAGTAGAACATAATAGGAGTCCTTTAATTCTAAAAGTCATATTTTATTATGCAGTTCATTCATCTAGAACGTTTTCTTTTTATTTATACGTAGAATCGTAATAAAGGCCAATCCCGGGATCCCAGGATTGGAGAAAGTGAATCCCGAAATCCCGGGATTGAAAAATCCCGCCGGGATTGCAATCTCTGGTGTTAAGCATCTTACCGCATAATTAATTTGTTCATGTTAAATCATTATCTATTAGTTCTAAAATTCATAATATATATCCAAATGACAAAAAGATATTCATCTACAATGGAAGTAAATAACAATACACTATTTTAAATTTTATTCCAATGAAATGCAAATAAGCAAACGCAGATATAGCAAAAATCTTATACGTTGAGTTGTTCATTACATTATACATAACAAGCAAGAATTTCGTTGTTAAGGATGGAAACATTCCCAAGCCTTTTGATGGATAGATTTTTTTTTAATTTTACAACTGTAATTTCATTAATTTAACAATTTATTTCTGTATTGTTTAATACGTTTCTTTCATTTTTACATATCACTTTAATAACCTATGTTATGTGCAATACCACGTAAATAATCATAAATATTTCCAACATCAAAATTTGAAGCAAGCCGATTTATTCTTTCCGCACAATCTCTATATTTTTTACGGCTAGGAGGAACTTCTTGGCCGCGTATATATTGCTCGATTTGGATTTCGTGAAAGCTCTGTTCCCTTTGGATGGCAGCAATAAATTTCCATATACTAGGATGTTCGGCAGAAATTTGCTGCTCAAAACCACGATGCCATCCTTCAATTGAATTATTGGTTTTTGGCAAACCTTCCACTACTCCGTCAAAGCAGTTCCACACGTCGTGAGAAAAACGTGGTTGGCGGCGACGGTGACCTCTTTGTGGTAGACCAATCCACGTATCTTCGTAATAATCCACTACAGCTTGTGCTTCTGGAGGAAGGAGATTATTGTCACAAAGTGATTCGAATGCTTCCACGACGTGTGCTATAGGTACAAATGCTATTGCAGGTAATAGGCGTAGTTGCAAGGCGAATGCTGCCTCTGTTTCATACCTTTTTTGAAGTCCATGGGATTGAATCTTACGGTATATGCATTGGGAGAAGTGAAAATAACATCCGCGATTCCTTGTTTGGGGGAATTCGCGTTTTATTGCATTTGTCATTGCAGATTCAAAATCTGTCAGTATTACTAGAAATAAGAAATGAAGACGCTGCGAAATTTTGCCTAATTCTTATAAATGCTCTAAGATAAGAAATTTAAAATAATAAGTTATTTAAAATAAAGGAACGTTATTGTATATTGGTTACCCAATACTGTAAAAGAAGGTTAAAACCTTTATGTATATTGTAAAAAGAGAAATTTCATTTGAAGAGTTGTTACAAAAAAATTCCTCCATAAACAAATTCGGTTGAAGCTTTCAATATAAACCTTCGTAAAATGTTTACAAAACCTTCCTTATTAGATTTATCATTGTATGAAGAACAAAGCAAAGCTTATTACAGAATAATTTCCAGTTTATAATGGCAAATCTAAATTTAACAACAAGAACACGCTATTAAGAAAAAAAAACTAATTGAACTTATTAAGAAATATAATGCTTATTTTGATTTACGTTATTTAAATGCTATTTCATATTGTTTTCATTGGAATATTCAGAGCGGGCGGAAATTTGGCATTTGGTTTTATATATTTTTAATTTAAAAAATAAAAACACAAATTAACTATATAAACTAAATTTGAATGAGTGGTAAGAAATTTTCCGATAAATTTCCCATAGGATTTAAAAATATTCATCGGAAATTTTGGCACTTGATCACTTTATCGGAAATTTTGGCGTCTGGTCCAAACGTTTAATGCAAGATATAAAAATTATATTTAACTACCTTTATAACAACATTTTTCTCGATGTTTATTTTAATCGAAATTTTAAAATTATTTTTATTGATACATATTTAAATTTGAAAATTAAGACAATTTTATACATTTTTTAATAATTATTTTAAAACGGGTAAAAATTAATTAGACGAAATTTCGCCGGCCTTACTAATAAATAAACGGAGGTGTACAACACGACTTACTCCATACATAAGTTGTCAAATGCAAAATATTATTAAAGGAAAGTTTCCAAATTTAATCTTTAAAAAAATATTTTGAGGAGTTTTTATGACTCGGAATATATATGCATAATAAATAAATAATTATATGATTAAAGAATGAAACATAAGGATATTAGAGTGACATACCCACGAAAATTGTCAACCACCAAAGGTAGTTTGTAATTGTTGTAATAAAACTGATGAAATCACTTCTTTTTTTCTGATTCTAAACCAGAGATCTCTAATGCAAATCGTTCGCGGGCCAAAAATGAGAAACTTACACTTCAAAAGGACTAAAAATATTTCCAAATTGGAAAAATTGTTCGACAATGAGCCGGGCCGAATAATATAATTAGAAGAAGATCAGTGAGAAGGCCGCATAAAATGAACAAGCGGGCCGCGAATTTGAGACCCTTGTTCTAAACGCATTTTTCCGCTAATTCGGTCAAGATTCGGTTTCTGTCTTCAATAAAAATTAGTGTTACCCGTGAGGAGGCTATTTTAAATGTTTTCCTTTCCGTTTCAGCGGGAAGGAACATTTTCGATTCTGACCATATACCATTGGAAGCTCCACTCTCTACCCTTTCAACCTCGAAGTGTATCCCCCCGTGATTAGGGTGTGGAGGAAGGTTTGCCTCCTGACGTGGGACGCGCTCCTTCATGTATGTACTTATCCCTGAAAGAATCTTTCGACGCTTTCTACGACAAAGGTCTTCAAACTGTGACCCGAGGAAATCCAAGGGTTCCGCGATAGACTTATTTACAGCAGGAAACTTGAACTTCACTTGTAAACTGTATATTGCAAGATACATATATTATGTAAATAACAATTATAATGATTATAAAATAAATTTTGTTGCGATTTCTTTATTAGTGAATTCGGGATTAGTCAGTGCTGCCATTAAAGGGCATTGACATTTTTCCATAAGATAACAAGTAAAAATCGATTGCTTGACTCGCAAAATTGTATTCTTTTGCAAATTTATATTTCTTAAAATGAATATACGAACTCGGGATAAAAACCTATTAATCTGAAAAAATCAACTTTATATTTCTAAAAGACATAAATCCCATCAAAGCCGATTTCCGGTAAAATGTAGTATTTAATCATGAAAAAAGGTATTTATTTTAAGTTTTTAACATTGGAAAGTGCCAAATATCATATCAACCCGAGCAACGCCGGGCAGTTTTGCTAGTGGTTAAATAGTAATCTGCATCTATCTACCTATCTCTAGTCTATCTATAGTCTATAGATATCTATAAAGAAAAGTGTTTGTGTGTGTGTTTTTCTATAAATCAGCAATTGACAGCACTTAGAAGCAAGAAAAGGGTATCATTTTAACCGGAATAAAGAGTTAAGTGGTGTAGTCGGGTTTTAAACCGATTTGATTGATCATTCTAATTTTTTTTTAATATTCCCTTTTTTAATTTTCCCCATTTGAATAACATGGGGGTGACTGCAGCTTATTTTTCATTTGAATTTTAATATTACTTAGAAACATAGTTCGAACTTGAGACTTAGTAGTTCAGAATCCGAATCCTGATCGAATTATCGTAAAAATACATTTAGAATCAGAAAAATACGCGATTTTATTAGTTTTATGACAACACCAATTAAAAGCAGCCATGACAACTCCCATTGCCGCCGGATTTGAATCCAATGCATTAAAAATGGTAAAACATTTAACGTAGGTAATATCGTTTTTACTTTCTCATACGAAGTATCGAGAAAGTATTGTTTTCGCGAAAAAATTCCACCTCGAGATTTTTATGGAAATATATGTTTTAGGTGTCGCTGAATCCGAAAAAGTGGTTTTTGCAATGCCGTCTGTCTGTTACTGGCTCTGAAGCCTAAACGGTAGAGCAAAAATGAATGAAATCTCGTACTTAGGCATTTTATCATACTGAGCAGAGTATACGTAGAAATGGTTGACATTGCTCAGTAATGAAGAATAGTTTATTCTACACATTTTTAACAATAATTCGATTTTCTCAAAAACGGCTCGAACGATTTTGATCAGATTTCGTACAGTTACTTGTGTTTACGTCCTCAATAATAATGTATAGTTCATATTTCACAAAAAATGAATATAAGACTAGTTTATTATAGGCAACTTTAACAACAATTCGATTTTCTCAAAAACGGCTCTAACGATTTTGATCAAATTTCGTACAGTTACTTGAGTATACATCTACAATAATACTACGTATTTCATTTTTCTCACTGAATGAACATAAGGCTAGTTTGTTCTTGGGCAACTCGAACAAAAATTGGATTTTCTAAAAACAGGATCATACAATTTTCATTTTCTAAAGATAACTAAACGACGCATTAGTACCCATATATGAGAAAGTTTGTACAATGTATGTTGTTTTTTAATTTTGCTTTGTTTACACGGAAACCAAATATATGCTGATTTCTTGAAGTAGTACTAATAAAAGGTTTCTAATGATAATATTGTCCCATACGAGAACAAAAATTATAAGGCACTTTCAGCTGAACTTGAAATTTGTAACGGTTATATGTTTTTGGATAAAACCGTTTCGAAAAATTCGAAATTGCAAAAATTCTGAATTTGAAATATGCTTGCAGTGTAGGATTAATAATAAATAGTTTCAATGATATTTTCGTGTTGAATAGAGTTCTTCATAAGCAAACAGTTTTTAAAACTGCATCAGTAACGTAAATAATTAGACGTAGACTTCACAGATTGTGATTTCCACACCTTTGAAGATATCGCGACCACACTTCGCATAGATCTATAATTTTTCCCCGCGGGTAACATAGGCTATATGACGATAAAAATAATTGTTCATATTGGAGTGATTGAAGCTGAGATATGACGTTTAATGTTTAAGGAAGTGTAAGTGCTCGTTGAATTTCAATGGATTTTGTGAATTTAGTTTCGCTATCAGTTCTAGGGCGTATGCAATATATACGAAAACATTTTATTCTACTAAAAACTGGAAACCACCTATAAAGAATACTTTTTCACTTAGCTTTTCTTAACAATTGACCAAATTTATTTGTAAACAATCCGCTTCCAAGTGTGTTGCATTCAAATATAACGATCATTTCATTTCCTATCGTATCACTTTCGCCAAACTCAGCTTAATTTCTTGTGTAATTATGCCTTTCTGAAATGTTTTGTAAGCATGAAACTCGTGAATAGGTAACGTTGTCCATGATTGAACGCTGGCTTTGATTCAACTTTTTCCGATAGTAACTAACAATTTACGCTAAATCTTTATGATAATTTAAATGAGTTCGAAACTTGACGGGAAATAATTTAAAAAGCAAACTTAAAAACCCCTACACTGATTTACGGCCTTTCCTTATGGGGCAATGCGCGACGAGTTTTTCCTGCGACGAAGTGACGTGCGACGAGTTTGTCCTGCGACGAATTGACTACGACGAGTTGACGATATACCATAAGGTGGCCATATAGTTAAGAAAAATAATTAAAACATTATTGTAAAAAAGAGAACGTTCTTTTCTTTTAAGTGAATTTTCACCTCACAATCAGTTGGAACGAAAATCACCTGTGGTTTTACCGTTAATAGTTTTCTATTGTTCTGAAATTTTAAACATTTTAAAACGTGATTTAATCGTCAAATGTAATATTTTCATTAGTAGTTAATTACCAACCAAATTTGTTTGTATATAAACCGCTTCCAAGTGTTTGGCATTCAAATATAACGATAATTTGATCTACGACCGTATCACTTTCGCCAAGTCCAGCATCATTTCTTGTGTAATTACTCCTTTCAGAAATGTTAACTTTTATGTTTTATAAGCATGAAACCCGTGAATAGGCAACGGAAATGTGTAAAAATGTAAATATTATATTAGATATTATTTTAAAACGTGGAAAAACTATACATGCAAAAAAACTTATCACGTTGCGTACGGATGGCGAGAATTCTCGCCATTCAAACGTCACTTTATTGTAACAAATACCTTATTTATTGATACCACCAGGGCCGTCTATAGGCGGTAAGCAGGTAAGACACCGCCTTAGGGCGGCACCTCACTGGGTGCGACAAATGCGTTGGTCTCGTATTCGCTCAAATTGCGTTAGTCATAACTCATTTTCGTTGAAAAAAGACAACATCTTCATATCCGTCGAATACGAAAAAATATGGCGAGGCTAAAGTTTAGATGCAAACACGAAAGTCGGTATCAGTGCAAGCCTCCAGTTTCTACCTACCCCGGCGACCGATAATAAAAGGCGGCACTTGGGTTTTCTTATTTCCACCGCATCGGGCTTCGTTACACTTCCCTAGGGCTCTTTCCCCACCCCTCTTACATCCTTCGCTTTCCTCCCCCATCCCTCTCTTTTGTTTTCCCTTGTGGTAACAGGGGCCGTAAATTCGACTGCCCCTGAGTTTGAGACGAAAATAATGGTATGAGAGAGAAATTTTTGTTCCTAGCGGATTCTTAGGAACGTGAAAGGAAATTAGAAACTGTTTTTAATAGCAAAATTTAAGTGATCAGATTTCCAAGAGCTCACTGTTTTACAAAATGAAAAAATCGGTATAATGTAAATTGTACAAACTTTCTCATATAGAAATCAGTGGAGAATCCAGGGGGCGAAGCAAAACCCCAAAAAAATCAGACTCACATTCACGAATCGACCAAGTGCGTCATGTATAAGTTCGTATGCTCGTACAGCAAAGTGCTAAAAAAAAAGTTATACGTAACGTAACGAAATTATGAATTGATTTTTTACTTTCCTATATATGTAGTATATCGTATGTATAGAGATAGTATTGTAATCGTGAAAAGAATACTAATTCCGTTAATATGTATCGTAGAATTTCGTTTAAAAAACGCCAATAATCAGGATTTTCACCGCAATGCAATGATGTAACTTTCAATCGTCTTATTTGCAAAAAGTATTGCAATTTTGCAATGATAGATCGGGAATTTCACCACCCGCTGTGAGGATAGACTACACCGAGTCCTAGTGAGGGTCGCTCATCCTCTCTAATGAGCGTCGAAATGGAAGAGCAGGTAGTCTTCCAAAACATGGCCCCGGATCTGAGACATAAACCATTAAGGTATTCTTCTCGATGTACAAATTATACAACGAATTTTATTATGATTATTGAACGTCATAAATGAAGCTTGCCTAGTTGTTTCGAATTTTAGTAGAGAGAGTTATCAGTCTCTGTTCATTTATGCTTGCGTCTTTGAAAATCGAAGTACATACATACTTATCCTATGACCACTTTGTAATTCCGATTTCTTAGATTTTGGATTTATTTCGTGTTATTTTTTAAAGTTCTGTTTTCACCTTATTCGTCCGTCTGCTGATGTGCAAGATTCCAATTATAATAAAAGGCAGTATTAATTGGTTTGTCCTCTGACTGGTTGTTTGTTTGGTCCGTGTGTCACGCTGTATCGAAATTCTGACAATTCGTTAAATGGTGTACACAGAGGATCGAAAATTTGACAGGATATTTAAATGGGATATATGAAGGTAACGGCGTAATATATCTCGAAAAATGTCGCGAGATCGACCTCTAGCAATTATTTTCATTTCTCGTAAGATAATATGTAATATTTAAAATTCCGCTCAGCAACCCTTGTTCCTATTGCAAATGAAAATTGGAAAATTTGACATGCGTTCTACAGACCAAAAATATTTTTTTAAAAAAAGGAACATATCTTAATTTGAAAGTCAATTTATCCTTCTATTCGGATTCGCTCAAATTTGGGCGTAATTCCGCGTTTTTAACTAACCATGCCAATTGTTGTATTATTTCACGTGTGTAATGCAAAAGTGTCAATGCGGTGTCTATATGCGCTCGAAAGAGATGTAGAGGGAGGATGGCGAGGAGGAAGGAGATAAATATTGGTATTCAACCGGAAATACGGGAGGTTTTTTCAGGATACGCAAAAGATTCATTTTTCATAACCTTTACGATTAGGTGCAGTGAATACAAACTTAGTCCACCAAAATTAATTCTAATCATTTAAAGATTTTCTGTGGAATTGTTCGTATTATGTGATAATACCAGTGGGTATGCACATCTTCAAAGTTTTCCAAGGGGCACGCTGATCAAAAGGGTTGAATATCACCGAGATGTAGACGGGAAGAGGAAAGTGAGGGGAAGAAAGATCGGGTGTAGGGAGATAGGGTATTTGTGTCAAAGTATTAATCAGATCGGAGTGGATTTTAACCAGTGCTCGAAATGTAAAATGTTACGGAGCGGCGTACCGGTGCGTTCCGGCTCATTCCGAGATCTGATTCTAAGCTGCTTTAAAGGAAATAAATTAGCCATTTAAAATATAATTTGAGTTAATTTCAAGAGGATATTCAACACTGTGATAAATTCATTCATAGTGATTCAGTGGTGAGGATTTGTGGTCAGATGGGGGCCGGTTAAGTAAAATTTTGCCGGATTGGGAAAAATTGCGTCCGCACGTGGGTAATAGGCATTTTTGTGTTTTGCCCATCCTTGAAAGATTTTTTACTGACGCCCATGTTATCCAGGATTGAACATTGGCTTTGATTCAACTTTTTCTATAAAAACTTGTAAGTTACGATAAACCCCCTCACCCCCTACCATCAGCGTTGAGTGCGTCGTTTGTTTATTTATAATTCAACTACGAGTTATTTTCAATCGAATGACACTCATGGTGCCAGTATTACCTTTTTTAATGTTTAACCTTCCCCTCTCCTCCCCCTACGATAAGCCTTGAGTTCATCATTTGTATATTTATTGTTTATATTCATCTACGGGTTATTTGCAACCGAATGACACCCATGGTGCTAGTATTCCGTTTTTAAATGATTAACCTTCCCGCTCTCCTCCCCCTACCATAAGCCTGGAATGCGTCATCTACTTATTTATTGTTTATTATTCATCTACGAGTTATTTGCAATCAAATGACACCCATTGTGCTAGTATTCCGCTTTTAAATGTTTAAAAATTACCAACTCCTCACCCTACCGTAAGCCTTGCATGCGTCCCTTTCCTTATTTATTCTTTCTTATTCATCTCCGAGTTATTTGCAATCAATTGACACCCATGGTGCTCGTATTATGTTTTTAAATGTTTAACCTTTCCACTTCCCTCCCCCTACCATAAGCCCTGAGTGCGTAAATTGTTTATTTATTATTAATTATTCATCTACGAGTTAGTGGCAATCGAATGACACCCGTGGTGAAAGTATTCCGTTTTTTAATGTTTAACCTTCCCCCTTCCCTTCCCCTACCATAAGCGTTGAGTGCGTAATTTGTTTATTTATTGTTTATTATTCACATACGAGTTATTTACAGTCGAATGACACCCATGGTGCTAGTATTCTGTTTTTGAATGTTAAACCTTCCAACTTCCCTCCCCCTACCATAAGCGTTGAGTGCGTAATTTGTTTACTTATTGTTTATCATTCACATACGAGTTATTTGCAATCAAATGACACCCATGGTGCTAGTATTCTGTTTTTGAATGTTAACCTTCCCCCTTCCCTCCCGCTCCCATAAGCTTTGTTTGCGTGAGTCGTTTATTTATTGTTTATTGTTCACATGCGAGTTATTTGCAATCGAATGACACCCATGGTGCTAGTATTCTGTTTTTAAATGTTGTACATTCCCCCTTTCCTCCCCATACCATAAGCTTTGAGTGCGTAATTTGTTTATTTATTTTTTATTATTCACATACGTGTTATTTACAGTCGAATGACACCCATGGTGCTAGTATTCTGTTTTTAAATGTTTAACCTTCCCCCTTCCCTTCCCCTACCATAAGCGTTGAGTGCGTAATTTGTTTATTTATTGTTTATTGTTCACATGCGAGTTATTTGCAATCGAATGACACCCATGGTGCTCGTATTCTGTTTTTAAATGTTCAACTTTCCCCCTTCCCTCCACCCACCATAAGCGTTGAGTGCGTAATTTGTTTATTTATTGTTAATTATTCATCTGCGAGTTATTTGTAATCGAATGACACCCATGGTGCTAGTATTCTGTTTTTAAATGTTTAACCTTCTCCCTTTCCTCCCCATACCATAAGTTTTGAGTGCGTAATTTGTTTATTTATTGTTTATTATTCACATACGAGTTATTTACAGTCGAATGACACCCATGGTGCTAGTATTCTGTTTTTGAATGTTTAACCTTCCCCTACCATAAGCGTTGAGTGCGTAATTTGTTTATTTATTGTTTATTGTTCACATGCGAGTTATTTGCAATCGAATGACACCCATGGTGCTAGTATTCTGTTTTTAAATGTTGAACCTTCCCCCTTTCCTCCCCATACCATAAGCTTTGAGTGCGTAATTTGTTTATTTATTCTTTGTTATTCATCTACGAGTTATTTGCAATCGAATGACACCCATTGTGCTAGTATTCTGTTTTTAAATGTTGAACCTTCCCCCTTCCCCCCCCCCCCCCGTCCCATAAGCCTTGGGACCGTAAGTCGTTTATTTATTGTTTGTTATTCATCTACGAGTTATTTGCAATCGAATGACACCCATTGTGCTAGTATTCTGTTTTTAAATGTTGAACCTTCCCCCTTTCCTCCCCATACCATAAGCTTTGAGTGCGTAATGTGTTTATTTATTGTTTATTATTCACCTACGAGTTATTTGCAATCGAATGACACCCATGCTGCTAGTATTCTGTTTTTGAATGTTAACCTTCCCCCTACCATAAGCCTTGGTTGCGTAAGTCGTTTATTTATTGTTTGTTATTCATCTACGAGTTACTTGCAATCGAATGACACCCATGGTGCTAGTATGCTGTTTTTAAATGTTAACCTTCCCCTGTCCCTCCCCCTACCATAAGCCATTAGTGCATGATTTGTTTATTATTCACCTACGAGTTATTTGCAATCGAATGACACCCATGGTGCTAATATTATGTTTTCAGATGTTTAACCTTCCCCCTCTCCCCCCCTACCTTAAGCGTTGAGTGCGTAATTTGTTTATTTATTGTTTATTATTTACCTACGAGTTATTTGCAATCGAAATACACCCATGGTGACAGTATTACGTTTCTAAATGTTTGACCTTCCCCCTTCCCTCCCCCTCCCTTAAGCCTTGAGTGCGTAATTTGTTTATTGATTGTTTATTATTCATCTGCGAGTTATTTGCAATCGAATGACATCGATGGTGCCAGTATTACTTTCTTATGTTTAACCTTCCCCTTCCTCTCCCCCTACTCCCGTGAGTTTAATTTGTTTATTTATTATTCATGTACGAGTTATTTGTAATGGAAGGATATCCATGATGCCATTATTTCATTTTGTCATACTATTCCATCTTCCTACTATCTTCCCCATACCCATTCCTCCTTAAACGTTAATGGTTTATTGTTACGTGTCATTGTTGCCAACATTCCGCTTATATTACTTCCGCTCTTCCCCGTCTTCATAAGGTGAATTGGAAATTTCGGTGAATACTGCATTCGATCAATTGTGGGTCGGTGAATTTACCTTTCGGTGAATTGTGATTCGGTGAATTGTGATTCAGTGAATTGTGGTTTCGGTGAATTTTCCGTCGGTGAATTGTGGTCGGTGAATTTTCCTTCGGTGTATTGTGGTCGGTGAATTGTCCGTAAGCCGAATTCAGGTTTCTGTTATAGATTTCATTTGTCATGGAATGCGGGGCTTGAGAAAAGGGAAGACTGACTTCACGTTTGGCAGTTGTATACATACCAAAGCAGTGGGGAGGGTAAAGAAACACACTAGAGAGCTTATAAGTCTCAAAACCTTAGTCTTTCCTCTGAGACGTGTTTCCAAAACTCCACAGAAAAATGAAGCGAGAAATGAGTTTTTAGGATTTATGAATTTCTTTGGGCTCCCTAAACTGAAAAGTTCTGGTTTTTCGTACAGTCCTCAACTTTATATGTAAAGATGAACCCGCGTACCAAACCAGCTCATTAACTATTATAGTTATGAGTGAGAGTTTTGAACCTGGTTTAGAGATTCTGATTTTTGTCTGTTTTTATTTCCTGGGACTTGAGAAATTTAGTGTTTTCAAACTCAAACAGGAAAAACATAATTTAAGAGTTTTATTTATTTAAAAAAATTTCAAAGGAACTACTACAGTAAACTCTTGATTTACGCGGGTTTAATTTACGCGTTTTTGGAATTACGCGGGCGCTGAATTTATACCATTTTTTAAATTTACACGAATTTTTTAGAATAACGCGGTCTGAATAGCGAGCCAGTCGTCGGGCCATCACAAAGCGCTGAGCGTGTTTCCGGCAGTCACCGCAAGAGGCATAGATGCCATGGTGAACTGCATAAGGGTTCAGCTGAAGGAGGGACCCAAGGAAATAATATAATACGTAAATATACAATGTATAAAAGGAAATATACAATGCATACTGAACTGCATAAGGGTTCAGCTGAAGGAGGGACCCAAGGAAATAATATAATACATAAATATACAATGTATAAAAGGAAATATACAATACATACAATGTACGTATAAAAACGCCTAAGATGTAAACACAGTCAATAAGAAAACTCTGCCTTGAAGCTCATAAAGAAGATAAGAGCTTATAGAAGCCTGAGTAAGCTCTAAGAAGGCCAGACCCAAGATAGAAAAAAAATCCTAACATATAAACACAGACAATAAGGAACGACAGAACGAAAGCAGAATGAATAAGCTAATTTTCCTCTCTGCTTCGAAGCTCATAAATCAGATCCGTGGCGATAAGAACGCATAATGAAAAAATATCGAACGCAAACGGTGCATCGCACACGCTGGAGGAGTTACAATGTATCTTTTTTTAAATTACGCTGGTAGTCTCGACTGACCCTGTCCTCGTCCTTATACGTATCCACACGTCTTATTCAGTTCACTTGCAACCGTTGTCGTAGTGACAGTGAAAACATTTCTCTTGTAATTATTAACGTGCACTGTTTGTTATTGCGTGAAATTTTTACCCTCATGATGTCTGGAAAATGCCTATCTACATCGCAGGGTGCCATCGAGCTCAAGAAACAGCGAAAGCCAATAACTATTGGTATGAAAATGGACGTAATAAGACGCATCGAGAAAGGAGAGCGCATAGTACACATTGCGCGTGTTTTTGGGCTTAGCGAGAGTACCATCTGGACAATACGGGACAATTCCTCAAAAATTAAAAAAAGTGCTAAATCTGGAACTTCGACGAGTGCCATGAAGACATCATACGCGAGAAGTAATATAATGGAGAAGATGGAGAGAATGCTGAGTACATGGATCGAGGATCAAAACAAGCGGAATGTGCCCATCAGCATGTTCTTGGCCCAAGCAAAGGCTCGTTCAATCTACGAAGACTTAGCGAAGGATGAAGAGGATGTCAAGGTATTCAATGCGAGTTCAGGTTGGTTTGCCAACTTTAGGAAAAGATACAATTTCCACAACATTAAAATGACTGGTGAGGCTGCCTCTGCCGACATCAATGCTGCAGAGAACTTTATTCCATCATTAAAAAATATCATCGAAGAAGGCGGTTATTCTCCAAAGCAAATCTTCAACCTTGACGAGACGGCACTCTTTTGGAAAAGGATGCCATCCAGAACATATATTTCTCAGGAGGAGAAATCGGCACCAGGGTTTAAGGCTGCCAAAGATCGTTTTACTCTGTTGCTGGGCGGTAATGCCGAAGGAGATTGCAAGTTGAAGCCAGTGTTGGTGTATTATTCAGCAAATCCACGTGCTCTTAAAGGTTATGTTAAACAACATTTACCAGTTCATTTTTACTCCAATGCCAAGGGATGGATAACGGGCAGCATTTTCTGTGATTATTTAGTCTCCAAGCTTGAAGATGAACTGCGCAAATACTGCATGAAGGAGAAGCTGGACTTCAAGATTCTCCTACTCGTTGATAACGCCCCTGGTCATCCACCATCAATTCAAGAACTTTGTGATAATATAAAGGTAGTTTTTCTACCTCCCAACACTACGTCTATTATCCAGCCAATGGACCAGGGTACAATTGCCATTTTTAAGGTTAATTACCTGAAGAAAACATTTGATATGCTTGTGAGGGCTACTGAAGATAATAAAATGACAGTGAAAGAATTCTGGAAAAGTTTCACAATCAGGGACTCCATCATGCTCGTTGGCGAAGCCTGGAAGGCAGTTACAGTTTCTTGCATGAGGGGTGTATGGAAAAAACTTTGCCCTTATCTAGTGCATGATTTCAAAGAGTTCAGCGTCAATGAAGATGTCGCTAAAATGCAGAAAAATGTTGTGGAATTGGCGAAACAATCAGGCTTTCATGAGGTGGATTTAGATGATGTGGTGGAGTTGTTAAACTCACACAAAGAGGAACTCTCTACCGAGGATTTACTTCAACTAGAGAAGGAACGTCAGGAGGAGGAAAAAGAAGAGAGAACGGCAGAGGTTGAGGTAGTGCGTACACTCACAAGCAAAAGATTGGTGGAGGCATTTCGCCTGATCGAGGAAGGTCTTGCTATCTTTGATGAAGATGATCCCAACAGTGATCGAAGTGCAAAAGTCTCAAGAAATGTTTTAGCAGCCACGCAATGTTACGCTGAAATTTTAAAAGAAAAAAAAATGAAAGCCTCTCAAACATCGTTACTTTCCTACTTAAAGAAAACGGATAGCGTAAAATCAACTGAACCTCAGCCCTCTACCTCTGGCATGTCAAAAGTCCAACAGTCGCCCATAAGGGAAGAGGCATCTTCACCTCTCTGTTCTTCACCATCATCGCCTGCCGAGTCATCTGACCCAGATGACCCCATCCCCAAGTAACTCCCTCTCCTACAGTACCACCACCAGCAAGCCATCCCAGCCAGCATTCAACGTAAGTGTTAGGAAAACTTTTCAATTCAAAATTGATTTTTTATTTTAGATTGGCTTTTTAACGTCTTTATTATAGTTAGTAATAAATACTCACATTCTAACATAAAAACAGTAGAGGAAATAGATGTATGAATGTGTTTTTAGGCAGCGTTTCCCCTAACCCTTACCATTTCCTTAATTCCTTATGGGAAAATTGTTTGATTTACGCGACCATTATCAGGAACGCAACTACCGCGTAAATCGAGAGTTTACTGTATATAAAAACACAAAATAAAAAGTTATAAATTATAACTTACTAGCAGAATTTCCCATTGAATTTCAATGGATTTAATGAAGCTATTACAGCACAACATACAAACTCTTTAAAATATATAGTAGATACTTTTTAACTTACAATTAACTTTTCTTAACAATTAATCATATTTGCTTGTAACAATCCATTTCCGAACGTATTGCATTCAAATATAACGATAATTGTATTTCCTATCATATCACTTTTGCCACATCCAGCTTCATTTTTTGTGTAATTATGCCTCGCTGAAATATTTACTTTTATGTCTTGTAAGCGAGAAACGCGTGAAAAAGCAACGTACAGTTGTCCGTGATTGAGCACGGAATGGTAAATGTACACCAGATACGTGAGCTTATTTACGTTAATAAACATTATAATGTAGAATGTAATGATTTTACTTACAAAAAAGTAAGATTCCAGTATTCAATAGACGAAAGAAGGTTAAATTACTTTCATCAATAAACGCTTCCTGAATAATAATCAGTATCTATTTACATTGCAGTCCATAAACATCGATCGTTTCGTTGCTTAAATAAAAGTGCGAATTGAATAACGCTAAATTTTCGCCTATTTGAATGTTTAATTGCCACAAATTGAATCTGAGACAACAATGAAAGACACCTTGGCAACGCCCGGAAAGAGTATGAAAAATCCACAAAATTTCGAAACAAATAGCGTATTTCTGAAAACTTCAGCTGTGTAACATGTAAACTTCGCAGGAATAAGATAGTATAGAGTTTTATTCGTCGAATAAAGTAAAAACGAAAAAAATCGGTCCATATTTACATATTTTTATGCTTGAAGGAAGAATACCTTGCAAGTCAAGAAACGGATTCATACGTGTTATGGAAAAATGTTAATCCCCTATATTGGCAGCACTGATTAATCCTGGTTGACCAAACCTTTACCATTCACTAAATTAGGATTTAAGGAGGAATCTTACCAAATTTGGTTATTCTAGCTTTTATCGTTTAGGAGTAGTTCCATGAACAAACACACAAACACACACTTCAAAATATATTATCTATAATATATTTTGAAGCGTGTGTTTGTGTGTTTGTTAATGGAACTCCTCCTAAACAATAAAATCAAACAATAATGTCTTAATTCGAGTTGAACATGGTAAATTTAATTTAATTTTCTTACATGTGGATGAAATATTTTTAAAATGGAAGAAAATAGATTATTTATGACAAAGAAAACAACTTTAAAATGCTGTTTTCCTTATGTACATGTATATAATTTTTTCAAATACTCCATTGCATGAAACGAGCCCATTTGTGATACCCTGTACACTTTCCTATGTTGTTCAATTTCTGTGTATGATTTTGCTCTGATTACATGGCAACCAAATATTTATTGATTTTTATTGAAATATTACTAATAATTGGTGTTTAATGATATCTTTGTGTGGCATAAAGTTCTCCAAAGCAAACTTTTTAAAACTACGTAAGTAACTTAAATAATTAACCAGATCAACGGCTACCTCTGGTCCCTGATTCGGTTAAAAAATTTTTATTTGATTATCTTTTGCAAATCTGGTTTAGTACGTTAGGTACATTAGCACACTACTGTGTTCTGCTTGTCACCTTATTTTTTTATGGCCAATAATGTGCATAATCCTTTGCTGAAAAAAATAAAAAGAATGTTTCGATGTTGCTTAATCCTCAACATTATGAGCACAATATCACAAACTGCATGTTCTGAGAACGAGGTTTTTTCTAGTAGATATTTAGGTTAATTATTATATTACTAATATAAGTGCCTGTCAAAAATGACTGGGATGATCGAGTATTCTGATATAAAATTGAGTCTTTTTTGAACTGAAATCATACCTCCTGCTGAGAGGGTTGCCTTCGATCCAAGCGAAAGTTAGAAACCTTCACCGCGAGTATCTGTTGTGCTTCAAAAGCTGATCTAGGTCCCCTCTTGCCAGGTATATTTCTGTTTTTCAGAGCGTGACAGATGGAGTGACAAAAGGACAGAATGAAGCTTTCATATATTACGAATACATTAAAATGTTTTTTTATTATATCATAATGCTATCCTGAAAATTTCATCAAATTTGGCTCAGTCGTTTACGAGATATTAAGCTTCAAAAAGTATTATGCACAACGTTTGCTAAGGCTTTTATTAATATGATATCATTGTAATTAATTCTTCATCATCATAGGTAGTCTGTCCGTTGACAGGTCCATGATTATTCATGGTTAAACTTGGTTCTCCATATACTCCTATTTTCCGCAGTTTTCTTCATGTCTTGATAGCTCTCTTTCCCTTTCAAGTCGTCTACCAGCTGAAACCTTTTCCTACCTCTTTCTCTTTTTCCATCCAGTTTTCCTTCTAGCACTTCTTTAATCATGCACTCTTTCCTCAGGTAATGCCCAATCCAGTTCGCCTTCTTCTTTCTGATAGTCTGTATAATCGTTCGCTTCTCTCCGATACTTTGTAGTACTTCCTCATTTTTCACCCTATCTGTCCATTTTATCTTCAGCATTCTTCTCCATGTCCACATTTCGAAGCTTTCCAAGTATTTAATATCATTTTTCCTTAGCGTCCATGTTTCTGCCCCATACAAAGCTATACTCCATACATAGCATTTATCAACCTCTTGTGGATTTCCTGCTTTCTATTTCCCATTAGTAGGAGTTTCTTTCCTCTGAAAGCGGCTTTTGCTTTTGTTATTCTAGTCCTGATTTCATTGGTACATTTTACTTCTCTCGTTATGCTTCCAAGGTATTTATAATGTGAAACTTGTTCTAATGTCTTTCCTCCAATACTTATGTTCAAATTTTCTTCTTCTTTACTTGATATTCGCATAACCTTGAATTTTTCTATATTAATTTCCATACCGTATTTTCTACCTGTTGTCACTACTCTATTTATCATTTTTTGGAGTTCCTTTTCCTTTCTTGCTAGAAGTATTTGATCGTCCGCATATTTCACTGTTCTTATAATCCGTCCTCCGATTTTGAAATATCCCGTGCCTTCTGACGCTTCCTGCATTAGCCTCTCTTCATATATGTATATTGAATAGAATTGGCAATAGACAGTAGCCCTGTCTTACTCCTCTACCGATATGTACTCCGCTGTGTCTGAATTCTCTAACCTGACCTTTACAACTTGATTCACATATAGATTCCTGATCAGTCTCCTGTCTTTCCAGTCTACACCTATATCCTTTAATATCCTCATCAGCAGTACCCAATTTACTCTATCAAAAGCCTTCTGCCAGTCGACAAAACATACGCAGCAATCTTGGCTGCACTCTATTGCCCTTTCTGATATGATTCTCACTACACCGATAGCATCTCTTGTTCCTCGTCCATTTCTGAAACCGAATTCCTCTTCCACAAGCATTTCTTCGGCCTTTTTCTCTAGTCTTTTATTAAGAATCCTCGTGATGATCTTCGAAGTGTGTGACTGTAGGCTTATCGTTCCGTAGTCCTCAGACTGCATAGCCTTTGGCTTCTTCTTTAGAGGGATCATTGTTACACCTAATAAATCCTGAGGTCACACTCCCGAGTCGTAAATCTTGTTAATTAGTTTCGTAATCACTTTTAGTCCTTCCGATCCCATTACTTTAAGTACCTCTGCCGGTATTCCATCGCTGCCTGTAGCTTTTCCTTTCTTCAGTTCCAATATCGCCTTTTCTACTTTGCTTTTCATAATACTTGGTCCCAAGTTGTCTTCTTCAATGTTATCCTCTTCTTCCAGTTCTATTTGTGCTGATCCTGCCTGCTTGCTATATAGTCCCTTAATGTATTCTTCCCATACCTATGCTACATCCTTTGGTTCTTGGACTAGTTTTCCATTTGTATTCATAATTCCTTTATCACGAATTCCATTAGGGTTTTTATCTTCTGACACCAGTGCCCTAGTGTACATCATATCATACTGTCCTAACTTCTCCATCTGTTGTATTTCCTCACATTTTCTTTTATCCAAATTTCCCTAGCTTTATTTGTTACCCTTCTCAACTCATTGTTTATGCATCTATAATTGGCCCTACCTTCTTCACTGTTAACATTTTTCCATTTTCTTCTCTCATCCATTTTCTCCTGCATTTCCTTAGTGATCCATGGTTTTCTGATTTTCTTCTCATTTCCCAATCTCTTTAGTCAAGGTATCTTTGTTGCTGGCTTTCACTTCCTCCCATTCTGTATCCATGGTCTTCGGTTTGTTTTCCAAATTTCTAAGGCGACCTTCCAAATTTGTGCTGAAGGCATCTTTCTTTTCTTTCAGTTTTTCTAGGTCCCAAGTCTATCTCGTCTCATTTTCCTTATTTGTTTCAGCTTTGTAGTTACATCGACTATTAGAAGGATGTGATCTGAATCAATGTCTGCTCCTGTTAATGTCTTAGCATTTTTTATGCTGTTCCTGAATCTTTGTTTTACTAGGATGTAATCTACCTGACATCTCATTCCACCTCCTGAGCTTTTCCATGTGTACAGCCTTCGTTTATGGTTTTTGAACCATGTATTAGTCACTACTAGGTCGTTATTAACACAGAAGTCTACCAGTTTTTCTCCTCCTCTGTTTCTTTTCCCAAGTCCGTATTTACCGACAACATTTTCTTATTGTCCTTCACCAACTATGCTGTTCCAATCTCCCATTATTATGCAGTTTATCTTTCCTCTTCCGTCTTCTTCATAATCTCGTTAATTTGTTCATACATCTCAATTTCTTCTTCTTCATGAGTGGACGTTGGCATATATACCTGGATTATCAACATGTCCACTGAGACTGCTTTTAGCTTTATTGCCATCAACCTATCGTTCGTTGCTGTTATTTTTGTCACGCTCTTCATCATATATTTCCTAAGTACCAGAGCTACCTCCCTTGCCCCACTATTTCCTCCAGAGTAAACTACCGTGAATTCTTCCGAGTCGAACTTTCCTTCTCCTTCCCATCTAGCTTCGCTCAGCCCTATGATATCAATACTAGGTATTTCTTCCCATTTCTTCTTTCAGCTTCTCTAGCTTTCCTGCCTTCCTCATGGTTTTTACATTCCAAGTACCTAAGCGTAAGTTGCCTTTGACAAAGGTCAAGAGACTCCCTGCTCGGAGATCCGGTTGGGGGACTATTTTACCTTCAGAATATTTTACCTCGAGAGAACTCATATTGTCCAACCATATAATCATTACTAGGGAATTTTAATGTAGTAGTTTCTCTCTTGCTTTCTACATCACAGTACTGTAGCCATTCAAATTGTCCCGATCATGCCTACAGCTCTATTGGATATAGACCCAGCCAACATAATTTGTTTTTGGCTCTATACCATACTGATAGTACTGCTGTCTACTGTCAGGCACTGATGATAGTTTTTTAAAAATTAATTATGTTATTATTATTATTAAGTAGATTGTTATTTTTAGATTATTATATTCAGTGTACTAAATTAGAGGCATCATGTGCACTTTCATGGTGCAAGTAGCACATCCCCTAAATAAAGGTTGTATGTGACTGGGGCCCGTGAAGCCCATCTCGCCCAGGGAAAGTTGTGTCCGGCACTGCAGTACATACAATATTTCAATGTGACACTAATTTGGACTTGCAACTGTTTTGAATACATACTATGATTTTATCTAACTGAATTCACTGTTAGTCAATAGAGTAAACTTCCAGTTATCCGGCACTCAAGCAACCGGAATTCTCAAGCAACCGGCATCTCCGGCCTCTAGATTTTTTAAAAAATTTCATCCAGTTCGGAATGTTACCGCTAACATTGGCGCTTTCTGCGATTTTTTACATCTATTTCGGAATGCTACCGCTAATTTAAATAAATATGGCTTTCGCGTTAGTAGTCGTAATACGCAACTACGTATGTTTTTTGGAATCAGTGTTTGTGTTAAATGAAATATTTCGTCCACCCTTTTTAAATGCCTCCTAAAACTGCAATGTGCGCTAAAAGTGATAAAAGGAAACGGGTTGAACTAACCTTAACCCAGAAACTTAATATCATTAAACGTTTAGAGAAAGGTGAGAATCGCAATGCTTTAATGAAAGAGCTCAATGTCGATTCTTCTACTATTTAGGACATTAAGGCACAGAAATTACAGTTATTGAAATTCGTTATGTCTTCTGAGACAACTAGAGGAATTGAATATCAGCGCACTCTTCATAAGCCGAAACTTGAGCAATTGGATATTGCTTTGTATGAATGGTTTTCTATAAAGTGTTCCGAGGGAGCCCCTATTTCTGCATCAATGGTTATTGAAAAGGCCCAAGATTTTTATGAAAAAATGGACATTAGTGAACCGTGTGCATTTTCAGATGGATGGTTAACACGTTTTAAGATTAGGCATTGGATCAGACGTCTAGATATTTCAGGTGATAAAATATCGGGTGACCAAGAAGCTGCCGATAAATTCTTTGATTTTTTTGAAACATTAGTTAAGGAACATGACCTAACCCCTGATCAGATTTATAATGCTGATGAGACCGGTTTGTTTTGGCGATGTTTACCACATTCAACCCTGGCTAGTTCAAGTATTATTCTACTTGTTACTCTCTCAAGTCCAATTTTATTGTTAATAAAAAAATAAAAGACGTAAGTTGACATTTTTTTCTCACATAAAGTTTACAATCTGGTTCGTAGATGGCAACACCTTACAGCAGAAAAAAGAACTACGTAGGCGTAGTGTTATAGGTTTCCGTTCTTGTATCAAACATCCTAAATAAGAATGTTTTAAGAGTGAGGCAATTTTATGCATTATAATAGTTTATTACTTTATTTTAAGGCTGCATTACTATTTTGGGCTTAGATGCAGAATCATACTCTCGTCTTGGAATTGCTTATTTATACACTACTTTACTCAAGTTCGTCTTTCGTTTAATATCAATTTTCCTCAAAAATTTCTGCTAATACTTTGAGTTGTGTGAGGATAATTTCTCTCCTTGGACAAGGAAACAATTTTTGTTGTTGGAAATTTCTGATGGTTGGACTAAGTTAACCCTTACCTCCCGGTGTAATTAAAACAAAAGAGAAGCTAATAGCGATAGGCATATGAGAAACTGCTGGTTGTAATGTAGCTAGTAATTATTAAAATATTGCTATTAAGTGTATTGAATACTTGTATATTTTAATTTCATTACTTCCTTGAATGTCAAGAAATTATTTAAGAATAACTGTTAGTAGAATATCGATTCTATGGGTTAGAAATTCCAAGGTATATGTATAGTTTTGCATCTGTTCCATATTTTGGTTTCCAAATGCATTAAGGCCTATCCAATAAAACTCTCAAGCAACCGGAATACAGGTAGTCCTCGGTTAACGCGCTTTCAGTTAACGTGTTTTCGTTTTAACGCGGTTTATTAATTATGGACAATTTTTGTACTACGTGCCATTTTTTCGGTATAACGCGGTTCCGGTGAAGGTCACTAGTAGGCGCTGCATGGAGAGTACCCTAACCCCACCCTCGTAGTTTCCCAGCCTGTCTTGGCCAGTCTTGAATTGGTTTCCGTAGCGTTTATTTGAAGTCTCTTCGATCTTTTGGAATAATTATTGTTAACTGATTTAACCCTTCATTAACATCATCATGAGTGGCAAACGATCCAACAGTGATACCATTTCATCTGTGACTAAACTTAAGAGAAAAGCATTACCTTTAAGTGTAAAATTAGAAGTTGTTGAACGCTATGAGCATGGTGAAAAAGCAGTTGACATCGGCAAAGCACTTGGATTTTCTGAATCGACACTTAGAACAATTCGCGCAAATTCCGATAAAATTAAGGCTAGTGCTAAGAGGGCAACACCTTTAAGTGCTTCTAGAGTGAGTCGTGTACGGCCAACTATAATAGAAAAGATGGAACGGCTACTAAGCATCTGGATAGAATATGAAAATCGAAAGAACATGCCTTTAAGTCTGAATACTATAAAGGAAAAGGCTAGAAGCCTGTATGAACATCTGAAGACCTCTGAACCTGTTCTTAGTGATATAAAACCATTTCATGCAAGTCATGGATGGTTTGAACGCTTCAAATCACGGTACAGCTTACGTAATGTGAAAATGACAGGTGAATCCGCTGGAGCTGATACGGAAGCATCAGAAAGTTTCCCTGAAATTCTACTTAGCATTATTGAAGAAGGAGGATACAATCCGAAGCAGGTCTTTAATATCGATGAGACAGGACTTTACTGGAAAAAAATGCCAAATAGGACATACATCTCCAAAGAGGAGAAGAGTGCGCCAGGGTTCAAAACAGCGAAAGATCGCTGCACGCTGCTGCTAGGAGGCAACGCCGAGGGAGATTAAAAGCTCAAACCTCTCATGGTTTATCATTCGGAGACACCGAGGGCTTTAAAAGGTTATAGAAAAGAACTCCTTCCTGTCATTTGGCGTTCAAATGCTAAAGCTTGGATGACAGCAAATATTTTTGTAAACTACTTGACAGATTGTTTGCACAAGGAACTCAAGGATTATTGTAAAAAGGAGAGTTTAGATTTTAAAATACTCCTGCTTCTGGATAATGCACCGGGCCATCCTGCAACCATTGTTGATCTATGTGAAAACATCAATGTTGTGTATCTTCCACCGAACACAACATCTTTGATTCAGCCGATGGACCAGGGTGAAATTGCGACCTTCAAAGCATATTACTTACGCCGCACATTTGCCAGATTGATCAAGGACACCAATGGAGATGATAAGCAATCCATAAAAGAATTTTGGAAGAAATTTAACATCAAAGATGCCATCGACATCATTGCTGAATCATGGGGGTGAGGTATCACCTGCCTGTATGAACGGCATTTGGCGTAAAATCTGGCCTCAGTGTGTTAAAGATTTCCAAAGTTTTAATAGAGTTCCAGAAGTAACGGAAGAACTAGTCTAATGAGGAACATGAGGAGCTAGATAATCAGCGAGAGGTAGAAGATGAAGATGAAACGGAGCTTCCTACAACAACACACGTGAACTGAGAATTTTTTTCTGTCATTTAAAAGAAGACATTTGCGGAGGTAAAATCTTGATGTAATTGAAGACCTCAGTCGAGGAACTGACACCGAAAATCCCCGTCGCGAGCATTTTGAGACATTCAGCTGTAGCCTTAATCTTTTTGCTAGGGCAGAACTCCTAATCTGCGTGAAAGAGTATTTATTCAGCACTTAGATGACGAGTGTTTGAAGTGTTTCCAGCTAGTAGCACTTGCATGACGATAGGCTCGTGACTCATCGTCCTGTGCGTTGAAAAAATAACAAGAGTCAAAGGAATCTCAAATGCATAGCTCGGGACCCAAGAATGCATCAAACCATTATTACATATATTCTTATGGGATATAGATTTTCGCTTAACGCGCTACTTTCAAGGAACGTATCTACCGCGTTAACCGAGGTCTACCTGTATTCAGTTAACCGGAAAACCCAATTCCCTGAGCATGCCGGATAACAGGAAGTTTACTGTAGTTCAGAAAGGAGCACACAAAACAAAATGTGCCAACAGTTCAAAAGCAATTTTATCTCAAAAATACAGAGAAACAACCTATGGAGGAACTAAACACTCGACCACAGCAAATTAAGAAATCAAGGGCATAAAAAATACTCAAAGGAATAAAAATTCTTAAAAAATTACTGAAAAATTAGGGTGCGAGAATTACGTGAGTATATACGGTATATTATTCCCTAATCGAGTCTTAGAAATGAATCTAAAATTTGATTAAACACAATAAAGTAGAATATAATCACATAAGTATCTATGAATTTTACCAAAACTATATTTATAATTAGTGAAAAATTACATTTAGAAAAATTACAGACGTAACCTTTAGATTCCAGATATTGCACTGCTTATCATGTACGTGAAGGCAGAGTGGATGTATTCACTTAAGTATTGCACTAGCATCGTTTCCTTGTAATTGAGACATATGAAGCAAATTTTATTAATCCAATTTGGTTCTTTTCCATTAAACGCCCCCCAGTCGAGTCGTGTTAGGCGCCTTCAGCACTTGACTGGAGCCATATCTCCCTCCCCGTCCCAGAGATACAGTGCGGGAAGGAGAGCAAACGTAATAAGGGTTGTTAGTAGGGCAACAGTCAGGGAAGTATAGATATAGGGTGCCCTCGGCACTGGTTAATCTTTAATTAATTGATTGTTTACTTATTGTCTTGTAGGCAACGATAAACAAAATTAGTAATTAATTGAGTGGGGGTGTTTAACAGAAAAAGACATCCAATTCTACTAATCACTTTAGTTTTATACATATTTAATTTTTTAGCCAAGATTTTTTGCTTTTGGTCCTCCGCTTTCGTTGGTTTTTTTGGAGGGATTATTCACGCTTTCAATTCTTATATATGTTTCAGTTAGTTTCCTTTAGCTTATTCTATTATTTGTCCTGGTTAGTCTGCAATTTACAAGTTCCCTTTTCCCACCAACTTTCCTCAAGGGGAAAGGTATTGTTTTGGTCTGCTATTTACCAATGCCTACCATCACTGCCTCTCTTCTAGAACCTGGGTGTTGAAGCAGAAATATCCGAACGACCCAAAATCTTCCAGGTAAAATTAACGTAGGAACTCTTGTGATACATGGTGGCATTGCCCTGATGTGGGTAGAAGACGTATTAGAGGTGACCGCAAATGGGTTGGGGTTGGGGGGCTACTTTGCTAATTGCTATCCCAACCCTAGCAAGAGCCTCCAGGTGAGGCAGCATTTCTTTCATATAGTGCAATCAAATTTTACCGCATATCTGTTCACTGGAAAAATATAATATAAACTTTGCATTCTTTCTCTTATCGAATCTTGGGAATCCCAAATCTATGTGTGTATGTTCGTATTAACTTCTGCATCGATGAACTGATTTTCACGAAACATGGTATGAGCCTAGTGCTACCGGGGCTTACCTCAGGTTTATAATTTATTTAGCGAATTTTGAAGTTCCAAGTTCGATTCCAGGAACATTCTTTCCTAATTTGGTTGACATTTATTGCATTCATGGTTTTCAATTCGAAGATTGGTTTGAAATGACTAGGGAATAAACACACATGATGTGGTGGTTTCCCGTTGCCTTCCACATCAGAAACACACACATGATTGATGAAGTATGAAAATATGATGTGATTAATATTACTTTTTCACATTTTTGTTTACTTAATGATAACAGCTATTTTATTTTGTAATGGAAACTAGCCTTCATTAGTACACCCGGACCCCGCTTTGCGTCGGGGTTACATTCTTAAAAAACACGATGCAAATCGAAATACAATTTTCCATAAGAAACCATTGAAATATCGAAGATATGTACCGGCACTACAATTTTCAAGAAAGAATATTTTAAGAAATTGTAAATTAATCGTCATTTGTCTTTTCAATTATGAAATAAAAGAATGAATTGAAATAAATAGAAAAATAACTTTATTTTTCAACATATAAACATAAAAGAACAACTTTCACGAAACTCAATAATTTATGAGGAACTAATTTGCTTAGTCTCTGAATCTGTAGGCTTTGAGGTTGAGACGCCTTCCTATTCTTTTTTCTTCAAATATTTATTTAAAGTCTACTGAACAGCTCCTTTTTTTGGGCCATGTAAATTTCCTTGTAGCAACTGGTATCATGCGCTATTGCCATTGCTACTTTTGAACTTCTTTCCCTGTCAGGATCGTCATTCGTAAAAATCTCAATAGCTTCGTCGATCAAACTCAGGACTTCGGAGATTCATTTTAAATTTTAAGTTGGTTGCGTAGGAATTTCTTCCGAACTGTATTGCTTGTTAGCTGTTTGTAAATCCAGCGGCATTAACTCTTCATTGCTCATGTCATGATTATCTGTGGCAAACAATTCATCTATGTCACTCTCGTCCATTCCCTTGAAGTTAGATTCCTTAGCTAAGTTAGCTATTTCTTGACAAACCGTGGGCAATTTATCAACTTCTACAATGGCACCATCGCTGTCTTTTATTTTATGCACACATTCTGACCATATTCTGCGCCAAACACCATTCATACATGAAGGTTTCACCTCCTCCCACGAGCCTGAAATATTTTTTATGGCATTCATTATGTTGAATGTTTTCCAAAACTTTTGCATAGTAGGCTTATCTTGTCCATCAGTAGCATTTAGAAGTTGTTTAAATGTACGCTGGAGGTAATAACTAACAAAATAGGGGAATCCCCAAACATACCTAGAGTTACTATCCATTTGGTTTTCGCCCGAACAGTTCGCTAATCAGATTATTTGTTCGTTGTTCGTACTGAACCAGAGATGTTCAGTAAAATTTATCAAGCAAGTTTTTATCAAATTTAAGCTTAATAAAATTCGAAAGTTTTTTTTACTGATTGCTTAGCATACCACAATGATGCAAATGCAGAATTTTATGACTCAAAGCAAAATTTTGGTTTTAATTGTTTAACGACGCAACTTCGAGAACAACGCAAAGCGAGGCCTGGGTGTACTTGCATAGACTTGCTGCCTTTCAAAAGGAAAGAGTTTACACATGAGAGAACCGGTTGTTAAAATTTTGGCAGCTCACCAATGGATATATGTTTCCTTTAATTATTGGCATCACATTATGCACTTTAATCCCTTATTTTGTATGCTGCTATCTGTTCGAGAATTGGAAAAATTTAGTAAAGGATTATTTAAATTTTATGCTAATTTAGGTGAACATTTGACTTTTTCTAAGGTTTTATGAGAAGGGATTATTTAAATTTGTTATAAATTACAAGTCTATATACAATATTTATGAACTACCAAAGTTTCTCATTTAATTCATCAATTATAATTTGCAATTTAATTAAATAGCAGTAAAAAAAATATACAGGCGAACCTGGGTTATCGACAGCGATCAGTTCTTGCGAATGGTCGTTAACCGAATTAGGTTTGTTAACTGAATCTTACATCCTTAGCGGTTGTTACGTATGGTTTAACACACATTTGGTCCTTACAGTGCCTACTAAATACCAAAAATAGTATAGTAAAATATAATATAGAGAGATGCTTTTCACCAAAATGTTTTAATGAAATACAGACTTTACCTGCATTAGCCTAAAACAATATACAGGCAGTCCTCAACATCTGTACATTCGACATCCGTACAATTCGCTCTTTCGTACATTGTAAATTCTCGCCCCTAAACCACCTTTTGTACACAGAATTCGGACTTTCATTGGTCAGCTGACGATCAAACATTTCGAGCTATCTGTCAGCCAACCCAACACTTTTAATAAATTAAAGTATGCTACGTAATAATATACGTATTATATGTAATGTAAGATTTGTGTGTAATGTTTTTTAATATTGTACTGAAATTTGACAAGATTAATACCACTGTAAAGTTGGTTAATAATCAATAAATAATTATTATTATTCAGTCTCTGCAACGTTACCATCTTTGTTTGTAGGTACAGCGGTGTTTCTTTGTTTGTGTGTTTTACACGTATTATTTTATAAACATGAGTGATAAACGGAAAACTGAAAGCGCTAATACAAGTGGAAAGAAACGTAGGGCTAAAGTGAACATGATTGGGACAAAGATGGAAATAATTAGGCATGCCGAAAGCGGTGAATCTTTAGCTTCAATCAGATGCTCATTGGACTTAAGCCGGTCGAGTGTGTGTTCAATTGTAAGGAGAAGAACAGAATTAAAGAATATGTACGAAATGCTGGGAATATAACAATTTGAGACATAATGATTGTGCAGTTGCTTGGCTTTCTCATGAATGACAGTTGAACTCAGCGGGACTTTCTTGCGAGTAATAAAAATTTCTTGAGAAAAAAGAATAAAAAACAACGATAAATTATAATAAAAAAGATAATAATCAATTACACTGTGTGTGTGATAACCTTATGATAATACCAACTTCAGAGTGTGAATCCAATTCATCGCTAGAGATATGTTTTATTGAGCTGTGAAAGAAACATATTAGAATTGGAAGTGTTAATCATGCTTCTAGCTGCAGCTTTAATCGCTTTAATACAGAAAAACGTAAAAAGGGACAGATGTGAATACATCCCAATGTGAGTGCTAGACTGACACACGGTGCATTTTATCTTCTATATAAAGATTTTTGTTGAAAGTTTTTTGCGTGTTCTTTATACATTTCAACACTGTTTGAGAAAATGCAGCTAAATTTGGCATGACATAACTTTCCGTCTCGAGGAAGGTCATAAGTTATGTACTTTTAGAACCAAAATTTTATCACGTTTTAAGATAAACGTTAAATAAACATTGTCATGCAAAAGAACATTGTTAAAATTCCACTTATCTATTAGTAGATGTTTACTATTTTATGTAATTTATTTTAGCAAGAGTTTTATCATTTATATCTAGTATATCGTACTTTTGTTTGTTGCTTTCAGTTTTTGTTGAATAATAATTGTTTCTTAAATATTCGTCGTTCCTCAGTGCTTATTCTCCAGAAATGTAATATGCTCGATTTTTGTCATTTCTGACTGCCTTATTTAACATTCATACATAATTTTTAAATTTTGATAGATAATTCTTTTTGTATTCTTAATCTTAATTTAATGATCTATCTTTGCTACGTATTGTATTACATTTTTATTGGTCATAAGTCAAATGTTTTTTTTTTTTACCTTTTCCTGACTTCATTAATGTAAATGTAATGTAAAAGCAAATGACAATATGAATGATAATAAACGGATTACATAGGTTTTTATTTTTAAAATAAAGGCATAAAAGTATACTTTAGAATTTTTTATTCTTCAAATTGTTTTATGGAAATTACATAATTTTTTATCTTATATTCTTCATCCCAGTCTTCTCGTCATCTTCCTCCTCGTGCCGTCGATAGGTCCACCCCTCCTCCTCTCCCACCAGAGGAGTCCTCGCTCAACGAGGGAGCAACCTACCTTTCAGGGAGGAAAGAATCATTCCCTCATCGGCAGAGGAGGGGTCATCGCTCACGAGGTAACACACAAATCTCCCTCCATTCCAGCTTCCCTCTCATCATCATCTCCTCCTCCTGTATACTCTCCCCTCCTCTCACCTTCTTTCCCGCTCTCCCCTCCTCTTCCTCCCTCCCTCCCTCTCCCCTCCTCTCCAAAACAATCCTCTCTTCCTCTTCCTCACCTCCCCATTTCCTCCTCTCCCACCCTTCCATCTCTCTCCTCCCCTCTCCCTCTCACCTTCTTTCCCACCCTCCCCTCTCCCACTCTCTCCTCTCCCACACGTTCCCCCCTTACAAACCCATCCTCTCTCCTCTACCTTCCCCCTCTTTACCCACCCTCTCCTCCTACCTATCCTCCCTCCTCCCCTCCATCCTCTACCACAGGGGTGTCCAACCCAAATTCATAGTGGGCCGGATTCAAGATTGTCGGACTTCGCGGGCCAAGGTAGAAAAAATAAAATTATGATAAATATATAAATAAGACATGATGTTTGCATTTTGTTCAACCTTATATTTATCAAAGAAATTTAAGAAAATTAATTTACAAATAAAATTGTTGTGCAATATAAATATGAATGGGACACTTGATAATTTTTCTGTTTACATAGAAAGTCAATATCAGGTGAAATGTTTGATGTACCAATTCGTAATACACGTCAGATGTTCATCTGTTAAGCATGGTCAGTTCTTTGTTTTAACATTTTTCATCCTGGAAAAGAACTGTTCACAAGTATATGTGCTGCCAAATAAAGACACTTGTTGAAGGGCCAGCTTTGTAAGGTTGGGATAATGTTCAACTTTATCATATTTTTTATAAAACGTTAAAAGATCATTTTCAACGTAGGCCGTTTTCAGGGAACTATTACATTGCAGATCAATTAGTTCTAACTGGAATTTTTCCTCAACATTTTCAACATCAACAGAAAAGGGATTACTAAACACTTTTATAAGTGGCTCATTGTTTCTAAAATTGGTAAATCTTCAAATTCATTTTTTAAATTTACTAGTGAGAGTGAATATTTTTCAATATTTATTGTTGTCTTTTCCCTCGTCGATAATATTTTGAAATGAACAAAATTCTTATTAACCAGTTGATTTTGTAGCAGATTCAACTTTTTAACGAATGCTTGAATATTTTCAAATTGCTGATTAACAAGCTGGTCTTTCCCTGGAAGTTTCAAATTTAGGTCAGCAAGATATTTTGTCATGTCTACAAAAAAAGCCAAATCATTTATCCACTCGGATGCTTCTAAATAACTAACATCCTCTCCCTTGCTTTTCATGAATGTTTCTATTTCTCGTAGAAGTGACCACAATCATTCCAATGTCGCCACTCTGCTGAGCCAACGAAGGTGACTATAATAAATTACATCATCGTGTTCTTATCCAACCTCAGAAAGAAAGTTTTTGAATTATCTGTGGTTGAGGCCTTTTGATCGTATGAAATTTATGATTTTAGCAACTTTTTCCATTATATGTTTCATTCCTAATATTTTTTAACACAGTTGCCCCTGGTAAATTATACAATGATGTTTAATGATTTCGTGTGAAATTTTATTGCTCATTAAACTCAAAAAACCCTTTTGCTTTCCTGTCATCACTGGGGCACCATCGGTTGTTAAACCATAGAGATTTTCATCTTTAAGTTTAAATTTTTTTAAAGTTTTCCTGACTTCATCCAAAATATTCCGTCCCGTTGTTGTACTTTTCATTGGACACAAGTCTAATAGTTCTTCAACAATAACAAATGTGTTCGTTACTCCTCTCACAAATATTGCTAGTTGAGCAGTGTCAGATATATCGGTACTCTCATCTAGTCCTAAACTGTAAAATTTACACTCGTTCAATTTAGCAGTAAGCGTAATTTCTGTTATTTGTCAATTCATCAACTCTCCTAGCAACTGTTTGGTGTGACAAACTCGTATTTTTCACCAGTGTTTTTTTTCTGAACACGCAACTGAAGTAAATATATATAGGCACTCTTTTACAAATTCTCCATCAGAAAACGGTTTTCCTCTTTTTGCAATTGCTTCGGCAATCTGAAAACTGACTTTGGTTGCAGCTCAGAATCTTCTTTTGGTATTTTAAAGAACAACTACTGGCCAACAATATTTCTTCTTAATGAATTCACTCGATCGATTCTAATTTGACCTTTCAATTTGCTATACTCTGTAGCGTGCTTTGCTAAATAATGTCGCTTGATATTATATTCCTTACATACTGAAATTTTTTCTTGGCATATAAGACATATGATGTTTGCATTTTGTTCAATCACAAAAAAATCTTTAGTCCAACTGCCCTTGAACACACGACATTCTGCATCAATTTTACGTTTATTTTCAACCATCATTATTAAGGGTTAATAGCTTCAATGTATCGATTCTGTAATTATAATTATAATTAACCGGGATAAAGACAGATCAGCAACAATGGGTAGTATTATATTAATAAAACCATACCCACGCGACAACGCAACCGACGCGACGTTCACGAAACTCCGACACTGTCAAACTGGCACTGCACGTCCATTGTCCTGTCATCCACAACACTAAGGTGCACTAAGGTCGATATATATGTATATATACCGTATTTGACCGAATATAGCCCCCCTACCCATTTTTCTCACACAAATCTAGAAAATATTTTAATACTCTGAAAGGACGATCATTTTTAGGACTTAATGTCATGAAACATGCTGTATAATTTGAAGAAATATCAAACTTGCACTCATTTAATAAAAAAGTACCAATTAGCGAGTGATAAAACGCCATGCTAATTGGAATTTTAAGGTTTTCAGATTTGTACCTCAGAATTCAGAGATATTTGACAAGGAAATGAACAAAAATACATTTTTAGGGAGTAAAAATAAACTAAAAAGTCGAAATAACACTAATTAATGCAGCAATATTAGCAAGTCGAAATAACATACCAATTTATGCAGCAATATAAATTCGCACTTTGCTCATATTTCGATGCGCAATGCTAATCTATCTTTCGTTTGTGTAATTAACAATTCCAGCTTAGCCAGGCAATTAGTCCATTCTCGGGTAAGGTTAATTTTATTGGTATTACCGTATTTGCTCGTGTAAGCTGCACAACTTTTTTCCCAAAACGCCTGTGACACGAATTCTTTTATTTGCCGCTCACCTTTTTTCCCAAAATGTCGTGTCGCTAAACAAATATACGTTAAGCTAGCACCCATGCCGCATCTATTATTCTATTTCTAAATTTCCGTGTATTTAGTCATTTTCATTCATTGTATAAAAATTTTAAATGAGTTTTAAGTTTAAACGTGTGCTCCCCAAACTCGACGGCTTTCTGCTACAATCGTCACGGAGGCCACGGCGCATGCGCGACCAGTTTGGTTTCATGGGGGTTTTGTTCTCACGGCAGACGACGCCTACCATGTTCAGATACGGTATGCTTCCTTTATTCTATGATACGTCTATGAAAGTCATAGCCACCGTGGTGATCATTGAATGATCACTGATCATAATTTTAGTTGGCCAAAAAATGACGACCGCTACGGTAGGGATCAGTGACCATATGGCTGGAAAATTACGTACAGCAGAATGATCGCTACCGAAGCGATTTCTGCCGAACATGACCAATATGACGACAAAAACAGTTAAGTATTTAACAAAAGAGGACTACCGAGGTTATTTCTGCTAGTACCGATATAAAGAGATCACCCAATAAATTCGTCACGTAGGAGTGCGAAGATGCTTAACTTGAGCGTAGCATTTTTGAGAAATAGGAATTGGTGATTTAAAAAACCCTTTTTCGGATCAAATAAATTGTTTTCCCTAGAGCTGGCCCAAAAACCGGGGTGCGCGGGATACACGGGGGTGCGGCTTACACGAGCAAATACTGTAAAACTTGCAATTTGAAGATAATGAGAGCGATCAGGTAATTGAAAAATCCTTCCTATATGGTGACGTCAATCAGCCTTGCAAATAAATATTCGCAACCCGAGTAGTTTAGTCGTACAATGGATAGAAACACTTACTGACTCGAATGAAATTCATCATTATTGAAGCTTTGCACACTCGTTTGTACCCACCTAATTTTTAGTGCCCGAAAATAGCCCCCCCCCTCAACTTTTGCACTTCACTTTTGGTCAAAAACAGGGGGGCTGTATTCGGTCAAATACGGTATATATCGACCTTAGTGCTGTGGATGACAGGACAATGGGCGTGCAGTGCCAGTTATATATATATTGTGGCGGTACAGGTTCAACCTGTAGCACTGTTGGCCACATTAAAGCCTTGGTTGCAAAATTGAATAGGATTTTGGGCACGCCGAAGACGAAGGAGAAATCGACGTCTGCGTGACCTTCCAGGTTCGTGTCCTGCGAGTCACGTTGCCGGAAGGGGGAGTGGAAAACGCAGTGCATCACCCGCGCCCTATATAAGAAGGCGTCTCCGACGCCTAAGGGAAGCTACTTCTCCAGGATCGCGAGAGGGCAACGGTGGAGTCAGTGACAGCCGTGCGAGAAAGTTATTTAAAGTGATTAATTCTGCTGAAATATGTTTTAACTGGCGCCCATGGTATATTGTTAACTCTATGGTAGTCAGTGACAGCCGTGCGAGAAAGTTATTTAAAGTGATTAATTCTGCTGAAATATGTTTTAACTGGCGCCCATGGTATATTGTTAACTCTATGGTAGTCAGTGACAGCCGTGCGAGAAAGTTATTTAAAGTGATTAATTCTGCTGAAATATGTTTTTAACTGGCGCCCATGGTATATTGTTAACTCTATGGTAGTCAGTGCCAGCTGTGCGAGAAAGTTATTTAAAGTGATTAAATCGGGTGTGAAATTTAAACAATAGTTGGTCGTCCACGAACTGTTTCTGTGCACTTGCGACACGCTCGGCTCCGAACGAAAAAAAATTAAAAGCGAAAAAATTCACCTTTTCGGCTACAATATATATCGGTGATATATATTTTTACTTTTTTATCAGACAAATATTATTAGGTAGTTTGTTATTTTGAAATATGTTTTTAAATTCATTTCAACAAAAATATGAATATAAATAATAGATTTTTTCTAGCGGCTAGTGGGCCGGATTGAACAGCTTCGTGGGCCAGATTGTGGCCTGCGGGCTGTATGTTGGACAGCCCTGCTCTACCACTACCCTTCTCCCTTCCTCTCCCCCCTCTCCCTCTCTTTTCCAACCCTTCTCCCTCTCCCACTCCCTTATTCCCTTCCCCCCTTCTTCCGCTCCCTTATTCCCTTCCGCCCTTCTCCCCCACCCTTCCTCTCCCCGCCATCCTCTGCGGCTCCCTCCTCTCCCACCAACTTTTCCTCCCCCCCCTCTAACCTCCATCCTCCAACCCTCTAACCTCGATCCTCCACTCCCTTTTCTGCTCCCTCCTCCCATCCCTCTCCTCACGCTTCTCTCCCCTCCCTCTCTCGCTCCTTCCTTCCATCCCTCTCCTCTCCCTGTCCCTTCTCTTCCCTCCTCCCTCTAACGCTCCCTTCTCCCATCCCTCTCTCCTCCCTCTTCATTTTCTCCCATCGTCCCACCCTCTCCCGCTTCCTCCCTCTCCCGGTCCCTAGCTCCCCCCCATCTCCTGTTTCCTCCTCCCTTCCTCTTCTCTCGCTCCCTCCTTCATCTTCCTCCCAGTCTCCTCCCCTCCCACTCCTGTTTCCTCCCTTCCTCCTCTTCCCCTCCCTACCTCCTCCCCTTCCTCTCCCACACCCTTTTCCCCTCCATCTTCCTACCTCCTCCATTCTCTCACCCACTCCCTTTAGTTAGTTAGTCGTTAGCCTTCGTAGGAGACGGACGTCATTAGCTGAGCTCTTCCTCCCTCCTCCTACCTTCACGCAGTTACTCTAACCTTCGCCCGTCATGGCCACCAAAGCAGCCCTTCTTGAGCAGAACGCTCAGCTTATTGCTGATAATAAAACAATCAACGACAAATTTTCGGAAGTCATAGCGAAACTAGATAGCTTTAACGCTGAGCTACTCGAAGCAAAAAAGTTATCCGGTCCCCAACATGCTGATTCTCTTGAAAAACTCGAAACGGGATTTAACAGCTTCCGTGATCAATTAAAGCAAGAGATGCGGAGCCTTCAAAGCAAAGTCAACCAGTTGGAGGACCGGATCAACAATGTTGATGAAAGGCTCGATGACCTGGAGCAATACAGCCGTCGAAACTGTCTCCTTATCCACGGACTCCCCGAAAAGGACGGCGAAAATGGTCTTGCTGTCGTTGGAGATTTTCTAAACTCCACACTTAAAGTAAGTGTCAGCCCGTTTATGTTGTCCCGAGCCCACCGAGTCGGGAAAAAGAATTTCTCCAAGTCTCGGCCAATGATTGTGAGGTTCCTATCCTACCAGGATAGGGATAATGTATGGCGACGAAAGAAAATGCTGAAAAGCTCTGGCCTCACAATCACGGAATCATTAACTGCCACTCGACTTAAGCTCCTCAACGAAGCAAAAAATTTAGCTGGCTTCGGCAATGTTTGGATGCATGATGGCAAAGTTGTCATTTTGCATCAAAATGGCTCCAGAGCTTATTTATCTAACAGAAGAGAGCTGCATGCCCTCCAACTTTCCCCAATCGCGTAAGGGCCACTCTAAATTATGTAGGAGGATGGCTTGTTGAGTCTATTTTAGTGTTTTATCGACAACCCTCATAAGGTCACCTCCTGGTGCCTTCGTCTACCCCTTATCCCATATTCACCATCCCTGTTCCCGTGACGCCTGCCATCCCTGTTCCCGTGACGCCTGCCATCCCTGTTCCCATGACGCCTGCCATCCCTGTTCCCGAGACGCCTGCTATCCTTTTTCCTATTTCACGTGCTCCTAAGTGGTCCCGGTGCCTTAATTTCTGACTTTCCTTTAAGTTTTCAGTGCTCCTGTTATCTCTGTGTTAGTGCTCCTTCCCCCCTGTGTATTAGTGGCCCCTAATTCTAGTGCAAATTCCACCTTTTTTTTGTCCCCAGTGCAGGGCTTTTCTCATCCTTTCAGTGTAGTGCATCCCGTATACTAATTTTGCTCCTTCCACAAAACCAGTTAGCAGTGCAGTGCATATTTGTTCCTCCCAACCAGTTAAAAGTGTAAAAACTTCCCACTCTCTCTACTCAGTGCTAGTGCCATTCCCAATGCAGTGCTCTTAATCCGATTAAGTGTTCCCCGTATAGCAGTTTTCCTCAATAAGTCCCCTCAGTGTCTCATTGTCAATTCACATTTCCACTCAACGAAATAATATTACTTTTAATTCTCACATAAACTAATCGCTGGCCTATACTACTATTTTAATGCTATTATTTGTATTTTTATTCATTTATTTTATTTTTTCTCTCTGTGTGATTTAATGCGTGAATGAATCTCCTTATGACAATCCCTCTCAACTATCTCCTCAGCTTAGTTCATCCACTGCACACTGATTCATAGGAAACTCACCACACTGCAAAATGTCTGTTATCTCGCCTTTCACCGAAGTTTCTTTCTCTAATAACCCTACACTTGACCCCAACGTCCCAGCTTTCTACCCGTCGCACCTTAGGGTGCCATACCTTAACCCATACGCCCCTGAATTTTTCCTGCAGGTCAGACCTAACCTACAGAGACAATCACACTGTCATGCTCCCCATCTCGCCACCAAACCTCTACCTCTACGCACTAATGGCCCTCCCTCAGCCATCCCAGTACCTACACATTGTATTCTTTCAGAAAAACTTAAACCATTTCCTCGATCTTTTCAACTTATCTATCTCAATGCCTTGTCCCCCACTTCGACGAACTGCGCTCATTACTCCCGCCCAAAGATCTACATGCCATTACTCTTTCTGAGACGTGGCTTAAACCCACAATCTTAAGCTCTTTGGTAGAACTACATGGCTATAATCTGTTTCGCCATGATAGGATAGGTAAAGGAGGAGGTGGAGTAGGGATTTACGTCCGTAAAGACCTCGCTTGCAAAGTAATAGCTACTAGCGAAGCACAATACTCCCGAAGGCCGGAATATCTCTTCGTAGAAATACTCGTAAACTCCAAAAAACTCCTGCTAGGAATCGTATATCGTCCACCAAAAATAGGCCATCTATCTGTCATCGACGAAATCATTTCAAACCTCAGACACGATTACGAACACATAATCATATCAGGTGATTTTAATGCCAATTTCGATTCTAACTGCCCAGATACCGTCTTTCTTAATAACTCCTTTACATCGCACAATCTCAACATACTACCACTAAAACCGACGAATAACACTAAAAGCTCATCCACATGGATTGACTTATTAGTAACTGCCAATCCCGATAAAGTGTGCACCCATGGTCAATTGCCAAGCCCGGGAATCTCATCACACGACTTAATTTTTCTAGCCTACTCCCTAAACTTCCCGAAATTTAAACAAAAACTCATCTCTCAACGTAATCTTAAAAACATTGACTACGATAAGCCTAACTGTTGAAGCGGCGCATCTTCCGTGGCACACCATAGAATACGAAGACGATATAGACTCAAAAATTAAATCCCTTAATGCTTTCCTCTTATATTTACTTGATAAGTATGCGCCCATTAAAACCATTCGTGTCTCTAAACCTCGTGCCCCATGGCTAACGGCCGACTTAAAACTAATGATGGCTCGACGCGATTCAATTTTCCGTCTCTTTAAATCAACTAAATGCCCAAATACGTTCAACGCTTACAAAAACATTAGAAACAAATGTAAACAGAAGATTAGGAATGCCAAAATAAAATTTGCACATTCTATCTCCGGCCCAAATGAAACACCTTCTGCGTTATGGCGCAATCTGCGACACCTAGGGATTGGTAAGCCCAAGGATTCCATCTTACCACCAAACATCTCTCTAGACTCTCTTAACAAGAAATTTTCGACTAATTCAACAGTCATTGATGCAGAACGAAAACGCAAAGTGATTCAAAACCTGGTTACGAAAGCTAACGATTCCACCGGCTATCCATCATTCCAATTTAAAACCGTCTCACAAATTAGCGTACTTTCAGCAATACGCAGAATCAAAACTCAAGCGCAGGGTGCTGACGGAATTCCTATCATCATGATTAACAAATTAATACATCTTATCTTGCCAGTACTAACTAATATTTTTAACCACTCCCTACTCGAGGGAAAATTTCCATCACAATGGAAACGTGCGCTAATACGTTCAATCCCTAAGAAATCTCTCCGATAATAATGATTATAGACCTATTAGCTTTCTACCCACCCTATCTAAAGCTTTAGAGAGACTTGCGCATGAACAAGTAACAGATTTCCTCAACGCAAATCAACTTCTCGACTCCTTTCAATCAGGCTTTCGGAAGTCACATAGCACCACCTCCGCGCTAATTAAAATCACAGACGACGTACGCAGACACATGGATGACAGAAAACTGACTGCACTAGTGTTGCTAGATTTTAGCAAAGCTTTTGACACAGTAGACAAAGACATACTCTTAGCGAAACTCAGCTGTATGCGATTCTCCACACCAGCAATAAAATGGTTCTCCTCATACCTTAGCGACCGTTACCAACAAGTAATCTCAAACGAATCCTCATCTTCCTGGCTGAGAACCAACCAAGGTGTTCCACAGAGCTCAATTTTAGGACCTCCCCTTTTCTCCATATTCATTAATGGCTGCTCCCAAAGGCTAATTCACTGCAAACATCATTTGTACGCGGATGACCTCCAAATCTACTTAGACACCAAACCACATAATTTGTCTCTTGCATTAATGAATATAAATAGCGATCTCGATCACCTACAAGAGTGGAGTGATGACAACTTTCTCAGCATAAACCCATTGAAATCTCAAGCCATTTTAATCGGTTATCCAAAGCTACTAGCCACGATAAATCCCGAGGAATTAGCTCCACTTTCTCTGAATGGCAAAGTCTTACCCTACTGCAAATTCGTAAAAAATCTTGGTATTCTAATAAATGAAACGCTCACCTGGAGTAATCATATTATAAAAGTATGCAAGACGGTAAACTCTTCCTTGCACACTTAAAGGCATCTCATAAATGTGATTCCCTCATCAATAAAAAGACAGCTTGTGACATCATTAATTCTTCCTCACTTTGACTATTGCGATATAGTCTACCAGGACTTATCAAAGGATCTTGCCATTAAACTACAGCACTCTCATAATGCCTGCGTCAGATTTATCTTTAATCTTAAAAAATCTGATCATGTTACAGAATACTTCCGTAGACTCTCATGGCTCAAACTTGAATCCCGAAGAAACCTTCACCTCCTTTCCCTATTGTATCAAATCCTTAAAAATAAAATCCCTCTTTATCTATCTACTGAGTTCGTTACCATTAACACAGTTCATCAACGCAACACCAGAGGATGTGATAAACTTCTGACCCCACTACATAGAACAGAAACATACAACAAATCCTTTACCGTCACTGCATGCAAACTCTGGAATGGCCTTCCATTGGGAATAAAAAACTCCTTATCTCTATACACATTCAAACGTCTATACTACAAATATCTCCTATCCCACCCCACACCTTGAACCACTCTTCCTTTCCAGGTCGCCAAAATCTTAGATTTTTTTAAAAAAAAATTAGTTGTACTTAGGTGAAAATCTCACTGCCATATCAACAGGTTATGTCACCTTCCCTCCCGTTCCCTTCTTCCCTCCCATTCCCTTTTCCCCTCGCGCTCCCTTCCTCACTCCTGTTCCTTCTCCCCTCCTGCTCCCTTCCTCCACCCCTCCCTCTCCGGTTTCCTCCATCTCCCACCTTCCTCACATCTCTCCCTCCTTCCCTTTCCTCCTCCTTACCTCCTCTCCTTCCTCACCCGCTCCATCCTTCCCTTACGTCCAGTTCTCCTCTGCTCCCTCTCCTGTTTCCTCCTACCTTCCTCCTCTCCCACTCCCTACCTCCTCCCCTTCCTTCTCCACTCCCTTTCCCACCCTCCCATCTCTCCCTCCTCTCCCTTCCTCCATCCTATTCCTCCTTCCTACCTCATATCCTTCCTCTCCCGCTCCATCCTTCCCCTCCCTCTCCTGTTTCTGCGTCCCTTCCTCCTCTCCCGCTCCCTACCTCCTCCCCTTCCTCTCCTGTTCCCTCCCTCTCCCACCCTCCCATATCTCCCTCCTCCCCTCCCTTTCCCTCCTTCCCATTCCTCCCACCTCCTCTCCTTCCTCTCCCGCTTCCTATCTCCACCCTCCCTCTCCCACCGTCCTCCCATCTCTCCCTCTCAATCTCCCTACATCCTCCCCTCCCACCACTCTCTCCCTCCTTCCTCTCCCGTTCCCTCCTCACCTCCCTATCTATCTCCTCTCCTCCCTCCTCACCTCTCCCTCCCTTCCTCTCCCACTCTCTACCTCCCCTTCCTCTCCCGCTCCCTCCTTACCTTCTCCATTCCCACTCCCTTCTCACCTCCCTCTCCCACCTCCTCCCCTCCCTCCCCCCTCCCTCTCCCTTTTCCTTCTCCCCTCCCACTCCCTCCTTCCCCTTCCTTTCCCGCTTTCCCTCCTATCCTTCCTCTCCCGCTCCCTCCTCTCCTCTCTTTCCCGCTCCCTACCTCCATCCCTCCTCTGGTTTCCTCGTCCTCCCATCTCTCCCTTCTCCCCTCCCTCCTTCCCCTTCCTCCTGTTCTTCTCCCCTCCCTCTCCTGTTTTATCCTCCCTTCCTCCTCTCCCACTTCTTACCTCCTGCCCTTCCTCACCCGCTCCTTCCCCTCCCTCTCCCATCTTCCAATTTCTCCTCCCTACCTCCTTCCCTTCCTCTCCCACTCCATCCTTCCCCTCCCTCCAGTTGTTGTTCCCTCCCTCTCCTTTTTCTTCCTCTCCCGCTCCCTACCTCCCCCCTTCCTCCCCTCCATCTCCTGCTCCTTCCCCTTCCCTCCATCACCTGCTCCTTTCCTTTCCCTCTCCTGCTCCCTCCTCCACTCCCTCTCCTGTTTCCTTCTCCCCTCCCTTCTTCCCCTTCCTCCACCCTATCTCCGGTTTTGAAATATTTCATGGACTATGGTGTTTGAAAAATTTCATGGACTATATAGCCTTTGAAAGATTTCATGGACAATAGTCTTTGAAAAATTTCAAAGGCATGAGACACATCATTGGAGGACAGCGAGCCTGAAGAACTGAAAGTTCCTGATGAGATTTCAACGGACTGGACGATGAGGAATTCGCTGGAGTGGCTGAGGTCTCGATCAACGAGGCGAAGTCTAGCGACATCTGGGATGAATGGAAGGACCCAGAGCTGGCGGTGCTGGTGGATTCGGAGGACCGGGTAGCGCTAGAGGTTCCGGAGGATCCGGAACGATGGTTTCGGAGGTAGACCAGCAGGAGACGCCAGTGTTTACGGAGGACGGCGGGCAGGTGGCAGAGAAGGAGGCTTTCGAAGCAGCCGAGGAGACTTTGGAGGCAGCTAAGGAGGCTTTGGAAGCAGCCAAGGAGGCGTTATATCTTTGCAGCCTTCTCAAGGAGCTGGGGCACCATTTCATGGCCGACATCATGATTTACGTCCACAATCAGGGGGCGCAGCATCTGGCGAATGATCAGGTTTTCCATTCGCACACGAAGCATATTGATATTAGATATTATTTCATTCGTGAGGCGACAAGTTTGGGTGAAATTAAACTGAAGTATTTGCCAACTGATCATATGATTGCAGATGTTCAAACCAAAGCTTTACCTGGTCAAAACATGTAAAGTGTATGTCTGGTCTAGGAATTCAACTGGTGAATCGTAAGGGTGAAAACCGCGCGTCTTGAGGGGAGGTGTTGAGATGATTCAAATCTGGCAGTTCCAATATGCGGGTTGTATGTTGTTTCCCATAATACTTCCGGTTTTTCGGTTTCCCTTACTTACGTGGTAGTTTTTCCGTCCTACTAGTCTTCCTGTCGCCATCGCTGTGATAGCACGTTTTTCCTTGTCAATCTCTATCGAAGTGAATTCTGTCCATCAGTTAATACTGGACTTATATAATATAATCAACTGAATTCTCATTATCTGTGTAAAGTTTATTTAAACCTTCTTAACTTTGAAAAATTTCATGGCCTATAGCCTTTGAAGAATTTCATGGACTACAGCATTTGAAAAATTCATGGACAATAGCCTATGAAAAATTTCACGGAATACAGCCTTTGAAATATTCATGGACTATATATAGCCTTTGAAAATTTTCATGGACTATAATCTTTGAAAAAGTTCATGGACCTTTGAAATATTCATAACCTTTGAAAAATTTCGTGGACTATAGTAGTTGAAAAATTTCATGGACTAGAACCTTTGAATAATATCATGGGCTATAGTCTTTGAAAAATTTCATGGACTATAGCCTTTGAAATATTTATGGACTATAGCCTTTGAAATATTCATGGACTATATAGACTTTGAAAAATTTCACGGAGTATAGCTTTTGAAAAATTACATGGACTAATGCCTTTTAAAAATTTCATGGAATATAGTCTTTGAAAAATTTCATGGACTATATAGAAATTTTCAAAGACTATAGTCCACGAAATTTTTCAGACTATAGTCCATGAAATTTTTCAGTCTTATGGTCTTTGATATTTTTTATAGTATAGTCCATGAAATTTTTCAAGCCTTTGAAATATCTCACATTATAGTCCATGAAATTTTTCCAAGACTATAGTCTCTGAAATTTTTCAAAGACTATTGTCCTTGAAAATTTTCAGACTATAATCCTTGAATTTTTTTTAAGACTTATAGCCTTTGAAATTTTTCGAAGACTATAGTCCGTGAAATTTTTCAAAACTATAGCCTTTGAAATTTTTCAAAGACGGTCCATGAAATTTTTCAAATACTATCGTCCATGAAATTTTTGAAAGATAGTCTGAAATTTTTCAGACTATAGTCCATGAAATTTTTCAAAGGCTACAGTCCATGAAATTTTTCAAAGGCTATAGTCCATGAAATTTTTCAAAGACTATAGTCTTTGAAAATTTTCAAACACTATAGTCTTCAAAATCTTTCAAAGAATATAGTACATGAAATTTTTCAAAGACTACAGATCCTCAAATTTATTTCAAAGGCTATAGTTTCAGAGTATAGTCCATGAAAATTTTCAAAGGCTATAGTCCATGTTCAAACACTATAGCCTTTGAAATTTTTCAGGGGATAGTAACTGAAATTTTTCAAAGATTATAGTATATGAAATTTTCAAAGACTATAATACTCTTTGACATTTTTCAAAGACTGTAGTCCATGAAATTTTACAAAGACTATTGTCCATGACATTTTTCACAACTATAGCCTTTGAAAATTTTCAATACTATATATAGACTGAAATTTTCAAAGTCCATGGAATTTTTCAAATGCTATAATTTGAAAATTTTCAGTATAATGCATGAAATTTTTCAAAACTATAGCCTTTGAAATTTTTCAAAACTATAGCCTCGAAATTTTCAGATTATAGTCGTTGAAAATTTTCAGACTATAGTCTTTGAAATTTTTCAAAGACTATAGTTAATGAAATTTTCAAAATTATAGCTTATGAAATTTTCTAAGACTATAGTCCATGAAATTTTTAAAACGATAGCCCATATAATTTTTCAAAGACTATAGTCCGTGAAATTTTTCAAAGACTATAGTCCATGAAATTTTTCAAACTATAGTTCATGAAATTTTTCAAAATTATAGCCTTTGAAATATTTCAAAGACTGTAGTCCATGAAATTTTTCAAACACTGTAGTCTTTGAAATTTTTTAAATTCTATGGTTCATGAAATTTTCAAACACTACAGTCTTTGAAATTTTTCAGAGTACAGTCCATGAAATTTTTCAAAGACTATAGTCCATGAAATTTTTCAAAGTCTTATAGTCTTTGAAATTTCTCACAGTATAGTCCATGAAATTTTTCAACGGCTATAGTCCATGAAATTTTTCAGTTGAAAATTTTTAAAAGCTATAGTCCATGAAATTTTTCAGACTATCGTCCATGAAATTTTTGAAAGACTATAGTCCATGACTTTTTTCAAAGACTATAGTCCTTGAAATTTTTCAGACTACAGTCCATGAAATTTATCAAAACTATAGCCTTTGCAATACTACCACCAAAATTCCTTTTATAAAGAAAATTCAATTCATTAAAAGATCCACTGTTCTTTCTTCGAAAATTGCCTGTTAACAGTTTTAAATGCCCTTTTAATTTTAATTTATAATCGTTTCCAAACTTCGGCCATTGTTACGAAATTAATTCGAGGAATAACAATATAAATTTGTAAGCACGTATGGTTTACAAAGAATATAATTTAAGAATGCTTTTTATTTCCAATTTTTCTAAAATCACACTGTTTATACTTAAAAATTTTTATATTTACGTTAATATACTTATTTTCCACAAAACACGCCAATCTCTCCACTTCCTTCCTCTCTCTCTCTAACAATGATAATGGTCGACATAGCAACACCACGTTAAAATGGCGAGATTTCCACAAAATATGCAAATTAAACATTTAACATGGAATATTTCGAACTGTGGGCGATAAAAGATGAACAGAATAAGAAACTTTATAAATTTTTCTTCAAAATGGTTCAAATCCGAAGGTCGTCTGTTAATTTCTTCTAATTTTAATTTCCAAATGAATAGAAGTCTGCATGTCGAAAAATCGCGTTTTACATGTAAAGTAATGGGAAATGGAAATGCCTCTCTTGTAGACAAACCAAGGAATTTTTTCGCGATTTAAATTCATCATTCTCTGAAGAAGTGTTAATCAAGCATCCCTACCAAATTTCCAGTTTCTATCATTATTATTTCTAGAGTTATTAGCGTTTGCATAGCATGACCAACCAACCAATGGACGACGGCTATTATTATATAAAATAATATGGTGGTGGTGTGAAAATGTCATTGTAAACTAATATTGGTTCAGTTACTTTAACATTAGCTTTTGCTTAATAGAGATAAAGGTGGGAACATGCTCTAAGTATTTCCATTTGTCTGGTGCCTTTGAGGTAAAACTTCCTAGAATACAAGCTAATGCTGCAAATATTATTATGTACTGAACTAGTTGGTAAATTTTTATTAGTGATTTTTTGCATCACTTCCTCATTTCAGCTCCAAGGATAATAGGAAGAGAAAGAGGGAGACAAAAAGCCATGCAGAGGTGGTTTCCTCAGTAAAAAATGTATTTCAAAAAAGAAATACTGACATACATGAATTGCAGAAGGAAGTGCTGCAATTACAGGAGGCTGCACAGCTGCAGATAGAGGAGAGGAAGCTTTTGCTAAAAAAGGCAAAATTGGAACTGTGGGAGAAAGAGAAGATATTAACTCTATTGGTTTACCTGTATGGTACGTTGAAAATAAATAATATACACCCTGATATAAAAGCATTCATTGTCCATTTTATTTTTCTATAAAACTTTTAGTTCACTTTAAATAAGCAACTGAAAGAGGTATTTCCAAGAGGTAAGTTATTCAGGGAAAACATGGTTGAAAAATAAATGTCAAATACTTTCCAACAATCATAAGAAAGGAGTCTTCCAGGAGAGCTATTGAAAAATGAATTATGGAATTGAACTTAAATGTTGGATTTTATTCCTACCTGTAGGATTTCCTACTTGTAGTATTTCAGTAACATTGTATCTTCGTCCTCAGTTCTAGAGTTCCGACTGACTTACATTAATGTCCACTACTTCAAACTACCCTTAGCTGTTATACCAAAAACATTTTACACATTTGACTTTTCAATTTTGTGTATATCACTCATATTAAAATCTTCAAGGCAATATTTAAATTTCAATGAAAACCATATTCAAATTTCTATTTTATTTAACTCCCATCCACTTCGTACTTTGTGATGTTATTTAAAAATGAGAATAGCTATATGAACATGTTAAGCTGTTACTATTATTTATTCCAAGTTAAATGTCTCTAGCTTGAAGTATGCTGACCACTGCATCCCTGGTTGAGGTAAATTGAACAACTGAGGTTTAGTATTGAGAATTGACAACTCAAGATTACAGTTTCTGTGGAATTGAGAGTTGACAGTGTAAGAGATTTTTAATATTAGGTGGGATGTAACATTCTTATATTTTATTAAGAAATTGGCAGTTTTTTGCCTCCCTTAGCAGTATTTGGATTATTCAATGTAGGTTCATTCCCTGGAAATCTTAAATATGCAATTGTTTCATTGAGAGGATGAAGGCTTTCACACAGTAGTTTGAAATTATATTTGAATAAATGTAGCAATAGTACTAGTATTAACATTACTAGTATTAACATTAACTCCTTTCTGCATACATGATACAAAATGAAACTGTGTATATCTCACTATCCAGATACATTATAACTTATTTGAGATAATTTTTCCAATGCATTACATTGTGTGTGTTAATTAATGCTGCAAGATGAAACAAAAATTAAGACTGCTCTTGATGATCTGAATATGGTCATTATGCATTAATACTAATGACATCTCATTTATAGCTACCCTTTAAACTCAAGAAAAATGCACGTTTACAATGTGTTTCCGCCATCGCTGCCCACCAGCATCATTTTCACGTGCATGAGGTACCCAAAACTTCATCTCCATTAACTTCTTCAACATTATATCCTTCCTGAAGAGCAAAATTATGCAAAATTGCAGTTGCGATAACTGTCTTAACTGTTTTTCTGATATTGGTTCATAAACCGGTGGAAATGCATGGAAATCTTTTTTTCCACACACCAAATGTCCTCTCAACACTGCACCTCACCTTCCTATGTGCTGTTGTATCGCACTTCAGCATTCGTCACAGGATTTCTGAGTGGCATCAGCAAATACCTTTTACATGGATACCCACTATCGCCCACTTTTACCATATGTTGTCCTTTGAAATAAGTTCACCGCCCACCCAGTGGCGTAGTGAGGGTTTCTGGCGCCCAGGGCAAATAATTTTGCACTCCCAGTAGCAAAGTGATTTACGGAGGTAAGGTAACCCTAATACTAGTGGGATTGTTGTTAGATGAGATTACCGAATACGGTCTCAGTGGTAATAACAGTGTTTAAAAATTTATGATTTTATATATTTGATAAAATTAAACTTAAATGCTTCTGCGAGACTCTGACCACCCTCATGGGCCTTTCAATTTTACCGCAGCATGGATACATTGTCGCTAGTATAGTATGATATGATACTATAGTTAACGACAAACAAACTGTAATAGTGGTACATAAAATAGTTGTACAGAATATGTGTGCTTTTTTATAGAATTTTATTTTTCAGTGTAAAAATTAGAATAGCATTTGGTGAGTTCTTTAACGCCCACCAAAAATCCAAAAACGCCCACTGGTGGGCACTATCGCCCACCTTGAAGACCACTGATGTAAATCAACCACAACTACAAAGGTCATCAGGACATCGAACGAAAGTTATTTCATTTTGTTTTTTTTTAATATCAATATTTCAGTCTATTTAAACATATTCCAACACGTAAATACCTTGACATTCTTGCAAAATCTGCCATTACACCCGGCAATTCATTCTCATTTGGTAATTTTATAATATCTCCTTTCAATGCCCCTATTGCCTGAGTCACATTGCCCACAGCTCAACATACAGTTGACTCGTGAACACCTGCAATGTCTCCAACAACTTGATTATAACTGCCAGTGGCAAAAAAGTGGTGTCAACAACAATTGCTGCATCGGGGTCAATGGATTTCCTCGGTCATCTGGCGGTGAATGAATTTCGTTGCTTATTAGCAATAGCAAATCATGCACCGTTGCTTTATGTACCCTAAACCGCCTTTTAGAATCCTTCTTGTCATATATTTCGAAGGGATTACATCGATCCCGCAGTGTTCTTCTTCTCCTTTCCACCTCTATTAGCTCTTCCAATTGGTATAATTGTGCTAGATGAGCAACTTGAAGGGTTAAATTATCCATTATGAAGAACTCAGTTGTAATTCACACAAAGACGACGTCTAAACTACCTCGAATACCAGTCTCAAATATGGCGTCCAAATAGTGATGTTAAACCGTGGTTTAGACCGTGGCTCAGACAGAAACTCGTTCCTGCAAGTAAATACCGAGGTTTAGACGAGGTTTCCAATGAACGTAGGCTAAACTCCGATCTTGCAATCCACCCTTAATGTTTACTAAAAATTGGTTGCAACTTGCAACCCAAAAGGCATAATGTACATATAGCCTACCGATGCAACGCACTGGGGCTCCCAGCTGAAGAGGGCCCCCAAAAGCCCATGACTTTGGTGGCCTTAGAGGGGCCCACTCCCAAGGAAGTGAAATGAAAGAGAGGTGATGTTAAAGAGATGTTCCTTATCTCCTCACTTCCCAGACGAGCCATCGAAATGTATATGCATCAACGTTTCTTGACAGATATATAGCTAACAAGTTAGGAAAGTGTACAACATATCACAAACCGGTGCATTTCATGCAATGGAGTACAGGTGACTCCCAAGATTCGACAGGGATGCGGTCCTATAAACGTGGTCGAATCTCAAACCGTCGAATGTCAAATCAGCACAAATTAAAACAATTAGAGCAGAAATAACAACGTCTACACTGAAACTAAACCTCCCGTGTTCGGGCAGGCCGAAAATTACTTCGCGTAAACTAGTTTCTAATTCGACCGATCGATCGGCTGGATCGATTCGACCGGTCGAATTCTCAAGTTTGTCGAATCTCGAACAGTTGAATCTTGGGAGTCGCCTGTATTTGAAAGAAATGACATACCTGTATGTAAGGGAAATACCATTTTAAAGTTCTTTTCTTTGTCATAAATAACCCATTTTCTTCCTATTTAAAAATATATCTTGCACACGTAAGGAAATTAAATGTTTGTTTGTGAGATTGTTTATGTTAACAGCAATGAAGAAGTAACCATGCAAGAAAGTTCAACTTGAATTAAGACATTCTTCTTTGACTTTCTTGATAATGGCTACTCTTATGTTAAAAATATATAGGAAAAGAAATACTCTAATTTATTATTTCTACAACTTTTATTTGAAAAATATTTTGATATGATCAATACTTTACAAGATATGACGGAAAGTTTTCTTTTTTACCAGATTGGCTTACATGATTCATTTTGCAATTTTCTCATTATCTTTGATTGTAAGTCCTTAATATCAAATTTCGTGAAAATTCGCTTGGTAGAAGCTGAAAATGAGCATGCAGACGGACAAACCGACGATAATAGGCACGCTGGAAAAGAAATGCGCCTAAAAATAGAAGCATATTTTTCTGTATGATATCACAGTGTGTAATCAAAATCAAAGGTAGACTTTTTACGGATATGGCACATGACATTGAACTGCAAGAAATAAACGGAATTAATTTAGGCCATGTTTTACATTCTGGGAAAACTTGCACAGATATTGCACACCACATAGGACAGGAAATGCGTAAGGCAGTTGTTAATAGTATTATGACTAAACAATCCAAATTTTTGGTTATGATCGATGAATGGACTACTATCAATGGAAAAACCATTCTTGTAATTTGATTGAGGTGTATTGTCTCATTTTATATTGATTTGGCACAATTACAATGTGGTGCAAACTCAAAACTGTTAGACTGCCTGAAAAAGTCTGGATGTACGATGCAATATCTGAAAGAAAATTTAATTTCCTTTGCATCTGATGGTGCATCAGTCATGCTTGGGCAAAAAGCAGGCATTGCAAAATTGTTCCTCGACGATTTTCCAAATGTAACTATTTGGCACTGTGCTAATCACAGACTTGAACTAGCCATGAGTGATGCTGTACATAAAGTTGTGGGATTGAATCATCTACAAATATTTTGTGATAAATTATATTCTCTATACCACAGATCTCCGAAAAATCAGGATGAATTAAAAGCCTCCGCAGAGTCACTTAAATGCCAGTTGCTTAAAATTTGTCGAGCGTTTATTATAAGACGGGTTCCTTCATCTTACAGAACCATTAAAGTTATTTGGGAATCATATGATGCTCTGTGGGAACATTTCAACAATGCAAGTTCTGATATATCTAGATTAAGCTCGGAGAGATCAAAGTATCAAGTTCTAAAGAAGGTTTTAGAATCTTCTGCATTCATTATAAATTTAGGACTGTTGTACAATGTTCTATTGGAGTTCTCTGAACTTTCCCTAGAATTACAAAATCAAAAATGTACTCTGCATAAAGCTCATGAAGAAGCTAATAGAACGTTGATTGTTTTAGAACCTCAGAACGAAATACCAGGCAAGTTCTGTATCAGGGTTCGGCAACAACATTTTTCTCTTGGGTGCCGCTCTTTATCAACATTCATAATCTGTGACCCTTCATGCGTGCCACCCTTAAATTCGTTTTCTCCGTAACGCTTACGAAAAGTTGTTCTTATATTATAAGGAATCCTGAATGTAATGCGGTATCATTGAAATTCAAAATAAAATTAAAATAAAAGTGAAATTATTTTTAAAATACATACTTTTCGTAACTATTCTCTGAAATATTGTGCCACTTAAAATCTCTTCCCGTACCACTCAAAATCCCTACGCGTGCCATAGGTTGCCGACCCCTGATCTAGATCAATGCAAAAGAAGGGGTTGAAAAATGCAATTTAAAAATGTTGTACTTCATGTAGGTAAAGTTCCCACCATCAACAGAAAGCAATGTTTAAGAAGTGTAATAAGTAATATGAAATCAAGGCGACAGCAACAGCGACAACAGTTTTATCTTCAACATTCAACTTTATTTCTGCTACATTTTTTTGTTTTTTAATAATTATATATAGACCAATGAACAGTATTTTAATTGGTATTTTACATAACTTTCCCACATGAAGCGAAGAAATCAAGAAGCAGACAATATGCCATATTGGAATTGGAGGTTGCTCCTGATCGGTGATGCGAAGAAAAATGTTTGCAAAAATCGGACCTGTTCTATTTGTCTTCCATGCAATCAAAAATGCAAAGGAAAATGCGATGACGTTAAAATGGCATGGCATTTTCGTTTGACATGACCACATTTCCTGAATAGCATTTTTCCTAGCATTTATGTTAGCTAATATGCGACCGTGTCAAACAGGCTTAACACATTGAGCCGAGCGTCATCAATAGATGACGCTCGGATTTGCCGAGATCCGAGCGCTATCAATAGATGACGGGCAACTACGCAGTTCCGCTTCGACTTTCAAACCCTCGTCCCCTCCCATTTCTACAGGTATAACTCTCGAACCTTCACAGCGGTCACATTTGAGGCATGCCTTTCATGTGCTATGGGTCGGTTCTCGGTCCGAGTTGTTTTTATTTTTTTGTAACAGTGCATTTTTTAATAGGCGTTTCTGTCGAGGTGTTTTATTTCTCCTTATTTTCCTAACTTTTACTATGTTGTTTTAATATTCCCTTTTTTGTTGATAAAAGCTTTTAATATTTTCTTTAATTTTTGATTTCGGTGATGTTAATAAGTTATCCTCTACAAAAAATTCAGTTATAATAAAATGACCTTGTATGAATACAGATTGTCCATCATAGATGCCCTTGCAAAGGAAACTACTCAGCAGAATTAGTCCGTATTTTGGACTCTCTATAACATCAATAGATTCAGATTTTCCAAAATACTGTGAAAAAAGAAATGATAGGAGGGTCCATAAGAGGTATAGACACGGTTCAAAAAACAAAAGAAAAAGTGCGAATTTCGACAAAAAACGGTTACTTTCAACAAAAAAAAAGTAATTTGCATTCGAATAGGATAAGTAGACTATTAAGAAGGAATATCACAGAAAAAAAAATCCTCGGATTTCAGAAATTCTCGGAAAATACTATTCGGGCTGAAAGTGTTAAAGATAGAGGAATGTCGTTTTTGATTGAAATATTTTGAAGTCCAACCAATCTTTCCTGAGTCATTGTAGACCTCAAAACCAGTTTTAGTTTAGAATATCTTTATTCACCATTATGTTACCGCCAATCTAATTGTCAAAAGAATTTGTAGAACGATAGAAATACAGTAAAAACTCGTTAATTCGAACTTCAAGGGAAGAAAGAAATAAGACTTCGAAGTATCCGGGTTCGAAATATACAAACTTTCATAAGAATCGAACTTTCTTACGATCCGCAACTTGGGCCAAAATATCGCAGTACAGAAACTTATGTATCCGTTCTACAAATCGATTGGTCTCAAAAGTTAATATCATATACACGGCAAATTCAAACAGAACTGAAATGAATACTTAGTTTGTGATTCACAAACACCACGGCGTGTGAAAAATAAGCTCGAGTGAATATCCCGAATTTCCCAGTATGAACATTTCAAGTTAATCTTTTATGCCACATTATGGAAGGAAAGACGTTCAACCGCATGCCGAAAGATTTCCACGTATCTATAGAATCGTGAACTTACTTTCTCTGAGACATCAAACTCATAAGTAATTTATTGTAGAACTGCATTATGAAAACTTAAATTGACCGTCTCATGATGACGCAGTCTAATTATCAGGGGTATAGTGAAATTAATTCTCGGTAAAACAGAATACAGTAAAACCTCACATAGCACGAATTCACAAGACGCGATTTCGCTAAGACGCGGTTTACATTTCACTACCAAACCTCACAATTAATTAATTTCCCGTAACCTACAAATGATAAAAACTTCAAATTAAAACATTTAAAAAAAAACACTGACAAAGTTTACGGAAAAAAGTTGACGCCGAAACAAATAATCGCTGCAGAAAAAAAGTCGCAGCGGAGAAAAAAAAATATTCGACGCCATAAAAAAAGTTTCCACCGAAAAAAATAAAACGTCGCAGAGTAATAATATACGAGGAAAATCAGAAAATTGATCGTTGACAAAAAAAATGTAGCCGGAGAAAAAGGAATTCATCGCAGAAAAAATATTAGCCACCAGAAAATAATATTCGCAATCGGGAAAAATATTAATCATCGGAAAAAATTGAGTCATGAGAAAAAATATTAGCTGCCAGAAAGAAAGATAGCGGCTGAAAACAAAGATGCAGACGAAAAAAAGATAACTTCTGAAAGAAAAGAAATTCGACGCGGAAAAGATATTAACCACTGGAAAGTAATACTAATGAAAATAATATTCGCAATCGGACAAAAATTATCATCAAAAACAATTGAGCCATGGGATAAAACATTAGCTTCCAAAAAAATATTAGCCATTGGAAATTGTTAGCTACCGCAAAAAAAGAGCCGTGGAATAAAATAACCGCAGAGAAAAAAGTAAAGGAAAGTATCGCCATCGAAAAATATTTGAAATCGGTGAAAATATAAAATCTAATAAAATTCTTCACAGGAAAAAAACTGACACATGAAAAAGTTTCGATATCGGAAAAAAAATTGCCATAAGAAAACATTATCCTTCGTAATAAAAATATCGATATCGGAAAAATAATTCTTAACCGGAAAAACAGGTATTACAAAACAATTCTCCTTCGGGAATGAATTCTAAATCGGAAAGAAAACAAAATTGACCATTGGGAAAAAAACGCCTTCGGGAAAAAATTCATCCCTGAAATAACAAAATCACATCAGAAAAAAAAAACATAAAATTACCCATCTAAAAGAAATGTTAGTATGCGAAAAAAACTGCTATCTGAAAAAATTTGCCTCTGTAAAGACAATTGCTTATGTGCGCTACATGTAATTTGTAATCCAATAAAATTTATCAATGATACTGAGATTTCCTATTTTGGCAACTGTGACTGTAATTAACATTTGTTCGTTTGATAAGCTCCATATTTCCGAGAATCCTACATTTCTAATAGTAGGATTGAAGAGATTTATGACGTTGAGAGTTTTAATGTGCGAAATGTTTCATCAATATTGAAAGGAATTTTTTCACATAAGTAGATGACATTGGCTTAAAAACATGTAGCGTAAGCACAAAGCAGTGATATCGCTCTCAATTCAGAAAATGAACAGAGTGAAGAAGAATGCAATGTTCTGAAGATGGCAACCCTATAAGAGGTTTTTCATTATCTTAAAGCTTTGAAGTATTCTTAAATGAAGGATAAAACTTATTTATGTAACAAAGTTGTAGAACTAGGGTCTTCTTTTGATAACATGAGGAGACCTAAAAAAAATGAAACAGCTGAAACGACAATTTTTTCAAGTTAAAAAAAAATTTCATCTTGTTTTTCTATTTTATCGGTTACGCATTTTTTAAATTGTATAATATTCTATCTTAACATTTCTTGAGCTCCCCATTGCATCCAAAACATCAATTTGAGCTGTCAAGTCTGATGCTGATTTTTCAATATTTTTAAATCTTAGCAGAATGTTATAAAGTGCTAATAAATTTATGATTGGTCTGTATATGAAAATTAACTATTGCATACTTATTAAAAGGGACGGTGATAATTGCAATATTTTTTCATTCAGGGAAAATCTCATAAAATATTATATTTCAAAGTAAAATCAACTGAGGAGAAATGGGTAAAATATTTTATTCTGTCAATGTGGAAAACCTGCTAAAGGCAGAAATAGAGCCTAATTCTTGTATGCATTGAAAGCACTGCTGTCTGCATTTATGAAAATTTTTCCTAATATGGGATTATACAGCAAAATTTATACGCCATATCAAAGTTATAAAATATTCTATTATTTCCGTTAAGCAAATTTTCTACTTCTAAACATCTACAATTTCTGATTGTACATGCAAAAATTTATTTTGGAAAAATATATGAAGTTGATTTACATTCCAAAAACTACTGCTTATGTGTGACTCATTAGAACAATACGATACATCACATTGCCACTTGAAACCTTGCAAGATGCAAACATGGCTATCACAACCACCAACCTGATAAATGCAACACATTGAGTGGGAAGCTCATTCATTCTACTTTGTAATAAATTCATTACACTTAGCCCTATTCATTCTTGGTATCACAAAAGAGAACATTTCCATGCAGATCCAGGATGTCAGGTTTGTGTTAGAATGTATGCACAGAATGTCCTGGAAACTCTTGGAGCCATGCCACTGAAACAACAACAGAATCAAAACAGAAATCTTGCACCACAGGATGACAGGCTAACATAGTGATAAAAAATCTTGACATCAACCCCCCAAATATATCATTGTCTTCGATGAATTTATAACGATATAGTATAATTTATCTTATGACTCTACTTCCCTCATCATTGTAATACACGAAACTAGAAATTCTATTCTAAAAGACTCTTCACCATAACACTGGCCTCCTGTGGTCAAGTGCATTACAAGCAAGTTGCAGCAAATCAAGTATGTAAAGAAGCATTGTACTCTATCAATGGAAAAATAATGCAAACAGTATTGAATTATTAGCCAATAATTACTATATCCATCACAGATAAACCAACTGACTGAAGAAAAACTGCTAAGCTCAAAGTTTTAATTCAACTTCTAAAAGGTGATTAACAATCTGAACTACGTAAATTCCATGAAATTTTCCATAAACTATCCTTACTTGAAAATTGACTTCCTTCCTAAAGCATTTTAAACCACAATTATGACAGCAATTCCATTTGATAACAGCATAAATTTGAAACCATGCAGAACATTTTAACTTGGATAAAAGTAATTTTAGACCAATGACTGATTGAACAAAGATTACAAATATAAATTCATCAAAGTTACTATATGAAATTCAGACTCATTTTATAGAAACACTCAAGTGTGTAACAATACATTCTTTCTGATGTTCTCAAAGCAATTGCATGATGGAAGGAAACAACTGCTATTTTGAATAACTTTTCTTTTAACAAGTTATATTCTTATATGCAGGTATATACACTAACTCAGTGGCACAGCAGACACTCCCACATGGTAGGAGGGCCCAGGACCGAAGGAACACTATTTCATGTTTCCGAAACGGTTCAGTTTCGTTCCATCGAGATTTCGTTCCACGACTTTGGTTCCTTTTTCGGTTTGGTTCCTGTGAACCGTTCCTTGAACCGAAACCTATCTGGAACCGTTCCTCTTCAGTGGGTTCGGTTTCGTTTAACAACCCTGGTTGTAACAAGGCCATGTAGGTTCCCAGGGAAGCAAGGCCAGATCCAGGCTTCATCCCTGGGATGGAAAAATTAAACTGTTCTATGTTAATATGTAAATAGGAACTATATAAGATTTTGTGCAACAAAATAAAGTAAAAAGTAACATTTTTTTGCTATTTTATTTTTAGTTAGTTATTAATTTTGTGTTCTGAAATCATGATAAAGGGGTAATTATTCCCTTTACCCCCCTTCCCCTGAATCTACTCTCGTTTGAAAGATTCTATTAGCCTGCCTACTATGAGAATTTATAAATATAGATCAGGGATCAGTAGTAGTCAAAGCGTGGCTCTTTTAATTTAGTTAGCAGCTACTTTAAATATCTATTCAACATTTTTCACTGCAGAATACAGTGACGTAGTGCGAATTGAGATGTTTTGGGGATGACTAAGGGATATGAAATATATCTGAATTGCTTCAGATACAGGTTATGTACTATTCGTAAACATATGAGCACAGAACGTGTTATGCAACTCTTGAAGATTATTGTATGCGACTCCGAGGGTAAGTAAGTTTGACCACCTCTGCTATAGATCTTTTCCTTATATACTTTTCACAGACTAAATATAATTCTCATAAAATGTTCTAGTCATGAGAATGCACAAAGAAATGTAAGACCTAGAAGAGCTAAATATCATAAATGAATCATAGAATGCTTAGAGTAGAATTCCCTTCATCAACAATTACCTGTATTCAAAGAATTAATCTTTCTATATCTAAGAATCAAATCAGAAAGAGAAGTAAAGTACACAAAATTCCTGGGTATGTTTCATTGGCTGGCAGAAGGCTTTTGATAGAGTAAATTGGGTAATGCTGATGAGGATCTTAAAGAATATAGGTGGAGATTGAAAATACAGGAGACTGATCAGGAATCTATACATGAATCAAGTTGTAGTGATAAGTCAGGAGAATGCTAACACCAGCAGAGTAAATATCGGTAGAAGAATGACACAGATGTTGCCTTTTGCCCGATCCTATTCAATGTAAACAGGGTCGATCTTAAGGGTTTGGCAGCTCTATGGCATAAAATGTTTTGCAGAATACTTAATTGTAACAAATTTCGGTATTTTACATGCACACCAGTTTACTTACATACGTGGTATAGAAAAGTTATACATTTATTAACAATTTTATTTTATAAAACCAAATTGTCTAATGGATTTTTACACAAAGATAACATCAATTTTCTTTAGTTTCTTTTAAATGACAGTTTTTCTTGCCATTTTGCTCACAAAGTCTGATATTAATTTAGTATAGTCTAAAGCCTGTTTGACACAGTCACATATTTGCTAGCATATCTTGTTTACAATTCATCGCATCTACCATCAAATTTTCTGTCCAATCAACCATTTTACATGGTCGAATTTCTGATAGCATAAATGTGAGGGAAAGAGAGAGTGAGAAACAAAGTAAAATTGTCAAAGCAGATCCCACTCTAGAGTTGGGATGTGCTTCGTAGAATTCTATCAAGCTCTTGACGGAATCACTACACTACGTCTTTATTGCCATGACGATTTGTATACTATATATATATATTGTAATTTTACTTATAATATTTATATATTTATAAAAATATATATCACTTCTTGTATTTACACAATAGGCATTCTATCCACACACCGTACGATCATCAAACACTAAATGGCTTGCAGTGCTAGTGTTGTATGTGTTGAATTGAATATGCAGCTTTATCTTCAACATTGATCATTATTTAGTTTATGCTTCATTTTTTTGTTTTTTAATAATTATATATAGACCAATGAAAAGTATTTTAATTATTTTACATAACATTTCCACGTGAAGCGAAGAAATCGAGAAGCAGACGATATGCCATATTGGAATTGGAGGTCGCTCCTGATCAGTGACGCGAAGAAAAATGTTCGCAAAACTCGGACCTGTTCTATTTGCCTTCCATGCGATCAAAAATGCAAAGCATTTTTCCTAGCATTTATTTTAGCTAATATGCGACTGTGTCAAATGGGCTTGAAGATAGAGAAATGTTTTTGATTGAAATATTTTGAAGTCCAACCAATCTTTCTTGAGTCATTGTAGACCTCAAAACCAGTTTTAGTGTAGAATATCTTTATTCACCATATGTTACCACCAATCTAATTGTCAAAAGGATTTGTAGTACGATATAAATACAGTAAAAACTCGTTAATTCGAACTTCAAGGGAAGAAAGAAATACGACTTCGAAGTATCCTTTTTAAAGTCGGTGTAGATAGCGTCAACTTGTAAACCATTATTAAGAGATGAGGCTATGTAATGATGATATTCAGCAAGATTAGTAATGGTGGATTGGTTTGGACGAAAACAATGTTGCCTAACTGAAAATTTAGGATTAAAAACAAGCAATTTTATGATGAACTATGGATTCGAATACCTTTGGTAATAGAGATTGTAGTGAAATTGGCCTAAATTCATGACACTTTTTGTCCCATGATTTAAAAACAGGAGTAACAAATGAAAGTTTCCAACTATTAGAATAGACACCTTCAGATAAAATATGGCTAAATAAGTGCCAAATTGGTTGAGTAAGAATGTCACAACACTTTATATAAAAAACTGATGGAATGCCATCAGGACCTGGGGATTAATCCAACTTAAATGCTTTAGTGATTTCTTCTCTAGATATACCCAGAGAACTAAGATGGAATTGAGAATCATCGTCTTGTGATGGCAGTGTAGAAGTAGTTCTTGAGTCTTTATAAACGGAATTGAAAAATTCTGCAAATAAAGTACAGGATTCTTTTGCATTTTTTGAACTCTTATTATTAAAAGTGATAACAGAAGGAATTCGCTTAACTATATTTTTTTTATTCAAGTAACCACAGAAGGCTTTCAGATTGGTGGAAATAGAATTATCTAAATTCGATAAATATTTAGAAAATTTAATTTTTTGAAGGCATTTAAAGGACGAACAAATCGAACTAAATTCAACATAATCACTGAGTAGGCAAGATCTTTTCCACCGCCTGTGGGCTCTTACTTTGGCCTGGTTTAAGCTGATGAGGTCACGATCAAAATAAGACGGGTAGCTATATGACCTTGTTTTAAACTTTGGCACACAATCCTCAATGCATGCAAGCATTAAGGTATAAAATAGATCACAACATTCATTAATATCATCAACCCTCTCAAGCAAGAACCATGGACATTTTGAAATCAAATCACATAGTACTTCAAAGTTTGCAGACTTCCATTTGTAAGAAACAGCAAAAGCTTTAGTTGAACGCTTAATATTAGACATATTCATCAATAAATCAATCCCCATGTGATCAGATTTAACAATGTTCCGAGGATTAACATTGACACATTATCAGGTAAGTTCATGAAAATTAGATCGAGGAAGTTATTGCCAACCGTGGAAAATGGAACTAGTTGCTTTATATTAAAGCTACCGATTAGATCCAAAAGAGAAATAAATTTAAAATGAAGTTAACACACACTGGACGGCAATCAAAAATGCAATTTTCTGGGAAGATAGAAATTTTTGGAGGATTAAGAAATTTTTGTAAATTGAAAACATTTTGGAAATATATTTTTAGGGTGGACGACTCAGAAATTGTACCAAAAACTAATTTAGGGACAGAAGAGGAACCAGGGCCCCTATTGAGCTCCAAATAAAGCACTTGCCTTAGTTACTTCAAATATACAACAAATATTAAGAACAAGAAAAAAACTTACTTGAATGAAATAATTTGCTTTTAGGCTTCAGAAGTCATACATATACATATAAAGTTGTTTACTCACAAAATATTATAATGCAACGGAGACACAGTGAAAACTACGAAATGAGTAGCTGAGAACTTGTTTGGATGAATTACCAAAGAGGGCTAAAATTTCTGTGTACTCATAAATATTCTTTACAGTCATAAGTAACAAAGTTGTAACTACTTCAAAAAATAAAAAATCCCAGAATGTCCATCTTATTCTTCATAAAAAATAATGGTTCACTTTAAACTTTATATGGAGCTCAATAGTGAGGAATCAGGAATGTTTGTTTTCCCAATAGAAGAAGCCAGAGTGTTGGGCTCCTATTAAATGAAAAACATGTCCACATATTAGTTAGTATTTTTATATGATCATGTTACTTAATTTTGCTGAAATTTTCCTAATTTTATTAGTGGTTTACAAATATGAGATATAAATATATTGTTTTCAAATTAAAAAAATTATCTCGGGGTTACAAAGGGAGAGGGGCAAGAAAACCCAAGTTGGAACAAACCATGGAAAGGACAGAGGAAAGACAATAAAGAAGACTCAAGACCGACCAGTGAATGATATTTTGCCACAAAGATTTGCACCCCAAGCAAGAGGAAGAAGATTGCTCGTGTTGTTGTCCATTTAGGTGTATGGAAACCACTTTGCAAGATAGCGAATAGAATAACATTTCCATTCATTTTTACTTTCTCATATACACAGCATTTTCTTGTTTAAGTTGTGCCTATGTAGGAATATATTTTATGCATATTTATTTAGCTAGACAATATAACATGACAACTTCAAATGTTTCGACTATAAAATGTTTTATCAATAATAGCTCCCGAGTTGTGACAATTTATTGAAAATATAAAACAAAAATATTTCAACGTGCAAAATAAATTCAGCCAACAGACCCTACAGAAGAGATTAAACCTGCTCACTAATGATTAAATATTTATTCTTTTATAAATATAACAGTGCGGATTTTTTTAGATGGGATCAACACCAAAGTGCACCCTTATTCTTATGTTAAGCGCCCAAAAATCTTCAAAATGAGAAACCATGACTGAATTTGTGCATTTTTTTGCATGAACTTTGCTGCCAGTCATACAAAGGGTCTAAATGTGTGGGTCACTGAATGATACCTTTGAGTTACATTAGGCTCAACCAAAGGTAACAACGAATGGCTGCTGGACTGAGTGAGATATCGAACAGGACGGAATAGGTATTTTCATGAGAGGCAATCATGTGAATGCCAAATTTAAACTAATTCCAACTCCTAAAACCCTGATTTAAAACTTATGCAATATAAAATCGAATTACACTTTCCTATTTAATCTTTATGATGATAAATTCACAGTTGACCATATTCTATAAAACTCTCTGTAAAGGCTCATTAGCAATGCATTCTTTTCCAAATCTAATCCTCATTGAAAATTTCTCATAATAAACAAAAGAAAGAAATTAAACAATACCATTAATATTGACCACAATAATAATATCATGTACGGTGGATGAAGAAGCACCTAAACACTAGTTCAAACCTGGAGCAAATGTCTTCCTCCAGCATTTGCAATAGTCAACCCATTAAAAATTGGTGCTGCGATCCATGTTGACTTCTATCAAATTTGTTCCCAATCTGTTCATAATAAGGTGACCATATTAGTGAGCAATAATCCAGTGCTGGTCGAACTAAGGAGCAAAATAAAAATTTTATGCCATGTCAAAAAAAAAGGCTCTGGTAAACCTAAGAATAAATCCTAACTTTGCTGTTTTTTAATGACTGAATTAATATAACATTAAAATTTAAATCTGGGATTCATGATAACACCCAAATTATTAAGTTTCTAATTTGTTAAAAATATTATTACCAATATCATAACTATATTCAATAGGATTTTTTTATTTCATGAAATAAAAATTAAGTATTATTATTTACACATCACATGTCCAATTCATTTAGACAGTTATTTATAGAATGGATCTTAAAAATAATTTGAGATTATTTGCATACAGAAAATTTAGCTAGCCTTAGTGAGATTGCAATACCATTGATAAAGATATTGAAAAGAAAGGGACCAAAATGGGAGTCCTGATTTAACTTATATGCATGATCACAAATGTGAAGATAGAGAAGGAGAAAAACTCCCGATCAAGTTCAGAATTTTTCTCCTTCTCTATCTTCACACTTTGCTAAAGTCAGTGTACATAACATCGACTTGAGCTCAATCTCTAAAAGCTTCCAGAATATAAGTTTGGATAAATTTGTAGTTCACAATTGACCAAAACCTGTGTTACTCTTGCACAATGATATTATTAAACAAAAGGCTAAATTTATCCAGTACAATGCTTTCAAAAACTTTCACTGCACTTGACTGATTAAAGATCGGTCTACAGTTTTTTATAACAGACTTGTTTCCAGATTTAAAGATTGGGATAACATTGCTTAATTTTAAATTTATAGGAACCATCCCAGAGGTAAGTGATGATTGAAGAGAATTGTTAGTGGGAAGGCCAAGGAAGAACTACAATATTTCAGAACACGAGGTATTCCATCAGGCCCAGGTCCCTTATTGGCATCAAGTGATTTAAGTTTGTTGGCCACATCGGTGATTGTAATTAGACACGATAAAATATGCACAGTTCTTTCTAGAGTAATAAGGAATATTAGCTACTTTAGGACTATAGACACGAGAAAAATAATTTACAAACAGATTGGATCTTTAGTATTGTCAGAAGTTAGATTGTAAAGAAACATGGACTCAGATAAACTATTTTGCTTTCTTGCAGAGTTCATTATATATTGGACGATTCAGTCATCCTAAGAAATTATTTTCTAATCCGACTCGTTAAAGGCAAGGGACAAAAATTTGCTGTCTGCGATTTTTTCGCGAAGTGTTGTTCAATTTAAAATTATTAAATTGAAAAATCCGCCAGCTCAAAAATTATCCTTTTCTTTCTTAAAGGCCAAAAAATGTCCAGACCCGACCCTCAACTATCATGCGAAATATAATACTTCGTTCCCTGCAAAGTGCACAGAAAAATTAAATACGCATTACCGAGATCCTTGTTGGATCGAGGGCAAGTATAAACAGGGTGAAAGGGTGAAAAATAGTTTCGCTAATCCGACTATTTTCAGGAAACTATGTTTATAAAACCGCACGATAAATTATAAATGGAAAAAATCATAAACCAAAAATTCTAAATGGGTCCCAATCTATGAACGACAACGCCGCCACATTATACAAAATTCCTGTGCTTTGCCTTCCGATCTTGTGATAACGTCACCTCCCTCTCCTACTTTGGGAGAGAGAGATCATGCTGGAACTAATATTATCAATAGAGTTGAATGCTACTGACTCCTATTTTAACATTAATATACATGATAAATATTGCAATAATGGATAATTCCGATTATCGAATAATGGACACTTTAAACTCACAAATTCCTAATATATCTGAAGAACGTAAGATGAAAAAGAGAACTTGTGTCGTCAAGAAATATGTACTATCCCTTAAGCTCTATTAAAACGTGTACATGAAAGTTTGAATTTGGTACTGGAGTAAGGTCACTAAAGTTAAAAGAAAACGAATTACAACTGTCGTATATTTTGATTCAAACCGGAAACTGCTTGGCAAGTCTTACTTCGATTTGATAAGTATTTAACGGAAACAACGACATGAACTTCGAAATTTAGCACTGCTAGCCACCGAACGTTAACCCTAAATAGTGATTCGCATTCATTTTAAGTTTCACGATGATCCCTCAAAATTGTTTCTAGTGCCACCAAAACCACAATTCATTGCAAAAATCGTAAACATAATTCGACTCAAAACACCTTTCGTTCTATTATAAATATTAAAAATAAAGACAAAACATTGAAACTTACCGTCGAGATCCATCGGATTTAGAATATTTTCAATACCACACATCAGCAACAGGAACCGAAAGTCACATTACCTGACATTACCAACTGATAGCCCCGCCAGAAATTAATAGGCGACACTAACGCCAATATTTAGAAGCAATGTTAAAATATTATAAAATTATATTTTTTTACATACCGAGCGATAATCTCTTATTTTATTTATATAATTAACACTTCATATATAATTTGAATTTATAAATACATAATTATAAACAAATTACTATGATAATAATCTCGAAGTATCGATAGTTGACGGTACCAACACCGGAATTTGGTTGATTCAAAATCACAACCAAATCAAGGCTGTCGAAAGGAACAAATGAGTGATATTAAATGGCATTTAAACCATTTTACATTCAGCGCAAAATTCATTTGTTAAAATTTATAAACCCAATTTAGAAGGTATACGATAATATTTTTACAATTAATCTGATTTACATGCAAGCAGTGTATATAGTCCTATTTCGAACTGTATGAAAACACTGCTGGGAAGGAAACCGAGGTCTCATAATATTGATAAGCGAAAAACATCATACTGTTATGATATTGCTAGATCAGCGCAAGGTTGATCAGTCAAGGTAAAACTTTGAACAGCGTTTTAAAACAAGCACAGTTGAACACTGAATTTATGACACCCTAGTCCTTGATTTCAATTCAATATCCATCATAAGCCAATAAATTACCTGTATTATAACTAAATCGTGTAGGAAATTAGCATTAACTCAAATTATAGACAGACACATGTACTATCTAGAGATATGTATTGCTGTGACCTATCTAGTTTCACAATTTGCTCTGAGGGTATAAGTTGTTGATTCATTTGTTCAAAGTTAAAACATAAACACCCTCTAACTCTGCACTGTGCATTTTTTATTCTTATTCATTCGTACTTACCTTGTCATTCATCAGCATTTTTAAAGTTTTCTTTATAAACTGGAAATAGGTTCTAATGGCTTTATAAAAAAAATGAATAAAAAAAGGTATAATTGTTTAAAAAGTAAAGTTATTCCCCTTTTGAAAGAAAGACTGATGGCAATACATTATCAATCGCAAAAAAGATATCAATTAACATTAAAAACAGTAATCTATGGTTTCCATTCAATTTCCAATCTTCATATAAAAAGTATAATTCTTTCTCAACCTTTATTAGGAGTTCGTACTGATGAGTCTATTTTAGTCCATGGGAACTCAATGACATTCTTATATAGGTGAGCCATAGAACCACTTGACTTGATGGGAAATAATTTTAAAAAGCAAACATATAAACCTCACCACTAGGCTTGCCAACCTCCGGCTTTCGGACCGGAGATGTCATCGCCATAATCTCCGGATATCACAAATCTCCGGTTCAATTTCAATTGCAGCGGAAAGCCCTTTTTATCCCTTTTAAAAATAAATTATTCGAATTACGATAGTCTACCACATTAATTTCCATTATTTTTTTATACAAAAAACTGAAATTGATGCTCTTACAATTTTGCTTTTAAGCGATATTTAAAAAATAAACGATTTTTAATCATGTCCTAAAATCATGAGTGCCTTTCAGAATATTGAATATATTTATCAAGACATTTAATTCATCTTGGGTTTCTTCTAAAGTATCCAGATTTCAAGCCAACTCCGGTTGATGAATATCTTAAAGTAGGCAACCCGTAACAACTTCTCCGGTTCATGATGATCTAAAAGTTGGCAATCCTACTCACCAGTGATTTACGTGCTTTTATTATTGGGCAAAATTAGCCTGCAGCAGCTGATCCCAATTCACCAAATTCTTGCCACATGTAATTACTTATCCTGAAAATTGGGTTTCTCTAGATTGAAGTTTCAGAGAGGTTGTCTGCACAGTTGTACAGACAGACACACAAAATGAATAGATAAGATTTTTAAAAAATCGCTAAAAGCAGAGGATTGAATTGTGGTCTAACAGAATGTATTGATATTAGTTCATGAATGAGTCTAATAAACATTACCTTGTTTGATATACCGTATCTGCCCGAATAGAAGCCGACCCCCAAAAATTTTGTTTTTTGGCAAAAACGTAAAATTTTATAGACTTTATGCTGAAGGGTTCCGGGCATTCATGCACGGCTTAGAATACATTATTCAAGATCGAAGAAATGTGCGGGAAATGGTTTAGTTGCTGACATTTTGGAAAATTACTCCAATTAATAATTTTGCATCGTTGAATAATGTTCCACATTCAGTGACAATAATTTCATTCATCTTCATTTTCACAAAGGTCAAATATAGTAACAGCGATCTCGCCAAGATAATTTTTCATCCACGTCTTTCCAATGAAATTAGCATATACATTGCCTTAAGAAACTGCATTTTTATAATTATACACGTTTCATGTAAAGATTTACCGAAATTCGAACAGTTGAGCATTCAAAGCCGTCAATTGTGTAACCATCAATTTACGCAAGTGATCTTGCCAAGATATTTTTATATATATTCATCATAGGTCAAATATTTACTTTATGAAAAATATAGTACTATCATTTGAACGCGAAGGCAACGACAGACTTCGAGATTTAACCATAACCCAAATTTTCCTCGGACTCGCATTTAAGCCGAGGGGTGATTTTTTCATGATAGATTTTGACAAAATACACTGACTTGTATTCAGGCAGATAAGGTAATTTCCTACTTTTGAAACCGCTGTATGCAAAATATATCACTCAGGCCTGTGGCATCTCATCATTAAAACTCTTAACCATGGTTGGGCCTTTTACACATGGCAGGCATCATTGGTAATTGTGAAAACTTCGGCATGATGCATTCAAAGTAGTTACTAATGCTTTGATAGATCGGATTAGTTTAAATTGGAAGCCACCATTTGGAGGTACATACCATATGCAGGGAAAACGATGTCTAAATTACGGTTTTAGGATTAAAAATTTCAAAATAAAATTTTATTATGATAATTTTACCAAAACTGTGTTAAATTTTATGGATGGCTTTTCCATCATGCCTTTGCAAGTCGCATAAAATGCTCTCAGGGACCACACATGACCCACCTCTAAACTACAGATATAATATACAGGCGACTCCGAGATTCGACAGGGATGTGTTACTGAAAACGTGGTTGAATCTCGAACCGTCAAATCAGCACAAAGTCAAACAATTAGAGCAGGGCGGACCGAAAATTACTTCGCGTCAACTAGTTTCTAATTCGACCAGTCGATTGGCTGGGTCGATTCAACAGGTCGAATTCTCGAGTTGGTTGAATCTCGAATCTTGGGAGTCGCCTGTACTTTATGATTTAATGTTCAAAGTAATAATAGTTTCAAGTAATGTAAGGCAATATTAACATACAAAGTGAATGATATTGCTACCTTGGAGTATCCAAATAGTTCAACTTTACCAATGAATTTATAGCTAAGCTTAGATTCTTTACTAACTACTACAATTTAACAACTGATTTCTCAGTGTATTACATGAGTACTAATTTAGATTAGAACTGCCCATGTTATCAAAGTACGACCCAAAAGCATTGGTTAGCACAATTTTTGTAATATTGCTATGCAATACATATTGCACACGTTAAAATCACCACTACTGTAAAACTTCTTAAATTAACAAATGAAATATTTCAATTCATTACCTTAGCACTGACGAAACAAGAACATTTTGCATAATTGCATGAGGAAGAGTTGTCTGTTACCCAAGTAGAAAAGTCCATTTGGTTTTGCATTATTCTCTTTGGCAGTTAATCATTCTAGTCATTACTGCAGAAAAATGTTTTTTAGGCCAAATACACAAGAAACCTGCAGATATAATTAAATTATGCATAGGATTGAAATACAGAGAACAATGTAAATTCTTAGTTAGTATCCAAAAATTGTAGCAAATATCTATCATTATGGCATGCCATTTTCAGATATTTGTTGCAAATTTTAACTATAGAGTTCAGTTAATTAATCTTTAAAAGCCAAATAATTATGCAACTATTTACACATAACCCACCCATGCTAGGTACTCATTGTTTTTTGGTCTGTAAAGAATGCTGATTAAACTTCTTTTACATAAACCCAAGTTATCACATTGCTTTCAGAATAAATGGCACTTCTATTTTCATTTAAGCATGTGTTAATTAACCAGACTCATTTTGTTTTTCAATGATGGAGATAAAATCTCCTGATAGAAAATGTAAATTGAATACTGTGGCCTTGCTTCTGTTATCAAACCATTCAGGCATCGTTTCTCACTGTAAGATGTTCTTCAGGACAGGGTGAGATAGCAGCAAGGCATTAAAGGAAGCACAGTTGACACCGTGATTGGAAAGATACTGGGATGTCAAAGACAAAGTAGTACTCTTCTTCAGCAATGAGCAAAAACCAAATCCCTAGTTGTTTTGATTATGTGTTTAGATACTAAGTGGCCACCAAAACATTTTGTCATCCATTCCCACTACGAATCTCTAATAATGGATTAATGCCTGTCCATGACCTAGCAAGACCAATTTCTCACTTTCTGTTAATGTTAGCAAAAATATGGTTGGAACATATTGAAAGTGCTTGTGCTCCCTATCGTTTTGTGTTATAAAAAGCCTGCGCATAATATTTGCAAGAAAAGTGCCTCATGGAGAGTTGCTTAAAGTCTATCTTCAATGCTGACATGTCAACAGAAAAATCCAATAAATTGTTTACAAATGAATGCTGCAGTCAATTTATATTAGGAGCAAAGAAGTTTTCACCAAACCGGCAGGATGCAATACTGCCAGGCCTAGTTTCCACATATTTTCTAATTAGTGATATATCACTAATAAAATTACTAGCTTTCCATTTTCTTGTAATTCAATGAGTAATACTCAAGTTTTGTTTTGTATATCATCATACATTCTTTACATTCCAAATAGGTGATTCATCACTTGAAAGTTAAAAGAATCACATACAAAATAAAGTGAAACAAATTGCTCTGCCTTTGCTTATTCAAAAGACTGAAATAATCTTAATCAATTTGAGGACAGATGAGAGATGACTATTTCTTTAACTAGCAATTTTTTTATTTCTGTTGTCTCATGATGGAGAATACTTATAATTGCCTGGGTATGTCTTTGAAATAAGATAGGAATCTTCTAGGCACTAACATTCTCATGCTTGCTCAGTTAATCATTCAACTAATCTCAAAGTAATAAGTTTTGCAAGAATATTAAATATTTTGACAACTACCATCAGCTGATGTACAATGAAGTCAGTCTTGCAGTTAATGTTTATATTGTTTCAGAGAGCTAATGAGAAATTCAATTGTGTATATGGAATTAGTCTTCTCTCTAATCATAACAATTCCTTTGTATTTAACTATACGCTTTCTTGTCTATTAATTTTCAAATATTTATACACATATCATGTTTCTGATATGGATGGGATGAGTTATCAAATACAAAATGTGACTTTAATTAGTAAAATGGATAATTGACTTCAAGGTCTTTGCAATTTTGTCATAAAGCATTTAAAGCTTGCTTTCGCACCTGAAAGAAATACCAAATAATCACTCATTTTTATAGTCTCAATAGAATACTTCCTCTTTCTCCAACTATTACACTTATAGATTATAATGATTGGGACAAAGGTAGGAAATAAGTGTAATGGATTCAAATGATCTTTTGCTAACCTATTTTTGTTTTCCAATGTTTGAATAATGCTGAATAAAAAAAACATTAAGGCCCAAGGTTTTAATCTGGAATTCCTTGGAATAATTAACCAAGATGTTACAAAAATGCTTATCCAAATTAACGATTGGACTTAGCTACACGCTCCAATTCATCTTTCTTCTTGATTGCATAGGAGTTAGATGAGCCTTTTGCTGCATTTATAAGCTCATCAGCAAGGCATTCAGCAATGGTTTTAATATTCCTGAATGCTGCTTCTCTGGCTCCCGTGCAAAGCAACCAGATGGCCTGAAAGAAACAATTTTAATTGTAAAACCAACACATCAGCCCATAATTAACTAATTTCCAGTGTGCCAATAAATTACAGAATATCTTCATTGCAACACAACTATTTTTTTCAAGATCTTGAGAGTAACAGACAACACTTCAGTTTAAAGTTATCATCAAATGTAATACAGATTTTGAGTTGCAACAAACATCAGCATTAAACATTTTTATAATACAAAATTTAAAATTCCTGCATAATCTAAAAAATGCATTCAATTGCTGAACTGGTAGGGACAAAAAATAAGAACCATTTGAGAAATCCAACCATTCAAATAGATCTAACAAGAGCATCAGTATAAAAAATACCAAAGTAACTAATAAGTTCTATTTTTTTACTGTCAGATAAATGAAATTTATACATTTAGATCAGTGCCCAAGGTGATTTTCAAATTCCTTAAAGACTTTGCCTGAGTATCGTGTACCTCCAACTGAGAAATCATGTCCGTTGGTAATTAAAAGACTGGGAAAATCAAATGCGCATTTCAGCTACAAACCACCCAATTTTCCAATGAGATTCTTGCCATAATAAAAACTCAATCATTCTTTGAATATTTCACTTGTGACAATCTATCTAGATTACTTTTATTGCAGATGACATTTGAACCCTTGGTACTTAACACTAGAATGCCCGGTGGAGTCATTTTGACTCCTTCAGGAAGTTTCTGTTATCGTTACTTCTCTTATGCGAAGTGTAGGAAAAAAACCTCGTGACTTTTAATCATTTTCAAGGCCAAACACGCTGAAAAAATATTGAGTGCGAGCAATGATGTTTTGGTGACATATTTCATGATTTACCTTTAATGCCCGAGGGAGTCATTTTGACTCCTTGCTTAGTCTTAGGTGTTTATAAGGGCAATACTCATGCGAACGCTAAGATTTTAGTTTGTTTTTTGATTTTATGCTTGTATGTGATCGCCTACAGTGCATTCCTGACCTTCCCCCTATGCTCCTCTCCTCCCCTTACTCTCTAGTATAAACGTAGCCTTAGCCGCAGCTGGAGATTCAATGGTGAGTCAACGCTCGACTTGCCACGACCTGTCGGTACGCAAGCAGCTCTCTCAAGCCATTATGGTAGATATGGCGCGTCGAAGGAATCTCACTAAGGAAGAAATTATCGCAACATTGAGTGATATCCCTGAGGATGTATCAGAATACGACGATGAAGACGTGTTGGACTGTGACAAGGATTTCGTTCCCGTGGAAGCAGACTCCTCGTCACCACAGTCATCGAGAGATGAAACTGCCGGAACAAAGCACACACTTCAAACATGATGAAGAATCGTCTTCGGAGGTCAACAAGCACCAGCCTCCAGGAGGCCGTGGATGGGCTCGGGGATTGAGGGGATGTCGTCCAGCTCATCCACTTCGCCACGGTCATTGGTTACCAGCTGATGGGGATGATGCAAACTTGGTCGCACTGAACACTATGGGAGCTGATGGGCACAGGTGAGCACACTCCAGGTAGGCGGTCTCATCAAAACGTTACGAGGGAAGTTCCTGGGCCTACAGGGCATGCGAAGAGAAATATTGTTGCTGGTAGCCACGCCAGTGCATGGCGCTTGCTCATGGACAAATTTATACTTGAGCACATCAGGAAGTGCACTGTTAATGAAGTCCACAGGCATATGGGGAGCAATGCCTTCAGGTTGACTATAGATGAGCTAGAGGCTTTTATTTCTGTCATGTACGCACGTGGAGTGGCAGGAGATCTTTGGGATGTACCTTTGTGCAAAAAGGCAATGTCAAGAAAACGCTTCTGTGAGATATTGGGATTCCTGCACTTTGATGAGAAAGCTAACCGCTCTGAAAGGCTGAAAACAGATAAATTTGCCTTATTCTCTACAGTTTGGAATACGTTTATTTACAACTGCATCTTGTTTTTTAGACCTGGGGCATTCATTACAGTTGATGAACAGCTCTTCCGAGTGAGGCAAGGTGCCCTTTTACGCAGTTTATGTCATCAAAGCCTGACAAGTATGGTCAGAAATATTGGTTTGCTGTCGACAAAGACAGCAAATACGTTATCAATGGATTTCCTTATATAGGAAAGGATGAAACCCGTCCCAGTGATGAACGTTTGTCTGATCACGTGGTCATGCGATTGATGGAACCCTATCTTGGCAAATGGAGAAACGCGACCACGGATAATATCTTTACCTCTGTTTATCTCACCAAGAAACTGAGAGGTAAGGGCACTAGCCTCGTGGGAACAGTAAATAAAATTAGTAGAGAAGTTCCTGTTGCCATCAAAACTATGAGAACAGGGCTGTATTCAACAAAAGTATACAAGCATGATGAGATGACACTTACTGTTTATCAAGGAAAAGCAAGTAAGAATGTGGTTCTTCTAAGCACGCTGCATCCAAATGCTCACATCTCAGAAAATCTCAAGAAAACACCTGAAACTGTCAAATGCTACAATGAAACCAAGTGCGATGTGGACATCGTCAACCAAATGGTGAAAAAGTATTCCACCAGGACAAGCTCTAGGAGATGACCTGTTCACTCTTTCCAAAATACTCTGGATCTGGCAGCCATAAATGCTTGGGTATTATACAAGGAAATCACAGGAGAGAAAATTAGCCGATGGGAGTTTCTCCAGAATTTGGCAACAGAGCTGGCACAGCCAGATATGGAGTCAAGAGGTCTTGTACCTCCTGATCCATCAGAAGAGGAAGAAACAGAAAATGCTAGCATGAGCACAAGTAAATACTGTCAGGTAAAGAAAAATTGCAAGAAAAATTGCACCGTTGGAGTTTGCAGGCAATGTAGAAAGGCGGTTTGCGGAACATGCAGCACTAAGGTACACTACATATGTAGGTGTGCAGATGATTAGACATACGTAGATTCTCAGCTTAAAAATTATTGTGTATTAGTTACTGCTTTGAGTATATTTACAATTGTTTGAGACATTATTTGTAATAGAAAAAAGTAACGTCCGTTTTTAGACAATTAATGCTAATAAAGTGTTTACAGCATTGTACACTTTGATATGACTGTGAGTTCCAAATTATGCCCACAATATATCCAAATATCATGTTTGTGATCATAAATGACATGCAAGAGCATAAGACAAAAAATTACAGCCATAATGGGCTTTAAAATTTCAAAATAAAGAAGAAAATTCACAAGGAAACAAAATGGCTCCCTCGGGCATCCAAGAGAGGTCGCCAGTGCCAGGCATCCTAGTGTTAGTGGCTTGCACTACCTAGTTCAACATTTAGCTGCTAGATGCACTTCTTATGTGCAACGTTCTGCCTCCCAAGAACTTCATATTTTGGCCATTACGTGGCAGTGTGCATTAGTCACTCAGATGCAATGTTTCTTCCATTCTCATTCCAGGTGGAATGGCATTTTCCCAAGTTTACGTGACACTGGGTTTTTCACTACTCTTGTTATTTGTGAAGGAAAATTGGTGACTAAAGCTCAATATACCCCCACTGACAGTTGCGACGCAAATGGAGCCTATTTAGCTTGCAAACTGTGACTGAGGGATAGGTTTCATTTCAGGCACCCGTCATACCTTTCATGCAAAACGTAATTGTGACGGTGCTAACGTCACACACCAGGGTTTCAAAAGAATGGTTGGGTTGTGGTGCTCTCTGGACTCAGGAATATCACATTCAGCAATAAATGAGAACAGAAGAAACATCGCATCTGATTGACTAATGCATACAGTCACGTAATGGCCAAAATATGAAGTACTTGGCATGCAAAATGGCGTGCATAAGAAGTGCCATCTAGTGGCTTAACTCTGAACTAGGTAGTGTGAGCCGGACACACCAAACTCTTTTTAAACCAAAGGTCTCCATCTCATGCATGGGCTGCATGATGGCACTGCACTAAGACATTCCGTTACACTGACGTATATCTAAATATGACAGATTTATAGGGTTTTCAGACAAATTCTAAATTATGCTACAACTTATGACAACCAGAAACAAATACCTGGTTAACTCTTCTAAGAGGTGAAACATCCACAGCTTGTCGTCTGACAGTACCAGCCCTTCCAATACGCGTTGAGTCTTCACGGGGGCCAGAATTGATGATTGCAGAAACTAAGACTTGAAGTGGATTCTAAAAAGAATAAAGGTAACCTGAAATCGTTAAGTTAGTGGCTTTTTTCTATAACTAATCCATTCAAAATATTTACAAGAAAACAAAATAATGAATATGAAATGCTAGTTGCATTTCCTCCACTGCTTTCCTGTATTGCAGGTTATATGATAATTTCACCAGCAGAACCACAGCATTCCACAGTCAGGGAGTAATGTTAACTCTTCAACAAAATTTACATTCATTATAAATTAAATCCTTTCACGTGATTAATGCTGAAGTCATAAAAGGAAACAAAAAGTTGTCTAATCTATAAATCTTTAACATCCACATGCTGGTAATCTGTTACAGTAGCAATAATAAATACACAAGCTCTGTGGTTCAAAACTCAAACTGCAGAAAAAGCCAATACATTAAAAAATATATTTGTAAACACATTAACTCATTCATAGATGAGAAATTAACTTATGTTAGGGAAGCTTAAGAATGTGAAAGGTAGTCATAGCAATTTTTCAATGCTAAATATCTGATTTTCAGAGATTATGGTCAAGATGTGATAAGTATGCTTTTCACCTGTGGATTTAAATTTATTTGCTTTTGGTGATAAAGAGCATCAACATTTTATGAAACAAAAAAAATCCATTGCATGAACTTGTTGTTCACAGTAACAAATGCAGCACACTAAAATACGCAAGTAAAACAAATGTTGCCCATGTAGAAACTGGTAGATTTCCTAAAAATTCTGCTTATTGGCAGGAATTAGGGTAAATTATCCTTCCCATAAGATACTTTTTCTCCAGTAGAAAACTTGCAAGTACAAAAGCTGGAAAATATGAGACATACAGTAATGTCTCAATTTTGCATTGAAATCCAATTACACAATAGACAATCCAGCTCACTACTCAAACCAAGACAAAAAATTTTCTTTTAACATTACAAACATAACAATATGCTTCTTAAAACGCAAACTATTAGTAATTTCAGGAAATGGAGTTTACTTTCAACTTATTGTAATAGTGCAAGAAAGTCAAGATTCCAGTATTACAAGTTTTTTCTTCCTAAATCAATTGAATTGATAATCATGCTGAAACAGCCATTTCATATCCTCTTTATATACGAGTACTGTCTCAATTTCAAAACAATTACAGTACACTGCCAGATCCATATCACACCACAATAAACCATTTGGCAAACAATCTTTCCCTTTATAAATGTAGTTCTCCTTAAACAAGTATGAGAGGACTTATACCAACTCCCTCAAATAATTTCACTGATTACAACCCTTTAACGGAAAATGGCTAACTTCCCAATTCTTCTAAGTATCCAACAGTTTCAAATGTATTGAGTCACTGTTTTACTAACTCGATAAAAAAAACCACAGGAGCTTGCTAATTTAACATGATATCTTCACCTATTACTAAATTAGAATGGAAATAACTTATCACTTCAAAAATTAATCTCTAAACCAAATATTACTACAAAAAATCTGCACGCATATACATATTAATTTTTAAAAAAGGGTGCCTTACCTCTGCTGTCAGTAAATGGATGATCTCAAAGGCATGCTTCACTATGCGAACAGCCATTAGTTTTTTTCCATTGTTCCGCCCGTGCATCATAAGTGAATTTGTTAGCCGCTCGACAATTGGACACTGAGCTTTCCTAAATCTTTTGGCAGCATAACGACCAGCAGAATGTGGTAGATATTTAGCATTCTTTTCCTTTACGGCGATATAGTCCTGATAAAAAAGAAAATAAACCAAGTTGTAAAATTAAACGATTAATGCTCCATTCTTAATCAATTAATGATCCGAATTTGTGAACTGCTCCAAAGGTAACTGGTATCCAAAGCCAGTACATGGGAATTTTATCAACAGAGATATCCGTTGGCTATTTCCAAATGTCAGGTATTTGTGAACGTAGTGAATCTCTTCAATAACATTTTTAAACAAACATTTGTGCCTGGCGTCATTAAATGCATCAAAAATTATATTTTCGCAATGTTAATACCATTTGACCAGTATCACATCTTTAAGAATATATTGTTTCTAAAATGTATTGACAAATAATACCCATAAGTCGATAATTATTTTGTATTACGCACATGCAAAGACATATCCGCAACTTCGACGTCATCACAACTCCATCGCCCGAAAAGCTTTATTTCTGGTAGTTCTGCTGGCTGGGCCACAGGCATGAGAAGCGGAGTTTCCACCTCTATCGGCTCGGCTTCCTGATCCATTTCAAAAGTCTCCTCTGCCATTGTCTAATAAATGAATCAAAATATTTTTACCACCAAATATGATAAAGAAATGAAACCTTAACATTTATATGAAGTAGCTTCCTTCGTACAAAACACGTACTACGAACTCGAAACACGTGTTACACGTATCAGAGACATAACAATACTTTCATGGTAGCAATTATTACAGAGGGATTTTATAATTGTTATTGATACAAAAAAATTAAATAAATAATCTCAGAAACATACATACTAAAAAAATATAACAAACACTTACTCGGCCGTAGTTGAACCCTCCTTCGTGGTAAAACTTTGCCGGAAGAGGGTTTACAAATGTGCAACCAAGGATGATACGCCACCTACCACTTCCGCTTTTCATTGGCAACTATGATTTCGTTTCGCATTTGAAATTTTTTACAGATATTTAACTTCAGTTCAAAATTAAACAGGTTGATTCCTATATATTCTTCTATAATCAAATTTTAGCGCAAAACGTTTTCTTTACGGAATAAGAATTCTTTAATCACAGAGGTTATCATTCTAAAATAGTTCATGAACGTCATCAAGGTTATCAGCTGATAGTTTAATCCGTATGTTTTGATACAATTTTCTCAAACGATCTGACCTTCAGCTCTGTTATACCCCCTTCGCATTTGTATTATTATTTCTTTCTAAAACGAATATTTGCAAATTCTAGCAATTGAGTATTGCCAATTAAAATTTTAATGTAATCGTTTGGCCGTCGTCTATCAGTGGTACAAAAACTTAACATTCTAAGAAAAAGCTTGCCGAAGAATATTGTTACCCAACATTCTATCACGCTACAGCGATGGCTGCATTCATAAGGAGATTTTCTTCTACAAGGCATGTAATTAATGTCTGTAAAACTATAAACCCCACAGTTCAAGCAAGATCTATGTCACAATATTATCCTATTAATGAGGAAATTTTTGGTCTCACAGCGGAACAGCAGCAGGTAATTTAAAAAGTACGAAAATCGGTCTTGATGGGATATCAAAATTGCGCTTACTATTTTAAGTTTTTCGACAGCTTCGGCAAACTGTGTTCAATTTTGCTCAGAAAGAATTGGCTCCCTTTGCTGCTGAAATGGACAAGAAGAACGAGTTCAGCAATCTGAGGGTAATCGCATAGTTGTACATTCCTTCTTTTGAAGTACAATGGAATCTTAAATGAAACTTGCATTATGTCTTTTCCAGCCATTTTGGAAGAAAATGGGTGATTTAGGTCTCTTGGGAATAACCATTTCGAGCAAATATGGAGGGACCGATGGCTCCTATTTAGATCACGTTATTATAATGGAAGAGATATCGAGAGCATGTGCTGCTATTGGCCTGAGTTATGGAGCCCATTCTAATCTTTGCATAAATCAGATTCATCGAAATGGAAATGAAGAGCAAAAGTCGAAATATTTGCCAAAGGTAAAAATTACAGTAGAACTCGGTTATAACGGCATTCGAGGGACTGGAAATTTATTGTCGTTATAACCGAGGTGCATAGGAACATAGAATAACTTTCCAATTTCTAAATTTTATATTATGATCTAATAAGTATATTATATTATGACATAGTACATTAAATTATGGTATAATAAGTACATTAAACAAAAATATTTATAATGATAAGTAAAATAATCTGATCTCAGACTTCTGTAGACCACCGAATCGTCTATCAGTGTTAATCTCACTCTGCAAGGTTATTTATTTGCTTAGAATTAACCTGCGGCACAAATTCGAGATATTTTGTACCAAATGTGTCTAATGTAAGAGTGCATTTTGCTCACTATGTAGGACGATATTTAGAGGTAAATTTTTCTTGGGGGGGGGGGGGGGGGGGGGGGCTAATTATTCCCCTGTATCCGCCATTGCCTTCCAGCCACTGTTCCTTGGGGGTCTTTTTGGGATCATCCAATTTATTGACGCTTAACAACCGGGCCACAGAGCTTCAAAAATAATTTTAAAATGGCTCGTGCAAACCACACTGAGTAAAGAGTTTCCCTGTTGGATCTCTCCTCACCCAGGTGGTCAATAGGCTGCTTTTGGTCCTTCAATGTATTGGCGATCAACAAAAATTAATAAAACCTGGATCATGTAATGACATTTGTATAATATTAGTTTTCTTCTCACTCTCACATACAAAAATGTGTTGCACCAACCCTGTACTTATGCATACAAATATTTGTTACTTACTAACTTCCATTGTCACTATAAATGAGTGCGTTAATAACTGAGATGAATATACAGCCATCCCTCACTTAACGAACATTCCGTTACCGAATTTTTGCTATAACGAAGGTTTTTATTTGATATTACTTTCGAATATAACAAAGGCGAAGATATTTCAATGTCGCACGCGGCACACTACTAACCCTGCAACACACTTTCTTTCGCAGTGTTTGTTTGTTCTCACATGTTGTGTTCATCTCGCGTGTAAATAAAGTTATTATTATTTTCATAACCCCAATATATCATGGCATCAAAACGACCAAGCTCAACATCTTTACCTAATCCTACGAAGAAGAGAAAGGCGTTAATGATAGAAATGAAGCTAGAAATTGTCAAGAGAAAGGAAAGAGGAGAGAAGACATCTGTAATTGCCAGTACATTTGGAATGGTTGAATCGACGATTGCTACTATTGTGAAGAATAAAGAAGCTATCAAAAAGAGTGCCCAAAGGTCAGTGAGCGTTGGTGCTTGTCACTTTATTACAAGAAAACGAAATGCCATGTTGGAAGAGATGGAGAAGGTTTTAAACATTTGGATTGAAGATCAAAATGCCTGCAATTGCCCTCTCTCTGGTTCTGTCATTCAAGAGCAGGCAAGACTTATTTGAAGTGATCTTAAAAAGTTCCATCATTCCCCAAGTTTAACTTTCCCTGGTCCAATCCGAAGCCGTAGTTCCATTTCCTATCGCAGATGGCGCTCGCATCCCTCCTCGGTTAACTCTAAAGAACCATTTTTTAAATAATCTTTTGCTATCAAATGTTTTAAGCTACAAATGTAGGCTATGAGTAGGTGGAGGGCAGACGAAATCGTTCATCACTGCTATTGTTGGAACCATTGAATTAGAACCTTGAGCCTTAATGTAACTAAATGTATCATATTATATTACTTAAAACACTGGCAAAAATTAAACAACTTTTATTTCATGCAAATCTTCCTTTATTGTGCTCTAATTACTGTGCAATATTACGTATTGAAAATTGAATGATATAAGAAATGCAAAGATTTGTCAGTCTACATCTCATTATAGAAAAAGGCAGACGTGTCATTCTTTTTCAACTTTTGCTTTGTATGTATAAATGCAACCAATTACACTATCAAATAAATAATTTCGGTGAACTTTAGCCATTCTATTATTATTAGGTTATCAAATCAAGTGTGTTAGGAACAAAACTAAATATTTTCCATATAAAACAATAAAAAATTACCTCTCACTTAACCAATTTTCACATAACAAAGGCTTTTTAGGAACGTAACCCCTTCGTTAAGCATGGGACGGCTGTATTGCAATATTATAGAAATGGGGATGGGACCTGAAGAATATTTCGTTATATCAGAGTTATCGTATTAACCGAGGCTGTTATAACTAGGGTTGCCAACCTCCGGCTTTCGGGCCGGAGATCTCCGGGTCATCGCCATAATCTCCGGTCTCCGGGTGAGTAGCACAAATCTCCGGTTCAATTTCAATGGCAGCAGAAAGCCCTTTTTATGATGTTTTTCGTTTTTTATAAATGATTTAAATTAAGATGGTTTGCACTTTAATTTCCATTGTATTTTGTTTTATACAAAAAACAAATTGACGATGTTCTTAGAATTTCATTAATTAGCGATATTTAAAAAATAACGGTTTTTAGTCATATGTCCTAAAATCATGAGTGCCTTTAAGAATATTGAATATATTTATCATTACATTTAATTCCTCTTGGGTTCTTCTAAAGTATCCAGGTTTCAAGCCAACTCCGGTTCATGAATCTCTTAAAGTAGGCAACCCGTAAAAACATCTCCAGTTCATGAAGGTCTAAAAGTTGGCAACCCTAGTTATAACCGAGTTCTACTGTATTTGAAAGCATTTGCAAGGCTTCCTCACTTTATGAATATAGAAATTTTACCATGTCTGCCAAAATCTAACGAGATTATCGATCAATATCAATTAAAATCCTAATTTAGTCATATTAAAGTTTTTCATCTTTGAAATAATTTGTATTTGTTGCAACGTATTTCTTAAAGCGAAAAATTTAGAATTGTAATAAAAGAAAATGTAGTTAATAAATTTTGTATTCCTAGTTTTAAGTGAAAATATTTTCAAGTAAGTTAGCTACTTAAGACTGTATTTTACTCATTATGTGTTTATGATTTATTAATTTGTAGTCAAAGTAATCTCATAGATAAATTAATGTTACCGAGATTTTTCTTAATACAAAAATGCTAGACTGAAAAATAAATTGAATCTATATCAGCCACTTACATCTGAGACACCAACAATACCAAATAAGTCAGTCTCAGGTCAAAGCAATTTCATATATTTTTATAGAGAAAAATAAATACATTGCTATTTACATTGAAGAATTGATGATACATAGGAATTTAAAACCACTTCATAGAATGTTAGAATTAATATGCAATGTCATAGTCCATCTGCCTTAAACTGCCATAAGACAATATGAATGTTAAATATCGAAAGAAAAAATTCATCCTGAAACTTAGAAAAAGAAGTACATAATTTTTCATAAAAATTTGCGATTGTGATAATAGATGAAAATCTGTAGCATAATTTATTCAGTATTTGAATGGTAAAAGTATCTATATCACTTTTAGACATATTAATGCAAGTTTTTTAGTGACTTAGGAAAGAAATAAAACTAACTTCTATATTGTGGTAGTATATTTTCGGTTCAGAAAGATATTTTTCAAATTTTTATACATTTACCTAAAAAATTATGTTTTTTGGCAGTGCAGACATCTTAAATGCATGAGAAAGATTTCCCTTTAGCAGAGCATTCCAATTCTTTTCATTCATGCAGGGTAATCTTATTTCCCAAAGGATCAACAGTTGCTTTTTCATATGACATTTTTCATTTCCAACTGACTGAATTTGGCTTAACAGCATTGAAATAAAAGATCTTATCATTTGAAGTAGCCTCAAAGACCTTATCACAAATATTTTTATTAATAGAGTTGAATAGAAAGATAAAAGTAGTTCAGAGAGCCAGATGTAAAACTATCAGAAATTACATAGTATCCTTTCTGCATAAAAGTTGTGAAATTACAAAGTTTAAAATGGTCAAAAATATTTTCACTTAATACTAGGGGCTTTACCCTTACAAACTTCAACCCCTCTTTGCTCATTCCAGGGACCTCAGTGCTGCATCTTGCTAAGCTTGGAATATTTTAAGTCATCAGGAAAGAGAAGCCCTTGCGTAATGTTTTACATACCAACAATTCATTTAATATATTCACTTGTTTTATTGTATTTTTTGTGTACAGGCTTCCAGAACTTTTTTAAACAATGTATCATTTGTATGTATAATACATCTTAATTATCAGATTGTTAATTTTTTGTTACTAATTAGTTAATGTTTTTATTTCAAGCAGCAGAAATGGTCACTAAGAAATTTTGAATTTCACACTTCTAGCTTTCATCTGGTGAGCATATCGGAGCATTGGCAATGTCAGAACCTGAATCTGGTTCTGATGTGGTTTCCATGAAATTGAAGGCTGAAAAAGTGAAGGACTACTATGTGTTAAACGGAAACAAATTTTGGATCACAAATGGGCCTGATGCTGATGTTTTGGTTGTGAGTAGTATTTATTTAATGCAGAAAGTAATGGAGATATTTTTATAGTTATTAAAATTTCAATTGAAGTTATAGTTCGAGATCTCTACTTCACATTTATAGGTATATGCTAAAACAAATCCATTGGCCCCTAAACCTCAACATGGTGTTTCAACATTTATAGTGGAACGTGGAATGGAAGGTTTTCGAACTGCTCAGAAGTTGGATAAACTAGGAATGAGAGGTTCAAACACAGGGGAGTTAATTTTTGAAGACTGCAAAGTGCCTGGTATGCAACTACTGTTGTTCTTTGTAATGCTAGTAATTTTGAGTGATTTGTATATTGTATAAGCATAATTCTGCTGAGTAATCGCTGGAATTGCAAATACTTATCAGTTCGGTTATGATAAGAGAGAATTTCATCTAAAAGCATTTAGGTTAAAACCTGGCTATGAATTAAAAATACGTCATTGCTAGATCAGAAGTATTCTAGAGATGAGCACCAAAGAGTTGTCAATCATATATGGAAATTTTCTGTGAAAATTAGACTAATTCATAAAATAGTTTTCATACCATTAAGTGTTTCTTGAAATTAGTAACTGATTAACATACATTGACTAAAGTTTGCAAAGTACCTGTGAATCTCACCTACCTTGAAGGAATTTTATTGCATACTCACTAAATTATGGACTTGCATGGTTACATATTGTCTATACAAGTTAGGGTTGCCACGTTTCCGACTTTAAGCCGGACAGTCCAGCCTTCCGGACATTAAAATGGCAACCTCCCTCATGCTTAGGCTGGATGTGTAATTGTCTGGCTTTTCAAGTTAATAGAAATAAAGAAATTTCAAGCAGAATTCAAGCGAACATTATGCTTTTGACATCATCTAATGCAGTATATACTGACTACTGTTTTAAGTTTGCACATACACAGCATTTCCAGTTTTCTTTATACAGTAGAAAAATGTTTATCGAAAAGGTTGGGGTCTGACTAAGGTTGCTACCCACTCGTGTTTTGCCCAAACAGTTTGGAAATTTGTCGAAATGTGTCAAAATATCCGGTGTCCAGATTGCACATTTCCAGACGTTCTTTGTCTGGATTTCTGTTGAATGACAAACAGTAAGTATATTTTAGAATTTGATTAATTAAAAACTGGAATTTTATTTACAAGTATTTAAGAATTATGATTTATATATCAAAATCCAAGATGAAATTATACCTTTGCCGTCTGATGATAGGAGAAACAATGAAGCAATTGCTTCGGAAGCCGCTCAAATGGGTCTCCAAAATATGACTACAAAGAAAACATACACGAAGTCATCCTCAGGTGACAGAATGTCTGTGTATGCCAGTGCATAGGAATCGATGTTTATCGTAACTTGCAGTTTTCAGTTTGTAGTAGTGGCCAGGTTAACTATTCAATGTCTTTCTCAGAATTTCTAAGATGATTAATTCTAGTACATGCAGAGATTTATTAAAATCTGCTAATAGTAACAAAAAGTTCAAATTCAAGAATAATACTATTGTATAATAAGCATGTATACACCAATTTCTGTATACCATCCTCTAAGAAAAGTTGCATATTTATTGTGCCTGGAGATTATTAAAGTTTTGAAAATCTAATTATTTCACTATACTTTTTATATGCTGATTTAATAAAGGTATTTAATGAAAATGTATATTTTTATACATATTTTTAAAAAATATTCAAATATTTTAGATTGAATAATGTGTCTGGAAAATGTCTGGATTTTCTGTAGCAAAAGGTGAAAAATGTCTGGATTTTCCATTCTAAAAATGTGGCAACCCTAATACAAGTACATAAAAAGATGTTTGGAGGCTGTTTACATTGAAAGTATTATTTGATTGAACTTAAAATTAATTTTATTTTGATGTATATTTATTTATTTTGTCATTGCAGCAAAAAATCTATTGGGCCAAGAAAACAAGGGTATCTATGTTCTTTTTAGTGGACTGGATTTGGAAAGACTAGTTCTTGCTGGAGGACCTTTGGGGTAATATTCTTTTTTATCTTAGTTGGTCAGTACTGTACACTGGTCATGACAGGAAATTAAATTTTCAATATGTTTAAATTTTAGTTATTCATTCAATTTTATTTCATTTGCCTTGGAAATTCCATATTTGTTTTGACCAGGTTAGACTGGTAGGTTGTGAGCCTGTCTTCTAACCAAAAGGTCATGGGTTTGAATCCTGCTTCTGGCAGATGTTGTGATTCATGTAAGTCTTCTCGGTCAAGATGTTTTCCCTTGTGAGTACAAATCAAACAAAACAGCTTGGCTTACTGCTAAAAATTTTCAATCATGGCTTCTAAAATTGGATAGAAGAATGCTCATGCAGAAAAGGAAAATTCTGATGATCCTGGATCGCTGTGGTGCACATTCTATTGGGGCGCTGAAGTTGTCAAATATTAGATTGCTCTTTCTACCCCCAAGAACCACAAGTTTGTTTAATGTTCATTCAACTGATTTTCATTCTTTCAGAATTAAGTTGTTTTTATTTTATTTTTATATTCATGAATATATTAATTTTATGTAAAAACGTGTGTAAAATGGCAAATTAAAGTTTAATTAGAGTAAATTATGAAACTAAATTAGAAAGCTGATTTTGACATGTTCATTTCACAAACCTCGTTATTACAAACCTTGTTCTTACAAAGTGAGAGAACTTAGGTCCCTTAAAGTTTGTATTAACGAGGTTTTCCTGTATATAACTTTAGATCAATGTAATTAGTGGATTTAAATTTTAAAGAAGTTAGAAAAAGTATAATTTTTTATCTCTAAGGATGAGTATTGATGAAAATATTTCAGAAAGCATTGAAAATTTCGACACAAAGTATTTCTTAGCCTTAAGGTATGACAAGTATGAAAGGTATATAAGAGAAAATGAGCATGAATACTTAGGGTGATGTATATAATTATGCCCCAAGAGAACTTGATTGCAAATAAAATATGCCTTTCATTGTTGCAGGAAACTTATAAAGCTATATACCAAAGAAAAAATATAAATTTTAATATCCCACATGCAATGTATACAAGGAAAGTACATGTAGTCCCCGCTTAACACAAGAGATTCATTCCTAAAAAGTGTCGTGTTAAGCGAATTTGTGCTAAGCAAATGCATAAATACCATAAGAAACCATGTAAAAGGTTAGGGTTAGGTCACACCCTCCGCTATGGTTATGCCGAAATAGTTCATCATGAAGCTTCTCCGGTATCTAGCTGTGTCCTTCTAGTACAGGTTAGAGTCCATATATGGTGTTTTCTTCCTTTTGTTAAAAAAAATATGCTTCGATCGCAAACCCTGCAGTAGTGAAAGCGGGGGTGTGACCTCTAATGCTGTTTTCACATCCCCTTGTGAAATTTAACCAGTAGGACTGCTTTCCTCTAACTGTATAGGATACTTCTAGGCAACTGGAGCAATAAAATCTTCCTCTCCATTACAGTAAATGTTTCATATGCAAAACATATGTGAAGAAAATCGGACAGTTGGCTTTTGGGCGGCATAGTAGACGGTGTGTTGTGAAGTTAGGCATTTTTCAGACTATCATAGTACGAGTAACGTGTACAACATTATATTTGCGTTTAGTTTGTATAAATTTCATTGTCTTTCATCCCTTGAAATATTGGAATCAGTAATGGCATCATCTAGCAAACATGCAAAATATTCTTAGGAGATTGAGAAGGATATTGTGACATTATGGGTGAAAGTGATTCCAGTGAAGATTTGGAGGACATTTATATAAAGACTGATATAAGTGACAGTGAATCTGAGGGAGAAATTGAATTATTTGAAAAAATCTATTTCCCAGAATTAAATACCCAAACGGGGTGCATTATTTGAAAAAAAGTATCCACTCAAGTGGTTAATGTGCATTTTACTTATGTTTTTATAAATAAAATGTAATAACCAATACAGTGTAAACACAATACAATGCATAAACAATACACATAAGACTTAAATAAAGTATAAACCCGGCGACGTGTGCTAGTTCCGCAGGTCTTTGAGATTTTATACTATAAATTATCTAATATTTTACGAATAAATATTAATATATACGTTCCATTAATGGCAATATTTTTGAAATTTTTTCACGTAATGGATCGTGTTGCAACTCATGTTAAAATGAGAGCTTCTTCATGTAAAGTGAACAGGTTCCCCAATTGGTAAATTGTGCTCAAGTGAATTTCATGTTAAGCAGGGACGACCTGTATTCTGAACATGAAGAAATTCAATTTCATGATTTTGATAAATATTATGCACTCATTTAGGTGGTTGTATGTCCGAAGGAGTAACTTTTGCAATTCTGTCTGTAATCTGTTCTCTGTCATAGTTACATGCCTCCAGAAGCTAAACAGTTTAATGGAATCAGTTTAAATCTATAGAAATTTATGTAGGGTATTGCCCTATCATATTATTGTATGGACTAGGAATTTAAAGGTATGAAAAAGTTTGTGCAACATTGCACCAATTTTTTTTAATATAGCCAGATTTCTTATTATTTGTACAATGTCATTCTAAACTAGTGATACTGTTTATACAAAAAACAAAGTAAATGCAAAAAGTTCATTTTGTCTTTTGTAAACCAACATCTCTGTTTATTATTTTTACAGACTATGTGTGATGAATTTATAATCTGTATTGGTTATTGTTTTTCATTGCTCATGTTTCGTGTACTACTAATTGATTCAATGGGTAGAGAAATTTTTGTTCTGAAATTATTCTATTATATTCCTTGAATTCTGTTTAGATAGTAAGGTAGGTAAAGATAGAATTTTCCCTATTGTGTATGATACAGAATAAGAAATGCTTCTATTATATAAATACTTTTCTGCTAACATCTCAAGACTTATTGAGAGTACATGAAATCTCTTGATAGAAGATTTTCTTCTTTTTTGGGAAGATTATAAAAGCCAGATTCTTGCATCACGGGGCAACAGCACAAAAGGAGTTTGAATCTTCTTGTGTGGTAAAGTTTTATTTTATATTTGTAGGATAATGCAGGCTTGCTGTGATACAGCTTTTGAATATGTTCATGTGAGAAAGCAATTTGGACAAAGAATTGGAGAATTTCAACTTCTACAGGTGAGGTCATAATATTGTTGCTTTTTAATTGATGACCAATAATTATTTTTGAATCTGTAGCAACACATGTAATATGTATGTATGAAATTAGTGCAGTATTATCTTTAATGTTATTAAATTATAGATGCTTCTGTTTTTGTAGACCAAGTTCCATCAGATGCCATCTGTGATGATTAGCTTATGCATTAACTTATTAATTCATTTTGTTTCCAAATTATAATATGTTCATCCTTAATGAACTATTGGAAATTATATTATTAGGGTAAAATTGCTGACATGTACTCAACCCTGAGCGCCTGCCGCTCCTACCTATACAATGTTGCTCGAGCATGTGACAAAGGCAGTGTAAGCAGGAAGGATTGTGCTGGAGTAATTCTTTACCTTGCTGAGAAAACCACACAAACTGCCCTTGATGCAATACAGTGCTTGGGTAACTTTATTTTATCAAATAATCTGTTGTTTGCAAAATATCCAAAATATTTAATAACATGCAACTGTGGTAAAAGACAAATGTATCATTATTTCATGTTAATGTATCCCTGAAATATAAAATATTTGCAAAAAATTTGCTAATAATGCATATAATGCTCTCTCTCTCCCTCTCTCTCTCTCTCTCTCTATATATATACACATATATATATATATATATATATATATACACACACACACAGCACACACACACACACACACACACACACACACATATTTTGAAGATTTCATATTGTCTTAATTTAAATTCATACAATTCTTGGTTAAACACATAAAGGTATCTTAAATTACTCAATGTTTAAATTCTAGTATCATAATTTACATCGTGATGGTTTTGCATTTTCAGGTGGTAATGGTTACATAAACGACTATCCTACTGGTCGTTATCTACGAGATGCTAAGTTATATGAAATTGGAGCTGGAACAAGTGAAGTTAGAAGACTTGTTATAGGAAGAGCTCTTAATGAAGAATATAAGTAAAATGCATTTTGGCATTAGCATTTCTATTTCCATTTGTGGAAACTTATCAACAGCTTGTATGCATAAAATTTGCTCAATGTCATATTGAATTGATGGTTATATCTTTAAAAATACCAATATAATATAATGGCCTCTTATTCTGTCCTACCACCAAATTCGACCATTTCCGTCTCCTCGCACACTCCGCCTAAAAACCAACCTCCCTAAAGAGGACCCTTTACCTTCTGCTCACCAAAACCTCTCCCCCGGCCTCTCACAGACCACCTGCTTTTTCAAACCTCCTTTGCAACACATTCTACCCTCCCTTCCCTCCTAACAGCTGGTAGAACAATATCTTAATTATATCCTTCATAGAATCTCCCAGCCCAACTTTCCCGATCTTCTTGACCACAGAGACAGTCTCACCAGATGTGAAAGACGTGCCATTTCAACTCTTAAACATAACAGAAATATTATTATCCTCCCCGCATACAAGGGCACCACCACGGTTGTTTTGGACCACACCCAATACAACGAAGAAGCCGAGCGCCAGCTCTCAGACGAAACCTTTTATCTCCTCCTCACCTCCAACCCCACAAGCCTTCACTTCTCCCAAATATCTTCCTATCTCTTTATTCCACAGGAAAAGAGGATTTTTAAGCACCTCCCTTCTCCCCTCTCACCCAACATCATTTTGGCTACCATTGATGTCTGCTCCCTCTATACAAATATTCCCCATGATGATGGGCCCTCAGAAAACTACTTGACACAAGACCTGACAAAAGACTCTCCTCCCATTTCCTATTGCACTTGGCAGAAATGGTGCTGAAAAAGAACAACTTCTCTTTCGGAGGGCACCATTATCTCCAAATTAAGGGTACAGCAATGGGCACTCGAATGGTGCCCTCTTATGCCAATTGCTACCTAGGGGAATGGGAGACTCACTTCCTCAACGTACCTCTCAGACCACTATTGTGGCTGGCTGAGATTTATTGACGATATCTTTCTTATCTGGACCATTGGACCTGACTCCCTCCAATCCTTTTTGTCATGCCTCTCCTCTCACCCCACGCTTTCCTTCAGCTACAATACTTCCACCTCTTACATCACCTTTCTGGATGTCGACCTCTCCATCCAAGACCGAAAAATCCGCACCGGCATCTACATTAAACCCAGCAATAGCCTTCAATACCTTCATTTTGAAAGCTGCCATCCCCTGCACACCAGAACCTCTTTTCCATATACCCTAGCCTGCCGAGGATGGAGGATTTGCTCAGACAGGAGGTCTCTCTCAATGTATTACTCCATCCTCGAAGATGCCCTTCTAAAATGCGGTTACCCACCAGGCCTGATCCGTGACCAGTTCCGGAGGGCAATTACACCTGCAATCAATAAACACCACCCTCACACTCCCCCTATTCCTGATTTTACCCCTTCCCTTACCCTTACTACCCTCTTCCACCCTGGGATCCACAAGGTCCTCAAGGAAATTCTCCATGCTGCCCACCCAATTCTTACTTCCACCTCTCACCAATCCCCCTTCACCAATTCTCCCATTCTTTCCTTCCGCTGGCCTCCAAATTTGGGAAATATCCCGTGGAAGAAAGAACTACCCATTCCCAACCCTCCATCCACTGCAGGATCTCAACCCTGCAGCAAACCCCGCTGCCTCACATGCCCTATCCACCCACCCTCATTTTCTTTCGCCAGTCCCTCCTCCAACATAACCTACCACATCACCTCCAGAAGTAACTGCACCACGAGGAATGTCATTTACCTCCACACCTGCACCCTCTGTCCTGCTTTTTATGTTGGCCTCACCAGTAACCCCCTCAACATCAGAATTAACGGCCACCAGAACAGGGTAAATTTCAAACGTCTCCTTCCGGTGGCCTCTCATGCTAATTCACACAAGGTAACTTTTAATAATTGCTTTAATGTAAGGATTATCTGCGTCCTTCTGGATGACATCCTCATCCCCCTACTTCAACAGTGGGAATTAGCCCACATCTTCTTGACTCTTTCTCCCCTCCCAGTCTCAACCTCCAATAACCTTATTGGCCATCCTCCCTGCCTGCGTCCTATCCTCGAACTCCTCTGATTACACCCCCCCCCCCCCCCCGCCCCAGTGTGTCACTTTAAACAGAACGTCTCTCATCACTGAAGAAGGGCGTCAGTCCGAAAGCTCCATATTTGTGTTTTTTGTGTCCCTTCAGCACCCCAGCAGCTCTCCAATCTAGGTAAGTGTCCACTGAGCTTCCTCCAACACCTTGTTGCAACCAATATAATTTTTGTTATATATTACTTTAAAAGATGTGTATTTTTTAATCACTGAAATATATGTCTGAAAATGTTTTTATAGTCTTATACCTCAGGTTTTAATCTCGACATTTACTGTATTGGGAAATTGGCTATGTTGCTGGCCTATAATTATTTATACATTGTTGTGCATTTCCAGTCAGGATTGACAGAAGTGTTCAGTCTTTCTGAAGGCCTATTTCTTTTAACTCCAACCTTTTTGATGTGGTGAGCACGAAGTCATATACTAGAATATCAAAGAGCACCATTACACTTCCGCAAGAGTAGAAATGATAATTAATAAAATGAAGCCAACATTGAATATGCTTAGAAAGAAATAAATCTATCAAATTAAATTATCGGTCCTAAGAAATGGGATATTAAGCGCCGTAGAAGAGCACATTCAGGCTGTCAAAGAGCACCATCACAGCTCAAAAGAGCACAATGGTGGTTGCCACCAGGTTGGAAACACCTGCCATAGAGAGTAAGATAATGCCAATTTATCTTTTCTGAACAAGATTTTTTCTAAAATTATTGTTATTATTATAAGTTTTGCGGGTTTTAAGCCTAAAATATAATGCATAAATTATCCATCCTTTCTGGGAGGGGAAAAAATAAATAAACTAAGGAGATATTGGAAAAAATGACCAGAGTAAACCACCACTTCCGGTCGACCAGTTTCAGCTAAAACTTGTAAGACCTTGATTATTACTAATAAAAATCATAAATATAAAGCTTTGTGCTGATCTGATTATTAGTTTTTGTTCAAGGGCTCAAAAACTTTGTTTTTTAAATCGTGTCTTGAGAACCTCTTCTGTAATTTTAACCAAAGGAATTTTACCCGAAAATAATAAAGTGAATGAGATATAATTCATAGAAAATATAAGAATGTAACATGTGATTAATGATGGGCATAATGAGTTCTTTTATGACTGAAAATATGATACAAGATAAAAGAATTGTGAAGTAAAGTGGAGAAAAATGCTTTACTGAATTAATTTAAAGTTACATATGATGATGCTTAACGTCAATAAATGTTTTAAGATTTTGATGATTCTATATTTAATACTAAATTATCAGAAAATTAACAAGGCTGATCCAAAAATGCGCTTTCAAATTTGCCACCTAAAATCCGAAATGAAAGAATCGTGAATTCGATTGTATCGCAAATGTGTTTACATTATTATTTCATGCGGTAAAGCTGTTTGGGTATGTAGGTAAAAGTTATTTAGAAGTAATTTACTACTTAAAATGAGTTTGGAAGCTCTTCATACTGCGTTAAACGCGATACATGTTTTACGATCGAGCGTTGGCCATGTTTTTGAAACATTAGGAAACGGTATTCGAGCTGATCACGGTGAAGAGGGTAAAGAAACCAAGTTTATTCTTGAATTACACGAACTTCTCACGAAAGTTAATAGTAATCTTCGGTAGGTAATCTTTTAAACTATAAATTAGACATTTTAAGTTCGTACGCTTTGTCTAGTTTCCTTTAACTTAGAATCTTGTTCATTGAATCCTTGGGTTTGTTCAAGACCTTCATCCATAAAAGATTGTAATGTTAAGGTTTTGTGAATGTTAAAGTCGAACTAATACTGAAGAACAATTAACAGTAATAAAGTATCACAAGTATTTAAATGTAAAACCGTTATTGTATTCCAGAGATGTCGAACAAGCAGTGAATTTATTATCTCCACCACCTGGGCCTTTTAATTTAGGTAATACCTCATTTTTAAGCCAAGAAACTACGCAAGACAGGCAGGCTTTATATCCTCAGTTAGTAGAGAGTTATAAGTGGACTGATAAGGCATGTATTTATAATTATTAACACATTTGCTAAGTTGAGGAAGACTGTTCGAATATGCATTAAAAATATTCAATTTTTCAGGTTCATGAGTATGGAAATCTGGCAGTTGCGTTACTCAGTCAAAACTCGTTGAAAAGGTCTTATATAAATACAAGTTTCAGTGCTAAAAGAAGGAGAACACAAACTAGTAGCCATAACGTTCCACCACAGTAAGATATTTAATACGGTTTCAGAATTCAATCTAAAGAAAGTTTTATTATTTCAAGTAATTTGTATTTTTTTATTTAGGGCAGTTGATTCAGTCATTGCTACTATTGATAGATTATTCAATGATATGCATGTCAAAGTTTCAAGACCTTTTGCAACCAATGCTGTTCTTCAGGTTTGTATTATGATGATATTTTATCTTTGTTAGAAATTTAAATATTACGTCTGATTATTTTTAATGTTTACGCGTAACTTGTGAATTACTGAATTTTTTTTCGATTGCCTTTATTATGCTTATAATTTCAGATAACATTAGGTAGGATATTAAAAGCTGTGGTGGCCTTCAAAGGACTTATGATCGAATGGGTTTTAGTAAAAGGTCACAATGAAGAATTCTCAACGGAAGTGGGGGGTGGTGGTGTTGGTGGACAGCTAGATCTCTGGAGTGAATCCAGATATTGTGTTTTTAGAAAAGTGACAGAAAATGCAAATGCAGCAATGTTGCACTTCTATTCCCCTACTCTTCCAGAGCTGGCTGTTAGATCTTTCATGGTAAGATGTAATAAAGTCACGTAACAACTTTCTGAACAGGTTTGCTCAATTAAACCCATCGTGGTTTCAATGAATTTGGTCCCCCAATTCAAAACTTAAGATTTATATAGTCATTTTGAAGTATATACACAGCGTTTACTGAGAGGCATTAAACATGGAATACATTTTTCCAAGCTTATTCCTAGCATTGGAAAGTTGGTAAGGTAGTGAATTAATTATTGGAACAAAAAACAAATTGTATAGATTATGCCTTGATCTATTGTGTGATTTAAAGATGTTCTATTCTTTAGGAGAAATTCAACCTTTATGTGATCAGAAATAGTATTTAAGTACATAGCATGACCAGGGACATTGTTCATTATTGGTGTCGCAAGATTGAAGTCTTATTGTTAGTTTTATTTATTTTGATTTAGTTTCAAATATTGGTTGTGCCTATAAGAAAAGTTAGTATATGTTATTAAGTAATATCAAAGGAATGTATATTTAGGTTACGGTTCGATAAATGTTTTCTATCATAATAAGTCGAAACGCCAATGACACTGACAGGGTCTGAACCTACAATAAGGTAGAATATTACTACAAAATTGAAACAGTATTAGTGTTACAAAATTATTTGAGGTCTTGCCAAATTTCAAGTCTCTGGCTCATCTGAAAGTGCCTCATAATTTTTATCCTTATATTGGGCAAAATAGCCCTGAAAATTTTGATCCATCAGTTGTAACTGAAAATCTCTATTTGTGCCAAATTTCAAGTCTGTAGCTCATATGGAGCTTCTTTATAATTTTTGTCTGTGTATGAGGCAAAACAGCCCCAACAGTGGGGATTATATCAGTATTGGATTTCTTTCATTGGTCGTAGCTTAATATTAATGACATTATAATATAAGCTCTGATTCCCATTAGAAGCTTACCTTATAAAATCTTTGTGTTTGTTGCCACGGCAGCCGATTGTTGGGACAAAAATTATCACTTTTTTCTGATAAAAACTAAATTTATGCTAATTCTACTTGGATTTGAATTCTGACTTCAAAAATAAGAAACTACTATTTTTATACTTTCCAGTAGTTTGTCTTGAGCTCGCATCTTGACAGGAAATAATTTTAAAAAGCAAATATAAATACCTCTACACTGATTTACATGCTTTTCTTATGGGGCAATAATGAGGCCAACATAGGTCCTTAAAATTTGAATTTTAACGATTTTGGATGTTTTCCTTCGGTTGTGACCAAAAACATATTCGTGCCAAATTGCAAGTTTCTAGCACATCTGGAAGTGCCTTATAATTTGCATCCTCTTATATCCTATGTAAGAAGTGTCTATATATAATAGATATTAGATGGGAATTGTACTGTGGTTCACTTGGCTTCCGGCCGATGGTGCGAGCATCAAGCATAGCATCACGCATAGTGCACTTATAACATAGAGAGACAACAGAGCAACCCAATGGTAGGTCACCTGGTTTCCTTTCCTGCAGCAGGGTGACTGATTTTTGCTAAAGGAAAATAGATAAGGAATGGTAACCTACCAGTGGGTCACCCCTACTGTGAGGGAAGGTAACCCAGCAGCCCACAAGTGGGCTGATGCTGTTATTCCAGTACGTTACTCCTACATGAATGATCTTTTTTGTATTGTTTTATTGATGAAAGAAAATTGAAGTTGGTAGTAAACAGATAAAAACAATATTTCTTCATGATAGAATTGATTAAGCATTATGGATTAATTAAAAGATTAATTAATTAAATTGCATGTAAAACAAATTGGAATTTTAAAATGTTTAAAAAGCCAAATTAACCAGTTTTGACTAATGAATTTAAATTTAAACTATTTTTTGCTAAAAAACATTCAAGGATGGTGAAATGTAAAAAAAACATTTGAGATAATTTTTTCATTATACACCAGGGGCTTCTGTGGCTAGTTCTATTCTTACCTAGGTATATTGTCTTTCACAGACATGGTTCCACAGCTTCAACACCCTCTTCAGTGACACATGCAAAAGGTGTGGAAACCACCTTCATAGTGGCCTTCCTCCAACTTGGCGAGACTTCAGAACATTGGAGCCATTCCATGAAGACTGTAAACCATAGGCTTTAAACATATTTAAGTTTTATTAATTTTTCCACTTGAAAGCGAGATGTTGTTGTGTTAAAGAAGACATTTTAGGAAGGTGTAGTGATTAAAAATTATATATATATATACACACACACACCGTATCTGCCCGAATACAAGCTGATGTTTTTTGTCAAAATCTATCTTGAAAAAATCACCTCTCGGCTTAAATGCGAGTCCAAGGAAAATTTGGGTTATGGTTAAATCTCTCATTTCCGTCGCATTCAAATTATAGTACTATATTTTTCGTAAAGTAAATATTTGACCTACGATGAATATTAACTCTCTCACGACCTGTCGCCTGAAAAATATGCTTTCAAATTTACCTCTGAAAACTGCAACTTTCACTTTTCCTCACGGAAATGACATCGTATACCATAGAAACACAAAACAGCACATGTTTTGCGTACTTTTTCAAAGTGTGTACAAATATGCTTTCCAAACTTTCAGAGTTTTTTATTTTTTTTTGGTATTAAAAACCATCCCAAATGCTGATAGTAATTCTTCTACTTCCGACTATGATGTAAATTATAGTTCGGGTAGTGAATTTTTTGGATTTGATTTAGAAGACAAAGTTTTCCCGAGAACGAATTCTGCAGAACCTCACAATGCAATACAAGTCAGATATTGATATTAGCAACATTTCGGATGACAAAGTTAGTATATCTGGGGTTGATGCTGAAAATGTTTTTTTGGATGAAGAAACGGAAGAAAATGTCCAGTGGAGTGATTCATTGGAGTCCGTAAAAACAACATTATTTCTCAATAAATATCTTTAAATTGTGAATGTATAACTATTTTATTTAATGTTTCCTGAAACTGGAGGCCATCTTGGATTATTTCAGACTTTTGGGGTCAGCAGCACGTGGCATCTTTGGTCGTGAGAGGGTTAATGAATAAATAATAAAGGCTAGAATATTGAATTTAGCACTACCTGTGCTTTGTTACCGTTTAAGGCTGGGTTTTTCACATTATTTGAGTGGTCACGTTATTTCCATACATTGACGATGCAGATGATTACGCAAAATGCGTTGATGGCTTTGAACGCTCAACTGTTTGAATTTCGGTAAAACTTTACATGGAACGTGTATAATTATAAAAATACAATTTCTTAAGGCAATGTATATGCTAATTTCATTGGAAATAGACTTGGATGAAAAAATATCTTGGCGAGATCGCTGTTACTATATTTGACCTTTTGTGAAAATGAAGATGAGTGAAATTATTGTCACCGAATGTGGAACATTATTCAACAACGCAAAATTATTAATTGGAGTAATATTTCAAAATGTCGACAACTAAACCATTTTCCACTCATTTCTTCGATCTCGAATAATGTATTCTAAGATGTGCATGAATGCCCGGCACACTTCTGCATAAAATCTACGAAATTTAGGTTTTTGCCAAAAAATTGTGGAAATTTTTGGGGGTCGGCTTAAATCCGGGGTCAGCTTCTATTCGGGCAGATACTGTGTATATATATGTGTGTATGTATGTATATATATATATATATATCTTGGAAATAAAACATTCTGTTGGTTTTGTGAATTAAAAACTGTTCACACTTTTATATACACCACTCCCCCGTTATCTGTGAGGGATGCATTCTGTAAAAACTTTGTGGATACTGATTCCTATATTTACACTACAATCATAGGGATAGGTTAAAGACCTCTATGGACCGTACAAAAGAAATAACTTTATAATTTTTTTGATAATACAAAATAAATAATTGTTAATTACTATCTGGGAAAGTTCTTAGGTTTGTTATCAAGTATCATAATCAGCATTGTTTTTAGTTCATTTTTATGAAAAATCATATTAGGTATAAAGGACAAATTACTATAAGTGGCATATTTGACTTGGGAGAAGAAATTTAAAAAGATATCATTGTAGCCTCACGTCTGTCGACTTTTACTGTAACCTATGTGTTTGAGAGCTTCACAGATATGCGAGACCTCGCTCGCAGATACTGGATAAAAGAATATACAGTACAACTCGCATATATGGAAATCGCAGATACTGGGGGAGTACTGGATATCAAAATTGTTTTTTTTTCTGGGGCATTGATGAATAAAAATAAATTGATCAGTGCTGAATAAACAATACTGTTATTTGTTTACCTTTCCTGGAACTAAAGGAGTATACTCATTGACTATGAATGTTACATTTAAAAACATGAAATATGTATGATAAGTTGTATATTTTGATTTCATGTTTTCACATTTATTCTTTGTTAATAGTATTTACTTGACCACATATTATTAGTCATTATTACTTTGTGTTATTATTTAATCCTAATCCTAGTGTATTATAAACAATTTGCGTGATATTTCTTATAAAACTAATAAAATTACTCAATATAATTTATAACTTATGAATAGATTGAAATGGTGTAAAATTTAACAAACAAATTCTATATGTTAAATAACCATAAAACTTTAAATCAGTGATTTATGGCTCTTAACATTCATTAGTATGATTGGAAGTCTCTTTGATCTGTAAGCTACTTAGGTAAACATTTTACTTGCGGTATTATGTTATCCAGATGATAATACCAACAGTAAATATTATATTTCATGAATTATCAAGCCCAACTAATGACTTTTATCAAGTATATGATACATTTAACTCTTGTGGAAATAAAAATGTTGAGTAAGCTGAATACAAAGTATCCATCTTCAAGAGAAAATATGTTATTTAATAGTGACTATATTATGTGACCTTTTTACGATGGCTGGTATTACTTGCATCATTTCAGCCTATGCTTTTTAAATATTGCTGTGGCATCAAACACTGCCTACCAATTTAATGTGTCTACTTAATGAAATAAGTTAACATTAAAGTTTTTCAAATATCAACTTTTAAGAAACAAACGACCTTTTTCCTCTACAGATGATAAATATCAAATTTATGAATTCATAAACGAAATCAACTTGCCAATTGAAATTTAGACAATGAAAGTTTACCCTCATAAATAAAATACTTATGAATAGAAACACTTTGTATTGTAAAATATTACAAAATGAAAACCATCATTATTTATTACAGCAATCATGATGAAAAAAATAACGTAAAAGATACTATATTATAAATGTATTCTATATGACATACTTTAATAAAAGACATTTATTCCAAAGACCCTCCTTTAAAAGAAATACTAAAATACCTTAATATGTGTATGTGCACCATATATTAAATATTTTACTCTTGAAGTTTGGAAAGCCTAGCACTCCTCCTGCTTGGCATTTTAGTCGGTTCTTTTACCTTCAGTGTTTTATATTCCTTATTACTTTTTAACCTCTTTCTCTGAGATGCTCCTCTGGTATTCTCAACATTTAATTTACTCTCTTCATTAGTTGAAGCCTTCAATTTCTCCTTTGATTCATTTTTCTTTTTATCTCTCAGTATTGACCTTGATAATGAAAATTAATTGCAAGTCTTAAGTTATGGCTGGTTTCTATAGGAAAATTATTCATCATTTATGTCAATTATTAAGAGATTAGGTATGGATGATAAAAATTTTTCAAAGCTATTGTTAATACTTAAACATTATTTTGAAAAGTCCTTATGATGTCAAAAACAATTTGATATGGCTTATTGTTAGTAATTGACCTTATGTTATTTATCATGTAGCAATAAAGAAATACCCAAAAAAATAATTTGAAAATCCAAGAGGACTTTTGGTTTTTGAAGTCAAGGAGAAAGTTCTCACTTTAGGATAAATATGATATCCAAATGTGATTCTGTAATGGATAGAGGAAGTAAGGGAGAGGGAAAATGCATCAACTATGTTATTTATCATGTAGCAATAAAGAAATACCCAAAAAAATAATTTGAAAATCCAAGAGGACTTTTGGTTTTTGAAGTCAAGGAGAAAGTTCTCACTTTAGGATAAATATGATATCCAAATGTGATTCTGTAATGGATAGGGGAAGTAAGGGAGAGGGAAAATGTATCAACTATGAAAATAATGTGTGTGAATGTATTTAGACTATTGAGTCGTAACATATTTTATAAATCATCATTAATGCCAAGAATTACTCAATGTATCTAAGAGGTGAGGCATTTTCGTAATATAATTATAGATGGAAAGAGTACAACAGCAAATAACTATATTTAACCCTTTGTGGTCCTCTGTCAGAATAGTTCTGACATTTTTTCCAGTTCCAGTCCTGTGTCAGAACTATTCTGACACGCCGTCAATATTTTCTACACCCAAATTCATGCTTTGCCATGTACCATACTTTACAGAAATGCTGTTAAGATGTATATTTGAAATATTTATACAAAAAACTTCTATATTAATACTTGTTTAATAAATTGTTTAATTAAATGTAATACCCATTTTTTTGACAAAATTAAGTGGACCTAGGAGGGCAGTCAGGGAAAAAATAATTGGACTGCAAAGGGTTAAATAAGGGACTACTTAATACCATAAAGGACAATAAGAAGTCTCTTATTTCAATTTATTTAGATAATAGTTTGACTACATATTTCCCACTGTCAATCCTAAATCAGATACATTCAAGGAAATTTTATCACCAACTGTTTGGATGTAGGCAAAAAATGAGAATCTCAACACTGTAAAAAAGGTTTTTCACAATTGAAATCTTAAAAGGCAAAAAATGCCAAACAAATGGACTGAACAATTAAAAATAAAATATACAAGTATATATCCAAAAGACTTGCCCCAAACTTTGTGAGCATATAGAGGGGCCTAAATGCAACAACTTTTGAATAGTAACCCATGTCCACCGAAGGCAACCTGTGGCGCTACAGTCGATTAAAAAATTTTACCATTCAAACTTGGCGGCAAGATTTCGAACTCGATCACGCGATAGCCTGCAAACATGCGTTTGTTATTCATGAGTGCACAGACCCGTGAGTTATTGTTCGTTTGTGAGCTGATAGTGACTGATGTCTTGCTGCCTTCAAAATACAAGTACGTCTCTTTATGCTCACTCCTACCCGTCAAATGGAGCCATACACTTTTACACACACATTGATACTAATCTACATCACTATCAGCTCACAAACGAACAATAAACAACTCACGGGTCTGTGCGCTCATGAATAACAAGTGCAAACGCAAGTTTTGCAGGTGATCGAGTTTGAAATCTTGCCGCCAAGTTTGAATGGTAAAATTTTTGAATCGACTGTAGCGCCGCAGGTTGCCTTCGGTGGACATGGGTTACTATTCAAAAGTTGTTGCATTTAGGCCCCTCTATATGCTCACAAAGTTTGGGGCAAACCTTTTGAATCACCCTGTTTATATATATATACACACACACACACACACACAGACTCACCTGAATGGATCAGATTTATTTATAAAATGATCAGAAGTCTTGTCAGAGGAATTAAATTCATAATTCTGTGGTGGATTTTTGTTTGCGTGCTCCATATTTTTAGTAAATACATTTTCATGGATTTGAGGCCTATAAAGTAAAAGAGAAGTCTAACTCGCAAATTTTTAATATTACCTATTTAAATAAAATTTTTATTTTACATATGATTACCTAATATAGAGTTAGCTAAAACAAAACCGAGCCTTAATTGAAGATTCAGTCAAAAAAGTAATGTGAAATCTCACAATGCAATTAATAAAACTACTAACCCATAACCAAACCTTACTCAGTTACAACTCACATGTATGGCTCTGTTCAATGAGATAAAATGTATTTAAGGAAAGTAGTTTCATTTAGGTAAGTAAATTTCATAAAATAATGCTGAATGTGAAATTGTCATAATTTATAAAGCAGCAAAAGTGCTACTGCCCACATTCCTATTGCTTTAAATTTGGAAATATAACTTATGGATACCCTCTTCACATTTGAGAGCTAGGAATGTATAGCCAGTGCTTTTTTTGTGATGGTATGCACTGGTACGGTGTACTGGCACCTTTTTTCAAAGTGATGTTGACCCACGTCTAATTTTGGTACGTACATTTTCATTTTTTTAATTCTTTAAAACTTAAAGTAATAAATGGCTCCTATAAATGTTAAACATTTTGACTTTTATTATCAACTTTGTTATTAAAAGTTCATCACAAATTCAATAGAGAAGGGGGAGGGTTGCAGGATGAGATGGAGGGGGGGGGGGGTGGGAGTACCGGCACATTATTTTACAAAAAAAGCACTGTGTATAGCTATATTGTGCTCACATCAAGCTGCTAATGTGCCCTGATAGTTTACTAGGATGTAGGAATGTGATTGCCTTTCTATCACTTGCATACTGCTTACATATTTTAATGTTGTCTGATTGCTTTAACTGAAGTAGCTCTGTGTTATTCTAATTCCAACCTCCAAAACTTATCCTATTTGAACACTGTAATGTATATGGGGCAGAAAGCCTTTTTTCAACCACTGTCAGTACAAGGAATAAAACAGAATCCATCTAAAAATATTTGTAGCTGATGTAAAACAGTGGTGCACACAGGATTCTCTCAAGGGGGGTCTGAAATATTTGGGAAGCACAAAACTTGTATGCAAGTTATATCAATACTTACATGTCGCTTATTGCATTATTATTTATATATTTATATTAAAAAACTAAGGGGGCAAACTCTCTTATTCCTCTTTGCCTATGAACCCAAATTTAAAATAACTATGTTTCCACAGCTTAGAAAAAGTCACAATTTCCCAAGGGGGGTCCGGACCCAGGGCCCCCTCCCCCCATGTGTGTGCCACTGATGTAAAAATATTTAAAAATTTATTTAGTAAATGATGTTTTATCTAACCAGTAAGGTTACAGTAAGTGATAGTTATGTAATATTATTTTTCAAAGAACTTGCATTTATTTGGCAAATAGTTAATTGGAAGTTTTAAAACTAAAATTAGTCTTTTCAGTTAAAATAAGAAAATTGTTGTCATAAAATGTTATTAAATTTTATTTCATATCTTAATTGTCGATGCTTCACTGTTGGAATCCAGTTATTTATGATAAAATGAAGTTGTATTTGATTGAACATACAATAATGGTCAGATGTCATTTAAAAAGCAATCTTAATTGATGTGGAATGGAAAGAACACTTACTTGGTGTCTTTGAGTAATGCAGTCCACCCGAAAAGAATTTGTAATCTTTCATTAAACAATTTCTCACAATCTTCCTTGGAAAAACGTTTCACTTTTTTTTCTCCAGGCCCAAGATTAGGAGGTCGCCAACAGGGCAGAGCAATCATCTTCTCATCTAGAGTTCTTTCATATTCCTTTAGTCTAGTCTTTGCTGCATATGCAGTGCGATACCCAATTAAAGTGCAGAGTGATGGTGGGATGTTCCCCACGATTTGAATTGAAGGTATCTCATCAGGGAAGTAAAGTGGAAGCCACTCCCCATTATATCTACTCATAACATTATTAGATGCCATGGTTTTTGAAGTGCTAATAGAGCCATTCAGCCGTATTCTTTTAGCAGAAGTGGTTGCTGCTCCACAAGCATCAATGTCTTTCTTCATTTTTTCGTTGTAAATTTTTTTTAAGGAAATCAAAACAAATTTGTCAGCTGAATCAAGACTATCATCATCTTCAATGACTTTATCAGGAAATGGAAAGGCCAACCGTACATTAAAAACATGAAGTAGAAGTCCTGCTATATACTGCCTCCTTTGGTGACATTCTTCATCAAAGTTATCTAAATAATGGGATGTTACAAATCATTAATTTAATTTACACATTTTACTCCAAAATATTTTATAAATTTACTGTTAGTTGACTTGTAGTCTGATTTTACATTTCCTTCTGCCACTCCTGAGGATGCAGTTGCTTAGCGTATGTTCCATTAATTTCATTTCAGCTGTAGTCAGTGGTTTCCTGGATCCAGCCTTACGCCCACATCTCTTTGGGTTTACCATGTTGAGCTTTTTTTTAAGCAGTAGGAGATTTTCTTCTCTGAATCCCTAAACAGGATGAAAGCAGTTGAGCAGCATATGCTAATAAAACATTTGTACTTTTCATGAAAACCTCTTTCTCTTGTGTGAAACTAATATTGCTACGGAGTACTTGGAAAATTTGTAATAAAAAGGAACAAATACATTTATCTTAAATAATGCATTTACATATTTAGAACAGATAACAAAATAACAGCATCAGACCAAATGATATATCATTGCCAAGAACTATAACAGTAAAGTAAAAATTATTCAATAAAATTTCCTTATTTCTATTCTCTACTGACAATTAGGAATATAGTAAATAAATAAATTTCTTACTTCTTCTTGCATAATTCGTTTTTTAAGAGAAGATTTCAAGATGCTCTGGACTTGAGACCAAATGTTTGACTGATGGTTACAGTTATCACCCACATATCTGCTTGGAGCATACTCAAGCTGGAAATGAACACAAAAGTCAATAAAATAACTGGAATAACATACAGCAACTATTTATACCATAATTTTAAATATATTCAAAGGCATTCAGGTGTATGATTTGCTTTCCATTAATTTTCACAAGCATTAAACTCTCCTCTTAAGTTATTTTGTTAAGCCTTAATATAATGAATTACCTCTGAAAAATCAGTTACATTCAGATGATCAGGGATACATTTTCCAGTTCACATATTAGCTTTGATAACTCAATGGTTCTCAAGTTTATTTGATGATAATCAGATAAATATAATGTAATATCAAAAGAAACCTGGAAAATATATTGATCTGGATACCCAAGAGGCAGAAAAGAGCAGTTGATGTGTACTATTTGCCAACATCACCTCTTCAATCAGTCCTTTAACTCTCTCTAAAAAGTAATCTTAGTACTCTGAGAATAGGTACCATAAATAATTTAATTTTATTTAAATATTCAGCATCAGCACTATCTAATTCCAGAGAAAATCATCAAGTTCAACTTATGGTTGAAATAAAAATAAAGTAATTTTTCTCCAATGTCAGCTACAAAGCAGCCATCATAAGTGATCATTCACTGGTAGTAGGTACCACTGTTCTGGTATCTATCAGTTCACCATGACATATTCATTGATAGAAAGGATGATCTGAAGATCCTTATGCGACAGGCATAAGCTGTTGTGATGGGAGATGAGGAAACAGGTGAAAAAATCTGCCATGACCGGGAATCGAACCCGGGTTCGATTCCCGGTCATGGCAGATTTTTTCACGTTTCCTCATCTCCCATCACAACAGCTTATGCCTGTCGCATAAGGATCTTCAGATCATCCTTTCTATCAATTTATATCATGGCATTCTCACCATTTGAGAGGGTAGGGGTTTTCTTTGACCTTCCCAAAGAATTCTCTGATTGTTTTCCGACCCTATATGCCGATGACACATCCTGCCTGGTAACTGCTGATAGTCTCCCACTTCTGGTTGAGGTTGCTAACAGATCAGCTAACCAAATGATGGAATGGTGCAATCTAAACAATCTTGTTATAAATATCAACAAAACCTCCTACTTACTATTTCACAATAAAAAAGCTATCCCATATAGTAGCCCACTTCTTAAAATGAACAATAAAAGCATTGCTAGATCTTCATCCACCAATTTCCTTGGGCTACATATTAAAGAGAATTTGGACTGGCTAGATCACATCAATGGAGTTGCTAAAAAAGTAGCTACTGGAGTCTTTATGCTAAGAAAATTGGCTCCAATACTTCCTATTGAAAGCCTATTATCTCTGTACTATGCTAAAGTGCATTCATTATTAAACTATGGAATATTATTTTGGGGTAATTGTAGACTGGCTATTAAAGTCTTTTCCTTACAGAAACAAGCTGTCAAAGCTTTATGTAGAGTACCTTACCGTACACATGGCAAACCCTTGTTTTCATCTCTCCATATCTTAACCCTACCATCTCTTTACATTTTTAGTTGTGCAACTTTTGTTAGATCAAACCATGACATTTTTCCTACAAATGCAGAATACCATAGCCATTTCACCCGCTCGCTATCTCACATTCACATCAATGACTACAACAATGCTCTTTCTCAAAAAGGTCCTCATCACTCAGCCTCTGTAATATATAATAATCTGCCTGCGGATATTAAATCAGTTCAGTCCTACAAAGTGTACAAAAGAAAAATTAAAAAGTTCCTCTTGAAGAAAACTTACTACAGTGTCTGTGAATACCTCAATGATAGAGTATGATTTTGCTTTTCTTTGTGTTATTGATCATTGTATTTTCTTTGCTAGCATATCTATATTTTCTCTCCTCTTGTCTTGTTTTGTAAATATTTAATATTGTGACGAAACCATGCAAATGTATTTGCCAACGGTGAAATAAATTGTATTGTATTGTATTATTGTATTGTATCTCCTTGAGGACATCTGTTGGGGCTGATTGATACTAGCATAGCTAGCTTGGTCCCAACCTAAGAAAATATTCCCGTTCTGAAACAGGAGAATTCGTCTGCCACGGTAGTTCAGTGGTAGAATATCCGCCCGGCAAGTGGAAGGCCCGGGTTCGATTCCCGGTCATGGCAGATTTTTTCACCTGTTTCCTCATCTCCCATGACATATTCAATTCTTAACCAAAATAGATAAGTTTTGTATAACAAAGCCTTAGTACATTATGTAGTGAAGTTAATATGGTGAAATCAGTTTCAGCAGCTTTGCAATGCCAGGGATTCTCGGTATGTTTGATTTTCTACTTGGAAGCAAGGTGATGGTTGAAGAGAGGAGTAGTTTCCATTTTTCATGAGCTCAGGAAGAAGACAAGTTTTGAAATTATGGCAGGAACTGTTGACCCATGCAATTGTCTTAAGAGTGTATTTTGGTGTGAAAAGCAAGCATATCTGCCTGAAAATGTATTGATAACTCACCGTATTTTTGTCTTACTTTGGTCATTATTTAACAAATGATTAATAGAAAATGAAATTCATAATTATCTGCTAAAACAGCTGATTAGCTACTCACTGGTAAATCTGGATATTTCGCCATCCACTTTTTTATAGTCATATACCGATGGCGAACTTGAGTCCTGAAACGGCCACTGAATTTTGATGCAATTTTACTCCAAGATTTTGTTCCATATCTGTCAACAAGTTCCATCAACAGCTTATCTTCATCCCTTAAATGATAACATCATTAAAAATTAATCAATGTACAATCATCTTTGTAATTAATAGAACTAAAGACTTATGACAATGTTTGCATTTTAAATTGACAACTCACCTAGTCCACCTGCCAATTGGGCCCACCTTCTGCAAACTGCCAATGAAACGATCACGGATTTGGATTGAAGTGCGACCAGGCAGAAAGCGAGATATTCGAGGGAAATTCTTTCCATATCTCTGAACTCCAGCAACAATAAGACAATCTTCCTCAGGTGTGAAGCGACCTTTGCGGATCACAGGGTCAATTGAATAAGTCCAGCGGTTATAAACCTGAACTTTAGTCCGACCTTTCATACGGAGAGCAACCTATTTAAGTTAATAAATACTTGTATGAAGTTTCTTTTAAGGATGCATTTTTGTGGTCAAAAGTTGTTTGATCTTAGATTTTAGTGTGTGTAATTGTATGGTCTAAAATATTTCAGAATTCTATTTGGTAGTATTTGGTCCAAAGTTCTTAATAACTGGGCATTTTAAAAATGATTACCAATGTCTTCTGATTGTAGCCACCTTCTACTAAAAAAAATTCTCTGCCTTCCATCTTTACCACCCCAGACACCCCTCTCATGACATAACCCTCAGCTCTGCTAATGTAAAGTTATCATGCCATTTTGCTCTATGCTTGGAAAAAGAAAATAAAATAATTTTATAAGTAAATAATAAATCTTTGTTTTTTGCTCAGTATTTCATATTTCATTACTGCATATTTTTCGATTTTATCAACATGGTCGTAAGCTTCCCAATGTGATCCCAAGGATGGGGAATTGAGATGTTTTACTGTAACTGTAAAAATGGATTTGGATTCAGGAAAAACTTCTCATTCATATTTTTTGCAGGCACACACACACATGCATGAAAACAACTAAATCAAGTTATATTCATAATTGGAAATAAGGAAACTCACTGCACAATGAAGAATGCTTTATTAATAGGAGGATAAGAATATCCAGGGTGTCTGATAAGTCACTGCAATTTAGGTAGATATGTGATATGAGAAAGCTTGTAGCCTGTGGGAACATGCTATTTTATGTATTAAATTTGTCCTATGCAAATTTTCCCAAAACCACCTTTTCCAAGAATGCAATCCCCACGTTGTTCAAGGGACACCAGCTGAGTAAATCAGGTGAACATTGCAGATAAAACTTAACCATCCTCAGTACCAATTCAAAAGATTATTGTAACTTTAATGAAATTGGTAATCTATATCTATTTAATAGCTATAAAATAATTGGGAAAGCAAGATGCACATTTTAGTCTGTGGCAATTTGCTGATAGTAGAATCTACTATTTGTGAGCCAACACTGATTTGTGAATGAAATGTGCATTTGATTTTCCCAACTTAGTGGAAATATCGTTATAATGTTGACCATAACAACATTTCCAATAAGAACAACTTTTACGGGTATGAAAGTTACTTACAACATTAATTATAATCAAGCCCTTACCTAATGTTGATGGTGCAATTTTATTTCTCAAAAACTTTAAGCAATTCATGTGGGATGAAAAATTAAAACAAACCCACCTTAGACCATGGAATATAATCTCCAATACGACATTCTTCAATTATTTTTCTCAGATTATTATCTTCTTCTTCAGTCCATTTGCTTTTTCTCAAATTCTTATTTAGATTCCTCTGATACTGCACAAAGCACTGGAAGCCAGAGCGATTTGTATTTAATTCCAATGCAATTTTATCCCAATCCTCCATATTGTGTTTCTTCACAATCTCCTGATAAGAGAAACCTAACTGTGTGAAATTGATACATTAGAGTAAAGCTAGATCTCATGAGAAAAGGGCTTACTGCAAGTTTTTCATTTTCCTCCTGAGTCCACTTATTTCTGCAGATAGATGGATGGAGACAGAGCTCCCACATGGCTTGAAGTTCTTCTGAGCCCCGCTGTCCATCAAACTGTTACATTGCATAACAGAGCAAAATCAGAGGAAATGTATCAAAAAATAAATCCCATTACTATTCAGACTACTCACATCAACCACTGATATACGAAGCCAGTCTAATTCTTTAGTGTTTCTTTTTAATAAATTCTCTGTAGTGCAACTCTCAATATGCAAATCTCTTTCATCTAGATTTTCCAATTCCATATTTATCTCTTCTCTCTCTTCTGAAGTCAATGAGTTAATTTTTAATTTTTTAATGATATTATCTCTGGCAGTTTTGAATTCCTTTCTTTTAATTTCTATAACATTATTTCTTACAGCTTCTTCCAGTTTGGTTTGTTCGTTGCTCTTCCCTAAAAAAGATTTTTTCGATTTATTTTATTTTCAAAGGAGCACAAAATGATTATCAGAAATATAAAAATATCAATCGAAGAGAGGCATACATCTCCGAACAGGAGGCAATTCATGGTAGTTTATCTCATTTTTTGAAAGCTTCTTGTAGAAATCTTCATTACCAGGGCATGGGAAAAAGGATTTGTCCTTAAAATAAGGTGAACCAAATAGGTGATACCAGTTCTTTCTAGGTAGTGGTTTATCTTTTATGTCATTCAATTCCTTTTCTCGTCTATCAATGCTCACCTAAATATAATAGCTTCATAAATATCAATAAGTTCCAATCAAATTTTAAAAATATATTCTTTGGCAGCAAATAATATTATATTAAGAGAAAGGCAAACTCTCAAATTGGCCAAAAACTGCCATTGGTTACATAGTTTCTTTATAGGATACATTTTAACACAGTGTCATATTTTCATTCAATTTAGAAAATGATTTCAAAGCACATTTTATAAAGGTTCAGTCTAGGATAACAATATCTTATAAAGGGATTTTTTTTCAATTTTATCAATTGGAATTATTTTAGAAGCGGGGAGAAATCAGATTTTAAAACGCTAAGATATCAAGCCTGGGAGTTTTTAACCTATAATGAGTAAATGCTGAAAGGATAAAATGAAGTTAAAGAAAAGAATTATTATTGGGTATCAAGTGAGAAAGATAGCAGTAATTCAGAGGATAGACAAAGAAAGGCATTGAAATTAATGTGGTGTGGTAGATAAGGAGTGATCAGATTTTAAAACGCTAAGATATCAAGCCTGGGAGTTTTTAACCTATAATGAGTAAATGCTGAAAGGATAAAATGAAGTTAAAGAAAAGAATTATTATTGGGTATCAAGTGAGAAAGACAGCAGTAATTCAGAGGATAGACAAAGAAAGGCATTGAAATTAATGTGGTGTGGTAGATAAGGAGTGATAATGGTTTGTTTCAAGATCAATAAATTTTCATGAAATAACGATGTAATAGGTTATAAACATAATAGGTTAGTTTATGAATGACAGGTTCAATTTTTTGTAAAACATTACCAGAAAAATATCTAGCTCGAAAGTAGCAATTGATTGGAAAAAGCGATTTAGGCAAATGAACAAGTTTTTCAGGGAAACAAGTAACAGACGAGCATTTACAACACCAAGCTTTAAAAAATGTGCTAAACTTGCACGCTAATAATATACACATAATCTATCATTTGCTTTTTTGATGCTCTGGCTTTTTTATATCATTTAATCATTCAAACCTCTTGCTTTTTTGAACCTTGCTCATTTTTGCTCTCGAGTATAAAACAATGCTCTCGTTGCTAATACCCTTCTTGCCGCTCGTTCATTTTTCTCAAACACTAAACTAACAACTTTTTCGGAAAACATATTTCTCAATAATTACCCTCTTCTCTTTGGTTTGATGAATAGCATTTAGAATTCTTCTAGACAATTCATCCAGCACAGCAATATACATTTTATCCAACTTCACAATGTTTTCTTCAGGAAATGTTTCATCAGCATCTTCAAATTGAGGAATGCATTCGTCATAGAATAATTCATCGTCAGTGTTAGTGGTTTCACTGCTTTTAACTAAAATTTTCAAAGATTAATGAAAGTAAATATATCTGAAATAAGGTATAAAACAGTTATTCAATCAAATTATTAGGTAAAAATGATATTTACCAACGGTACTGTTTGTTTCATCACTACGGTTGTCGTGAAGTAGTTCGTGAAATAAGTCATCTTCGTCAGAGTTGTACATTTGGGGTAAATTGCTCTGCTTCCCAGTGCAGTTAAGTCCTCACAATACGCGTTAATGGATAAGTATTCAGACTATCGGCAACTCCGATCGGACGTGCATTCAGTTTGTATTCACTCTGTGAAGATTAACTACGCCCCCTTTCGGGTAGCCGGTGGAACCTGATCCGCTCCACTCGCTAAAATGTATCAACATAGCAACAAAATATTAAAATGTAGAACAAAAGGGAACTACGGCAAGCACAAGGTAGTTGTTTTAAATGTAGATAGAAAACTCCTTTACATCTTCGGTAAAGTAAACTTTCATAAGAATAAGAAATGAACTTAGCGATTTAGATTTCGTAAAGGAAAATTAATAAACACAAGAAAATTATAATATTATAATAAAACCGTAAAATGTGAGAGGTATAGAAACTTTAGAAACAATGAACACTATGCTACGAGGGTGGATCAGGGATGCCAGACGTCCCGCAGTGCGCGGGACAGTCCCGCACAACAAAGAATTTTCAAATGTCCCGCTAAACCATTTCGAAACTAAAGATTTGAATGCGACCACTATAAATAAAAAGCGTTAGTGCGTTGGTGTATAATCATATTGAAAGCTTTTGGCGCATAGTTGCGCGAAAAGTCACGTGATTTATGAAAGACCGTTATGGATAGGGAAGCTTAAGGGGAAGTGAAACATTGGCTCAATAGAGAATGACTGCTTTACCCCCGCGCAGTTCGCTTTCCGAGCAAGGACTAGATCAGTGTTTCCCAACCTGGGTGCCGTGAAGTGTCCTGAAGGGTGCCGCAAAAAATATTATTTTCCCATTTTTAGCCTCATTTTGCATCGCCGGCTTTCAAAAATGCAAACCAGACTTAAGTCGACCTTCATTTCGTCACAAAGGACTTCGAAATGAAAGGAGATTGGAGTTAAGGGTTCAACATCAGCACGATTATTACTGATGGTGGATAGGGAGAGGTGCCGCCAAATTCTGAAAAATCACTTAAGGGTGCCGCGACTCTAAAAAGGTTAGGAAACACTGGACTAGACGGTTGACTTTCTGTTTTATATGTGCTTTTGGCGTTATATTTTCATATTTTGTAATTTTTCTAAAATTTTATTAGGTATTGTCAAGCTTGTGGTTGTACTACGTAATACTGATTGTAAGTAAATAAATATTTGCACTTTCAAAAGTAAGGTATTGGTATTATTTCAACATTATTCTGTTTCGGTAATATTTTATTTCTTATTATTGCCGACGCGTAAAAACTGTCCCGCGCAGTAGTTTCGGTATTATTGGCGACACGTAAAAAATGTTCCGCACGGTAGTTTCGGAAATCTGACAGCCCTGGGGTGGATACGGGGGGGGGGGGGGGGGGGGGGTAAAGGGGGTAATTACCCCCCTCCCTTCCTCCCCTCAATATTTCTGAAAAAAAAAATTAACCCCTAAACCTCGTCCCAGGGCCCGGGAGAGAAATTCCGGGCCCCGGTGATTTTTCCGCTCCCGGGCCCCCTTTAAGTAAGGTGACCAGACGTCCTCTTTTTGGAGATTCTGTCCTATTTGAAAATGATGTCCTCTTCTGTCCTTTTTTCACGCATTTGATGTTTCTGACAACGATTTTATACAAAATATAGCATAGAATGCATTAAGTAATGAATTTAATTTGCTCCACCTTCATAAATTTTGCAAGTTCACGTATTCTAGCGAATTGAGCTTCAAATAACCCCGCACGTTACTATTGTAATCAAATACATCCATTTAAAGGTAGGTTGTAAACAATGTCCCCCCAGAATATGCGACGTTGTAGATGGTGTTCCGATTACGCTAGAAAATATTGCGCTTTATTCCTGTAACGGCTGTCACTCCCCAATATATTGCGGTTACAACACTACAATATTATTTTTCTTTCTTTCCACGGCCTCATATAACAGGCGAGATATTGAAACGGTCTAGACCAGGGCTTCCCAACGCGGTGCTCGCGAGCGCCATGGCGCCCACCAAGTTTCGCTGTGGCGCCCGCCGAGGTTTGTTCTGGTGTCCTCCTTAAAACTTGCAGCTCTTGCGACTATTAGTGTTGAGAGGTCACACAATACTGGAAAGTGCCAATCAAAAAAGACTTTATGACTTTGTCTTGTAGATTTTACATACTCGTACAATGCCATTTAACGTACCTAGTATTTTATGATTTTTCTCGCAGTTTTTTCATTAATTCTCCAACCTCTGGGAGGTGGTTTATTGTATCATTTTACCTTTAATCTTTATTGTAATGAATCTCATCCCTTTTGTGAACATTCGTCATTCTTTTCTTCCTTGTTGACGAAGGAGTGTCACTTCATGTTTGCGCTCTAGTCACATTTCATAGAAAACGCCGGTGAGTAGGTACTTATAAAATATTCGAAAGGCTATATGCTCGTATTATACAGGGTGATTTTTTAATTCGTGTCAGACAATATGCTGAGGAGAGCACGTATGTTGTATGTATTCAGCAAGGTGGTGCTCATTTTCAACATTTGATGTGAGATTTTTAAAATAACATCAAACTATGTTCATAAAATTTTTAGCAATTCGCTCCGGTTTATATTCTAAGATATAGCGATTTTTCAGGGTCCTCGAATAAAAAATCACCCTGTATAATCTCTTTAGTTTGTACTTTTCATGTTTAATGAAAAATGGATTTTTAGAAGAAAATTTAATTACAACTACGAGCTTTAAGTGTTGAGTAGAAGGGGGGGGGGGGGTGGAGAGGACACTGACGCCCGCCGCCTTCGCTGTTAAACCGAAGGCGCCCTTGCCAACGTTTGTGAGCAACTGTTTTCTCTAATGAAAAGCAATAAAAGCCCGCAAAGATCAAGATTGACCGATGAATATCTATCATCAACGATGAAAGTTGTTTCGACCCAACAACTGCGTCCGGATTATGAAAAACTTGTGTTGAAAAAACGATGTCAGACCTCTAATAAAAAGTACATTTTAAACGAATTTTATCATAATTTACAAACAATGTATTCATTAATTTGGATAGTTACATTTTATATTTGTAAATAATGAATTAATGTTACTAAATTATTGTTAATAAATTGTTGTAAATAAATAATCATATCTACTGTCCTTGAGTATCCCAGACACTCTCCCCCTGAAACTAGGAAAAAGAAAAGAAAATCCAACCTGCGGCCCTCAAGCCATGGACTTAACCTGAAAATGGCCCCAATGCTCCCATGAGTTTGATCTAATGTATTTAAATAAAAAATTCCTTGGCGGTAAATATTGAATTTTAAATGCAACAATTTTGTTACTAATACTACTACTACCTGCATTCTCGTTATGAAGACATACTGCGTACCCCTGCAGAACAAGTGTATTGCGCGTGTCCGATGCTGTCTTCAGTATGCCTTATTAGTAAAATATTAGACGATTTACTAGTGATGTAAGCCAAGATATTTATATTTTATATAGGTATTATGTTATTATTATGTATTATATTATGTGTTATATATTTTGTATGGCATTATTTTCTAAGTATGTTGATTTTAAGTTTCCAAAATATACTTCGCCAAGTATCAACACAATTAGAACATAATGCTGTACAAATTGACACAAGTGTAAAACTGCAAACAGAAATACGACGTCTGTCTTTAATAACGAAACGTTCGCTGGACAGGAAATATTTTATTTGTGCATTTATATCAATTTTGGTGTTCTGTATAATTTAAGTTCTGTTGAAAATCCCCATGTTTGCAACTATCTTCACATTTAATTTCTATGTGAGAATCACGTTAATGCGAATCTGCAGTTTGAAAATTCTGCCAAAGTGAGTTTTATAATGATTTATATGTTTAAAAAAAATTATTTGAATAAAACATTTCAGTCTAAAATGGACAGCGATCACTCTGAAGTATGTAAGCACCTTAAAAATAAAAAACGAAGAGCTATCACAGCGTAATCTCTGCCAAAACAAATTTTAGTTTTTTTTGTAGCAGGAAATATTGTTACTAAAGTTCGAAACAGGCCGATGCACAAATCAACGCTTTTGTATTTTTGAGAAGCTTCTTTGCAAAAACAACAAGTTAGGAAAGTGTACAGCGTATCACAAATGTCCGCGTTTCGTGCAATGGAGTATTAGAAAGAAATGATATACCTGTACGTAATGGAAATAGCATTTTACAGTTCTTTTCTTCATCATAAATAATCCATTTAAAAATATTGCATGCACACGTAAGGAAATTAAACGTTTGTTTGTGAGATTGTTTATGTTAGCAACAATGAAAAATTAACCATGTAAGAAAATTTGTTTAACTCGAATTAAGATATTCTTGTTTGATTTTCTCGATAACGGCTACTCCTATGATAAAAATGTATAGAAAAAGAAATACTTCTCTTTATCAGCTCTACAATCTTTATTTGAAAAATATTTTGATATGACTAATACTTTACGAGATATGACGAAAAGTTCATTTTTTGTCATCAGTAAAGTGGTATCCCTGATTGGAATACGTGATTCATTTTTGCGATTTTCTTATTGTCTTAGATTATAAGTCCTTAATATAAAATTTCATGAAAATCCGTTCTGTAGAAGCCGAGAACGGACATGCGGACGGACGGACAGACCGACGACAATAGGCGCTCACGCTGGAGGCAAAACGCGCCTAAAAATGAATGTGCTTATATAGCAGTTCTTTTGACTACAATTTTAAGAAATGAACTTATTGAAATATATTTTCTGTTTGATTTAGTTTGAAAACTCATTAAATTTCTCGAGTCTTGGGAATTCCCGGGATTTTTCAGAAAGTATGTCTTGAGTCCCGGGAAATAAAAAAAAAATCGGTACAACATACGTACATTGTACAAACTTTCTCATACACTAATGCGTCGTTTAGTAACCTTTAGAAAATGAAAATCGTATCAGCCTGTTTTTAGAAAATCCATTTTTTGTTAAAGTTGCCCAAGAATAAACTAGCCTTAGGTATATTCATTCATTGAGAAAAATGAAATATGTAGTACTAGCTGAATTTACAGTTGAATTTCAACGGATTTAGTGAAGCTACTACAGCACAACATACAAACTCCTTAAAATACCTATATAGTAGATACTTTTTAAATTACAATTAGTTTTTCTTGACAATTAATCATATTTGTTGTAACAATCCGTTTCCGAGCCTATTGCATAAAATATAACGATGATTTTATTTCCTATCATATCACTTTCGCCAAATCCAGCTTCATTTCTTGTGTAATTATGCCTATGAAATGTCTTTATGTCTTTATGTCTTGTAAGCTAGAAACCCGTGAAAAAGCAACGTACAGTTGTCCATGATTGAACACTGACTGGTAAATGTACACCAGATACGTGAGCTTATTTACGCTAATAAACATTATAATGTAGAATATAATAATTTTACTTACAAAAAATGTAAGATTCCAGTATTCAATAGACGAAAGAAGGTTCTATTACTTTCATCAATAAACGCTTCCTGATTAATAATCAGTATCTATTTACGTTGCTATCCATAAACATCGATCGTTTCGTTGCTTAAACAAAAGTGTGAAGCGAATAAAGCTAAACTTTCGTCTATTTATAATCTTCACTGAAGCTAGTTGAATCGGAGGTAACAATGACGGTCGCCTTGGCAACGCCCGGGAGGGGTAGGAAAAATCCACAAAATTTCGAAACAAATAGCGTATTTCTGAAAACTTCGACCGTGTAACATGTAAACTTCGCAGGAATAAGATAGTATAGAGTTTTATTCTTCGAATAAAGAAAACGAAAAAAATCGGTCCATATTTACGTATTTCGATGCTTGAAGTCAAGAAATGGATACATACGTGTTATCTTATGGAAAAATGTTAATCCCCTATATTGGCAGCATTGATTAATCCCGGTTGACCAAACCTTTGGCGATTCACTAAGTTAGGACGTAAGGAAGAATCGTACCAAATTTGGTTATTCTAGCTTTTACCGTTTAGGAGGAGTTCCATGAACAAATACACAAACACACCAATACACAAATACACAAACACACAAATACACACTTCAAAATATATATATTATAGTAGATTATTTCAGACGTATACTCAAGTAACTGTACGAAATTTTATCAAAATCGTTCGAGCCGTTTTTGAGAAAATCAAATTATTGTTAAAGTTTCCTAGAATAAACTACCCTTATATTCATTTTTGTGAGAAATATGAACTATTTGGAATTATTGACGACGTAAACTCAAGTAACTGTACGAAATTTGATCAAAATCTTTATAGCCGTTTTGAGAAAATCAAATTGTTGTTAAAAATGCGTAGAATAAACTTCCCTTAATTATTGAGCAATGACAACCATTTGTACATAGCTTCTATTTTGTATGATAATATTTCTATGTATGTATACTCTGCTCATTGTCAGTATGATAAAATGTCTAAGTAAGTCTAAGTTTTAACTCTACCGTTTAGGCTCTAGAGCTAGTAACAGACAGACGGCATTGCGAAAACCACTTTTTCTGACCCAGCTACACCTAAAACGTATATTTCCGTAAAAATCTCGAGGTCGAATTTTTTCGCGATTACAGTACTTTCTCAATATACTTCGTATATAAGGAAGTAAAAAAGTCGGGAATCAGAATCCCTACCGCGAAGCCTATCTCGCCCGGGGTCCGGAGAAAGTTGTGTCCGGCACTGTCAGATTGTAACATTATTGCCAAAATTTAAGAAGGATGTACTCAAAAAGACACTGCCGCAAACAAAACCTGATATAAACAGAAAACAGTGTTTATTATTTCCATGCTTAAGGATACCAAAATGCTCGTATTAACTATCATCAGCTTGAAGCAGGAAATACAGATGGTCGGGGAAAGCGGAAACGGAAACCACTTTCTAAGGAAGCCTCTTCTTTCTACGAATTTCTATAGTCGTTGTTAGTCTGGACTGAGTTGCTGAGGAGTGCAGTCGAAAGAATGATGACTGCTGAAACTGAAGGTAATTATTTTTAATCTATTAATTGAGGCAGCTGTAGTCAACTAGCTCTCTATAAGCGATTATAACGGAAACTATGAAATGAGAACTTTTGCGGAAGTGTATTTTTACTGCTTACATTTATAACTGCGTAGCAGCATGTTTTATGTAATAATTTTTTTAATTACTCTCAATGAAAACTACTCATGAGTGGAAAATGGAGGGTGATTTTAATCTGAATAGCTGAGTATAAGATTTTCTGTAAACTATATTTTTATACAGTAATAGCATGGAACTTGGATCAAAATGACACTCCATATTTGAAATCAATACGTACAGAAGCTGTTTTGATGTGACTACATATAAGACGTATTATAAACTGACATTCTACTCGAAAACCCAAGAGACCCCAAATAAATTGATAAATCTATGCCATTTGTTAATACCTCTTATGTTTCTTTTCAGCGGGTGGTGAGGAGGACAATTCTCCAAATAATGAAACTCGCCTTACGATATATTGGATAGGATGGGCTTTCTTTGCTGTAACAATACTTTCCATATTTATTGCGGGAATCTTGGTGTCCATGTATAAGATGGATACGACGGATACGCGATTTATGGACGATGGGAAGAATATAACGAGGAACGAGTCGCGTCACTCATTGCGTTGGACGACGAACAAAACGACGACGGAAACGACGCCAGATAAGACGGCGTCTTCCAGCGTCACCACTCCAGACCTCTCAACGACGCTAGGCACCTCCGCCGGCTGAAACGTCGTCGCTTTTCTGCAGTCCAATTACACGTCCTCTCCATTGGAAGAAGCCGTTTTTCCGTCCATCCACCACCCGGATATTCTCTACGACGCAGCGCTATAAGATCCCATTTGGACGAAAATAACGTTGACAAAAGCGAGTGAAGTGCTACGGCCTTACTTTACTACCTCAGCCATTAAATTGAAATTGAGAAAATATGTGTAAAAGGAAGATTTTGTGCGTTTACGACATTGTTTATATTCATGGTCGTGTTTTTGTAACGATTTACAGTTTCTTACGTAAAACTTTATGTGCATTGTTATTCAAGTCTAGACCAAGAAGACACACGATAGTTTAAAGTAGGGGTCGGCAACATTTTACTATCGAAGGCCACTCTTCCATAGATGTTAATACTCTGTGATCCACCGCGCGTGTCACCCTTCAATTTATTTTGTCCATAAAGCTTAGGAAAAGTGATTATTATGCTATAAGGCAGTGCTCCGCAACATTTTTAATTTCACGGCACACTTTCGGGTGCTCTCGAACTTCGCGGCACACCGAACCAAATTTATCGAGACTGTGTAGAATATATTTGCCATATTATAGCCAACAATAAAGATAAAACCGCCTTTCCCAAATAGATGAAGAAAATTATTGCTAAAATCTACATTTTTCAAATCGTTCATATCGGATTACTATACAATTCAGTGATAAAAATTCCAATTTTCCAGGTACAAAGCAACTTGGTTTCGGTTTCAAGTAGCGGAAACAGCTTAAGAAATCGTACCATAAGAGATATTTGGTTTCTGTTGTCTTAGAATTAGAAGAATAAAATATTATTTTTCCCTTGCCTATACGTAATTTCAAAATTTACCGCGGCACACCGAGTACTTTGTCGCGGCGCATAAGTGTGCCGCGGCACACCAGTTGCGGACAACTGCTATAAAGCATCCCGACTAAAATACTTTATCATTACAGTACAAAATAATGTAGAAATAAAAGTAAAATTTAGTAAATCTCCTCCGAAACATCGTGCCATGAAAAATCTCTTCGTGTGTCACATTTAGACATGCGTGCCATAGGTAGCCGACTTGGTTTAACTGCAACTAGTTTTTGAGAGCTCCTAATTTTTTTTAGAACCTGTCAAACGTTTGTTTTTATGAGTCGTTTTTTGTATTATCTTAAATTGTGACAGGATCTATTTACTCGCTTGCAATTTCTGGTATTTCTTATTTGTTCTTACATTTTGTTATGAACACAAGCAATCAAATTCTTAAAATTGGCAGTAATACTTGATGGAATTGAAATAAACGACTCGGAATTTTAAAAAAATGTGCAGCGCATATACTCGGGGCTACTCACAAACAGGCTGCCTGCGGCTTGATTAACTAATATAAAAATTAACGAAATGAATATATAAGGGAAAACTAAAAGGCGAATTATTTTTTTTTATTTGAAAAAAAATTTGTCGGAATCATCGAAGAAAATAACTTCAATAGAGACCCATTTTCTTTCTTAGATATTTCGATTTTTGTAGCAAGAGAAAGTTATTCACATGACAAAATAAAATTACTGTAGAAAGGAAATCTATATTCTTACTGTTATGTTATTCTGATTATAAAGAAAAAAATAAATCAATTGTACCAAACTCCTAGTCAAACTAATATACAATTCATTCAATAAGGTTACAAACAGAGTGTGTATCGTTTAAACAATGTACACGTATCGCTAGAAAATTACAATAGTATTAAGAATAAGCACTTGAAAAAATAAGTACATAATTATCTTAGGTATCTCCAATAGCCATAACAAGATTATTGGTTTTCATAACCTTGTTACGACTATTGGAGATAGACGAGATACTTTATTATTTTTTCAAGTACTTATCCTTGAATTTATTTATACAATGGTTAAAATTTATAATTGTCAAACGAATTGACATAGTTTTAGGAGACTAACTTTCCTGATTAAAATTTCGTGATATTCATACCTCTCTAATTTTTAACAAATAACTGAAATATAAAAAAGGCAGAGTTCATTGATGGAATCGCATAAATTTTGATATTTCTTATGCGCTCATTTCTTCTGTCTGGGAATAATTTTTCTTGTTAACTTGTATCTCCTATTTTAACAATACAAAGAGAGCTTGAATTTTCGAAAGAATTACATTAACTTTCTGGGTAGATACGTCTAATTTAAAATTACATATTTCTATTTATGTATCTTCTCTCTCTCTCACTATTATATAAGTTTTCTCCCTCCCTGACGCTCAGGAGGGACGGAGGGGAGGTAAGTGCGCTCATCCTGGTAGGACGAGAGAGAAGGGGATGGAAGGGGGAAAATTGCGTCAGTTGGGAGGGTTATGCGATTAGGGGATTCACCATGACAGGTTTCGTCAATAACGAGCGAGTAGCGAATTTTATACAAAGCATCTATATTGTTATGCCGTTTTCGTCGTTTGTTGTTCGTTCTTCGTTTGTCAAGAGTTGCATAACGCACACGCTGGAATTTATACACGTTCTTTAATAAGCGTTCATCAACCTATTTTAAATGGACCACGTTACACGAATGAGAATATGAAAAAGAGAAATCTTTTTTGCTAAATATTTGTGACCTCTCTAGAAAATATTAAGTGTCGCTTCTTCTTCGAGAAAGCAAACACGCTGTTCGTTCTTCCTTCCATAATTATTCATCTCAGAAATTCAGCGTCACTGATACGCTTAATTTACAATAATGAGTAGATTTATTTTATTTCATTATCGCGTTATCCTGCTTGAATTTCGTTGTCAGATACGGAGTTTTTAAAGCGGCCAAAAATTAATTAATATTCAATTTACGAGAGTTATTTAATATTTAAATTTATAAATGAAGCGAAATATTTTGCTAGTAAAATTTACCATAGAGAAACAATTATATAGCAAATATAATTCGTCGAAACGGGCAGTATATTTTTGTTCTTGTGAAAATAGTTCGAAGTTATCGAACATTGCTATGAGTTTTATTTTATTTAACGTACAATTGTTCCTATTATGGAGTTTAGCGGTTTTACGGTCTCTTAGGTGGATTTTATTAAATGTTTAGATATTGATTTGAAATATATTCATTGTTGGACTCCTTTCCCGGGACTTGAGATATCGTAATTGTAGGATTATCCCATGACGTGCATCGCAGGATGAGGTAATAATGCCGCCGCAGATTACTTCTTCTTTTTTCATTTTATCTTATCACGTTTCAACGAAGCGGATGGGATCTGTGACTGATTCACTTTTCAGAATGGACGTTTCGCAAACCCACGTTCACAAGTATTGCTCACTTCTCTCGAGCAGTTAATAGGTAAAACTACTATATCCATTCGCCTGAGAAGAATCTGATTATCTGATGTTTGAGAGAGGCGATAAGAATAACGGCTATGTTCACAGAAGAAATGGAATCGCATATATACCGAACAGTGGCCTTTAAAAAAATTAACTCTTGGGATAAACTCCATTCTATGATAGAAAGCCGAATTGTAGACAAGAACGATATTATTTGGGTGTTACGAAATTCCATATGCTGCACGATAAAGTACTCGAACGAAAAACTAGAAAATTCACTGAAAACTAATTATTAGTGCAGGGGTTCCCAAACTTTGCGAAGACACGGAACCATTATGTACAAATATTTTTTCTCTCGGAATCCTAAGAGCTGATGAGCCAAATCATAATCATCAAATTATAATCACTGCAATTGTTATTTACATATTTTATACTTATGTATGTATGAGCATAATATTCAGTCTGTGATTTTTAAACTTTCACTATTTACTTTTTGTCTTTCGTTAAATTAACTCATTTCGTTTGTTCCTTTGTTCAACCATTTTCTGTTGATTATTGTGTTCTTGCTGGTCTTACAGTTTTCGTTTCTTGTTCAGACGTTTGTTTTAATTTGTGTGTGTGTATATGATTTATTTCATTAATTGGCCGGAAGGAAGTGATGTCGGTGACGTGCAGGGCATCGCCTGTCTATGCAAGTTTAAACCTGATTTTGAGTCGATGAACAGTATGTTAACAGAGCGTGACGAAATGGAACGGTAAGTCTATTTCAAAAGGTTCCCTCGTAATAATTTGGTACCATAACTTATGGTTTTACTACATACGAGGTGTGGCATAAAAGTTATGAGATTAATTTTGTAAAAAACGATTTATTGCTTTAATCCTTCAAAACATTACAGTCGCCTTCAAAATAACATCCCTCAGAAGCAACGCACTTGCGCCAGCGCATCTGTCATGCCTCATAACAGGATCGGAGATCATTTTCTGTTAGTTCCTTTATAGCGTCAGTTACGGCCTTTTGAATGTTCGAAACTGTTTCGAAATGGTGACTTTTGACCTTCAATTTTAATTTAGGAAACAAAAAGAAGTCACTTGGCGATAAATCTGGGGAGTAAGGGGGCTGCGGAAGAACCGGAATTTCTTTGTTAGCCAAAAATTCACGAACTGAAAACGCCGAATGAGCAGGCGCGTTGTCGTGATGCAAGATCCAATTTGCCGCAATTTCCGGACGAACTCGTTGCACACGCTTCCTCAGTCGCTCAAGAATGCCTCGGTAGTAATCTTGGTTCACTGTTTGTCCACTTGGTACGAATTCCTTGCGAACGATCCCGCGGGAATCGAAAAAAATGACGATCATTGTCTTGATTTTCGATTTGGACATGCGAGCTTTCTTCTGCTTTGGGGACACTGGTGTGTGCCATTCTTCGCTCTGCCTTTTTGTTTCAGGATCGTATTCAAAAACCAACTTTCATCGCCTGTTATGACCTGATCGAGGAAATTTGACTCGGTTTCTAACCGTTCTAACATTTCTGCGGACACATTTCTTCGACGTTCTTTTTGTTCATCATTCAGCTTTTTTGGAACAATTTTGGCGCACACTTTTCTCATTTTCAAATCTTCTGTAAGAATTTTGTGCACAGCAAAACGATTCAAATTCAGTTCTTTGGCTATCATCCAAACCGTCAGACGTCGATCTTGATGAATGAGAAGCTTCACTCGTTCGACGCTAGTGTCTGTTCTCATGGTGACTGGGCGTCCGGAACGTTCTTCATCTTCCACCGTTTCTCGCCCCTCTTGGAATAGCTTGTGCCAACGAAACACCTGAGCACGGGATAACGAATTATCTCCAAACACTTTTTTAATCTTTTCGTAGGTATTGGTGGCGCTCTCTCCCAGTTTAAGGCAGAACTTGTTTGCGTAAAGTTGTTCAATATTTTTCTTCTCCATTGTCGTTACACAAGACAACAACATACAGTTACAATAACGACAACAAAACCGCACACGTTCAAGCTAGCTAGTTTAAACTTGTACTGAAGCTAGAGGAGGAATGTAACTATCGAATCGCGTTGGTCGCGTCCTTACAATGTTGCCAACTTCAGAGTTACAAAATTAATCTCATTACTTTTATGCCACACCTCGTATGTGGGTTTGAAAATATGAAGTTGTTATAACAATGAAGAAGAACCATTCTTTATCAGTGTTTGTGCTGAATAGTGAGGCGTATTATTTTGTGTTACGTTTCTGGCTATCGTTTTTAAGAAGGCGATGTATGGGGGTAAGATGACCGGGGTAAGTCGACAAATTCGTCATCTTCATTCCGCCTTTCCTGATCTTTCCTCGAAAGCGAATGAAGCCTGAATTCCTAAATTGTACTCCACCAGGCACAGTAGCAGTGGTCTTAGAATCAGGTTGGATGTTTTCGTTCACTTCCTCCAGCACTTTTTCCAACACGTGAGGCCCTCTGCAATTAAACCAGGTCTTTTATGCAATCATTCTTCCCATATATCACTCCCAGCTGTCTCATTCGTATGAGAAAATAACATCACGTTGATGGGATTACCACCTCAAACCACGCACAAACTTCAGCCTCTGGACGTGGCCTTTGGAATTAATTGCGGGCCCGGGCTTTAAAAATCACGCGAGTTACACTGTGCGACTACGACCAGACTTTTTTCTACAATTTATTCCGCATAAAATCAAGAATTGAAAGGACGGACTGCACAGATTTTCGTTATTTAGCATGGTAAATATTAATGGCGGCGGCCCTTTCTCTATATTACTGCGGTCCGAACGCTAATTTTTCTCTCAGCTAAATCGTTCGAGATTTTATATACATACATTTTTGTGTAAAAGACAGGATTTTTTCTTAGTTATTGAGATACAATAGAACGCAGTTTCTAAATCATTGTTATTAATAGTAAAACAAGTGACCAATCTTATAGATAAAGTCTATTTTGCCATTTCTGGCCCTCAATAAACAACTCTAATCCTAATGCGGCCCTTCTGTAGCATCCATCACTTCAATGCGGCCCTGATGCTTCTTCGAGTTTGACATGCCTGGCTTATTCTAATGTATAAGCACTGCAGCACGATATATCAGATGTCAATTAATAAAACAATCGAAAATCCACGTTCATTTCCTCGTAATTTCTACATTTCTTTTTACTTACAAAACCGTAGCAACGGAAACAATATAGCGACGTATTTAACAAATTTAGAAGAAAAATCAAAATACCTATCCCTTAAAATATCAGTTTTATGAAAGAATGTTTCAAACAAAACTTGTAGGAAATTACATTGTCTACAACTTTTATCATGTCAAATATTTACATATATTGAGTTTTAAAGGAGATATTTGGAAAAAAAGGAACACGAGAAGAATAAACCTCCGCTTCCGGTTGAGCAGTTTCAGCCAAAACCTTTTCAGATCTTTATTTACTAATACAAATCTTAAGTGTAAAGTTTTGAGCTGATTAGTATTTGAGTTAGAGCGCCTACAAAATTCCTATCACATACACACAGATATCATCGCGAAAATAGTAGAAACATACTCAGGGACCTCAAAACGTGTATTTGCGTTGAAATCTCGAATTCGATTTTCCATGAAAACAATACTTTCCCTATACTTCTTATGGAGAAAGTAAAAATGAACGTATTTAAGTTAATTTCTTCGTCGTGGATTAACCATTTCCTTTCATTTAGTATGTTTTGCTTGCGCGCGAAAGCAAGTTAAACGTATTTATATTAGAACTTGTTTACTTCATTTGTTACGAAGATTGTTTTCGTCGACAACAATTAAAAACAGGTGGGATAAAGTTCAAAGTGAATTAGAGCACTCTCGTTAAATTTTATTTAAAACGGCTACTCCGATGAACATGACCTCTTTTGATTTTGGGATCCGTTCGTCTTTCCGTTTGCCTTTTAGCAGAATTTTTCAAATACCCTTGTAAAAATACCTTACGTTACTATGGTAAATTTTTGTTTTGTTTAATTTGCTAATAAAAGCGAAACGTAAATACGTTCAATTTACTTTCGAAGATGGATAAAGATCATATTCAAATTTTTAACTGCGGTGAAGTATGTTTTAATAACTTTTGATTGATTTTGGGCTTTACGTTTTGGAGGGAGAGGAGATCGAATATTCTGAACATTTACGTGAAGTTTCTAAAAATAAGTGATTTTGGAATCTGCTTTTGCAGTTCTTTTAAGCGCGTTTTATTTTATTTTTTCGCTCTGTCTGTCCGACTGTGCAATCGATTAAATTAAAATAGCAAATAAACGGTATAAGAATAACGGAAATTTGCACCCACGATGCCATTTATTAGGCTGCTAAAGTATTGTTTTGCAGAAATCGGTGGGCGGCAGGGGGTGCCTTCAAAATTTTAAACTATATTCTGAGCAAATAGTCAGAGATAGAATTGAATAAATTACTTTACTATATAATTAAATTACTAAACTTATAAATAATTTGAATTTTGCAATTATTAATAAACATCAATAAATAAAACGCGCTTTTTTATATTGCATCAGCAAATGAAGCTTCAATTTTTTTAACCCGTTACTCCTTCTTTACTATTTCAATTTTTTCTTCTTTCCGTCATATTATCCCCGTATTTTTTAATTTTTCTTTTTCCCTTCATTTTCCTTTTCTCCTTATATTTTCATTTTCTTTAGCTGTTTTCTATTTTCTCTATTCTTATTTTTTCCTTCTTCATTTTTCTCATTTTCTTCCATTTTCATTTTATTTTATTTTGTCATATTTCATATTTCCCCTATTTTTTCGATATGAACCCGCACTAACAATGCTGTCACGATGTTTCCTAAAATTCAAGAGCACTACATATACTATTTCGGCGTTATCTGCTTTCTATGAATATAGTGATCGAGGTAACCGAGTCTCACTTGAGTGTCCTCTCCAGAAACTGAATTATGTTATCGTAATTTATAATTACTTATTGAGAATAAAATAGATAAAATTACAGAAACGCTTTATTCTTAAAACTTTCGATGTACTCGCTCATTGTAGCAAAATACGGCAATATATTCCCCACGTTCCGTTTATTTTCTCATTAACCCACCCCTTCAGACTGCTTGCCTCATAGCAGATATTCTATTTGACACATATATAACTCACGTAATTCTTTGTTTACTGGATTGCTCCTAACCGTACCCTTTACTTCATGGACCCCCACTGCTATTCTCTTCGTGGTTTTCGTGTTTTCAGCAACACGTTTCCTTCTGACTTAATCGTTCGAACCTCATAAAACAAAGAATCGTGACCAATACCTATTTAAACGCAGTGCCGACTATTTTTCCTTTTTACATTTACCGATTAACGTTTTAACTTAAAACGCGTTATGCCTCAAGGGAATCCTTTGAAGGTGATTCATTTATCGATGCTTAGATAAAATCGAAGTTGAGCCGCGCGTAACGTCGAAAACCACGAAACTGACGGCAGTTGACAAGTTCAGGCGTTTGATATTTTCCATTCGAAATTTCGGTTCTCCGTCCTCACCTCACTACCTTCCAGAGAAAAACTAGCGACCTCTCTTATCGTCGGCGGAATGAACTAATTTTAGTCGAGACATTGCCTTGGCCGTTCGTGTTTCGGAAGCAGTTGATGTCCGTTGCGAATATTAATGTTACAGGTATTTTTATCGCAGTATTTAAAAATTTTTAGTTTGTATTTACTTGGATGGATTTTACGAGGCTTTACGCGAATACTTTTCGCAATTTATTAAATTTTTATTGAAGGTTTTTGCTAGTAATTATAATAATACGAATCGAATAAAATGCTTATATGAATGCTAACAATTAAGTGAATATTTTATAATATTTAAAAGAATTGTTCTATTACACAAATAAACCAAAGACTAAAAATTAAAATATAAAATACAATAAAATTTTTTAAAAAATGCTTTTATTTTGCTGCACTAAAAATAACAAGAAATAGGTAGGTGTTATTATAAGCTCTCGTTAACAGGTAGAGCGGATTTAGTGGGCGCGAGACTTTAAATAGTCTCGGTCCAAAGATGGATGGTCAAGTTTTTCAATTTTAATTTACAAAAGAATTAAATACGTCGAAAAACACGTTTTACGTGTTATCTTAAAAAGAAGAAATTATATCCTAGAGTCGAATCCGGATCTTTTTAGGGGATTTTTTCGTCAATGACTCATGATTGATTGATTGAAGCATTCCTGCCAAATTTCAATCTTCTACCTAATCGGGATTTTTGTTAAAACACTTTAAATATTCGTTATGCAGAGTGACGGAATAAGCGTTTCATATGGAGGATACCATTCTTTACGTGATATAACTATTGTTATGTTATGTAACACAAATTGGAAAAAGAGGACACCTTAGTTTTTTACAATTCCATAGAGGTACTTTACTTTTCCTATATAAAGACAAAAATGAAATTGAATACTTAACAGTGAGACAGATAAAATGCACCTTCTATCACTATTTAATGCATTATCAACATCCATTAGAAAATGCAAGATAAAGACTTAATACACTCATGGAACTATCGAGAAGTGATAAACACTATGATGTAAAGGATTCTTGAAGACTAGGAATTAAAAGTGAAGTGCAATTGATTTAAAAGTCAACTTGATGAGACATAATAATCAACGTTGAAGGACTATTAAAAGAGCGTTTACATTAATTAAAAGCGTTGACCATGGAACCGTTTAGCAGCTTGCTTTCATGAAGGGAAAGTTTTTTAAAAAATATTCAACTCCGATGTATAAAAAAGAATAATTTCCATTAAAAATTAATATTTTTTCTGAGAAGTTAATACACCGTTTCATGTAATAAAATTCTTATAAAAATTACCCTATTGCAGAAAATGGAAATTAAGAATTAAGCTAAGGAATAAACAACATGCTAGTTAAAATCATTTCTTCCTTTAAACATTCGCACATAATTTTCATCTCGAATCTATTATGCAAAATTTTTCCTATCCCTAATTTCCTTTTTACTTACACTTGATTTTGACAATTGAAATCCCAAACAAGCAATCTAAATTAATTAGCAACTCATTCTCTACTTAAGAGGCGATCAAAAGTATTAGGTCTCGACACTTTTTTAGGCTGGTATCCAAAGGGACAATTGGTTGGCCCCATCACCAGTTTAAGCTTAGACTAACAACTAGATCAGTAAAGAATACATATTTTTACTACTACTACCACGACAGCAGGTTACTTCAGTGAAATCATACACACACAACTACCTTATTTAAAATTGAAGATTATTTCTTAGCCAAGCAAAGCGCGGGTAGGCTTGCTCTTTTACGCTCATGGTTCTAATGAATTGCTATTTTTGAGCTAATTTTTAAACCAAAAATTAAATTAACGATAGCAATCACAATTTCAATGGTAAATTTCAATAGTTTTGACGAAAGCAAACTGTGCGAAACAAAAATATGAAACAAGGCACATATTTTTAGAAATTCTATTTATGTACATTTTACAAAAAATATTAAAGCATAAATATAAATTTAACACAACTTTACGTTCAGTTAAAAATTTCATCAGCTAAAACGAATGCCATCCCATTTATATAGCACTTGGATTCTAAGTTATTTTTTGTTTTCATGATAAAATTTTAAGGAATATTTAACCGATTTTACATTCTGAAAAAAAAACTGAATATAAGAGCATTCCTTAACATACGTTTGTGTGCGAAGCAATTCAGATCGTTTATGGAGGATGACGTTTATACTACTGACAATTCTCATGGAAAGAATAAGCTCGTGCCAACCTCTTTTCTCATCCGAAGATTTGATTAGGCTCGAGCAAATTCTCCGAACCACTCTATTGCATTTCGAAAACCAGACATCGCGACAAGAAGTCGAGGGAAGCATATTTTTTACTTCGCTGACCAGATAGCTCAGCATGTTACCTCACGAAACGATAACGTAGCGCAATTGCGTTGCTCCTGGTATAAATACCGAGTCCGTGAGCAAGGATGGCGAGTACCTTGTTGGTAAAATTCTTAATCTTCAACATGAGGGCAGCCTTGGTCTTCGCCGGTGAGTCTTAAAACCTGTCACACTGATCAGTAGTCATATACACAACATTAATCAATAATTATAAAGTAAAAGAAGGCCGTGTGAAATTATCTCACTTATTTTATATCCTTTAAGACTCAAAACGATCCTTCTGAATTTTACGCTACGATAGGTGTGTGTTATGAAAGGTTTTGCCGAATCACAGAGAGTTTTTCTGCTACATTCCGAAGTTCACTTAGACCAGAGGCGGGCAAACTATTGCCCGCGAAGTCATATTGAAAGCGAACCGTGAAATTTAACGCGGATAATTGCATACTTGTTAGCTGAAAATTACATCCGAAAAATCTTTACTAGCGAATTAAGTTAATTGTATTTATATATGTAATCGATTTTAGCATACAGGATCCCTCGTAGTTTCCAGTGAAAATAAAATGAATTTTAAAAGAGTTTAAGCGCATATTGAAATAAAAGGAAAACGGGTTTCGAAGATTAGGTGTGGAATAAAATTTTTTATTTTTACAGATCTAAAAGTTAGGGTGCGAGAATTATATGAGGGTGAATATCCATACTCCTAGAACTCCCTAAAATGTGTAGTCGACGATTTTTTAAAAATAGCCATACAAACCAATGAATTTATAGCGTTAGCCCTCAGCATGCCAATAGTTGTCTAGAAATAGTAACCACACTGAGTTGACTGTAACCATAGAATTACATAATATATTTAAATTTTTAACTCGAATTGCCTATTTTTAAGACTTTTTGGACAAGAGTAACAGATGAGGCTTATTGTGTGAAAGAATGATTTACACATTGCTTATTTTTTTCTACTTTGCTGATATTAATGAATTTTTATGGTTGGTGAATAATCGGTTTTTTGGAAATATTACTTATTTTAACATGTTCGCAGACAAGATGGCTATAGCCTTCGTCATGTAATACTGTTTAGGGGCAAGACGGTGATAGCAGTCATGACTTATAATTAATGATAATTTCTCGTAAAGCATTAACATATATGTCTGTCTTTATACAAGTTTCAAAATCTATTGGAGAATATAAATGTACATTTTCATTTCTAGAATAATACGTCAATCATCGACTGTCTGCTAAAGTGTTAAATGTTAGAATATTACGTTTATTTTAAAATGACTACTCAAATGCCCAACTTCACATTTCCATCAAAGAAAATGCAAGACTCTATGTCAAATAAAGATTATGCACTTGTAGGAAAGTGATTCTAATTTAATGTCCTACTACTGCCCATGCAGCTCCGATATTTGGAGCTTTGTTGGAGTATTATGGTAAGAAGGCCCTCTGCTGACCGACCCGTGCACCCCTGATACCTGCCACCCTGTGCTGCCACCACAACACACTGAGGCTCGAAGCCCTATTCCTGCTACCTTTGTGTCCCCCTCATGCCCCGCACATCTCCTTCACCTCCACTTCTCCTCGAGCATGGAGAGGAAGCTTCACTTTGGGTTGTGACTGACACAAGCCTTCCCTTACTCAATTAATATATACTTTGATTGATACTAGCAACACATAACTTTACTGGTTATAAAACAATAGCAGTAAAAGTTATGATAGATCACGTGCGAATTTATGTTTTAAAATTGAGTAAAATTTTCATATGGCTTTAAGTTGAAACGTACTACAAAGAGGGTAATCAACTTTTCCTAGCACTCATAATTTCCGGGGTCCAAATTTTTTCTATAAAATATCTAGCACATGCAAATCTAATTGCAATTTTTTCTTATTTCAGTGATAGCTTTGGGATGCATCATTGCAGGTAAGGGGCATATGCACCATATGATTGTATGTAATAATTAAATGTATTGTAAGATGAGCAATTTTTAAAACATTTTTGTTTTTGTCTTGCAGCCACTGCAACTCTGGATGATGCTACCACACCAAAACGTAATACATACATAATCTTCTCATTGTATACAATATTTTGTTTAATATAGGATAAGTTTTTGGATTAATGATGATGATAAATTTTGATTAAAACAATGACAAAACTTTTTATGGATAAAAAATTAAAATTTATCTCTCTTAATTTCAGCCACACCCTCTGACTGGTTTGAAGTAAGTTCTATGCTTCATTAATGTTTTTACAAAAAATCTATTTATTTTATGGAATGACCTTATTAAACGTATAATTTCCTTCATCACCAGTGTCCTGGAGAGGGACCATATCCAAATCCATATGACTGCAGCAAGTACTTCATCTGCATTTCCGATAATGCATGGGGAATGCAATGCCCAGCTAAACTGTGGTTCAACCCTAAGAAAGGTTACTGTGACTTCAAAGGAAATGTCGACTGCGATGCTAAGCCTACTAGTGGCCCAAAACCACCTTCAAAGAAACCACATGCATGAAAGCATATTGCAATGGAAGGAAAAAAATACTCCAAATTTAAATAAAGAGCAAATTTTATTTCTCTTAAACATCTAAATGAGAAATGTTTCACCATTATAGGATTGTCAATGATTCAGCATTGTAAAATGGATCAAACCAAACCAAATGTAAAAATTATAAAATTAAAAGGCTGGATGGCACGCACAATCTTTTCATTGAACACCAGAACTACGGATCCCTAATTTTGCCTAGTCAATAAAACAAAATATTTAGATCTAAAATTATGATATGTTTTGAATTTGGAATGAATGCCATGTATAGCACATTTTGGACCCTATGCAAATCAGATTTCTGGGGCTCTTGATCAAAAATTAAAACACATTATTTTAGAATGAAAGAAAATCACATATTTATTTACCATATACTAATACAGTAAATAGAGGATATTTTGCTATTTAATATTTTTAAAGAACCTGAATCTTTAAAATTACTAGGCACTTACCTAGTTTGCCTTATGGTAAACGCAGCACTCTTTGGAATGGTAATGGTAGTGTTGATTGGCTCAAGTGTTCAAACTATTGACAAGAGTACTGCATGGTTTTTTGGTAATACTGATGATAATTAGAAATTCTAGAGAGCATTATTTTAAAAGTTTTAAACTGTGATAACAGCAAACTACTTTCTTCTATTATATGGAAAACCAACAATTTTTACGATCAATTTATTGCCCTAGCTGGTTATTTTTGTAGAAATTATGCAGGTTAATAATAATTTGATTTAATTCATTAACTGATTCTGTTATACAGAGACCCATTTCATCTATAAAATGTTGTATTTCTAAATGAGGAATAATATCATCTAAGCCTTGGAGTTATAAGAGATAGACTGGAAGATCTCTTTGAAGTTCCAGTGAGGGATGACAATGCTTCAGTGTGACATTGCATTAAATATGTGTAGGCAACATGTAGTATGATGTTTTGGCAGCATACCAATGATTCAACACAAGAAAATTAACTCTCTCAGAAAATCAGTAAAATTGCATTTAAAAAATAATGAGCTTCTCATACATACTAGATAAGTGGGTTATGTCATTTGTGAATAGTACAACATTCCGTTTCTTCAATAATGATGCAACATATAGCAGTATTCTTTTCTTTGTAGGCGCGTTTCGCTTACAGCGTGAGCGCCTATTATCGTCAGTCGGTCCATCTGTCCGCATGTTCGTTCTCGGCTTCTACCAAATGGATTTTCATGAAATTTGATATTAAGGACTTTCAATCAAATATAATAAGAAAATCGCAAAAATGAATCACGTACGCCAATCAGGGGTACCACTTTACTGGGGACAAAAAATTAAATTTTCGTCATGTCGTAAAGTATTGCTCATATCAAAATATTTTTCAAATAAAAGTTGTAGAACTCGTAAAGTAGAGTATTTCCTTCCCTATACATTTTTATCATAGGAGTAGCCGTTATCGAGAAAATCAAACAAAAAATCTTATATCAAGTTGAACATTGAAAATTTCTTGCATGGTCACTTCATTGTTGCTAACATAAGCAATCTCCCAAACAAACGTTTAATTTCCTTATGTATGCATGTAATATTATTAAATAGGAAGAAAATGGATTATTTATGATGAAGAAAAGACCTTTAAAACGCTATTTCCTTTACATACAGGTATATAATTGCTTTCTAATACTCCATTGCACGAAACGTGCCTATTTGTGATACGTTGTACACTTACCTAACTTGTTTCATATCACCTCTGATACTACCCTGAAGATGATCTATTTTAAAAATAAATGTCCATCATCTTACTTTCATACTTTGAAAGAAATATTCTGGTATTCTTAGGATTCCTTAGGTTAAGGATTCTGTAATGGCAGAACATGAGTAAAATGGCTTCTGAATTTTTTGATGATGAGCTCATTAGAGAGAATAAAAATAACTTTATAATGCATTGTATTGTTAGTTTAGGAAATCAACAAATTATTAGATGAATATTACAAAATTATTTTATGAGGTAACCTCATGACCAATCTGTCTTGTGTGCTAATTCTACAACTAATAACACAACATTTTATAAAAAATTAACTTGCCCCATATTGGTTGAAAGTTGTGAAAGTTGTTCCTAAGAGCAGGTTAGAGCTAAAGAACGTTGCCACTAGTAACAAGAACAGTGAAAATGACAGTAAGAGGCATTAACTCAAGTAGGAGAAAATTCATACAATTTCACTAATACCTATTCTAATGAAAGAGAAGTATGAACTAAGGAATTATTAAACTACTAATTTTTCTTTAATTTCTTTTAAAAATCCCTTCTCAACTTTTAATATGTAGCTTTCTAAACAAAGAAAACTTCAGTATGATCCATATAAAATAATTTATAAATCAACTGAATTGATAAATTACTTAAACTAGTCAAATACCCGTTACTACGTAACTTTAAATCAAAAGCCATTTAAAAAATCATGAATTTTCTTTATTAATTTTCAAATATTTCTTTATAAACTACATTGTCTAGTACGTCAGAATGTTTTGTTGTTAATCTGCATTTTGTGTTAACATTGTTACTTTCTTGCCTTTCTTCAAAGGTCATGTTATGTCTAATTACTCTACGCGCTCTGTCACCATGCTTCTGGTTGCTATTTGGCTTTGGACATCAATCGACAAATTATATAATGATAATTGTAATAAAAACATTCAGGTCGCATTAGCAGGTACCTAATCTTTTACCTAAGTGTCAAATTTGTGAGAAATGATACGGAGTGTAAAATGAGAATTAAGTGGCTAAAAGATATTATCAAACAGTAGAAGTTAAATACTAAAAAATTATTATCAATTATTATTAATTGGCTCAAAATAACAGTACAGTCAACTCCCAATAATGAACAACCAGACAATCTGATTTTTGAGTTACCCATGTCTACTTTCACATGGAGTAAAAAATTATTGGATTTTATAGGACAGTGGAATGAAACACATGACTGACTTATATAGGCCCTAAATCACCATATAGAAAATATCTTGAGTGACACAAGAATAAATGAAATATAATACACTTCATTTTTAATAAGTCAATGTTTTTCAAGGTTTATGCAATCATTATTTCCTTTCAAATAAAATATTTTTTATAGCGTTCCAAAAATTACTTCGACATTTTATAATTGGGCATTTTTCAGTCCATTATAAGCATTGTAGGTTGAGAACATTTGACTCCAACTACATGTAAGTAGAAAAACCTTGAAAGTGCTATTTAAATTCATTTTTGATTATCAGCTGCTGATTTTCCATCATAATACTTATTTCCATAGATAATCCAGAGATGTCTGTTTTACTCCTAAAAAAGTTTTTCTTTTACTTTTCCGTGAAAATTCTTTTCCTCAAAGCAGAGAGGTTTAAGATGCCATACATCACTAAGTAAACCTTTAAAAATTAAATCAACATACTCAATTGTAAATTTGGAATGGAATGTAGTGACATGTTATGATGATACAAACATGGAATGTTCTAACTATACTACGTGATTTATAAGCTACCAGAGTCAAACAGCAAATATGTTGATTCAAATAAATAACTAAAGAAATGTTTCCCAACCTTGGGTCACAAAGGGCCAACAGAACAAACAATTCTTTCCAGTCAGCTTTTATCTATGTATGTATCATTGGAAAGATAATGAACATTTATCAGTAATGGAATGTGTTTAAGATCCAATGCAAACCACTCTCGCCTTTCAAAGTTTTTAGCACCTATAAGGGAAAATAAATGGGGAAAAGTGAGAATACCAAAGTAACCAAAAAATTTCCCTTAGAAGATCCACTAACATGCCTTTCATACAATAATTCTACCATTTTCTCTAAAATGGTCATGGCAGAGACTGTCCAAATTTGTGGTTCAGTAGCGATGGGCCAGAATGGCAAATTCGCTGGCAGCCCCATAACTAGATATTTTAGCACCTGGGGCAAACTACTAAATATGCGCCTTCTTCCCCTTCAGGAAACTATTTTCTCTAGTTTATTTAGTTACTATTTGGATGCCCCGCTTGCCCGCTCTAGTTACAGCACCGCTCGCTGGCAAAGCGTATTTACTACTTTCTCTCGTATGTTGTATTTTCACTCAATTAGAAGAAGGAGTAGAGAGGGTCAGGGTTTGTGTTGCATTTTCCTATCGGTGGTCAGTTCAGGGTCACAACAAAAAAGGTTGGGAACCACTGGTTTAAAGTTTTCCTGAGTCTTTTATTTTGGTTTGTTAAAATTTTATTTACATATATGTAGTCATTATATCCTTCTGTCCTTCCTCCCCTCTACTAAATTCATTATATGAATGTTTTCTCTATAGAAGTGATATAAAATGCTGTCTCAAAACTTGACTTGCATATCAGCAACTTATCCTTCCCAAGCTGCGGATATAATCACTAAAATTGTCATGTTAGAAAATTTTTACTTGGGGGCCAGATTGTTTCAGTCAATTCTTTCACACATATTACATTAGGACTAGATGTAGATTGAATATAAAAAAGTTGCAAATACAGGTTAGAAATAAAAATCTATATCACTGCAGGTTGCTCTAAACATGAGAACAAAATTCCAAAACAATTCCACAAAAGGGGCCCTTCCTTTAAACAAATGAATCCAAGTACAGTTACTTAAAATAAACATAGCAATTTAATTATTCCTATGCAGGTTTAGAGCCCAAGTTATACCACCACTTACAATTAGTGGCAATTAACGTTTACAGGGCTACATCAAAAACTAAGAACCTGAGTATAAAAAATTGAAAAGATAAGTGCTTGTCTTAAAATTTTACAATAGCCATAACAGTTTTATAAAAAAACAGTTTCTGTTTCAGAATCTCCTTTAGGAGAGTCGCCACTGAAGATGGATGTACTGTAGCCAAAGTGCGCATGTGGCTTTTTATGACATTGTAATGGTTATTGGAGATGCCAAGTTCTTGTTTTTTGATTCTAAGTGCTTATTAAAAAAAACATATTTGTCATAAGACTAGATCGATAATTCTCTAATTAATATTTTAAATATATAACGTATTGTGCTGGGGTTTAGTTCCGCTCTTAAATTTTGTGAAAAGGGCACTTTTTTCTGCTCGTCATAGACAGAAATTAAATTATGAATGAATTCATGTAAAAAATGCTACGAGAAAATTTTTTTGTTTAGAACTCAAATCTTAGAAAACAATATACCTATGTATTGTGAACGACCGATATAATTTTCGTTGACTTAATCACCTAAAGGGACTTATACTCAATGGCAAATGGATAGCGATGAATTCAATGAAGACGAGTTAATATTTTCTGATTGCCAGGCGAGCGAGTGCAAAAATCGTTCGAGTAATCTGCAAATCGACAATAGTGCACGAGGGTTTCGAGTCCTGGGGTTACTGTGTAGGGGGAGGAGAGGGGAGGAGTTTGAGAGAGCGAAGACATGTAGCAGGAGTGTAGCGCGGTCGAGGAGATATCGGGATGGATGTAACATTCGCGGCAATTCTTGTCGTATAACAGGTCTCAAGCTCACGTCTGATCTTGGGCCAAGTCAGATTCGCTGGCCGCGTCATGGTACTGTACCAAAATCGCGGGCAACACTCAACTTTACTGGCTCTTCCAGCCCTCACACCATTCCATATTCTCTGGACTTACACTTTCTCTCTCCACCACAGTAATGGAGATCTCACCCACTCTTCGAAGAGCGCTCAAAGCATTTCAATACGAAAACACCGGATTTGGCGTAGCAGGTTATGACTTCTGACAATGTCAAAAAATAAGCTGGCTGTCGGAAAAAATTCTCCTATTCCCCCACTATATTGGGCGTTTGAAATGGGATATTGTGAAAGCGTCGCTTTGATGCACTTCTGGAATTATTTATAAAGATTTCTGTAAAAGGAATAGGTAGATACGTTTCAGTTTGAGCCACAGCATACGATAATACATATAACTTGTTTAGCGGTTCATAGATGCTGCACGAGGGGGCTTCGCGTTCGTGAGCCCTCGCTTAGAACGAATCGAATAACTAAAAGATAAAGCCGTGATTGTTCCTAGAAGCGACGAATAACAATAATTAATTCGTTCACACCGCGTTTCGTAGGTATCCCGCAGTGCAGAAACTAGCAGGATGTGCCTTTATGTAAACTTCGTCTAAAAATATAACCGATTGAAATGCTTCTTCTGAACGTTATCAATTAGAAGCATTTATGCAATAGAGCTCATAGGCGATTATCACCGGTGTATTTTTATTCTACGGTCACGACATACACGATAGTCCATCATTTTGTTTAATGAATTTTACTAAAACAAATCTATATTAGGGTAATTCCATGTCAAATAAACCAGCTAAAAATTTAGTCTGAACCTTGATGTCTTCGATTCACTTGATTTTTGGTATATTAGTAGTACCTATGGAGCATATTGAAAATCCAAATGTTTAGATTTTTTGAAGCGATAGTTTTTTTTACATACATTTTTGAAAATTGCAAAAAACTCACAATTTCGGCATGCTTTGATGCACATGAACGCCCATAAATCTGTAACTCTTAGTCATAGAGAGCTCATCTTGGGCTCATTTTAAAGCTCTTTTAAAGAGCTTTAATTTGATGTACAACATACAAGAATTTTGAAGAAAAAACGTTTTTGACCCATTTTCAAACTTTTATTTTTGAAAATCTCAAAAACACCATTATTGATTTTTTTGGAAAAAATATATCTTAAAGTGAGACATTTCATGAGTTTAATTGCAAAATTTCAGAATGGGATGAAAATGGGATTATACTTTTAAAGATTTTTGAAATAAGCGGTGCACCTGGTAATAGCAGCTTACCTAGATTTAATTGCTCAGTATTTTGTGTGTTTTTTAAAATGAAATTTATTTAAATATAATATGTTTTTTAATTTTAAATAGTCTTATATTCAACTTCTGTGGTGTACATTAATTTTTTGAAACCATGTATTTTTGATGCAGTGTAATAACAGATTCTACTTTTTTAACAGAATTGAAATTTATTTATTATTGAAAACTTTAACTTAATGGAGATACCCGTGTCATTGTCCAGAAAAGTTTAGTTTTAGTTAATTTATAAGAACTTTATCAGGCATTCAAAAATCAGTACCTACCCCGATAACAAAATTGGGTTCTCAAAATTCTGTGAGTTACGTCCAAAACAATGCCTTTTGGCTGGAAAAAGTGGGACACACACAGTGTGTATGCGCTATCCATCAAAATATAAAATTAATGATGAGTGGAGCACATTTTGAAAATATAATTTTGAATAATGGAGAAGAAGATCTACTCCTTTGAAGTCTTACAGAACTTGTTTGGCCAAAATAATGTGCAATCCAGCACGTCCAGAATGTCATATGAATAAGTGTAGGGAGTGCGCTGGAGTTGATCAGTTTAAAAATGCTTTGATTCAAAAGTTTGAGGACGTTTGTTGATCGCATTACTTTTTATCCACAGATCGCTGTACACTGGAGACTGTAGTTAAAGGAGTTGATAGCTTTGTTGAAGCTTTTTGTGAAAGACTAATAAAACTTAAAACTCATGACTTCATCGCGCAGCAGCAGAAATCATTCGATAATTTCTTAAAAGACAGCATTACTCAGGAGGAAGCTCTCATAACCTGTGATTTTTCCGAAAATTACTCCTTCATCCTACAAGATAAAGTTCAATCTTATCACTGGACAAGTACGCAGTCCACCCATTTGTTGTATATTACAGAGAAGAAATGGAACTGAAGCACATGAACTTTGTGTCCATTTCTGACTGTTTGATACACAATACTGTTGATTTTTATACATTTCAGAGCAAGCTTATCCCACTCCTTAAGGATGCCATACCGAATCTTTAAAAAATCTACTACTTCTCAGATGGCAATGCTGCTCAGTATAAAAACAGAAAAATATTTTTGAACTTGTGTCACCACAAACATGATTTTGAACTAGATGCTGAATGGCATTTCTTTGTCACATCTCATGACAAGAGTGCATGTGATGGCTTAGGGGGTACTGTAAAGTGCCTTGTTGCCAACGCGAGTCTCCAACGCCCCTACAATAATCAGATCATGACACCAAAGGACATTTTTGAGTTCTCGAAGCAGACCATTCAGGGCATTCATTTCAAATATTGAAAAAGTGAAGATCACAGCATTAGTGAAAGAAAATTAGTTACAAGATTTCAAGATGCAAGAACTATTTCTGGGACACAGAAGATCCACTGTGTTGTGCCAAAGTCACAATCTGAGCTCATTAACAAGTTTTATTCATTCAGCGACAACGAAAATATCCATGTTGTGTCTGAAAGTGCTTCCGTTATAAGCTCTTATTCAGCTCCCACTGTATCTTCTGGTTATATTACTGTTGAATATCATGGAGCATGGTGGTGCACCGCTTATTTCAAAAATCTTTAAAAGTATAATCCCATTTTCATCCCATTCTGAAATTTTGCAATTAAACTCATGAAATGTCTCACTTTAAGGTATATTTTTTCCAAAAAAATCAATAATGGTGTTTTTGAGATTTTCAAAAATAAAAGTTTGAAAATGGGTCAAAAACGTTTTTTCTTCAAAATTCTTGTATGTTGTACATCAAATTAAAGCTCTTTAAAAGAGCTTTAAAATGAGCCCAAGATGAGCTCTCTATGACTAAGGGTTACAGATTTATGGGCGTTCATGTGCATCAAAGCATGCCGAAATTGTGAGTTTTTTGCAATTTTCAAAAATGTATGTAAAAAAAACTATCGCTTCAAAAAATCTAAACATTTGGATTTTCAATATGCTCCATAGGTACTACTAATATACCAAAAATCAAGTGAATCGAAGACATCAAGGTTCAGACCCCTTGTTGATTTGACATGGAATTAGCAAATTTCCAAGGAACCAAGAAAAATCTAGGTAAGAATCTTCTTCGCTATTATCATTTATTCAGGAAGGACAGATGTGTTAATCATGGACAGCTAGAGGTGAAGATCTTAGAATATTAATACTAAATTCATCTTAAAATCTTGAGGACATAAAAATGGAAAAGTAAAAACATGACAAAAATGAACCCTATTAGTATACCGTTTTGTATTTTAATTATCTAAATAAGAAAAAAATGTACGAAAATGAAGTTGGATGCTTATAATTTATTAAGGAAAGATAGTTTCATCAAATTTCAACCAATACAGAAAAGAACTTTCGCTAGAGCTTATCTCGAAGTTGTCGCATTTCTTATCTCACAGAATAATAATAAAAGAACTTTCAACGCGCGTGATTCGGAGGCCGTCTCCTTCAAAGACGCTACTTTGCATTTAATGTAATCTCAAACATTACTTTTGTCTTACTCGAATGAGGTATACATTTCCATTTCTTCCTCTCTCTCTAGCTTTTTATTCTCTTATTCTAGAAGAAAAAAAGAACAGTGGAACCAAGAAGGTTTTTTGAAAAATTCTCGACGGCCTTCTGAAAGTGACGTCGGCAGCCGTTACTGTGAACGCGTCGCTAGTCTCGTAAGCCACTAAAGTACCCGTACATACCATACGAAGCTTTTTTCTCCTCCCATAACTCTTCTCTCACTCTCTCTCCTTCTGGCAGTCTCTCCTACTCTCTCTCTCTCTCTCTGGTGGTAATAATTACGGGGAATATGAATAAGGACGCAGTGCCCACTTCCCTCCTGGCTTGCCACCACCCTCCTCCTCAGCCTCCCACGCTGCTTCCCTCCCTTTCTGCGCTTAAGAAGCTGGAATCTCCAGTTGAATGGGCCGGATTACAATTTGAGGCGAACAATTAGGCCCTTCCAACACCTTTGAAGGGCGTTCGGGACCACTCAGTCGAATCGACCTTTCCCTGCCATTTATTCTCTCTCCTCCCTCTCTCTCCCCTCCCCCTATCATTCTCTCTCACACTCTAGCCTATCCTCCTCCTCCAACATCCACCATCACCGACCCCCCCTCCCCCTCCCGATATCCCTAAATTCTTTTCTCCTCCTCTCCGCCCTCCTCACCTGATGCATTCCTAACTACATATTTTCACCTAGAAATTCATCTCTATTCAATGCGTCCTTCTTCAACGAGGACGTGCAGAGAAAGAGATAGCTGAAGAGGCTTTTTCTGGCTATTCTCACGACAACGGTTGTTGGATTGGTAAATGAAGTTTTTCTATATAAAATATAATAATATATATGTAAAAACATTCGTTTTATCTAATAACCAAGAATTCGATTATGCAGAGATGTTCTCGTATCTTAATCTCCATTTTCATTATTTAGTCACTCCGGCATTTAAATATGCAAACCATAATCATCCCATAATACTTAAGCTAAATAATATCCCATCGACTATACGCACGAAAAAAATAATCGGCAACATTGCGAAAATAAATATATTTCAGCATGTTTCGTACCTCGGCTACAAAAACTTGATTTATGTATACATACGTGCGAGAGTGCTTTCTCGTTATTTTGTGGCATATTAAATTATAACCCTTATATCAGGAGCGTATTATTTTTATCTTTATCTTCCAAAATAATATGCTGTCTCTTTAAAGTTTATTGACTTACTTAAACTCAAACAGTTTCAACTTTAGTCTTATAAAAAGGAAAACTTATGCTAACACTAACCAACATTTATTCAGTATTTTATTTTTGCGCTAAATGCAATCAGATCCGCTGTATCAGAATGTATTAAGCGGTTTAGGTGTAACTAAATGTCAGTTTTACTATTGCCATAAATTACACCATACAAATATTTTATCTGATATATTATTTTTAAATATTTCTCTGGAATCGGAATCAAAGTGGTACGGAGGTCATGTCGGACATTTCCACTTCCCTTAGGGCCCAGAAACCGGCTATAGCAAGTGCCTCTCGCGTTAGGAGAGAAAGAGAGAAGGGCATTTATAATATTTTCCACCTCGGATAGGCAGGAGTCCTTCCTTCCTCCAACCCCGAGCATACTTCCTCTCCTTCCTCCATTTACACCGCCTCTCCTCCCCCCTTCTCCCTCCCTTCTCCAGTCCCCCTCATCTCTCCCAAACCCTCTCCACGCCAACACTCACATCCCCGGCGCCAATCCTTCCCGTCTACCCCCTTCCCTTGCCATTTTAGCTCGGTCGAGTGACGTCACTGACGAGCCCCATTTTCTTCAGTCGTGGTGTAATAATCCCTTGTAATTAGAACGGCAAGGGGGAGGAAGAAAATGGCGCTTTTGCCATTAGAGGGAGAATTCCCCTTCTCTCTCCGTCTCTTTCTCTCTCTTCTCTCCCTTTCTCTCTCTCCCACACTCCCTGTCTCTCGCGAGCAAGCGCTGGAAGCCTTAACAATCACGAAAAACAAAAGAAAGAGGTTGGGGTGTGTGGGATGTGTAATGCTTTACCGATAAATATAGGTTGCGGCGTAAAAAGGGTAGTGTGTTCCTTAGCGACGAGTGGTCGCTTGAAAAAGTGAGGCGATAAGCTCTTAAGGGAAAAAGAGCCGGAGATAGAGAGAGAGGAGAAGAAAGGCGTTGGGAAACATATGGAAGTTGCGCTTTTGCGAGTGAGAGAGGGATATATATATATATATAGGTATATGTATATATATATATATGTATATATACACACCTATAATGCATGTGTGTATTACACAATGGGTGCCTTTTTAAGCCCATATTATTCATTCTTCCTCTCGTAAATGCTTTGCACGGCTTGGCGTGAAAATCTCACCTAATAATACAAAAAATGGGACTGAAAATTTTCGGGCTCTGTAAATTGGATTATTTTATTATTTTGTAACGCAAGAGTATGTGGAATCATGGTTTTTGGGATTCCCAATTATCATGTTAAAACATTGGGAGGGATTCTGTATGTTCTTCTAGATAATGTATATGAAAAAACAATTAAATCTAAGAAACAATGACATTAATTATTGCACAATAAATTTTACAAATTAAAGGACGAATGAAGAATAACAATCGGCATATTAAATATCATTGATAGAAAAACTTAGGAAGTTAACATATAAACCTGAGACCAGTTTACTCAATTTCATAAATGCTACAATGCAGAAGAGACGTTTGGATAAATTAACTCGGAAGATAGGCGAAAAGTTTGATAAGCATATTAAAATTCGACCCCGCGATAGATTTGGAAGTCCTCTTATGATTTCCACTGGAGAAATAACGGACACGTATAGGGATTCAGAGATAATGAAAACAATTGCGGTTTATTGAAACGCCAAAACCAATTCGAGCGAATGGAATGGGAATTTTCAATCTCAATAATGAATAACTAGTTAACATTTCCCTTAAATGTTGAGAGAAAGGAAGGGATATAAAAGGGAATTACTCGGTGATGGCGATTTTTCAAAATGGAAAGGAAAAGAGAGGAGCCGGAGAGAGGCAAAATAGAGGGAGAGAGATGAAGAGGGAAATAAAGGGGAGATACAAGGCATTGTAATGGGGGAAAGGAGAGAGGGGGGGGAAGAGAGAAGGGGGGGAGAAAGGATATGGAGAAAAGTGTGAGAAAGAGAGAGAGGGTGTAATGGATTAGGTTAGGGGAGGGAAGAGCAGAGCTAAAAAGAGCGAGAGATCTTTGAAAGATTCTTGCGGAGAGAGAGAGTGCGTTCTCTTGATGGCAAGGGTGAAAGGAGGAGGTGAATGGAGAGAGAGAGAGAGGATGTGAGAGAGAGAGAACCACTTCACACTTTCCTCAGCCAATCAATAGGCGAGGCGGATCTACAGAAACCCTCGCTCCCACTTCCCGGAGTGTCTAAGTGGAAATGGAGCTTAGAGGAGAAGGAAACTGAGGAAGAAAAGTGAGAGACACACAGAGAGAGAGAGAAAGGGGGCGGGAGCTTCAGAGGGCGTAGAATGAATTTCACACAGCGTCGTGATGCACCAAACTGATCCGAAGATAATACTCTCGATATATTAATTTATGAGTGAAATGGATGGAGAACTGTATCAGTTTGTATGCATCTTACTCATTCATAAATCAAAGGATGAATTTTGAGAAGTTATCCTGTGAAAAAAATTAGCCGATTTTATTTGGCGCTTCGAGGTTGTTGACAATAGAAACAACTGTGACGTTCAATCTTCGTATAACTAAAATTTAATCCTCAAATAAAGGGACGCAAATTATTCTGCTTCTCAAAACACTAGTGAGAATCCTTGATCGACTTTGATCGTTTGGTTTAAATACCGTCGAATGTACTTTTTAAATAGGGCGTAGGATCCGAGAAATCGATTAACGAGCAATTTATTCTCTTTTGGATGGGATGTAAAGTCCAGCGAGTTTAAGCTGCATTATGAAAGAGTAGATTAATTCCAATAATTGGCTTACAACCGCCTCTTCTTCTATTCGATAAAAGGAGGGAAATGAGTGTGGAAGTGCGTATGCAAATAAGGATGCATGCAGTGATGTTTGCGAAGAGCAGTTGAAGACCTGTGAGGATACAGACCAGATACATTACGTACATCTTAGTACGTATGTACTAACATATTACCTGTCCTAGTCGATACATTTCACAAAGTAAAATTTATTAAGAATGCGCAGAGGTTATGATGGTTGAAATTAATAGTGGGTAAACTTGATTTTCTAAAGATAAGAATTTATTTATATGAGAATTTTTGGACCTTTTTTCTTCATTCAATTTCATATTACCGGATCTTCCTGGAAAATCAAATCAAATTTCGAAATCTTATGACAGATTATTTTCATCGAATACTTTCGCTAAGGGAACTATGAAAATATATACTATTTTCTCTTCGACGTAATTTATTAATAAAGACAAATATTTCTTCTCGTTTAAAAAATGTTGAGATCATTATCATCTAATTAATACTTGTTAAAATAATGCACAAAATAATTTTGCCGAGTTCTAATGTAGCCTAAATTAGTTGCTTTTGAAGATCGATGATCAATCAAAAAGGCCGAATTTCCAATTAAATTTTTTTTTAACCAACCAGAAAAATTATTATCCTAGTCTAAAAATATGTCGCAACTTCCTTTTCCATGGAAACAACCTTAGATCTAACACATGCACGCACAAACACGTCTCTTTTTATTCTCTCTATCAAACTAAAAATCACCCTATTTTCTATGCAAGAAGCATCTTGTTATAAAAAGGAAATGTAAAAAATCTCTCGTAGACTGTAACCACGTAACACGGGCCGAGAGAGAGAGAGATATTCATTAACGCGACATTTATTCCCACTCGAAAAAATTCAAGGGAGGAGCCCCAAAAATTACTCTTTTTAGAAAAATAAAAATTCTTCCCGCATATCCATCCAATCTAAGACTTCCCCTTCCCCCCCCCCACCCCCTCTCTCTCTTCATTGCCTCTTTTGAAGGAGCCATTGGTTCTGGAAGACCGCCTCTAAGTCCCTTCTCCCTCCCCTTTCCTCTCACTCCGTCAAAATCCCACCCTTTTCAAACTCTCCCGATTATCCACGGACCCTAAAGACTCATTCTTTCTTTTTTTAATGAGGACAAAGAATTCCGAGCGACGTATAATGGAGAGGGAGTGTGGGTTCCTTCTTTTATTATTACGATTGAGATCGCGATGAAGACTTCTCGTCCTGTATTCATGCCGCACGCACCGTTCGGGGGCTGTTATTCGATTCCTTGGGGGCGGAGGGAGGAAGTGGGGGAGGAGGTGGGTGAAGAGGCCGGGAGGAGGGAGGGCGGATGCGTGCCTCTCCTCTTTGACACTAAACCTTCGTTAATCACCTTTTACATACAATTCTCATCAAAAGAAAAATTTCTTTACTTTAAAAAGCTCTGAATCTACCGATTTAATTACTACACCGCTAATGCCCTTTCAGAGGAAAGGTTTGGAGGGGGAGAATGGAATATGAGGGAGGAGGTGGTATTTAGGGAGAATGTGAAGGGAGGATGCATGCAAATAAAGGTGTTTCGCGGAAAACGTTAGCCATTCCATTGCTTATGTGTAGATTCTTCAGTCGTTGTCTAAAACGGAAATTTTTGCGAGAGCTTGGGTGAAGTTCGTGAAGTGCATTTCGCATCGCCGAGAAAACCCTTGACTTTAATAATCTCGACGAATGCGTTAATTGATTGTATTCAGCACATACGGTTTTTTTCAACCAATCTTTTATTTAAAAAAACTCATTTGATTCGCATGCCTGCCATTAGGCTTGTTTAAGCGTTCGCTAAGTTGAATGACTTCATTCTCTTCGTAGAAATATTTCAGTCCACTAACAATGATTATAACACCCAACAGATGAATAAATGCAATGTAATATTGGAAGACGGTAATAAAATTTATCGACAAAATTCAATTTAGGCCTTCGGTACTCTACCGCTTTACGTGAACTAATAAAATTTATTTGACATAAAATCACCCGCTATTTCTGAAATGAGCACGGTAATATTTGAAAACTATACATCTCAAATGATAATTTTAAAAGAAAATAAACGTACGAGAACTGCCATTCTAGTTGAATAAACAATTTTGAATACATATTAGCCAAGCCTGGATTACATGCATAAAGGGAGTTTTTAGTTTAAAATTCTAGGCGTACGGTAAAATACAAAATAATCTGTATTGATCACAAACAGCATATTCGATCAAAAATGATTACGAGGAGTAAAATCGGTCTTGTTTCATCTCACGGCATACGAATATGGCAAACACTATTCCTCAGGCGAAAACTTTGGAACGTTAAAACTTTAAAATGGAACGCGGCCAACGCGCATTTTGCTAACTTATCATTCATTACGATAAGTAGATTACGACTAAACCGATTCAAACATTATTCCTCCATTGCATATCATTTTGAAAAGAGATTCATTTTAAATATGGTGACCAGATTTTCAGAATATTTGAAGACTAATTTTTGACGAACAAATCAAAATCATTATTTTATTGTTTTGTAATTATATACATTTTGAGATCAGTTCATTCAAAATGCTTTCCCATAGTCACAGCTTTATTGCAGATTTTTTTACTGCACGCATTCCTGCCAATACTTAGACCGTTAATCTGGATTTTTTAATCCATGTGTTCAAAATAATAAAAAACAGTTGATTTCAGCATATTGATGGTTTGCTTTTAATTAGACTTTAATTCATTCCCTTATACTAGCAAAATATTCAGGAATTCATAAGACTTCACATTATTATTTGTGAACAGTAAAATTTTGAAAATAAAAAGTCAAAGGAATATAAATTTCGGTGAATGGCATGGACGGACAAAAATTTTGGGAACGGCGTCCTCTAAATGAAGAATTTCCTGTATAAATAACGTTTGTAACCACTGAGGAATAACAAGAGTTAAATTGAAAGGGAATGAACCAATAAGAAAAGCTTTGGAAAGAAACGGCGAAGGAAAATAGATTTTTCTTACATTTCTATAACGAGAAAGTTGAGGAGTGGGTCGTCTGCCTCTCATCGGCCGCATCCATACTTCGACGGATAGCCGTCGAGATGGTGGCTCAACCATCTAATGCATAAGGTACAACTGGGGAGACCTTGTGACTTCAAACGACTCCAGCGCGAGAAACGCTTCTCAGTCTAAATCACAAAGCAAGGGAGAAGAGAAATCCGGTACCGGCATTAGCCTACTCTTAACGAGAAACATCAAGAGGACCAACGGCTTTACGTCCCTTTCGAAGGACTGAGCGCTGATTCGCGTGCTCTCCTCTAAACACGCAAATAGGCGGCCGCTAAACCTCTGAAAAAATCCTACTTTCGCAGGATTCGTACCCGGTTCGCACGCCACGGCACCCCCACCTAATGCCTCGAGGAGAAGCTAGAGTTCTGCACGGGCCGGGTACGGGCCGATCCTTTGCAATTAATTACGGGCCCGGGCTTCAAAAATCAAGCAAGTTACACTGGTCCTCCGTAATGTCTCACGGGCCGGGCCTACAATTAAATCGTACGGGCCGGGCCGAGCCTAGAAAATCAGGCCCGTGCAGAACTCTAGGAGGAGCGAGCCGCTATTTATTCCTGCACAAAAACTAGCGATTTGACCATTACAGGCGAAAATACGCGAAATGTGTACCGACGCCAACGGCACAAACCCATTAAAATCAGCAGTTTGAACGAAAAAAATAATGGAAAAAGCTCCTTACGGGAAGACGACTAATCTTACATAAGGAACGAATGGGGAAACGTGGAGAATTAGATTTCCTTTTGTCTAACAGGAATTGCTCAAAATGTTAATGGCCCTTTCCGAGAGATCGCTATTTTCGCACTTAACCGAGAATATGATAAATGAGCGAATGGGATTCGGCCAGAGCAGGAGAAGAGTGGAAAACCGAGAATAAAAATGCACGCGGGAGTCGCTAGAATTGCAAACCGGACAGAGAATAGAGTAGCTATGTTCTCATTTCACTTCCAAAAGCTTCGCCTTTCCTCTCAGGTGCTTCAAAAGGCTCTCGCGACGCCACCTCCGTCCCTCAGGAAACACAAAAAGCGACCTCGACTTCATGAACTCGGGTTGAAGCATGACGAGGATAAGACGCATGAATGGGCCGCGGGAAACAAAAGAGGAACTAGAGGCGACCCGAAAGGGGACACCAAGGAGAAAGAGAAAGGGTAAAAGGGGAGGAGGGAGCAGAGGAAGGGTAAGGAGGCAAAGGGGCAGCTCAGCCAAGGGCTTCAAAGGGCTGGCATTAAACAGAGAGAGAGAGAGAGATATGCATCCCACGTGACTGGTATCCGGAGAGCCCATTTGGAACGAAACGTCGCTTTAGGGCTGTTGCGGAATAAGTGCGCCAGGGTGAGATGGTCGGAGGAAGGAAGGAAGGAAAGGGTGAGGAGGGAGGGTGTGCGGTGGAGAGGTGGATGGGGAGGGCGTTTGGGAACGGGAGGCATGCCTAAGGAATAAGCAGAGCACACGAACACACAAGGAGGGAGGAGGATGGGAGCCAAGTCAAAGGCGAAAAGAAACAATGGGATTTAATGCGGTCCGCACGTGATTTTTCCTCGGGAGTCGCCTCCTCTCCCGCGCAAGGAAAGGGGAAGGAAGGAGGGGGAGAAGAGAGAGAGAGAGGGTTGCGCGGCGTATGAATATTCCGTCGTGGGGATGTAGAAGATGCATGTTTCAAGGGTTCCTTTAATGGTTGCACGGACTGGGGAGAATATTATTCTGATTGTCTTACTATATAAGAGTCCGTTGCTAATCGCGATCCATGCAGATGGTAATAAAACCAACTAACACAGATAAACGCGTTTCCCTGGAAGGAATGTATGCGGAGAGAAGGCGAACGATTCGACACGAGTCATTAAATGCGTTCGTAATTTCTCTCGTGAAGATGCGTGCCCTCAAATAATTTAGGAAGGGAATATATTTTTATACGCAACCGAGAATGTGAAAAATATATACGATGTTTCTATCATTAGTGTACGTTTGAATAAATCTGCTTCTCATCCCATCTTAATTTCATAAATATTCAATAAACTTATAGTTGGCGCATCGTAGTTATGATTCCGCTATATTGAAATCTTCCGGAATGTCGCAGAAGTAAAACTTTCGCTGAGCTTAGTCATTTTACGTAATATAAGAATAATTCTTCCTTTTTTAGGCACTCTCCATGTCAGGATATTTCATTTAATTTTTAACGATTCACCTTCTCACCGCCTTAACGCAATTAGTGAAATAGAACATGAAACATGGCTTCCATATCCGCGAATTAAGCATGGTTTAGTTAATCATAACATTTAAATATAACTTATACATAAAGTTACCGAGCGTTTTCGAAACAAAATCAATGCAAATGGAATTTTCTGCACGTTTAAATAGGAATGGTGTCTGCATAAATGAGAACATCAGTACAAACTTATTTTTGCTAAAATTTGGAGTATCAACCTTAAAAGTTGGAAAAGTATTTATAATAGCTTATACGAATAATTCATGATTGAAGGTCAATCAATCCATGAAGATTTTGAGCTACTTAAATAGGAAAAAAACAGTATGAAGGACAGAAATTGAAGTGTTAAAATATCGAGTGGAGAGCTAATAAAGACAAATAATGGAATGAGAAACTATAATATTTTTTAATTAATACAGAAGGTTAATTAGTCCAACCAGGGCATATGTAGGCGAGAAATTATTTCACCGCCCTCTACTTGTTAACAACTCTGGGGAAGATTCAATTCGGATTAAATCAATAGCCCGCCCGTAGAGTCCCGGGCAGTTAACCACTACTAAAATCAGCCTTGAGTGCAATATACGTATGGTCAAAATAATAAATAGTACGGAACATATCAGTATGGCCGGTCACTTTACATATGGTGAATTAACTTTCGCTGCATATTCTCAGATTTCGTCTAAAACTACTTCTTAACGTATCAAAAAATTCTGATGGTTCTCATTAACGCAGTTTGGCTGACCTTCGGACGTGGAATTACAAATTCATGGGCGAGGATGCTTTGTTTATAAGGAATCAAACATACGCACAATCAAGAACTAAAAAATAACTTTTTATACCTAAGAGATTAGGATCACAACCTACCTTTCTCTGTTTAAAGCAGGGTCACATAAAACGGCTTCACATTACATGGTACTTTTTCAGAGATGTAAGAGATGTGACCAAACTAGGGTCCGCGGACCACATCTGGACTAATTTGCTTTAATCGAAAGCGGTAACTTTTCTTCAGAGCAAGCATTGGTTTAAACACAGTAATCTACTATTTACATAAATTAGTGAGTGTTGGCTGGGACGTGCATTGGTAAGAGATTCGAGGATATTGAGTGGATGATTGAAAAGGAAATCTTTTTCGTTCAAAAGAAACACCAAAAGTCATTTTTCAATTCGTAAGATTTCCTTTTTAAGCTATCTCGCTCTTTTCCTCTGCCAAATGAAAGATCCATATTTTTTTTACAAAAACCAACAGGACTGGTTTAATTTTTCTACCAATTTTCAGATAAATATCATATACATAACATTTACAATACAAGTACATGAAGGTTACGCACATTTTTCTGAGGAACGCTTACAGGGTAACAGGAGGAATTGGGAAATAAAAAGACAATATTTTTCATTGGGAATTAAAATATTTTGATTCTTTCCTACGCAGGGGTTTCTATTTACATTGCCGCTTTGAAAATGTTTCTATTTTAATCTCAAATAGACTGAATGATTTTGAACATACGAAGGTTTGTTATGCCATCGCTAAAGGAAGTAGACTTTGGAAAACGGAATTGATTTCAAGTACATCGAGGAGAAGAGAATCGAAAACAGGAAATGGGAGAAACACGCCTTTTAGCAGGACATCGTTGTACAATAAAATATATAAAAAATAAAACGATTATGGAAACTCTTCAGAAACAGAATATCCTATTATATTTAATCAGAAAAATGAATAAATAACTTTGAACTGGAATTAAAAATCAATTAGTCATACTAAAAAATGGGCGACTAGACAATGTATCACATTTGACATCAATAATAAGAACAAAATATTTTCAGTTCTAATTTGTTTATGTATTGCTAACACAATTATGACCTGAAAGAAAAAATATATATTTATAAACCCGTTTTCTTTACAAAAATTCTCTTAAAATAATCATAATAATCGATAAATATATTGACTAGGTTCAAAAAGAAATACTTCAAATCAGAAAGTTCTTTTTCTCCAGCTTTAGTTGTTGACTGCAGAAAGTTTCATCACAACATTGCAAAGGTATAGATAATGGCATATATGAAATGGGAACTTTGGATTTCAATTTTTTTTGGATAGATTCCCTCCACACGTTAGCCATAAAATATCTCCTAATAATTGCGTTTACGCAACCTAATTCGATAAACTTAAAATTATAATCAAAACCATTAAAAACAACGTGATAAATTTTGGTTGACTAGAAGCAAAACCTTTGAGCAAAAATCGTAACGATTTCCGTTCCGTGGACAGCAGATAAAACGCTTTTAAAAGACCGGAATTAAAAATCATATTTAGCTTAAGGCTTCCATGTCGCCGAGATTTTGGTGTCAACTGTACATATAAAAGGGTGAGGTTCGAACGCAATGTGAGCGACGATTTACTCATTAATAATGGATAAAAATAATTGTACTGTTTACAACATTCTTATGGAATTGATCGCGAAACGGGAACATATACACGGGCTAGAGAAGAAACAACATAGGGATCCGTTTGTCGAAGAGAGAGCGGCTTTCCTATTCATAATTATGATAAATAACCACGTTTTATTTTGTTTTAAACATGCATTCTCTCATTGGGGAGAAATAAAAGGAAAGGAAGGAAAACGAAAATATTTCCGATGGAGGGGAAAATACGGGAGAAATATAAAAGGTGAACAATACAGAAATAACTGAAGAGGTGGGTTAATTTTTCGGTTTGAGAAAACGACTTAAAAAAGAAAGCAACTACTCAACATTCATTCACTCGCTCTCTCTCACAGCCACTCTTTATTACCTTTTTGTAGAACAAATTGCTTCGACACGCTCTTTTTTTTTAGTCCTCGACTCATTAACTCCTTCGATTTAATATTTTACTAATTACAAAAACACGAGATAAGCATTCCCTTTTCGTTGGTCCGGAAGGAGAACAAAAGTCTCCGGACGCGTCATTTCATCCGAATTCACTCATTTATTCACGTATATTTACATATATATTTACTCATCATCCCCAACTGCCAGTGAGTGCGCACGAATGCTTTACTCGGTTATCCTACCTAACCTACCCGGGTTGAAACAACTGGAATGCGCTTAGACAGAAATCGAGAAAAGATAAAAAAAACAACCCTCCTATTAGATATAGACATATAGATTAGCTACGACAGAACACCAGACGTCGCACACCAGTTCTCAATTTTCATTTAAAAATCAGAAGTGTTGTCGGGCGGTTGGTCGGTAGTAGACGATCTACGTTGGGGACATAAAGGTGTCGAAAAGAAGAAGAGGATAAGGACGAGAAAGAGAGAGAGAGAAAGGAAGAAAAAATACTTTTTCTCTTCCGAAAATTGTTATCCGTCACTCACTTTTGTCCTCATTCCAAGTAAAACGATTTTACGAGGCGCCACATGTTTAATTATTATTGATTGTTGTGGCAACGCCGTCTACTGGGTAATGGTCGAATCCTCGACCTTCTCGGTAATAATGTCACCCGATGAAAAAAAACTTTCACAGACACTTCTCCCAGAATACTCTGGTCGATCGCCACAGTTTTTATCTCACGTATTCTCAAGGAAGATGGCGCGAAGCATTTCGACCCTAATGGTACAAAATTTTTCTAAGAGGAAAGGTAAACGAATCACAGGTCACCCAAAAACCTTGGCTCGACCCGGGCTCTCTTCGCGCAAGATAATTTACGCCTGGGGCGAGAAGGTAAAAATGGTCTGCAACTCAGACGGGATCAGGAATGGGCATACAATTTTAGTTTTGTATTCTTTTTCAGAACGCATATTGAGGACAATTTTTCGTTTCGAGTTCACTCGACTTGACCGCTGACTTTATTCCTCAAATATCCCCGCTCTTCCGCGCACACCGGAGTCCTCTGGTATCCGTACAAATGAAAGCGGTCGAACGCTTTGCTTCCGCCTCCCTCCGCCTCCTCTTCAGACGCCACCGTTTCACCGGCACTTCCACCGGAGCGCGCCTTCTCCTCCGGGGTGCCGGGCCCTTCCTCGGGTAGAAAGGAAGAGGGGCCCTCCCCGGAGGCCCACCGCGGCTACATGGCTATGCGGCGATAGTGGCGGCTCCACGCGGCGGCCGCAGCAGCAGCAGCGGCGGCGGCTGCGGCGGCAGCGGAGGCCGAGGCGGCCGAAGAGGGTCCTCCGCCCGGGGGCGAGGCGGGCAGGGCGGAGGGGGAGGCGGGCACGGAGGCGGATGCTGCGGCCGCAGCGGCGGCGGCTGCTGCGGGAGGGACCGGTCATGCGTAGTGCGGATAAGAGCCAAGGTGCGATGCCACGTGACCGGGGTGATGGTGATGATGGTGGTGGTGGTGCGGCATTGTGTGGCTGGCGGATGCGGCGGCAATGTTGGAATAGAGGTTGGCTCCCGGATTGGTCCAATAAGATGTCGCAGAGGGAAAGATACTCCCTGCGAATGGAAAGAAACGCTTTCGGTCACACGGGTGGCATTTGGGAGGAGATATTACAACCACTTAAAAAAGTCATGCATCGGCTCAAAAACAATCCGGTAGGAATAGAGACTTTTTGAGGATATCTCCGATTACCCTGGTTCGAAAAAAGAGCAGAGATAAGCGTGATCGAGGAAAACCAAACGCGACTTTGTTGAAGAAAAATCCCATATAACTTTGGTCATATCGAAAGAGAAACGAATACAAGTTACCATATAAATGTAGAATGAAGTACGATGCACATACGAGTAAATTCTAGCGAAACAATTTCATCAGTCCTTTTAATTTATTGCGAACAGTCTTGTTAATATTCTTGTTATAGTTCATACTTTGTACTGATGTTGCTAAGAGCAACATGGGACGGTCGTTTTTTGCACCTTGCAGAGACTGACAGAAGTAATAGAGGGAAGAATGTTAGGAAAGAGGCAAAGAGGTAGGAAGAGGAAAGGCATATTAGATGCATTAAAAGAAAGAATTGGGTATGAGAACTTTAAGAGAAAGGCTTTGGATAGCCAAGATTTGGTAGTGTGTGTCTAAAAACTACTGGAAGTAGTATCTTGCAGAGGCATTAAAACTGCACGCAATACGCCTCCGGTCTGACTTGCAAGGAGGTTATATTTTATGAACAAAGGTGGAAATAATATAAGAAGACTCACGGGAGGAACGATTCAGGACCCGACCAAGAGGATACGAAACGAAAATGATGCGTTAAATGAGTATAATGTAGGACTGAATTTGTCATATGGTTAATATCTTCTGTATTGAGGAAATAAGAGACGATAATTGCTAATTATTTTATTAATCCTCTGTTAACAAATAGTATCAATTCCTAGGACAAATATTTGACTCTATCGTGTTCACACGAAATTTAAAATGTAAGCATAAAACAACATGATTTTATAGAAAGTAGTTAGTGTCAGAACCACCTCTGAGAATATCACTGAGGCATAATGATGGATATGGATTACATTGATTAGGAAAAATACTTTTCCGTGAAACAAATGCCGCCAACGTAAGTGGAATCAGCAAACGCCGCGAATGAAAAGCAAAAATTACGAAAATAAAGCAGGAAAATACTTAGACGAGGTAAAAATGAAACGAAGGCGATAAGATTTTAAAACAGGAAGTTGGCACTGCACTGCACCGCCCTGGAAACCTATTTCAAGTTCCGTCGCAATCAAGGAGCCAAACGATTCCACGACGGAAAGTTCAATCGAGATATAAGTCTAGATTGGGAGAGATTGGAACCACGTTGGTTGATAAGAGAGAGGGGAAAGGGGGAGGGGAAGAGGGGCAATTGCCTGTGTTATCTCCCACTCCGTAAGACTTTTCCCTCCGCCGCCCTCCTTCCCTCTCCCCAACCTATTATTCCTCTCCTCCGCCCACTCTCATCCTTCTATTCTCCTCCCCCTTCTTCTCTTTCCTGGCCGAAACCACCTTTCTTGGAAAATTGGTGCCGCCCTTTTTCCCCCCCCGCCCCCCTCCCCCTCCGTCATCCACTCTCTTTCCCATCCCCACCCCTGCCTTCTGACTCCTGCGCGTTTTGAAATTATTGCCGATTTCTCTCTCCCTCTTTTTTCTCTCTCTTTCCTCCTCACCTCCCACGAAATTTCTCCTCCCTTGTGTTTCATTATTTTTATTATTCCTCATCTCTTTTTTCCCTCCGACGAATAAGGCTTTTCATTTATTTCGTCCACATTTCCAACGCAAACTCTTCCCGAGGGGTTTTTCTTATTTCGAGGAGAAAGGCAGTTTTTATACGACGGAGATACGAGGCATTGAAGCACGCTTCCCAGCGCTTATTTACCCAGATCAACTCAAGACAAAGTAGATAAATCTCAGAAATATGTTGGCGCGTAGCGTTGCGTCAAGTACGGCTTAAATATGTAAGCAAAGAAAACTTGAGTCATTTTGAAATCGATGCGGGCGAAAATTGTTAATTGGTGAAGAACGTACCAAACTTTCATTAAAAGATCGCTCTTTACAATACAGATGAAAGTTTTTAATTTCATCAACTCGCTATTCACCATAAAATTTTATATTTTATCCCAAATGCTATTTTAAATGATCCCTTTAGTAAATTGTACCATCAGCTTAAGTTCATGTCTCCATGTTTTCAAAAAAACATTTTCACATTTGAATCAAAGTTGTATTTACTTGCAAAAGTGGTATTACATGACACCCGATTGCAATTGTTGGAACACGTGACAAGAAGAATAATCTCAGTGCCTACAAGTTTTCATTAAACAAAACCCTCCTCTCGGCACAGGTGGCGACTTCTGAGCGGAATAGTTATTTTATTCTCTCCCTCTGTCAATGTGCGTGGGAGGGAGGGAGGGGGAATAAAGGTGCTAATATTGCAGAGAAAAAGTGAGAGAAAAGGGCTGATGGCGTGCAGAGACGCCTGGTGGCGTTCTGGAATAATAATCTAGTTGCGCTCCGGACGGGGAATTGAGTTAATTCCTCTCTCTCTCGCCCAATCCATTTCACCCTCCTTTGCCCCCTTCCACCCTTTTCATCCCTCCCCGCAACCCCCAGTCGCTCCGATTCTCTCCGCCCACCAATCTCTCATAAACGCCGAAGAGAGACAGAGATTGGGGGGGAGGGGGGCGGGGGGAGGGAGGGTGGATGGAGGGAGGGAGAGAGGGAAGGGGATGCCGGTGGGGGAGAATAAAGACTCGCTCCCCGTAGTCTTCTCTCCCATTATGGAATCAATCACTCGAAAAAAGTCGTGCGCTTTCCGAATAAAAAAAGATGAGTCCGGATGAGGGAATTTTTTGAAAAATTTTTCATTGGGAGGGATATTGAGAGGTACAAAATTTCGAAACTGTTCGGAATCCGACCGCAGTTAGTCGTGGGTTTTGTTCGCTGGTAGGTATAAATCTGATGCCATCGAATTCTGTAACCAAGACATGAATTTATGGATCTTTTCCTCGATTATGTTTTATTTATAGTAAATAAAGGCATTAAGATTTGGCAAACAAATTTTTTCCGATGGTATTAATTCTTAATTTCTCGAGGGAAATTTTTATGCGGTATGATTTTTTTATGTCTGGAGAGCATCGTTATGAATGATTTGGATAGGGATTTTCATAAATGCATTTTTGATTTTTTCACTCGAATTAACAACACATGTCATTTGTATGCACGGTATCACCCTTTGAAATAATTAGCGGGGCTTTTATCGGAAGTCTAAATAATGCAGAATAAGTCCGATTAAATTCTGTAGCGTTTTTCATAAAGTGTCATAAGCTTGATAACTTATATAATATTTTTACCGCCAATCCCCTGATTTTAATGTTTTTTTAACTTTCTCATTTATAGAATGTTTTACGTTTAGTCATAAAACAAAAGTGATGTTAATGCTTCCCTGGTGAAAGTATAATATAGAAAGAACACGTGGAAAATCATTCCCTAAAAATAAATACGTCATAAGTTTTCGTCACGAACAATATCATGCCATCAAAGGCGTCTGAGAACAGATTCCTGGAACGCGCGTATTCACCTTGAAAATTTTTCTCTATTTATATTGTTGGATAAATAGTGATGAAGGAAATCTTCTTGGGAAGAGGGAGGGAGAAAGCAAAAACGTTTACGGATAGAAATTCAGGAACACGCCCACCAAACATATTTATCCATATATATTTGTATGAAATCGTTCGAGAGATTGGATTTCGGAGCCATTACGCGCGTTTAGCAAGGAGGGGACATCATAGGAAATTCAATCACTACCAGAGCACGGCAGGATGGGAAGAGAGAAAGGGGATGTGGCCATTTGGATCGAGGGACGAATGCAGGTCAGAGGTCACAGATGACCCACATGGGTGAAATGAAGTCGGTAGATGAACTTTTCCAGTCATTTTCAAAGTTGCATGACCTCATGAATTTTTTTCTATTGGAAAGATATAAAGGGGAAAATGGAAACACATTTGTAACCTTCGTTATTTCATGGGTTACAGCAAAATTCCAATAATACCCATGAATGCATGGGTTGAATGTTTATTGTTTAGTTAAACAAGGATATTAAACTTGTTCGCGAAGCTTTATAATAACAACGAAGAAAAACAGTACTTCGTGGAAAATTTCATGCCACATCGACGAGAAAAAAATTGATCCCTACGGAATAGTTATTTTTACGAATATCTGTCGTGATTACGAATCAAACGTTTTCATCCCATACATGTCATCTACTACCAGCAAATGAGGTGAAATATATAAAAAAAAGAGATTTATAGTAAAACCTTGAACACGGTGTGCGAAAATCAAATGCAAAATATGTAAGTATGGAATCGACTGTGAATTAACACTTGCAAAGGACTGGAAGCAAATATTTTAGATGAAGTCTTCCTCACAGATGTCTATAGTTAAACGCGGTTAAAGCTCTCGGGAAGGGATATTAAAGCTCTTAAATTCGGAAAGACGACGCTCTTCATAAGTGTCGCCGGCTTTGTTGACAAATTCCAAATATGTCCCAGCACGTGGCCATCCTCCTCTTTTTTTCCGAACGTTTTAAAGCTTCTTCCACGCACTCCCACTCCATCCACGCGAGCAAAGTGGCCTCCTGTCCTCGACAGAAGGGCTCGAAAAAAGTAAACACGGAGACGCGATACGAGCGAGGGAATGTGCCTAGGCGCGCGCGGGCGGACGGGTGTGTGTTCGCGTGTGTACAGAGCGGGGCTCCTTGGGCGGGTGCATTCATGGGAGGCGGAGTGGGCGAGAGGGGCAGGGGGGCGAGGCGTGGAGGTGACGGGTGGAAGGGGCCTACTTGGGATCGACGTCACGTTTAGAAGAGATGGGCACCCTTTTTGAGGAAAAATATTTTGGAAAATCAATTCGGAGTTGAAATACGATCATATTTCATTCAAATTTCTTGTTTCGTCGCTCGATGAAAATGTGGCAATGACTTCAAATAAATTACAATATCGATAAGAAACGTTTGAAGGAAGTTTTATCGGCGGATACCAATGAATCGAAACCTACCGTAGGATTGAAAGTTTATGCAAGGCATTGCTGTGTGCATGTAAAACACAAATCCGCCGCTTCAACCTCGTCACTTTTAGCAACGATTTTTTTAAACATCCAATCTCAGTGATAAAATAACGTATAAAAGTAAAAAGTTTTTGATGATGTCGCAAGTTTTCAAAATCCTGCACACGAAACAGCAGAAAAGACTAGCAAATATACAACGGGAAGAAGAGATTGACATGGAAGGATATGTGTAATTGGCAGCGAAATAGTAAATGCGATTCAGGGATTGGAGAAAGAAAGGTAGTATAAATGATGGATTGCCAGATAAAATACTAAAAGCAACGGAATCGAAAGGAATTTCAATAGTAATAAAATTCATAGAAATCATTAAAAGATTTTTAGTAACATGGAGAAAGTGTGCGAGGATAAAAAAAGAAAAATTGAATATAAAATAATTATTGACAAGCGATAAGAAAAAGTTGAACGCAATAAACACCTTATCGTATCATAATAGCGAGGAATGAAGGATATGAAAATCAGGACTAGAATGACGAAAGCGAAAGACGTCTATTGAAGAAAGAAATTTCTGCTAAGAAATAAATTGAACGAAGAGCTAAGGAATAAGTTGATAGCATACTGTGTTGAGCATTGTCTTGTATGGATCATGATTGATTGATTGGATCATGGATGTAACATTGGACAGTCATGAACAATAATATACACAACTTGAAAGACTTAGAAATGTTCACGTGGAGAATAATGCTGAAAGTAAAGTGGACGGATAAAATAAGAAATGAATAAGAATGATTATACAAATGGAAAGGAAGAGGAAGAAGCAGTTCTTGATGAAAGACTATATAGCTGAAGATGCGGGTAATTTGACAAAAGAGAAAGAAATTCAGATGACAGTAGATTGAAGGGAAAAGTGTTATCAAGAAATAAAAGTTTCAGAAAGTAGGAGGGAATTGAGATTTCTGTTTAACTTATAATCATAAACCAGTCTAAACACACATTACTAATATATTGTGACGCAGTGTATTTACTATGGAAATATTTTTAATTTGAAAAATTAACTTCTTTATAACTATTTCATATGACAAGGTTTTAAGATTTTCTGATGATTTCACGTGTATATCTACATGCCTGAAAAGTTTCAGATTCTCACTTATTCCGGATCTACCACTTCCACACGTGTGTGGCGCACGCACGCAGCTACACAAAATTAATATATAGGATGATTCCTTGATTGAATCGAGGTAGAATTAATAAAAGGGAGGTTGACCAGTAAAGGTTTCCATAGAGATAGCTCACCGAGCACAAAAATCTCTATTAGGTATAGGGCGTCAAAAATGTTGAATTTTATCGTGGCATGTTGCTCTCCGCATTGTTTTTTTGCGATTGAAGGAGCGGGGTAAAAAACTCGGGAGTCCTTGTTTCCTACCTCCTTGCGTAATTGTGACGGGAAAAAGCAAAAATCTTCGCGAGCGACATTCCCTCCGGTATTCGAACGAAACAAAAAAAGTGCACCGAGGTATAAAAAACCAACCGCCAACCACATCATCAAGCCATATAATGACATATCAGTTCCCCGGAGCTACGATAAAAAAGCGAGGGCGAGGGAAGGAAAAGGGATGAGTGGGATAGGGGCGGGGGTGAAGGGAATCACGAAAAACAAAAGACGCATGAATGCGGCAGCAATTAAAAAGCCTCAGCGACTACGCTTGGCGAAGTTCAAAACCGCTAGTATTTGTCGGTTTTACAATTCGGAATGCGGAGAAGGGCGAAGAGAGATCGGCATGATGCCGAGTGGAAGTGGAAAGTTTTTTTTCTCTCCTGAAATTCGATTCGCGAAGTGACGTCATTAGATAAGAGCATACGTCGAAAAGCGATCTATAAGAGGTCCTAGTTTTCTTTTTACGATGCTGGCTCTCTCGCTCGGGGGATATATGGTTAGATAGACGATATTTATTGCAGCCACTAGATTAAGACATTCCTTTTCAAATTGGTGGCAGGGAGATAAGCCAGCGCGGAGGGCGGCTAGATACGCCATTATCGTCACTATGCAATAAATTGCACTCGAATGGTACGATTATCGATTGAAAACACGAAAGGCAGCAAAAGCAGATCCTATTGGTTGATTATTATGACGAAGCTGCCGCGAAAACCTTTGATAATGATTTTACGATCCACAAAATGGATATTACTGACCCCATTATTTTATAAATTTTAATCATTTAAGGATTCCCTGAATCCATATAATAATATTATTCTCAGAATAACTTCTCCTGAAAATTCTTTGTAACATATTGCAGCAAAACCTATTTTTATCATAATATAAATGCGCGGACGCGAAACAGCGCGAGTCTTTTATCCCCCTCGCGAAGCCTAACGGTCTCTACTGAGTAATGCGAAAAACAAACGACGGCACCTTGGAATTATTACGTTTCATTTGAAGAGAAAAGGGTATTATGGCGATAAACCGAATCACCGCCAACTTCAGAGGGCAATTCTTTTTCGAGGGAGTCGTTTGTTAGCGCAGGAGGCCTCGAGGCGGTAGGGAGGTGAGAGAGGGGGAGGGGAGAAAGGTGGGGGGAGGGAGGAAGGGTTGGGGGGTAAGGCGACGGCAAGGGGTGCCACCGCCCCCGCAAAATAAAGGAATAAAACAATCTCCAAAGTTTTCATCCATTCTCCCATTTTGGATGATAATGAGAGTTAACAAGTGGATAACGAGGGGGAGGGAGAGCGAGGGGAGGAGGGAAGGGAGAGGGAATAGTGTTTTGATACGCGAGACGGTGGGGAGGAGGAGGGAGGGAGTAGGGTGAAAGAAAGGAACTAAATAAGGTGAGTCGCGATTGGAGCAGTGGTGGTGCAACCGCTCTTCCCTCCCACGGCGATGGGAAAAAAACGCCGAAGCGATTTTTCGATTGTCTGATTTTTCAAAGGAGTCGAAGAGATTTCGCGCGCTTGCTTTTCGCAGCCGCCGCCCCCGAGGGCTCCACGGCGGGGTGACAATTGAGAGCGACACCGCGTGGTGTCTGTGGTGCTTCATTGGAGTCTGTTAGAGAGGCGGGAGTGTCTTTTCTTCTCCTCCCTCTCCCTTTTCACGATTTTATCCTCTTCTTTGTTTCGGAGAATAAAGATTTCTAACGAGGGAAAGAGGGCGTGTATAAGGCTCCGGGGGGAAAAAGGGGAGAGGGAGAGGGGAGAGAGGGGGAGGAAGAAAAGGGGGAAGGAGTTCTTTAAGTTAGGATCGGGAGAGTGGCGATGTGTATACAGAAGCATTTTATTTTCGACCAAATCGCCTAAAATGCTGCTAACCATTTCGTTGACTTCAATCTTCTTTCGTAATCTTTAGGAGTCTTCTTCCAATATTTGGCCTATATTGGATCTACAAATGTGGTCCTATTTAAAAGTTTTTATATGCTTAGCCGATTAATAAATTAAATTATTTTTAAAATGTTTTAGCCCGTAATTACACATATATGGAACATTTTTTACATCCAGCGAGGTAATTTGAAAACAAGGCAGGATTATCTTGCAAAAATACGCATGAATTCTAATGAATCGCTGAATTACCACTGATGACGGCTACTCTGCAGCCGAAATATGCATGTTTTCCATAATATTTTTATGGATATTGGGGTTACTTTAGACATACTGCAAGATAGATAATTTTCCAAATTATTGGCCAAAATCAATCCATTAGTATTAAGAATATCACTACGAATACATTTGCAGTATGTTTTTATACAGACTACAAAAGTATTTACTTAAAGCAAAAAGCCATGTGATAAATAGTAAAATATATTAGAAAAACGGAGACTGAATTGCAAATAAGAATACCTATGAATTGCATATATTCAGTGTGAGCGGGAGCTATGTGGCGACGAGGCTGGGCAAGAGATAACGGCGGAGGGGAGGACCTCCTAAAGGAGGAATTCAGAAAGAGTTTCGTTTCGAAAGACTTAGAAGGAACGAAGGGGGTGGGTGGGGAGGGGAGGAGAAGCGGCGAATACGGACGCCACCGCGGAACGGGGAGGGGGAGGTAAGGGTGGGGGGAGGAGTAGGGGATGCTACACACAAAAGCCAAAAAGGACAGAGGGGTTGAATAGGGGAGAGGGAGTGTGATGGGGTGGACGGAGGATGGTGCAATGGGCGAGTCAAGGAAGGGATCGGAGGTGGGGGTTGGAGGTCGAGAGAAGGAGAGAGGGGTGGGGGAGGGGGGTCCAACGAAGGGAGATGCTGATTTTAAAACTGAAAATGACAGGAGGGATACATCAAAACCTCTGAGTGGGGAGAGGGTTGAAGAGGAGCTACCATCGGAAGGGAGGGCATTTTGCTGAACAGAGTGTGGCGATGGGGCGGAGGAGATTAAGGGGGAAACAGTTGAAGCGATAATGCTCTGCGCTGAACTAGGAATCCAAAGGATATATTGAAAAAGAAAAGTTTAAGATGGCAAATTTTCTTTGCGAATACTCTTTAGGTTTAATTTAGAAATCAGAGAAATTGGGATCGATGAACATTTTTGCGAACGAAATCGGTAGGTGGTTCGATTGGACAAAATGAATGCAGGAAGTTATTCTCGCCCATAGATATTTAAACTATATATAACTTTGTTTTCTTTTATACTGTTACCACTTTCACATACATTAAAAGATATTTTAATACAGTATTAGCCTTATTAAGTTTTAGTTGCAATTTAGGCGCTTTTCTGTGTGAAATTCTTTGATAATTCACTAAAAGAAATCATACTGAAGTCCAGCAGATTAATAGTGATATAATAATGTTTATGAGTGCGTTTTTTGTGTTTTTCTCTGTAATACCTGTATTATAATAACATAACATTAATTCTCCTAAATTTCCTTCACCCGTAGGCAATTCCATTCTGATGATGTTTTTTTAAAGAGATGCATAAGAGAAACACCAAGCAACTAATATATTCCTCTACGACGAAGTATAGGAATTTATTTCACGAAAGAAGAAGGATGATGACAGAGAAGAACTAGATTAGAATAAAAAATTAAAAACCTTATCCAAAATTTTTGTGTTACTGTCGCTATTATCATTTTAATTTCAAATGCATCCGCCTCTCTCTTTCAATGTACAAAGGTTCCTGTAGAATATCGTGTAAAACGAAACCGCGCAATGTGGGGGTAAGTTTCTCCACAGGAATACACGAGGTTACATCTGAGTTCACTATGCAGCAATTTCGTTACAATTTCTTCAGCATTGCTTCCTTAATACTTTTTAATAATCTCTTAGTCAAACTAAAACATCAAACTGAAACATTTTCATAGATTTGAAGAAGTTGCAAAAGAAAGCGAAGATTCACCATCTTCTTTGAAAATAACAAATGCCCACAGTGAATAATACAATTAAATTTAATTTGGTCAAAATAATGCGCGAACCCGAGAATTCCTCGGACAAGCCGATAAGGAAACAAACGCAAATCGCAACAAATAAAAAAACGAAGAGGACGGTCTTCCTACTGGTACGTTTAGCGGCGTGTAAAAGGCAACTCTCCAGTTTATCTCCCTTCAGGGGTTTACGGGCTCGTGCACATCCACTGGCGCGGAGGACTCTGTGGAAGAGACGAGAGGCAGGCGAGAGGAGAGATAAGGCGGAGGAGGTGGGGTTTGCGAAATGCAACTTTTGGTGTCTGTCGATATTCCTCTACCTCTCGTTTCGAGCCGCCATTCCCATCACCCTTCTCTCGCCTCCCCGTTCCGTTCTTTTCCTTTACGATTTCATTATTATCGGCCCCTTGTTGCCTCTGCTTTGGCAGGATAAATCCTTGATCGAATCTAATTTTCTTAAGACAACGGATTATCTTGTCCGTTCATTTTACCTTGATGCGAATGACAAGAGAAATCTAATCAGCCCAAATAAATATTTGATTTTGTCACTGCAAGTTCATAAACTCTTAATTAGAATTTAAGGAATTTTTGGTTCTGAAAAAAGATACAAACAAATGGAAATAATCTATTTTGAAAAGAATGAATTCAACCGATAAATGTGTTGGGCTTTCCATCCATTCGTAGTAAAAAAATTAAAACTGACCAAGTAGCCATAGACAAAGAATAAAATGTATTCAAAGGTCCTGGTTAATAAGAATTTAAGATATATTAATCTAATAAATAATATGATTTATAAGGAGTTTTTAAAAATAATTTTGAGATAAATATATTCTTGTGAAGGATTGATAGATAGCATAATATTTACAATGAAATAATTAGATTTTCGATAAAATTTCTTTGCAACATTGAGTTAAACGATATTCTTACTCCTAATCCTTTTCGTGCCATTGTAAATTAAATCTTTCAAATTGAGAGAAAGTAAACGGTATTGTTTTTGAAATCTGATAAAGGCATCATCACAAAAGAAAGCAGTAAAACAACTTTCACTTTATCTCTACGTAAGACCTATAATTCCAAATCCGCAGTCTCGTTGCCTTAAAATGATGGAGTAATGATAGGTTCCGACGCTTCAAGTTCAGTTTAGGGATAAGAATATCTCGATTCGGGAGAATGGGGAAGGGCTGTGACGAATTCGAGAAACAATGGAACTCGGGGAAGATAGAAATGGTATGGGTAGGATAAGGAAGGGTGTGTGAGGGAGGGTAGGGAGCGAGCGCATCCTAGCGGAATGAAACGGAACAAAAATTCTGTGAAAGGGATAGCGATCCCGCTTGTGTATGGCAGGATGGTTGAGGGGAATGGGTGAGAGAAATCGAACAGAAGGAAATGGAAAGAGGCAAAGAGAGAGAAGTCGGAAGGGAGAAGAAAGAGAACAAAATTGAAAAAGTATACCAGGTGAAACATTCGCCCCCAAGAGCTAAACCTCTGTCTTGATACCGCAAAAAATACGCAATCCCTTTGTTAGTAAGATAAAAAAGCATGTAAGAGGACGCGATAATTCATTTTCTCCAGGAAAAGTGAAACTTTTAAGAACATATGTACTAGAGTTTCGCGCTTATTAAAACAGTGAATCGGCAAAAACCGGAAATAACTGGTTTTTATTGCTTTCATGAAAAGCGACAAGGAAGTGTGTGTGCTAATTTTTGGCAAGCGTTAAAGATGAAAACAGCTAATTTGCATGCACATATTTTGACTCTTTGCGATTTGAAATTCAGAGAGTTGTTGTCAAAAATATATGCAAGTATGCATGAAAATGTAAGATTTGATACTCGGCTGGAGATGAAAACAAGATTGGCTAATAATGATGTATAGAATGAAGAAAATATTTTATCGATAAAAATCGTAGTCTATGAAATTTTATTGAATACTAAATAGTACAGCCAAGTAAACATATCGTAATTCTGAAGTGCAAAACGTAAAAGTTCGTCAAAAAAAACCTTATATTTTTTGTCTGTAAAAATTACCTCTTAAATCGATTTCTACGGTTATATTTAAAGAGGTTTCATTCAGGTTTTAAAATGACTCGGTTGAAGAATAATTTGATTCGTTTTCGGTCAAGAAGCGATTAAAAATATAACGATTAATTCAATTAATTTCTAATCGGTATAACAAAAATTTATTCGGAGTTAAAACCATGTATAAAGGTAATTAGGGGAATTGACTGGTGTACTACAACAAAAATAATTTATATTAAAGAATGAAATTATTTGCTTAAGGGATTTAAGATTTATGTTGGTAGTTAATCCTTACAAACAGGTGACCCGGATTTTGATATATATATAGGTGAATACGCATTTGTGATAAAAATAAAGAATTGTATTTGAAATTTCGATTTTACTTAGGCGTGGATGGTTTTACCCTTGCAGATCCCAAGATGGGGGGAAAACCCATTTACCATTCGCTTTGTAATCACGGCCACACCGCCCCCGGTAATCACGCTTTCCTTTCAACCCTACACCAGAGATGGCTCTCTCGGCGAAAACAAAAAAAAAACGAGGCAATTTCCCTCTTTCCGTTTTGTTTCCCGCACTCATCTCACGCACAAAGTACCCACCACTCGTGGAGCACAGAACAAGTGACAGACTGCAGACAATTTAAACTCCGAGGATGAGAAAATGTTGTGACGCCGCCTCAGCTTTTAGATTTTCCGTCAGAGAGAAGAAAGAAAAATCCGAAGTGGTCCCTTTGGCGTGCGGGCGAAAGCGAAGATGGGAGTGAGAGGGGGGAGAGAACGAATCTCCAAAAAAGGCAAAGAGTTCTCGGAAAAGCTGAAGCGAAAGCATTTCTGAGGAGGAAGAAAATAAATCACTGCTAAGCAGAAAACATTAGTTTTCCTCTACTTTATGGGAGTATTTAACGCGCTTTATTTAACTACGTTTTATTGAAAATTATATCTGCAAGAACTCGTAAAGGACCCCACTGATTTATTATACAACAGGTTCAATGCCGCATAAACTTGATCGAGTTTTCACATAGGGAGCCACGAAACTTTCTAACAATATCCATGCAAAAGAAAACTTCGGAACTCGAAATTAACCATATTGAGCAGGAAGAAAATTTTCCCCACTACAAATCATATTGAGAAGGGAAACGAACCTCTATCCTCAACGTAGAGAACTTTTATATGGAATTACTCCATCGGAGATGTGAAGGATTGAAGGGTCCGAATAATAGAGACTATGAAGTGAGGCGAAGAATGTTACCAGGAGAGAGAGAGAGATAGAGAGTTATGGGGGAAGAGGTAAGAGTAAGGGCGAGTGGTGGGTGGAGGAGGAGGAGGAAATGAGGGAGACAATAGACGGTTGATATCCGCATGAGCGGAGAATCGGAGAGTGCGAGTCGAAAAGTGCTATGGATGGAGAGAGAGAGAGAGGAACGGGGTGTCGGGAAGGAGGCGGCCACTTTAATAGCTAACGAAACATGGGGAGGGGGGAGGGGGGGGGGGGTAAATCACTCTTAAGTTAGAAACACCCATTACGAATTCATATATCATCATATCTAAAATCGGAAACGCTACAAAAAATTATGACTTTGATTATGTGGTAATATTAACTAAACAATTAATAATGTATCAATTGTACAAGTCTATCCGTCGCCTATCAACGGAGGCGATAGTGCATGAAAAGAATTACAATATAGAGTAAACTGATAGCGAAACATTATTACATTTCTATAGATTCGTACATTTAGTCATTTATAAGTGCCAAATTGTTGATATGTCAACATGAAAATCTTATAATTAAAAATAACTCACATTTAAAAGACAACCCACTGAATATGTGCACAAATAAAATTCCAAGGAAGCGATACTCAACGGTTCATTGATAGAGATGAGTAAACCAACTTTTTCGCCCATCGTTAAAAGTGGTTGGGAATAATAGAATAGCGAGAGGGAAAAAAGAGAGGAGAGAGAGAGAGGGAGAGCGCGACGTGGGAATAAAGGGAAGGAATAAAGGAAAGTATAATGGCAAAGGAGAGAAGGAAGACGGGGTAAAAGAAGAGGAAGGAAGGGAGTGGTATGGGAGCAAAGAGGAGAGAGATTCCGGGGCGGAGGATTCGAGAGAGAGAACGTGAATAGGAGAGGATGTGAGGAGATGAGCGGAGGAAGAAGGAGAGGCGCGCGAATGGACAAGGGGGAGGGAGGAAGGAGGAGGAGGGGAGGAAGGAAAGGCTCCTTTGGAAGACGGAACATGTTTCTCCCTCTAGGAGGATGCGTATATGGGGGGGGGGCGGAAGGAGTGCGGTAGGGGGGGGGGGGGGAGGAGGGGAAGAGAGAGGGGAGGGAATCGGGGGTGAGTCAGTTGCCGTTTTCATAAGCAGTATTTCCTTTCTTTTATCATCTTGTGAGAAATCTGACGTTATATTTCTGTGTATTAGCGCTTTACGATTGTTTCAGCAAAAACCTACGGATCCGGAGTTTTGTGCGGTGTGAGAATTCACAGCGACACTATTTCAAGTAAGGTGATCGTCAAAATAGTTTTGAATTCAACACATTCGTCTTCCGTTAAATTGTCTGCTTAAGAAACAGGTCTGAAATTCAAACCTATGTTATCATTAAAAAAATATTCCAGCATATAGCAACAAATTAAATTAAAACGGAAGAATTTTCAATCTCCGTTAATGATTTTCACGTGTTATGCCTGCGTAATGAATTCAAATACGTTTACGGTCTTTTGAGATCTATCCAACTTATACTGAACAATATGAGCGAATATACGAGGGAAAAATACCTATTAATGTTTTAAATATATTGTTTTCTAAGCTTATTTATAAGAATTGAAATAATTTATTGCCCACTAATTTGAGGTCATTATCGGTGAGCTGCAATACATAACATACTGATTATGGCTTAGAACATCAGAATGAGGACAAATGAAATTCAAGTAGAATTGAAATCGAAATCAATAAGTATTTACTAAGTAAGTAAAATCGAGAGGAATGGTTGAAAACTTAGGAAATGAAGAGAATAAATAGAGCTATAAACAGTGGAATCCATGTGAAAAGAGAAGATTGACGAGAAGAGAAGAAAGAGAAGTGGCGAAGTGAGGGAGATGTAGAATTCAGGGGATGGAAAGAGAGAGAGAGAGGGCGAGAGAGGGGGAGAGGGAGGGGGGTAGGAGGCAAGTGGATGGAATGGGAGCGATAAATGCGAGTTGAGAGCGCGTTAGAGGGGGGACGGGGGTGGACGGCTGAAAACGAAGAGGGGGTGGGAGAGTGTAAGAGGGTTATTTTTTGCGGGGGAGGGAATTCATTTGGAGTGGAAGAGGAAGGGAGGGAGAGAGAGAGAGAGAGAACACGAATGGAGGAAAGGCGAGGAAATTGGCTGAAATGGGCGATATACTCCCGTCATCGCCTCCCAGAGTGGAAGATTGTTAGTAGTTAAGCCTTTTTCCTTTCGCCGCGCGGATTTCTGCGGAATATTTCGTTGTCCCTCTTCCCCCTCAGAAGGGAAGGCGGTTTTTTACAATCCGTTCGAAAGTTTCATCAAAGGAAATTCATCACATACGCTAGAATGATTAACGTTAATTTATAAGAAACTTTTAATTTATAATGTTTAGAAGTTACTAATACACAAATGAAGATGAGCGGGTCGAATGCTTAACTTAGGCATCTAAACAGCATGCTCACTGAATTTTGCTGTTAATTTAATAATTTAAGTTGACCATAATCATAAATAGTTTTTTTGTTTGCTATCAATGAAAACCCAACAAACCCCTTCTTTGTAGAATGAAAATATATATGGAAAAGTTGTTCGTTCAAATTCCAGAAACATTTATAACTTAAAATAACATTTCTCTTTATCAATATCCATTTTTATATTTGTACCATTTCCACTGAAAATGCCAAATTAAAATTCCTAAACCTAGCGATCAAATTTTTCGTTCATCTTTCGTAAGTTTTAGCTGATCAAAATATGCCTTTCTTACGTCGCCATAAAACATAAAATACTCTACGAGATCAAACCATTTAAATCTACTCTTAGAACTAATACTTCTTAAAAAATAATACTCGATTCGGAATTAATGCATAATAAAAAAATTATAGTCTTTCGGAATTATATGAGTTATTTATCACAGTGGAAAACGCTCATTCCGATCAGATATAAAAACTGGGGAATAACGGAGGACCGGGTTCGATACAAGAAATTTCGCCCCAATAATGTCGCTTCCAGAGAATTCCGTCTTCCTCGCTCCGGATTGCCCTCCAACAATGCGCCCCCGTGTAAAGAGGACCCTTTCAATCTCCGCTCGGTGGAACGACTCCTCCAACAATGGATCCATAATACCCTAACCGCAGAGACACTTCAACTACAGTCCATCCCACCCTTTCTCCCTCTACTCTCTGTCCACTCTCTATTTGTCTGGACATGGAATGGCCCCAGAGACCCAATCCCTCGTTTGCTCTCTCCCAATGCTGCTGCAATGCTTTCTCTGCGCCTCCACCACTCTTCTCTGCCTAACCTCTTAACTCGCGTCATTCCGTGGTTTTAGAGGCAAATGAACGCTCTGACTTTTGTTTGTTGGCTTCGGGGAAGTGTTTGTGCTGTCCACCTCCCTCCCCCCCCCTCTTCCTCCCCTCCCTCCCTCCCTTCCCCCTTCCCCTCCCTGCCATGGTACACAGCGCCTCAGTTCACGTATGCCTTCTCACGTCCGTGACTCCTCCCGTAGTGCTTTACGGCCCTTTGCGATGTTTTTATTTCCCTTCTCTGTCCGTCGGGGTGTGTATCGCATTCTCCTATTTTAAACCAGTGTTTGTCGTCGGGAGCTGCTTTTACTTCGGCATGCGCAACATCGCCGCTCGACTCGGAGGAATAACGCAACGTGGAGGAGGGTTGAAAATTGGAAACGCGTACTTCCTTTCGTTGCTATCTCTGTTTTGGAATCTATTAAATACACCTGCTTGATCTTATTATACATACATTTACACACACACACACACGTATGTATATATCTGGACTAATCTGTTCATTATCAAATTCTATCGTATTTGCGCTATGGAAGAGCGATCATTTAAGATTTTTAAAAAAGTATTCGAGAGACAAAGAGGTTACAAGGAAGGAGCATGGAAAGAGATAGGAGGGATGTAGTGGGGTCCACTCCTTTATGCCCCGCCGTCCTCTTGTCTCGCCTCTTTTGTCGCAGCATAACGTTATCTCCAGCTTCTTCGTGGTCGCGCAATAACGCCCTTCATCTCTTCGCACACACGCAGGCACACATGGGATTTCCCGGCGTAAAACACAAAACGCACTTTATCTTCCACCTCACCCTTTCCTACTTGAAAGCAGTCGCAAGCTTTACCGTCAGGATGAAGTCCGGGAAAGAGAGAGAGAGACAAAGGTTGAGACAGAGAGAGAGTGAGAGAGAAAGAGAGAGGAAGGGGTAGAATTTTAGGCGACGGCACTCATGTTTTGCTTGCGACGCCATAAAGAGATGGCGGCGTTGACGCTGGCGACGCGGAGGAGCAGTAATAAGACGTAAAATTGCTTTCACAGAGGAGGAATTGGGAGAGAAATACATCTCGACATCTTCTATGACCTCACCCACGCTGTATAATTCTCCTTTGTGTTCCTCTCTCTACCGTATATATGTGCATTGTGTTCCCTGAGAATCATTCCCCGTTGGAAGCACTATTCAAACCTTTAAACGTCCTTTTATTAGTATAGATTTTTCTACATTCTGAGGCCGCTAATAAAAACGCGAGAGTCGCTTACAGACAGACAGACGCCTTATGGAGAAAAGAGGGAAATAACCGTGCTCCGAGTGCTCTCACGCAGAATGAAATAGGGTGCGGAGGGCGTGTTCCGATTCCAGGGCGAGGACGACTCGGAGATGATTCACTACAAAGCGATAAGTAAGAGGTTGAGAATGGACTAGGGAGTGTTCGAGATAAAGAGGGTGGGTGGACGGCTTTCCGTCTCCGCTTCCAACGCCGGCATATTTTTCTGCACGTCAAAAACTCTCCTCACACGCTCCTCTTAGTTTTTAGGAGTAATGGGTGAGGCGGGGGAGGTGTGGGCGCTGCTGGGAAATGGAAAGGAAGGATGCTTGCGTTTTTGGGTCCTTTGCTAGCGCAATTCGTTCTCTGTCCTTGCGGAGACAGTTCTTCATTCTACCTCCGTGCAGAAGAGAATTCGTGGTTATGGTGGTCGTGGCGTGCCCCTTCCTGTATCATTGTGAGAAGAGAAAGGTGATTGCGAAGGAGAGAAATGGAGTGAGCGAGGAAGTTAAAGCTCTCTCTGCGACTATAATAGGAAAGAGAAAAAACAGGGGTAGGTGCTGTGGTCAGCTCCTGAGAAACTACTATGTGGGCCTTTGTATGCTGTAAAAGAGTTCATCCATCTGATTTTTCAGTGAGTGATAATATTTGTTACACCTATTGTTGCAAAATTGTCTGGATGCAAAAGAACTATTAAATCTTTGAATCATCTTTTATCTCCAGAAAATAATCATATTTGCATTTAGAGAGAACGAAACAAATGCAAAATGTCAATGTTTAAATTGTAATTAATATTATAAGATAAATACTATATTATTAATTTTGAAAATTTCATCATTATATCAATTGGAAATTATGGGGAACATTGCAACTCATGTTAAAATTACTCTATTTCTTTCTAAACGAATTGAAAATATATTTAAATTTCTAGTTGGTTTCAATACTAAAGATGTAAAAATATGTATAAATGATTTTAAATAATATTTTCGCAAATAAGACTTGGTTATAGAATGACTTAAAGAGCAGCTGTGCCTTTACGAGATACTTAAGTTTCATCATTTGGCTTTCGATTTATCTAGGACAGTTGAACTTGTATGGGAAAAATACATAAAAACATAATTTATCCCCTATTACAAAAACTGTTATTCATGAGCCACGCAATAGTTTTGCGGTTTACTATATAAAGGAGAGACATTTTGGTCAATGCAGAAATCAAGTATCTCACACTCGCTCATAGATTTTATTAGTCACGGTTCATCCCATACCCACGCACCAATGAAATCTATCTTTTCACGGCCAATCTACAACAATATCCCACAAATGGTGGCTTCCCCTCATTCAAAAAAATCTTAACGGGTTCGGATGAAAGATAAAAATTCACCCAAAATACGAACGATCCCTCTCTTTCCGTCGCAACGAGGGACGAACGTTGGGCGGGAGGGATAGTGAGGGGGAGAGAGAGAGAGAGAGTCGGGCATCCCTTAGGAAAGGATCTCCACCGTTACGAATCGGAAAGGCCGTCTGGGGAAAATCATGGGAGCGAGCCATTTAAAAACGGGCCTTTATGGAAGCCGAAACGACGGGAGGCAAACCTTTTAAAGGCACCATAGCCACGAACAGGAAGCCATGGAAATATCGTCGCCGCAACTGCGGATTCGGAAGAGGGGATTAGGAGGAGGGAGGGAGGAATTCCTCCTCCCCATCCAATGGAGTGCCATCGCGGAAGATGCGTCTCACAATGGACTCACCGGACGGCGGTGTCATCCTTCGCATCCGGACGCACGATTACCCAGAGACGCCCCCTCTCCCGACCACCCCACTCCATCCTTTCCTTCCCATTAACGTCCTCCTTATTTCCCCTTATTTCAAACCGTGACGGAGCGCTCTCCAACTCGTGGAGGGGCCCGTGGCCAACAAATCGACAAATCCAAGCATATGCCCCGAAACGAGAGAGGACCATCGCTCTTCTTCCTTCCGACGGACTCCTCCCTCTCTTCCCTCCCCTCCCCATCTCACTCGCACCCACTACCTCCCACTACGTAAGCTCCTCCCGTGGAACCCTTTTCCCCTCTCAAAGTATCCGTTCGATTCGTTCTCCCATAAATCCATCGCCAACGAATCGACCGCTTCCCTTTTCCAACTCCCGGACGACGTTCTTCCGCCGCTTGTTATGAGGACCGCGCGGGATTGATGGCACGGGATGAATAAGGAGAGACTCGGTGTCCGGCTGGGCGGCGGCAGTAAGAGAGAAACTAAATCAGAGGTACGGGACTCGAATACAATGGGAGCATTCGTTACGGAGCACGCGATTCCGTTCAAATTACCTTTAATCAATTACAATTATTTCCATAGACCTAAATAATGCGGAAACTTCACTTTGCGCGATGGACCGTTTGCTAATCGCGGATTCGAGAAGAAAGCAGTATGTTGAACGGCATAATGGCATCATTTCAGTCTGCGAGAAGGAGGAATATAAATTCCAGGAATGATTCATTTTCAGAATTAAAGCTTGATTGAAAATATACCAGGGAATTAACATTCAACGTAGTACATATATATTTTTATCTAATGAAAAAAGGAGAATGGCTGCTTTGCCAATATTGAAAAAAGACTTAAATGCAAACATTTTTTTTGGACGCTAAATAAATATCCTCAGTGATTTGATGTCACATCGATCTGCTTGCTTAACTTATTTAATGCAGATATGTTCGTGAGTATTCATATTTCAGGCTTTGGGTAGTCTTCCTTAAACTGGCATTCTAATCTTTTGACAAAGTTCAATATATTTCAGCACCTAACGTCTTCTATATTGCTTTCGTAAAACCACGACCAATTAGCAATATTTTACGCAAGAGATGAATAACTGTAGATGTCATAGAATGCAGTTTGGTTATATTCGAAATTCAGATTTATATTGCAAAAAGTATACTAGATAAAATTGTCGTAAACCTATCTTGGAAATCAAAATTTTCCAGTATATCCCCGAAGACCAAAGAAAATAATTAAATACAATGATATTCATCAACTGACGTCAATCGACATGGCGACTAATCGATCGACCAGCATCACTATTACAACATTCTTCCTCTATGACTCCTGTCTAACATTCATTCTTTCAACAACTCCTAGCAGTTACTTTTCTTTTATTACCACGTTTTGTTCCACATTTTAGGGACTTCGCTTACAGGAAAACGGCTTATTGTATTTAGTTCGTCTGCATCATCATCATCAGCCTTTTTCAATCCATTGACAGATGAAGGCCTCCCCCAGACTTCTCCAGTTGTCCGTGTCTACTGACTCCCTGCTGCAAGTTTTTCCCAAGAACTTAACAAGCTCTCTGTTCAACCTGTCTTTCGGTCTCTTTATGTTTCTGGGATTCATTCGATGGCATTTGACTCTCAACGCTGATCATTTCTTTTAGCAATATGACCCTCCCACTGCCATTTTAGCGCCTTCACTTTTCTAATCACGTCACAGACTCCTATCTTCTTTCTTATCCAGTCGTTCCTTTGCGGTCTCTTCGGGTGATCCCTAACATGCATCTCTCCATGATCCTCTGTGTTGTTTGCAGGCGCTGAATCATTCTGGCGTTCATGATCCACTTTCGCATCCATATGTCAGAACAGGCAGAACACATTGGCCGTATAATCTCCTTCTTAGGAAGACTGGGATATCTGATTTGAAGATGTTTACATTCTTCCCAAAAGCACTCCATGCCATCTTCACTCTCCCGTTAATTTCTCCAAGAAGCGATCCATCTGTGGTGCTGAGTTGACTCAAGTAAACAGCTGGTTACTTCTCCAAGTTCTGCTCCGTTGATATATATCTTCTCAGGATTTGCAAAGGAGTTGTACATGACCTTTGTTTTTATTAAGGCTCATCTTAAGACCAGCTTATTGGCTTGCCTGCTCCAGCTCTTCTGCTCTTCTACGGAGCTCTTCTGGGCTTCCTGCGATCAGTATGATGTCATCTGCAAAGCGCAGATGACTATAATATTCTCCATTCACCTTTATGTCTTTTTCTTCCCAGTCCAGCGTTTTGAAGTTCATTTGCATGCGTATATAATTCTTTTATCGCTGAAAACATTACGATTAATTTGCAATTAAGAACAATATCATAGTAGAAGACAAAAATAATATACTCGAGTCTAATCACTCAACCCGGCCTTTCACTGCAATGGAAACAAAAATGAACTTCCAGCAACAACTCGTACAAAATTTCATCCGGGGAAATAACTTACTATCATAAGCTACTGAGAAAAATATAATAAATGTTTCTTGTCATCTTCACTTTTTGCTAGCAAACGTCGATTTTGAGGAAATGGCCACAAAATATTTTCAATTTACTCTTATATTAAAATGCAGGCTGGAAAGGATATAATTTGGTGGTGTCATTGAATCAAGGGCATCATAGTGTCGAAAATAACGAATCTTATATTCTATGATGGTATTCAATTAAATTTGAGATTTCGGATTTGTAAAAAAATGTAATCAGGTAATAGCATATTTCTATCTTACCGCTTGTTCAAGAAATTACGGAATTAATAGAGAAAATTGAGCATTTAGTAATTAAATCCTCTAAGAGAATACCTATAACACGCGTCATGGGTTTAGTGTCCACTACCTCAATTTTCTTAACATGTTACGGGATTCTCCGCTTCAAAATTTCATAACTTTTATTTTTTAACTGCCCTCTTCCATTCTTCAATGAGCATTAATTACCCTTTTAATGGTGCAGGTTTCAAATAAGCTTATTTCTTTATCACAAACCTGATGACGTGGGAATCCCAGCGTGTGGACCCATGAAGTTGAGCTTTGCAGAATGATGGTAGCTGGACATGAAGAGGTCCGATTGGTACTTATAAGAGGCGGGATCAGCCGCTGCCGCTGCCGCCGCTGGCTGCGTCGCCGCCGCCAAACCCTGGAAGTCGAACTTGTAAGCGTAGCGCTTCCCGTGCACCTTCGTCATGATGTTCTTGTCGTAGTAGTACCTGGATGGAGGAGAAATATGGCCCTCTATGAGGTGAGAAAATGGCAGCGGAATATGTTCATATATAAAAGTTGTAAATATAAAATACTTTCTGTCGGTTTTATCAGTTTCTGTTAAAAGATGACTGTGTATATCTAAATAAATCAATACAAATTCTAATTCAAAATTAAATTTAAGTTTCAGTTAGGTTTTCAATCAAATAAAAAATATCCAAATAAGAAATTTAATCACAATTATTAAAAAAAAGTCTATCATACCTAACATAATAAGTGAAATATTACTCAATTTTAATCTTTACTACATGTCAACAAGCAGGGAAGCTTTTAGATTATTGTTTTAGGAGCCATCAATAATTTTTCAAAATTTGTCTCTATATTTTTTCAAAAATATTTATTTCGTTTAGTTAAGATTTATCATATTATCAAAGGATGGGGGATATTTCTTAAATATAAATTTAATATACTCCATAACTTATTTGTGAAGCTGCACCATTTTCTGTTTATTTAAATGTTTTACAAACAGAGTGAAAATCATGAAATGATTTAATTGTATTCATTTTTTTCCATTTTAACGATATTCCGTGTTTTACATCGGCAGCGTTATCCCAATTACCTCTGTTACTACAGTTCTATTAATATAAACATTTGCTTTTAATTAAAGAAATTACTTAATCAGAATTGCCACTTCAACTGCCATATTTTCATGACAATTAGGCCAATAACATTTAAAGTAGGTAACAAATTACAATGGAGGAGTGAAAATAAAAAAATAATAAAAAAACTCAATATCAACTTTGAATGCTAGATAAAGCTTAAATAAACCTTACAGTTTTTCAATTTTTTCCTACAAGACATAACTGCAAAGCGATAACGCCTGGTATCTCAAATATCTTTTGGAATGATATTATCAAAGCACAGAACTAATTTTCGGATCTAGATATGGGGAAAATGGAGACAATGGTGCCGTTTGAAAAGGGGAAACGAAAGAACCCGAGACAGTACGGAATATTAACGGAAAAAATCCCTTCGAGAGAGCTTGGCGAGATGTGAAAAAGGACGAAGAGAAAATGTCACGGATGGGAAAATAAGAGGGAAGGACGGAACCGCGGAAACACCGAAAGGGAGAGAGAGGAAACAATATTGATCGATAGACGTCATAAGCGGATGCCCGAACCGGAATAAAACGAAAATCAAGCGAACCGGTAATACGGTCGCCCAATCAAAAATATATTTCACGAGATAAAAAAATTAATACGGACGCTGATGCATCGGCTTACACAGAGCAAATACGGAAAACTCGAAAGAGTGTGCAGAAAAACGATGAGGTGTGCCGGCGGGAATCTGTTGCTTCGAGGCGCCTCTACCGGGGGGAGAGAGAAGCGGCTTCTCCGACGCTAGGGGATGTTGGCGATGGGAGTAAGGGGGTAGACGGATGGAGTAAGTGGGGAGGGAGGGAGGGAGGTTTAGGAGGAGGATGCGCAATCTGTTACCGGAGGGGAAAAGAGAGGTGGGAGGGAATGGGCGTTATTGAGTTAGCGGCTTCTGAATAGGGTGGATGGCGTTTGTGTGGGGATTTCGACGTCGGGAGAAAGAGGGAAGATGAGAGAGACGGGTGGTGGGCGGAGGGAAGAGAGGAGGAAGCCGGCGCCGAAAATAAGAGGGATGCAACGGAGGAAAACATTATTCTACGAAGGGGTTGAAATTCACAACGATTGGAATCGCATCGAAGGTCTGAGAATCCGTTGCAGTGAGATTAACAGAAGAAATCATTCGATACACTCGAGTATAATTTTAATGAAGTGCAATTTACTATCACTCACTTCCTTCATCTTTTCGTATCCTTTTGACGCTCGAATACCAAACCGGATAGTGAAACGAATATTTCTAAGCCTTGTATTTTACTTGGGAATAAAACTGGAACACAGAGGTTACAGGACAGGAGATGTTGTTAACAAAATACAAATAAAAATTTAAAAGCCCGTAAATCTATCAGGAGTGCGTGAACCTGGTGCTGAGCGACGGGATGAAGGTCGATAATTGACTCTTGATGCCCAAAACGAAGACTTTAAATTTTCCAGATTAAGGTCACGTGACCCCAGCGGCGGAACAATCACGCCCTTCGAAATTTGTTTACCACTGCTCCATGGCGGGGAAGGGATTTTTGCCTCGGGGCGAAGATAGGTTGGGGTAGGAGGGGGAAGGACGGGGAATGCAGGGAGAGGAGGGGGAGACTGAAAAATATTAGAGCTAACTCGAGAGATTTATGTTGACATATGGCATCAACAGCATGAATAAACTCATTTTTCATATCGCTCGCCCAATATATTTTTCTTCTGAGAATTTAGTATGCATGAATTATTCTATCGGGAATCATTTACTTAATAATTGAATTACATTACTTTAAACAATAACTGGGAAATGAGCCATTCATAGTCATATTTAATGAGAGATAAAATTGGTCTTTTAAAAATCGCCTTTTAAGTCGTACATTCAATCACACGATTTCAAATAAAATCCCGCCTTTAATTCACCGTATTATGCACCTTTGGAATTATAAAAAAACTCTCACAATTTTATCCGTGCTCGTGAAACCCATCAAAAATCGGAGTCATTCCAATTCCAAACAGAGAGGAAAAGAGAGAGAGAGAGTTTGGGTTCCATGACCGTACGTGTGTGGAATGGCGTATTAAGCACGCAGAGTGAATCAAAATTCGGGATGGGGAGAGGCGGGAGCTAATGAAGAGAGCAAGAGGAGAGGGATGCGAGGTCCAAGGGTGTTTGGGGTCGAGGAGGTCATTGAAAGAGAACACGGCGAATAAAGAGAGAGAATGGATGGGAGGTATCATCTGGCTTCATTGTGCAGTCGTTATGGAGGGCTGATCGGCCGAGTTAATTCCAGGGCGTTAGGGAGGAGGAGGAGGTGGGGCGAGGGTGAAGAGGGGGCGTTCGGAGGGAAGGGGGAGGGAGGATGAGGATGGGAGGGATGTGGCAATTGGATTATCACCCGCGTGGAGGAAGGGCGGCGCTCGCTCGCATACCGCCCACTAATTGACAATCTGGGGATTGGAGGAAGGGGGAGGGAGAGATATGTCGGGGAGAGCGAGGAGGGGGAGGGGGGAGAGGATGCTGTGATAACGAGGATGCCGTACCGGTTTCTGGTTCTCTTCTTTCCCTCTCCGCCCCACGTTCCCTCATGTCCCACCGCCTATGCTGCAATGACGCAATGCCGCCGGTGTGGCGTTTTTGGGGGGGAGGAGGGGTGGAAGGGGAGGGGTAGGATGGGAGGGGTAGTAGGGGAGGGGGCTGTGTATCGAGTGGGGGTAAGAGGTGGACTTGGAGACGCTGGGTAGCGGAGATTAACTCATATGCATCGAGGTGAGTCCCTCGTGGGATTGATATCGAGGTTTCAGCAGAAATTTATAGAAGATATCGGTATTATTTATTTTAAATTAATATTACCCCTAAAAACTACCATTTCGCAAGTTACGAATATTTTGAAATATTGGAAATAAATTTCAAAGATCAATAAAGTGAGATTAAATGAGGAACGAAAAACAACTATTTCTACAGAGTAAAACGACTTACTGCTGCAAATATTTGTAGTGAGAAATAGGTTATTGATTTCATATTTCATCGAAACCAGTGATTATTTCTACATCAAATAACGGAATTGGAGTTAACATGTGAGGAGAGCAACGGGAATTTACCGAGTGAATGTAGTTATTAGAAATCAGCAACAACAAAATTAGGATCTTTCAATTAAAATTTGAAGGATGATCCTAAGGTTTATAATGAAAGATTTCAACGGTCAATATCTTTTCAAAGGAAGAGAGATTCAGGATATGATGCATTTAAATACGATCAAAGTAAGATAATTTATCGTTGATGACGAAAGAGAAAGGCATGACGCGGAATGTGCCATCACAAAAATATCTCTAAGCGAGTGATTTTTTTGTTACTTCGTTGCGTAATAGAACAAGAAAAGTTTCAGTATGTAAAACGACTGTGGGACGTGTCGCCAGAAAGAACGAGCTGCTTCTTTGCGGAAAATGGGGGAGGACGTGTTTGACTCCAGGACCACTTTGGAATAAGTGCCAATGTTAAGCGCCACCACTATCCAGGGACACTCGGGAAACAGGAACACTAAATCTAAACGAGAGGAAGATAGCAGGAAGGAATATCGAGGAAGAGTGGTTCCTTGTTGCATCAAAGTGATAAAGGATAAGAGAGAAGGTTACAACGAAAGGATTCCGAAGGAAATCAAATACGAAACCGAGGAAAGAAGATGAAAAAAACTGTGTTTAGATCACGAAAGAGAAAATATAAGTAATCTAAATTTTATGACTAGCTGTATCCACGCAATGTTTGCGCGTTTTTTTCAATTAATTCATAAAAAATTAAGAAGTTTGTAAAATAAGTTGATCTCAATAATTCACATTTAACTTTAATAATGCATTTCCCCGGTGTAGGATATTTAATTTATTTGGCTCCCAATGTAAGGTTCGCGGATTCGAATCTCGCTGAGGGCTTGGATGTATGTGCGTATTGACAATTTATTATGCGAATTCAGTCAGAAATCTGTATTTTAAAAGTCATATTACAGAGGAAATTGATGCTACACAGTAATTGATCGTGACTTTTGTTTTTACTTTTCTTGGTTCATTTTATTGAAGTACTATATGTCCTTTCTTTTTTATATAACAATCAATACAACCATTTATTTATATTATCAATGAAGAGAAGATAACCATGTAATGTGTTAAAAAATTATGCGTGAGCCTATTTGTGTTAATAAGCATTATAATTGTATAACAAAATTGTTCTACTTATAAAAAGGTAATATTTCAGCATTCAAACGATGAAATGAAGATTAAACGCTTCCCATACGCAATTAACTGAACAATTACCCGTAAACATTTACGTTGGTATGTATAAAGTTTGACTGCAATAATTTCGATGCTTAAACAAAAGCGCGAAAGGAATAGCGCTATTCTTTCACCTATTTGAAGGTTTAATTGATACTAATTGAATCGGAGGCAACAATGATGGTCGCCTTGGCCTTCTAATGCAGAAAAATTTCGCCTAGCAAAATTCTCTATGCTTTTTTCATACTAGTCTGCCCATTCATTTCAGCGTTGCTTGCAATTTGGATGTAACAGTGAAAGGAGATAGGAGAAAAGACAAAAAACATTACTTTATACGGGTAATATTTATTATTTGAGATATTATATAATTAAAATGACCTTAATGTATTTTGTGGTATTAAAATAATCGATTAATGCTATAAAATTGCAATTGAAATAGTTTCCAATTTACTTCTCGTGGATACTGCAAGAATGAAGTTCATCTTTTTAGAAGTCTCAATTCAAATCAGCGCCATATTAGCGTAAAATTTTGTCTTTAATCAGAAAGAATGTGTATTATTCCGATTTTTAACAATTTCAGGTGCCGAACAATTGAGTTAAGGTAAAAAAAGCCTTGATAATTATATCCGAAGTGGTGTGTCAATGTTGATTACTAAAAGTTCCCTCCCGCTGTCATGAGACATAAATTGTGTATATCTATTAAGGTTGATAAATGAAAAACGTTTTAGTTACCTTGCTAAGACCCTAGTGTAGATTAATTACCTGTAAAATTAAATTATTAAACATTTCCTTATCTCCTTTCACCGTTACATTCAAATTGTATTCAATGCTGCAACGGGAAGATATGATTTAATTAAGGTTAAAGGCCTCGTCATCCGGCGGGATTTTGATGCTCATAAGTTAGCTAAACACCTCGTCATCCAGTAGGAGTATCCTACATGACAAAACCAGGAAATGAAAAATTCTGATACCATCAAAAAGCCATGCCAAATTTCATATCTGTAGTCCTAAAAATACCTTAGGTTTTACATCATCATCCTCCTACTATGCAAGAAGCAGCTATTTGTAAAAGATAGCTGTAATTCGAATCGACATTTTAGTTAATGTAACTTCGAGTTGACGAAGTAGTTTTTGTTCGAACAATAGAATTTTAAAGGTATCCACGCTCGAGTTATGACTGCATGTGTTAATATAAAGTGAATTTCGAGGCTTATACGTTTCCAAATGAAAGCGGATAATGGGAATATATATATATATTTATAAAGATTCTTGACAGCGAAAGTAAGTTTCCAAGAGGTTATCGGGTATCACCGAACCACTACGAAAATCGTGGAGGACTTTCTTCCAAATAAATCGGCGACAATGATTTCGTACTTGCGACGAACGGAGGCACATAAGCGCACGCACCTCAACTCACATTCATGGAACGGGGATTTCTCTATGGTAAAGGAAAAATAAAAAGATTGCAGCGATAAAAAGGAAAGGAAGGAGAAAGAGCAACAAGAAGAGAGAAGAAGGAGAAAAGAAATATAGGATAAGTTCCGTGAGAAGTAAACGGAAGGAGGGGCGGGGGAATGTGGCTGAGAGGAAATTCTGGAGCGAGAGGGTCCGGAAGAGGAAAGAATCGCGGGAAAGAGAGAAGCGGAGGAGGAGATAGGGGAGGTGAGGGAGGGGAGGGGGAGAGGGAGGGGGGAGGGAGGGGTGGGATGGCGGTGCTGAGAAGGGTTAGGCGGAGAATGGAGGCAAAACTGGGTGGCTGGGATGGAGAGGGGCCCTAGTCCACGGAGGCAGAGAAGGAGAAAGGGGGAAGGAGGAGGGAGAGAGGAGGAGGGGGCGGCAAAAAGGAAATTAGGGCTTTCCTCGGCGTTTTGAGCCCGGCCGATTGGGGCGCCATTCCGTGCCGACCGGAGACATGCACATCCTGCCTGATTTCCTAATAGATTCCGCGCATCCGTGGGAAGGACGTGAGAGCGGGTAAGTGAAGTGGTCGGGAGGGAGGCGGTGGGAGGAGGGGGTAAGGGAGGGAGAGGAAAAATAGAAACGAGGAAGAGGTTGGCAGATGAGTAGAGAGAGCGAATTACGCGAATGTCAAATACGTAATGATAATTATGAAGAGATGTTTAGGCAATTATTCTATTTAAAATATGTCAATATTTTACCAATACTGATTGTGAATTTCTGTATTTGTGTTTTTTAGAAATGAAATTATTATTTTTTATGTGTTTCTTACGAGAGCGCTTCGACAAACTGGTAACGATGATTTATACTTCAATTACCGAACATTTATTAAGTAGAAAAATAATTGCTCGAATAGTCTTCAAAAATTTCCGAGGACTATTCGCCACATTGTCCGATGATGTACAATGATTTTCCGAAGAATAAAAAGTAATGCCATCAACATTTGGTAAATTTTTCTCATATTAAATATTTTGATCTATGTACCGTGAAATGATATCTTGGGATCAGAAAAATTTTACTAAAAGAACGAAGATTCCATGCATTATAAATATGAAAAAAAAAACACATTGTAAGCAGGACGGTTCTAGTTGGCGCTGCAAAGGTTTGGGGGAGGGGGGGGGGGTGTTAATCTCACATCAGTATGCGGGGTCGAGATTCATCAATATCTCCCTAATTTAAAAAAAAAGATTATTTTTCAACTTGTCATACCTAAAAGATTAACGTAATGTGTTATGGCTGCGGTGCACATTTGTAGTAAACAAAAAATAAATCGCTTGTAAAGAGAGCGCGTCGGAGATGGAGAGGAGAAAGGGAGAAAGATGAGGGAGAAATGGAGAGAGTTGGAAGCAATAAAGGCGAATGGTTGGGTTTCCGTGAGTGGGAAAGGAAGAGAGAGGTGGAAAGAGTAGCGTGGGAGGTCGGAGGTAGCTATTGCCCCCTCGCAAGGGGTGGCTGCGCGAGAAGGGGGCGGGAGAGGAGGGAAGGGGGAACGGAGGCAGTGCGCGGGCGCCGGGGCCATGGGGGGTGGGAGCGCCGCTAACGCCGCCGCGGCGCCTATATCGACCACGCGCTTTGGGCCCTGTGGGGGCGGGGGTAGTTCGGGGGGAGGTAGTTGGGGGGGGGAGGGGAAGGCGAGCGGCGGTTGGTCGGATGCGGAGGGGAAGGAGGGGGGAGGCGGTTTAGTATCGTGGAGAGGGGAGGCGGAGGAGATGGCGACGCGTGGGTATCGCCATGGAGGCGTACAAACACAGCCTGCTTGCTTCTGCCTCTCTCTCCTAAAGGAGCGAAGGAGGCATGCGTTCGAATGTTTCAAATCGAGGTGCTTTTCAAAGGATTCAAAATTAAAATTCCGGGTTTTGGGTCGGAGTTTGATTTGATGGAAGCATTAATTAATATCTAACTATTCCCTCCGAACGGCGTTCTCCTACTGAGGGAACGCTTCTCTAGCCTTAGGACGTTGCAATGCTTTTGGTAAAGGCTTAGCCATAATCGCTGCAAAGGTATGATCCGTTACCAACTCCGAATCACGTGATCGGTATAATAGTTGTTAAGAGCTACTGTAATAAATACAAATGCTGAATTTCCTAGCGTAGAAACCTAACTCTATATAACATTTATTTCTTTTAGGCCAATGGTACTTAATATGCCACAAAAATAAACTTTAAAACATGGAATAAAAAGTCTTAAAATCTCATATTATACATATTTCGACGTAATAATTTTTTCGAATTTATTCGGTGCCATTTAATTGATATCGTTAAAAATGAAAAGGTATAGTGCAAAATGACACGCCGTATTTTTCCTGAGAGCCTCGGGATAAGGTTTCTTCAACCGTTCTGGTAATTTCTTTTTTATCAAACTATGTCAATCTATAACGAAGGAAACGTCACTTAACTTGAACGGTCATTGATTTTATCTCGGAGGTAGAGCACATTTACCATGACAGGGTGACAATTCAGATAAAACGCTATCTATTTGTACACGATTATATATATATATATATATATATATATATATATATATATATATATATATATATATATATACCGCTATAAATTAAAACAATATTTACCTCGGCAGCAGTTATGGTTATTAAAGTACAGGAATGGCGAATAATACAATTTTGCCCCAACCATATTTTCCTTCTCATTTTGATCTTAAGAGAAACATGATGCTTCCATGGGCAGATGATAATTATGAATTTTCCAAGAACAAAGCATATGTATGAAAAAAACAACATATATGAGATTATCGATCACTTCATTATGATTCAATCTTGATAGAATGGAGAGGCCAAGAAAAACTGTTAAACTGATGGTTCACATCGCATGAAAATATTAGTTAGCCTTTGAGGATAAGTTACAGTACAGTCTACAGTACAGCTTTCGCCTTAAAATTTAAACAAATTCTTCACTATATGAATTTGATAAAAGCACATGTTTGAAGGGAAATGTTAAAATAAAAATTTAAAATATTCTGAGGGTAAATACTATAATGAAACGTCAAATTTTCAAATGCAATAATGATAAAAAAGTACGGCAATTTCCCTCTTGTAAACAAAGTAATCTATAGCGAATAAACTTTTACGCCAAATGTTACAAATAAAGGATGTAAGATAACTGTATGAAACGGACGAGGGAATATTGTTTCCGAGAAATGTATTAAAATTCTTCCTCATCTTGCCTATATACATATATGTATATTACAAAATGGCATATACCGCGGTTTAATAATTATTTCATGCATAAAAAGTATGTATATAGCATGGGCTCCGCTCACTGCATGAGCCGCGCGTCCTCTGGAGGTAAACCTTTTATTTCCCTCTCACCTGAGTGCCCTGCTCAGCTTGTCGTAGTTCATGTTGGGTTTTGACTTTCGCTCCCCCCACCGCCTCGCCACCTCATCCGGGTCCGTGAGTTTGAACTCGCCGTTCGTTCCCTCCCAAGTGATGCAGTTGGCGTTTGACGAATCCGAGAGCAACTCGAGCAGGAACTGCCAAAGCTGGATCTGACCCGAACCTATGGGGGAGAGCCGTTTAAAATTCACATTTTATTTCGTAGACTACGATGAAATATAAAAATTTTAATTTATTTTAATTCTTAAGGAGGTTGACCTGAAAGGTGTCAAACTCAGGGCTAATTCAAAACTGATTTATATTAAAACATGATTGATGCATAATACTGCAAAGATATGGCAAAACAATATTCATACATATAATCCTAAAGGTGAGTTCACACTACATACACGTATGATAAATACAAATCTAATACATGTATAAGTAGAAATCTAGTTAAGTATAGGATTTGTATAAGACAAGTCTAAGATTTTTTCATGTTATAGACCGTATGAGAGAAGAAGTATACAAATCTGAAGCTTCCGCTCCGAATGGGAAACTTGTATTTATCCACCAACTCGCACATGCACTATAGGATCTAAAACTCATCTGTATTGTCGTTGATGGTCATTTATCAGTCTAGACCAGCGATTCTTAAACTTTAGTAGTCTAAGGAAACCCTTTCATTCAAATTTTTTTTCTCGGACCCCCAAAAACTGTGTATACATACACATAAATATTTACATTAGATTTGAAATATTTTATAGGTACAATTATGTACAAAATGGTAAAATTTAAATTAATTTGCAATATTCATTTTTTATTATTTTATTTTGCTTTATGAATAGTACAATAATAAGGAAACAAATATTTTTATAAATGTTTTAATTAATTTTACTGAATCATATAGTAATCACTAATGCAAAGGATGATGTTGTTTTGATTACACTAAATCACTGATTGTTTGGTTCAACAGTAGAGAGGTATAGTCTTAGGTCCGGCTCTACATTTAATTAGTTTCTGTATTTTGACTTAATGAATAATAGAGGAGAGAATGCTAGTTCCCATAAATACGTTGCACAAAATGGCTTCAAATGCTTCAAGGCTGTGGACGATACTACAGGATAATCATGACGCAGACATAGCCAAAAATCTGCCAAAGTGTGTTCATTGAAAGTAAATTAAAATGAGGCATCACATGATATCTCTAGAAGGTTGTCTTGTTCATTTAAACTTATTCCTTTAATGTTATGTTCATATGTTTATCTAATCCAGTTATAACCAGAATCAGGAACAGGAAAATAATCTCTGGAGTTCTTCTTTAATGCTTGCAAATTTTGAATAAAATTGTTTTTTGTTTCAACAGAGAGTTAATCGTCAGACATTTCAAGAAATTCGTTAAGTATTGGAAGTGATCTATACAAGGATTTGTGAAGACCACAAGTCAAATTTTGTAATCATTGCCTCAAATGATCTTCAACTTCGAATATATTTACATCTATCCCTTGTAAGTTCAAATTTAGTCCATTTAAATGGGTAAAAATGTTGGATAAGTACGCCACAATAGTCAACCATGACAAATCATTTAACCTCTCGTTTAAGTTGAGATGACATATTTTCCAAAAATATTTGTATTTTGTCTCGTAATTCAAAAATTCGGTCGAGTATTTTTCCATGAGACAGCCAGCGTATTTCTGAATATAAAAGAAGGTGTTTATGATCACTGCCTGCTTCCTCACAAAGGGCATTGAAAATTTTGGAATTAAGAGGACTAGCTTTAATAAAGTTGACAATTTTCATTACTACACCGAGTGTCTTCATTTTTTCTGGAATTTTTCTAGATGCTAGAGATTCTCTATGAATGCAGCAATGATTCCACTTAACCGTGGGTATGAGAGCTTGCACACGCCCAATTAGACCATTATATTGTGTACTGACTTGCCTAACCAAATGTGAACGCTTAAAAAATTTATACTTGTATTATACTTATGTAAGACTTGTATATACTAAACAGTACATAAGTATAGGACAAGTCTTATACAAGTATTTGTATTTGTCATATACATGTGTGTAGTGTGAACGTATCTTAATAATCCAAAACATTAAGAGAAAAATTATCTACAACTTTATTTTAAAACGGAACGAGATATAATCGGTGTTTCCTTAGGAAATGTACGCTAGGAAATATGAATAAGATATTTTTACTGTAGTTTAACTAAGAAATCAGAGATAAATAAAACTGGATATTATTGCGCTTAACAAGAAATAAAATGGAGTAGATCAAAGGACTGCGAATTATAAGATTTATCATGGATCCATCACATGATGCTTTTGATGACTGCATCTACATATTAAGTACATGAACACTGATTAATTGTTATCAGAGTTCAGTGGCGTAACCATAGGGCGACATAGGTGGCCTACTGCCACGGGCCCAGGGAGAGCTCGGATTTTTCCGAACACAGAAAAAATTAATATATATTTTTTAGCAATTTCTTTTTTTCATCCTAATTTTTAAGTGACTTTTAAATTTTTTGACAGAGTAATTTAAATAGCTTAACCTTTTCAGCATACTCCTGGTAATTAAAAAATAAGTGCAACTCGGTATTGGTTGAGAGGGAGGGAGGGGGAGAGGGATCATTGTTAATATTTTGCCGCGAGTCCTTCCGCTCCTAGTTACACCACTGCCGGAGTTACAGAAATTATGCGCTGTCATCAGCCGAGTCATCATGAACCTAAATATTAATATTCAGTAAAAGTTTAGTGTACTATAATAAAATCACTTTGTTAGCTAAGACGTTTCAAACAAATAGAATAGACTAAGATATTTAACCTTTAACTAGTGAGAGGCTATCAGAGAAACACCACCCAAGTTATAGTGTAAAATTACTCCACTACTTTACTTTCCGATAATTTAAAATCTACAAAGAAATAAAGTTAAAATCAAGTTATTGTTCTATTAACAACCTCTTAATCCTCGTGAAATATTATTAAACACGGAAAATCCAATTGCGATAATAGCCCAAGAAGCTGATTCGCCAGAAAAAAGCATGGAAAGTCCAATTGCGGATATATATAGTGAATAAATAATCATAAAAAATATAGCATTCTGGGATACCGCATCTCAGTTAAATGTTAACAATGACTTCTGTGTAAAGTTATTTGCGAACAAGAAATTGCTCCAATTATGCAAAAAAATGAACTGGCATGCTAGTTTCACAATGGATGGACCTGCGTTATCTAAAGAATAAATGCGACCGCCAACATCGTAAGGAACTCCGAAACAGCATTTCATTATTTCTCAAATGCTTTCCGAAAACGGATAAATACAAATTCCGAACGGCGGTTCACTTTGGAAAGGTCCAAGCGACATCGGAGAAGTTCGCTTCCAAAGAGAGTGCGGACACAATAATATCTTTCGAATGGGAGCATAGAAAACGCGGCTACGGTTGCGCCCTCCTCTCCACGACGGCGGAGGCACTCAATCGACCGTAATCAACACCGTGAAATTACCACGGCACGCATTCATCGCGAATTCGGTGCATTTGGCCAAATCGAATCATTGTGTCGGAGGGAACAATGCAAATCGACTCGGCCCGCGATTTATATCGCAGAACGAGGAACGCCCGCCATGCCACATATAGCCTCTTCTCCCCACGCTCCTCCACCCCCACATCACACCAGTCACCCGCATGCACGTAACACGAACGTGTGTGTGTGTGTTGCCTCGCACGTTATTTTTGCGGGACGATATTTTTACAACCTTCCCCATTCCCCACCCAACGCTCAAATTCCGCGAATTTTGCTTCGAAATCCTCTATTTAGTATTCCCCGTTGTCGAGAGAGAGGGGGGGGGAGGTGGAGTGGGTGGAGGGGGAGAGGCAAGGCGCGGGAGGGGGAGGAGAGAAAAGGGGTAGCCTGGAGTCAACATTGCAGGAGTCCCTTTGTTTGGACACCGCATTCGAAATTCCGCCACCTTTCCAACCCTCCCCTCCTTTACGCCCCTCCTGCCACCTATCGCCACCGGCACCAACCACCGCGGTCCCTACTTCTCACAGCGTACATACAGAGCCACGCATTTAATGTCGGTGCATTGTTGGGCGGGCGGACGGACGAAAAGGTCGCACGAAGCCCCCAGTGAATGAGGGGCCGCGCAATTCACGTATCCTTCCCATTTCATCTCACCGTTGCCCCTCCCCCTCCTCCTCCCCCCTCCGCTCCCTCCCTCAATCCTCCTCCCTGCCTCCGACGACCGCTGTATATGCAGGTGTGTCCTCGTTCTCTTTGCACAGCCATTTCCATCTCCCTCTACGCACTCACCTTCATTCTTCGGATTTTATTTTCCAAGCGCACAAACCAATCGCGAAATCCCTCCACGTAGCCATTTACGCCGAAAAATCTCTCTCTCCATCGCACACACACACACGTCTATGGAAGGTTGTTAATGACGGGATTGGAAAGCTTCAACGCCTCACGAACGTAAACTGCGGGCTTGTGTCTTTGGGAGTGAATTTGCAGGGATATGTTGTGAGTGGGCGTTTGGGATTATGCGAGAGTGGGAGAAACGCCGACTGCATCTGCGTAGGAAAGAGGGAGATGATAAAATAAGATAGATATGGTAATTAAGAAAAAGAACGGAAAACTAGAGACCAAGCGGTGGTCTGAAACGGTCTAAATAAAGAGTTGAGATAATTTATGGGCCCTTGGAATAATTTGAAATGAAGCGAAAGGGAACTGCACGTACGGAAATAATTGTTTGGAAAGAAGTACGCATTCTGCTGACAAACGAAAGAGATATAAATTAAAAGAACGGACCACTCTATCTTCTTTTGGGAAAAAGTATCCCGAAAGATAAATACGCGCAACTTGCAGGCGCGTAATACGCGAGGAGAGAAATTTACATGATAATTAAGAAATAAAGTGAATCGGTTCCTCGCCATTGACTTTTGAAAAGTAGCCTGAAAGTGATGCCTCGTGGAAAACAGCTGTGAAAGTGAAAAATATAAGATTGAGGAACATAGCCAGAAAACTTTGAAATGTGAAATCACTCCTGCATAATTTCATTCGATATTTAATGATACTCCCATCAGCAACTTATATCACTCAGAAAGATAAATTATAAATGTATTAAATAAGGCTTTGCGTTTTCGTTGCATGGTACCGATCGAGTCAATAACTATAACAATAGAAAAATTTCTAAATGATATTTTTCGGTGTCATAACAATTAATAACACATATTTAAATTTTAACGCGCAAATTGTCTGAAATATTATAATATAATTTTCATTCACGTTGTCTCTAAAAATACGACGCAAAAATTAATAAAATTTAAACTCGCACAACAGAGTTTGAAATTTCTGTCGCGATTACAATCCAGCTTAAGATGAACGGCCGAAATCACGGAAAAGGCAAATGTAAACAATGTTTTTTCCGGAGTGATCGTTCTCCTCCTCCCGCACACTCCGTCGAGTGCGTGAGAGCGATCAGTCCCGCAGATTGATCGCCTTCCCCTTCCTTCCGCTCCAGCCGATCTCTCGACACACGTGACTCAGGGAGCGATCGGACGCGCCGACAACGACAAGCATTTCAAACTCACCAAAACGGACGCCCTCTCCGCCACCCACCACCTTGCCCCGTATGCTAATATCCATTTTCCTGCCGGATAGTGTATCTCTAATGAGCGTGCGCCCAGGTGCCGTCGGCCCGTGTGTGTGTGTGTCACGGCCTCGAAAGCCCCAAAGCGACCTAAAATTCCTCTCACCCTGTCTCCCCACTCCTACCTCCCTCGACCTTATCGGCTCTCTCTCCCTCTGATATAATGCATTTTTTGTTTCTCCTCAGTATCTCCGTTTCCTTCTATTCCCTCCTCGCGGAAAAGGGGTTTGAATATTCAAATGAAGGAAACAATGCGACTCCCTTTACCCCTCAGCCGCGCACAAAATTGCCTCGTTCGCTGACCGCTGATTCTCATTGTTTTCGTCCGAGCCGGCGTTTAAATCAGTTGACGAGTCATGCACCGGAGGACCCTCCCCCCGACCCTTTTCCGCCCTCGAGAGAGCGTGCGCGCTTAGCGTATGTCGTTTTTTCTGCTCTTTTGACGGGGAGGGAGGGGGCGCGTGCGCACGAGGGGGAGAAAAAAGAACGAGCGTGGGAGTAATGCATCGAGGGCAATTTTTCGCACAAACGCGCAAAAAGAAGTAACTCGTTACATATTTCAGGAAATCGTGTCATGAGTAGAAACAAAGAGTCGAAAGGAGCGTTTTTTAAAAAGAATTTTCAACGACTAAATTTATCCAATGAGGCAAAAATTAAAAGGTGGTCGTTGTGTAAAGATTAACTGTTCGAAATTAGCTAGAATAGAGATTTATTTGATGGTACCTTAGTATTTCCCTGACAAAAAAAGATGACGGAGAAATGCTGACAGTTAAGTACTTGTCGCAGAATTTTACTAAATATTTGGAAATGTTAATGTTACAAAATCCCTACTTGTACACACTCTCCCAATTTCCTCTCTGGTATGCAAATATTCCATGAAAATGAAATATACTCAATCTATGGAACAGGAAAATGCTGTAGGTGCTCCACGTTCGTGATTGTAATTAACAAGTTAAAAGTGGTACTACATGGTGAAGATGGTTGAGTGATAACTGTTTAGATGGAGTAGTAGTTGTAAAACGATGATAGATCCTAACTAAAATATATATGTGGAAATTTGCAGATGTGAAGTGCCAGAAAAAAATCGCGAGGAAATGACACTTGAGAAGATAAATAGTAACTTCAGTGAACTCTTGAATTTTAAAACGAAGGCGACAGAAGATTTTCGTAACGAAAAGAATGATACTATCGATAAATGTGCCGAACAAGCAAGATTTCCGCATATTTAATAATTCTTCACTTTACTAAGGATACATGATCGACAAAATATATTAATTTAATTCACGATAATCATTCCTCCAAATAATCATCTGATATTTAAACTTTTAATTCCGAAATCATCCATCTTTCCTCGAACGTTAATATTAGAGAGGACCGCGCAATTACGAGACACCCATTTCGAACGAGAATCGCCGCAATACAATCAAAACTACAATATTTCCCCAGCGTATAAGGAATGCCTCCGACGACACGTGCCGCGCAGTCATTCTCCAAACGACCGGGGTGTGACGGGGTTTATTTAGCTACGCCAAACCCGTGATACGATACGCGGCGGTTCGAGATGACTAAAGTATCACGTAGCAAACGAACGCGAGCGACATAAAAAGGAACAAATGAACCCGTATCGAAAAGCAGGTCGAACGCACCTCCCTATAGATTTCCCACGACCTCTTCGCCTTATGTCATCTCCGCACCGAGAAACAAAGAAGAAAACCACCCTCCCCCTCCCTCCCACCTATCTCCACCGGAAATAAAACTTTTCGAGTAAACTACCCCCGCGATGGGGTCCCACACCGGCGATAAACGCACCTTCTAGCGAAAGAGGAAGGGAGTCAGGTTGGATGGCAATTAAGCGGCGGAGGTTCGTGAGCGCGCGTGCGTGTGTGCGCGGGCGGGCGTCGGTCGAGCGCACGTGACCACCTACGTCATCGCTCGACACGGCTCTCACGTTATAGCAGCCTCATCTGGCTACATGTTGCGGCAGAGCATGAGAAGCGAGGGAGGAAGGAAGGAACGAGCGGAGGGAGAGGGTAACTGTTTGTAATTTTAGGAAGGTCGCTAAAATAATTATGTTGACGATAATTACGGAAAAGTCAAAGGATTAGATTAAACAAAAACTGCTTTCATTCAAATATTTGGATGAATTAGTAAATGTTTTACTATAAAAAGGTCAACAATTAATTTTGGATACAAAGGTTACAGAGATATTGATCTGACATTTAATTCATTACTCAATGAAACTGTTATTAGACACAGTGCAACTTTTGGGGCATCGGCTTGAACAGTAAAGTTTTTCAAAAACTAAACGAACGTTCTTAGTATACACCTTGCATATAATCAATCCCATTGGTAACTTTAGCGGCCTCTCTCGACAAAAGTTAAGATTATCACTTATTAGTAAAAACATAGCATTGAATCACAACATCGAAATTGAGTATTACCGAGAAGATTTAATGTTCAATACTATTACGACTGCACAATCAAATAAAATATACTGGTCCGATTTTTCTCTCAATGGGTTATTGCGAAGTAAAATGGTGCAAAAAGAGTGATTTTTAACGCTTATAAATTACCATAATTATGGATATCTGATGACATAAATAGAAAGTACTTCTAGCAAGAAAGGAAAAGGAACTCCAGAAAATGATAGATAGACTAGTGATAACAGGTAGAATATACGGTATGGAAATTAATACAGAAAAATCCAAGGTCACGCGAATACCAAGTAAAGAAGAGGAAAATTTGAACATAAGTATTGGAGGAAAACCATTAGAACAAGTTTCACATTATAAATACCTTGGGAGCATCATAACGACAGAAGCAAAATGTACCGATGAAATCAGGACTAGAATAACAAAAGCAAAAGCCGCTTTTAGAAGAAAGACACCTACTAAAGGGGAATGTAAAGGAGGATATCCGCAAGAAGTTGATAAGATGCTAAGTATGGAGTATAGCTTTATATGGGGCAGAAACATGGACGCTAAGGAAAAATGATATTAAATACTTGGAAAGCTTCGAAATGTGGACATGGAGAAGAATGCTGAAGATAGGGTGAAAAACGAGGAAGCACTACGAAGAATAGGAGAGAAACGAACGATTATACAGATTATCAAAAAGAGGAAGGCGAACTGGATTGGGCATTATCTGAGGAGAGAGCGAGCATGATTAAAGAAGTGCTAGAAGGAAAACTGGATGAAAAAAAGAAAGAGGTAGGAAAAGGTTTCAGCTGATAGACGTCTTGAAAGGGAAATAGAGCTATCAAGACATGAAGAAAACTGCGGAAAATAGAAGTATATGGAGAGCCAGGATTAACCATGAATAATCACGGACCTGTCAACGGACAGGCTACTTATGATGATGATGATGAAATAAGAAAGTAATAGTTACCTGAACTCGCCAGCCGGCTGCTTGTGGGCCCGAACATCTGATATGGATCTGAAAAGTGAGATAAACATTCACATTAATTCGATATTTATTAACACGGTCTATTTAATGAATGGTCTGTTCAACAAATCAAGACGCTAAACGAAAATAGGTTCAATGAGATTAATCTCATTGGACTCACCATGGTGTTGGGGAGTGATTACCGAAATATGGAAAAGATTCGAGATATAATTTCAGGTTATTCATATTGTAGATTTACAACCGAAAATTTTGCGCAAACCTTCTTTACAGTGACAAAGCTTCAGAAATACGCATCAAAGTTATCGGCAAAACAGCTTACCTCTTTACTTAATGATTATCATTGAATTCTACTTTGCTTGGAATGCACCTTTTTAAAGCTAATGTTCTTGAAAACGATACATTTAATTATAATATTCCTTAAAACTAGTTCAACATAATTTTTTTTCAAATTAAAGAAATTCACTCAACGATGTGACTGTTAGCTAAAAGAAAATGATTCATCGAGATATATTTAGATAATATTTTACGTCTTATTTGAATCTCTTACACTGAATTGTCCAGCAATTTGCCAATCGCCACATATGGCGAATCGGCCTGTGGCGAATTAATTCTCTTCATCAGTCATATATGTATAAACATATTACTTACAACTGCTTCGTATATATAATATATAACAATAAAAGATAATACCAGATAAGAAAACCTGAAATTTATTTAAAGGGTTAAGCATCTTTCTATTTCCTATATTTGGTATTGTGTGACGAATATGGTGATCCGTTCGTCACAAGTGTGGTGAACCTCGAAATTCTGCTAGAAAACGTTCATATAACAAGATACCTGCTCGGTGTAAGTTTAAGCTCAGAATAGAATCTATTTAGCATCAGGTTATAAAAAACTGTGTTTTATTTTATAAAACAATCGAATAATTCCGACTGATTCCTCTGTATGAAGCGCAAATTTTCTCTGCAGCAAACGCGATAATTTAGAAGGATTAGTTTGCCGAACTTATAACGTAAGACCATATCCGCCATGTTCGTGTTTAAATCCGACCTTGGGTAGGATTACTTCCCACGTGAGCATACTGGCGATTCTTTGAAGAATATGAGAGAATCTCGAAGGAAGGGCAGTGAGGGTGGCGTTTGGGGGAGAGCGAACCTCTATAGTTGGAACAGGAAGCGGAATGGATGCTGCAGCAAGGAGTGGGGAAGAGGAGAGAGCGGAAGGAGGAGGATGTACGAGAGGAGGAGGTAAGAGAGGCGGAGGAGGAGATAAGGGAGGGGAAGGAGTGGTATGGGGTGGAGGGAGCTGGTTTGGCTTTCAGAGAGAGGGGAGGAGGGGGATGGAGGGTCCTGGAAGGCAACGTTAGCGATACTACCTCGTCCCTAGGGTGCAATCATCTGCTCCACGGACTCCTCCCGTGTCCTTCTCCCCCACCCAACCCCCAAACTCTCCCGACACATGTTCCAACGGCCATTCCTATCCGAGGACCAACGCTTCAGCGAGCGCTTACTACCGTGAAAGTCGCCCTCTACGGCGACCCCTTCCTCAACCCGCACCAAGATCGCAATTTTATCCCACGCACTGCAATGCAGTCTCCTCGTTACGCTGCGAAATTTCTCTGCTACACTTTCCGACTTGTATAAGAAGCAGAACTGTAACGGAAATCCGCATCTAAGCGCACAATTCTCATTTATCACGGCCATGAATGAAAGGAAATCGCGCCATATCAATCCATGCGATATGCTGAGAATATGTCAGTACGACATAGCCGTAACAGTCACTGAGGCATTTATTCTATATCAATTGCTCGCTAATACACTAATAATCTCGAAAATATAAAAACAGAAAAGAGCGATTAATTGCAGAGGCTATTAAAACTTATTTAAGACTACGGATTGATATGAGGATAATTTTCACGTTGCAAGGACTGAAGAGATGTTTTAAAATGTTTCGTTTGTTTCGGGGATTTCAGTTGTTGCATTTGGCAAAGGGACATATAGTTGCTGCATTAGAGTAACCTAAAGCGGTGCCAGTAAATGTTAATAAGCCACAAATTTAAGCAAAACCTTTTATATTTATATCACCGCGGAATAGGCGTAAGCTTAATCACTCGAAATCATGGTCAGATCAAATACTCCACTTATAGAAGAATATTTTACAATGTAACTTTCTTCTTTCCGTAATCCAAAAACGTTGAATTCATAAAATCCGCCCTTCTCCAGAAGAGTATTCCTCTCTTCAACATTATAGGAGCTTTTCTATTCTCATCGGGAAGCTACGAAATCCCGCAATTCCACTTCGATACACCACACACATCTTCCATTCGTGTCCGACCATATATATATGTGTGTATGAGAGTATATGTATGTACGTATATCTTTATCGCCACACATAAATGAGCTCCATATTCTATTCCCTATTCTCCCGTTTCCCTTCTCCCATTCTGCTCCATTTACCTCGCTCCATTGCTTCCCTTTTCTTTTCACTCCCCCCATCCAACATCTCTCTATATCTTTCTCGGAACAAACATCTTTTCTTCGTATTCAACCATTATAAACTACATCTCAATTTCCCTTTTTAGTTGTCTGCTCCAAAATATGGCCTTTTGCTCTATTGTAGTTAAGAGTATTAGTCGTGGTAAGAATATTTGGGAGATTCACCGTTATTAGGTTGGAAGTTCTATTAGAGGTTTCAGGAATATTAGAGGAACCTACTTACATTGGTAGGCACAATCACGAGGACAAAATACGAGAGATCGATTGTAGGACCCAGCGATATCAAGGTTCGTTTTTACCAAGGACCATACGAGACCATAACAGGAGAGTGATACCCGCGAGAGAAGTTATTAGGTAGACTTTAGTGCGTTGCACCCCCTGCCATCCACCAAACTGGTGATTTGAAGGGTAGCATGTAGATATAGATGAATATGTAGATGAATAGTAAGAAATTAGTATAAAATTGTGGTTTATTAAGAGCTTATTAACTTATAGAATAGCCCCAATTATACTTTTGGATTTTCTGTGCTAAGTTAATGCAATACATCCAAATTAATTTCAGGATTTTGCATGTAAAACTTTGGTACAAATGAAACCAATTTAAACGTTAACATTCATAAAAGATCTATTTTACGAATGATCAAATAAAATTTTTTATAATATTATTAAGGTATTAAACTAGAATTTTAACTTCGAATGACATTTTTATCGCTGCTGAGCCCTAGTTAATAAATAACCTTAAGATAAATGTGATTATATTTACAAGTATTTTTGTTATTATCATACTATATTTTAATTTCTTTCTTAGAGAATAACAAAGTCTACTTAACTGATTTGTTACAGATAACCTATTTCTAGCAACAAAATTCAGTAGTTTTTTAAAAAATTTCTCTAGTTAAACGAGAAGTCCATACCAAAAAAATTTATTGTAATTCCACGTCTCCATGATCTCAACATTTAACATTTATATTTATGTGCTTGTTATATTTGATTCCATTCTTTACCTCATATTTTATCGTCGAGCTCAATTTCTGCAATTTTTCGGGTACTGCGCGAGATCTCTGCCTCTCTCTCTCTCGCATTCTCCTCTTCCCCCTCCCCAGCCCCCCTCCCCCCCCCACCCCCCCTGCGACCAAGACAGTCAAGATGACGCATGTCTTACGTCCCATTTGTTCTTCGAATTTCCTCCTCCCCACACTCTCCTCTTCCCTGGGAGTTGCCCTCTTTAGCCTCCCTCTCACTCTGTCTCCAATGCCACAAACTGGCTTTCTTCGATAACGTCTTTCCTTCCTCTCGGATCTCGACTTCCTTCCTCCCAGGAAAAAATCAATCCCGGCCTCTCTCCCTCTCTCTCTCTCATCTCTTCCACTCAACTCCATTCCTCCCTCGCCTTTCCCCCGGATGCGCATCTATACACATTTATTCCTCTCCCCTTTTTCTCTTTTCCGCTATCTCATCTCACCGAAAACGTAAAATAAATGAACTCTCCAAGTTAACGACCCCTTTTTTCTCGTCTCTTTCTGTTAATATCCCTCGCGAATGTCATTTTCTTTTCATCGCGTTCCTTTCTCTCTCTCTCTATCTCCACCCCCTCCTCTCACGCATCGATTCCCGATTTCCCATGTTATTTCCCTCGAGCATTACACATGTAGCTTGAATTTGAATGGAAGATGCGCGGATATTGTTGCGGAAGAAGACGCATTTATCAATGACGAATTATTCGCGCAACATCTGCCCTGAAACAAATTTCGCAATTTAAATTTTTTTAAAAAATACTCTAGTTCATAGGAATTTACCGTTGGCTGAGATTAATTACATTATTTGTAAATGAATTATTATTGCTTCCCATAGAAAAAAATAATTATGAAGTGATGTATAATTAATATAAAAATATCGGGTCACTTATTTAATATTACAGCCAAATGGCTCGATATAATTAACTTAATAAACTGAATTATTATCTTTATCTCGCCATATTTCTAATTCGGTTCCCAATATAAATTTTTTGTGTTATTACTAAGCGCAGTTGGAACGTGAGCGATAGATTCACACGATTTATTGTCTGATATTTAATACAAAAAGAAAGTTTGTGCATAAACGGGAAATAAATATTATTTGATGTTAAACAACTGCAAACGTGAAATCCTAAATTACAAAAACGGTTAATGAAATATCGAGATAAACATTAAATTATATACAAAGAAAATAAACATATATATATATATATATAAGTGTAGGTATATATATATATTTGTTATTTTAACTGAAAATTTATAAAATAATGAATAAATGTAACCACCGAGGCACTTTAAAAAAAAGAATATTGAAGCTACCAAAATAGCCAATGAACTAAGGAAAATATCAATCAGTTTATAAAGCTTATAAAAATTTTTCAATTAAATTTTCACAAAAATAGCTTCATTGTGATGGCCTAAATTCGGAAGACTGAACTGAAATGGCGCGGTGAATGTTTCAAAAAAGAGATTGACGCTGCGTGAAGAGTTACACATTTTCGAGCGAAATGTACAGCAAAACATCTCTCAAACTATGGTGCGTTGAAATGAATCCCAGAGAAAACTGCTTCATATACTCCGGCACATCCATCAGATTAAAATCATTCTTTCGGAGTATCAGAGGAGCGATGAATGTTCACTAACGTACAATCCGACTTCCCTCAAAAAGGAGGAGGGGGCATAGAAAAGGAAAAAAGCACAAGAGAATCGATATATGTCTGAGGCGAATACGGGAAGGCGAGAAGAACATCGTGTAGTGCGAGAAAGTGGTGGAATGAGGTGGTGATGGGCTGAGAGGGGCGGGGAGGTGAGTGTTGGTGGAGAGAGACAGAGAATGCGTGAGAGATGGATATGGATGAAGATGGTTCATTTTTTCAGCCAGAAAGGCGTCTATACTCAGAAGCGGTCGTCGAGAACATTTCGAAGCGCCAAGATTTTCCTTCTTGTTCCCAATCCATTGCAATTATTCCACTTTTTTTCTCTTGAATGATAGAACGAGTGGAAATGTTAATCGCGCGCAGGTGTTATAACTTTAAATCATGACATTTGCATGGTGGAATAAATAAAAACTGTAGTAAAATCGACAAAAATTCTCTCATTTTTCTTTTAATAATAACAATATCTGAAATACAATATTAGTAATATTAAAAAAGACGAACGATTATTCATAGCAAAATCAGGAAAATAAATGCAGTGCTATGCTCTACACAGCTCTAAAAAGCCGAGAGATATGTTTACGTGCATTTTCACGCATGTTTTAGAGTTTACAGCTTATCTGTAATTCTGAAAGCCCATTTATTTATATCTATAAGGGTAACTATATGTGCTTAATCCTGGATAATCCTAATTAGCATAAAATTAGGATAATCGCTCTTTAAACTCAAACTTGTTGGGAAAAGGCAGGACTGATACGGATATAATCCCTTTAATCCATTACATCGGACCAACATATTATTGCTTAAAGAACGTATAACATTGGTGTAAATAAACGTTTTTTATTCTTTAAAAGCAGCACTCCTGTTACAAAATGTCTCAAGAAACGTGACCATCGCGACAAATGAACGCGTCTCTAAGAACCCGCCGAGCAAAACCCTTTAATAGGGTAAAAATGGTACGAAATAAATAAAAGGTCACAAGTTGCCACCGGATGGCCTCCTGGGAATGGAGGTCGGTCAAGAGTGTTATTTTAAGAAGGGGAGGAAGATACTAGGGAAGAGGAAAAGGAAGATAACCAGGCAACAGGTTCAGCCTGTTTTTAAATCCACAGTGGGGCAGTTTCGGACTCGGGAGATTACACAGGATGGTATCGTATGACTTCCCTTGGGGGACGAGTTTAAAAAGACCTCGGGGACACCCATCGGGCTAGCTGATGTAGGGAAACATTGATCTGAACGGTTCCGACCTCGATCGATAAAAAAAACATTAATCGAGGATTTAACCCACATGATGGAATGTTTTTGGGGTATGAATTGAATCATGTAAAGAGAGGTGAATGTTTACTCGCACTTACAAATCAGTCCCAGTCAGGAGATTGCGTTTAAGACAAAATTGAAAAGCAAGGGACAAGAAAAAAATATCGGAACAATGCAACGGTGGTAAATATAAAAGTGCAACGGAAAATCAGTGACTGATAATGAGTTACAGACACAATTCAAAGTGTTAATCTAGTTTATTAATATAAATATAATTAAAACAATTTTTTGCTAAAATCTTGAATTGTAGCGCAACAATCCTTTGCTCTCTGCACAGCAGAAATGCAAATGGAAGCATAAAATTAAGGAGTTACAGGCATACCCGAGGAAGGTGTTACGATTGCGAAATTCTTGGGAGGTATGCAACGAGAACATATTATTCAAAGGTGCAAACACAGAGGAGTTCAGAATGGATAATTAAAAGTGTAGTTTTCAAAAACAGAAATGGCAACATGATGACAATTATATCTTAAGCTTACGGTTTTCCGCTATTTTATCCACCAATTTTGGCATTTGATAAAAGTTATTTTGCAAAATATATTGCAAATGTCTTTTCGAATATCAAATTTCTGAGACGTAGAAGCTCCCATGAGTGAGTCCTACGTTCATCACTGCTACCACTCATCCTCCGTAAATTCATTTAATACTATGCCAGAAATCACGTAGTTTCCACGGAAGGCTCTTTTGGAAAGGGCAGAGGATGTAGGACCGAGGAGGGAGACGGCGTGGCGGAGTCTCCGCACTTGCCCCGGAGGCATTCGGACATCGGTTCCCCTTTGTGGGCTCCGTCCGAGGAGTCAGGGCCGAAGAGGGGAGAGATCCCTCTGCCCTCGGGACACCCAACCCACCCCGCTCAACCTCTTTGTGACTCGCTCTTCCCCCAATCATCCCCACTCCGTGCTATGAGACTTGATTGTCTCTGGAATCCTATTTGAGCGGCTTCGAAAGTTCTGATTGGGAAAATTGCGGTGAAATGGCCGGTAACGAGGGAGAACAAAGGAGGGGCGAGTGAGAGATGTTCGCCGAAAGAGTGAGAGGGGGATAAGCAGAGGGGAGAGAAGTGGAAGGAAGGAAGAATGGAGGAGAGGGAAGTAGAGAGAGAGAGAGGCATTCAGGAATAAAGAGAGAGAGAGAGATAAAACGGAGAACGTAAGGAAATGGGTCGCAACGATATTCGTGTTAAGGCTGATGAACGTTGGCAAAAATAACAAAACAAACATAATAAAACGAAATGACCATATCGTGTATTTATATATATATTCCTTCCACGGAAGAGTACATTTCGATAACATTCTAATTAAATTTTCCGTTAATAATTACAAACGGTAAAGAAACGACCGTTTTCCTGTACGAACGCGTACTCAGTGGTATTTATTCCGCCTAACTCAATCTCGGATAAGATTCTCGGCGATGACGCGCTTTGCGTTTAGATCACTCGATTGAGAACCTGAAGGAACATCGCAACCGTTGATTGAGCATCGTCCGCACCAATCAAGTGGAAAAGAAAACAGTAGGAGCAGTTCCTCCTATACCCAAAAGGCAGGGTAGGAAGGATGTCGAGGGCACTTTTAGACGATCGAGATCCCGCCTAATAGTAGGCCTTTTAAGATACCCTGTTCCGCTATCCGAATGCCAATACGAGCCGCCGCAAAGAGAAAGAGGGAGAGAAGGAGAGAAAAACACCTTGAGAGTGGCCGACGTCCGTCCGAAAACCAATTCCACATCACTCAGACCTTCTAATTAACTCCAGAAGGTCAGTCACAAGACCTTAAATAGTTACCGATATCCTTAGGAACCCCAGAAATACAAGGTAGCTTCGCCAGGACTTCGATGCATTTTCGTCAAACTTTGCGATTTTAAATCTTTCGGCAGATTTCCGAAACTAGTTCCGCGGACGAGCCTTTGAACTAACGAAGTTTGAGAGTTGTGGTGGAGAGGAGAGAAGAGAAGAGGAGGAGGAAGAAGGAGTGGTAGGTGACGATGGTCTCTTTTAGGTTTCTGTGGCTCACTCCTGAACTTCCTCGGACACTTCTCTTTATTCGATGCCCGTCTTGAGAGGAGCGTCAACAAAGTGGATCCTAAGATGTTTGCCCTCACCCATTTCGGACCCTGATTTCTTCCTCCCTCTGCTCACCTCCTCCGCCACTTCCCTTTTCCACAAATCCATCCTTCCTTTTCTCACCCTCTCTTATCATCTTCCATTAGTGAAGCGACAACCAAACTTTCCCGAGTTACGCAGCGATGAAGTTGAAACTAAATTACTCTCCTGAGATCCTCTCGTTTCCTAGTACTTAATAAATGTCTGAAATGATGAGGATTATTAGTTGAAAGGTTAAGGGTTTATGCACGTTAGATATCTTTGAAATTGTTTACATTATCAGCACAAATATAGTTTTCACGATACACCTACTATTCTAAAAAGGGAAAAAATATATTTTATAATCAAAATTAGTATCTCCGTTTGCAAATGAACTCATATTGTCATTACTCCAAAAGAATCATTTGCATTTGCTCTATTATATGAACAAATTTCCAAAAGAAAGACTATATCATCAATTGGTTTATTAAATATTAAAGTAGCAAATTAGATAAAAATAACAAATTTGGTTTTATTTTCAAAACGAATATATAACCCGTATATTATATTTCGTTTAATAATGCAATTTATATTAAGTACGAAGCGAAATAATCTAAACCTCAATTTATTTATTTTATATAATATGGCTCTATTTTCTGTTATCGACCAAGATTATCAACATGGCGTTTCCAATGCTTTTCCTTTTGTGCGGATGCAATGATCCCACTTTTTTTTGGGGAAAATCGACGTTCTCAGATTTTTTGGTAATTTATGCTTTGTCATCTCGCCTTCGCTTCGAATGAACAAAATAAAAACAAAACAATAAACATCCGTTCGTTTCCAACGCGGACGCAAGTTAATAGCCTTTTTATCATCCATTGCGGCTGGGGTACGGGTGACGCGCAGATACCATCGACGGATTAATTAAAACAAAAAGAACCCAATCAGATAAGCAACGCGACACGAATGCAAGAATAAAACAACGCGGCAGTTTTTAAACCCTCAAATATCAGGAGCTGGAGAGCGTTAGTTCAATATATCAGCTACTTCTGTCCTATCTTGTATTGAGTTTGGGCTTCATCACATCTCCGTTCCCTGAACCTCGTCTCGCAATTTATCCGTCACATTTTCCTTTCGAATGGACGGAGAAAGGTGAATCGACGAAATAGAAGTGAGCATGTGTATGTACGCGCCGGAAGACTTTCCATCAACTCGTTTTTTTTTGTCGCCTCGTGTTGTCCGTAGGAGAGAGCGATTTCTCACATCATAAACGGGGGAAAAATTCGGAGTGCTGAGCAAGAAAGATAGATGGGGAGAGAGTGAGTGCTAGAGAGGGGGAGGAGGAGGGTGAGAAAAGAAGAAGAGGGAGTGAGAAAGGAGAAGAAAGAAATCCGCGCATGACCTTTTCACGCATGCATGGAAAGAGTGAGTTGCATCGAGATAAGAACGTAGAGAGAGAGAGAGAGAAGGAGAAAGTTCCGCTTTTCCCGATGTACATGCACGACACGGAAGTTCCACTAATGCGAATAATTAAAAAAATTGATATGCATGTTTTCTAATTAACAACGGAAGATTAAGGGAATTAAACGATAAATAAAAAAAGTTTTAAATGCGAGCCGTCTCATCATTTGGCGCGGCGGGTTTTCTTTGTTTTTATTCGCCCTTTGATTATTGCTTCCGTTAACTTTTATGTCGCAATTAAAATTTTAACGTTATTGCCGCTCCTAAATATGCTTGAAATCTTTCCCCAGTGTCTCTAAAATTATGGCCACTCCCCGCTTTAAGTGTGATCGCGGTTTTTCCTATAACGACGTTACGATCCATTAATCAAACTTTATCTTTAAAATGTTATGTGGTCGCCTAAAAGTTTTGTCGCGATGATGCTTTTTATGTTTTAGCTCCATAATCAGTGAACGCTAATAAAGAGACGTTTAAATACATTTGATTGCGCTAATCTGAACGTTAATTTTTCCAAAAGAAATTGATAAATGAATTAAGTTTAAATAATTACTTCTCCCTCGAAAAAAAGAGTTAATTTTAATAATTTTCCTTATACGCACGTATACCATGTAATTAAGCGGGATAACACTGCTACAGTTGTAAGCAGAAAAAAGGTCGTTATTAGTAGTTTTTAAATTGGCCGCGAGGCTACAGAATGGCGAGTGATTGATGCGATTATATGCATACATCAGAAAGAGAGCTAACATAAATACGCTAGAGAAGAGCCCTATGTGCTTGCTAGTTTTCATTTATAGTAAGATTTTCTGAGAAGAGCCATAAAGAATACGTAGGGTTGTTGAGGGGTCATATTTAAGGGATATTTACCATTATGGGTGGACAGTGCCACGCTACCATCGTAATAAAATTCATTTTACGATAAATAATTGCAGAAAATTATGTTCCAGAAAAGGTAATAAACATCGATCGACTATATTACATCCATAAAAGTAGAGAAAAAAAATAGCAGGTCAGAATGAAAAGAAAGGCATTTTTTCTGTTAGGAAGCTTTGAGAAGAAAATCCAACCCAATCGATATTGAATTTCAAACTTAGCGTTATTACCCCTTCGGGGAAAAATATCTAAATATCCCTTACGCTAATGGAACCATTCACATAGGAAGTGGAGGCATTAACAGCAGACGCAGGAAAGACTGGGGATTCGGTCTAAGTTATAGCAATCCTGGGAAAGGAAAGGGCGAAGAGAGGGGCGGTCGGGAGATCTCGCGTGTTCTCAGCCGAGGGTCGCACGGTTGGAGGCCGGAGATGGTTGGCGGAGATAGGTAAAGGTCTTCGAAAGGGGTGGGGAAGGGTTGTAAAGGGAAGAGGGCGGATAGGAGTTGGGCGGTGAGGGAATGGTTTTTTTTCAACAAAAAGGAGAAAACGGAAAGGGAGGAGGAAGGAAGGAAGGAAGGAGGGAAGGAAGCAAGAGGAGAGATGTAGATGGAAGCGGCGGCGGCGGCCTCGCTATGCGCCCGCGATTCGGATCGCGGTTTAATTCAGTGCGCCCCTCGCGGGGAGCGGAGCCGGGGGGGGGGGATAAAGGGGAGGGATAAAGGGGGGGGATAGAGGGGGGATAGAGGAGGGGGCTAGGGAAGGGGATGGGGCGTGAGAGAAGGGGGAACAGGCGCTACATTTTCCTCGGTAAATCGGGAGGTGGTCGCGAAAATGAACGCGTAATTCGATTTTTAATGTGAAAATATGTCGAGAAAAATTTTATACCCAATCTGTGTATAACTTGCACGAACAGTTAAAACGAGAAGCAAAGATAATGAATCGATTAGAGAAATATTTTTAACATAAAAAGTTGTCGTGTAATGTTTTGCCTACTGAGGCATAATTTTGGTAAACCATAGAAGCTCGAACTCATTCAATGTGACGTAGGAGGAATTATTTTATTATCAGCCCTAATATAATTCAGTAAGCAGGACTACATGTTTTAATAGAGATTTAAGTAATTATTTAACAAATTACTTTCAAGTTGAAACTGTTAAAATACATTTTTTCATATTTAGCTTGACAATTATGTAATTAATTTTTCGCAAATGGAATAAAAATTTCAATATACATCAATTTCAACGGGAATCAACAAAACACTATTACCTACGAATTCCGAATCCAAAGCATTAATAGAGACTCTTATGATGCATTTCTCACTGAGATGAGTGCAGTAACAGAAATCGAAATTGAAATCTCCTGTGACAAATCCTTTCCAGCGGCTCGTATAATCTAGATAACATTGTAGGTACATGATACCGCCTTAAAGAAAGAATCAGGAAAGAACGAATCGATGAGCCATTCAATCTTTGGAGGAAAGAAATTTTCGTGAAAATTTTCGTAGTCGAAGGAAAATGTGGAAGTGGATTGACGTGAGGGCGGGATTAAAATGACGCAGAGGGCGTTCGAATATCCGGTGGGCATTGGGAGATGGAGAAGGGCGGAAGGAGAAAGGGAGACGAAGAGAGGGGAGGGGGCGAAAGGGGGCACGATATCACGGAGGGAGGCGGCGGGGGCGAGCGAAGGAGGGCGGGGAGCACGGGATGGGATTGACGTGGGATTGGTACGCGAGTGGATGCCACGTGCGGTTCAGGGAAGTTTTTCGAGCCGTGGTGAGCAGACACGGAAAGAACAGGTAATCTTTTTCCAACATTGTTTATTACGGAGCGGCTATTCACTTTTAATATACGAGGAAAAATTTGTTTTATCTTCGTGGAATGCCCTTTGGGAAGGCCTTGAATCATGCGCAGATCCACTTTTTTGATCCGTTCTGTTTTATTTCGCCAACAAAAACTTTTCTCACTGAACTTAATATTAAGATATACTGGATTATACTTGAAAACCAACTGGATAGGAAAAGGTCTAGAGATAGAATAGAGAATTTATTGAAAATAGTAGGCTTTTCATATGTGCGGAAAAGGAATTATGAGATTGGGCAAGTTGAAGCAAGAGTAAGAGAGAGAGAGAGAGTAAGAAGATTGAGAAATGGCGTTGGTAAAATGGGAGAGGTTTATGAGTGGAGTGAATAAGGCAAGGGAAGGAGAGAGGGAGAGGGTTAGGGGAGAGAAAGAGAGAGAGAAGAGATAAGGAGGAGGAGATAAGACGAAAAGAGGCCTGGGGTGGAGACTCGGAGGCGACAAAGGCCGGAACCACCCAGGAAGACGCGGAGGAAGGCCACGATTTGTCATTCGACGTATGCAGCAAGGAGTTCACAAGGAAGGATTTGGGTTGGAAGTGTGGGATGGAGAGAGGAAAGGGAGTGGGGAGGGAGAAGGAGGAGGTAAAGGTCGGGCGGGGAGACCGCGACAAAAGAACAGCGACAAAAGCGGGTCACGGGTTTTGTTATATTCCTCTGTGGCATTCGAATTTGAAGGCGGAATAAAAAGAGGCGAGTAATGTGGCGCACGAAGAAAATTCTTATGTCATTTGGAATATATTTAGTAACATGTACCCAGGATAAAAATGAAATGTATACATTTAAAATGTATCGTTGCCTTAACATTTCTTGTTAAGCAGTAAATCACGTGAAAGTTATCAATTTTCACTATTTTTTTTACTAGTTGACCCATTCAAAGTTGTTTAGACATAAATAATAATTATTAGAAATCAGTAATTAGTGTTTTACGATAATATTAATAAATCGATTGTGATTGATGGATAACGAATAGTTCTCTCGGCATTTTCCAAAACGCATAGCTGGCACTAAGCTACTTCCAATGGCAGAAATTCGAAAAGTAAAAAAAAACAGGAGAAAAACGTCGGGGTAAGATTTGGCTGCGGTGGGTTCGAACAGAGTGGGAGTGAAAGTTGAAGGGAAGGCGAAGAAAAGAGGCGGGCTGAGTTGTCCACGGGAGATTTTGAAAAGGGTTGGTTAGACTGCGCTTGAGAGACGGAGAGGATGAAATGAGGGGAAGGAGAGAGGGAGAATGGGAGGGAGAGGGGAGATAGGAGGGGAGAAGGGGAGGTAGAAGGGGAGGGAGGAGGGAAAATGTAAATAAATGAGAAATAAGAAGTGAGATAACGTGAGTTAGGAAAAATAAATTTTTCTTTACGCGCAGATTAAAAAAAGGGATCTCCGAAAAAGGGAAGAAATTTTTAAAATGTCGGAAGAGAATTAAAACAAAAAAATGTTCCGAATTTGGAATAAAGAGGCTCGTTGCATGTGTTGCGCGCACGGATCTTTTTTTCGTGAAGGTAAGAAATGAGGTCAATTTCGAACGCCGCCGAATGTCGGAAGAGTATGGGAAACAAGAGAAGCGACGGATAAAAAAATCTTCTTACATCCTCATAAATCGCAAACGGAGAGTATATTGGAGCATACATAATTATGAGGTTCTTGGAGTAAACGAAATAAAACGGATGTTTGAAGTGACAAAAATTACATTTGGAAAGGGTCATTCTTTTAAGCAACAGTAAAAATAATCATGATTAAAATGAGGTATTCGTTACATCGAGATGCAGACGCTAATATATCGTAATTTTCACGATTCGCAATAGCGGAAAGGACAATTAATACTATTATTAGTAATATCTACTTTAAATAGGCAGTAAACGCGCGTTTATCCAGCTGAGGTAAACGTATATTTTCATAAAAGTATTGTCATAATTTAAATATGTAAACCATTCCAAGAGAATGACACACTAAATTTAGTCGATAATCCAAAAATTTACGAAGATATTTAAAAAAATTTATTTAATTGAAATGATCTTTTTTACCTATATCCGCGATAATAGTACCCGAATATTACTTTATTCTCTACAGTTCGGAGCGCTAGTAGAGAAACTCGAAGGATGAAAGTAAAAACAATAGAAGTGCGAGAGAAAGCAAGGAATGAAAAAGATGGAAGAGGAGAGAACACGTATAAGAGAGAATGAAAGAGATATCAGAAGAACGAAAGAGGGGAAAGAAAGAGGGGAGAGAAAGAGGGGAGAGAAAGAGGGGAGAGAAAGAGGGGAGAGAAAGAGAGAGTGAGCGTACGGTGGAAGGAGAAGGGGCGAAGGGTGAAAGGGAGGAAAAGCGAAAATAGCGGCGTGCGTCGAGATTACTTCTTAGCGTGACGTGGCCACATTCGTCCCCTCAAAGTTTTTCTTTTTCTTTTCCTTATTCGGATCCCGAGGCGGCTGCAGTGACAACCCTATTTGGCGTTTTTTTTAATATAGTAGATATATTCCACCCTTTCCTCCTACTCCTCCCTCTTCCAATTTCCTCTCCCTTTCCCTCTCCACATAACGATCTAATAAGCAAAATCTCTAGATAAAATAGAAAGATGGGTACTTCGGAAGGGGTTAGAAATATAATTAATAACGCCAGAAACATATTACAACATTTAATAATTATTCTAGTAACAAACTCTCGCAACTGAATGCAATGTTTTATTTATTTTTGGGAGGTCACGAAGAGCCTAAGTAAAGGCAGCAAGTAATCTTCATTAATGAGATGATAGTTAATTTCCTAAGAAATCGATTGAATTTGTTAATTTACTCCGATGGTGAATCGACAGTAATTTTTGGCCCATGCTCTCCATTTTCAAACTCGGAACGCATTATTCACATAAATGTCAAGTAAGGCTGAAATATGGTTGGTCATTCGAATAACGGTAAGAAAATGGAAGACGAATTTTTCACATTTTTGCGATAAACAATTATGTCTCGAGTACCATTTACGAGCGAGCCGAGAGAGTAAACATTTCCACCCACCCGCGGATGACAGCGCACGTTATTTACTTTGAAAAACGTCCTCGGCAGTAATCCTACACGCGAGATAAGAATCGTGGAAGTGGAAAAGTAAAAGAGCGTGATGGCTTTAAGTGGAGAGAGAGAGAGAGAGAGGGAGAGAGAGACCTGATTCACGACAATGATTGAAGAGCCTCGTGCTCGCCAATGAACAGCTTTTTGTGTAAATAATTGCAAATTGGGAAAGCGTGGCCGAATGGACAAAAGGAGGAGGAGGTAAACGTGGACTAAATAATGATTGAGCGAATGCTGTCTGAAGTAACGTAGAGAATTCGGGGCAAAGGAGGAAATTGGGTAATCCAAAATCCGTGGAAATGCGTAAATGGAGGGCAAAGATTGCGAGACAAAATATGAAAGACCCTTTCACCTTCGACTCGAATTTGCCTAATGCTTACAAATACATTTAGCAAAGTATATAGGAGGAAATTTGCGTTATCGTAATATTTGCGGCGAATTTATCATGCTGCGTTTGTGAAATATTAATTTTTCTATAATAATCTAACATGCTCGTGATGATATTTATTCAAAGAATACTTCTACTGTGTTTGCAGTATTTATCTTGAATAAATTAATTTAATTCATTAAACATATTTATTTAAACCTTGCGAAACTAACGTGTATGGCGTGTATTAACATGCTGCTTAGTAAAATGTTGTTACATGTAAAAAAAATAAACCGACATAAAACAATTTACTTTAGATTAAACCCTTATATTAAACAACAGTTTAAATATATGCAATTATAAAAGCATAAATTGTAATTCTTGATGAAATAAGAAGGCGTAATGAGAGAAATGGGATGGAGAAAGCGTACTCTCGTGAGCAATTGCGGCGTGGTTAAGAGTGGTATGTGGGGAGAATGAAAGGCAGGGTGGAGTGGAAAGTGAGTGGGAGGGAGGGAGTGGGGGAGGGAGGAAGGGAGGGAGGGAGTGGGGGAGGGAGGAAGGGAGGGAGGGAGTGGGGGAGGGAGGAAGGCAGGGAGGGAGCGGGGAAGCACGAGGCAATGTCACGATTCGAGCAGATAGCGTGCCGTGAGCAAAAGTGTTCGCTCAAAGTGCACCGTCTAAAAGGAGGTGTCGGAAAGAGTGATGGCGAAGAGATTGAGAGGTGAGAGGGATAGAAAGGGAGGGAGAGGGAGGAAGAAAGAGGAAGGGAGAGAGAGTGGGTATGAGGAGGAGAGGTGAGAAGAAACACGAGGGGGAGGAAGTCGTGAAGGAAAGTGCGAGATGAAGAGAAACAAGACTGAAGTGATAAAGACGTTGAAGATTTGAATCTGTTATAAAGTTTATTATTTACAGGAAGATTTATAAATGGTGATTTACTATCACACGAGAATAACCGTCGAATTAGTTGCTTAGAAAGCTTCCGATTAAACCGAAATTACGTGTCCTTTTGGGAGAATGTCCCGAACAACGATTATTATTTTAACAAACCACAGAGCCATTTACAAAATGTAGAAATTGAATCGTAGAAAAAATGAAAGTTAAGAATAAATACGTAAAATGCCAATTAAAGAAATAAATCATTAAAACTTGAGCAGCAAATTACTAAGTTGCGTTTGGAAAGGCTCAGCGTTTTTAACCCCCCTTAACTATAGACAACCGGTGTTACGGAAAAGAACTTCGAAATGCAGCCGTCGCAGGATACAAAATTGCAAGAAACTTACAGGTGGCATTCTTATACTGTTTTGCCTCAAATACATAAAACAGACATCGGGTGGTGACCATTTATATCTAGGCTCCGATAGCAATTCAATTCAAACAATTTCTCCGCATTATACTTTTTAAACATGAGCTATGGGGAATAGTGCCTGCAGTTTTAGTTTTCTTCCAGCCGTTTAATTGTAAATGGCCTCTACTTGGCGTTCATAAACTAATTATAAATAAAATATTATATGGTTCAATAAAATATCGTCGCATTCGACCTTGATATCGACGAAATTTACAACCTCCCCTCTCCCTGGCGTACTCGTATGTCGACAATGTTGTCACCGCATGGGCATAAGCCTAGAGAAAGAGAGAGAGAGAGAAAGAGAGCAGGGGTCGTGTGATTCGAAGGGCGCATTAAAGGGCAGAGGTCGCTCATCTTCCCCAAAATCCGAAGCTCTGATGAGCAAACAGTAGATATAGGACGAATAGGGGACGGGGAGGAGGACGGCTCAGAGATCAAACAATAAAGAAAGAGGAAAGGGGGAGAGGGAGCGATTGCGGGAGAGGAGACGAGAGCGGGGGCAGAGGGGAGGCGACGGCGGCGGCGGGGGCAGGAGTGTGAGGCGTAATGCGACGGGGATAAGAGGATGGGGATGGGAAAAGAGGAGCGCTGGGTTGGGGAAAATGAGGCTCTCGACACTCGGAATGCATTATAAGGGTTTGAAATACTAGACGCAAGAATCGTGGAGTTGGAAAGAGAGAATATATGTGTGTGAGTATAGATAGAGCGTTGGGTTGGATCTGCGGCATATAGAGTTTTTCCCTGTTTTTATTATGAGTTGCTGACAATCTCGCAATTAACATCACATAGAGAAAATATGTTTATGTTTTGCGGCAATAATGCATCATTTTGGAAAAGAAGGAGATTTACAATCACATAAATGAAGGAATAAATTTTGAGCGACGACTTTTATGATTAATTTCTATAATTATTTCTAATTAATTTTATATTTCTTCTCCCAAAAATTAACATATGACAGTCAGAAAAATAATACATTTTAATCCGATTTTTAGCTCTTAATTATCGAACTCTAATTTATCCCTTGGAAATATGAAGGGAAATTCATAAAAATGTTCGGCCACATTTTTAACTGCATAAAGTGTAAATCACCCGTTCACTAGCAAATGGCTCTGCGTTGTGGTAAAATCATCTGAGACTCTCTTCCCTATATCTCTCGCCCATAAACTCACAGGCACCGAACCGAGGTGCTGCAGACAGCAGAGAGGGAAATCCGAAAGAAAGAGCAAACACGTGGCAATATGGGCAGAGGGGGCGACAGTCAGGCGCTGAGCGCGGGCGATGATTGAGCATGGTCCATTAGGAGGAAGGTAGAGGAGAAAGAGAGTTTGGGGGACGTCGGGATGGGCCTGAATCAATATGGGCGATGCACCCGTCCTAGTCTCACAATTAACAGGTCACCGGGGACACATAAGAACTCTCATTTCCCCCTCCCTGGCACACAGAATGAAGTAATGGTGGAGAGAGAGGGAGAGAGGAGCGTGGAAGAGAAAGGAAGGAGATGAGCGGAGGAAGCGCGGAAGGAGAGAGAGGTGTGAGGTGGAGGGCGTATAGCTCATTCTTTTCGAGGGACTCACCGGGTTGTCTGAGGTGGCTGTGAGGGTCCAGCGACGTCTTGGACATCCCTCCAAGAGCGTTGGTGGCATAACCTGCGAAAAAAATGTAATATTTTATTTAGCATAACGTGACTAACTCAGAAGATGGGATGCTGGGAAATATAGCATATATATTTTCCTTTTCTCAAAGTTCATATTTATGGTTCAATTATTATTATGAAATCGATCGATAAATGTCAAAATTTGTGAAATTGCATTTTAAAAAACTCTGATTAGCAATTTAAAAATATTTATGCAATTTCATGCAAAAATCCCAATAATAAGACTGGTAACGCGGTAATCACTTTTATTTTGATTTTCGTATTTATTTTTTGATTTCTCATTTAAATAAAACATCTCAAAATATCCAAAATGGTATATAAACGTTTTTATCATCAGTAATCTGCCCACAATCAGTTCCGTCGTTAGAGGTTTAACTGGTTTCTGTTTTTTCTCCTGTCCCCCGCAACCTTCGTCTTTTCTTGATAGTCCCTTTCCTCTCTAAATCTTCCATTGTCTCAAACAGTTTTATTTCCGCCTTCTTTCAATCACATCTTTTATGATGAAGTTCCTCCTCACAAATTTATCTATCCACTTTCTTAATAGTTGTACAATCTTTCTCTACTCCATTATTAGTCTGAATACTTCCTTATTTCTTCCTCAGTCCGTCTATGCTATTCTTAGTTGTCTCCTCCATGTTCACATTTAAGACATTTATAATTATTTGAAAACGCTTTATTATGCCATCAATACTCGTCATAGCCATCTCATGTTTACATTATGAGCTGTACTCATTTTCATCAACTATTCCTTGAAATTCAATCAAAAGAGGGAGCGAAAAGTTACAGAAATAATGTATTCAAATTCTGAAAATGACAATAATACAAGAAGAATAAAATGGATATCCGATAAAAACTAGTGAAATTTTTTATCTTCTTCATATCTCTAGACCTTATCTCCCGTATTTAAAGCCACATAAGCATTTCTTTGCCGCAACTCTAAACCTACGCTCCTTAGAAGAAGAGGCAACCGAAGGGGACCAATTTCGAAAGGGGATTTTTTTTTGAGGATACGAAAACTACGAGAAACCTCTTCTTCACTCAATTTTTTCCACTGCAACCCCCACATGGGCCTAAAATACTTAAGGAAGGAAGTCGGAAGAGGAGAGGAGAGAGTAAGAGTTTGCAAGAGAGAAACTTATATTTCATTCAGGTCACGCTCGAAAGGGGAGTGCTACTCGGGCCAACCCTCTCGCGCACCTTTCAAACGCTCACGCCTTCTGCCACGACATTCACCTCGCCTTCTTCATCACATTGTGACAAGTGTTCCGCGGAGCGAGTGGAGACCCACGGTTCAAAGGCGAAAATAAGAATGAAATGTCAAGAAAGAGGTCAAAGAATGAATAGTAAGTTAAAGGCACACAACAAAAATGAGCAAAGAAAGTGGCTAATTAATAAGTCGCTAATTCACTCGAAGAAACATCAAAATAAACAAATCTTTCTTAAAATTAAAAAAAGGAATATAAAACGCCTGAGAAATATGATTAAAATCGGTAAAATTGAACGTGTATTTTAACTGAATAAGAAATTCTGCGTTCGATTAAAGACTATAATTTATGGATAAATTTAATCTTTGAAACGTTCTAAAAGATGAAGAGGGGGAAGCATCGACACCGAACTCTTAAAGATATGGAAGATATGGGTGAGGTCCAAACGGAGTGATGCGGGAGTGGGGAGAAAGAGTATGTAGGGAAGGGGGTGGTAGGGGAGGGGAAGGTTCGAGTTGGAAAACAAGCGACTGCCACAAGGGTGTACGCAGGCGGCGACGGCGTCACACACACACACATCGGGGCGTCGATGTCTCGCAAACCCCTCACGTATATCCGACACCCTTCCAAGCCCCCCCCCCCCCCCCCCCCCCTTCCCCCAAGCACCACCTTCCTGCCCCTGACGTCAACCCTCCCTTCCTCCCCATCCCCCTCCACTCAATACGCCCAGGAAAGGAATCCCGTGTTCGGGGGTCGCTCCGTTGAGCAAGCTAAACAGCGAGAGGGATTTGGCCCTTCCCCTTTTGGAACATTGACTTGGGTTAGAGAAAGGGGTGGGGGAGGGCAAGAAGTGATTCTGGAATAGAGAAGAAAGAAAGACGTTCCAACGGGAGTTGGTATATATAAACTACTCAACCTCTCAAACTAACTCTCTCTCTCTCTCTCTTCCCCTTCTTGTTCACTTCCAAGGACGTGGTTTGCTTTGCAGATCCACCGAAATCCACTATTCCCCGAATTCTCCAAGAATACGAAGCTTATATTTGACAATATAAGGATTAAACAAGAGTTCAAAAATAAAACGTTTTAAAATTGAAAGGTGAATTTGATTGCAAGTGCAAGTTTTGCAATAGTTTTTAAAAAATTTATGAAAGCGAGCAGATAAATTACATCTCTTTCAAAGGCATCCAAAAGATGTTGCTTAATAAATGCATTCCATTCCTTGACAGAATATTTTTCAGCAAGATATCGAATCATAATATATAAAGTGTTAGAAAGGCATAGTATATACGAAGTCCAAAAACGATTCCACAAGGGATATTGGGATTACTCTACGTCAAAAAGAATTTTTTAGCGACAAAAATGAGTTATTTAGAGAGATTTTATCGAAAACGATAAAAAGTTTTAAATTGGCAAAATTATAAGCAACCAAATGTCACATAACTGATTGCTCGTATCATCTTCGAGAAAAGACGAAAATAAGAACAAATTCCACTTGGTAACAATAACAGTAACAAAAGAATTATTGTAATTTTCAGTGAAAAAATTAAATCCACCGGTTTTTCCTTTCGACTCTTGACCCGATGATGCCATAAAAGGCAAAACCTTTTTCAGTGGAAATTACGATAATTCTATTATTACTATTGCGAAAATACGAAATTTTGGTTCAAAATCCTCCTCTGTACGAAAAATAAATTACCATAATGATTAATAATTAATTAAACTCATAAACATCGGATCAGCATCACGCTACTGACTTAGAGATATCCGACTAAGGATTCGAAGTTGTAACGTAAATAGCATCTCATATTTTTAATCGAAAAACTGCTTAAAACACTAAGTATTCTGGAATTTATATTTTAGCAAACGAAAAATATTTAAACTAAAAAAAAATTGCAAAAGGAGTTTTCCGGAGCGGAAAAAGGAAGGATAAGAAGACGGAATAAAAAATGTATTCGATGGCCACAAGTGGTCCTCTTTTGGAGTAAAACGCTTCTGTGATGCATCGTGTTTGCAGTGACTTAACGGTGTGACAGAAAAGGTTGGCAAGCGAACTGAGGAAGGGGAGGAAGGAAGGAAGGAAGGAATCGCAGGAGTAACGGGAAGAGCGTCCGGAATTTAAAAAATGGGAAACGGGAGGAGGGAAGAGGGAAGGGGAGAGAGGAGGAGAGAGGGGAGGGGGTTAAAAGGGGAGGGAGATAAGAGGGGAAGGTTTGGAGGACGTCAACCGTAATGGAAACGGAGCATTGGGCGTGCAAAGGGGAGAGGTGAGAGAGAGAGAGGAGGAGGAGAGAGGGTCGGGAAAGGTCAAGAGAGAAGGAGGGAGAGTGAGGAAAAGGGAAAAGACGGAACGCAAAATGAGATGGACGTTTTTTATTGCAAACGAATGGAAAGAATATTGCTTGAAAAGAAGTGAGTGAGGATTAATGTACTATAAAAAACGAGAAAATTGAGATAAACATAAATGTCTGTTTACTGCGAAACTTTGCATAAATAAATGCGAATAAGATTTAATACCGAGGGAAAGAGACCGCAGCCCAAAATTCAATGAGATATCGACAAAATTAATTACATAATAAAATGGGATCGGGAAATATCAAATGAAAACTATTGTGAAGAAGAAAAAACAAAATAAGAAATTGAAGATGATGAACATGGAGGAAGAAGTGGTTTCTAATAAGAGAAAGATCTCTGAGAAAAATATTTGATGGAATTGTTTTTAAGGTAGCATATATAGAAATCACAGCAAATACCGCTGAAATGAATGATTTTATAATCATTAAAAATATATTGACTGATTCTTACTCTAGAAATAATACTGAAAATTACTTTGTTCTTACATATTGCTCGAGATCGCTTCCTCGGCCTATACGGTGCTTGTTCCAGGAAAATATTAAGGCGTTGTCAGTGTGAAACATTCATTCCTTCAGCACAAATAATATGGTGTAGAGACTGAATCAGTGGAATGTGTGATTGGAGGTAGGAATCAAGAGGAGACAGATAGACAGAGAAGAGATAGGAGTTAAGGAAAGCGAGACGCAATAGACAGAGAGAGAGAGAGCAAGAGGGAAGAAGGAGGGAGAGAGAAAGAGGGAGATGGCCGTATGAAAAAAACGAAAGAAGCATAAATAAAGAGTGGCAGCTAGTGTGAGGAGTGCTTTTTGAGGAGGAGGAACTTCGAGAGTACATTATAAAAATGACTACGCTAGGGAGAGACAAAAAAGGTGAAGTGCACATTTGCAAATGAGCGGAGTTTTAACTGCGGACAGACCCCCCCTCCCTCCCTCCCTCTCTCGAGGACGAGGGTTTTCTCGAGGATTTTCCCTCCTCCACGCACGCCTGTGCCATAGTGGTCCGACCTCCACCCCACTTGACACTTTTGATGGACTTAATATTCGCGTGGAATAGGAGTGAAGAGATCGAAGCGGGACGCGTAACGCAATTTTAGGGATGTCGGTGAAAATTTCCCAGACTGAAATAGTTTAGATTGCTTCAATTGCTACGCTACGCTGTCTAACAAATAAAACAGACGTAAATTATAAATAACAAAATGGGGGAAAAATTCGTGTGTATCGGTTATGAAGTGATAGAGAAATATTTCCCTTTTTTCGAATTTGACAAATATTAACATTCTTTTTAGAACTCTACGTTATGATATGACCAAGTTTTGAAAAACATATTCCGTGAGATATGCAAACGACTAAAAAAAATCTTTCATTTTTAATGGTTAATCAACATAATGCAGCACTAAAGTATCAAGAAAGATTTATTATCCTTATCAATTGAATAATGTCGCGATTGGAAATGTCCATAGCTTCTTTGACGACTCCTATGTGATTGTTTGCTCTAAATCAGTCAATTTAATGCAAGATGGGTTGAAATACTTGCTAAACTCAATCTTTCCATCGTATTCAGTACTGAGAAGGTATCTTCTACAAGCACTCCTTGCGCAGTATTGCTCTTTTTCCCAAATTTGCTTGAGAGCCATTTCTACCCTACAACCGTCTATTACTTGCATCTTAAAGATAGGGAAGGTGATTTTTCGTACTTTAAGAGCTTTCGACGATTTTACTCTCTGGTAAGTTATTATATATCCCTGTAATCGTTTCGTGTCTGTACCAAACAATACTTTTGAATTCTTGTCGTCATTCGCTTATATGTCGATTTTGATTTAATTTTTCAACTTCCTTTGTTCTAATTTCATCCAATGGGCGGGATTCTCGTCTTGAACCTTTGAATTTACTTCGAATGTTTAAGTCTTCCATCGAAATGGGATCTAATATATAAAATCGACTTCGTCGTCGTCATCGTCGGTGGAAAATCGGAACTATGTAATACTATTTTTAACAAACTTTACGAGTAGCTATAAGATTACCGTTTGGTAGGAATGTTCGGTTCTTAAAGTAGAAGCCATTTACGAAAAAAAAATTCCAAAATCGACCCTGGTTCGATTCCCGAACCTAAGTAGTGTAATGGAACCAGGCTTTCTATAAAAAAAAACTAATGCCAAATGTTATAGAAGCAACAATTCTGACAGGATGTGCAAAGGGAGAGGAAATTTTCATCCTCAGGATTCCAGTAATTCCAACAGATATACCAACTGAATTTCGTCGCCTTCAGTTTCCAGTACGATTATCATTTGCTTTGACAATCAACAAAGCTCATGGCCAGTCTTTAAAGGTGACTGGCATTAATTTGGAAAATCAATGTTTTTCTCATGGCCAGTCTTTATAGGTGACTGGCATTAATTTGGAAAATCAATGTTTTTCTCATGGCCAACTCTATGTTGCATGTTCACGTGTTGGATCAAGCAAAAATTTGTTTATTTATACTAATGAAAGAAAAACAAAAATATTGCTTACAAGCAAGCTTTGAAATAAATATTAAAACATATTTTTCTAATTTATAATACCTTCATTCTTTGGTAAAAAATGCGCAAAAGGTGAAATGATTGTATTACCATATAATACATAATTTTATTCGCCAAAGACGTATGGCATCAGCCGGGCATCACTGGGTACTTTCAGCTAGTCTCTAATAAATTTACTCCTAATTCCTCAGACTCTATTTCAGGGGTCGGCAACCTACGGCCCGCGGGCCTCATGCGGCCTCCGAGTGCGTTTTATGTGGCCCGCGAAGCCATGATGAAAAAATTATTGGTAAAATTTAACAGTAAATTCCATATTTTTTCAGTGAAATTATGGTCTAAAAATCTTTTCTGGTGGAGTTTTAACGCTAGTAAACTAATTAGAATTAATTTGCACTAATATAAGACCACAACATCTCTAGGTAACTTCTGATTTTAAGGTCCATCCTGCCCGCCGGAGCTCTCGTGATTTCCAATGCGGCCCACCGAAGCATTCACAACAACGTATGTGGCCCGCCTTATAGAAAGGTTTACGACCCCTGCTCTATTTAATCCATTTCTTCTTCTCTTTTTACTTCATCTAGTTTGTTTACGGCATCTTCTTATAAAATTACACATAACAAAAGGATTAACAGTATTTTTTGCCAACTATACTAGTCGGTAACCTTCTTCCTCTCCTGAAATTAATTATTGCTGCAACCAACGTTGTTGCATAATAATTCTTATGCTGATAACATCCATGACGAATACCATTTCAAAGATAATTACAATAAGAGTGTGATAATTTTCCGTCAACAAAAATAGAGAGCTCATATACCTTTTGAGTCTGGAGTCTAAAAACGAGGAACAAAGACAAAAATGACAATCCGTGGAATTCCGTGATATACCTAGTTTATATGCTCGAATGGTTCGCCCATTCACCGAATTTCGCAGAACAATTAATATTCCTTCCTATATTTTGAATAAGTCTAATTAGTGCGACAAAATGACGTTGTTTACATTTGCATGGCTCAATTATTACGCTTGAACTACCGATAAGTGACAATCACCAATTTAACTTGTAGAAAAATTAATTAATAGGATTAATTGGTGCAAATTTACATGTAAATATCAGAATTTTGACTTTAGCTTTACCCCATAGAATGCAGGCTTCGGTTTGTACCAACGATCACGGCATACTTCAAATCGATCAAAACAAAGCATCAATAAAATGTGTACATATATTTACGTACATACATTTACCCGAGTTCTCCTTATATTTACTCAAAAAATATCATTCCTGAATTCCATTCCCACTTCCAGACGGAACAATAAGACTAATTCAAAGGAACAAAATAAATACGAAACATCAAAGAGAAAGAGAGAGAAAAAAGAATGGAAAATACGAACCCATCAATGGCTTTTCTTTAGAGAGGGCGCGCCCCTTCTTTTCCTTTTTCCCTTCCCCTCCTTCCTCCCCTCAACCCCTCTTCCTGATGGAACGGAAAAAATGATAGAGGAGGAAAAAGGGAGCAGTGGCCGCCGCCTTTTCGATTCCCCTCTCTCTATCCTCATCCGACGCTAATACGACCCACTTCCCGCTCCCCTCCTCCTTCCTCTCTTCCCTCCCCCCCCCCAATTCCCCCACCCTTCCCGACAGCGCCTGACTTCTCAACCTTCCGCCGAATTCCTTCCCCAGAATCTCCCGCATTTTCGACAGAATTCCCATTCTCCTCAAATACCCGCCTCCTCGTACTTCCAGACTCGATAGAAATCGTTCCGTGGAACACAGTAAGTGCGAGGATATATTTTTATTTTATTTTATGGACTCAGTTGTTCGTCGACTACAAGGCAAAAGGAGGACAACCTGAAAGCGAAGTGTCGTAAGTAGGTAGATTATGGTTTTGAAAGAAGATAGAGACGGAGAAGATTGGCCAGAAAGACGCAGTAACACCTGAGTGTGTGTGTATGTTCAGTAAATTCGTGAATAGTAAAATATTTAATACAAATGAAGGAAATTGGAGGAAACCAGTATGATTACTAGGTGTGTAGAGTTTCCACGACAGAGGAATAGGAAAGAAGACCATCGATGCAATAGAGCGGATATACAATATGTAAAAGACAATGCGTCTATTCTTTATTAGGCGCGTTTCGCTTACAGCGTGAGCGCCTATTATCGTCGGTCGGTCCGTCCGTCCGTCCGTCTGTCCGTCCGTCCGTCCGTCCGTCCGCATGTTCGTTCTCGGCTTCTACCGAACGGATTTTTATGAAATTTGATATTAAGGACTTTCAATCAAATATAATAAGAAAATCGCAAAAATGAATCACGTACGCCAATCAGGGGTACCACTTTACTAGAGACAAAAAATTAAATTTTCGTCATATCTCGTAAACTATTGTTCATATCAAAATATTTTTCAAATAAAAGTTGTAGAACTGGTAAAGTAGAGTATTTCCTTTTCTATATATTTTCATCGTAGGAGTAGCCGTTATCGAGAAAATCAAACAAGAAAGTCTTATATGGAGTTGAACTTAGAAAATTTCTAGCATGGTTACTTCATTGTTGCTAACATAAACAATCTCCCAAACAAACGTTTAATTTCCTTACGTGTGCATGTAATACTATTAAATAGGAAGAAAATGGATTATTTATGATGAAGAAAAGGACTTTAAAACGCTATTTCCCTTACGTACAGGTATATAATTGCTTTCTAATACTCCATTGCACGAAACGCGCCCCATTTGTGATACGTTGTACGCTTTCCTAACTTGTTTCCTTCTTCGCCTGCAGTGCAGAAAATAGGAGACATAATGCAAGACTCGAGCAAGATATGTTAAAGAATAAAATAACAAGAGGTGTCTTTCGAAAAAAAAACAAACAGGTAATGAGTGGTGGAAAAAATAAACATATACGGTAATATGATGAAGAAACTAAAATGGGAAAGGAAATTTTGGATTACATCCTAAGAAAAAAAATAGACATCACGGAGAAGCATTTACAGAAAATGCGAAGTGGAAAAGAAAAAATTAACAGGTACAAAAAGGAACAAGTGAATGTTCCATAAATACAGGTGTATATTCGTGCGTGTATGTATGTACGTTTGTGTAGTGTAGGGCTTAAGGGAAAGAAGGGAAATGGGGAGAAGATAGGAGTTAGAGACGAGCATGTAGTTGTGTGAAGAACATCCAGGAGACACGACCCTTTTTCCCTTTCAACAACTATATTTTCCCTCTTTTCGCCAACCATTTGGGAAAATCTCCTGGAATGCCTCTCTTACCTCACCCTCTTTACTCTTCTCCTCTTCCAGTTGCCTATACTATTTCCTTTAGAGCAGTTCTCCCCTTTCCTACAATGGCGAGGCTTCCTCCTCGGGGTCCCTTCATTTCCATGCCACTCACAGCCCTTACTCTCTTTCTCTTCCTCTCTCCACTTTGACACCTCCTCCTTGCCCTAGATTCTCTCCCGAAACTGCTTTTCGTAGTACATACATTTTACGTTTCAGGATGGAAATAGATAATAAACATTTTTCTTTTGCCGGGAGTGAATATTCTCCTTGAAATATTTTTAATAATTTCGTAATGCGGTTAAAATTACTCGATTTCTATATTTAAACTTAAAATTATAATATAATTAATGATTCCCGGAATTTTAAATTATGTATGCCCAATTCTAAAATTTATTGCTCCAAATTCATCAGGCAGTTATTTCTTCAAGCCCTACGTACATATATTAATTTTTTACCTTGTTCGGTTTATGAATGGAAATATGGCGATAAGGCTACAGAAAAAACTGATATGGGAGATTAAGAAAGATTATTCGGTTGAACACATAATAGGCAACGATAAAATGGTAATTGTAACGTAGAATGATAAGCGGTGACTATTTCAATCACATCTGCTTCAGTGACTCATCTCTAACTCAACAAACATTCACGAATTAATAACTTTCATAGATAATCGAAAGAATTACGACTAAAAGGTCACCAATGCATCTTTATTATGCACTGTGATTTTCCTGTAATTCGTTCAAATTGCCTTTTTTAAATTTTATGTAAGATAAAATTACTTTGGAAGATGTGGAAAAACAACAACCTTTCTTTTCATAACAAGATTTTTCTCACGTATCGTGAGGCTCTGATTCGTCACGCAGAAATAAAGTGCATAACGTTGGATGGACGCGGGAAAATTGTTTTACATTAGTTTTAATTTTATATTCCGAGTTTTACTAATTACCAGGAATTTTATCACAAAGTTTAACTGAGATTGATTATGTCTTATTATCGCGATCACGAAGCAAACCGCGTATAAATTAACCGGTTAGATTACCGCTGCTTCCGTTTCAACATAAGCGCTAGAAATATACTAAGAATCGGAACTCGCTTGACACGGGCAGATAATACTGGACGTGCAGAATTTCAAAGCGCAGACATCGGTGGCATTGCGTGCACGTCGACCTGAATTCTTGCTATGCTTTGTCACGAGCCACGTTATCCATGGAACGCTTTTTAATTTATCTGTCTATAATTCCTGATGGCGAATTTACGGTCATGTTAAATCCTGTTAAAAACAAATATACATAAAAGCAACAATAGTTTTTAGTTAAGCTTTAATATGAAATGAAAATATACTACGAACAGATTTTCCGTCTTATAACGAATTTTCGTTATTTTTCATAAGGTTGATTGGGTAAATTGTATACTTTTCAACATTCGTAAGATAGATTTTTTCATTGGCGTCAGTGCGTTCTATCACTTTATATGGACAAAATCTACTGCAGTAGGAACTTCAAAAGTTTTCTAAACATCATCTCTCCACGAAGCTGTAATCTCCACGCCATCTCTCTCCCATTTCGCGGCCAGAACATGAACAGAACAAGCCCTTCTGACCGCACTGAGGCTTTTCGCTCGGTTCCAGCGAAGCGACTCAGCGAGGCGAGAAGAAAGAGAGAGAGAGAGGGCGTCGCCACCTCGAGTAAGAAGATCTGCCAGACCTCAGGAGCACGGCCTCTAAAAGGACCTTCCTCAAACTTATGGATGCCCTCCGGGGAGCAACTACCGGAAGCGAACTCTGGAAAGGAGCGAGGGAGAGAGTTGGGAGAGATAGAGAGGGAGGGTAAGATATAAGAGGGAGGAGGAAAAGGAACCCACTCCACCGAAAACCACCGCTTACGGTTAAAGCCCTTTCCATCTTTCTAGCACATATGAACAACAGGAGAGAAGAGGCGAAAGGAGTGGAATAAAGCGAAGCTTGTTGCCGGTGTTGGAATGGCTACGGCGAACGGTCTTAGAGAGTAAAAGAGGGGGTTAGATATTCAGTTGAGTCGAAAATGAAAAATAAAAAGCAGATATAAGAAACAGAAAATGTATAATTTATGTAAAAGATTATAGAAGTAAGAGGTCTTCCGATTGAGACAAGTATAGCAAAACGGATATAAGTTTAGAAGCAGGTAGGAATTGAGAGAGAGAGAGAGGGGAGGATAAAAAAGAGAAAACTTAGAAGAGAAAGGAGGGTAGAGAAAAGTAATCCGGTCGCAGCAACGATGAAGAAAGATATTGCGGAAAGTGAACGATACGCTGATAGCAAAAAAGAGGAACGGCAGTGAGGACCAGTAGAAAGAGGAATTTGTGAAAGGAGAAAACACGAAGAAATTTAGAGAGAGAGAAAATGGAGTGTATAGAGAGAGGACGTAAAAGGCGGAGAGTTGAATTTAGGTGGAGGGAAATAGAGAGAGAGAGTGAAAGAGAAAAGTGTGAGACTGAGGTGTGTGAGAGAAAGAGAGCTGGGTGAGAGATAAAAGGGCGGTGCCTGCAGGCGTCATCAGGGCGTCTGGCGTGGTGTGTGTGTGTGTGCGTGCGTGCGCGCACGAGAGGGGCCGTGTTGGAAGTTGGTTAGCATCCCTTGGGCGAAATCACGACGTCCCGATTCATCCGTTTGTCTTCTTGCCTTGCGACTTCCAAGAGAGAGAGAGAGACAGATAGATAGAGGGAGAGAGGGGGAGAGGTGGGCAAAGGGTTTGCTCCAACGGCAGCCACGTCACACGCCCACGGAGTTCAAACTTTGCCGCACTGCTGCCCACTCAAAGCTCGGAAAGTGGACCCCGGGGGAGAGAATATATGGGAAGAGGGGAAGGAGAGGGGAGGGGGAGGGGAGGGTGAAATGGAGGAGGGGTGGAGAAGGAGGGAGAGTTAGGTGAGTGAATTTAACGCCGAGAGAGTGAGAATAGGGAGCGTGTAATGAGAGGGAGGGAGAGGGAGCATTCGGATTCCACTGGAGTATAGGATGGCGCTCCCAAGTTTTGAAGTGGTTGAGATTCTCCTGGTGTGTTCTGCAGTTTTCCACATATTTTGGAAAGTATTTTCGACTCTCCTAATAAAAATACTAAGAATATAAAATTTCTACTGCAAATATCTCCTTTTCAGAACTCCAATTCACACTGCTTTCGATCCTGTATTGTTTTTACGTTTCAACCGATTATTTACTTTCATATAAGATATTTATAACAAAATGTAACAAAATAATAATTAGATAATAATTTTCGTCTTCTTTTGATTCCCATGAAAACAAAAAATGACAATGTTGCTAATTCATGTAATTCGTGCAAATAACATTGAACAGATAATTTGTTAGTACTCCATTTTTACAGTTGTGCAAATTGTCACGCTGGAAACTTTCGAGGACAAGGACAAAAACAAATATTTATCCAAAATGATGTCGTCGCTGAGCAAACTGTGCTAAACGTAGTTAAGACGGCTTCGCATAACAATCGTCGCCGTAGCCACCCCTCGGGGGATACCCTGCTCTAAACCCCTTCCTATTCCTCCCCTTTTCCAACCAAAACTCATCACTTACGCCAGGGGAATACGGCTTTAATCCCCCCCCCCCCCTCTCTCTCTCTTCATACTGTAAGGGAGAATTAAAACACAACCGCCATCCTTGTTCCCTTTTAGCGTCATCAACCACTTCTGCCTTTGACGGATACGCCTTAAAATAGCCGGATCGCCGACCCGAGATGCCTAACGAAAGAGAATGAGGGAGACCGCAATTGTTATCGGTCTTTGTGTAGGCGAAGGCTCGCCGATGGGGGGTTTGAAGAGGGCCGCGGACGCAGCGTCACGCTTCCCTCGACTCTAGTCGATACTTTTGCCTTCCTATGCTAGCGAGAGGAAAAATAAATCTCAGCGCGTGGATTTCCTATGACGTTCATATCCGAGTCCATCCTATGGCAACATTTAGATATTAATTCATTCATTATAAACGAAGTTATAATGATACCATTATATAGCATCCTCCCGGTTCGTGCTGTTTGATAAAATATTTTTTATTTGCGTTAAACACGAGGATGAATGAAAAACGCTTTCATTTACAAATACGAATTCTCTGTTATATGGTCATTTCATGCAATTTATAAATATTCAAAACATTTTAAACGTTGTAACTTTCTGAAATGTATATCCTAATTGTCCATTAAGAATAATGTTTACATCAGTTGCACAATCTCTTATTCGGAAAAATTAATAAATCCGCCAGAAGTAAGTATTATACTTAATTTCCTTTAAATAAGGTGGAGTCAACAAAATTTTTAAATTCCTCTATGTATCAAATTTGGCCTACGTAACGAGAAGCCAAGGAAATCCATCCTCGAGTCACATTTACCACTCAAATTTACCTCCGTGGAAGAGCCAGTTATTTCAAGGGTTAATTAACTTTCCTTACTTGTAGCAAACTCCGGGTATTCATTCAAACGCTTGAGAATTACATACGCATAAAAACTCCACCTACGCCATTCCGCGGCAACTTTAACCCTTAAAAAAGAAAAATGCAGAAAACAGCACACCCCGCCGCTCGTGTAAAATTGCTTCCCGGCTACCCAATGCCACGCAAACCTTTATCGAATCGGTTCCTTTTGATCTAGGCGTTTTGATTATGCACGACAGTCTGTGGGCCGGGTGTTAATTTGCACGCCACACATACACGACGCCAGCACTGCCTACGGCCAAATGCCTTCCGGATGACGGCGATATTCGCTTGTTTTCGGGACCACAGGCTCTGAACTGGGTTTGTCCTCGTCCTCCGTCGTGGGGTTCCCTGAGGGGTAGACGATTAAAGGACACGTCGATACGAAGAGAAGGATCAAAAGTTCCACGAGATCAAATGAAATGAGGATTGAGGAAGGCGCAGCAAACAGAATCTTTGCTGGTAGTGCTCTAAATATATTCGTGCGATGCGTCCCGGCGGGATGTTTGTCGGCGAGGAAAACAAGTTTTCCTTGCTTGTATAAATGCTGTTCCTGCCTTTATTAGGTTAGTAGTTGTGGTAACGCCGTTGTGCGGTAAATTTAAAGCGTGGAAGAAACTATTCTATTGATTAGCGCCTTCCCTATACCAATGACATTGTATGCGTTGAAAGTAAGAGAATAGAGAAAAATGGATTTGAATAAAAACAATAATTTACAGAATGGAATTTTACTTTCTTCAACAAAATGTGTGAGTAAAAATTGAAATATTCGATATTATTTGTATGATTTGAACGTTGTTTTTTCTTGTCTACATGTATGCAGCATAATATTTCTTATGCAAATCTTAATCTTAAATAAAAACTTCCAAAAATGTAAGCATATTTAACTGAGATGAATTTCTTCGCATTGACGTTACCAAGGTATTTTCTAGAAACGCATCTTGCCAATGACAATGGAACGACAAACATCATTCGTGAAAATCCAATTGACAAAAATATTGGACGTTTAGTATGTAAACAACCTGCGTACTCAAAATAAAAAAAGGCATCAAACCAACTCACCCGATTGCCATTACCGGACACTCCCAAAAATCACAACCTCTGCCCCCTCCCCCTCCTGGAGGCCTTTCTTTTTCTCTCTTTTCAACCCACCTCCGCTCCCTCCAGCCCCCATTCCCGCTCTTCGCCTCGACGCGCGCTCCTTTACGCCGCACCTCTCGCACAAAAGAGCCATCCCACCATCAAGTGAGTGGCCCATCCATAGGCTTCATCACACCCAATGCACTCACGAGGTACCCAAGCGTGGAACCCCTTCTCTCTCTCCCTCCCATCCTCCTCCCCCCTGACCCTTGGAATTTCCCCATCATCCCTCTCACTCCATTTAGAGAGAGAGAGAGAGAGGGAGGGGAGTAGACAACAAGGAGTGAATAGAGTGTTTTCTATGCAATCAGAATTTTAAACGATAAAGTCTTCGATGAAGGGGAGGGGGAGGGAAAGGGTCCGAGGGGTTCCGTGAAGGGTCGCCCCTTCCACTATTGCCCTCTCGCTTCGATTCCTTCTACCCTCCTGACCCAAACCCTCTTAAAGATCTTCCTGGTCGCGCCTACCCCTCATTAAATGTTCTCACGCCCTCTAAAGTCACGGTTCCAGCATCTCTCTCCCCACCCTCCTTCCATTAAGACCCCAAGACTCCCTCCAGTCCTTCGCCTTTTCTTTTGAAGATGTTCCATCCCTCTCGATATTCACCCTCGAGAATATTGCGTTAGGATCTTCGGGAAACTTTGATTGAAGACTGGATATTTTTATCGAAAGGCAGATCATGACTGAACTATATAAATAGACAAGCGACAGATTTGCTGGCTAAAGTTGAAGAGTCAAAGGGGATGGATTTCTAATCAGAAGGATGTATATGTCGCAAATGTGTTATTTTTGTATCTCGTTTCGCTATGCACAGGAGTTTGTAAAACGCGGTTAATACGCTTTCTTAATCTCACTGCAATTTTGGAAATATTTTAATAACACTTTAAAAATATAATTTCGTCACCGTCCATAAGAAGAAAATATATTATTAATATTAATTCAACTAACATTCGCGCCGTTTGAAAAGCTAGAAAGCTTTGGGAAAACCTCATCAGGCGAAAATTCTCCATTTAATTCCAAGTAAGATAAAATTCTAAACTTAGTTAACTTTACAGTTCCTCCTATACAGGAGAATAGGAAAAGGAGCCTCTTCAACTCAATTTCTCGCCAATGTGCATTCTGCCCACAGGATCCTCTCTCAAGATTTCCTTTCACAGATACCAGGAATTCACTCAAAAGAGCATGAATAAAATTCCTCGAGGCGTCTGGGATTATAAGCCAGAAGCGATTTCTTCACGTCTCCGCCACACACTACGCAGGAAATAAGCCCGAGAGTAGTCTCCTATCGTCCTCAACCACTTGCCAACTTAACCTAGAACTTCAGATATATGAGTATGAATGTGTACATAAACACATATATATTATATCGAGGAATGATGTATACAAGGTACAACACTCTTCAACACTCCCGAGAGGGGGACGAGGCCTTCTCCGACCCTTACCTTCAAAGTAACCTGGAGATCCCTTTTTCTCCTTTGGATTCTTGTCGTGTCAAAGAACCAGGGGAATACAAGCCACTGATGTCAGAGGTATAGGAGGGAAGTGAGATCGGTGGGATGGGTGATTCCCATTTTCCATGTTCCACGCACGAGCGCCCTCACCTCGCAAGAGGGGAATAAACCCTCCTAAAAAGCCTTCACACCGAGTTCGCGTGGTCGGCCGACTGGAAACATACACGCTGCAAAGTGTCAACCCCACACAACGATCCGATATTTCGCCTTCCCACGTTCACAGGCATTACAAAGAAAATGCCCAACAGGCGACGAAGGCAAGAGAGCGGAGATAAAAGAATAGACGAGTGGATGGCTTCATAGACAACGGTATCTGTCGAGGAGGGATAGGCATAGCCTCTTCTTCTATCAAACTTTATGGAATAAGAACTAGAAAGAGCTAAGAAAAGAAAGAGATCAAAGGATTTCTTTAAAAATAAGACATCTAGATTATCATATTTCAAGATTTAAGGCGCATTCAATGAAGAATTATCGAGTTCATCTTATGGCTGAAAGCAAAACAATAGCCACTTAAGGATCAAAACTAAAAAATAGGGCTTTTGTTCCTTAAATGCTTATTTATTAACTTAAGAGCACGTCAAATTCGTAGCTATTTGCATGTTCCCTCATTTGCTAACTACAACGTAGCTAGGTGGTTCCAACGCATCATATGATTAGTTATTAGAGGTGGAATGCTTCCTAATTCAGCTAATTTTGAACTTTTATCCAATAATGGTCAAATGATATACTTTTTCCTGAATTTATTAATTATTATCCTCATTTAATGAAAGTACGCATCTCCCTTACATATTTTCACTCTATTTTGGGATTCTTAGAATATTACTTACTGTTGCCCTAACTCCCCATCCTATAGAACTTCTATCTAGTGCTGTCCCTCCCACTCTCTCCTTAAATCCTTAACCTTTTAGCTTACGTTTCACAACTTAACCGTTTATACTATCTCCGTACATTTAACAAAGACAACAGTAGCGATAATACTGATAAAAAGGGACGCGACCCTCAATATACCTTCAGATCACTCCGGCGAATAAAACGAAAGATAGCTTAGTTTCTTAAGATGAACTATTGCTTATATTTTCCCAGAATCTCCAAACTTGCAACGGTAAAAAAATCATATTGAGAGTAGAGATGTTAATTTTGTTGCAATACTAAGCAAATACAAAAGGAAAATAATATACTAAATCTAATGGCAGACTATTGGAGTGTAATATTGCTTCAAACAGTTTAGGAGTGAATCACAACTATTCTTTTACGAACTACGAACACTGCTTTTTTCAGCCAACGGAGAAACTTTCTGCTATTTATTTTCTGCCTCGCATTTTCTTTCCATCGTAAGAACGAAAAGTATCGCAGAAGTTAAAACAATTATTAGGTATATTTTTTTTATATTGTGTGATCATGCATAAACTGTGGTGAATCGGAGAAATTTTTGCTGAAATGAATGAGAGAGAGAGAGAGCGAATAAAGAAAGCAGAAAGAGAATGAATAAAGTAGGGAGGAAGGGGAAGAAGTGCGCTAGAGGGATGCGTGGGTGGGTGCGCTGATGCGAAACAGTTACGAATTGCCTCTGAGTCATTTTACAAACTAACGATAGAAAAATTATGACTTTAGGTTTCAACTGCTGGTTTTAATTAGTTAAGTCTAAAGTGCAAAATGAAACTGAAGTTGACCTATTTTAAAATTTATACGATAAAACTTTACAATCACTGCCATTTAGCTAAATTTACAAAGTCATCATCATTTAAAAATTACTTTTGTTTTGAGTTAGTTCGAAACACAAACATCATGAAATCAATCAAATTAAAAATGATATCTCTATGATTGATTGACTGACAAAAATTATCGAAGGAAGCGATTACACAAATGTTTAATTATAGCGCAAATTAAATCAATCTACTTAATTTGTCGATAGTAAATAATTTCAATGAGAGGTCACAGAGTGGCCTATAAAGCAGAAAAAACAACATTATTCAAATGAAAATCAAACTAAAAATTAGAACACTTCACTGCAAAGTTATGGAAAATAATCGCTGCATATGACGGAAAAGTGAAATAAAAACTAAACCTAAAAAATACACATTTTCGTCATTTTTGTATAGCACTCAAAAGCACCTGTGAAATTCGTGAAAACGAATCGAAAGGATTAAAATAACTAAAATTCGAAAGGATTTCTCGATGAAGATATTCTCGTTTTTTAATTAAATAAAGTTTAAATCTAATGTTTTCAGTGTCCTGCCACAGAAATGAAGCCGCGAGGGAAGGAGAAAGTAAAGAGGAATGGGAGAGCCAGAGCTAAGGGGTTAAGGGAAGGAAAGGAGAAAAGGGGCGAAGGTGGGGGCGGGGAACGATTCCCAAGTGAAAAGACAAAAATCTGGATTTATTTCGCATGAAAGTTTTTCGTTTGGTCTCGCCCTTTTGGAATAAAGTTACCCGGACAATGAAAAAAGTGGAGGGTGGAGAGATAAGTGCAATCCTCCTCCCTACCAACCCAACCCTCCTCAGGGGGTGCTGGTTTTTATAGTGGAGCGTCAGGATGGTTCGACTCGGGTCGAAATCACCACCTGAGGGATCATCTCGGCAAATAAAAACATCCCAAAAACTGGTATAATGAGCGAAAACTCTCTTGAAAAACAGGTAGGTACGCACAGCCTCAAACACACACAGAGAAGGCAGATAAAGAGAGAGAGGAGAGAGATAAAGATTCTTTTCAGAGAGACGGATGTAAAGAGAGGGAGAAGAGAGAGGGGGAGGGAAACAATGAGAGAATGGTGGGCTCCGAGACGATGCGCTTTTATATATATATATTAAACATAAATATTCATCTTAAAACACATATCTCCTTCAGAAGATGATATTTTCTATCTCTTTTGTTAAAAAGTTCGCAGGCGTGGGTGTTTTGCGGTTTCACGTCTGCAGAGTTACTTAGTTATGGAGAGAGAGAGAGAGAGAACGTGGGATGGAGAGCGATCGAGAGAAAGAGAGAGCGAAGCAAATCGCAGTCCAATTCCCCTCAGAAGCGCTCTCTTTTCCTCTGAAAGGAATCCTCAATGAAGATGCCGACTAATCCGTCTCATAACTCGGAGTCCAATCGCCTCAAGGCTTACAACAACTTTTTTCTCTTTATCCGAAGAGTTCCATTGTTGTTGTTTATTTTTTCGGCATTTGGATTCTGTTAGAGGAGAGATTCGATTGCGCGTTTCTCCCTTCTACACCCTCCCCTACTTTTACTGCTACACTTTTCAGTGCGATATACGTAGGGCACTTTTTTATCCTATAACCTGTATATTGGTGATCTAAATATTGCAACTATACTCCTGTTTATGTATTATTGTATTAATTTTTTTCGATATAAAATTCTATCTAAAAGGTGACCCATAAATAGAGTCACACTCATATTGTCAGAGGCCAAATTAATTCATATCAAAGGGAATGAATGGTCGTCTATGTTAAAATAATTCAGATCTTCAACGTCTGTTGACTTTATCCTTTGTCGCCACTCATCTTAAAAAAAAGAAATTATGCGAAAGAAACCAAATTCTGGCCGACGCAACAGCCTTTTCTACCTGATCTCATCAGGTGAACACTGCGAACAGAATTAACGCCATAAAATGAACGAATATATTCAACTAGTAAAGTCGCCACTTGGAAACGGACGAAAAGAACATCCGACGTAAAATAAAAAACGAACAAATATCAATTTCGATATAATTCACCTATTCCATAAAACCGTCCACGGCTAAAATTATTATAGCCGTAACAACGATCACTCCGAGAGAGACAGAGAGAGTCCAAATCGAGAATGATCCAGGATGGGGATTTTGGGGCGTGCGACACGCGCACGCGACGGGGCCAAACACGCGCTCCACTCCCAGTTCCTTCATGCATATCACACGGAGCCTCTCTCTCTCTCTCCCTGCCTCACCCCTCACGATCCTTCCCCTTCCCTCTTCCATACCCCTCTCTTGCTCCCTTTATAATCTCTACACCCGATTCCCTCTTCCACAATCAATGGGTCTTCATCCGTGAGCGGGAGGGAGAGATTCGAAGGGGAGGGGGGCGAAGATGAAGCTTGGAATATGTGGTTTTATGGGGAAGGCCAGAGGAAGAGAGAGAGAATATTACGGACGGGATTTTGAGTTTACATAGCACAAAACGATTAAGCCGTTGCTATTAAATTCTAAAAATATCCATATGCCGTTAGGGGTAAAAAATTATCGAATGACATGTGTTAATTCCATCCGTAGCATTCAAAATGAAACTTTAACATAAGCTTTGTTGTACAATGCCCTAAGGATTTGCTAATATTGTTAATAACAAAAGCTGTCTCATAATATCTTCAGAGTGCTAGCTGAAATTGCACCATAATAGGACAGAAAACATCAATTCCAGCAATATTTACCCCAAAAGTACTTTCCAGATTTGAACAAAGTTAGGGCGATTAGTAGACGAATTTTACAACGGATATTGTACTTATAGCTCTTACATTCAAACGACATATTTTAGCATCACATAGCTCCGAATTATATACGTGCATTATCTTATGTAACATAAGGAGTTATCCATTTCGGCAAATAGATTGAACTTCCAAGAGGCATATGATAGGAGATGACAGGGGGACGTTTTGAGGGAGAAAAGGGATCGCCTCTTTAGGTTTAACTCTTATCTCTCAGTAACTTATCCACGCCGCTTCCTCCTTCCCAGACACGAATCCCATTTCCCTCTTTCCCCTCCCATCTTCTCCCTCCCCACCCCACACACTCCCCACCCCACACACTCCCCCCCTCCCCTCTTCACGCGGTTTCACCGCTCGGCCGGGCAAAAGCAATACGTTCTCAAAGAGAAAACACGAGATTCGATCGGGCGAAGAGGGTAGTGAGAGGGGGGGGATATAGCTGGGCAGAGGAGGATGAATATGTCCGCCGCGGGGGATTCTGGGAATAAGGGGAGGAATTGATGAAAAAGCATGACGACGTGATGTGCGGTCCGAAACAAGATTTAGTCGCAAAAGGGAACGCGGATCGAGTAGCACGAAGTTTTCCAAGAAGCGATTTTCCAGTTAAATTGTCAATCCACAAAAAAAAGAGAAAGGCGCCAAAGCGAATCCAAGCACGCGTTATAGATATTGCGCGCCTAAAAATTCGCCTTAAACTTCATCCCTCGCACAGGAACGTGGACGATTTTGAATATATTCCTTATCTTAAAAAAAAAATCAGTTTATATAAAATTAAAGTTTTATTGGACTTTGATGTTAGCTTTTCAATATTAGCGTGAAAACGCAAAAGATATACTGTGTTACAAGTGATGCATCTGGAACAAGGATAAATCGCTGAAGCCAAATTTTAGAATGCAGTATTTTTAATTGATTTATTCAATATTATGATGAAACGGCTTATATGCATTGAAATAAAACACGTACCCCCTATAGGAGTGTCAGCCCGCAATAACATTCTATGTTGCCGGCGATGCCATTGCGAATGCGAACCTTGAAATGTAATTTCATAACTACCGGTCAAATTAGCGCTGGAAAACCTTCTATTGTGAATTTATGGCCCTAAAATGTTGCAAAATTATTGATTTCACAAATAGGATCCTTCCCATTCACTCAAGTAACTTCCAACGTGAACCCTAATCTGGACCGCCAAAGCACATTCATTTGTTAATGCGGCCTGCATAAGCAACTGCTAATGTTGTGAAAATTTCACACATCTACCTTATAGAACAAGTGCGGGTAATACTTCTGTATCATCAATGCAAAAATCCCGAACTAATTCTCAATTTTAATGGCGTGATGAAATCGACAAATTAAAACGTAGAAACTGGGGAATATATCACAATCGTTTCAGGAAAAGTGCTATAGAAGAAACAGTCGATTCAAAGTATATAACTACCTATTAGTCATCCGAAGCAAGAGACCATCCAACGTTTCGAGGAATACTTGATTTTGGAGAGGAAGATCAAACGAATGCGAATGATTCACTGATTGGAAATATCCCTTCCTTTATTTTTTCTTCCGCCAATCATAACATAGAGAATTAATAATAAGTCCCACCCTCCGATCGAAAACCACACGTTATTCATATCGATGCCCTCGACGCCTGAAGGAAACTATTGAATGAAAGAGTGGGGTGTGGTCTCAGTGTTGTTTTGGGAGAGAATCACAGGAAGGAAGAGTAGGAGAAGAGGACACGCATATTTACATAAGTGTAATATTCAATCGTATAGCTATGATTTGATTTGGGAAACACAAAAAGAGAAGGGGCGCGCACAAAGAAGAAAAAAAGCATGCCGGGTAATTTATTACAACGAAATTGTAAGAATCTGTTAAATAAAGGTATTGTATAGGAAAAGAAACTTTTCAATCCTTATAGGTCGAAGGTACATATATCAGCCTACAAGAAGAGTAAAAACTGTTTTTGGACCATTGATTCATTTTTAGCCCATCTTCGATACCATTCCTTACTTCACGCAATTCCGACGCGATATTCCCTCCATCTATTTCACTCTCTCTCTCTCTTATATAAAAATCCCTCCCACGTCCGCAGTAAAAGCGAAACGAAATCTACTATCGGTGGAAGAGGTACATAAAAATCCGAGGCGTTGGTAATACAGAGAAATATTCCTTCTGTCGTCGTTTTTGACACGACGCGGCACACACACACATCACGAAAGGTTTTTTTTTCGAGCGACGCCCAGAGTTTTTCTTTTGTCAGCGTCGAGGAGGGTGACGACGGTGGCGCCGTGTAGCGACGGAGAGGGGGAGTCGGCGGAGAAAAAAACGACACATGCCGTGCGAACACGTGTCCCTCACTCGCTTTCTCTCCGACCCTTTTGTCACGACGTCTCCCTCTCCTTCTCTTTCCCTCCATCCTCTCCAGAAAAAGGGGATCGGAATGAAACAACTCCTCATGGGTTCTGAGAAACAATGGAAGGCGACGGAGCGGGTTTTCTGAAAGTTTTTAAATCCGTCGAACCAGTTCGGGTCGACATCGAAGCGCGGCCTATAGCATTTGAGAAGAGGCACGCTCTCTCCGCTTCTTTCTCTCCCATTCCATCCTTCGTCAAAAGGCGTGGAAAGGAGAGGGAGAGAAAGAGTATGCCAACTCACAATGAGGAAAGGACAAAAAATAAACATTCGTCGAGAGAACTCGGGAGATATATATATAAAGAGAGAGGGTGAGAGGGAACGAGTTACAAGTGCACGGTTGTGAGAATGTCGCACTCTGTGTTCTGCAAATTCCTTTCACTTTACAGGTGAAGCGACGTCGTCTAAATGATACACTCGCATTTTCCATCTAGTAAATTACTATTACGAATCTTATAATCATCGGCTATTTTATGTGTGGCTATTTATTAATTACTTTACGAAAGCATGAATTGTGTCATAGATGGCTATCCAATGGAATGATTGGTTATAAGTTTTGAAAATCAAGATATGAGGTGGATATTACTAAAAATGTATATTTGTTGAAATTATGAATTATTTAAAACCAATTATGGCAAAATGAAAGAAAAAATTAACTGCAAATACATTTGATAATTTATATAGCACCAAAAAAACAAAAAGTTTACAAAAAATTTCCTAAAATGCTTGGATATTATAACTATACAGTTTTAATTGGTTAACAGTAATAACGCGCCCTATATATACCATTTTTGGACTGAATATAAATTTGTTTTCATGAATGCGGTTGAATCTCTTCATTTCGTTTCAATCTTATTTTTGGCTTCAAACTGCAGTTAGTAAATTCAGCGTTTAGCATGATTTTCGAGTTTTATAATTAACAGATTTTGTGCAAGGTTGTCGAAGGCAATTAAAACACACGAATACGATGACTTAGATGGGAAGTATCAAATTTCTCAGAGAAACAAAGCAGAATGGAAAGAAAATGGAAAATATAAATGAACTCCATGTATGTGGGGAAGAGATTAACGTTACGAAAATGCCTGATCTATGTCATAGTTAATAAAACTTTCATGATGCTATTAAATCATTCAGAAACATATTTTCATTCATACGACCTCCATATATATTGGTAATTGTATTAATAATAGATATTATTAACATTTAAAGAAATTTGTACTATATTTATAAAAAAGATAAACTTTTTGTTTTCATTATTTAGTCTCAATCAATTTTGCTCAGATTAGCGTAAAAACCTTATTGTTAAGGCAGCATTTCATATAACACACGTACGCGTTTGCTTTTTTTACATAAAAGTGAACACTATTTAGTCAAATACACGGACTGACTTAGAAAGTGTAAAATATATCTTAGCTGATATACGTAATACTCACATATACGTATTACTCACATCAGAAGTAAAAATAAAGTAATCCTTTAAAGTAAATATATAGGAAAGCACAAAAAAGGATCTATATTATGTTTCGAATAAAGCCAATCGGAAATTTCTCGAAACATAAAGGCGTAATAATCTTAAATGCTCCTCAATAAATCACTCTTCCCGAAATAATTGAAAAGGTTGGAAGTACGGCATAAAACTACATAGTATGTTGATAAAATATCACCGCGAAAGAAACTCTACACCAAACGCAATCCCATCTCTCCCTTTTACATCCTACATCCACTGTTCCTTCCGTTCCGTTGACACCTCTTCCCATCCTTCCCTCTTCTCATTTCCCTCTCCTTTAACTCCAACCCAACTGGGCAGTAAATAAACACTGCTACACCATTTTCAAAATCTAAACGATGCTTCCCTCTTGGATCGGAATGCATTCTCACGGGAGGAGTGGAAAAGAGACGAGTACAAAAAGTGAGAGAAGAATAAAGGAGAAAAAGAGGAACATAGAGAAGAGAGATCATAAGGAGAGAGAGAGATGGTAAGATTTCCCGAGCACGTATTGATTGGCAGCGTCTCTCTCTCTCTCTCTTCCCGAAAACCAACAGCGCCTGGCGCTATCCGAGAGGAGATTGGTTGTCTGAAAAATACTCGCCTGGAGAGAGGAGAGGGAGTGGGGGGAGAGGGAATGAGGAGAGGGGGTGGGGAGGGGATGAGGAGGCGCGGTTATAGGTGGAGGAGAGACGGAGGGAGGGAGAGGAAGGGAGAGAGAGGAGGGACTAGTGGATGAGCGTGACGCTTTAGGAGTGCCGGCGTGCCTTGATGACTGGCAAAGGGTGGAAGGAAATTGGATGGGGAAGAAGGAAGGAAGGAAAAGGAGTGGGAGGATGAGGAGAAAGAAAGTTCGAGAAATGAGGAAAGAGGGGGAGAATAGATGAATGGAGGGGGAGAAAGGGAAGAGTGGGCTTGGGACGACGAGGGATTGAAAAAAAACACGCGGACCTTATTTTGAGCGAGGACCTTGAAAGGAAATATCCGATGTGTGTCATCAAGACGTTTCCAAAAATATAAAAAAAATCGAATGATGCGCGTTGAATTCAAGGATATAAATAGAGCAATCAATTTTTAAAAATCTAGAGATCATCATTAAAAAACATTTCAAACTTGTATCAAACACTCGGCATTCTTGGTATTATCATCTATTATAATTTTTTGTTATTTTCATCAACGTTTACGAGCCGTTTCTAAATTACTCTTCTGAGAATTTTTCTCCAGGAGTACATAGCGAGTAAACCACCCCTGCTCCAATAGATGGTGTCGATTGAATCTTCACATATACGTACGTAATGAAGGGAGCGGAATATTCCATCTGCTTTCGGCTGTTTTCTGACTTGTTTTCGTGAGATAATCAGAATGGAGGAAGGAGAACGAGAGAAAAACGCCATTTTCAAAATACTCTGCGTCGCGTTCCCCTTAATTCCTCCCTCGACTCCCCCCTCCACCCCTCTGCTCGAATCACCTTCCCCTCCCTCCGTTCCCACTCTCACAAACCCTCTTCTCCCCACAGATTCCGAATTTCCTGTCGTTTACCGCGGTGAAGTCCTTCCCTAACCTCCTCCCTTCCCCGTCCTATTCAAAACCCTCTCCTCTCCTTTCCTTCCCGCTCTCCTCCCGCTCTTCCTTCCTTCCTCCAACACTGGAAATGGCCAAGTTTTCCACGCTATCTCTCTGTAATTCGTAATCTAGAGAGATACGAAATAGTCTCCCTCTTTTTCACTCCTACCTCCGAGCCCCCTCCTCCCCCATTTCTCTCTCTTCGCTTTTGCCCACCCTTAACCTGGTAAATACGTCGAAGTTATTGCTGCAAGCGACAAGGTATTGGTTGTTTTGCTTTATGGTCTTCTTTGGGGGAACATAAATCGAGTGGATTTTTTTTCATATTCTTTGAACACGTAAAGAAAGCATAACGTTACAGATTGACTGTGTGTGTGTGGAAAGATCACTATATTAATGACGTCGATATGGTTGAAACACGATATTTTTTATGTTTACATTTTAACCTATAATAAAACCAACAAGCGTCGTTAGAGAAGGTTAGATAAAGTTTGTTGAAAGAGTCACACATTACGAATCCCAACTTTTTCCTTACCTTCTTCTTACGTATTAGGTACTGTGGAACAAGCATATTTACGTTTTGTGTAAACTCGCATAGCAGTAATACTGAATCAATTACATCATGTGCAGTGATTTCTACAAATATGACCTCAATGAAATGCAAGATAATAAAAACTGTCGATGGGATGTGGTATTAATATTAATTACCAATATCGGGGGATAAATATATTTAAATCTATCATAAAATGGATGGTGAAGACGGAAAATACGGTGTAATACACAATAAAGATTCCCTCAGATCTGCTCGCATAAAAACCGCATCAATTCTCGGCTTCGAAAGAAAGGAAGGAAATAATTGATAAGCAAAGAAAAGCTGCAAGCGATTAATTAAAAAAACAAGATAAAAATAATAATGGAGTTAAGAGAGAGAGGAGGAAAGAGAGATTTGAGCAAGTGTGTAAGGTAGAAAGGGAGTTGCGCATCAATTTGCGACAGACCCCTTCGTTCACTCTCTCTCTCTCATTCCCCCCCTCCTCCCCCCCATCCCCCCCCCCTCTCTCTCTCCGCCGTGTTTTTATTTTCCACCGGCAATGCCATTCCGCCTCGCATCCTGAACTGATTCCGGGCACAAGGCGAGGGAAGCAGCGGCGTCGGCAATATCGAATGCGGTAATGTGACGGTAATTGCGCTCCGCTCCTCCCTTCCCCTTCCGAAACTCTCCCTCCTTCCCCCCCCCCCCCCTATCTCTCCCTATTATCCCTCCTCTCTCTCCCCGCACATCCGTGCCGCTTCTCTCCTCCCTTTCTCTCTCCCCATTTCCAATACTTCCCTCTCTTTCCAGTATTTCACTTGTCACCCTTGCTCAGACCCCATTTGATGAACCCCTTCTCATCTAGTCTACAATATTTCTAGAAAAATTAAAGAATGTCGTCGAGAAAATGCGACTGGTATTTAGACTTCTAAGATCGCAAGGAGCGGCGTTGAATGCCAAACACGCGAATTTTACTTACAAAAATGAGGAAAAACGGGCAACGGAAAAATGAGATTCTTAGGCTTTTACTTCACTTCTGAGTTTTTCCCTGATATACCTTTAAAATTCAGATTGTCCAAATCAGTGTTTTTCAACTGACGAACCAGTTCTCCAATTTTTTTCTTTGGCGAACCATAATAGTATACAAAAGTTGATTAATTATACTAACTTTTATTTTAAAATAATTATGACTATAAATAAATTCTTTGTAAAACGAAACAAAAGTAAATACGCATTCATTTTCGAAACAAAAAATATATGCAAAAGAAAATTTGACTTTATTCCATTTCTGAATTTATTATTAATGAGATACTTGGGATTGTTTGTCATCACATATTTTTAAAAAATCTGGCAAAATAATTGATATGGCTACAAATAATTCTGTGTCAACTTCAAGCCTATTTCTATACTTATTAATTATTTATTCGAGTATACACCTAAAATCCCTTTTTACACAAATATGTGGTACAAAATGGTAATAAGTATGTATTTAATTGCACTCTTTGACAAGGTTGGATATTCATGAACTAAAATTCATCGAACAAACGTTTACCCATGCCGGATAAGGCTTCAATGTTTTTATATTTAGAGCTGCGAGCCATTTTATAGTTTACGCGAACCACTTTTGGTTCGCGAACCCCCGGTTGAAAATCGCTAGTCTAAATGTTGGCCATTGTTAACTTTGATTCAAATCACTACGTGTAAAAGATCTCGGTACTTAAAATATAGAGATCATAGCATAGGCGACGATCTCTGATAATAATCCTAAGGTTAAGAGATCGTACAGCTGGACTTCTATCTCACGAAATGCAAGGCTGGCGAGAGGTCATATCGATTTATGTGCTTCCAAACTGCAGTATTATGCGGCGACCCGGTTGTATAGGCCGTAGTAATGTATATTGAAGAAAATTCTACAAAAACACGCCAAATATTTTTAAAACTAAGATTACTTTCGCTCAAAGAGGATAAAAACATATTACTGTTTAGATTAAACTAAAATATTACGTATCTTTTAAATAAAAAATTAAATATACGTCAAATAACTGGCAATTAAACCACCTAATTACTTTATCTTAAATTTATTTATGTTACTATGATATAACTGTAAACAAATACTTGAACAATAATAAAAGAATAAAAAACTGTATTTTCCTATTTTTAGTGGAGGATATAAAGCTTTTTATTTTTATTATGAGTAATTTCCATAAAGTTGAGCCTGGTTTTATTAATGTGAAATGCTTGAACGTTTAAAAGGCATCACGAAGTTATAAGTTATGAAGAAACAAGGCTACTTTAACTTATCCTATTTTAGACTGAAAACCCCTTTTCTATTTAATTAATTAAAATGGTATACAATAGACTATTATAAATATATACACATACATATTATTCAGTTATAAACCTATATAGATCATTTTATAATTTAAGCAAATATTTAAACATTTCAAGCGAATTTAATCGCCTCTTAAAATTTCGTAATACCTAGTAACTTCCGGAGATATAACTCAACCGCAAGAGAAAAAACCGCGATGCAACATTTTGAGGAATATAATGCTGATAGTTTGAATATAACAGTTAAAAATACACTATAAAACTTTAAGTGGTACTAAATAAAAAAAAATAGTGGAAGTAAAATTTTGGAAAATGTAGAACAGTGCTTTCTCACAGAAAAATTCATTAATCTACCGCGATTCAAGAATCAAAAGAAAAAACGCTTAAAAAGGAATTTAAAGCAGAAACGGCGTAACTCATTCCGGAAATTAAACAATTCGTGGTACATTGACAGGAAAATAATTTGACATTATACTATTGGCATTAAGAAATTTTTAATAGAACAAAAATATTATATACACCAATCTAAAAATAGCTGCTTTTCATTCGTTCTAGTTTAAACATAATGACAACTGAGAGTGAAAATTGGATGCAATTCATAGGAGGTTACAATTGGAGGAAGGAAGAGAGATATGAATCTCACTTACCTTGTGCGTGACTGCTGTGTGAACTCCACGTGCCTTTATACGTGGTATCTGTAGGGAGAAAAACAAAGGGTATTACCACATTGGCTTTCCATTCAGTGCGCTTAAAAGAATTAAAATTAAAAAATAACATAAAAATAATATCGGTATACAGCTTGAAGAATATCGCTAAAGGTTAAAAATATGCATTTGTTTATTACAACCGTTTAGTTTATTGAATCGAAAAAGCAGACTATGAAAGTGTTAAACAAGAAACTGTATTGACAAATAAATGAACGACAAAACAGCATGCCTAGTAAAAAATAAACTTTTCTACGCGTTACCAAAGTTAATAATTTTGTTTAATCAGCGACTGAGATTTTATTTTTTTCCCAATATATGTGCATCTATCACAACACGAAAGCTTTCAATAAATTTATCAAATCAATTTTCTATGATTATTTTACCACAAGGCAAAAACAAACTCAGCATCAGTAAATATCAAAAGTTGTCATTAATATTAAACTGCGAATTGTTTTCTTTGAGTCAAAATAGAAACTGCTATGGCCTATCGTCGCTTTTGCATTAAGTTATCCTTTGAAAAATCAAGAAAATAGAACTGCAACTTAACTACCCAACTATTATTTCACGATAATTTTATTGAATCGGACCGAAATATCCGATGAGCCAAAACGCTCGATGGACATAGCGGAAAACACTTCACATTGTTCAGGGGAAAGGGGAGACCTCGGTCAGAGATTTACCGGCGAACAGCATCGAGAAATTGGTGAAAGTGCCGGTCCGTCCGGTCAGGTAGTCCGCCGACGTCTTGATGTCCAGCATTGTTCTCTCTTCTCTTTTACCCCTTCTCCCTCTATAAACCCCTCCTCCTCCTCTCTCTCTCTCTCTCTTGTGTGTACGAAAGGGGAGGGAGGCGCGGGGTGGGGGAGGGAGGCAGAGGGGCCTAAGAGGGTCCCGCCTCCGGCTGGCCACGAGATAGTTGACCGGAAGCGTAGGAGAGATGGACAGGAGCCGTAGAGAGGGAGGTCGAGAGAGCCAAAGGAACCCTTCGGCCACACACACCACTTGACTCGTGAGCACGTATGGACCAATCGACGATATATATCGCTTTCTTTCCGGCACACACGAAAAGTCACCTTTTTACCCTATTAGGGCACAAGTAAACGGCGTAGCGTCGGAGAGCACAGTCGAAAAGTACTCAAATGCGAACGAATCTTGAGACTTTCCCTCTGTCAGAGTAGACTTTGATGTCAGCCACAGCGACCGACGACTGCCGCTTGCGGATCAGTTCACGAATCTCCTTTGACTGAGTCCCATCTTTTCTCCCTCTCTCTATCTCCCCCTCCTTACCACTCCCTAGCATAAAAGTATTCGGTCGTCTTTTTTTTTCTCTAGCTATCGATCGAAGAAACACCTACGGGAAAATAAAAAAATGAAACTCAGGTAGATGAAGGGAGAGCGAAAGAGGAGAGCGGCGGTAGCGACAGCGGGGGCGGGAGATAGATGCAGTGAGAGAGAGAGAGAGAGAGAGAGAAACGGATTCGTCCGATGCGCGACGGCCGACCGACTTTAATGGTCCGGCCGTGGTTTTCCACAACTTCCTCCGCTATCCGCCTCCTCCTTCCTCTCCACCTTCTTCCACTACGCCTCCTTCCTCTCGGGAAAGAGCCTCTTCTCGACCCCCGCCGAGGAAGATATCAGGCAAAGGGCAGTCTCACAGAAGGAGGTCGCTCGCAGGATTTCCTCGCTCCGGAAAAGACGCAGGAAGAATACTTGGCGAGGAATGGCGAAGCAGCGTCCGTCTCCTACGAGTGTGGGGAGAGCAGATGGTGTCGTTCTTCTCCGCCTCCTTCCTTCTCCCCCTCCTCTCGCGCGCAACAACCTCCTCCCACGCTTCCCCCTCCTCCTCCACCTCCCACTCGTCTTCCTTGTGAGCGGTCCCGCGGAGTGGCACGGGTCTCGAAGATCACGCCAACCGTAGACGCAGTCATCCGCAACCCCCTCGGGGATGTCAAAACGGGAGAGAGCCTCACCCCGCCTCCTCTCCGCCTCCTCCCAATACACCCTCACGCCACCCTCTCGCTCCGCTTAAAAAAAACTTATCAGTCCGATCCTTTCTATCTCCGGGCGATATTTATACAAAAAGTGATGAAAGGAAAATGCGAAATCACGCGCTGGAGACTCTTGAATCCTCTCTTCGTGTCTCTCTCACTCTCTCCTGATTCACTCTTCGGATTGAAACTTTTTTTGACGTCGTATGTGTGTGCCAAGAAGGTATCCTCCACCTCCTCCACCGCCCTCTTACACGCCTCCCCGGCACCTCTCTCTCCGTCCCCACGTATTCTCTTTCTCTCTCTCCCCGCGCGCGCTCTCTTCCCTCTCGCTAACACGGATTGAGTGACTTGAGTGAGTGCGGGTCCGCTCGTTCAGGTCTCCTTCCTTCCTTCCTGCCCTTCCTTCCTCCCTTTCCGGTCCCTCCCCCCTCCCCACGCCTCCCCTCCCCTCCCCGCGCGACCACTCCCTTCTCGCACCGCGACCCCGCCCCCTTCATCCTCCCTTCAACCCGCCCCCTTCCCTCTTCCACCTCCGAATCCCATAACCGCCTTGCTTCCCCCGCTAGCACACCCTCTCGGAAAAACCTTCCTTAGCGAGAGTGTGGGAGGCGGAGGGTGGCGAGAGGAAGGGGGCGGCGGGAGGCAAAGTATCGACAGAGTTAGCGAGAGGAGGTTAGGATCGAAAGATAGGGAGGGCTTAGCGAGGGCGGGGGGAGAGAGAGAGAGGAAGGAGGTGTAGGGGAAAAGAGGAAGGGAGGCAAAGGGGGTGAGAAGCGGCGCGGAGGATGAGGGGGAGGCGGCAGGGGTGGGGGAAAAGATAAGGGAGCTGTGGGCGGAGTCAAGCGGGCGTGGCCTCAACCAATGCCGTGTCGGTTCGGCTCCCATAATGCGTCGCACGGCCCCTCCCACCCCCACATCTGACGCCTACCGTCCTCCCTACCGCCCCCGTTCCTTCGTTCGCCCCCTTACCCTCGCTTCCTCCCTACTCCTTCGGGGGAAGGAAAAAAGGGGAGTACATCGGAAAGGGGGAGGAAAGCAGGAAAGGGTTTCGAGAGGGAAGGAAAGGATAAGGAAGCGGGGAGGAAGGGGGGAGGAAGGCAGAGTGGAATGCGAAAGGGGAATGAGAGAGAGGAGGTGGGGTGTAAGAGGTATAGGGTAAACAAGATAAGCACCAGAAGACTATCGGAGGGTGTAATAATCTAACCTTTCCCCTACCGCGACGTCGTCATCTGCATTCACGGCCTCTCCCTATGCTCAAGGCAGACGCCCTCGTATCTTGCGTTTTTGCGCACCCCTTCCTCGCGTTTATCTTTTATTCCTCCTATCTCCTTATCCCCAATCTTCTACTTCGCCGCACTTTTTCATTCTCTCTATTCTCATTTATCCTTGTTTTCCTCTTCACCTCTCTTTCCGCCGATATCTTCCTCTCTTTACTTTCATCTCTCTCTCTCGCTGACTAAAGCTCCAAAATATCGTTGTTTTTTTCTTCTAGTCTCTTCAAATGGAGGAAGAGGGAGAGAGAGAGAGAGAAAGGGAGGGAGGAGGAGGGAGAGAATGAGGATCTTCTATTGGATTCGGAGGGCCGGAGAATGAGAGGGGCTGGCTGCGGTTTTCGAATCTTTTTTTATTTCGCGTCTCTCTTTCCTTCCGCTAGGGTACGTCGTGGAGTGGATTAACGCTCCAAGTATTCCGAAAGAGGACTTTTCCTCGCTTTTTCGCGGTCTCGAGGTGTGGATATGGCCTACATTATTGGGATCTGGATGTCGGCTTGGGGGTGGGGTGGTGTTGGGGGGAGGAGGCGGGGGCGTCGATAGGGCGGGTCTTGCGGGGGATTAAGTGTTCCGTTAAGTTTCTGGTCAAAAGATATGAAAAAAACTTCGGGAAATTCAATCTAAAGAAAAAGACCCGAGTTTCCATTCGGGGTATCCGCTGTCTCCCTCGTCTTGGCACAATACTTGCGGCGAAAAATAAAGAAACGAGCTGAAGACGGAAAGAGAAGTGCTTTAAAAAAAAGTCCTTAGTTTTAGACAATGAAGATCTGCGTGGGAAAATATAAGAACTATTTCAATGGGGATTAATTAACTGAACTTATTAGGAACACAAAATCCATGATTATCATTTATTACAATCTTAAACAAAAACTAACGCTCTTCAAAATTCGTAGCTGACTGAAATAATTAAAAAAAAAACAACCTCGTATTCTATATGTCAGAATTGATATAATGCGGAAACCTTTCTAATATAACAAGATTTCAACAAATGAATGGATATGACTGCGATAATAAAATTCGATTGGCTACAAAATCGGGATAAAACGTCAGCATTATTTTCAAAAGTACGGATAAATAAACTAATAACGATAAAAGTAACCGCGAAATAAAATACGGTACTTTAAACTTAATTTCAAAATTTATCAGAAAATAAAAGCATTAAATTCGAGAAAAATGTTGAAATATTTAAGTAGAAAGGGTATTTTATACCAAAGAGAGCATAAAAATACAATATTTTCAGTAATTTACTTAAAATATTTTTCACTCTCCGGTAATAATAATTTTAGACAAATGCGTGCATAAGTGTTCTCATTTTCGGAATTTAATATAATTCGGTAAATGTAAAATCAATGGTTTTATGTATTAATTTATTTTGGAGGATATTTATAAAAAATAAATGCATGTTTTCGGTATTTTATAATTGTAGATAAAATATTTTAAAATGAACAAGTTCATCACTTAATTTATAATTTCCTTATAGCCAACAGTAAAAATTACATCCCGGAAAGCGCCACTCGGTGAAGTATTTGGTTCTTATTCGTAAAAAGATACATTTCTGAAACTGCTTCTTTTTTAATGCTTCACTTGGAGCATATTTCCCTCCAAATACCTTCCCCCCACCTAAGCCCACTCTAATCCACAGCCCCAGGGCTATGAAGCTGATTCACTAATCACTCCCGGTTTGATTGCGTGGATAGGAGAGGGAGGAGAGCTTCCCGTTCCGTTCCAAACCCTCTTCCCCTCCCCCTCACAATCCACTCCCCCCCCTCGCCGCCCTCTCCCATTTCTCTCCCTCTACTTCGTTTCCTGCCTCCTGGAAATTGGTTCCAACGGGTTCCGTGCGGGTAAAGGAAGAGAGATGGAGAGAAAGAGAGCGAGCGAGGAATGAATGAGGGGAAATCGCCCCTTACCCCAAAAAGCCTAAACCTCATCTCAGCCGCTCGCGTAATCACCCTCTGCCCCTCCCGCCTCTTCCCTCCCTCCGCCACCCTCCTCGGACGCAGGCCTCCCGGGAACATGCAACCTTCCGTGTTCTCTCTTTAAGACCGGACGCTAAAAAGCACGCCTCCAACGCCGCCTCCCCGCTAACCTCCCCATCGTGGTTCACATCCCGCCTCTCGCCTCTCGAGACCGTTGGTATTTACGACTCAAAACAAAGTCTCATTCTTTTTTCTCTTGTCCTTCTCTCTCTCTCTGCATTTTTCTCGCCGCTGCCTCTCTGTCTGATTCGCCCTTATCTCTGCACTTCGCTCTCGGGGGAGTTTGTGGAACCAGCCGCCAAGGCGAGGAAGAAAGAATTTTCTGCCTTTAGAGAGGGAGAAAAAGGGCGGTGAGATGGGAGAAATGGTCCGCCTGTGACGCCCAAGGTGTTAAGAAGACTTTCCGAAAGGATCAGAGGTTGTCGCCGAGTGTCTCACAAGTATCGTACTTTTTTTTTAATCAATGAGGGAACGCGGCGGAGGAAAAACCTGACCCAGTTTTTTTTATTCGCGATGCAGGAACGTGTGAGCGACTGAGGTTTTATTTTTTTCGTGACACGCAAATGAGACTTCCCTGTATCTGAGAGGCACCTCGGCCTGTTTATGAGTCGAGCTATTTGTGAAGGGACGTATCATGACTTGCGCTGCTGTTATTTTCCTTGGCCCGCGCATTCATAACGAGGAGACGTTTTAGCAAATGGAAACGATAACAAGATGAACGTGATTATGATGCCTATTTCATCATAAAAATAACCAGAGAACAAGGAAATTGTTTTTATTTGGCTAAAAATTTAATTTGTCGCGATATATTTAAATATGTTGTGAAACGTTCCAAAAGGTTTTCTTTGCTCAGTTTAACTTCTTGTTAAAATAAATAAATTCCGAATGAATTCCTTTTAAAACGTTATCATCAAACCTATTTATTTTCTCGCTGATTCATCTAAATACCACAAATATAAAATAAAGAAAGCATCTGCAAAATATTTAAATATGACCAAGTATATTTATACCATTTATATTTTAAGCGTTAAAGATAAATTCTCGGTATCATATTGTTTAGACACTGGACACCAGCAGTTCTCCCTACGTAATCTATTCTTTCTCGTTAATTCCTTCTCCGACCATCCCTCCGCGGTCCTCGATTAATAAATGGCGATGAATATTGATAGATCCCTTCAAATGCTGTCGTTCCGGGTTACGTCTCGAGCATATGAACTCTCCTTCCGCAAATCCGACTCCGCCCTCTCCTCCCGTCGCGTCGCACGGAGAAGCGGGAGGTGGCAAACTATTCCCACCGTTCTAGAGTTGCGACCGCGATCCGAGGCAGCCAGTAAATTCGAGCACAATGGAGCAATCAGACTCTCGTGACACTCCACACGTTGATTTCTCTCTCTCTCTCTCTCTAAGAGGATCGTGGAGGGATAAGGGAGGAGTCGCATATAGGAGGGAGAGAAAAGGGGGGGAGCAGGGGGAGAATAGGGGAGAGGAACGGTAAAAAGAAACGAACGGGGAAAGGGATAGACAGGCGGTGCATTATAAATTGGGGGTTGGGGTGGGGGTGATGAGGGTGGCGTGTGGGAACCACGGAGGAGAGACCACGTGAGATAATTCCAACCACCTAAGTGACAATTCAACCGGAGAAGATTTTGTTATCTAGGGTTCATCCTCTCCTCTCGATCCGCCCCCGCCTCCTATTCCTGCCCCCCTTCCTTCCCCTCATCCCGTCCTTCCGCCTCCAAGCGACCGCTTTTCTCATCTTGATCATCGTCACATTTGTAGCGCCCGAGTAGATCAAGTATATCGCATGCTTGTTTTCTCCATGAATAAAATTATTTAGTGTGCTTCAACAAAAATAATTTTTTTGATCTTCATACGAATGAACAGTTTTGTTGTAATACTAAACTGAATACAGTGTGACGCCCGTAGAAAATGTATGGCATATATCGAGAACTTCATCATAGCTAGCGAAAATACTGTCACCGTCTATTTTTTAACGTTCCATTTACGGAATTTAATTTTCTGATATTACGAGTACTCGCTAGAAGGAATATTTTTATTAATTTTTAAAATTCTCGCTAAATCGAGGTTTCATTTTATTTTGTTTCCACTGAAGATATCACATTATTTCCAATCTATTTTAGGTATTACTCGAAAACCTAATTTATCATACGTGCCAAGGCTATCGCACGCCTTTCAAAGGAAAACTCATCAAAGACCAGACAATTTAGATGAGAAATTTTACATCCGCCGTGGTATCGATAACTGATAACCAAAATTAATTAAATCTTTTAAGCGAATATTTTAACATGGCGCCTATTAAGGTATCAATAGAACCTTGCGACGACCTCAGAATCCCAGAAACGTACTCCATCGATAAGATAAGAGCAATTTACACGGATGATTAAAACATTCAAAACAAACAAAAACAAACGTTCAAGTCGTAAAGTGGTCTACTAATACCTCTCGTTTATCTGTCCGGAATATCTGAGACTCGCTACTAAAACACCAGTACGAAGCAAATATAGAAAGAAGGCACCATTTCAAACGCGCGTTCAGTGATAAAATGAGAGAAAACGTGGGATAGGAGGACTCGTTTCCCAAGAATCCTTTTCCCTCCACGCCAACACTCCGTCCTGAGCCATAACCCTTAGGTCGAAAATAAAAGAGCATATTATTTTGGGAGTGTGAGGGATATAGGTGTACGAAATGGGGGGAAAGGGAGTCTGGAGGGTGGCCATAAAGGCGAAGGGGAGGATCATTGACAACATGGAGGGCGGTGTGCGGCATCCCCGTGTCCGTGTGCGTCGAAGGGCGAAAAGGGATGGGAGGAGGCGGACAATGGGGCGGGAATGGTGCGGAAAGTGGAAGGGAGGGGGGGGGGGGAGGGGGAAGGGGCAGAGATGAAGAGTCGACCGTGTACCCTGTAAGTGATCCCTAGGCTCCCACCGGCAGGGGGTCCCGTGGGATCTCGGATGTCCTTAGACCCGCTATATGGAGAGCGTGTGTGTATAGACTGTCGCAGTCCGGGGTTGAATTGTGGGTCGCGTGCCACTGAGCCCCGCGCAGCGTCTGTCTCGTGTCTCTGAGCCAGTGTATCAATTGAGAGCGGAGTGAATTGGGTGATCGGGAGGGAGGTTTTGGAGGGATTGGAGAGGAGGGGAATGGGAGGAGGGGTTGGTGGCGCGGGTGGAAGAGCGTGTATGAAAATACCCCATTGTCACAGGTGGACCTCTAAGTGTGAGTGGAGTTTGTTTGCGCTTTTATTTGCCTTTAAAATATTTCGCCTAAGAGTTACCAGGAAGTTTGTTTCAATGCGAATGCCTTAAAACAGGGGTGCGCAACATACGGCCCGCGGGACAAATGTGGCCCGCGGACACCTTTTATTTGGCCCGATTGAAGCTGGGAATAACTCAGCTGGTTAATTCCTTTTATATCAAAAATACAATTAAAATTTGTAAATAAATTATATTTATTTGCCACTTCACTGCATGTAAAATTTGTTATGATAATTAATAAATCGACAATAGGGTACTTAAGTTTTTATTATGGACAAAATTTTCAAAGTGTGGCCCGCTTAGGTCCAATCAAGGTCGATTTTGGCCCGTGTCAACTTCTGAGTTGTGCTCTAAAAGCACAACAGTTTAATTATTTGTCAAACCAACCCTCTGTAAATTTCTACAATTTAAATCGAACTTTAGGTATAACGGAGCAGTGATTTTATACTGTTATTTTTGTAGTATCGGTTTTCATCAGGGAATTTGACTGATTTCTTTTTGAGAGCTTAAAATGACCAAGACACGTGCAAAAGAATAATCAAAACCCACATATTATATTTCACATACTCAATATAGAGTACTTATACTAACAGTTTAAAGTTTAATGCCAAATATATTTTACTAATCAACCATTTTAAGCAAGGTATTAATAAATTAATTCATAAAATATGATAAAAATGAACAGTATTTTTTGTAGATAAATATGTAAGTTTAAGATCAAACTTGAAAGCAGTACGAAATCAACCATGTTACTTTTCTATAAAAAGACAATCTAGGTGACAAATTAAATGCAGTTTTTAATTTTAAATCCATTTTTGATATTTGTTATCTTTCATACCGTATATATGCTCTATTTGGGGTACATATGGTACACTGCGCAAAAATAGGTCCGCCAGGAACGTAGCCTGTACGTTTAAAATTATGTATTATTATTGAATCAAATCAGTGCTGCAATTTGGTTAACAGCCAGGTGGCAACACAAAAACAATAACTTCTCTCCAAAAATACTTAAAAACATTCCTCTTATGGGAAAGACCCTAATTTATATCGTCTCGTAAATATCCCTGCGAACAATAACACAAAAACAGAGAGTCGAATTCGAATCCAGCGATTTCCGTTAAGAAGCACTTCGAAATCGAAAAAAAGAATGAGAGTTGGTTGAAAAATAACACAAAACACTTGGACTACGAGATTCGCAACCCTATCGTCCGCAAAGGAGCATTTACCCCAGACCAACCACCTCGTCGGACCGACCGGCCTGTTGCTACAGGGCCCTCCCTGCCACAATGGCAACGGACAGAAAGAGAGGCAGGGAGGGGGGGAGACATTTTCTACGGACCCTCGAGAAAATGCAACCACCAAAAAAGGGGACAAACGTGAATGAAGCAAGCGAGGAGAAGGGCCGCGTACGGGAGAATGGAAAGGGTTTTTTTTTGAAGTGGTCCGAATGAAACTAAAGGCTGCTAAGTGGTGCGGGCTGCTTGCTGCGAGCGCGTCGGCTGTGGAGAGAGAGAGAGAGAAAGAGAGTTGAGGGAGGAATAGGGGTCAGAGAGAAGGGGGAGAGAGAGAGAGAGAGGGAAGGGGACGTAGAGGAGGCGAGCGGCGTGAGAGGTGGAAGGGTGGAGTGGGTTTAATCTGCTTCCCCTCTCTTTCTCTCTCCCACTCCCATAGCTCCCTCCGACCCGTCACCAAACTCTATTTTTCTCTCTAATTGTTTTTTTTTTCCTCGCCGACCCTTTTCCCGGCTCACGCACTGAATTCCAACCGATTCCGTGGCTTGAAAAATAAAAAGCAGCATTGAAAGCTCTATCCTAGCTCTACGGATTGGGCTGGAAATACGATCGAAACGTCAAAGATATACCTATATGTTTCACGACATAACAAGTTTTATTTGCGCTTGAGATAATATCCAGAAGTATTATGAACAGAAAATAATTTGAGTTAAATACATAACCCTTAACGAGATCGATTCACCGCGACTCATTTCATTCGATAGGCAAAAATTCGATTTCGTTAGGCCAAAACTTAGTTATGACTTATAAAACGATATAATGTTGATGGATATCATTCTGTAACTTGAAAAAGGTTAAATGAAACAAGTCCATTTTTAAAGAGGATAAGGAAAGAGTACCTTCTGTGTGAGACTTCCAATGATCGGTTATACTTTAGAGTGGAGCTAGAGAGTTCTGAGACTGGTCCGCAAGTAAGATGCAGGTGACCCACGATCTAGATTAGACACGAAATTAAAAGATGGAAGTGATTGTGATGAAGGTGGGTCTGGGTAAAAATAGTAACTGAAAACCGATTATAGATCAAAACAACAGAAATATGATAAATGGCGGCCCGTAATTACCTATAATCTTATCAAGAGTGTAGCCCGTGAATTCGGAAAGGTTGAGAACGGATAATATTTTTCTCGATTTATCAATTTCAGCTAATGATTTCCATTGGAGAAGACCAATTACTCTGAGATACATTCTCGAAAAACATTCTAAAGAGAACAAATTCTTAGGAATTTTTCGCAAAAATCAACTACCATTGAAGCTAAGTATTAATTCAAACAGTACACACAACATTCTAGTAGAGAAACTGCCATAACTCCGTAAAAGGCCTATTAATATATCATCATTGAAAGGGAGCGTGATGATTTTCAACTTCTATTATTGTTCACCACTGGCCAATGCATAATAGTTTTTGTTTAGCGATTTGGCTATAAATTATCTATTACTCTTACATTGACTCCCTGTTAAGTTAGTTTAATATGTGTGGTATCAAAAAGCGAACAAGAACACCTCGAAAGGTAAAATAAAAAAACAAAAGATGTCGTAAATGGAGAAGTGGGACAAACCGAAGTGTGTATGCTGAAATAACAACGTGTAGGAAGAGAGAGGGAGAGAGAAAGAGAGGTAAGTCGCAGTCATTAAAACGAGGTTTAGATTTAACGTTGATGTTGCACCGCCACAGGAAAAAAAGGCTGACAACTGCGGGTCATTTTCGTTGGAATGGTACGGCATGTGTGGAGTGGAGGCGGAATGAAGGAGGCGGAGGAGAGATTGCGCGGAGGAAGAGAGGGAGGGGGTGAATTGGAGAGGAAAGAGGGAAATCGAGAGGAGGGTGATTGAGATAAATATATTTGCAGAGGCTATCGGTAGCTATGCATCTCGAATCTGTCTGGTGAAATTTGCAAATGCACACAATGCACTAGGAACGAAAATTTTTAAAAATAGGGAAATTACATCCCTTTGTTAAGTAAATGGGGCGAGCGCTGGTAAAAGCTGGAATGGCAAGAGTATTGAATCATAACTTTGGCTACAATAAATATTTCGCTCGAAAAATGTTGTTAGGAATGTGAGAAGAAATAATATCACGATAAGAGGATGAGGGACAGGGCCGCTTTATCCAATGGAGAAAGTGGGCAGCTGCCCAGGGCCCTCTGATTTTTAGGGGTCCCCACCACGCGAGCGTTGGTACCATGTGCTTAACCCTTACAATTAGACCACGAAAAACAATCATTTTATACCGCTCACTCGAACGCGGAGCATTTTTACGGAAACAAATTACCTTTCAAATTACACTTTTTTATATTAAAATAGCGTCCATTTTATCCAACTTTACTTGTTGATACTCGTCAAGTATTCTAGTTTCAACAGACAAACAATTACGACCTTGATATGATGTGGGTAATATAAACCAACGTAATTAAATATGAATAACGCAAAATACATTAGATTTATGGCGTGCGACCTACGTGTGTATAGAAGTTTAGTGGTGTACGTTTAAAATCGTTTTATAGATTGAACAACGAAATTGAATAAAGTGAGAGGGGACCCCAAGATCATACTTTGCCCAAGGCATTTTCTCAAAACGGCCCTGGTGAGAGAGAAAGAGAGAGGGGAAGGAGGGAGTGAAAGAGAGAGAAAGGTTGCAATGTTGTAAAAAATAAGGAAAGAAAAGAGCTGGAAAGAGGCAAACATATTGAATGCTTGAAAAAAGAGGATATAGGAAAATAAAAATAAAGAAATCTATTCGTAAAGATAAATGGGATAATATAATTATAAGAAGCAGGTAATCGATTGAAAGGCATTTAAAAACCGAAGAATAAAAGCACCTCGCAATAAAAATTAAAGCATAGCGAAATGCATATTAGACAAAACAGTTACTGCTAAATATTTTGTTACATTAATCAAACCGCAGCAAAAAATGAACCAGACAAAGAAGAATGTTATCGGAACAAAACGGAGAAGCGAATTTAAAGAGCCCCTTAAAAAGAGAAAATAAAACTGAAGATAAAGTAATAAATCTACATATTTGCAAAACGAAATAAGAATAATTACAGATTATGTGAAAAAAGCGAATCAGCAGATAAACGAAAATGATAAATAATGTTCCGAAGCGGAATAAAAGAGTTGAAAGATGCATGGATCATAAGAAAATTATTTACAGAAGCCGAGACAGAAGTTTTAAAAAAATATAGCACTTTTAGAAAGATAGACAAAAAGAGGTGGAGAGAGGAAGAGAAATGGAGGAGAGAGAGAAAGGTATGGGCAGAGAAATGGATTGTGGAAAGAGAGGGAGAGAGTAGGAGCCGTGAATGGGCGGTGGGTAACGGAGGCAATTCAACGTATTTGGACTGATGAGTCCCCTTGATACGAATCTGCCAGAACAAATTCTCAATAACCGCCCGGTTTTTTAGGGTCCAGCCGTGAGGGGGAAGGGGAAGAGGGAGAGAACGTGCGGAGAGTAGGCGGAGAGGAGCGAACGGGAGGAGGATAGGTGAGGGAGAGGAGGGGAAGAGAGGGAGCACGTCCGAAATAAAAAATATATAGATCGAAGAATGGTTGTGGAGGGGCGCTTTTTTCCGAAGCACACCGTTGGGCTTAGGGAGTGCGGTGGTCGACCGCTCCAATGGACCCTGGTCATTATTTTTGACTTCCAACAGAGAGTCCACGTTTGCTCCGGTCCCGCAGGCTGCGCCCGGTGTTTTATATCTTCGACTTCCACGCTTATTATGGAACGCTTGGTATGAAACGCTCCGCGTCGAGTCGGATTCGACACATTAAAATACAGAGAGGTTAAGGTGTCGTGTTATCGTCCTCCTCAAAACGGAATAATTCGAGAGATTTTCGATTGTTGTGAAAGGAAAATGACGAATTGGCATCCAACATTGAGGTGATATATATTTGTATACTCGTTACTGAAAATCTAAACATATTACAAAAGCGATGATCATAATACAGGAGTTGGAAAAGTCGTTGGCTCTAGAGAAGGAGTGTCCAACCTGTGGCCCGCGGGCAGGATGAGATACACTATGCTATTTCTGCGAACCACCTCCAGTGTTTCATAGTTTTCAAAATGTTGTTCATTTATTTAAATTAACTACCAAATATTATTTTCCATGTAGCAAAATCTGTTAAGATATCTAACATTAAATTGTGACCTCTCAGTAAATATTTATCAATTCAAGTAAGTTCTTTTAAATGCTGTTTTTGATTTTTTTCCCCCAAAGATATTCCTAAGATTGAATTACATCATGATTTTTAATATTGAAATATGGTGCATAAGAATCTCTAGGTAACTTACGATTTAAATATAAATCTAATTAAAAAGTGGTTGAAGACTACGGCGAGATGGATGTTTCAAAATTAAGAAAAAACTCCTTAACCGTACCAGGAGGTCTTTTACTTAATTTTGAAATACATAACTATAATTCATTAAAAATTTCCAATGCGGCCCACCGAAGGATACACTGCCACCAATGTGGCCCACCATGCAGAAAATGTTGCCCTCCACTTCTCTAGAATATCGAAATTACTTGATTATTCAAGGAATAAAACACGATTAAATTATCGCCATCAAACTGTTAGAGTAGCAATATTAGCGATGTATAATATCATTTTACTTCAGAAAGTGATTAAATCTGAGACTTTGATGCGTATAACAAGAATTAAAATAGTATGTATTTTATTGAAAGTTTAAGAAAACTTCGCATCCCGAATGCTTGACAAATTCATTGACTTTATTTCCAAGTTTATTACTAACTGTTTCAGAATACACAAATTTGGTCATATATGAATTCATAATTATGTAATATATCATTTTTATTTGAATCAACAATGTTATCTCTAAAATGTAATTCGCCCTTTCCTTTTGACGACTCTTAGAATATACGATATTTTTAAATCGAAAACTTTTAAATCCACAATTGAGTAAGTGATAATTTTTTTACACCATGCGCCTTCTCTTCCCTCCGCCAACCTGAATCTCAAAACCCTTTTAAACGTCAAACCATTCGCCGTTTATTCTATCCCTCTATCCAAAACCATATTTTCTTCTGCCATATAAAATCGCTATCGGTTCCTTTGAGAGAGCTCCAACTAAATGGTCCCCTTCTTCAGAGAGAGAGAGAGAGAGCGGCGCATGATACAACGCCGCACCCAAAAGACTCCCTCCGCACACCCTTCTCGCGGAGAGGAAAAATATCCCACCCACGGCACTCCTCCCACCTTTATTCACGACCCTCGAGGTTGGGAGGCATCTTAGATCAACGGCTAACACAAAAAAGAAGAAAACCTTAAAGGCAAAACAGCGTCTCCGAAAGGGGAAGGCTTGAGATAAGCGGGTATTCCCCGCCTCCTCAACAGCTAGCAGCGCTCGGCACAATATGGCGATATTACTTTTCCTCCTCCCGATCCCCCTTCTTTCCCCTTCCCCATTCTCCCGCCCCCTGCGGCACGGCACCCCCTCCTCCTATCCTCCACCCCGTGTAACCTCCCCGAAAACCTCTCTCTCTCTTTCTCTCTCCGCTATCTACTCCAACCCCCCGCTCTCGTTATTAAAAATCCCATCATTGGAGAAGGAGGAAGGCCGGAAGGGAAAATGCTTGGAAGGAAGAAGGAAGGGAAAGGACGGGAGGGAGAAAGAGGGAGGGAGGGAAGGTGGGAGCAAAAGGGATTGTAAAAGATCGCTAGAGAGATACATCCAAAGGAGAAGCGTAAAAATCTAACCTCGAGGAAGGAAGAAGGGAGGAAAAGGAGGGTAATGGAGTGGGTAGTAGTACATGTGTGGAATCGCCTGGAGAGCATTCGGGTCGCGGTATCACACACATACACACACACACACGGTGGCACTCGTATCTATGGAAAGCATAGTGACGAAAGTAACCACCTATTGGAGGAGGCAGTGTTAAATGGAAGACATTTTGTGGATATCGTATTAAAAATTTCGGCATCGCTCGCTCACCTGACTTGTCCTTTTTTATAAAATTAATATTTTTAGGAAGGGGAAAGGAAGAAACAGTCATACCGAGACAAGATTAGCGAGGAATGGAAAAGTGGCTGATAAATTTAATGATTCAAGTGTTCTTTTCCTACGAGGTTCCAATAATTTACTTAAAAGGAGAGAACAGAATAATTGTGGATTAAACAAAACAAATATTATAAAATTATTTTGCCTTCCCATATCGTGATCTATTTCGCAACACACTCGCTTCTTCACCTTCCTTATCTTCCATCCTTTCTCAACTTTCCCCTCTCCGTCTTTACTTCTCTCCAATATATCTTTTCCCCCACCTTCTTTATTGCCTCCTCTTCTCTTCATCCCTTCCCCTCTCTTTCTTCCCCCCTCTTTCTTCCCCCTCTGCATCCTTCCCACTCTCCCCTCCTGTCCCCCACACCATCTCCCTTCTCAGCCTTCCACCTCACACCTTCTCTATACCTCTCTTTCAGCGGAGAGTCTATTAATCAAAATGGAGGGGCTGCCGTGAAACACGTGGGACGATAGGAATACAGCGAGGAAGGAAGGAAACGGGAGAAGGGAGGGAGGGAGAGAGAGGAGAGCAGTCGATATTACTCGCTTACCAGAAATCTCTCGGATGAACCAGCGCCATCAAACATCCACCCACACCACCTCCCCATCATCTAGAGCCTTCGTCCCTCCTTCCCCCCCTCCATTCCCCCTCCCTCCCCCCCCCCCCTCCTCCCCCTCTCTCCTTCACTCGCTCCCCTTGACACTCCTCGGGACTTCTCACCCTTACAGGGAAATTTTCTCACATCTATATCAACACCCTCTCTGGATCTCCTCCTCGATCCTCCCTCTCTCTCTTTCTCCTCCCCCCCTCGTAAAAACCCTTCCATTTTGCGACTCCTCCCCCCTATGTCCTCCTCCGACTGCCATCTTTCCCTCTCTCTCCCCTCCCGCATCCCTCTACTTCCCCTCTCATTTCCTCCATGAAGAAGCCTGACGGGAATCTACGCCAATATTAATTTTAAATTAAAGGATGAGGAAGTGTGGAAAAGAGATAGGGAGAGGGGGTGAGGAGAGGGGGAGTTTTAAGGGAGGAATTTTATGCCGGCAGAAGAGGAAAAGGGATAGTTTTAAATGTTTTTTCTAAAGGCTGTTAATGGGTGAGGTGAGAACGTACGGGGAAATATTTGCGTTTATCGCTGAAGTGGAAATGCGATTTGAATTTTCAGTCGTATAAATAAAAAACGGCTTTGAAGAAAGAGGAAGAGTAATGGTTTCGATGAATCAGAATTTCTCTGTTGTTAATTAAGATAAGTTGGAAGTAAACATTATTTCCCCCGAGGTTTACACTTATTAACCATGAATGTGTCCCTAGATTACTTGGAAATTCGAATAAAAATTTAGAAATTATTTAAAAGGATATTTCACCTAACGGAACAATTTTGATGTCATGAAAACACTTTATTGAAAATACAAAATCCATCAAATCTTTTACGAGAAAGATATGTATCAAAAGCTGGTGAGATACTTTACAGATTAATACTAAATTTTAATGTCAATCCAAATTCACAGACAAGATACCTATGATATGCTCTGTAAGGCGTCTGCATAAAAGCCAAATTAATTGCTTCAATAGGGAAATGTCATATAAAGGCGTAAGGGATATAAGACTGGTAGTTTATATAAAAATATAAGTTTACTGTTATAGAGATAGATTCGGAGGAATGAAAGGATTTTATGGATGTTAGGAATAAGGAATGAATAAAGAAGAGTAAGCAAAAAGATGAATTTTTCACTTGCATGTCATAAGTCACTCCATTTCCTTCTTCTCTCTTCCTAAACCTCCGCCCCACTCTCTCTCTCTCTCTCTCTCTCTCTCTCTCTCTCTCTTTCGGTGTATATTTAATAAGACTGACTCCATTAGGGATAAGTGGAGGGTTTAGTGAGTGGACTAAGGACGGTTTATTCATTTTCTATCGGTTTTACATCCAATTCAGTTAGACCTTGTTTTCGTAAAGCCAGCGCAAAAGTTTTGGGAACATAATCTGGATCAAGGATAACCTTGGTTGGATTACATTTTAAAAATATCTGTAATTCGTATAAGAAATAAAATATAAATCGGTCGAGAATAACAATATTTAGAAGAAAATAAATAAAAATGCATTAATCAGGGTATTTGTGAGTCATTTTGTGCCAGGAATTTAGTACCAAAATGGCTTATTCTGATATTTCTTATGCGATTGAATTTGTGTGCGTAAGATCTTTTTATTTTGAGTTCATTAAATTTAGTCCGATAAAAGATCGGTAAATGTTCCTTGTCAGCCTGTAACTGTTTCATGCATGTGACAAATAATTACAAAGTTTGTATTTTCTAAATGCAAAATAACAAAGTAGAAATCCCATAAACCGAGTAAAAGCTACAAAAGATTGAAGCGAAGTAAACTTCATACGCTAGAGATACCACAATATATTCCTTCGCGAAAAGGAGTAAACAAAAGTCGTTTTACAGGCGATAGAGATAAATGAGAACAAACAGACGAAAAAGAAAGTGGAATGAGAACAAAAGAAAAACCAAAAGAACGCATAAAGAGAAAAGCGTTCATTGATAAACAGTAAAAGGAAAATATATCATTATTATATTTTCTGTGATATAGGTGGCATTACCGGGTGAAAGTGCCGGTGGGATAAATACAAGATCTCCTTCTGTGTGCGTAATTCTGTACTTGCGTGAGGGTGGGAATCAAGAGTAGGAGACATAATAAAGGCTTTCATTTTTATACTTTCAGCCTTTGAGGAAGGAGGGTAATGTGCGCCAGGTGAAAAATCCTTCATTAAAAGTGTATTCAGACTCGCGTGGAGAAGGGTGAGAGCTGTTTGCGTGTCTCCAACGCGTGATACGTCGTCTACGCGCGCGGATTTGGCCGATGATCAGACGGAGCGTGACCGAAAATAATAACAGCCTTGGAATGGAGATGTCTTGATTTTGTGACGGTATTCCAGTGACACGAAAATAAACATCAAAAGACCGTCATGGATAGATAAATCAAGCGGTTTAGTTTTTCATTAACTATTTAACAGAAACTAGCTAGCTCACGAAATGCTAGCTCGGTAAATGGTATTTCGGTAAAGTACCTATGTATCAATCTGAGCATTCATTAATGAAAATTCATTAAATGTCCATGGCGTAATGTAATTATTTTTTTTACAATAAACTGCTTCAGAATTATCAAATATGTATCGTAGTTTATGGCTGTCTCAAGATAGAGGAGCTGGCTGCAACACTGTAGGTCGCAGAATATATGAAAGTGCACTAAATAGAATGTATGAACCATCTTACAGTAACCTTGGACATGTGATTTTCTCTAATATTTGGGAGTGGTTGATAGTGACAAAAATGCGAGTAAGTGCTGCAAACGATGGAGAAATATATTGGCTGCGGAAAGAGATGCGGACGGGAGAAAGGCGCGGACGGGAGAAAGGCGCGGTCGGGTGCAGCGAGGGCATCGGGGGAGCCGTTAATGGAGGGTGACACGAGGACACGAAGGGTTTTTAAGTCGAGGGAACGAATGGAGTAATCCGCTCGTTCGAAGGGAAAACAGGATGTCAGGATGTTATTGGAGGAGTGCCCGAGGGCAGGGGTGAGAAAGGGGACGATTGGTTTCATGCAGAGCGACAAAATAACCGATTAATCAATGGATTGATTGCTTTACTCCATTTAGGAAAAACATTTCGCGTTTTTGTTGAGCGAGGCGAAGTCGCAGACTGACATTCATTAACGAGGCGAAACGTGTACGAAGAAAAAAAAGACAATCGATTGAAACGATTAAATTGCTGCGAATGAATCGAAAGAACTCTTTTTTTTTAGAAACGGTTGGCGTTATTTCCGCCGTCTCTTGGAAGAGAGCGAAGAGCGAGATGGAGAGCGTGTGACGAGCAAACCACGGCGATACAGCGCCACTCTCTACACCAGTAAGTAAATGTGACAAGGGCTGGAATCACGTCAAGATTACAAAAGTCACTACGACGAAAACTATTCTTGTCGAGTTAATAACTTTATAAAAATAACTGGAGGCAGTATATTGTGCTTTCGAGTTTAATTTTTTATACACATTGTTTTTAGATAAAAAGTATTGTGTGTAATTCTGTAGTTCTCACAACAGATATACCTCAAATCCAATACTATTTCATTTTCTTAATCTACAAAAGATCATTGGCTATTGGAGATTCACATAAGAGCAATCGGTAGAGTAAGACATACCTTCGCCGAACAGTAGGCGTGATTCCTTGGGACATTAGGATTGATCGTGTTTAAAGGCGAAAGACCTTCCAAAGACCAATCTTACAAGAGCCTATGAGTTTAAAAAAACGCTACATTGCCATAGGAGAGAAGCTGAGGCTCAGATATGGCGGTGTCAAGGAGTATTAAGAGAACTGCAGGAAATAACAGATTAAAGTGTCTAACTATGAGGAGGAAGAGGAGGAAAGAGATTTCATGCTGCACTGAACAAATAAAAGTGAAAACGAACCGATCCTTTGAAAAGTTCAAATACGAAGCTGATATTCGCAGTGATGTGACAGCAGCGAAGCGATCGTGAATATGCCGTCGAAAATACAGTAACGAAAGTTAAAACGAACGCCGCGCCGTTGAGGAGTCGGAGGTACTATTCGATGCCGTGTTGCACAACTGTGATAACTCCTCTAGCTGGATAACACTTCATTTGACCAGTTACGAAGCGAGCATCTCGTTTAATCATCTGCTTTAATGGACACAAGTGACTCCTTCGTCGATTCACTTTTTAACCCTAGAATGCTAATGTTAACTGGGAAAAGCATTGATGCTAAGCATTCGTAAAAATTACGACCCATTTTTTTGCACAAGTTTTATGCATTTATTGGCAATAAATATGTCGTATTATAAATTATACATATATAAGAATGTTTTACAATTAAAAATGCGTTAGTCATTTGTTTTTATTGCAAACAAGGCAAAACTTTGCTTTATGTTCAGCGTATATTGCTTTTGACCCTCATTTCCGGATTCCACTGCCAGTTTATGGAGGATTCTGGCTATATCTTGCTGTTTTGAGTATTTTTTCTTCTCCATTCTACATCTGTAAAAATAGTGTGATTTACCTAATATTGTTCATCGTAAACAAAACTGAAAGTAAAAAGAGCATATATATCAAAACTTAAGTGATTGTTAAGCAGTCGTATTTTTGACGACGGTCTCTATAGTAAACGAAACGAAAACGCCTCTCCGAAAAATCAACACCACTCAAGGACACTGCACAACGAATACCGAAGGTACTAGAGAGGTTACGTCACTGCCATTGATAGAAACTGGTAGAACCAGAAGTGTAACCAACCTACGTCGTAAATTTTACGACACCTTAGCATTCTAGGGTTAATGTTATTTAGATTATTACTCGAAACGTAGTTGTAATTACCGCGAAGGAAGAGAAATACGTAATCGGAGGCGCGGAAGGAGAGTGAAACGGAGACGAGTGGAATGGGGAGGAAGAGGGAATCAGAAGTGAGCTGACAATGAGTAAAGAGAAAGAGGGGCGCTGTATGACGACATAGTACAAGCCAGAGGTAGTGGAGTCGGTTGGTAGTACGGAGGAGTATTCAATGCGTATAGGAGGTCATTTGTCGCGGGTGGGCACAGAGGGAGAGAGGGCGGGGGGGAACAGCGCAGAAAAGCGTCGCCATTGTGCACCTCTCGCTCTCTCTCTCACACACACGAGCAGCATACACACGCACATACATGGCGGCAGAGCACAACTTTTTCTTCCACCTTAATTTTCCAGCCTGCTCAACCCCTCCAGCCAAACCTCTCTACACCGCCATCCTGCCGTCACAAGGGCTGAGGGAGTGGGTCTTGTACTTGCGTACCTTTGTCAACATTTTTGTTCCACGTATAACCACAGTCTAGCATAAAAATACTTTTTTATTATTATCGTTAAATAAGCGCTTCAGATATCATTTCTCTCGTTTCTGAAATATATTTCAATTCTGTTTTAGCAACTACATTGCTAAATTTGCAGAGATTTATTCGTCAGAGTATGATCTCAAGCATGCAATCTACGTCGTATGAGGATACAAACCATAACTTACCATTAATTTGTTTATGATTATTTCTTTGCATCTGTTATCGTAACGCCTAGTGTTTTATTAAGTTTCCCGATTAGTCAAACGGTATTTCTTTGAATTCGCCAGTGTAGCTAGATCATGAAGCTGAAATTCTTACAGCTATTTAATTATTCCTAATCGGAAACTACAAACAAAATATTTTACACATTTAATTTACATAGTCCACATTCGTTTACGCCGTCCTCATATGCCGAATGTTAATTTCGCGACCTCAACCGAAATAGCGGAGTAGCGACTCTCACCTATACTACCTCTTTCGTCATCTCCTTCCTGCATACCTTATCCCCGCCTCTTTCTCGACCGGCTTCATTAGGCCTCTCCCCCTCCACTCTCCTTATCACCCGCCTCTATTCCCCCTCCCCGACTCTAAACCTTCCGCGTTCTCTGTCATTGTTTCATCTGGAGGGAGAGAAAACCCGCGTTTAAAGCCTCCAGGCTGCAGAAACTCCCATCTCTTTTCAAAGAGATCCCCACGCTAGCATTCACATATAAACACACTGGCGCACACAATCCTCTCTCTCTCTATTCTCACTCTCCCTCTCTCTCTCTCCGTCATTCTCTCTCGCCTTTATCTCTCTCTCTCCCTCACGGGCCAACGTTTTCATACCGCGCCTTCCCACCCGTGAACTGTCTTTGATCACCTGGGTATTCGAATTCCTCCGCTAACATGGCAGTGGATAAAGAAAAAAATGGAGAGGGGTGGGCTAGTTGTAGGATGAGGGAAAGCACGAGTCCACGCACAAAAGTGATACAAAACCGCAAAAGAGGGTTGAAAAGAGGTGATTTTTGTCGCTCGGAAATATGACGTGCTCGAAATAAAGAAGAGCCCGGCAAAGAAAACGCATTTGATGGATAAAGCGATATTATCAAGTTATGATTGTGGAAATTTATTACGGTGAGGTGTGGTCAATTGACATGAAGGGAGGAAAACTCACGCAGGTGACTGATGCGAAATGTTAAATTATAGATATATTCTCATTGATCGGGGTCTTTTGAACCTAAAATGATTTCATTACACGCTAGGTAATGGAACTAGCATTGGAGTGCATTTGAAATAAATGTAGTTTTTATAATATCACTCCAAATTCAATTTAAAAACGCATGCTGTAAAAACAATGTATACAGAATATGAAGCTCTTGTTTGGAAACTTTCATGTTCCCTAACTTTCTGAAAAAAGGCATAAAACACCATATGTGGAGAAAAGGCTATTTAAAGCAGCGATTACATAGTACGTAATATCAGTATTAACGATAAATGGATAAATATTATTGGTTTCTATCAATTGTCTCCAATTTCATTCCTATCTCAATGAAGCTGAACGAATATTGATAGTCAACAGAATTTGAAGTACGTAGCAAATTAAGAAAAGCAAACATTTTTTTTAGCCTTAGCTCTTTGCTTATCACTTGTAACAAGCTTTTTCTACTCCATTCTTTTGACGCACGTTGCCTTTTTCGATTCACTACATTACTTTATCGTATAAATCTATAAAATAGTACAACAAGAAATAAAGCTTGAATTCACTGTATCAATTGCTATTAGGAATTAAACCAAATATGATATAAAATCGCACCAATTTACATATTTGTATACGTATACCAATATAGTTCGTTTAAAAACAAACGGAAGTGTTAAAAGTTGGATTATTTTAAAATTTACAAGCAAATTTCCATCTCTTTTGTTTTATTTGGAGTAGTTGTAAATAATTTAAAAATTCATTCGTGCCATCAAACGTTTTCACATATTCCCTTACATACTTTTAATTTTCTACACTAAATTTTCTAAGTCGATGAGAAATCAATCGCACATGAGATGTTTATCGAGACCATCAACAATGTCAAAACCAAAGAGAGAGACAATTATTCAAATCGTTTGGAATAAAGGTACTTTACAAAACAAAAAGGGTCGAAGTAGGAAGAACACTTGTATCCAAATAATTTCCAGCGGCACTTGAATACGATTTCAAAACATTGGATTAGGAGGAAATAAGAAGAGGTAAAAGAGTGATAACATGTGTAATCGGTTTCTGGCAAGAAGCGTAGGAATGTCTGGTGAAAAAAACGAGCAAGTGGAGCATCAACGTAGCCATAGGCATCTCCGAATTTTCCCTCATCCTTCGACGATTGAAATCTATGGAGCAGGATTTGAGGAAATATACGCATTTGGTCAATTTGTCTCCAGAAAGGGATCGCTTTCTGGAAAGTCCCACAGAGATGATGGAGTGCACTCGGACGAAAATCGAAATCCCGATTTTTCTAAAAAGGAAACTACATGACCAACACATTTCTATCCTTGTAACTAAGAATGTTAATGATGGACCCTTCGAAAAATGCAGAGCATCCTAAGATAAGTCCTAAGTTAAGAATCTAACGGGAATGTTGTGAATTAAAGAAAATTACTCTTGTACGGTAAAAACAGATCATTTCCCCTGAGAAACTTCCCACAGGCGTAAATATTAAAGGATTGAATGGATCCCAAGACACATAAAACCAGGAGACTAATAAAGACATAAGGCAATAAAGGTACGAAATTATTACGGGGCAATTTTGCGAAGACTGCCTGTTGACAGAGGAAAGTTGAAGGCTTTCAGTCCAAGATTAATATAGAGGGGTTGGTGATGTAGGCATATTTCAAATATGTATGTATTAATTTATCATGGCTCGACGTAGTGTTTTATGCCAATATATTTTTAACGAAGAGGATACTAGGGATAAAAAGAATAACCCTGTTTATATCCCGGAAACAGTGGACGTGCGTGCGATATTTTCATTTGTTCTTTATTGCCAAAGCTGTAAAAGAACTTTTTAAATTAGAAAAATTTTCAAGAAAAATAAAGCCTCATGAAATGAAATCTGCGAAATAGAAATCGCAATCCAAAATTTTCGCTCTACGTTTACCCGAAGTGTTAACCGGTTGCCACGAAAGTAACCTGCGTCTCAGTGTTAGTCTCCCCATTCGTGGAGTTTTCTTTGGAAGTGATCTCCCGAGACACGTCACACTCAACGACTCCCGATTCTCGCCCGCCGCCTTTTTTCCTCCCCCCATGCCTCCCTCCCCCCACCTAACATCGCCCTTCACTATCTTCACCACACCCTCCTCTACACCCGTACCGACACCCTAACCGACTTCGAGGTCTTTTGGGTCCCTCTTGGCAAACTGCGCGGCCCCCGAAACCGGAAGTGTCTCCATGGAAACCGAGATCGATTTGCGGGGGAGGGGGTCGAGGCGGGGAAGGGGAGAGAGGGGAGGAAAGGTGGGAGAAGGGGGAAGAGAAAGAGAAAGGAGTGTGAGCGGCGGAACCCAGAAATTCACAATCCCTTGCCATCTCTCTCTCTCTTACCCTCCGTGCCCCCTCCTCCTCCTCTGCCCCTCACTCCGCCCCGCCTTCCTTCGACATCTCGCCTCGCACTCCTCGAGAATCATCTTCCCTCATTCTCCCACTTTCTCCCCCTTCCCTCTCTCTTTCTTCCTATCTCTTTATCCTCTAAACACATTCGTTTGCCCCTTCGCATACTCATCTTACTTCTTTCCTTCGGACGTGACGATTTTATATTCGATACATTTGATAATATATCATCATAAGTATCCAACATCTCATTCACGATTTCTAAACAGATTCGAATAGTTTTTCAAAAATGCCTAACTCTTACAGTTTCTATAAAACTTAGGCAGGCCCTTAAAACTATTGAACTTTTACAGGAAATTCGAGAAATACTCATCAAAATCGTTCCTTCGTATAAGAATTGAATCTTTTCTTCATTAAGTAACATTTTAATTTTTTATTCTAAAATAAGTAATCTAAAGAGGGCATTACGGAGAGATTAATTTTTGTTATTATAAGTCATTTACCATAAACAACACGCAATTTGGCATCTCTGAATAAACCTGTTTGAAGAAAATGTTTTACCAAATTGTTTAATACGAAATAGCGGTTTGATTTGGAATAGTTTTATATTCTTAAATTTCCAACGTAATTTTATTTCGATGAAAAATATGCTTGGTATTGTTAACATAAATATTCGAGCGATTACATTTCTCCATCCACCGATTAAAATGAATTTATTTAGGCTCAACGGAAGATTATATTCAGTAACAAAGAATCGAGCGGATAAAAACACGATGGATCCCTCCATTCTCGTATTAAATATCCATGGATGTCTCCCACGGCGTTATAAAATCCCTCCGGAGGAGACCACTCCAGAAAGGACGGTGGGACATTGAATCGGAAAGAGTCCCCAGCACGCAATATCCGCAGTGGAAATCCTGCCAAATCCAAACTCCGGATAAGAGAAAAACCATTGTAGCTTCTCCATGCACACAAAATCCTTTTAACCTGCGTGTCTCCCACCCTCACCCCTTCCATCTCATTTCGGTCCGTAAACATCCAATGGGGATTGAAGGTTGTGATTGAGTGGAAAGGAGGAGAGCGGAGGAACGGAGAAGGAGGTAGCTGAAGAGGGTAGATGACGATTATTCGGTAGGTGGTAGAGAGAGAGAGAGGGAGAGGGGGGGGTTAGGGGTGGGGGAAGGAGATATGTTCGTTGACATCAGGGGTCGGGAGACTTTCCTTGGAAAGAGGTAATGAGGTGTTTGGATTTGGGTGTGGGAGGAAGGGGCGGAAGGAAGGACGCCACGCAACCCGACCTGCTCCCTCTCCCGCACCTCCACCCACTCCCCCCTTCCCTCTCCACCCCTACCGGACGGAAGCCCTGTCGTCTCTCTACGAAAGGACCCACTTCCTACTCCACCGCCCCAATCCCCCCCCCCCTCCCGTTCAATCTCTCTCCCTCCTTCCCTCGCCATCCACCTCTCTCTATTCCCCATCCCCCCCCCTCTCTCTTTCACCTTACTTTCTCCCGATTTCTATTTATCTTTCTCCTCTCTTTCATTTTTTTCTTTCTTCCTGACGTTTCTATCTTCCATCCTCCTCTCTCCCTCAATACTCTCTCCTCTCCCTCTCTTTCCTCCTCCATTTCTCTCTCCATCTCTTTCTCTCTATTTTTGCCAATTCGTCTCTCGAGCGGTCTTTTGCGTCTATTGCATTTCCCCACATCTAAAGGACGGAGGGGCCGGATAGTCGGACGCTTACAAGAGGTAGCGCAGTGAAGCGTATTACGATTCGGATCGACCTATTTCGATAAGGTAGCATAGTGACATTCAAGGAAATTACATGCAATACAGTTCACGTGGTATCGAGGTGGCGCAAACTGCAGGCATGCTGTTACTCAATTTATTTCAGATAAAGGGAGGTTAATAAGTGGTTTGAGCTAGATTAATGCACCTCTCGAGAAAATCTCTATACGCTCACGGGTTAAGTGTAAATAGAAATATTGCTCCGTTGCTTTTAAAATGACGATATTGATGTTAAGACAGTTCTTATTAAACAGATTTCCCGATACTTAATGAGCATTTCACAGGTTAAATTCAAATCTTTACTCTCTTGCAATTTGAAAACGGAAAGAGAAACTATGTTTTCGGTAAATTTAACAGTTCAAAGCGCATAATGAATTACTGCTCTGAATTCGTAGAAATTCGCATTAAGGACTTGCAAAATATATTGGCTAATGTTACATATAATTCGTAATGTTTTTCCCTCACTATACACTGTTTTTGTTAAGGTATGGTATTTAAAAACTGTCTTTTTGGAAATAAATTAATAAATGAAACGCAACATTAAAATAATCTGTTAAAATTCACAACCTCAATTCACTGACATACGTAATAAGTTGGTGTTCGTTAACAATAAGTTAGGTAAATAACTTCTATCTTTTGATGACATAAAATATCAGTTTCGCATAAATACTTCATTTGTGACGAGAAATATTTTCAACACACCAAATGAGGAATCAATGAAGACCGACAACTTAGGACATTTCACATTTGCAACGAGGCATAGTAAAAAATACTTTATAAATTCATGCCATGTACTTCTTATGAACATTTGAAAAGGGCGTCAATGGTTTTGGATGACCCTTTCACGTGGACAGTCTGAGCGAAATTAAGGGGTTAGGAGTAAGGGCATTAGGAGAGAGAGAGAAAGAAGGGGAGATTTGGTGCGGGTTATATTACGAACGTCGGGCGTTTCTCTCAAGAGCGATGCTTAAGTGGACTAAAGGGTAGGAGGAGGCAGGGGATGAGTGAGGGGGCGGAGGGGAATGGCGCGAAAAAGGGGGCGCATGCACGGAGGTTGACATGCACGCAGAGAGGGGAGGCGTAGGAGAGGTAGAGAGGAGATGGAGGGAAGAGAGAAAGAAGGAACGAGGTAGGAGAGGGTGGAGGAGGAGGCGAAGACGAAAGGAAGAGGGCAGAGGAGGCGAAGACGGGGGAAAGGGGGAAAAGAGAGGCAAATTCGTCGAATAAGAGTGAGGTGGCGTTTAAGGAAGGAACAGTGGGGCGAGGGGAGGGTAGGAACACACACAAAAGACGGAGAAGATTAGGCAGTCGGAAAAAGGAGAGAGGGGAATGGGGGTGAAATTGCATCAATCAAGTTCCTATTCATTACAGTATCCTCATGCCACCTCTTAAAGTTAGGACTCTCCCCAGGGACCATTCCAAGCGATTTCGCCCCACACTTTTAAATGCCCTCCCTCTCTTTACGACGTGTCATATTATATATATATATATATATATATATATATATATATGCACGTATGTTTGCGTGTATAATGCTGGCTAAGTTTCTACGTTTCCTCTCTTTCTATCCCTGCCCATCATTTTCGCCTTTTCTCCTCTCCACCCGTTTCCTTCCTTCCTCCTTCCCCACTCCTTCCTTCCTCTCGCATAATCCCTGAGGACGTCTACAATGAGCCAGAGTGGGTTGGGGCGAGGATTGTGCCGTTTCCTCGAGCTAAGTCTCATCCCCAATCAGATGAGTTTAATGCGACAGTCCGACACTTCGGCGCCTTTCATAACAGCTCGACAATCGCGCCCCGCCCCCTTCCCTCCTTTCTCTCTCCATTCCTCTCTTTCGGCGCGAATTTTATAGCGTCGCGTCATTGTTATGTCACCAAACGGTGTTTAGATCTGAAGAATGAAAGATGTTACCATTATCTACGGGTTCTGGGTGCGACGAATTCACGATTGACGATTATTTATGTTGCAGATAATTATGTCGTAGACGACGAATTTATCTAAACCTTCAATATTAGTTTGTTTGTTTTAAGATTTTATACGTAGTTCTATGAATAATCATTAGCTACTAAAATTAACGAAAAAATAAAGAAAACGAATGAAAAACTATAATAGCAAAACCATTAACTTTCAGTATTTGATAAGTAAATAAATAAATCTCCGTATGGGAGGAATTTGTTAGCATTGATGACCAATATATTAAATTACGCGGTGCAAGAAATTATCTTTAAATGATTATAACATTTTGATCAGCATATGTTTAAGAATTTCATTTACGGCATTAAATATTTTTCGGCTAGGTGTGGAAATTAAATCGATCGAGGGATCCGTAATTTTGTAGAATTAAATTTTTTAAAGCGAGAAAATAAACAGCACTCTCCTAAAGCGTATCTTACATGCTTCGCAGGTGCATGTACATATATCTATGTACGACATTTTCTTGTAATTCTATAAAATGAGTGAGAAATTGAGGTAGTTAGAATCTAAGATAATTACAGATTATTTAAAGCAGCGTTTTCCAAACGGGGCTGCAACGACACGGTAAGACACAGCAGCTGTTTGTTAGGGATTTCGCCAGAATCGAATATAGTCAAGTTTTGACTCCGGAGTCATTGTGACTCTGAATCTGGAAAAATTCTTTCCGAATCTTTTACGTTGCATCAATTACAGGAAAAAGGACAACATTATTCCAATTACTCGCTATGACCGCTGAAAAAATACTGCATGAGACAACCGCGAATCGGCTCGATTTAAATAGTTGGTGTGAACGGATTCGATTGTTTTCCATATGAAACCTACTCCAAGACCTTCTCCGAATCTTCAAAAGTCAGCCTCAACTCTACTCGGGCAGTGCGATGGAATCCTAAAATTTTAGGAAAGACTGTGACAGAAATATTGTGGTATATTCAGCTAAATTCGTAATATTCAGTAATAGAGACAGATCTGCAGATTGAAAAGCTTCAATTTTTTGTAAATATTACTTAATAATTTCTTAATAAAAATACACACCCTATAAATTAATCTTTCTAATTCATTGCAAGTATTACGGCTTTCCTAAACATCTTTCGTGAATCTATATCTTACAATTAATAGTAGAACGTCAGTGGCATCAAAATGCGTTCTATGAAAAAGAACACGGAAATCGCATAGAAGATGAATAACTTTCATCACATTTCATAAATGCTAAAATGATCGATAAAGAGGTAGTTTTATTTTATCAAATCTTATTTTTTTAACGTAATTAGAAATTCTTGGATAAAATGCCGAAGAGCTCGGAATGGAAACAGAAGAAAATGTCAGGCTGAAAGAATAAGAGTAATAGCAGAGGGATTTTGGATCAGTAGAAAAGCTCACATTGGAAGGAAGTGGGAGAGAGAGACAGAGAGAAGGGAAAGGAGGAGGAGGGAAGAGAGAAGGAGTGAGGAAAGGGATGAATAAAAGACGGTCCCGTTGGTAGGGTGGCGAGGAAAAAAGGTTCTCAAAAGAGCGTGGGTTAGGGTTCTCGAGTGTTGGTGGCGAGAAGGGGGTAATGGGAGGGAAGCGCGAAGGGGCGAGAGGGAGGGAAATTATGCGGGGGAGGGAAGAGGGTGGCGCAGAGTGCGAGGGTTTGAAAGAAAGGGGGAGGAGAGATTGAAGGGAGGAGAAAAGTGGATGGTTGGTGGTGACAATTGGTCAGGATTACTGAGGGTCTCCGTGCTCTGCTTGCAATCAATACGGGAACTTAAACGCGGAGGAGCAGAAGCGAAGTGGAAGAGGGAAAGAGGAGAAAGGGGAGGGGAAGAAAAAGAGGGATAGTCGCACATAATCGACAAAATATTACGATTTAATGTCTCGCGCAGTTTCAAGAAATCGTATGTACACTAGATGGGTTGAGGGATAAACCATAAATCGGATGTCTATATGTAGATAAGAGAAACACTTTATCAGGCTTTATCATATTATAATGCCACTCTTATTTTACTAGAACAACACCCATGGGATATTCTTCAATTTAGACGGTCTTTCCAAGCGGTTAGGTTGACATAATGCCGATAATATTATTCGTGCAATTGTAATGTAGCTTGACTAAAGTAACGGTCGCTTAACATTATTACGCCTTAAATACGCTAAAAGGTACATACCTGCAACTTTACAAAGATTATTAATATAAAAGGACCAAACGGTATCATTCATCGTGGAAAAATATTATGGGAAAAATTAAATCAACCTAAATAGATGTAATATATCAACTATTTGTGGTTGCCATATAATCACATAAAAAGAAAACTGAGAAGAGAAATAAATTAGAGGTAACTTCTATTTAGTAGTGCCCTCTCTAAAAACGATATTTTCATAAATAACTATTTCTTACCATTACTTGAGATGTGGTGGGATATTCTTTCCAACCGAACTAAAATTATGACTTTTCCTTCCTAGTTTTAAAGACCTTAAAATATTCAAATATCTGGTAAGCAATATTACCATCTTTACAAAATATGACGACAGTTGAGTAGTGAAAAGTAGAAAAAATGCAAAAATGCAAAGAAAACAATTTTAAGCAGCATCTTTGACTGCCTTGTTGGGACAAACACTTGATGCACAACTTTTCACCAGCACGCGATCCAAGAGTGACAACAATATAACATCGTTAGGTTCCATTAAACTTCCGTAATCAATCGAACGCAATCGCATTAAGGTCACATGGGCTAAACTGGTGCCATTTGTGGATGCTGGACGGCGTTGAGCGAACGTCTCTCGAGTAGAATGGAAAAGTCGACGGGGTGGATGGAGTCACGTGCTACAATAGCCAACATTTTTTTTTCGTCAGGAGGTAGAAGCATAACTACCGGCCATTCAGCACTTTTTCCTCTTCTTCCTTCCTGTCCTCTTTCCTGGACCCTCTTCACCTCCTCCCTCTTCCCCTCCTCCTCCCGATCGACGCGCACTATGACCACCATTAACCCCATTCAAATCTTCAAAACCCTTATTTCGCTTCGATCTCCAGCTTCGGTCACTTTATGCCGCTGTCCCTATCCAAGGATCGCGAAATTATTTCACCTCTCTTAGATTCGGCATATTCAAGATGCATTTCTAACGAGGAATTGGCACAGAAATGTAAATCTTAAAAAAGAAATGATCTATTTCATTTTTTTGACATACTAAAAACTCGCGCCGCAGTTAGCTGAATTTGTCGTAATGGAGATGGAATTGTTTCGTTTTAGAGAGAGATTATTTTTGTAGGAATTAAACAGTTGAGTTGATTTCGGTATTGAATAGAAACGGAAATTTCGATCTGATGTAAATTTGAGCTTAATCGAGGCCTACTATAAGGTAGGGAGCTCAGTCTAAATTATAATTCAGAAAGTGGAATTTAATAAGAAAATATTATATTAATTTCATGGAGAGTTAAATTATTGACCTAAGCGTGTGTTCGTGTGCGTTTTAATACATTTTGGAATAAAAATAAGTGCCACTAGAAGGGTATGAGATTAAAAGGAAGATATGAATTGTCGATTTCATTTAGCCTAAAATCAGATATTTTTATGGCTTAAAATATTTTTGCCATTTTAGTAATATTTATGAGTCTGTTAGAGGTATTACTTTGTTTGTATGTCAAAATGAAGCCAGTATTCGTTTTGGCCTTGCTTTTAGTAGATGGAGGGGTTTTTTTAAAAAAATATTTTACATCCGCGCCCTTTGCGAGACCACCCATCTACACGTTGGCTCCACTCCCTAATCTTGACCCCTTCCGTGATCCCAAAAATCTTTCTCCAACCTACCCCAAACCTTTAACCGCCTCCAAAGCCCCTCATTTTCTCCCTTCCCTCTTCCATCTCCCTTTCTCACGTCGATTCCCGGGACGGTTGAGTCATCCGCCCTCTTGTCCCTTCCTTCCTTCCTTCCTCTTCCCTTTCTCCCATTCTCCTCCTCCCTTTCCCTATAAAAACGATCCTTTAAGCGAGCTTCCTTTTCCTCGAATATCTCATCCTACACAGTAGCCGTTGACCAATAAAGTAAATTTACATAATTTTGTTCCCTCGAAACGTTTTGTTCACAACTGCCCCCTGAATTATGAATGAATGTTTTCTTAAATTCACTAGTTTTCGTGATATTCTGATTTAACGCTTTATTTCAAGTCCCACGTTTTCATAAGAATATAAATCCTAGTAGAACGAACGCTATGAAACTTATATTTCTAAGGTATTCAACTGATTTGAAGTGCCTCTAATGGGAGCAGAAGCAAATAGCACTCATTTTAGCGAAAATATGAGGAAATCTTTTGGTATTCCCTCTCCTCCATTTCATCATTACCCCATGCAGGCAAAGCAGTATTTTTGATTTTTTTGGGTATTTGCTACATATATCTAGGTTCCGTGTCGTGAGATGTTTAATACAATTGAATACTGAATTGGACGCATAACATTTTCATTAAAAGTCGCCAAACTATTCAGAACCTCGTCGAGAACTTCTGAGTCTCTATATTAACATATACAAATTTTCAACATCAGTAATCTTTCCTAATTATAAAACCAACTACACATGCAAAAATATGTGAAGATATTAATTAGGTTATGAATGACCAAATCAATTTTATGGTAACAGAAATAAATGTGTATAATACCTAGAATCTCAAAATTATTCACTAAAAAATTAAAAATTTGAAATAAGTACTTCACTCGGGTGTCACCAATTGAACAAGATCATGAAAAACCTTTGGAGATACCTGATATTAGTACTTTTTCGATTTTTTTGCTTTTTAAATGCTTATTCTTGATTTTTCAGCCATAAAATGAGCTCGATAATTCTCTAGTGAATGCGTGCAATCTGTTTACTAAACCAATTCAATGAAGAAATAACATAACAATAGCAACAGAAGAGCAATGCCCGAACGAAATAAAGAATCAGCAAAAACACATTCTTCTCGCACTTAGCTGCTGATAGATGATTCATCAAAAAAGTAAATCCTTCGGTTGGGTCGAAGAATGACATGTGAAATGCATAAAAAATATATTCGACAAATAAACGCACAAAGCGCGGCAATAAAATAATTTCCGGGTTCCATGATCACTGCAAAATGTCTTTTGAATTTGATGCCCATGCGCCGAAAGTATGCGTGTATGTGCGATTCGCTCGTTTCCGCATTACTGCTGGAGATTTATGCATGAGAAAAGTGGAGGTCCTGCCGAGATATAAATATAGAAGGAAAAAATCTTTTCGCAGAGTAACGGGAAAAGGCAGGAGGGTGAGCGAGGCAGAGGGAAGGTGGAGGAGTACAAGGAGAGGAGAGAGGATGGAGGGAGGGAGGAGGGAGAAAATAGAGTGGGGAGAGAGAGCAAGGGGTGAGGAGCCAGAGGGTCACACTCGGCTGACCGTCCACGTTTTATGCTTCCCGACCTCCGCGCCAGAGAAGACTGACGCAGACCACGTGACCCGCCTTACGTCTAGGCACGCGGCCTCACTCTTTCCACCTCCCCCATTCCCTCTTACCCGCAGGGAGTGGGAGGATGGAGGGAGAGAAAAAGGGCGGGCGTTGGGGGAGTGTGAAATTCACCCCCGACCTCCACACGCCGCCCGTCCCATTGCACCCCTCATCCTCCGTCCGCCTCCTCCCCTCTCCCTTACGCCCCCCCCCCCCCCTCCCCCGACCGCCGCTCCCCCATTCCGCTCCGCTGGGCACATCTACTGTCGTTATCACAACACTGAGTGATCACATATTGTCACGCATTTTAAGTCGTTACACTAGTGGCAATAGGAGAAGAAGAGAGGGAGGGATGTAGAGCGAGGGGTAGTGTGAGTGTGTGTATAATAGAGCCGATGGGTGAGTTATATGCAGTTAGCTCCGATTATTGTTATTATTCACTCACTCAATCGACCTCCATTTCATTTGCTCGCAGTCTCCTCCCGAAGTTCCACGCGTGTGCTTTGAGAGAAGATGAATGGTCTCTGAAAGATGCCATCGTGAGGGACTGACTTTCTCCAAGTCCCTTGGTTTGTGTGCGGGTGATTTGTGTGAGAAAGTGCGGAGATGAGCAAAACGTAGGGGCGTGGTAAAGAATTGGCCTCGGATTGACTACGGTTTAAAGTGGATAAACATTGGATATCTGGCGCAAGGATTTGAAAGATGTCCCTATTTCGGGGATTGATAAAAATGCATTTAACGGATTATTCGTAATCCTAAAAATTAAATTATCGTTTTCGGTCAATGACACGGTGAGACGACATTGGCGTAGCTACCCGCATGCAGCTTATGCAGTCCGTTTGGGCCCGATGAAGAACATCAAAATTATCTGATTTCTATTTATATAAACCTCCAAAATAAATATATCTATTTATAAAACTGCATTCCGCTGACCTTTACCTTTTGGTAATCTATAATTAAAAAGAACTGGAGACTAGGTATATTTACGTACGAGTAGTGGGAACCTGTTCACCCGAAATGCAGGGAACCTGCCCAATTTTGCCTCTCGCTCCCTCTCTGAAGACTTACTCAGATCCTTCGAGATGTTTAATCCACCCGATGATGTTACATTTCGCTAAACGAGTAATTATACACATACGCGAGAATTGACCTAACAAAATTTCTCTAAATAAAGATTTCATATTTTCCGTGGTCGATTTAATTGGTTTCCACTATATATTGTACAGTAGTCAACTGTGTTTTCGATTATCCGGGATTAGCGAAACGTATACCGTTTTACCAACCACGGTAGGAAGTTTTGCGTATCCTCCTACTTATTACTTTTTGTGGCAATTCTAAAATTTATGTATTTTAACATAACATCTAAACTACTATTCACGCTTAATTCAACAATTTTATTTTCTTATTCATAACATATATATTGCGTTATTTTTTCGCGACGGAAATTTGTATGTATTCGCGTAGAATGGTGCAATGGTGAGCTTATAAAAAAACGGGCGAACTTTTTTCGGCACGAACAAACTGAGAAGTGAAATGAAAGATAAGTGAAGTTTATGGAGTCACTCCTGTTTACATAGTGACTAAACAGAATGCATTCATCTCCTTCGGGACATGTGGTTTTCCACCTCCCCAGCATTGCCTGAGAGATCGGGTCTTATAGGCTGCTACGTAGTTAAACAGATATCCATTCCAATTTTATTTTTCATTTACACAGGATGCATAATGGCCCTTCTCCAGCGCCTACGCACTTCTAGCGTTGCAGCTGTTTGTTAGACCTTATTTGAAGTTTTTCATTTTAGTTTTATTAATAAACATTTATGGGAGGTATATATATATTCATTTTTAATCTTTAGAACTTTCTAGATCTTCCCGTATGCTATCGTTGGAAGTGGGTTCCCCTATTTTTCGTAAGCTCTGGGTTTCAAGTACTGCAGTTTTGCCAACCGCGGTCATAAGAAATTCGTGTCTTCTAATGATAAGTATTTATTTTGTGTCAGTTCTTTATTTATTTTTCACGAGGGGAGCCATATTTATAGTAAATAAAATGGAGCCGCATAGACACATGGCGTGTTATAGAATGCAATACTTATTAGTAAGTCTGATATAGTAACAACACGAGTAAATATTTTCATGTATTCTTAAAATTTGTGTTTTAATGCACGTCCTAGATTAAAGTAATGAAATATTTTGTCGTATACAACATATCTAGTGAATATTCTATTGTTGACGGGCTATCTTTAGTTAAACTTAAAATAGTTGCCTCTCTTTCCCTCCCTTTCCCCCCCTTTCACACCCTCTCCCTCTCCCACCCTCTATCTCCCTCCCCCTCTCTCTTCTCCCCCTCTTTCCCCCTCCCCCCTCTCTCCCCCTCCTCTCGCTCCCTCCTCTACCTCTCTCTACCCCCTCTCTCTCGTATTAAAAGCATACAAAGCACGCTTACACCCATAAGGATTGATACAACAATAGGATTTTGAGGTCTAACAATGTAATTGGTAGCCAAGGCAACATTCCGTTAAAATTGCAATATTTCCACAAAATATGTGAATTAAACGTATAACATGAGCGATTTCGAATTGTATGCGGAAAAAGATGAACAGAATAAGAAACTTTGTAATTTTCTCTTCAAAATGGTTCAGATCCGAAGATCGTCGGTTAATTCCTTCTAATTTTAATTTCCAAAACAATAAAAGCCTGCAAATAAAAAAATTGATTTTTACATGTTACCTTACGGAAAATGGAAATTTCTTCCTTGGAGTCGAGCCCAGGACTTTTTTTGGAGATTTATTTTCGTCATTACCTTATAATATGTTAATCAAGCATCCTTACCAATTTTCAATCTTCTACCAATTCGAGAAGTTTGTTAAAACGCTCTATATCGGCCATCGTGAAAGCGTGACCAACCAACAAACCTGGGCTATTATAGTATAAAATTACAAACTACCGTTTAATAACAGCAGGAATAAATTTATCAGTTTATGGAAAAAGAATAATCGAGTTATGCTACGTATGAATAAAGACGGGTAAGTTAATGCTTCATATGTGGAAGGAAGCGATGGTGATGTTTCCAGGCTATGCAAAATAGTTTACTAATAACATGAATGTTTTCAGTTTTCGTGTCGTGTACCCAATAGCCGCAATTTGTGGTTGATATATGTGATATACTCCAGCTGATATTCCGTTTACTATCATTTCATGCCTATGAATCCAATAAATTTTCTTGTATTTACACGAACAACAATAGAAGACGATTAGTTCGCGCATGAATTTACGAAGGAAAAATGTCTAAGCATAAAAATTTTCTATCGCTTTACAACGCGAAGCATTTCTTAGCCATTAACGTCTTGATAGAGGGAGGGAGAGAGGAGATGGGAAGTGGTGAACATCGAAGTGTGGATATCAGTTGTTTTCAGGAAAGTATTGAGTGAAGATTTGAGATCTTCCAGGACGACACAATGGTCGTCCTTTACCACCGTGTTACAATGGAGAAGATATGGACGAGGAAGGAACCGAAGGAGCTCTTCATATTGGCGAAGATGGCAAAGAGAGAGAGAGGAGTGAGAGACGACAAAAGGGAAGAAAAGAATGGTGAGCAGGAGAATGTTTAATGTCACCCATTCTTTCACGCAGTGCCTCTGAAATCGTTTTTCTGATGCGAGGCAGTTGTGAAGAGCGTGAGTGATGTGAGCCAATAATCTTTCGCGGTAAAAGCCAGATATTAGAAACCAACGGAACTTCTCTTGAGGACGAGCACTTCGGGAAGGAAAGCGTGGGCAATATCATGCTAGTCGCTGAGTTTCTCAGATATTTGGACGTCGAAATCGCATGAAAATATTGAAACGTGGCGACGAAGTCTAAAACCATTATTTTAAAAAGAAGGAAATGAAAAGTCTCTGATTTGCAAATATTACCTTGGTTACAACATTTCCTTTTTCATAAATTTTTAACATAATGTTGTATTTCATAAGGTAACGATTGAGCTAATAATAGACAAAATCTTTATAGCTAAGTAGATATTTTAAATGTAAGACAATAATTTTTAAAATGTAGGTTTAGAGTTCTCTAAATGAAAGAATATCTTTACGAGCTTCATTCAGCACCCGTAATAGAACTGTCAGTTAGGGAACGCATTTCAATTAAAATCATATGAGATATAAGAGATAAAAGGCTTCTTCGAAAGTCGTAACACATATACTGTTAAACTATATTTCTAGGTTTGTGCCTACCAACAAGACTAGCACAAGTTGCTCGCGAAGATTTTAATAATGTCTGGAGTTTATATTTTAGTTAGTAAAACATGTCCTCAAACTAAACCGAGATTTTTTGGGATATAATAAATTGTAACTTTTAAATGTTATCATCTCCTTCACACTGAAATTTCTATTTTTCCTAAATCTTATAAAGCAAAATGCTTTGGATTTATACAAGGTTTATTTTATAAAACAATTATTGCGTGGATAATGTGTATTAAAGGTGTAAGCGGAAGTCAAAATGAGTCTTGCAATTTTAATTACTGTGTGTTCAAGTATGATACCTTGTGGTACCTTTATTTAGACAAAGCGGGAGGATGAGAAGTGAGTGGGATAAAAATGAGAGGCTGCAATGACGCAGGCAGAATAAATGCGTGCTCCCCCTCGCACTCTCTCTCTCTTCCATCTTCTTCCCATTCCTCTTTCCCTCCCATTCCCCCCGTCGCCTGAAAACGTCGAATCACACGCCCGGCACGCGCGTACAAGAGCCCCAATCAAATAGGTGCAAAGAGTCGTTGCGGACGGCAGTCACAATGGGACATCCGAAAGCAAGGTAGTGAGTGCGCGCGTGGGTAGGAGGTGGGGTGAGATAGGGTGTGAAGGAAAGAGAACACGAGGTGGCGACACAACACACCGTCATGCAATTATCTCTTGCCCCTTCTCCTCACCAATCACCTTCCTTTCTTTTCGCCCCAATTGTTCTGAGAGAGTCCTCTTATTTCCCGCACACCGAAAAACCTTTCCTTAATTCCCAGCGCTTCTACACGTCGTTCCCGAGTTCAAACAACTTTTTTGAATACAGTGAAATCGTTATAGACACATTGAACTACCTGCGAATAATATAGCTCTTAATTCAAAACAATAACCATTCGGCTGCACTCAAATAATGCACCGGGAATAGCAATGGCTCATAATATCAATTACGGTGGTTTTAGACGTAAAAATGATCCCAATGACTGGATAAAACCGTTAAGAATTATTCAGATGATGAATTCTCAAAGATAATACACCTATCATAACTTTTAAAACGATGAGCATATAAACAAAATAGCAATATTTTGAAATACATTTGTTTAATCGCCAATTCGAAAAGTTTGAAAGTGTCTTCTTCCTAATTAGCCCATTTTGGCACTTAAGCGTCGCCGCACAACGAGAACAATTTTCTCATCGACTTCTTCATAAGGACTCGATCGTAAGTAAGTGAAATGGGAAAGAAAGGCTGCATCCACACTCGGCTAAAACCCCATCATGCTACGCTAAATGGCCTCTCCGATCCATTCGTATCAATCCCATCTTCAAACTATTTCTCGCGAAATTGCCACGCGAATCGTAACGAGCCAATAGAAACCGTCGCATTATCCCCTTTCGCTCAAAGTGGCTTCATAAAATTCGAAAGGGACGCTTTTTGTCTTTCCTCGCTAAGTGAGAGTGAATCTTTTTTGTTCAGCCACGCTTGGAAGCGCCGCGAACTCTCTCCCCTCTAGCGGCCAATGTCCGAAACCCAGAGGAACATCTCCTAGCAACCAAACGTGAAATAAATCAGTTTCCAAAAGAAGGGTTAACGAAGAAAATTAATTGAGTTATATTTCAAATTCTACATGAATCAATAATATAAGAAATGCTTGGAATGCTTTACAGTCGAAGGAGAATTAAAGGTTTATAATTTTTAATTTACTCTATGCTCTGGAGTGAGTAATGAGAAAAAAAACAGAATTTAAAATATGATGCACATCTTATTTAAAGATATATGTTAAATTTAAAAATATACTTAGCGAGTAACAATACCTCTGATTAAAGAATAATAGACAGTTTTCAAAAGGATAACAAACATGATTTAAACATCTTTTTAACTGAGACAATCCAGATTTTTAAAGAGAATTATATGAGAAAAGATTATACTAAACATTAATAGTAGAACTGGAAATTAAAATATAAAGGTGATCAGTACGTAAAAGTATTTATATTTCACTATAAGCTATTCACTTAATGAACCTGTTTGTTTTTATGATTTTGGCCCAAGAACGATATGATGCTACCACAAAAAATAAATCTGTAACATTCCACGCATAGCAGAATTACATTATTTCCAAGTATTTAAGAAGAATACTGAAAATATTCTGATATAATAACCAGCAATTCCAAAGAAACAAACTGAAGATGACAATTACAATTGATATTTACCGAAATGGTGCCCGTTCTAGCATATTTTCCATCTTACAGAAATCATAATTTTCAAATGTGCGAATAACTAGAAAAAGGTCACAAACCTCATCAAAGTTTTCAGTTTTTCACTACCGTTTTTTTCGGAGAGATATAGTGCGAGACCAAAAGAAATCTTACAAGGAGAGAATTTCCCTCTCTGCACGTTATTTTTATTCGCCAAGGATAGAGATCCTTGTCTGGCATCACTGCATAAAGCGTCTCCACTTTGAAGACAACTAAGCGTCACACCTCTTGCCTCCTTTAAACGCGACACATTTCCGATATTTTTTCACGCGAGTCGCTCCGGTTTTTAAAACGGCTAATCGCCTTCTTTCTTCCCCTTAGCCTCCAACCTCTCGCCGCCCCGTAGTCCACAATGCAGCCAGAAAGCATTCTTGTGACCACTGCAAGACCCCCTCGAGTGCCACAGGGTGACATGGAGCTTATTTGCAGAATGCATACGACAGGCTCAAGTGCCTGCTTTGGGATTTCCGCATTTTTTTAGACAGGAGGATGAATGTTAACAACGTAGTAAGACGAACGACTTGGAGGGAATATTGTGACAAAATAAATTCAAGAGAATCTTACTGGTGGCGATTGATATCTGTCGAAACGCCACAAATATTTAAATTATTTCTTAGTTATAATTTCAGAGGCTTATTCGAAGTTTACCAGCTTGGAAATAAGATATTTGGAGTTGTAAGGTATTTTCCCTTAAGAGAATTTTGTTAAGGCTTTTTTACCCTACGGAGTATTTTAATATTTAGAAATATAAACATACTAGATAAATTGCGGATAATTCTATCAAGTCCGAAATGCTATCAATTTTTAATAAGTAAAGAAAAAGCTAGAATCAAAGTAGACGAAGGATATTATTTGAAGAGGACAACCTAAATAATAGAAAAATACTTCTGGAAAGTACGACAAAGATGAATAGGAATATTCGACAACCCAATTTATATTTGACCAACATTTTTTAAGGGTGACTAGAATGCGAAGAAAGCTTAATTTAGCAATATGCGACCATTTTCCGGTCGAAATTATGGCCATTTGCTCGATTTCAGTTAAATTTAGAATTTAGAGTGTAACCTAATGAAGGGTAAATTGTGCTGTTTAGATAAACGTGCATAATATTTTATTAAGTATAACTCTAATAAATTTCTTATTTCCCAACAACACAGCGGGAGAGATTGCTGTTTCCCGTGCTAAGTTTTTCCAATAGCATACATCATGACCAAAAAAGGATTTTGTTGGATGGCGAATAGAAAATTAACGAAAGATAGAAAAGTAAGGAGAGAGCAAGAAAAAAAGAAGGACTGAAATCATTACGCTGGGAAATAATTAAGTTTAGGAAGCATTGATTTTTTTTAAGAACCCATACGAGAAATAGATATCTTTTTGCTAGAGGATCAATAACTTCCTGAAATTTAACGCAAGTTAACCAAAAGACAATATATAAGTAATAAAAATATTCGACATGGGATCGAAAAATTCCAGAGAATGCACGGATTGAAAAATTTCGAAGAAGATGAAACCACTTTGTGCATATTTTTCGTGACTTAATAAGGGTCTTGGTTTAGTTCCATTCCATGACAGTATAGGGGGATAGGCAAAGAGAGAGGGAGGGATAGAGGAGTGATGCCCGGACAAAGAAAGAATGAAGTTTTGTTGCCTCTGGCTTATAATTGCGGCCAACTACGATTATTCATACTTGGCGTGTATTAAACGGGATGGGGGGGAGGGGGGAGGGAGAGAGAGGATGGAGAGAGAGGATGGCGAAGGAGATTGGGGTATGGTAGTGCTCACGTTGGTGATGGAGCCGTACAGAGGAGAGAAGAGGGTTGAGAGGAGAGGGGGAGTACGAAGTGGAAGAGAGAGAGAGAGAGAGGAAGGGATTCAATGAATTGGAGCAAATGGAGAATATTTCAAATGAAATTGGAGCACGATTATGGGGAAAGAAAGAATGGGGAGAATATTGGAAAATTATGACTTTTAAGCAGAAGTAACGATTCTAATAGAAAAGATGAAAACGTGATGTAGAGAGAGTGACAGAAATAAAAATAATCAGAAATAGACGCTTAACATCTTGAACCGAATATGTTAACACGAACGGTTTGGTAGGATCAAATATTCTACGCAGATTTCCAATCATCGTTATCACTTCGCAAGCGCTTCAGGGAATTTTGAATTTCCGACTGATTATACGCTAACAATGAAGAGTGGAAGTCATATCTATTCTACACGGTTAAAATTATCTTTTTAAGTCCGTGAATTTCGAGAAACCTCTGAACTATAGACTTAAGAAACTGGAAAACATTAATTTTTGAAAACTCAAATGATGAGGGAATTAAAAATTTTTAATTCGTCGCCGCAAATTAAACAAAACGATAAGACTGCATTATCACACCCATCTTATTAGTGCATCTAAAAGATTATTTAGTTAAATTATGTGTCAAGAATATGATTTGATAAAAGAAATGCGCATGTCGACCAAAAAGAAACCGTCCGCTGCCTCTTTTTGGAATTGACGTTCGGTGAATTATTTCCCTTTCACTTGGTACCTGAATAGTGCATCTGATTTTTTCAACCATCTTGTGGCTGAAAGTTTGATCAGTAAGTTACATCTACTGCATTTTACTATGCCATCTTGACATGTAACCTTAAGTCTATAGCCTAAAATTAACGATTCGATCCACGATCTTCCGACTCTGACACAATGCCATGATAAAGGATACGAGTTTTAGATAAGAGAGGGACTGTTCCTTCGCGAAGTAAGAATATAATAAGTGAAAAATAGAGGAATAAGAGAAAGAGAGAGCGGAGATTGTAAGGGGGTGAGAAGAACAAGGGTATGGGGTGTGAGAGGGAAGGAAGGGGTTGAACTGTGGTAATGCTGCGGTTAAGCTTTCAAGGAGTAGTGGTTAAATGAGAGAGAGGAGACATTGGGTCTGAGACGCAGGGAGTTGGAAGTGGGATGCCTTTAAGAGGGAGGGAGTCTGTTTTTCTCGCATTCTCTACGATATAATGCCAGGAAAAATGTTCCGCATAATAGAAACGACGGGTCCAAAGAGAATGGAGGAGAGAGGGAAGGAAAGAAGAAAGAAAAGGAAAGAGAAGAGGAAAGAAGAGTGGAAATGAAATAGATGGAAGAAGGCAAGGAGAGCTCTCTCTCTCTCTCCTTGGACGCAATCTCTTCCTTCGTCTTCTATCCTTAATCTCTTTTGTACACTTTCCGAAGGAAACACTCGCACGCCTCGCGTTTCCTCGCCTCTAACATCCGTCTCCTGGATTAGAACTCGTTCTACAGCATGAACGGAAACAGAACAACTGCTACTTTATCTTTATTGCATCAGAAACAGGTCCGCTTCTTATATTTCCAAATGAAACCGGTGATTCCTTAGACTGCAGTGCTTCTCAACCTTTTTTGCTCCACGGCACACCTTCATGCATGCTTAAGAACATCGCGACACACCAAACCACCCCTAATTAATTTCACTGCGTAAATACCCATTTTTAAAGATAAAAACTAGCGTAACAAGTAAAAGTCGCAGTTATATTAGATTGTTACGATTGGTAAAGCAATAATTGTATAGTTTTATTGTACATTAAATACATAATTTAAAAATTAAATGTCTTCGGAGTGTGCGGCACACTAGTCCCTACCTCGCGGCACACTAATGTGCCGCGGCACACCGGTTGAGGACCACTGCCTTAGAGTATAAGAAAACTAAACACTGATGAAATTATGCACATTATAAAGCAATGTCGAAATCTAGTAATTATTTTTAAAATGGAATTAGGGAACTATATTAATCGATTACAAAAAACTATTTACTTGTTTATTTTCATTGCATTCAACATTATTTGTTATGTAGGACTTACAAAATTGCACGTGTCGATATATGGACTATTAAGTATTTTTTAAAAGTGATTAACTCCGTGACTCTGTAACATAAACTGAAAATAGGTATTTAACTATTAAATTTATTATTTCGATTTATCTCCTATAATTTTAAAATTAGTATTTAAAGTATTTTTTTTCCACAAATAAAAAGCAAACCTTTAGAGAGACTACGACAAATTAATTTGGCCAAGAAATGAATTCTATATTAAATCTAAAGACACAAAACAGATAATAAATAACACCCGATGCACTGAATTAGGAACTCATTTATGAGGATAGAGAACGGCCCAAACAATAAACTTACAATGAAATATTAAAATTATGTGGTTATATTTTAGGCCACTCGAAGTAGATATTTGAAGTGAATTAAATATGAGGATGTTTTCTTGATGTATTGTGTAAAGATAGTTTTAGTTTGGAAGTTACACTTTTAGATATTTATCGACGTTACCTGGCGTATTTTAATAAGGGATTTACTCCTGGGTTCTTGCTGCTAAGAATACCTTTCGGTAGGAATAGAGGAGTGTGATTGAGAAACAGAAAAAGCCACAGAATAGAATGAAACAATAGCTGAGATTAAGTGAACGAGAGAGTGAAAGAGAGGTAGTGCATGGAAAATAACACTTATATAGTTAATAGATGGAAAAACAAGGAAAGTGGAGAGAAGCAGACAGATGTATGCGATCCATAATATTAATAACAAACACAATATTTTATATAAAATCACTTCTAAGGTTATTAAATTCACAAATATCATTTGCAACTTAAAAATACGATAATCCAATTCCATGGCTATTGTCAACAAGAAAAATATCCGATATTAGCACTCAGCATTTAAGAGCAACATCGGCGATGGTGAAATAAATAAGCAAATTCTTTTCGCAGCAATAAAGAATCAGGAGGGCATATTCGAAATTAAACCGATTTTTTTGACGATATGAATAAATGCGTTCCGAGGGCCTGAGGTTTTGTTTTTTTGCAGAACCAAGATAGCGACCAAAAGAGCGAAGGGTGATGATAGTCGGAGACTAGAAAAGAGGAAAGGGTGGAAGGGTGAGTGGGAGGGGAGGCGTCGTAACAATAGGAGTGGGAGAGAAGGAGAGAGAATAGCGGAATATGCGGAGAGCGAAGGGGGGAGGGGGAAGGAGGGGTGGGAGAGGGTAGAGGCGTGCGGTGGGTGGGTTGCATCGCCACTTCCCTGGTCGATATCCGGTCGCCACCGCAGCAAGCACGGCCCCCGCTTTCCTCTCTCCTCTCCTCCTGACCTCTGACCCTTTCATGCCTCGAACCGTCCACCCCCCCCCCTATTCCCTCACCCACCTATTCCCCCTCTCCACTCTTTTCCTCTCTCGATTGTTCGTCCCAAGCATTATTTTATCCATCGTCCATTCATCCCCGTTTCCACGCGTTGATTGGGAATATCAGAAGATTGGCTAAACGAGAGCGATTAATCGATGCGGAAAGCTTTCCCTATGTTATGCGGACTCGACGAGAGCGAAACGGCGAATACGTTTTGTTTATTATAATGGCGAAAAACGCGATTACGTGACGGGTGAAAAATGACCGAAGCATTCATGCAGAGTTACGCGGCCAATTTCGTAAACGAAGTGATTGGATGATAAATGACTTAACGTGCATTTTTTTCAGATTTACTCGCTCGAAATAGAGTTCGCCAAAGAATAACTAATTGTAAGTTGAAAACGAAGGATTTCTTCAATTCGAAGAGTGTTGATGTTGATGATTATTTTAACATCTGACGAAGTAACCACCTCGATATTTTGGGCTTTCGCACATCCAGAACGCTAAAAGCTATACGTTTCATAATAAGGATGCAAGACTCACTATCGATGCAAACTCTGATTAATTTCAACTTATCATTTTTGATCAAACTCATACGCACACGTACTGCGCATTAGATTGAAAGAAGACAGAAATCACTTTTGGGACGGCCACACCAGATCTTCCTCTCCGTCGATAAGTAAAAAAAAAAAAGACGGAGGAACATTAATTTCCAGCTCTCCTTGAGAAGACGCGACAGCCTAGTTTAGCGACGTCGATATTCCAGCGACTCCTTTGTCTTTCCAGAGGAAGAAGAGAGATGATGAAAAAGCGAACACAAAAGAAGATCCGTGACAATGCGCGGGGAGGGGGTTAATAAATGCAAGGTTTCGGGTTTTATTCCGCGAACCTCGATTCTTTTTCGTGCTCGTTTGTCAAAAGACATTAGCGCTGTCTCTTGCAATGGATCGGAGAGGATGGAGTCCGATCGAGGGGACGCATCGAATTTCGCAGATAAGAATTGGCCATTTTGACTTTTCTTCTGAATTGAGCTATGGTATTGAAAGGAAGTGAGGATGCGGTGAGTTCCTTCCCTTTTCACCTTATTAACCCTCGAAAAATGAAACTCCGAGGCGGGAATAAATGTGTTTCGACGGGATTCCATCATTTCGCGCGAATCTCTCGAGATGTTGTAATTGTGGTGCGAATAAGGCTTCATGACGAATGATTCCGTGGGATTCGCTGCTCTTTCCATTAAGAAGAAGAAGGAGGAGGGAAATCAGAGAGTAAATCTGTACGAGGGGACGTGTCGCGTGCTCGTGTTTCTCAGACGCCTTTTAGAAGGGACATGCGATATCCGGTTACTTTTACAAATTTTCGTCGCTAAAACAGAGTTATCGCAAAATCGGAGTCGCAATCGTAGCTTTCCGTTTCGAAAAGGAATGAAAACCATTAAAATTTTACGTTCTAAGACAGACGGAGCTAAGAAAGGGAAATGTATTAAATTTCACAGTTGGCAAAAGCATTTGAAACGGCTGCAATAATAGCGATATGCTGCAGAGTGATATTTTAAGTAGGTTTCGTCAGACATGGCCATTAACCATCCTTCATGGACAAATTCTAAACGTAAAGGTGTTTGTAAATGAATTTCGATTGAGTCGCTTTGATCATTGATTGAACTTCATGGCGGGAAATTCGCCTCGAAATAGAAAAGGTTTATGATTTGTATATACATTATCTATACTTATCTAGCAAAACATAAGAGCAAATCCAACTGCACCTAGAGTGAAAAAGAAGATGACATATGTCACTTTATGTGATCACATTGGGTTCAATTTACCTTATAACGACATTAAGCTGAAGTCTACCTTAAATCCTCACGTTTTATAATAACTGGTTATATAAAACAATGATAATTATAAACCGCATCTACAGCATAAAATCTTTTTATCTGCATATGATCAACATTATTTAATTTACCTTAATTCAATAAAATAAACTCACTCACGTTTTATAATAACTGGTTATATAAAACAATGATAATTATAAACCGCATCTTCAGCATAAAATCTTTTTATCTGCATATGATCAACATTATTTAATTTACCTTAATTCACTAAAATAAACTCACTCACGTTTTATAATAACTGGTTATATAAAACAATGATAATTATAAACCGCATCTACAGCATAAAATCTTTATCTGCAGATGATCAACATTATTTAATTTACATAAATTCAGTAAGATATATCTAATACCATGCGTTAATAGTTATGCATAAACTGAGAAAGACCTAGTTATATGCCTTACTTCCTAACTTCGATCCCTTGAAGCGGAGTTTCAGGCACCGCCGCCTGACGAGAACGGTCCACATGATGTCGCGCCATCTGTTGCCTAAAACTTGTACTCAATGAAGATATCCAAAAGAGCCGTCAGACAAAGTAATGCGCGCTTTATAAATCATTCTCATTACCAGTTAAGGTAAAATAGCTAAATACTAACAATATGGAGGAATTTCAACCTCCAGCAATCTGTTTTGTTTATAGAGAACAATTCTGCTTCGATTTTTTTGTAGAAATTATAACTTCAAAAATTGAAATGTATGTAATTATATATGTAGTACAACAAAAGATGCATATACATGAAAATACATCCAATATGTGTACTGGCTACAAACCGCCGTCATCAGTGGTGATAGTAAAATAATTACGTTTACATCCGAAATGCCCATTTGGTTTTCCCAACTTTTTTATGGCAACTTGAGCTAGCTAGTTCATTATTTGGGTTCAAACCATAGCATGAACTTGATAATTATTTTTTGGATCATGTTTAATATTTTTACTGCAACATGATCATACATGCAACATACAAATTCCATGTAGAGGCGTAGCGAAGGGGGGGGGGGGGGGGGGGGGGGGGGCATTTGCCTCCGGATTGGTGAGAGCAGATCCGCTAGGACGTCGCGGAGTAAGGTAATATCCTAACGAATTAAGACAAAAGAGGCACGAGTCATCAAAAATGTTTCTGGGAACTGGCCCGAGATGCAATGAATCACCCTTGTATTTATCTTTAGGATATAGTGATACCGTAGCTTGTTTACGTTTAGATGGCCCATGAGACTTAAGAAATGGCAATCGTAAGCGGGCCAGGGAAAAATATTTACAAAATGTGTGTGAAGACCCGCTTCGGATATGACCAGCAGTCTCCGGGTTTTGGGACTAGTCTTCTGGTTAAGGGTAAAATTCTCCGGGTCAATTTTTCGGCTAATTTTTCCTCAAATGTCCCGCGTCTCGTATGAAATCAATACGGGACGCACTTTGTCCCGTATTTTTTTTTATGAAAATATATATATTGATTTAAGATACACTTAGGGCAATCACATGTCCCGTATTTTAATGTAAATAATGCAGTGCTCGGAATGGGCCGGAACCGCAGATGTATCGAAAATATCGGCGATTAGTTCCGAATTGTAATATTTTCCTCCCGAGCGTTCCGTTTCGTAATATTTTCCATTTCGAGCACTTAATTAATGTAATATATGAAGAGTTAACCCAATTTTAAGAAAAGTTACAAAGGAGATTTCATCTCTCCTAGGTAAATGGAATGGGATATTAAAATCTTGGGAAATAATAATTTTGTAAGCTGATGCAAATTATTAAGTCAGTACCAGGTTCTAACGCTATTGTGGAAAGAATATTTTCTTTATGTAGTAATAAATGGAATGACATTAGGAACAGATTTGACATAAGTGCAGTAAAAGTAGAGTTGTAGGTGAAAAGCAACTATATTTCTTGTAAAGACTTTTATAATTATATTCTTACCAATGAAGATCTTCTGAAGCGCAAAAAATCTTACGAAAAATATTGTTTATTTCTTACTGTGACGAAAACTATTCTTTGTGAATATGATCTTAATATTGTGTGCACTTTAGTTTTATTATTCAAGAATAATTGTTTTCTTTTTATTTGCTAGGCGTTTATCTTGTACAGGTTTGTTTGTAAAAAAAATAAATTTTCTCTTATATACTTTCAAAGAATATTTTTTATGGCTTAATTTCAAAGTTAAAAAAGTCCCTGAAAAATTTTAATAGTCCGGTTTTTTAAAGGATCTGTCTCTTAAAATAGTCAACCATCTGTGGTCACGCTCAGTGCCGTAACTAGGGTATGGCGAAAGTGGCATTTGCGCTTGCACATGTGCGCATAAATAAGTCAGAATGCTCTCTATGAAGTAAACAGTCTCGAGGGCCTCGATATTACATTTTCTCTTCGGTCAGCACATTTCTTTTTAGTTTGGAAACCCAGGAGCCTTTAGAATCTTAGAAAAAACACGTCTAATTTGTAAAACACGCACGGAAAAATCTTAGCGCATCAGCAGCTAAAACTTTGTGGGTGACTCGCATTTAGGTATATCTTGCTACCACGACAAATTCTGAATCTAAGAGAATGGCTCGTAGCTCTGATTACTACGTTTATTCGGTGTTTTGGATTGGTGGCGCTGTTATAAAGTAGGTACCACTGCAATCTTTCGTTGATGTTCGAGGGAGCCGCCAAATTGCGTGAGAGAGCGAGAAAATATGGCTCATCACATCTAATTATCTCTCATTTAAAAACAGTAAACATACTTCAATTTCTTCACCTATGAGAATCTCCGGGTTAAATTAGGAAATCTCCGGGTCATTCTCATGTATTCATGTCTCACCCGAAGTCTTTGGGACAATCGCTCATTCTTCGGGCTACACTCTTGTTTTGCCTATATATTTCCTTAGACGATGTTGTGCTGACGGGCCAAAGGGGTTTGCAATTGAGTTGTGCTATATCCTGCCATCTAGCCTTACTGGCACCAATTTCCCATTCAAATATGTTTGTTGCATGCTTGAGTTTCCCAGAGCCACCCAGGGTGGCCCACCCTAATGGGGTAGCAAAACAGGGAATTGCTTAAAGACGCCAACACGCTAAACTGAGTACAGAAGACCCCGTAAACCCCTCCCCCTGGAACTTGGCAACAAGAAAAAAGGTCGTATGGGCCAGACTAGGAATATAACCCCTCCTTAGGGGCGCCGAAGACCCTAGCTACGCCACTGTTTACATGATCATAAGTAATCAGTAAAATCTTTCAATTAAATACTTTAATTGGGACAGTGATATTAAAATCTATTTGACCTTGGAAAATTTTACTTGTACGGGCAGGGCCGGATTAACCATTGGGCCAAGGCGTGCCCGGGGCCCCAGGTTCCTGGGGCCCCTTTTGGTTAGAATAAGTATATTTATTTATTTTTATTTATACTTTTGTTTGTAAATCACTTAAACTTTACAAGCAATTAAAATGATTGTAATGCGTAGTGAATTGTTTCAGTAATTGTTGATTGTTGTTTTGTATACTTTATTGTTATTGACGTCTGTTTGTGAGGTTCCTCTGTTCTTTTTGTATTTTTACAAGCACTACTTTGCTAATTAGCCGCTGTTGGCGCCACTTCCTAAGAACCAAGTTGGTCCAATAGCACAGAGTATGATAATTTCATTTGTTCTATTCTCTAACACAAGTCACAAATTTTGTCAGTTTTATTTCGTCTTTATATAAAACAATAGTATTTTATAACCGTGAAATGTCTGACTGGCGAAAGTACTTAAGCGGTGCTTTAAAACGCAAACTTAAAGAAGATAAGCAAAAACAGAAGAATCTGCTATTAGAAGTACTCGGAAGTTATTTGATATTGGATTTTGCAAAAATGTAGGCGAGGACAAATCTGAAAATAATCAAAAGGATGATACAAATACAGCACAAACAACAACAAATGTAAAACAAGTTCTTGAAGTTGAAATAGATAAAAGTGTAGAACTTTAGATATCACTACAAAGCATTACATCATCTTCTGCCCATTTTGAAAGCCAAGTGTTTAGCAAAATTGAGCGAAGTAGTGACTGCGGATTGTGGAGAAATATTTCAGAAGAAATGTGTGAATACTGGATAAAACAGGTTCAAGTAAATGCAGCAACGATGACGATGCCTTTAAAGCTTCTGAGCGAAAATACGCCGACAAAAATCGTAATTTTACAAAGAGCCTCTTCTTTAGAAATCATATCAGCGAAAGTAAAATTTGACGCGAGTGGCTACTGCATTTTAAAATAAAATGTTTCAAATATTATTATATGTAGTTCTTTTTAAACCTGATCATTACAAAAAATAGTGCACATTTGTGTTTTAATTATAAGTTATTCATACCATGATACCAAACACAAATGGAGCCCCAAAAATTGTTGGGTCCGGGGGCCCCCAAAACCTTAATCCGGCACTGTGTACGGGTAATATTCTATAAATATCATATAACAAAAGACAATGTCTGTATCATTTTCGAAGAAATACTTTCCAAATAGCATTTTCAGGAAAATGCACAAGAGAGCGCCACGCGCAGTATGACATCTACTCCTGGCGGTAGCGATGGGAACTGCTTGAAGATGATTCGAAGTGAACGAAATTCAAAGAGAAAAACGCGTGGTCTACTCATAAATGTTATCAAACAGAATTATGACAACTCATAAGTGGCAAATACGATACGATACGCGCAATGGTACATGCGGGTATCTATTGGTGCAATACAATTTTTAATATATAAAAACTGTCATAAATTGCTTATTTATTTACAAAAAGAGAACGTGTAATTTTGCCTTCAGGTCTCACTCAGAAATTAAATCGTCATAAAAGATTAAAAATTTCTCAGCTAATCTTTTGGTGATCATTGCTCTCAATTAGCCCAAAACACCCAGTTTATCACGTTCTTATTTCCTAATTTATACTAAATTGCTGAAAAAATTAATTTTTCAAAAACACTATTTTTATTGCGTTAAATATTAACTTTGATACTTGTATAAAGATAAAACATTATGCACCAGTGACGTAGTATTCACTTTTTATTAATCAATAGTATGGTGATTATTTTAGCGAACATATATATAATCAAAAGCTACAAAACTGCCGAAGTAATCCTTATATGACGCTTTTTAGAATACATTTTAGTAACCTGATATTCCTGCTACTATTATCATAGTAATATAACTAAATAAAGTAAACCGTGATTGTCCGTCAAGATCCTAGCAGTGACATAGTCCGATAAATTTAAATAATATAAAATCGGATCGATTATCATCTTATGCACTGAGCTGCGTCTAAATGAAGTTAAGAAGTGTGTAGGTATGATGTGATTGCCGTTTTCAGCGCGGGAGAGGAAGATTCAAAACTTGATATTTGAGTAGTCAGACGCAATGTAAAGATGGCGGAGGAGAGAGGCGGGCAGGAGAACGGAGTCAAAGCGGAAGGGCTGGAGGGGAAGGCACCGGTGACGTCAATACCTCATTACAGGGAAGAAATATGAAGAAGGGAAATGCGCCATGCGTGGGTGGCGGAAACGAAAAAGACGTATAGGACTAAGTGCAACTGGAAGAATTAATATCTCCAACTCATCTCGATACATTCCAAGGATCTCATCACTTCGGGAGTCTTCACCTGCATAGGCCATTCGTTTTCAAATATATGATTAGTTAATTATTTCTAAAAATCAACGATCTTTCAAAATTACTTTACTCAATAAAAAAGTCATAATTTATTTATAAGTTGATTTAACCAATAAAAATTATTACTTCGCCTATTAAAGTTTACTTCAACTCAAAATATGTCTGAAAATGCAATTAACACATTGTTCCTAGCTTTGAAGTTAACATTTTTCATTCGAGGGACGTTAGTCACAATGATGATAAAACTGCATATTTAGTAAAAGTGAAATCATCATTTATCGAACAAAATGCAACGTTCTTCAACGTATCAAAATTTCAAACTTTTATATTCAAAGCATTTCACCCGCACACAATTAATAGCCTACGTCTCGTCCGAACAATCAATCCACCAATTCGAACTGGGCCAAACAAGGGAACGGGAGGAGGCGCGCGGTGAGGCAGTCAGCTCAAGTGAGGATCATAATGCATACTTATGGCGCGTGCAGAGGAGGCCGGGAGAATAGCGAGGGAAGCGAAGGGCGGGGAATATGGCTTTAACGACGGGGGCCGGCCTAGAAGGAAGGGGTGGTGGGTGGGAGGCAGGGAGCGGGTGGGGGCGAAGGGTGGACGGAAAGGATGAAGGGAGGGGGCGAGGGAGTGGATTTTGAGGGGAAGGGTAGAGTCAGTCCATTAGCTCATTATCCTCGCTCTACGGGCCATAACCCACCCGCCCGACCCACCGCACACCCTAACCCATCCTGCCTCCCCTCCCCCACCCTCCTTCCGACCCCAATGTGACCGTCACCCCTCATCCAACGTCTTTCTATTCATGGCACCCGTCGGTGATAGGGAGGGAGGAGGAAAGGAGGGAGAAAATAGGAGTTAGAGGAGGAGGAGGAAGGGAAGAACAGAGGAAGAAAGAAAGAGAGGTAAGAGTATCGTACGGAGGGAGGAAAACTTGTTTACTTCGCTGGAGTTACTGAAAAGTAGTATGTGAACATATTAACACGATGAAAGGTCTCTGAATGAGAAATATATATGTAGAAGGTTTATTTAGAATGGCAAAACAGAAAAAAAAATCAATCAAATAATCATTCCCCAACCGTTTAGTGGCTTTTGGAGTTGTTCTGGTCATCATCTGGATTCTAAACCTAACATGAGCATGATGTTTCATTTTTGGAATTACAAAAATGGACTCTCAGAGAAAATTTACGTAGATTCGGTTATTCAAGATTGAAAAATCGGTACAACATACATTGTACAAACTTTCTCATATATAGGTACTAATGCGTCGTTTAGTTATCTTTACAAAATGAAAATCGTATGAGCCTGTTTTTAGAAAATCCAAATTTTGTTAAAGTTGCCCAAGAATAAACTAGCCTTATATTAATTCGTTGAGAAAAATGAAATACGTAGTATTATTGCAGACGTATACTCAAGTAATTGTACGAAATTTGATCAAAATCGTTATAGCCGTTTTTGATAAAATCGAATTGTTGTTAAGAATGCGTAGAATAAACTACTCTTGATTATTGAGTAAGATCAACCATTTCTACGTATACTCTGCTTAGTATGATAAATGCGAGTACGAGTACGAGATTTCATTCATTTTCGCTCTACCGTATAGGCTCCAGAGCCAGTAACAGACAGACAGACGGCATTGCGAAAACCACTTTTTCGGATTCAGCGACATCTAAAACGTATATTTCCGTAAAAATGTCGAGGTCAACTTTTTTCGTGATAACAATACTTTCTCGATGGTTCGTATGATAAAGTAAAAATCGGTACAATATAGTACATTGTACAAACTTTCTCATATACTAAAGCGTCGTTTAGTTATCCACTGAAAAATATGAACTATGTACATTCATTATAAACATCAACTTAAATAAATATACGAAATTTGATGAAAATCGTAACAGCCGTTTTTTAGAAAATCCAATTGTTGTTAAAGTTGCCCAAAAATAAAATAGCCTTATATTAATTTTTTAGAAATATGATGTAGTATTATTGCAGACGTAAATTCAAGTAACGGTACGAAATTTTATCAAAATCGTTCAAGCTGTTTTTGAGAAAATCAAATTATTGTTAAAGTTTCTTAGAATAAACTAGCCTTATATACATTTTTTCATGAATATAAACTATTTGGTATTATTGAAGACGTAAACTCAAGTAACTGTACGAAATTTGACCAAAATCGTTTTGAGCCGTTTTTGAGAAAATCTAATTGTTGTTAAATTTTCCTAGAATAAACTGCCCTTAATTATTGTGCAACTTCAACTGTTTCATCATAAATTCTATTCTGCATGATAAAATGCCTAATTACGAGATTTCAATCATTTTAGCTCTACCGTTCAGGCTCTAGAGCCGCGGACAGACAGAACCACAGAGAGTAGGTGCGGATTCCCTAACTTTCCATCCCAAGAAAGCGGATTCAACAGGAAGACTACGTTTTAATTTAACGACTATAATCTTCAACGGTAGTTTCGTGATGGTTAAAGGCTTTGAGCTGTCCTCGTGCTTAGTTAGCAAACTTATATGGAATACTATTGGAATAGCGTCGTAAATTTCAGCGTAACCCACGTTACAATATTTTAAACAATCATTTAGCTCACTGTGATTGTCGAAAGAAAGCGTTTGTAAAACTACATAGGCACATTCGACTGGAACATAATAACAGATACAAATTCATTATTCTGCTTCGCGTTTTTATCCTTGCGGAATGTAATAATGCTGTGCTAAATTTTTCTGGTGATATTAAGATATAGTAAGTAGCAACCTAATGAAAAGGAAAATACCTACATATCCATCGCAAAATTATGCTTTAATCGGTCTAATGTGTACAAAAATTATTTCTAGAGAAACCTTTCCGATGATATTATGGAAAAAATTCAGCGAAAAAAAAACTTTTATTTTTACTTTTTACGATGAAATCAAGAAAATATAAAAAACTTAGGCACTCAAAATTGACGTAATGTTCAACGCTTTGCAATATTTAGACTTGTGAACCTTATGAGAAGACATCCTATATACGTACTCGTTCATTGGAACAAATTGTGCACAATAACTCAAATAAACTTTTTAAATCAATTACAAGAAAAGCTGAAATTTGGAAAACCGATGATAATTCACCAGACAATTTAAATAAAACATCAGTTTTTCAAATTTCTTATATTTTTTATGATATAATTATTATTAGTTGATATTTTCTCATCATCAGAAAATATTCTTGTTTATAAGTAAGTTTAAACAAATAAGGAAATGTATGCAGACAGTAAATGCTAATTATAAAAATTTGACGGACAAATCGAGAAAAATTGTACAGCGATACACAATGCTAAATCGATTGGCGAAAAAAATCCTTGTTTCGTTTAGGAGTTAGCGCGACAGGCAGAAAATCAGAACGTATAAGTGGATTTCTTGAAAACACAGCTATAAACTAATACCAAGTTGAACAACTCGGAAAAAACAAACAATTCCACCGCGAGAGTTCAACATGTTACATACCAAAAACTTTGCTCACTGATTCTAAATATGTAGACCAACAATCGATAGTTTACTGATGAGGAAGACTACTTAACCGTTGAGTAGCTAAAGCGGCGACCTATATCATCCATTGGATTAAAGCCGGAACGTTATATAGGTAATTGCTTTTTTCATTGGTTGAATAGACCGGTTTCCCTGCTAAATCTCAAAATCATCGATACTGAAAAAAAGAATGGGAATGAATGGAAATTTCGAATCGTTTTTAGACGGATGTGAAAGAGAACAAGGATTACGGACAGTCTCTCATCCCATTTCTCTCTCTCTTTCTTTCTCCATCTCTCTTTCTCTCTCCTCTCTGGCACATTGCCCCTTTCTAAAGGCCGGATCAAGCCGTGAGTGCGGCCCATTAGAAGCGCCATCCGGCCTATCTCTCTCTCGTACTGCTGTCTCATTCCAAACTCCTCTTCCCAAACCCTTTCCAGGAGCACGAGAACGACTAGCTTATTTAAGAAACATCCCATTTGTCACTCGTATCTCTATCTGCTTCTCGTTGTAATCTTATTAACTTTTTACGAAAAGGAATCAGATCTATTAGACCTTAATTCCTGTGAAATGCTCCTCTTTTACGATTCAAATTTTCAAGCCTCAAAAAGCAGAATGATAAAAGCCGGACAAAAATTGTAACATGTCCATTCAACATTTTCTTTATTATATCTATAATGATAGATACATATATGTTTCTTTATCTTTGATACTGGACGATGTCACGTAAAGAAGAGGCGTAAAATAATTTTTAATCTCTCATTCCATGTTTTTATAAAATGAACTTTGGAGACATGAAGTGTATACCGAAACAGCTAAATGAAACTTTTACGGAAGCTTTGCAACGAAAAGTCTTGGAAATGTTAATTGCGCTATTTTACCGAAAAACTCAAGAAGAAAAATAAAACGCTTTGGGAAGAAACACAGGCACGAACCGAAGATTTATTGCTATTGTGAACCGTAATTCAATGAAAGATTTTAGGGAATCGCTCAACAATTTCACTCGCAATTAAAATATTGAATGAGAATTCACACATTTCATCTGATTGAGAAAAACGGACAAAAAATGTAAAACAGAATTAGATGGAGACATACTCGCGGCGAGAGAGCGCAAAAAGAAATTGAAAATTAGCCTTAGTGCGGAGAGAGTTGGACGTGGAAGATGCGATTATATGGAGGTGGGAACATAGGTGTTCGATGTGAATAAGCTAAGGGAAGATAGGGTGAAGGGGGAGAGGATAGGTGATGGGTGGGAATAGAGAGTTACACCATCGGAAAGGGAGAGAGAGAGAGGGAGGAGTGAGGGAAACACCCCTTCCGTAACATAATATTTATTTATTGCTGTAGTCCTATGCCATCGACTCATTAATCACCCCTATGGGCGCGGAAAGCGAAGGCGAGGGGATTTTTTCGGGTAGAAAAAGAGGGTTCGAAGGGGCGTAGGATGTTTTAATGGAGAGCGTGCGTCACCGCGGGTGCCAAGGGCTGTCGGTGTCGGTGGCGTAGCTAGGGTCAAGGGTGTGGGGCGAGGAGAGAGAGGCAAACGCCCTCTTTTGTGCTCGAGGCGACGATTCCAGCCTCCCCAGCAACCCCGAAAAAAACAAACTGCCCTCATCCCATTAGCGATTAGGAAAAAACGGTGAAATTTGTTATTCGTGTGAAAAGCCGCAAATACGTGCAAGTTACGACAAAGTCCAATTACTCGAACTTTTTATAGCGCAAACTTTTTTCTTCGAGTTTCTATTCTCTTTGCGTGATTCAGGCATTTTTCGACGATGTTTTCATTGCATCGATGAATATTCCGCAGCGCCCTCAGGTGACCGTAGCAAAAACTACTAACTGATAATGAAAAAAACTCATCACGCGAGTCCTCGTTCGTTTGCTAATTATTTTCTCGTTCGGACACAAGAGGGAGCGAGGAGAGGGGGAACGAGGTGTGTCGGACACGCTCCGATGGGAAAAAGATCGAGAGATAAGACTCCTAGCTACAACGTTTTGTTCTTTTCATCGTTCGTTTCACGTGCGAGAGGGGAAAGTCAACTCGGTACCGTTTGAAGGGAAATGCGATCGGAAATGACGTTTGCGACGCGATTAAAAAGGAGCGGCAACTGAAATCCGCAAACTTTCCACTGTCTCTCCCTTCCTCCTTCCTCTTTACCTCCCATTTCCCTGCTCCTCCTCTGACGTTTGCTTTCCCATTACCTCCCGTGGAGTTTGATCAAAGCCAAAGAGCGTGGAAGGCGGTCGCACTGTGCAAACTTTTCGAGGAGAAAACTCCTTCCCTCGCTGTTGATGGGTTGAAAGGTTTTGATGCTATATGGAGGACAAACAACGACCGCCGCTATAAAACTGATAGACGGCTTTCATTGTACCGATTTTTGTGAGGCGATTCCTCTCACGTGTCAAAACGGTTTCCTTTTTCTCCCTCGACCGATGCTCAATACCTCATTTTCAGGAAAGGTACGGAATCGTACAACCTAACATTAATTTTATTCTAGTATATGACGCAGAAAATAACGATAGTGATAAAGGTGTGAATTGAGTGGTCACGCACAGATCGCTAACCTTAAAAACAACGATTGGTGTGACATCACTGAAGACGGTTGCTAAGTGGTCGATATGAGCAGCAGGTTTCATCAAACGTTTTGAGGATATCGGAGTCACCTTCGTCGTCTAGGTATAAGGTGAATTCGATAATTTTTTAAAAACTTTAATCATTCACAAATAAAATGATTGTTCAAATTTTCCTTTTCTTCAATCTATTAATTTTTTATAACACAAAAAAGCTGGGACGATTGTTGTGGATTTATATATTCAGTTCACAGCCTCAAAGTAGTGGAAGGGTGTAAAAAGAGGCTAAAATGTGAAGCACAATGGGTTCCTCGGGCACAGGTGCATTCAATCATACTAGACTTCTTTCAGCAACATAACCGGTCAAAATGAAAGACGTTCACACTCTTTCTGGACCGTCTTGGTGTTATATGGCCTCATTTCCCATGTTATTAATCTATCGTGAAAAACGGCCCTCCGGAGACTGCATTTCCCCTGATTCTACATCTACATCTACATGATACCCTGCAAATCACCAGACTGGTGGGTGGCAGGGGGTGCAGCGCACCAAAACCTACCTAATAACGTCCCTCGTGGGAATCACTCTCTTATTATGATCCCGTATGGTCCTTGGGAAAAACGAGCCCTGATATCGCTCGGTCCTACAGTCGATCTCTCGTATTTTATCCTCGTGATCGTGCCTGCCCATGTACGTAGGTGCCTCTAATATTCCTGAGACCTCCTCTAAGAGAACTTCCGACCTAAATTTCTCCAGAAGCCTTAACCTTGCGCTAATTCGGCGATCCTCTAACGATATCCAATTCAACTCCTTCAAGAGTGATGTGACGCTTAATTTTTGCTCATATTTTTGCTTAACGAATCTGGCTGCTCTGCGTTGGATTCTTTCTAACTCAAGTATCTATCCCTTTTCGTACGGATCCCATATGCTGGAAGCGTATTCGACCTGAGATCTGACCAATAATAAATAACACATTTCTCGTACCTGTTCTGTGCTACTTCTTACTATTCCGCCTACGAAGCCCAATTTCTTATTAGTTGCGGCTACGATCCTTCGAATATGCATATTCCACGATAGATCACGACAAATTGTGACTCCTAAATATTTAACGTACGTACAGATTGGATATTCAATCTATCAATTCTGTACTCCAAGTCTAATTCATTGGTCTTACTCTTCCAGAAACTCAACAGCGAACATTTGCTGTGATTAATTTCGATTTTCCAATCTTGACACCATGCTGAAAGGGCGTTTAAATCTTCCTGGAGCGATTTTTGGTCATTCTGCGAAAAGTCTTATTTCACAGCGAACTACCGAGCAGATATCTTTTATATATATTAGGAATTGTGGTGGTGATCAAAGAACAAAGCATTAAGGCATTGAATCCCCAGAAGTAAAATATATACTGCCACTCTTACCCATCTTTACCCAATTCCTATAACGTAACCTAACAATTATTCATTGCCAGCCTCTGTTCAGCAAACATAAATCATAAGAGCATCGAAAAGAACTGAAGATCAATTGGGACATTCTAGGGCTTAATGAAGAATGAAAATAACGCGGTCTCTTAGAATTATAGAGTAGACACCTTTTTTTGTTACCAGGAAATGGACACGAAATGAAAATTACTTGGAGTTACTATTAACGAAAAATGGAAAAGTAACATCGTGGAAGTAGACAGTTCATCCGTGCGAGCAGCTAGAATAAATAAGAAATATTAACTATAAATAGCTCTAGTATATGTGGATATTTCAAAGTAAGAAAGTAGAAAATTTTTATCGAGAAATTGAAGAGCTGAACGATAAAGGAAGATTTTATTTAAAAGTGGCTATATGCGATTTCAAGGTAGGAGGACAAATGGGACCAATGTTATCAAAATTAAATTGTCTATGTCGTATAGATATGATAGAAGTCAATTCTGTCTTCGACTAAGTTAGAATTGAAAGAACAAGACTGCTGACGCAGAAAAGAACAAAATTGAGATTGAACAAACACCCAAAAGAAATCATCTACGCCGCTTAACTAAACACAACTATGAACAAGTCCACTAAAGAGGACGTGAAGAAATATAATCATGAGCCAATCGAAAAAACGATAGAAGTTATATAAAGTGAAGCAACGCCTCTCGATCGGTTAAAAACTACTGGCGGAATTAATGCTAGAAGACGGTTCAATTATCCATAACAGGAAACAATTTTTATGTAGTTAATGGCACCGAAAGAGAAATATTCTAGGCAACAGGTAACTGTATGGACAAGATCCCCTACAGGGTTTTTCCTTAGGTAAAAATAATAATAAACATCCTATTTCACAAGAAAAGTTGCAAAGAAGATTTGAATACAGTGCCGTAATTAGGATATGGCGATGGTGACATTTGCCATAGGCGCCGCTTGCAAAAGGCGCCAAAAGTTCTCGAAAAAAGTATTAAAAGTTCATTTCACCATAAATAAGTACTACTGTAATACCCAAACATTAATTTATATGTAATAAAACCGGTATTATTCTTTATTCAAACGCAGAAAAAGTTATATCCTACATAACCAAGGTGTTTTCTAAAATTTTGCCATAGGCGCCATATCGCCTAGGTACGTCTCTGTTTGAATAACTAACGGACAATCAGCCTGCTCCCGGCAGTCTACAAAAGATTCACGAAGATACTTTTCGCCTTTAAAACCATTTCGATTCCGCCCAATTCAGACAGAAAGCCGGTTTTCGCAATGCATATAATATGATGAAGCACATTAAACTCGTTAATTAACTATGGAAAAGTATTCGACTCTGCTCGAACTTTTTCTGTGCTAAATATACTAAAGATACAAGGAATAGGAAAAACATTCATAACTTTGATTAAGAATACATCTACGTTTATTTGGACAGATCGCTTTGTGGAGAAATCAACGGGAGTGTGAAGATGGCATGAAGTGCATTCGGACCAATCCAAATAAATTCAAATCAAATATCCCAGTCTTCGTAAAGAGGAGATGATATCACTAATGAGTTCTGCAAGTTCTGACTTACGGATGTGAAACATGGCCATGAATGCCAGGGGGCTTATAAACTATACAGGGGAGCAGACAGACATGTACCCTATTCATCATCACGAAGATACAACAGAAGAAACAATTAGGTAAGAAAACAGGGAACTGATATGTAATTGGGAGAGTAACGGCGCGAAAGTGTCAGTGGCGGGAACAAATTTTAAGGAAAAATGATCAGCGTTGGACATCTAGCATCACTGAATTAGCATCGCAAGAAACATCAAGAAACCGAAAAGAAGACCAAAAGAGAGAGTGATTGGGAAATTCTAAGGCCAACTTGGAAGAGGGAGGCAGGTGATAGGAAAACTGGGAGAGTCTGGGAGAGGCCTTCATCCAATAGATTGAAAAGGGCTGATAATATCTCACTAATGATTTGGTAATTAATACTAATCTCACGGTTTCGACGTTAAATTAAATAGCAAATGAATCTTTCGATACCTCACACAGTCAATGCATTACTGTATCGGCAAATATACATAGGCCTTCGACCTAAAACGATCAATATTTAATATTTATTGTGTTGTGTTGGTAGCCTCTAACTCCCCACTCTAGAGATAAGCTCACAATTAGGTGCTAATGGCTATTATAATCTAATTACCCTCTTCAATCTTGGGCACCGTAGGAGTCAAAAATCTCCGCACGAATAAGGGAGATAAATGTCTAGTAATCGTTTCATAAGGATCGCCAGCTTGATATTCAATTTTCTTCCGACAATGACGCATCGAAATTTTCCCTATATTCGGTATAATAGCAATGGGGAGGCTACTTATCCCGTCAAGTCGGTAATGGCCTCCTGCTAGCAGGGGTAAGAAGTGCCTTGATTGTTTAAGAAGGGCTCAACAAAAAAGCGAGGATGGTGATTAATGATCGATCGGTTTTGAATAAAAGTAATAAATTAGAGCATGTCACGTCATAAAATAAATAAAAATAATAAATTACTTACCAAATACCGAAATGTTCGGAAATTTACCCTAACATGGATTAGTAAAGTATTGAAGTAACGTAAAGTATATTTCTTGAAAAAGTTCGTTAAAGGTAAAAAAATTTAACGAAGAAGATGTTCTGCCCCAATCCCTAGAAATAAAATAATTTCGGGGGATTTGGACAAAAAGTCTTAAAGATAAAAAATGGAATGTGCCAGCCATAAGATTCAAGGAGTACAACAAATCGCTGATCTGTGATTCAATCAACAATCACCCTAGGAAGTATGTTACTTTATTAATGGCAGCATATTTCATATATTAAACCAAAATTTTTCTGGTAAGATTAATAATTTCCCTATAAAAAAAACTTCTGCTTCGGCAAATGCGTTCGAATCCTTCTTCTATCTCCAGAATACCAATATTAAACACAAAACCGAGATCCTTCATTGAGCTGACATTAAAACACCACTTTTTCTATAATTTTCCTCAGAATCCGAGTGTTTTTTGTAAGATCAATGCAACCGATCTCTCTGTCAGACAATTTAGGACTTCTAAATTTCTCTGCTAAGTACATTTAATACTAAAAGCAAAATTTAAAAATTAAGTACGAAAATAGCGCCCCTGAATATTCCTCCATAAAAATGTAATTTTTTACGGGTAAAACTGCCTTTAGTTAAGTACACTGATATGTGAACTAGATTAAAAGTTCTTAAGCAAGGATACAATGAAAGTAATAAAAATTTTCTAACAAAATTTCTCTAAATTGCACAAACTCAACTTCTAGTTCAAGAATATCACAAACTGAAAGTCAAATACTCAGTTATATCCAGAAATAATAAACTAGTTTCGGTGAGTCACCACTGAAGCCTGCTGCATTGTAGCCGAAATGCGCATGCATACTTTTTAAGTTTTTAACACTTGAGTTTTTATTTTTAAATTTACTTTCAACCATAAGACTTGCTCGATAATTCTCTAGTGAATCGACTTTTAGAGATTCTTAATGATATGGCTCCTAACTTTTATGTTTCCGATTCGAATTTATTCCTATAATTCCTCTCACTCAAACAACATTCACCATCACTGTGAAAACGTTCCAATGCGATGCAAATATTGGCAGTACTGTTGCACACGCCGGGAAAAAGGATTCGACCAGCCAATTACGATAAAACTCTAATGAGATGAGGGTTAGCAGCGCGAGTTATGAGAATCGAGTGAAGGGGGGAGGGGCGAGGCATGAAAATGGAATGGGGAAAGATCGAATATATTAGCCATAACGAGCTTACTTTGGATGGAAAAAGAGAGAGTGAAAGAGACGCATATTCAGCGCAATGCCTCATTTCTCTTTCTCTCCTTATACACGCATGTATATTCTCATTTAGTGGGCGGCAGAGGGGGATGAAAACGTATTTATGCATTGTTGCATTATTCGCTTCCTTCATTGGCTCGTATATATGTATATATATATATATCCACCCTCTCCTCTCCTCTCCTAACCGCCTCCGTCTCATTCTAAGACCCTCCCTCACTCTCCTCCCTAAAGAACACACCCTCCCTTTATCGTTCTCCCTCCTTTCTGGTCCATTGGTCTCTTTATAAGGGTTTGGATTCCCTCCCTCAGCAAAATGTCTGCTCTCCTTTTCTGCAGAGCGGAGACAAAGCTTTCCGAAGAACAAAAAGCGTCGAAGAGGGGAAGAAGGTTCGGTCTTTTTATCAGAGAGAGAGAGAGAGAGAGCTGATTAGGAGGCTGGAAAAAAATCGCAAGAATAACGAGGAGAATAGAGAGAGAGAGAGAGAGATAAATAGGGCTGAGATTTTTTCTTTTAATCTTTATATCTTTCTCCGTTAAGAGCGACATTCTTCACAAGAAATTCTCGATTTATTTATATCTATAAATATAAAATGAGTAAATATAATGATTTGGAGCAAATAATTTCCCATATGTAGTATACATTCTTTAAACGGTATATTCAGTGTATGAGAAGGCAAGCTGTCGAAGTTATGACGAAAATGGTTCCATTATTTGAAAATCCTTATTACTACGAGAAAACTTCCATGCAACTCATTCATATCCACGTGAAAATTACAATAAAGAGGAAAACAGACTTTAATTGACAGTGCTTCATCAAAACCTTAACTGCCCTCGCAAAAGCATCTACATCTGGATTACACTTTGAAAGCCTTTCAGAGACGTGTGCTTACAATCTTTCTATTGTAACAACGAACTAAACCTCGACACTATTACAGCTATTCCTATCCACAGGCAATGTGCACGGGATATAATGAATAATATCAATAAAATACAATTCGTCAGCTCGAAATTACCTTAGAACTTTCGCGAAAATAAAATTCTAAATGCCTCTTTAAAATTCCTTTCAATGCACTAACAATGCGATATTCTAAAAAATTCCTTGCCAGAGAAACTCATGACACACATAAACAAGACCCTCTCACACAATTCGAGAAGCTAATTACTCACACCAACGCAACTTGGTCTTAAGCATGACGAATCGCAGACAATGGCGATGGAAAAAAAACTTCTTCCTCGTCACACAACCCTTTATTTGTACTGCGAACGCACTCTCCTCCGCTCAGCCACATATAACAAAGTGCGATCCTCTCTCTCTCCCCCCTCCCTCTCCAACCCCCTTCTCTTGTTTCCCTAATACGCAGCGAGAGAGAGAGAGAGCGGCGTATGTTCAATCACGCCCTTCGCAAAATAAAACGAGCACGCGAAAAGGGTTAGTCTCCCTTTTGTCCCTCCCTCGCAATTCCGTGTTTAAGGCGAGGCCTCGGTTGAAAATTTTTTAAAAAATGTAAACAAAAGAAGGGAGATGGAGCGCGAAAAATTAACGGCGACGATAAAATCGAAGAGGGAAGCGAGAGAAAAGAGATGGTGGCCTTGTCTTCAGATGAAACTATTCCGGTTAACTAGAGGTATTCGCATGCGTGGAAAACAACGGACGGACGGGAGCGGAGAGGGAGGCTAAGGGGTGGAGGAGGGTACATCCCGGATAACGAGACGAGAAACCCCTCCCCCAAACCAAAAATCTCTTTCCGGACCTTCTTTCGTCGCGAGAGGGAAAACACGAAGGTGAGGGAGAAGAATGAGATGGAGGAGAAGGAGGAAGGGAGGGAGGGTTAAGCGGAAGCGGCTGGAGATAAGAATGAGACGCGAAAACAAAATGGAGGAGATAACAAGGGCAGCGATAAAATAATCACGAGGAACGCGGAGTGATCAAGCATTTTCCACCTTGTCCTCGCGTGTGTTTCCTTTTTTTTTAAATACGTCATCGCTCCCCTCTTCCTCCCGTTCCGCTTCGTAAGGTAGGATTTTGGAGAGAAAAGGTCGAAACGTGTGTCTCGGAAGGAAGAAGGGGCTAAAAGGGGGCGAGAGGGCAAAGGGGTGGGGGCGAGGGGGTAAAAGGGGGAAGGCGACCGGAAAATCATCAGCGCGATTACACTTCCGTCGAGTCACGCCGTTGTGCAAGAAAGTCGCAGCATGTACCTCGCGTGCCATATTGTCAGGTACGTGAGGCAAAATAAAAGTAAAAGACCCTTCCATGCTGCTTTCGATTCTGATTCAAGGAGACGGAGTTAGTCGACGGAAAGTTATTCTGAGAAAGGGTTTATCCACATTTGAGTCTGGTTGGTGGATATCGGCTGAGGTTTCGATCCCGCAAACGACGTCGTTAAATTCTTTTCAAGAAACGAAAGACGCCAGGTGGTTGGAAGTGAATTCCTCGCGAAGGGATGCAAGGCTTACACAGACTTATTAAGGAACCTCGTTTCCGTAATTAGGGTGACGTGTTCGTTACCATTTTCTTCAGACTGCTGCACTCTCGAATGTCATTTTTTTAAAGGAGAATTATGAATGAAGGCCTTAGGAGGAAACGATGACTAAGGAATCTTTGCTCTCGAAGATAGAGAGAGAGAGAGTGAGCACCTGATATAATTACAAAGATGGAATATAATTAGCGAAGGGAGTCGACCTTAAAGGGGGAGGGGAGGAACGTGAAGGATGTCACCGCCGAGAGGGTATCCTTTCTCCGGAAAATCTCATTTTTGAAATATCTTACGAGATTCGCGTGAATGGTATTTTAATTGAGATAAAGTTAAAATAAAAAGTTTTCAAGGATGATTTTAAAATATTTCTATCCATAAATAATGTTAAAGATTCTATAAAGATATAAAATCAAATATTGTGTATTAATTTTAGCTCCGATATTTTACCTTGATATTTCTTTTTACTCCTCTTGGTTCAATAAATTATATTCGTATCGAATTCAAATGAATGTAGAGCATTCAGTTAAAAAATTCGCGCGACACATTTGTACTATATTACTTCGTTTTAGGAAATCTATCAGAAATAAAGAAAGCTGTATTATCTTGATTATCAGATACATACATTCTTACAATAAAAGGAACTACAAGAAAGCACTCAATTGTGAAATATATAGAAGCCATTTACAAAAACCACCACACAATAAAGAATGTCATTTTACACAAACGAAATATATTTAAAATCATCAAAACATAGAATTATTAAAACCATTAATTAAAATCCTTACTATAACATTTCTAGAAGGTGCAGATTCATTATCAATTCAGTATAAATGCCAATATGAAAGTTGTGATCATTATATATTATGCCTTTTCATTACAGGACAGGGAAACGGTTTCAGTCTAGAAAGCGTTTTTCTCGTATTATTTATCAATGACGTGCGCGATGATAAAACTTCGAAAAATCGGAAACTTTAGATTCTAAGCTCCGCACGTAAATTAAATAAAATATCGCAAATTAAGTTAAGTATAAGCATGCAAATAATTAAAGTCATTATTTTGTAGGAAAATTACTTTTCTAGTAACGAAGAAGGAAATATCGTATGGAATACTATGGATGCTATGTGTTTGGAGATCCTAAATGGCCATAGCGTCAAAATTCAAGAGAGCGAGGTAAAAGGTGATAGCGAGGGAGAGGGCAGCTGGGCGAGAGAAAATGCGTGGCAGTAATGTGAATAATTGCATTCGTATCCTGCGCGTAATGCGGACGCGATGCAAGGACGGATGCCGATAGCCGCAAATATCTCTCCTAAAACGTGAAGGGAACAACATAATGAGGGAATGGGTTTAAGGGAGAAATGGAAAGGATTTAGACGCGCTTCCCTCGGAAGGCGAATTGTGGCGGCAGCCGATTTCCAATTAGAACGGATAGCAACTATTATTTATTGTCCAATAATTAATGTTTTGTCCTACTAATTTTATTTTTTATACGATATTTAAAAATATAAATTTTCATTGGTTTGGGTTGAATACGTAATTCACCTACTGAACATAAGAAATATGCATACTGTCATTAGAGTTTAGCAAAATAATTTATCTAAACGAATTCTATAAATATAACATTTGGTCCTGTGATGCGGTAAAGAACAAGAAATTTTTACGAGCTTCGGACGATATACGTTGCATTTCACACGTATTATTAATCTTTCTTAGAAACATTAGCAACTATTCGACAAATTTCATTTTACTCGGCTGGTTCCAAAAATAACAAAAATGTTGACGTCCCACGGATGGGCTTAACTTGATAATAATGGGGATAAAATTTACTGGTGTCGGCGTGACGTTGCGGAATCGCTATATAATATAAGGACAGAAAACACTGTAATTTCCACTACTGGATATTACAAAATGTTTTCTTTGATTATATTACAGGTATTATGATTCGCTATAAGCGACTCGGTAAGAGCTGATTAATATAATGTACTAAATACCTTCGCTAATTTAAAAATTTTAGTTAGGATTCAAATATAGGAAGAATGCAGAAAATCACGTGGGCGGATAAAGTAGAAAACAAAGGATCATCAAGGAAGATAAGAGAGTAAAATGACAATATTATGGATAAGATAGACGAAGGCGAACTAGAAGGGATTTAATGACTAAAGAGGTAATTGCAGAACAGAGAGAGAGGAAGGAAAATAATTCAAATAATACGCGGTTTGAAAAGGTAAGAGAAATGAAGAGGATTGCGGAGAACGTGAGAGCTTTTGCAATCGATTTAATTTATAATCAGACTCATGTATTCGGGAAGATTACTTGTGGTGAAATTTAAGAGATATCCGACGAACATGCACAATCACTCAAGTTAAGGTTAAGAAAAACTACGGAGATCACGATCATTAATTCTGATGCCTTTTTAACAGGAAGTATCGCGAAAATTTTATTCCATTCCCTTTTGAAAAAAGTGTCCGCTGCATTATCTTCGTCATCCTGCTCTAGCGTTCTAACCGTTGGGCGGTGCGATCCAGTTCCGTGCTCTTTTCTGCCCTAGGCCCTAGAAAGAACGTCCGGTCGGCAATTTTCGATTTGGTGGATTGAGCAATCAAGGAAAGCACGCTCGTCAAATAGGGATTTACATTATTAGCACAATATTTTTACGGAATACGATTCCCTCTATTAAATCGTTTATTCCAATTTAGGCACCGGAATGAATGATTCGTTTCTGAGACTGTGAAGGTCGTTTTCAGTTTTGTTCATTATTTAATGAATTCTTTGACGTTTTCTGCTATAAATCGATATAATCTAAATTCGCTTAAAATTTTAAATACTTCGATTGAACGTAGCGATCAACAAAGAATCACTCTCCGACATGTAATAATGTTTTTTACCCCATTAAACATTATATATTCTACATGTCAACTCTTGCCACTGGTGATCACAATCTAGGGTTTATTTATCCTTATCCATTAAATAAATCATTAAAAAACGCGAGCATAAGAGCAATCGAATCCGCATTGCGCATTTTAGGATGGTTCAGAAGAAACAGACCAAAAAATCCCCTTTTGAACAAACATCAATTCCATTGCGACATAATTGGCAGATAAAGCGAACAATTCGGTCGTGGAAATCAGTTTCGAACTCCCATACAATTTCAAATCACCACTTGGTTTCGTCTTTAACGACTCTCTTTCCAACCGCCCTCCTCTCCCCCTCCCCCTCCCTCCCCCTCTCGATCCCTCTCCCCATCCTCCACTCCCTCCGCCAGAGCGAATTTCTCCCACACTCTCTGTCGCGATCTCGACGAAATAACTTTCACTAGAGGAGATAAAATATTCGCTTCGCTTTTTACTTTTATTCGCGTGGCAGCGGCGGGAGGAAGAGGTGCCGCTGCGGCGGGGTAAGGGGATATCGCCTCTTACGCCTTTGAAATAGGAAACCGCGTCTGAATTAATCGAGAATAATGGCGTTAAAGGTTCGGAAAATATAAAACGCGAGAATGGCGTACAGGGTTACGTGGAATAAAAAATGAATAACGCATTCTGATATAAATCCTCGATACCGCGAACAGCCCTCTTTTTGGCAATTAATCTTCCACGCGCGCGCAGGGACACACACACAGTCATGCGCCGAGAGCGTGTGTGTGTGTGTGTGAGAGAGAGAGTCGATTTATGTAAGGTCGAGACATCGAGGCCATTCGTATTGCCGAAAAATCGCGGTTTTTCATCGCATCAAAGAGAGGAAAAAATGGGAAAAAGTAATAGCTTTAACATCGAGTTATAAATTATTCATAAGTTTAACTCGTCGATTGTCTATCAAACAATCCAATATTTAGTCTGCAGCGGCAATACAACTCCTATTTTGCTAATAGGATAGTACCACTATTTTCACCGAGTATTGATTGATACTTCAGTTCGAGTTGCAAATGATAATTTTCCTGAAAGCTTCTGTTGCGTAAGCTAGTAACATTTATTACATAAACTCCGCGTGAGAAAAAAAAACGACTATGACGATGAATTTACATCCAATTGGCGCTTACAACGGATTGCATGTTTTATACAAAAATATTCACTAATAAATTTATTGTAGTTCAACTAAAATATTAAATTCAAAATCACAAAATGTACCTATGTTGCTTAAGTAGGATAAAACATAAATTACGTCAACAATTTATTCAAAACCAAAATAAATAGTCCAACAAGAACAAAATCGCTGCGAAGATGTCGGTCGATAAAATAACAAAAGAATATATTTTATGGGATCTTTCCACGGTTAGCTTTCGAAAGGGGAGAAAAAATGAGTATAAACAATGCACGATGTATGCCTTCCGCCATTTCGTATTCGTTTAGATATTCCTATTCGAAGATATCTAGGGTATCGGGCAGCGAAGAGGGACGGGAGAAGGTCCATAACGCGAATCTGAAGCTAAGTACGCCACTCCAGGCCTTTTCTGTCCCCACCCCATTCCCCATTGGGGACGGTAACCAAGCAACCCCGAGAAAGAAGTGATATGGAGACCCCGTGCGGCAAGAATGGAGGGAGCCAAAGGAGCAGGGAGACAGAAGCGGAGAGGAGATAGAGGGTGCGGGAGGGGCGTTTCCATGGCTACCCTCCCCCTACCGCCCCTTTTCCACCCCTCCACGCCCCACGGAATCAGAGGGATTCTCCAGCCGCCCTATCGCAGCATCCTTTAACATCCTCTCCTCCGTCGCTGTTCTTCCCCATCCTTATTGGCACCACGGCACGGCCAATCCTTCTCTTAATATATCTTCTCCCACTACGTTCCTCCAAATATCATCCCTCTTCGCTCCCTATTCTTGTTAGAGATTGACCTGACTTCTACTTCAGAAGATGTCAGCTTCATATTTGTGAGCATATTCGCCGAGTGAAGCTGTGATGAATGGACGACGAAATTTCGAATTGGTTAAGGAAATGTTAGCTTTAGAGTTAAACGGAGAATAAGAGTTCTTCACAAAGTTAATGGTTCTGCAAATATGACGAATCTATCTTCCACTCGACTTATACTTTTGTTAGTCGTGATTCCCAATTGAGAAATGGACGAACTATCAATCGCATACAGCGACCAGCCGTAGCTAAAATTCACACAAAAACGAGACAGTATCGAGACAAAGAATCCGTTATGATCCATGGTCCACGTTTCTAAAAACAGGGATCTCGTATGTTATTATAACTATGTTATTTATTCCAAAAATGAAGCCCCGAGAGCGGTGTTTCGTTGTGAAATTCGGTGATATGAAATTTCAAAATAAAAACTCATTTATTTTATTGATTTTCTCTCGAGATTTGACCGGGAAGGGAAAAAATTAAATACTGCTGAACAGTTTATTGCTTCCGAGTATTCCGTTTGCTCGGTAACACCTATTATTCATTTACCCGGAAATTCATCTTTGCTCGAATGCAGATTAAGCGTTCTTTTATTACAAAAACACATTTGGGGAACATATTATGATAAAGATCCGCAAATGACTGCATTCAATTAATGACTGGCTTGTCTACTTCAATCATAACCTCAACTGATGGCGAGACCCCTTCTCGCAAATTCCAGCATGAGCGTGATAAGCGTTTTTTATTTGCGCTAGACAAGAAAATCCCCTATCACAAAGATCAGTTCGGGGAACTGAGGGAGAATTTATAGAGCCTCATAAGAAATTGTTAGCATATCACCTTTTGTCAACAACTGTAACCAAATTGTCCTCGGCCACCATTGGAAGTTTAGAAAAGGTTGTCCAAAAAACTACGATCGTTATGTGATGTGAGGTTGCATAGGCTAAGACCCTTAATGCTAAATCGATCCGGAATCCAAAGTACTTCAGCCTGATGACTTTTCCCTGGAAAATTTATTTTGAAAAAAAAAGAAGTGATTTTAAAGGAGAAGGCACAATTTCTCTCACCTATAGAATATAATAATCAAAAGCGCCTAGAAGCTAATTTTGTAGCATCGCAAAGCGAGAGAGATCCTTCAGCTCCACCTCTCCTTTCCAGTTTGGTCCTGAATATCTCCACTTTGTCATACTGAATGAAGACATCGGTCTCAATTTAACAAAGAGTTCAATAGAAGTCAAATAAATAGGCTTTTAGGTATTCTGAGAGGATCCGCCAAATGGGACTCATACTTATGTCCTTCCGTCAAAAAAAAAAGAAAATTCTATCGCAATTGGAACACTCCGCCGAGAGCCCCATCCATCGAAAGCGATATTTTCTCTTAATCCGCGAATGTTTACTCACACAATTCCTCAAATAAGCGAATATTTTTCCATTTTCGATCAATGAACAATATTTATCACAATTTACAACGCAATTTCAAGTTTACATCTTGCCGTAGGTGGCTGATTCTCTGTATTAAATCTTTTCGCAACAAGTGTCTCACGATGAATAATGCCGTGCTCTACGACATATCGAGAAGCAACCGCGCCTATACATGTAATTACTATACAATCTCTATCCTCCATATGAAATAAATAAGTCAAGTATTTTGAAACGATTTCATGTTATAATCTCTCAAAACTCAAATATCTAAAAGGAAAAATAATATTAAAAAATTTGAGAAAATTAAACGAAAATTTTTAAGGTTAGTGTTCACAAAGGGTTAAGGATGTCTGAAAATGCTAAATAAATTTACGTATGTACATTTGCTGATGCTAATATTTCATTAAACATCCGAGAAATGCATAAATTTGAACTTAAATTGCTTCCGTTGAAATATATTGACAATAACGGCGATAGAATTACGTTCTTTCTCTTTTATTCACGTCAATATTAGAGTAATCCTTAAAGGTGAAAACTCGAGGTTAAAGTTGAGAAACGCAGGTCTTACAAATAAGGGAAGAGTAAGTGAATACCATGACGACGATCGGTCGAATATTCAAATACACGAATTCCATTGCCATTTTAGGCACACAGCGAGTGCGAAAAAAAAACAGAAAAAATATTTAACTCGTAAAAAAATTGCTAGAAGTCATTTCCTTTGGTTGGTGCGTCGACTCCTTGATATCGGGATTACCTCTTTCGGTCACCGCGATTGGTCGTTCGTTTTGGCGCGTGGGTTAAAGCAAGCGCTTTATTGGTTGAGAAGTCCTTCCCCTCTCTCCCCTTCTCTGATGACAAAAAAGGGGAGATGGAGCGTGGACAAAGGGGTGGTCCGCGTGATGGAGCATCGACGCGTCCTTCTCCACCCCCGCCCTCTCTCTCGGAGACCACGCCCTCGCCTCGTGACGCCGGAGGTGGAAACGCAAGTGATACTCCTCGCCAGTTATACCGACTGTGATACACTGGACGTGACTAGGGAGCCTAAATCACCCCCGACTACATTAACGCGGGCCTAGGGGCACAAACAACCTCGTGGACTACGTCAAGGAGACTCCGAAACCTATGTGAAAAGGTCGGCACATCTAACGAATCGAAAAATTAAAATCCTCTCTTTCGCGGGATGTTATCACAAATCGATAACGTGGATGGCTAAATTGATTTAACTATTTACGAGAATCGACAACTTCCAATTGGCAACAAACCAGAGATAATGAGTTCACGAAGAGTCGAGAGTGGATCTACAATGGGCGCGTCTATATTTTTGAGAGTAGGAATAGTCCACAACACAACATCAATAAATTATACTATGTCTATAAAACTAACATTAATCGCCTACTGTGATACGTCAAAAGTTGTAACATAATATGACAAAAACTAACATTCTGAATATTTATAAACAATTACGAGTCGCGAAAGAATGTATATTGGGTAACAGGAGAGTGCGATGGGAGAGGAGGATAGCTTCTATGGGAAGCACGTTCACCCAAAATCCCCGCTTATTCGTATTTATGGAGTCACATGTCCATCATTGCCTTCGTGCCGTAGCATTGGTGATACAAATTCGTTGAATAATTTTCAAACGGCTAAATATGACACTTGGACTCAGGTCGATAATGAGCTTCAATCCTTACGAAAAAATGTGCATTAAGCAGTGCGCGAGACGAAGGTTGAATAAGGTTTCTACTGTATAAATGTACTGAGAAAATATTATGAGTGAGATATTAAATTTTTTAATGACGACTACGAATAAAAACATTATTAAATGGTATATATTTAAAGTTAATATTTGAATAAGCACTTATTTACACGGTATGATAACATCCATTATTTAACAGATGACAATAATAACTTACTTTTTCAGACTCGTGCCTTGTAACCAAAAAGGATATTTTAGGTGATTTCATATAAGGACGCCAATGTAATAAGCGAAATAAAACTTTTTTAACGCAATTATATTCCTCAAAAGGGTAAAATATTTGGATCATAGATTTGATCAAAGATTTAAGGTACCTTGAGTGATAAATTAATCATGGATATTTGAAAATTTTAATCATGCGAATAAATCTTCCTTCTATTCGCAAATTAACATTCAGAATTCCGAAGAGAACATATAATGCTTTATTTTAAAATACCCATTCGCCAAGTCGCAGAACGGACTTCTAAAAAAAACTAACCAGTGTATAGACTAAGTAAGACGTAGATTGCCGGAAATAAAAGTAAACTCTTAAGTGCAATTTTATTCAGATTGTTAAGCAATCGTCGTCACAATCAATCTTGAGAAAATTCCCGTGTTTATTATTTCTATCTAGCGAAATTTGGACCCGTGCCAGTCGTTTCTCCATCTTTGAAACCCAAACAACCTAATAGGATCAGCCTTTATGATCCAACTTTTTATTTTCTTCCTATTCACTCGAAGCTATCGATTCAGGAACTTTAAAAGAAGTTCATACTAGTCAATGCAAAACATCTTTCACTGATTGTCAACGAACGAATTACCAATTTTAATATTAATTGACTGCTACGCTAAACAGTCATCAATTATTAAAGAAGTTAAACGTTAATTAAAAGTTTTCAGTATTTAAGAAGTGCATTCATAAAGAGTTAGCGGCGCATCGACTAAAAACGTGAGCATTACAAAATCATGTCTGTTTAGAAAGAATCTTTTTATTTTATTCATGAAAGCTGAATGCTACTCAACGCACCATATTTACATTTGACAGTTGTGTGCAATAGCGCGTTAAAGCAAGGAGATATAAAATTTTACTGATTATATTAACATGATATTTATTTTAAAGTAAAATTTTCTTCAATTTTATATTTTCGGTAATTATGCATGCAATATGTTATGAAAACAATTTGAATAAGTTTAATTTAACAGTACGCGCGACTAATAAACAAAGTACAAGCGGGATAATCACGATACATGCAAAAATACCAGGCGAATATAAATAATCAATTTGAGGTTTTTGTAAAGGAAAGATTAAAAGCAGCTGAAGTATGAAAACAGATCTTAAGTAGGATAGCTTCAGCACTTAGCTGATATCGTAAAATCCAAACAAGACTCGGAATATAATCGAAGAAGACGTTAACCGACGGAATCGAAACATTCAAAGCTTTAATCGAGAAACAAATGGCCACTTGGAGGTGGAAGATCATCGAGCGATGAATGATCCCGAAAAAAGGTGAGGGGGTAGAGGGGTCGGAGATATATGTATACGTAGATGGAGAGGGTTGGCCATAAGAGAAATGGCAGCTGACCACTCTTCGGCGCCATCTTGTCGGGCGCCTACCAATATCCCTTCTCCCCCTCGTAACGCTTCGTCCTGAGTTGATCGAGCCGGAAATGGTGGAATTGATGGTGCGGGAGGCGGCGAGAGCGGGGTCAGGCGAGGCGGGTGCCCGTTCCGCCGCACCACCGCCACGCCACGGATGGCTTGGCACTCTCCTTCTGGGATGGGAGGGGGCAGGCCCAAGGGTCCTCACCTCTCGACCTCCTACGATTCGGGTCGCAATGCAGGTCAGAATCGGAACACCAGATGGAGGTCCCTCTCCGAAGAGAGGATATGGGAATCGAACGAACCGAATTGAGTTGCCGCTGAGGTCGTTTTATTTTCAGAAAAGTCGAAGAGAACAAATAATTATTGCATTGCCGCTTTTTTTTTTAAAGGAAAGATTAAAGGAGGTACTGGGCCTAAGTTCACTTGTTCATCGCAAGAGCAATGTGGAAAGAGGTTTTCTGTTTGCATTGTTCTGTTGTGGGTAATACACCCCCCTTTTCGTTTTGGTAGCGCCAATTTATCTAACTGAAATTATGAAATAATAATTGCTTAAATTAATCACGGTCGTTTAATGTTTCCAATCTCTTATCGGAGTGAAAATTTTGTGCAAGATTTTTATCAATATTTAATTAGTGTAAGATGAAATGTCAATATAAGAGTATATTTACTGGCTAAATTGGCCGAGAAGAAAATAATGCTGACCTTGTCCAGTTAGATGTGATAAGTTACTGGACTTGACACAAAAAAGAAAATTAGGCGAAAAAATGATTTAGGCATTCGTTGATGTATTGCTGTTTATATTCCAAGAAAAATAACGTTCTTTTCCTATTTTATTAATCCAAACACAACTACATTAACAGTAACTTCAGTCTCTAAAGTTTCGAAAAATTACAGCGATATCAGAAACGAATAATAATCCAATCTTGAAGCAATCGTCTTAATTTAAAAATGAAAAATGAAATTTAGCCAAAGAATAAGATAAAAATAATCGCACTTAATATTCATAAAAATATTTCCTCGTTCTATATTTTCGCAACGAGAAATATGAGCTATTATATAATATTTGATGCACTATTGAAATAATAAATTCTAAATTTTACTGAAAACTGTACAAATAACACAGTATAAAATAACTAAGACCATGGGTTCAACTCGTAGAGTTATCATCGGGTAAGAATAATTAAAGTACAATAAATTTTGTAGCGCGGCAGCAAAATAACATTATTATTTATTCGCAATGGATGATGATGAGACACAAAGCTAATTTTTACTTTTCGAGTAGAGATAGCATAACAATTTGGACATATAATGCGTCGACGAAATTCTTCTTCGTTAAACCTACAGTACAATAAGCTTGCAAAGTTACAGTTCCAAAGGTAAAAACAAGTACAAAATATCTTTTCCCTAACAAACTAATTCACTATGAATCAAATACATATTATGCTCAGTAAACAAGAGTTTTAAATTTTAAAAATATATTAATGTAAGATATTGTAATTTCGATGAACCATTTAAAAAATGTTAAATAATAATATAAATATATAAATCCTTCTTACCTGATGCTGAGGATGACTGGTGCCCATGACTCGAGGATTTCTCTCGGCCAGTAAGCTCTAGACCTATAATATCAAAAGAAATCATAACGGATATAATAGTATTTATTTCATTTATTCCACCAATAGTAAAAAGATCTTCTATCGGCTATTCATTCAAGAAACCCAGTTTAAAAAGCAACACTTTATTTATATATTCAATGGTATCGCTTCAAGTTTTAAATGATTTTTTCATATCAAAAATTGTATTTTCCATTTAATACCAGTATGGGAATAATTTTCTTTAGTTGACTTTTTCGACAGAAAAGGCGGCACAAATCGAGAACTTTATTTACCATAAACTTTAATTTCAACAGAAATGATCAAACTTGCTTTCAGGTATCGATTGATTAATCGATCCAAACGTCATCTTAGTCATAATGGTGCAAAGTTGACAAATATAAAATGTTAAAATATTTTATATATATATATATATATATATATATATATATATATATATATATATATATATATATATATATATATATATAAAGAGATAATTTTCCACAAGTAACTGTTTAGATATAGTAATTCCGCAGGTGAAATAAATTTCCGTAAGAAGATCGAGAAATTTAGTTTTGTTAGTTCACCAACTCTTGATAAGTTACTCTCCAAAACAGAAGCCACGTCAATTTCCAGGCATTGTAGCGGCTCGAATCCAATTACATCGTATTTTATCGAGAAAAGGAGCAACCATCTTTTGGAAATAGCCTGTATCAGGATATAGATCTTGACACGGCGTAAAATTTTACCGCTAAAAAAAATATACCGAACTCCGCGCTATCTCTCTTCTTCGCGAGAAAAACAACGAAACGACGGCGAGAAAAAAGACGAGAGAGAAAAGCGAGAGGGCGCCCTGTCAAATTACCGAGTTTTCGTAGGAAGTGGAAACCGGAAGTCGGGAGAAGAGCCCCTTAACGGTAGAGGAAAAAAAGGAATATGAAGACCGTACATAAATGTTTTAGTGTGTGAATGAGGAGAGAGAGAGAGATAATGGAAAGAGATGAAAATGAGAAAGAGTGAGAGAAAAAATTAGAAGCGGAAGAAAGCAAATGAAAATGGCACCGTTATGAAAGGGAAGGACCCCGCGAAATGGTATTGGCGAAGAGATGAAGGGAAGAGAGAAGGGGGGAGGGAGAAGGGAGGAGGAAGAAGGGAGAGGGATAGGAGAGGGAAACCTAAGTGAATATTCCACCCTCCGTTATCACTTCAAACGGGAGAGCGGAGCAGACCGTTAAGAGGTGGGGAGAGGAAAGGGCGGGAGCTGGGAAAATATTTTCCCGTCCTATTCTCACGAAAATGAAAAGCGAGCGAAAATATACCCGCCGTTCACTCCTTATGGACACAAATGCGCACTCGACGTAGAGTGCGAATTGAGGGGGAGGGAGGAGGAGTGAGGGGGGAGGGTAGAGGGAGGAGGAGTGAGGGGGGAGGGTAGAGTGAGGAATAGTGAGGGGGAGGGAGAGGCAGGGGGCGTGGGCGCGTTGGGAGGGATCGGGAGGGATACGGAAAGCGGGGTCGAGGAGAGGAGGCGAGAGTTTGTTGTCCGGGACAGCGATACCAAATGAATTGGAAAAATTATGACCGTGAGTGGAGTGGGAAGGAGGGAGGAATGGAGGGTGGGGAGGAGGTGGGGGAGGGAGGGAGAGAGAGAGATATGGCGGGAGCCGTAAAACTGGATGGAAAGAGTGAGGAGAGGAGTATAGGGGCGAGGGGGGGTGAAAAACGGAGGAGGACGTGGTACAGAGGAGAGGAAAAAGAGCGAGGGGGGCGACTGTGCGCCGACGCTTGCTCTTTTCATAGGGCCACCCGTGGAAATGAAGTGGTGCTTTGCCCGCCACCCCATTTCTCACTGCCCTCCCCCCCCTCGATCTCCCTCCCCCTCCTCCATCTATCCCCTATCCTCTCCGAATTACCTCTCTCTCTTTCTCCCCAATGGCTCACTCTCTTTCGCAGCATAACGAGGATAGAAAATAAACAGGGAGCGGAGGCGCTCTCGAGTGCGTTCGTTTCGCGGCGTCGGACGAGTGAGCGGAAAAAAAGGTTGGAAAGGGGAATAGAGGGCGCTAAATAGAGCAAAAGGGACAGAAGGGGATGGGACGGAGCTCGTTGTGAAAGGACCAGCAACATATTGTAGCTCTCCACGACCCTAAGTTATAGTAATTCAGAGGTAACAACAAGACAAGTCAAATAATCGCATACATTTCTCAACAAATAATACAACCAGAATCAAAGGTCATTGTATTCCAAAATAATCGCACCATAAAACCAACACGTATTAATGATGTTAAAAGAGGCCGTTAAGGTTAGTGGTTTTGTAAATTATCTTAAATAACTAAACTCTCCCTCTTCGGAATCGTAAGAATTCGGCGCTAAACAAGTTGAGAATCAATGGCTATAATTTCGTTACAAATTATTTCACCGTAATCACATCGCAAAGCCACAGGCAATATTAAAATTTTATTTTTGCACATTGTATTAACTCAGAATATGACTTTTAAGAATTGATACATTAAGTAGAATATTCAAGTTACATTCCTAACACATTTACTGAGGCCGTGTCGGAGAGGTTACGTACGCCGATGGGTTAGTAAAATGAAACTTTTAAACTGATTCTTCCATTACAAAAATCAAACCTTAAACATCATCCTAACCAATAGGACGACTTTTCCCACGCTATTCGCAGTCGTAAAAAAATGCGCACATCAATCCGTTTTTGTTATTTCAAAAGATCTATGGTCCCAGCAGAGGGTAATGGTCCAGCCTCAGTAGGTGGTAGGGAGATCGAATTAGAGGGATGGAGTGGTTGGGGCGAGGAAAAATCGTGGTAGAAGGCGTTTGAAAGGGCGGAAGGCCATGAAGAATGGGGATAGCCGCGAGGAGGGAAGGCGTGGAATAAAAACGCTATACGAAATGGACAAAAGACGACTCGAATATGGATAAAACGAAAGAGTGGAGTGCGTGAGAAACTCTTAAGAGTCACTTCTACTGTTACAAGCATATGTAAACTTCGAGCAAAACCTTACGAGTCCACTTCAACATAGCGGGAGACTGGCAATAGATGGTCAAAGGGACGACAAAAGATACTTTAGCGCCAGTTATGTACACCGATACACACAGCGCTGTAGAAACTCATATATGTGCCATTTTCTTTTTTGCATTCACGTATGCTAAGTACGCCTTTATTTAATTTAACATTGATGGATAGATAAATTGGCCGAATCATTCCGATTCAAATTGAAATAGTAATATAAAGTACTTTTTCGTTGCTTTTTGCTTACTATTATTTTAAGAGTTACGGTTTATAAGTGCTCATATTTTGATTTTTGTGGTGTAAAAATGACTGATTTCCAAGAACTATGAATAAAAATTTATCTTATAGTTCCATTTCCACTATTCGTATGGATCCATTACGCTAAAATGAGTGCAAAATAAAGTAAAAGGCATATTAAGTAATGGTTGCACACTCCAAAATTTAAACAAAATAACTTAATTTAAATAACTATATCTATAATTATTAAGTCAAATTTATTGTATGTAAGCATCGTTTTCTTTTTGTGATATTCAGTCCAGTTAATACTTGATATCATTATTTTCAAAAATATAATTTATGTTTTCATGATCTTTTTAGTATAGCCATAAAAAGAAACCAAGCGCAAAGATATTCGGAACATTCCATAAATGACCTTACTCCTGCTCGAAATTCCTTTAACCTCTCCACAAAGAACCGGCAAGTCTAAAAATAGGCAAGAAAGATAAAGAAACGTTACCAGAACCTGTCGGTAAAATTATGGTAATCATCAGAGAAAAAGTGTCATTAGCTTTATCGTATGGACGTAATAAGAACAATTGAGTTAAGCGTGGTCATTAACATGAGAATAGGATAGGGCGAGCTGACCCAAATGCAAAGAGTGGGATGTTTGAGACTTAATGGCGGCGAGTCCTTTAGAAGACACGATCACGCGACTGGATCTTCAAAAGGTTCTCTTGCTCTCGCTTACTTGTTATTCATGGGAGTTGGACGTTCATTACTATTTCTTCAGAGAAAGAAATGGCTCATGCCACGCGCCACGTTCCATAAATGCGCTCTACGATTCTAGACCGTCAGAGGGAGCATTAGCATTTGTAATCGCACGTTTTCCTTCTTTTGTTTCGGTCACATGAACGCTTAGCATAAAGTAGGGAAAAAAACACGAGTGATGTTAACACGATAATTTCACAGAAAAGATAACGGTTAAAATTCTATTCTATTTCGTTGTTTTATCGCTCGCAAATATAAGCGTTAGAATTATTTGGTTAAACATTACTGTAGATTTAAAAAATGTTTTTAGAGAACAGAAAACACGCATAATTCTGTCTTTTAAAAATCATGAAAGAAAAAAATCTCGATTATAAAGTCGATACAAAAAATTAAAATTAAAAGTTTAAAGGAGCTCGATGCACCTGTGTAATCAGTATCAGGAAGACGCATCGTTCAAACGTGGTCATTTCTATAGAATATTCATAGCAAATTATCCATGTAATTACCAGAGATTGCCATGAGAAGATGAAATAAATATATTTCATTTATCGTCAATAATAAAATGTTGAATCATGTGGAAACCCAAACGAAACTTAAAATGAAAAGGGACTTGTATGATTGAGCTGAAACTTTAGTATCACATTGAAGGTTAAATATGTCGTTCGTTATATTACGATGTAAACAAAATATTTTGTCTGCTTATAATGTATATTGAAAAATTAATCATCTCAAAAAATGATCGGCTGATATGTTTTATATGAACTGTTATACTACGAACAAAATAATACTTCATATTGTTTTAGAAATTCCATGGAAACCAGTGCTTGAATTAAAAGAAATAATTTTTGGTTGGCATAAATTGTCTCTAAAACAAATTTATGACTTTCACGTTAATAGCTGTTTAATTAATCCACCAAAATACGCAATAAATACAAAAAACAAAATGGGGAATCACACAGTAAAGCTATAGTCATAATTTGATGTTCAAATAAGATTGCTTGTGCTCTCAATCGCGCTATGAGTTCGCTATACGTCGGTCGAAGGCTCTCGGTTCGAAAACACTTTTCTCTCCTTGGTCAAAATATTCGCGATCCTCCCAGTCACGTGCCATCATCCAGGATACGCACCCCTCAGCGTGCCGACTCCTCCCGCCCTCCGAGGCGACAATGGAGGCACGCACGCACCCCGTCCGTCTCCTCCCCACCCATTCTAGCTCTTTTTTTTCACTCTCACTTTACGCTCACTCCTCATTCATCCATTCCCCTTTTATATCACGTGCGTGATATATAAATCATTGGAATGAAGACGCCAGCGCTACGATGGGGCGGGATGCCACGCGAGGAATGGCTTGGAATGATTTTCTGACCTGAAGGTTGAATGCAGAGAGAGAGATGGAGAGAGAGAGATGGAGAAATGGAGGGATGGTGATCGTTTGGAGAGCGTGTGCACAAGCAGTACGAGACATTCGGTTGAATGACCAAAACTTCCTTCCCTGATAGATTGCTTATTTATACCTAAGGTTTAATTAATGCGAACTTTCTGGCCGAATACACTTATGATTATTGGCGATGCCACATGGGAAAATTATCTCGTTCAAAAAGAGATCATTGACATACTGAAGCAATGATAATGGAACAGCAGGGTCAGTCGTTATAAAATTCTTGCAGCTATCTCTTTTTAACTTTTAAGGGATAATATTTCTTGAAAATTCGCGTTAAATAATTAACTCTATTAATATTCAATCATAACTGCTTACAATGAAAATGCGACGACACTGCAACTAATTAATTACCTCAAATCTTAGCCAATAAATTTATCGGTATTAATATTTTTTTCTGTAAAGAAAAAACATTTCATAGAGTGTATATTATGTGCTGACTATTGATTCCCTGTTTAACACCCGTTGCCATAAATGCTTCAAGACATATGTTAATATAAAATGCATTTGATTGCTGTTAAAAACAATTCAGACATCAAATGTTAATGTTAATATTCTGGTAACTACCAGCAGGATAAAAACTGATGCACGTTAATGCTAAATTAACAAAACACAATTGCTTTCCTAAAACACTAAGTTAATATAATATTATAACACAGTATGTATGACTTATCATGCACGCAGCACGCCTCCTCATCTCAATCATAACTTCCAAATCACCCTTCGAAGTCCCTTCAACCCCCGCATATTCCCATATCTTGAGAAACCCTTCCCTAGCGACCCGAACCGAACAAAACTCCACCCCTCACCCCAAACCCACTGTGACTCAAAAGATAAGTGTCTCCCCAAGTTCACTCTCTCTCTCTCCCTCCCCATCCCCAACACAACGCCCCATCCATGGACTGCGACGACAAAAGGCCCGATCCTTGCATTAACGACGGCGAAGCTTTCTGTTACTCCGTTTCCGCCACACACGACCGTATCACTCCCCTGTCCCCTTCCATTCTACTACCCCACCCTCCTTCTCTCCCAAGTCCTCGCTTTCCAGACCGAGAAGACGCTAGCTTTCTGGACCCCTAAAACTGCAGTCCATCTCTCATTCCTTTCTCACTACGGACTGCTCTGAAGTCACACGGTCGTGACGGCACGAGCGTGACCTCAAAAGTCTCGTTGTACGTCACGTGGAAGGGGAAGGAAAAGGACACGGTTAGACGGGAGAGTATAAAAAAAGGGATCGTGGGGAGGAGAGGGTGAGTTCGGTTGGTGAGGGGTGGAGAGACGGCAAACAATCAGGCGCACGCAAACATACGCTGGGGGGTGGGGAGGGGGGGAGTGGGGATTTCGGAATGGGGGAGGAGGGGTGAATGCTATTCTGGTGTGGTGTGTGGGGGTTGTCGAGGGGGAGAAGATGGAGGGAAAGGGGGAATGGAAAGGGCAAATGATGGATGCTCGAAATCGATTCGTGGGGAAAGGGAGGATTATAGTTTGGGGGGGGAGGGGAGGGATGGGAGGGAGGAAGGAGGTGACGGGAACAGTGAGATGTTGTAATACATTAGTACTCGCAGGGGAGGAGGCTGAATGATGTATCGTACTGTTGCCACGATCCCTTTGAGATTTGCCAAGTAAACATTGCTAGGAGTTATACAAATAGGTCTTTAGCTACGAATTATGTGGTCGAAAGTTAAATTGATTGGATACATAAGGAAAATTGGCCTTTTGTTCAATTACATGCCCAGGAGAAATTCCGTGAAAACACCTTATCGAAGTTTTCATTAAGTTCTAAAACTTCAAGGTTACTGTTGTCATTAGATCCCTCGTATGAACTAATACTAACATAAGAGAAAATTGAAAAAAATTAGTAATTGAAGAGCGCAAAATTAAATTTTTATCTTAAATTTGTTCTCACAAAAATTCCGCTTCAACGAATAAAACCTTTACTAACTAACTAAAATTTTATATAGCTGAAAATCCGGCCGTTTCGCAAATATGGTGTCAATTTTAGGGTTATTAATAATGTTATAAAGTCCTTCTGCATCAGGGTAAAACGTTTATTTTAAAAGTTTTTAATGTGATAAGAACGACAAAAACTATAAACAGAAGACAATTCAAATTTGACAACTCATTTTGAACAATTGTTCTCTCGGCCAAATCATGGTCATACTTATCAGTGTTATTAATTCGTTAACAACAAATTTATAGCTTCATTTTTAAGCCTCGCAGTCGTGTATTAAATGAAATAAATGTGATAACATCACAAACAAATAAATGAAAACACAGCGGTCACGTAAAACGGCAAGCCCCTTATATTTCACGTAGGCAAAAAGAAAAACAGATGAACTCTCCCATCCTCACTATATCTCCCTCACTAAAACCTCCGTCATTCTCAACATCTCCCACCCCCTTATTCATAAACATATATATGTTCGTCACATTTCTCGTTTTAGACCTCGTCCACACCCAAACCCTTTTATCACGACCACCGAGAGAATAAAACCACACGCTGCTTCAATCGGAAAGCGAGACAGCTTACATGTGTCCCACCCTTAATCCCCAGATCCCCATAAACTGGCGACTCTTCTGTTGGCGTAAATGGTTCGGCCGGCCCACTGGTAATTGGTTCCATTGCCGAGATTGGATTAGGCGATGGGGACGAGAGAGGGAGTCATAGCGTCCCTCGACTGCGGACACTTTGGGAGGGCAGTAAATAACAGAGCGAGAGAGAGCGGAGAGATAGGAGGCTCCCATTGTGAGAGAGTGCGGCGCGTTTGGATGCAGATAACGTGTGACGGTGCCGAACACACGAAACTGTCATCGAAACGATCCATGGGAATTTTTTTAGAGAAATTCATGCGTTAATCATTTTTTGAGACATTATAGAGCGCAGATTTATGACATATGATATAAAGAATATATCGCATATTTTAATTGCGTTGAACGTCATGGTTTAATGCAAGCGAAATTGAAATTGCATCGCTTCATGTCTGTTAAGTTTGAATTGGCGTCGATATCATATTTGACGGCACTTCATTAGATAAGAGATTTGCGTTAACATTTTATACCTTTTTCGTGAATATTTGATGAAAATATCGACGGCATGGATTTATCTTCGCGAATAAGCATTAATTCACTATGGATTCAAGGAGGAGACGAGTGTTTTGACGATGAAATAGAGAAGAAAAAGTAATATAAAAATGAGTCGAGGAACAGGGTCGCAAAAGTAGACGTGCCAGAAAAGTTAGAAAGTTAATAAATTTATTTTCCAGAAAAGAGACATTTCAAAAGCAGCAGAATCAAAATAGAAATGGATAGTGCTCATGGAACAAACAAAAGTTTTGCGAAAATACTGCAGAACCGTGTTATTCGATGTGAATGTAAAAAATAAACATGAAAACTACCTGATGGCAAATAGACGCGGTGAGGATTGCAAATAAAAAGTGGTAGCAAATTCGATTATAATGCGCAAAAAACGGAATAAACTGAAATAAACGATAAAATTTTCGGAAGTAGCAGGAGCAGAGAAGAAGAAGAATAGAGAATCGGAGAATTCGAGGGTGGTAAAGACGAAAAATTACTTCCTGCAAAAGAGGCACGATATATAATTAGAGTTTAAAAAGGTAAGAGCTCAAGGAAAGAGACGCGGCAAGGTCAGAGAAAGTAAAGATAAGATAGTCCGAAGCTGGAAAAAAGACGGAGAAAAACTATTACGCTATTAGGTAAGAGCCTCAAATTGATTTTTTAAGCGAGAAAATGGTCCTCGATACTAAAGTGTAGTTGATTTTTTTATCTTCGACCTATTTAAGTTCAGATTCATTTGTGTATTTCAAAATTAACTTCTTCAGGGAGAGAAAAATAGAGACTCAGAGAATATAAAAAATAGAATTCCCTAAGTGAATTATTGAATAAAATCATTATAATTTTTATGCCATGGGAAGACTGAAGAACGGCGAAGAGACATAAGATGGGAAACAAAAAGGGATACGAGAGAGAAAGCGCAACGCAACCTTATAGCAGAGAAAACGACGAAGAATTAAATTAACAGAACTCATTATTACTGTAAACATCATATTAGAAATTATTTACGATGAACAGTTTTGGAAAATGTCTTATTCTACATCAAAATCATACATGCATTTTTAAGCCCCAAAAATTATGTAACATATGCCTCACTATTTCTGCTGACTTAACTCCTTCCTTCCACAAAGAGAAAATAATGCAACACTGAGATTTCTGCGCGTCTTCCATTGTGGGTAAAGGGCACTCAACAATGCGGTCACTACGAGACAACCAATGACTCACACTGAATTAATTTATCAAATTATTGAGATTACAAATTTATCTACATTATAACTAAGTTTAGATTTAAATGTTTGATGCATTCTTCTTTCTTAACAATATTCCTAGAACGTTTCGAACACCTCTCATAAATTCAGTGTTCTTAACGTACTTATTATTTGGACGTTTTACTCCATTAAGAGAGAGAGAGGGAGAGAAAGAGAATCATTATTCGTTTCTCATTTTAATCTTATCCTTTCATATAAATTTCTGCCGGTAGGAGTTGATTATTTTTTTAAATTCTGAGGAAAATGGTCGTATTTTCCCAATAACCTAGGCAATTTCTCGGCAATAACAAAACTATAACGCTAAGCTTGGATAGAAGAATTAATAAAATACTAGACAGAAGCCTATAAAAGGTAAAAAGAAGAGGCATAAAACAACATATGAGCCGTACAAGCGCTCATTATTCTTTACCAATCAAGAAAAAAATTAGAGGAAGTTAAATGAATCATAACTTTACATTGGAACGTAGTTTGTGGTCATAAAATGTTGCGGGAAACTTGTTAAATATTATGGTCTTTATTTTCTCCAAAACTGTTATTATAAAATAAATCAGTTCCCCCGAATCATGCCTTAAATATAGCCGTAGCGGCCTTCCACCCCAACCCTTCGGCACCCACGGACGAAACTCCCTTTGTCTCAGCCTCTCAAAGAATTCCTTCGCATTCCACTTTTCTCCGTCGTAGCTGCCCTTTCCCTCCACCCCTCCATAAACCTCCCTCCTCCCTACCTCCCCCCCCCTCTCATTTCTCTCTCCTCCCTCTATCATCCGAAATCCTTTTGTTCCTCATCACAATATAAATTACGCTTGGAAAAATCGGGGCACGGGCATTGAGTTGAAAACAAAGGCGGCACCGCTTTCGTGACTTAAAAATATAAAAGCCTCGGAAAAAGAGAGTACAGAGAGTTTTAATCCGGATTTTAATGGGGAGTCGCATTATGATCGCTTCATGAAGTGGAATCGGTAATTTCTATTCATTAAGTTGGGTAAGGATATGAGCGCCCCAAGCTGATGATATTAACTCACAACGGCCACTCAAAATATTAAATGAAAATGCTAATAATAATAGTAATATAATGATTGTCTATAGTTTCTGTTTTTCAGGAGGATAATGTGGCTAAAATAGATTTTAAAGGATTGAATTAGAATATTTGAATGAAATTCAGGTTTAATAAATAGAAGCTAAGCTTTGTTTGAAGCAAATAAAATTAAATATATTCATTTTATTTTTTTCGTTTTTATTTATAGCTGTTATTAGAGTAGCCTGGTTTACTATTCAAGAATAATTGAATACGTATCTAAAGCTTCTAAAATATTTACATGTAGACAGTTCTAGTTTTAATTACAGAGCATCATTACAACTCATTTACCTGATATCTTATTAATCGTCCCAGAAACATTTATTTAAAATACTAGGGGACAAGCCTTCTGCTCGCTGACGCTCGCCATCCCTGACCCCCCCCCCCCTTTTCTCGCTGTCTCTTCCTTACTACCATGTAACGAACGATTGGATTTAGATTAGTTTAATGGGAATATGTTTTGAATATGAGCTTAATGAATATATTTTATAAGGGATGTTTGGTTGGTTTTTAATAACAAATTAAGAAAATTAGTTGAATAACTCGATAAAAAATAAACTTAGAGGGCTGAAATTCCCGGAGACTAAAAATGGCTGAGGTATAGAGCGTTAAACAGAGAGAGAGGCAACCAGAAATAGGATTTTAGTAATATAGATAAAAAATATAAATAACATGAATACAGCGTTCGATTTATTTGCATTAAATTCATATCTTCGGTCAGTTCGAGCAAGTTTTAATCTTTATTTCGATCTTTAAGCCTTTATTTAAGTGCATATGCATGGATATTACCTAGGACAACAATACCGGTAACCATGGAATCTTATTATTGAAATGTTAAAAAATTTACCAAAACTTGAGTATAAATTCAAAATATGAGCGAAATCGAATGAGATTGAGTATTCGACGGTAATAATAAGAATCCTCATTAATTTTGGCGTGTTTTAGTGGAAATTTTGTGTAGATAACTTAATTTTAAGATATTTTAAAGAGTAAAAGGGGTGATTTTTACGTCTTATCTTATGGGAAACGACCTTCATCCTCTGGAGTCGAACCCGTGACATTTTTCGAAATTTTTTAATCATAACGTAGAGATTCATTAACACTGAAATCCTGAGAAATTTCAGGCTTCTAAGTTTATTTCTAATCGAGTTATTCACAAAATTAGAGCGTTACGCATCATGACGACCATTACGATTTTATAATATAGAGAGATATGTCCTTAACTAGTGAAAACATTTTCAGAAAATTTAATATTTTAATGAATATTATAGGTAATTTACCCGTTGAGTTTTTTTTTTGTTTATAATATCACATGAAAATTACAAGTTTCTATTGCGTTATTACTATTAAAGGTAAACGTTAAAGTTAAAAATTACAAATTAAGAGTAAAAATATAATAAATAACTCTGGGGGAAATAAATTTTGCCTATCGCTATTTTATCGGCCATTATGAGCATTTTTGATTCGTTTTACTGGTTTTTGGGAGCACGCAATTACGAATAGTTAGGAACTATGCACTGGATTTATGCGCACCAAAGACTCCAAACTATTTTTTAATGAATTAGAGAAACGAAACTTTCCCACATTCGAAACTCTTCTAAAACAATTGAGGATTAAAAACAAAAGGCGCGGAATGATACCATTCTCATTTTCAGCTCTGAGAGAGAGAAAGAGACACTCCTCTTCTTCCTCGTACTCCTCCACTTACATTCGAGAAATGGATAAAAAACAAAATAAGAGAAAAACGAGTATAAATCAGAATGGCGGAGGGAGGGAAGAGTTTAAGATGAATGCCGGGAGAGGTGGGAGAGGCAAGCAGGCACATCTGCGACCAAGTGGATGATGAGCCCAAAAAAAGTATGGGAAAATTATATAAAGGAACTGTTCTTTGACACGACGACGGCGTGAGAATTGGAAGAGAGAGAGGGAGACAGAAGAAAGAGAAAAAATTGAGATATAGAAAGGGTAATTAATGAAACTGACTTTATCTTAATGGTTGGAAAAAATCTAAAAGGAACTAAGGGAGAGAAACGGGAGATAGAGGGAGAAGGAAGACATATATATATATATATATATATATATATATATATAAATAAAAAGAGGAAGAGATAAAAATATTGTTTCAAATGAGAATTTTTCTCTCTTCTCTTGCTTTTCTTTCTTTTTCCTCCCTGCTAGAAATACAATGAAGAAGAGAGGGAAAAGACAACACACTTTCGAATCCTTAAGAATTTCGCCAGAAAACTTTAAATGGAAGGAATTTTTTAAGTGGTCAAATAAAACGGATGCAATGGATATGAAGATTAAAAATTAATGGAATCTGCACGCAAGTTTTTTTCACATCGAAAGCTCCAGCGGATTTGACTAGAGTAACTATCCTCACATCTTCATAATCCGATGGTAGCGTATGATAAAGAACCAACTCTAATGCCAATTGCAGCTGTAATGTTTTGTTAATTTAAGTAATCGTTTATCTAGAAGTTCTGTAATACTGATAATGAGGCAGAGTTTAAAATTTACAGTATAAACCAAAAGAACCTAATGCAAATAGACGGAAAGAAGTCCAAAAACCGCTATGGTGTGTTAAAACATAAGAGTCTCTTCATTCAAATTCGTACGGAATATTACTCAAAATATAGTGCTAATCTATTGTAGCTTCTGTTAAGCATTAATATATTGTCATTCATATATAAGTATTTAAATTACGTGTCCATTGTCCCGTTAAATCCGACAAGGGATAGCTATACAAAAAACTTCATCATGGGCGCATCTCCCAATACAGCCATTGTGACACAGAGAAAGAGAGAGAGAGATCGCGCGCGGAGAACAACTTCATGGCAACATTTTTACGAATAAACCGATGTTTTTCTTTCGCTTTTCCGTCTTTGAACGACAAACGACAATTGGTGTTAACGTCGGGAACACCCTTGGCGAAAGTCTGCTACCCGATACCATCGCATGTAATGGAATCTAACGTCATCATCAAGCTCGCGCGTGTTTTACGTACCTTATTGGAAATCTTTGACACGCGACCTTAACGGGGGAATAACGGAAACTAAAGAGTGCAGATGGAATAAAAAAAGAGCGGCAAAGCCGAGCTCTTGCTCCTTGGGAAGAGAGAGAGAGAGGAGGAGAAACATGGAGATAGGGCGAAAAAAGCGAATAAACGGGGGAAAAGCGAGAATCGAAGAAAAAGAGTGATAGAGAAGAGGGAGGGAGGGGAAGATGGGGGGAGAGGCAGGGAGGGAGTGAAGGATTGGAGAGAAGAGGTGGGGGAGAACGGGCGCGCGCAGGACGAGATATATAACGAGGAGAAATAAGAGATTTTCATGTCACCACCCGCACCGCAGGAAAAAATATAATAGGAAGGGAAAAGAGAGGTAGAAAGGGAGAAATTAAAAAATATTAGAGGAGGAAGAAGGTTTTGCCGGGGAATGGAGGAGGGAGGTGGGTCGGAGTGTGCGTGAGAGGGGGGGGGGGCGGGGGCGGGGAGGGCTAGGAGGGGGTGGGGGAGGGGTTGGAGTTGGAGCGGTAAAAAGGGGGTCTTTGGGGCTGTTTTTAATTAATAGATGCCCCATTGTCTAGAGAGTTATTCAACTTCTGCCACTGTTAATGACTCCACCGCCTCGGGAGACCTCCCTCCTCTCTATCTCCCTCTCTCTCCTCCCATTCCCTCGCGATAACCAAATCCCTCCTCTGCTGCCCTCTCCTCCGCCCTCTGCCACCACCTCCCTCGAGGCTTCCAATACTCCCTCCCTCTCATACCACTCTAAATTCCACGCTGCTTTCCCATTGCCTGCCTCTCTCTCTCTCCCTCTTTCTCTCCCTCTCTCGTCCGATGCTACACAACGCGGGGAGCGATGCCCGGGGGCCATAAGCAGGACCGCTATAACCAGCGCGAAAATGCCCCCATCTACTTCTCGTTCCCTTCCTCTCCCTCTTTAAATAAAAAGTGAGTAAGAGCTTTTCAATTCTTTCTTTCTTTTTTCTATTTCTCTCTGTTGGCTACCTCTTATAAAGATGTTCCTTAAGTCCAGATAAAAATATTTAGCTCTTTCTTTTCTTAAACTAAAGTTTTACATTGTCAACTTTACGCGATTCTGTGATATCCAAGTAATATATTTTTCTAATTTCTCTTTGAAAACTAATTTATTACGAGCAAATCCCATCTAAGAACGAAAGAACTTATTATAAAGGTATTTTCAAAATAAACAAGTAAAAGCGTGTCTTGCGCCAATGAGATCAAATGTCCAGTGAATTAATACACCCACAGGGTAATCATCCACTTAACCAGAGGTACTCAAATAGTAAATAATTTGAGACCACGTTACAGTTTTCGTGACATTGTGGGGGCTGTACTTCTTATCCCAGGCTTTACTTTTTCCAAGCGATTAAAAGTTAAATATAGCATAATTCACATATATGTAACGCAATAGGGGAAGATGAATAGTGAAAAATTGTACTTAGAAGTATAAAACTTGATAATATAAGGATAGGTAATTTGGGAGAAAAACTCACTCGCGAAAGTGATATTATATCATTCAGAAGGGGGCTTTGCAAAGAACATTCTCCACATTCTGTTTCATACACTAGCTTCGTTTTTCGTGCTTCAGATAAACATGAAAAATAAGAAAATAAATTAAAACTTTTACGCCCCATCATTTTTTACGCAAGTAATCATAGAAATTATAATTTTTAATCCTCGATACTTATATAAATTACGCGGAAATAGTGGGACTTCATTTGAATTTTACAATTTGTAAACCATACTTAATATTCGGCAAATACGTGTATTACTTGTACAATTTATAATAATATTATTCTGAGTCAGTAGGCATATTGAGTTTAATATTTTTGAATCTTGATAAAAAATTAACGGAAATAAAAATTATGACAATAATAGTTATTCAGTCAAATACGAGTGAAGAAGTCATAGATATTAATTCTCTCTATAAGTATGTAGCATACTGCCTCTTCTGCTGCAAATAAATACAAATTAAGCTTCTATGGAAGCATCTTAAGGACGCCACGATCTCTGACAAGAAATTAGCTGTACGACGGATAGTTGCAAGGTATATTTTTTCCGAGAACAATAAATGAGGATAATAAGAGAGTGACGTGACAGATCGGTGTTATTCACCCCCTTCCACTCACCAGTTGCTGGGGATTGCAGGGTATTTTTCATATTTTCAAATCTATGACAGAAAAGAATACTTGGTGATCTCAGAAATGCTGGAAAAGACAAAAATTTTTATTGACATAAGTTTGAAGTCATCGCCTCACCCACTCGACTATGCCTCTCTTTCTTGCATAGCGGCCATTTCTATACCTTCTCACCTACAACCACCCCAAAATTCGCGCATATCTTACTTGCCTCCCCCTCTCTTCACTTGACACTCCCTCCTACACTCCTCTTCCCCTTTCCTCTCATTCCCTTCCCTTGAATACGCCCTCTCCTTCCATCCTTCCCTTCTGTCTTTTTAATTTTTATCATATTCCCACTTATGACTTACTCCGCCTTTGAAAACGAAACGATTCTTCCTTTTTCATCGACTTCTCTCGAGTAAATGAGGGGAAAAGGGGCGCAATTATAATAATTATTATGTTTATTCTTATCGCTCCCCTTCTCTCGTCGAGAGAAATGGAGGGGAATGAGAAAAAGAGATAAAAAAACAAGTGCCGGCACTTGATTTTCATAAAGTTTTTTTTACGTCATTGTCATATTCCTCAGCAAAAAAAAACGAATCCTCCCCATTCCACTTGAGAAAACTCCGCGTAAATTTTCACTCCATTCCCCTCTCCTTATATTTTCCCGTCTATGCCAGGTTGAGTCTCGGAAACGAACAGCCCAGTGCTTTGCCACACTTCCTTAGCTTAACCCCCACCCCTCTCTCTCTCTCTCCCTTAACCTCCTCCCTCCGTTCTTTCTCTCTTCTTTTCTCTTTCATCTTCGATTTTTTCCCTCTTCCTCCCAACCCCACCTTTTTCTCACTCCACTCTTCCTCTAACCCTCAAATTCCTCCTCCGATTCCCTCTCCGCCTACACTCGTTCTATTCACATCTTCTCCTCTGTCGCAACCTCCTTTTCCTCCCTCCCGACCAACTAAGCACCCCTCAGGCTGTGAAAACGAGATCTCTCTCCTGGTGAGATGTGATTACGAGGGAAAGGAGGAGGATAAAAAAAAGCGAGCATCTGGGAAGCGCAAACGGAGGGCTTGGGAGAAGGTGGGGGAGAAGGGAGGGAGAAGAGGCGGTTTGAAAACAACCGATGGAGGATTCTGTGGCGATTGCGAACCTTTTCGTTTGTTTTGAACCAGAAATCAGGTTTACTCGCTCAGATGACCCACAGCATAACGGTGAAAATACCGCGAAAAATAAATTTATAACAGCTATTCTGTTTCTGGTGACCGTTACTTTTATAAAAGTAAGAGTCAGAAAGTTGAACTCACAATTGTAAAACTTGTCTCTGAAAGAGTCTATGATCAAGATATTTCTAAGAGAATAATTCTTCGCATTTAAAACAATATTTTATATTCTATACAGAACCCATATAATATAGTTTATCTGCAAGATATATGTTATTTACAGTTTATTTTCCCTCTTGCGAATCAATTTATTTTGCCTATTATAAACTGGATATTTACATTCGCTGGCGTAAAGAAACAAAGAGTTTGTCGACTAGTGACGAGGCACAAAAGAGAGATATTATTATGAGAGAGGCAAAGATTTTATCCGAAAGAGAATAGCAGATGTAGTTGAGCAGCTTTTGAGAAGAAGGAAGAGAGAGAAGATGCCGCTAGGGGTTTATGAGAAAAAAGAAAGAAAGATCGGACTGAAAAGGAGGAAGATTTAGCAAAAAGAGCAAATGTTGACAAAGAAAGATATTAACAAGACGTGAAAAGGGCAATCTTCCATTTGTTGTGTAGTTTTACTGTCTTGGATCATCGCACAGTGGTCGGAAATCCCTAAAAGCTGGCCAAAACCTAAAAGTTACTTCGATTTGCATGAAAATTGGCACATAAGGGTTTTTGGGGTCACTGATTAGTAATCCGAAATCAAAATTACAAAAAAACAAATGGCGGATCCAATATGGCTGACTGATTCTTCAATAAATTATCCGATTTGCATGAAAATCAGTGTACAAGAGTTTTGCTTATTTAAATAGAGAATCATTGTGCACATATTTACATAAACTGGTCATAATCAGAATCCCAATCAGAATGGACGTCATTAGTAGAGGAATGCTCTGTTATTGGTGCAACATTCGGACACATCAAAAGTTACAGAGTGTCTAGCGATAACTGCTTCAATTTTTTTTATGCAGCTTTCTCATACTGGTGATGTAAGGGTCCAAGGAAACCATCAGCCAGTTGAACACGTCCTTCATTGTCTTCTTCCTCGAAAACTTACGCGAGAAGCCATCACGATATTTGTTTTTGTCTTTATTGCGTGCTTCTTGAGCATCTTCAGACAATTGTCCAATTGGTAACAAAGCATGGGTTATTATTAGCGGGCCGTGAATTAATACTTTATGCACTGAAGTCGGCATGTAAAACCACGGATATCTTTCCACAAACATCCTTGCAGTTTCCACAGCATACTTTTCGAAATTCTCACAATTTATTTCGTGGCCACTTGAAATTGCCTGCAAAATGACATGGAATCGTTTGATCATATATTCATCCAAGCCCGTTATTGAAGCAGGCACTGTCGAATTTTCGAAGAAGAGCCTAGCTGTGTTTCCGTCATTGGTGCTCCCGAATCCAGGCTTTGGACGATCGACAATAAGCCCTAATTCTAATTTGAACCTTTCTTGTATTATTTTTTTGCGGTCTTGTGTAATCTTCTTTTCCTCTTCAGTACATGCTTGCCACTTTTTAATACTGAGTTTATATGATAAATGCAATAAGGATTCAAAAAATCGTATCCACGCGTGTAATGTTGACATTCCAAAACGTAGATTAGACTAACTGACCTCCTTTTCTAACAGCATATCGATGTTATTAAAATCCTTTGATGTAGCTCCACACAAAACGCAACGTAGCGTAGACTTTGTAGATGTTACCGCATTGCACACTTTGCCATCTATCATCGTAAACAGCATTTTATAAGTTATGGAGATATCCTTCCCATCTATTATTGTTGTGAAGGGAACAAGTTCTTGGATTTGCCGTTCAACATATCTCATTTCATTGACAGTGGTCTCTACATTTTCGTGAAGAAATTATAGTCTTATCGGCCTACAAAATCTAGGAGATGAAGGTATTGGATTTTTCCATATAACAATCTCATTTTTTGACTCACGGTCAACAGACATGAGTTGTAATGGCACAAGTGAAGTCACAAATATATTCGCATCTGGGATGCTGTCGTCATTGAACTTTTGCTTACAATACATTGCAGTGCCGTAACTAGGGTATAGCGAAGGTGGCATTTGCCATAGGCGCCGCTTGCAGAAGGCGCCAAACTCCCGAAAATAGCGCCAAAAGCTCATTTTCCCATAAATAAGTATTATTTTTATACTCAAACGTTAATTTATACGTAATAAAAACTCTTATTCTTTATTAGAACGCAGAAAACTTTATATCCTACTAAATAAAGGTGTTTCCTAAAATGTTGCCATAGGCGCCATATCGCCTAGGTACGTCTCTGATACATTGTAGATTGTCTCTACAACAAGGTTAGCAGATATTAGCAGCCAATTTTTGCAGAATTCGATTAACAATAGTCTAAAGCAAAAGATTAAACTTCAAATTCCACGGGATGTTACGGGATTTGTAACTTTAACATTAGTCGAAAACAGATTTCTTTATTCATAAATCATTTACGTAAGGCTATCGTTCGACACGATATTTAAATGCGTTAAACATGAGTAAAATAAATTCTAAATACATTAAAATATTCTACTTACCACCAGGAATCTCCTCCGTAATGCACAGTCCGAGTTCAAACTTCTGTACAAAGTTATATTCAATGTAACGCTGTGAAAAATTTTCCGCAATTTCGCTCGACACGTGTAGTTCAATAGAAGGCCAAACTTCGAATGGCGTAGGGACTCATGTATAATAGTTAGCCTCCCCCCCTTCTGGATTTCAATGCATCCATTACTTGTCTAATTAACCCAACAGTAAAAAGTTCCAAAATGATAATTTAATTTTTTGGGTTTTGACCAGCTTTTCGGGATTTCCGACCACTGTGCATCGGTGCATTCACTCTATTTTCGTTAACGCCCGTAAGCACATTAAACGCATGAAAGTTGCTGTTCTATAGCAAAAAAGGGAATGGAGTTTTTCGTCTCACATTTCACTACCGAAACGAATTAATTAAATCTTGAATACTGTAGTTTTTCTCGGAAACGATTCCAAGATATTTTCATATTTTGTAGACTACATCATTCCGATTCCTTAAAATTTACATTAATGAACTCAACATTTTTCGTTTCACAGATATTTTAGATAACATTATTAGCTTTAGCGAGAATTAACGTTGAAAACTTTAAAAAGATAGACATTCCTGAACGCTAGAATAGCTAATCCTCATTTATACTTATTACATTAGCGATTCCGTATCGTTACGTTTAGTATTACTTTAATGATTCTGAAATAAAAAAATCAATGGTATAAACCAATCTGCAACAGAATGAATACTTTCAAATATAAATACAGGATAGTACAGAAAAGGCTCCCTGAGAATGTCTCTGGGTCTAAAATAATTATAACGCGATGATAAATTAGGTACCTTTGATATTTTTCTGAAAAATAGTTATATACAACCGGCCGCTTAAATCTTACGGACAGAATAAAATAATTATTGAATTAATTATAAATATATTATTTTAGGCTAAGAAACAGAAAGCTGAATTTTTTAATTATGCAGGAGTGTGATTTCTCCTGAGGGGGCGAGGTTTTTTTATTTCGCATTTACCGTGAAACGTACGTTTCTTCTTGAATATTATTTCCAGATTTGTATGATATACAATACCCTTTCAGAGTTATTAACCATATTAATTATGCACATTTGAAATCAAAACTGCTTAGTATCCTATCACCTATAAAACACTGGTATTGTCAATTCAAGACAATTTAATGCAATTTAATCCGTTTTTCATTGCAGATAAGGCTAAATTTCTTTCTGAGGGAATCGTATAACCCATAAAATATAACAGACGCAAATTGATGCTTTTTGACATAAAACTTCTTATTGCGAAAACATAACACTATACAATCTCACGAGTCATATATACCATATACGAGTATTCTTGTTTTAAAGACTTAAACCTGCAATAGCATATATTTGACAGCAGAGGGCCCCTCTAATAGAGAGTATATTGCGAGCCATTTGAACGAAGATGAATCGTTCCACGGCCTCCCTCCGAAACCCTCCTTCCATTCCCCTCCCCATCCTCTCTCCTTTGCACGAACTTTATCCCTTATCCTTCCCACCAGCATTCCTTCTCTCTCTCTACTCTTCCCCTCGACACCCTCAGACATAGCTCTCTCTCTCTCCCATCCCAACACCCTCTCCTCCCAACGGGTGCTCTCTCTCACGCACACATTCATCTGAAAAAATCTCACCGTACACCACATCCTTTATCCCCCTTTCCCTCCTCTTCGCCATCTTTCCTCGGTTGCCATAGGAACGGAATTTTGGAGTGGGGAGCAAAGCTGGGGAAAAGCGGGAGAGGAGTGTGGACGGGAGATTGAGACCGCGTGCCAAAGGAGGAGGGGCGAAGAGTAAGAGAGAGGGAGAGAGAGAGAAGAGATGGTGGGGAGGGGGAGGGGGGAGAGGGTAGATATGGATGCGAAAGACGGGAGGGAAGGAGGAAAACGGTAGGAGGGATCTCATTGGTGGACAGAATAAGGAAGGGAAGGCATTACAAAGAAGGGAATGAAAATGGATGGTTTATGAGACGGGAAGAAGGATAAGGAGGTTGTGGAGTAGTGTGTGATTGTTTGAAGAGTACGATAAAGTTTTATGACGCTTAAACTCTTCTTAGAGTAACTTTATGGAGATGCTGCAATATATTTGGAAAGAATTAATGACTCGTTCGAGAAACATGCAAATAGAATTTAAATTGCCGAGGACATTTCAATAGGCACATCCTCATAAATTGAGATATTCTTCGTCTAATAAAGCAACTTCTGAAAACTACTGAAATGAAACGCTGCTAATATATGCATTTGTAGTAAAATAACAACTATGAATAAAGATCCGTCTCTAAGTCATGTATGTCTTACTCTTTGATCAAGAGACTTTCGATTCTTAATTGTTTAATCTTAACTCAATTACAGGTAGTTGTCTCAATATCTATGATTTAAGAATTTGTTTCAATGATTTTTTTCTTTAATCTTTGCAAAAGAGTGAATGCTTTCCATTTTATCAGACAGTAATAAAACAACTTTTAAAAACTCATTATCAAAGACCTACTGTATAATACCCCCGGACGGCATCGTGCCTAGGATAATTCTTTTCTGGCCCCTTCTAAAACAATCCAAGCATCATATAGCATAATTACATCCGCCATAAAAGATCTGAAAAGAATGATAGCGGTTCTCTATGGAAAATTATGCAATCGTTTTAAATATAGTCTCTTCTCGGCTTTGTAAGAAGGAAACTAAGAAAGGTTGTTATTGACAACCAGTACAATAATTGTATAGTAACTCGAGAATAAATCTGTTTTAGATAAATAAACTTGGCTGTTCCGCACGGTACCTTTCGTTGATTACAAAGTACATAAATTGCAAATAGTAAGAATGTTAAAAGACAACAGCGCAGTTTACTTACGAGCCTCATCTCTCTATCGTTGCAATTGAGTGGAAGGGTGACCCAAACCGGAGATATTCCGTGGAAATTTTTAAATAGGTTTACCTTGAAAACATAAACTCCAAGCCCGAAATGCGTCGCGGAGCGAGGAACGGAGCGCGCGTATACAGAGTGGAGGAGCGGGATGGGGGAGTGGACGGTGGGGGGAGAGAGAGGGCGGAAGACGGAGAGATTAGTGGAAGGTGCTTCGAGGGACGAACAAGGGGGACCGTTGGATGCTGCGCCTCCGGTCGGAGGGTGCGGTAGCTTCCCTTCCGATAACGGGAGAGCATGAGCGGCGAGGAGAGGCTCCTTCGCTCCATTCTCCGGTAGTAAGGAGAGAGATGGACGGACACCCTTGGCGCTATGGGCGGACAGAGGAACGTGGATTTCAAATCGCCCTGGAAAAGCGCTCCGCGGCGGTCGACTATTAGGCGGCGAGGAAAGAGAAGAAGGTGGTCCATCGGATAAAGGCGCCGGAGTCTGAGCGAATCTCTCCTGGAGCCACGCCTCCTCCCGTCTCTCTCTCTCTCTCCCTCTTGACACCCGCCGCCGCTGCGCAATCCCTCGAGAAATTTCGACCACCGACGCACCCTTCCGAATGCATAAATTCCGTGGCCTTATAAGCGAGAATAAGGGAGTAGAGAGGGAGAGAGAGAGGAAGATGCACCACGGAGATGTTCCCAATGGAGGGAAGGGTTTTCGTAATTTGCAGACGAGTGTAGGAATAGCTGATACGAATTATTTTATTTTATAAAGATCCAATTTTGGAGAATTTTTAGATACAAAGATATCACCCGTTCAATAGTACAACTTTAATTTTTCCATCAATATTACACGAAACTGAATTGTGAAAATGATTCGCATTCGATGACAACGCAAGATTTTCAAGGGCAATAGAAATAGTAATTTTGGACGGAAATAATTATGGAATAGAAAAATTTTCTGGTAAACAGGATATCGTTACCTGGTTTTAAAATTAACCAAAACTAGCATATTCTTCATTTAACTATCGGGATATAGAGTCAATAAAATAGTTTAATGGAAGTGCGAATGAGTTGCTCTAAATATCGATAAATTAACCCTTTCGCTGCCAATTGATTTCTAAAGTATTTTTCCCGGTGGCACTGTTAAATAGAAAAACGGAAAACTTAGTAAAATAATTAAATGAAAAACATCTTCGGCTTTGGCCTCTAAAGTCATGGCTTTCAACCCTGATGTAGGCATGCATCCCTATGATTTTTTTCGTAACTGTCGACTAATCTCTTTTTAATATTTATAAAAAATTAATCTAAAATGTAAATACAAATTACAAATTGTTATCTCTCCGTGATTTTTTTTCTCGGTATTAAGGAATTCTACAAATAATTCCGAATTACAGACTGGTCTAAAAATTACGAAATATTTGCCGAGAAGTTGAGGTTAAGAGAAAAATTGAGTAAATTTCGACAAAAAAGTAGAGCAATACAAGACAAAATAATATCGTTAATGAGCAAAATGTGCGCAACCCGCAATACACTAAACGAATCTGGAATAAAAATAGATGGTGAAATACTGAACCCCTTAATGGTTAATGAGATCGCGATTAAAAGAGAATAGTATAACGTAAATATAATAGAATTTCATCGAAGATTAGAATCTTGCCGAGGATCAACATAAATGACAATGCCTTCCAAACAGATCCAACCTTCCTTCGATTGGTTAAAAACGCAAAAAATGAAATGCGACGTCACTTGACTTCATGCGACCGAGGAAATGCCACTCTTAGCGCCACGTGGCGATAAACGGCACCGGGAGACTTCGCCTGCTGAAACGAGGTTATGTTGCTTGCAATACATAAGAGTAGTTGAGTCGCATACACTCCAGGGGATAGTTTCTCGAGCTATGCCTTACCTGAGGAATGTACAAACTCTTTTGAAAGAAACTATAAAATTCTGAATCCTAAAGTTTACCTTAGTTTGTCCTAAATATCTACAGCTCAAAATTCCTTAGCTTTAATTAACTTAAAGAATATTTATTTATTGACGTCTTTTGACTGGAATCCGATACCAATGTAAGATTTTGAAAAATTTAGAATCTAATGCCCGTGAATTAACACTGCTGACGGCTGTTTCGCGGTCGAAACGTGCATATAGTTTTCCTATCATTTTAATTTATACAGGAGCTACCTAATGTTACAGAAATTTTACATAATTTAAAATCATACCAAACTTTTGGGAGGATATTTTGGAGAAATATCTGCAGAAATAATGCGCATATTTATATTAATTTACTTGAAAATCATGTATGAGAAACAGAAAAGATACTCCGTTTATTTTTGAAAACTAAGAAAATACTAGAATGTGTGAAAGGAGTATCTTATAGATACATATTTTCTTTTGAAGAATCCATTTGATAATTACGACGTAATTATGAAAGCAATAACGCTAGAAGCAAACGAAGCGTTTCCTTTTCGTAACCTTTATTGAATATCTTAAAACTTATTATCGGACTTAAAAGTTTACACGTTAGTCTTATTTGCATATTTTTACATAATCATTTAAGAGTATGCTTTCATATCGCAAAAATTAGTGTAGTAAATGCCTTCAATAAAGAGACGAACTTTACCAGTAATTGTCTTCACAAACAACAGAAAATACAAAAATGCATTGTAAACTGACCTCAATTCCTACGCAGTCAAACTACACTAGAAATATAAAGAAATTTAACATTTTTTTCTTATCTTTGAAGCTTAAAAATGTATAGGGTGGAATGACGAAAATTTTTTAATGATGAATATATTCCTAAAAACTCGTAATGAATAATACATATTTAATAATAGGAAAACAAAGTTCTCACGAAAGATTATTCAAAACTTTCTATTTTAAGGGGAATTGGCAACGAAGCCGGATCTATGCAGACAGCTAATCTTTCTCTAATCTTGCCTCAATCTCTTCCTTAGCCCAGTTTCCAAGCCACTTCCGTGGTCGCTCCTCCTATTGGCCAGACGTCGCTCGGGGAGCGGCGTATCGATTGATTGATGGCGCCACCGTCGCTCGCCCCCCTCTCTCTCTCTCTCTCTACCCCTTCCCTTCCTTCGTCGCCACCAGAGGAACGCAGGGTTCGGAGTTTAAAAAAGAGCACCTCCTGCCGTTGTGATGTAGCCTGTTAGCTCGGGGCGCCGAAATGTACCCACCGTGAGCACCCCGCGTTTCACGAGATTCTGTTTTTGGAACATTCCACTCACCCTCCTTCGCTCTCTATCAGCTAAAGATGAATAGCTTATCATTCTAAACGCGGGGTCCTTTCCTTTACTTGGGAACTGCTCTCCTCGAAACACGTTGGACGAGAGATTGCGAATAGTTTCTCCGATCCGTCTACAATACGCGTACCAGCTTCGAGAAAAAGTCTCGTGCACAAATCGGGGTACGAATTGAATTCGTCAAAGTAGAAGGATCGTAAATAACGGCCTTAATATTTAATTTTATTTTCGATGCGTTGTATACAATTACAGCGAGATGACATATTTTTCCAAATGAACGTAAGTTTTAGATCGTTTAATGAGCTGATTTAGTCTTATAAATGAAATACATGAATTATACCTAATTTTCAAAAAATGCATTCTGTTGAATTGCTATTACTTATAATTAACGCCCATTTTCGTTTTAAATCCTAAAACAATAATATTTTCTACGTATAACGGAAAGAATTAATAAATACATAGGTATAAAATATTATAATTTATTATAGATCTATCGTTTTCCATTAAATAACATTAGTCTTAAATATGAATATTCTCAGTTAAAAAAATTGGTTGACTATATTCGCTCCATATTAGGGAAAAACGAATTCAATGAATATTTGTAAAATAATAGTCGACTAAAAGGAAAAACGAAATTATATATATATATATATATATATGTGTGTGTGTGTGTGTGTGTGTGTGTGGAAATTATTATTAAAATCTTCTTAGTTACACCATAAGCAATGATAGGATTTTTAAGATAAAATAAGTAGTAAATCAAACCTTACATTAGATTTTGCAGATACTACAAATGAAACTTCCAATAAAACTTTCCAATAAAATATATTTTTTAATGTAAGATTTCACAACGCGAAAAGAATTGAATTTCACGTTATTTTGTAAGCCAAAACCTAATAATTAAGCTGTTATAATAGGTCCAAAAAATTAGAAGAATTTTCGAAAGCTATCGATGAATAGACTCAATGCCTTTTACAAAGAGGTCCTCTGAACTATTAAGACTAAACACACGCTGCAGCGATTGCACTCTGAAAGGTCGCGCGTGGCACGGGAGGCGAAGCATCGGACCGGAGCGCGGATGTGGCTTAAGGTGGAGTTTCCGGGCGATCGACGACGGACTCCGGAGGATGGATTCCGCAAAACGCCACTTCCTCCGATTCATTCTCTCCCACTACTACCCCGGCGCCTCTCTCGACCAATCCGGGCCAATCCGGCGCTCCGGCAGCCACGCAAAGCACTCAAAGCCCCTCTCGATCTCATCCTCCCCTATCCCTTTGGAACCCTCGTAATCCTCCATCGAGAGACTTAGCCCGGAGGATAGCCTCCGATCTCCTTTCCGGGAGGTGCTCCAGGAGTATAACCTCATCCTCACACCCTCCTCATCTCATCAAAACCATGCCGAAATCCTACCAAATCCTCTCAAATACCTTCCTGATCCGACCGGATTTCAAGAGGTAGGCTCAAAGTAAACAAGCACCGAATTTCTCTCCCAAAATATTTTTGGCATAGTTCCCGCAAAAAGAGTTTTGCCCTCAAAAGTCATTAATCCACTTCAGGAGTGGAAAATAAAGGGTATCAGTCCATATTGATTTTGCAGCGGATAAAGGATTTGTTTTTTTTTTACTGGCCATCTCAAAATCTCGCGATTTTCACGTATATATCCGAATCGAAATTAGTAAATAAATGTACGTACTAAGATATGCACAAATTAATTGAGAAGAACTTCACATTTATCGTTTCTCGTTAGCAATCGTGCTTACGCAGAAAAAGGTACATACACGAGGACCTTTCGTCCCTTATCCTAGGGATAACGCCCTCTTTTCCCCACTCCGAGAGCGAGTGCTGCGCTTGCTCCCTTCGCCCCAACCGTCCGCTAAATACACCTCCTCCGCGCCCGGTGTTCCCTGATAGGTCTCCGCCACCTCGTCCTCATCTTAACGCTATTCTTTCTACCACCGGAGATATAGAGAGGGTGATAAGCCCTCTTTTCGGAAAAAAGATCTCCCTTTTGTGACACTCGCCAACCCTCGTAAGCTGGGACAAAGACTTTTGGAATCTCGTACCGCGTGGCGTCGAGGCCGTGACTCCTCGCCGCACCCGGTCTGCCGTCGAGAGAGGATGGCTTGGAGGGAGGAGACGGGGCTCGAGCCCTTTCGAGGGCTCTTTTAAGCACCGAAGAATCTCGGATCGTGGGGGCGTGGATTAAGAGGTCGAGAGTCGATGGGATGAGAAGGGGTCCCCAAGCAAGGAGGGCCGGCGTCCCCTTCAAAAAACCCCGTGGGATGGCGCCAGTGTGCCACGCGGGTATCAGGCTTCCATGAGTTGCGACAACGTAACCGATTACTTCCCTCCGCTCTTGCGGCCTTATTGATTTTCGAGAGAGTTATTTGTGCGGCCGAAAGGAAGAGGAGAGAAAGAGAGAGAGAGGAGGAGGAAATAAAAAAAACGGTGGGAGGAAGAGATTGGGAAAAGTGAGGCGGAGGGAGGGGGGAAGGTTTTTGCGAAGGGTTATTGTTAAGGGGAATTCCCACGTCATTATACTTCTCATATGAGCTCACACGAGGAAAGTCTTTAGTTTAGTGGACTAACTGGTCTACGCTTGTTAATATACTGGCATGATATCATGAGTATTGAGTTCAGAGAAAATACGTTAACGTAGATAAGAATGTTTTAAACGACTCCGCGGCTTCTTTTAAATAAATAAGTATACATGAAAGTGCGTACGCAGCTTAAAAATTAATTGGATAATGCAATGAAACTATGATGTTCGTTTGTAATTTAAATTTTCATAATAACTATGGTTAGTCGATAACAAGGGAGCATTAAAATGTTTGATTCTAATGAACTGATCATTTGGAAATCCACAAAAACGAAGGTGAAGTTGGAAAGAAAAATATGACATTAGTTGATAATTTTCATGTCATATAAAAATAGATGGTGTCATTTATCATATAATCGTTTATAGTGCTAATTTAACGAGTGGTTCTTGAAAAGTAACGATGTCATATTCTCTTGGAATATTTATTTAAAAGTTGTTCCCATATTCTATAATTCATTTGCAGAAATATGTGATTTTTCAAGAAATAATCTTCGAAATATTATTAGATGAACCTTGGTGGAAAAAACAGACAGAATCGAAAGTTGCATTTACTAAAATAACCATTTATTTACTTTAAAAGATTTTCAGAAGAAGAAAATAGCCAATATTCGAATTATTACAATTTTAGGTGCCTCCGTTTCCTTACTAATATTTACGAAACAATAATGATGCAGAGAAATCTGCGTATAAGTGACTTTACCATTTACGTAAAATTAATAAGACAATTAATTTATTGCGTGTCAGATTCCTAATTCTAGAATTAAGGGTTCTAATTCTACTGGAAGCATTGCCGTCTGCACTCGCCTTTGCTTATGTTATGTTCCTTGTAAAAGATCTTGAAGTTATGTTTATGAGTTATTTAAAAAATACATGTCAATAACGAGGAAAAATAAAAGCGAATGCAACTATACACGAAATAGTGAAATTTATAACATCATAAGCATCGATTATCGATAATTAATGCAGTACTTAAAATATTTTTTTAAATTTTAGAATGTTGCATTATTATAATCGTTTAGAGTGTACTTTCAATTTGATTGCTTTATATCTTACAATTAGCGTTAATTTGAACTTGAGATTTAGAAATGTAACATTTTTTTCGCTTTTTAAATTAATCTATACTTATTTATCAACGACTCCGTTACCTAAAATTTGTAATTTAGGATAATAAAACTTAAAAGTCCTTATAATTCCAACAACACTGGGGCTTTATAATATTTTAAACGAAAAAAACAATCTTTCGTAGAAGTATTTCCTAAAATGGTTTAGAATTTCAGTCAATTTTTATTCCCCAAAAGAATTAAAGAAACAGACCTGAGCGAGTTTTCCCTATTTTCTACATTACAGAAATTCTTCTCTTCCATAATTCCACAAAAAAAATGAAACCGAAAGTCAAAAGTTTCTCTTGCGAGTTAAAATTTTTATTACAGAAATACGAAAAGTTTACTTTCCTACAATTTCGTAGACCGCCTTTTCCGATAGTAAGTGAGTTTGCGGGTAGCGCGACCATTAGAATTGGCATTCCTCCATTACCTAGGAATATAAAATTCCGCTCGCGTTCCATCTCATCTCGCAGCCACTTTCCCACTCCGTATCTCTCCTTTCCGAGTTCCCCTCCTTGAGATTCGGCGACAAAGGGGAGAGAATTTGCGACCAGGCTAGTAAAGAGAGAACGGAGGTGGCGGGACCCTTTAATGCCTTTCTCTCATTCTCCCCCTCCCCCCACCCCACTTCTCTCTCCCACACCCACTCACCCCTTCTCCTCCTATCTCCTCACCACCCCTCTCTCTCTCTCTGAAGCGTGGAGAGGAGTCGGCCCGAACCGCCCCTCCCAGGCACTCCGAGGCAAAGCAGCGCTTTGAGGGAGTGGAGCAGGGATGCTGGAGGGAGAGAGGTGTGGTGAGTGAGAGAGAGAGAGGGAGGGGGGGAGTCGAGAGGGAAGGAAAAGGAGGGTAACCTAGCAACCGAATGGATTGGTGCGATGGCTCCGGTTTCAACTCTCGGCAAAACCCTTGTTCCCTTCATGCGAAAGACCTGCGGGGATTTTTTTCGATTCGTGCGTCATTTGATGCGTGGATGAGTCGCGAAATATTTTTTATTTTTCACTCGAAGAAATAATGGGCGATTAAATAGCTACGACACACATACCGCACCTATATATCATTTTATATATCATTTTGAGGAAATACTTTGCTCGCGTCGAAAATTGATTTTCTATCATTTTAGAAATTTTCCGAAAATAGAAGATTAATATTTAAGTTGATATTTTCGAGAAAACATTTCACACAGGATCAAGCGGAAATTATATTCCAATATAAAAGAGGAAGTAAGCACAGAAATAATAAGAGCGTGATGTAAAGATCTCCGAAATGAGCATGGTTTTATAAATAATTAATAAAAGAATTACTTAGTTGTACCGACTGAATGATGGTGAGGATGTATATTTATTACATCTTTTGAGCACATAGGCTGATGTTTTGATGCTTGCGACACTCACGCCATGTGAACTTTAAACATATTTGAGCATTTTAAAATACTGACATCTTCCAAAAAACTATATTACAATTCGTGTTACACACAACGTTATTTTTATTTCTGCCTCAAGTTGAGAGCGTTACAAGTGCTTCCACTGTACTTATATTGGATATCAGTAATATGTATTTCCATTTTCGAAATGAGCAAAAAATGAAAAATTGCAAGAAAAATAACAAAGGTTACCCTCCTTAATATTACGATTTAAGGGTAAAATTCCTCCTCGTCAAGTTTTTCTAGCAGATAGAGCATTGGATCGAAAAAACGAAAGATCCAAGCAAAACAATTATATTTTATTCCTATTTTATACCTCTCAAAGGACTTCAAACGGAGTATGTTAAATAATATACGTTTCTTAAATATTTCAATACAAGTTAATCGAAATCGAAACGACGATAAAATATTTGAAAAACAGAACGACGTATAGTAAATTACAAGAGCACATAATAGCATAGCAAAACAGATAACTCTCAGATAAAGCTCTCTCTTAATAGGTAGTCGCACAATAGATGTTTACATTAGCCTCCTCCTTCGCCGCTGCATGGCATAGGATTGCGTCAGAGAAAGCGAGCATCGAAAAGAGTAGAGCGGTACATAGACCTTATCCCGTTCCCTGGGCGCCGTCGGGATGCGAGAGGCAAAGATAGGACCCCGCGGATCAATACCACGTGCTTCATCTGCGTGAGACTTAAAAACCCTTCCTTCCTTCCATCCACCATCTCCGCACACCTCTCTCCACAACCCTTCCCTACCTCTCTTTCTCGCTCACATTCCCTTTATTCGCCACTCTTCCCCTTTCTCACTCTCATTCGGGAAAGGAGACTAGGAAAGAGGGGAAATGGGAGGGGAGGAGAGAAGGAAGGAGGCAAAGGGTGACAGTCACATCCGTTATTCGAGTCCGGTTCGAATCGAAACCCCGTACAATATCCCTAATTCCTTCCTCCGTACACACCCACACATTCCTCTCTATACATCTTTCCCTCAGATTTTACGCTTCTCCTGATTCCTTCTTCCTCGCGCCCTGGTCATTCACCTTCCATACGCTATGAATATTCACTGCGCTACATAGCTCCCTCCCATATCATTATTATATATATATCTATACATATCTATAAAGTAAGGTGTTTGTATGTATGTATGTATGTATGTTCTGCTAAGGCTCAGAAACTACAACACGCAGAAAAAAGAGGAAGGTGTCATATTAACCGTTATCATGTGTACGGTGGTGTAGTAAGGTTTTTAAACCGATTCGGTGTACTATTTAATTATAATAAAATATTTTCGTTTATATGGGATTTCCATTTAAAATTTTTTCGTAAATTTCTCGAATTTTTAACTCCTTACATATATATCGCAGACATATGCTCTCCCAGACTTTTTTGTGGTAAATTATCTCCTCTTTTGGAATAATTTTTTAAAAGAGGGGCTTACAGATCAAATAAGACGAATTGAAGGGAAAATCTTATTTTTCATTATTGCTCAGCATTTGGATATACTTAGCAACCGATGTAAACAAATTACGTTTGAACTATGTATAAACATATCGTAAACGTAGAAATAGTTGATGAAATACTCATTTAATATCTTCTGATTTGATTGTATGGTTTTCTTTCATTATCTATGGTCTTCTATACACAGGTTAATTCTGCGAATAAACATTAGTGAACTGTTTCTTTTTCTGTAATCGTGTCATTCGCATTATAGGTATGTTTGGATATAAGTTAAATTGTTTTTATATGCCTTTTGTCTTATTTTATTTCATATTTTGTTTAAGTGAAAATTACTGAAGATATATGATTAAATTATTACGTTAAAGATTTTGTGTTTCGTTTTATCAGTTTATCAATAAAAACTGAATTGAGCATTTCATGCTAACATGCAAGTTTTTTCCTATGCTCATCCATTTTGCGTTTCAATAATAATTAGATACTTTTTTGTAATATATAATATCGTTTTGAATTAAAAGAGAGTTTTATCAATTGGAAATAAGGTTCACTCTTGAGTAATTGTTATTTTCATACGAGAACTAAATTAGATTAACATTTTGAACACGTAACGCAGTGAATTTCGAAAGATTTTATTTGAATAATACTTTTGTTGAACTTTATTACCTATGTCTTCTGAACTAAAATTAAGAATTCGTGTCTGCGGTTCCATGGGTAAAATGTAAACACTACCGATACACTCACGTAATTAATTACGTTAGAAAAGTAAAACATTTTATTACATTATTTAAAATCGATTCGTTCGAATATCTCAATCTATTATTCAATTAATTACGATGGAAAACACAATTAAGATCAATAATTTTATATCTATTTAGAGTAATAATAGGTATTCTTATTTAGTTTCTCCTGTTATTATGTTGACATAGAAACTCATATTCCGCGTAATCAATATTTACTCATCACTACGACACGCTATTTTGTGATTGTTGGTTGTTTATTTAGCAACTGAATAGAAAGCGTCAGTCGCCATCATCAGATACATTGAGCTTTAGGAGATTATTCGTTGGATGGTTTCGGTTAGTTTGTTGTTTTCATTTGCTTTCGTTTCGTGTCCATTTTTTGTGTTCTTTGTTTGTTTTCTTTGTTTTCGTTCTTAGTTGTTCATTTTGTAGTCAATGTTTATATTCTTTGGTTGTGCTCTTGATTTTTGTTCCTTGATTACCTATTTGTCGGTTAACACCTTTTATGCCGGCTATTGGTTAGAGTTTAATTCATTTCTTTTTTCTTGGTGGTTTTTACATTGAACTTATATTCTTTGGTTGTACTCTTAATTTATGTTCCACGATTATTTATTTGTCGGTTTACATCCTTTTCTACCGGGTATTGGTAAGCGTTTAATTCATTTCTTTTTTCATGGTGGTTTTTGTAGTTTTCGTATTGGTTCGTTTAGTGTTCTTTCCACTTTATTTCAAGACTCCTAATGTAGTTTACAGAAAGGAGAGGAGAAGTTTTAGTATGTATCATTTTCTCAAGCTGTCTTCTAAGCGGGAAAAAGTATAACTATTTGCAGTCCGAAATGCACCCGGGCGAAGCCGGGTACGAAAAGCTAGTTATTATATAAAGGAAAATTGCTTTCAGCTATGAATCGAACATATCGTCTTAAATGTAGAGTTAAACTAGAATTTCACACGTTTATTTGTTTTTATGTTAACTGTTTTGCTTTAATTCATTATTATTAATACATATTCCTACATAATCTATATTCTTTTGTATATTAGAACAATTTTTAATTTCATGTGGAATTTCCGTAATACGAGATTTTTTCTAACCATAATTATTTATGTATGCATTTTGATATTCACAAGTATTCATAACACTTTAGAATTAGAAATCTTGTCTTATGGCTGAAAAACAAAAACTAATCGCTTAAAAGTGTTTTTAAATGAAAAAGTACATTCGTATTTTAAGTATCCCTAATATTCATTGCAAGGTTGTGACAATCAGATGCGCATTTTGGCCACAATTCAGCCGTATTCAGTGGTATAATAGATTCTAAAACGGAACAGGTGTGGCGGTATATCTGTTATTGTTATGTGTGTGTGTGGAAGAGAGGGAGGAATTTCTGGGTGGGAGTCCGTTGAAGGTGCGCGTGGGGGACGTGTCTGGGGTGAGCAAATTTGAAAGGAATACCTCTCTTACCCACAAATAAAAATAACAGAAGTAGCAACACGTGTTTTTTTAAAAGAATCTACTCTCGATGGATTACCACTGAGGACGGCTACATTGCAGTCGAAATGTGTATCTGGTTTTCACAACATTGCTACGGTTATTAGAGATACCTAAGATAAGTGCTTACTTTTCATTTTTTTATACTGAAGAGCTTATTCTTGAAGTATTCAGTAAATCCTACTTTTTATGGAAGTAGTATTAAATATTAATTTTAAATAAAACAAAATAAACAATGAATGACGACTTAAATGCAATTCTCGAGTGGTGAAAAGAGTGGCAGTTAGAACTGAACTTAGGAAAGTGTTCCTTTATGAGATTCTGGGGAAACAAAAACATCGACGCGACGAATTAAAAGTAGCCGATTCCGCCAAATACTTAGGCGTTACTTTAACAAGCAATCTCTCATGGGATATGCACATACGAAATATATGCGGGAAGGCTAAACAGAAACAAGGATTCATCAAACGCATAGTAGGTAAAAGTGAGGAAAAAGTCAAAGAGACATGTTACTTCTCGTTAATAAGACCGCTATTAGAGTACGTGTCGAGCATATGGGATCCGTACGAGAAAGGATCAATCTCAGAGTTAGAAAGAGTGCAGCGAAAAGCCGCTAGATTCGTCAAAAATTGTTACAATAGAAACAAAAGTGTTACAGGCTTGATACAGGACTTAGGATGGGAATCACTAACTGAGCGCCGATCACGCTCTAGGTTAAAACTTCTTGAAAGATTTAGAACGCATATATTCTCCAGCGATGCCGAAGAAATAATAAGAGCGCCAAGTTATGTTGGTAGAATGGACCATCCTCGTAAAATAAGAGAGATAGCCTGTAGGGCTGAGAGGTACAAAGGCTCGTTTTTCCCTAGAACGATAGCTGAGCAGAACAGAAGTTACGATAAGAAATCAGCCGACGTAGAGTGATACTATTCATTATTATGCGCTTTCCCTTGGTGCTATTGCACCCCCTGCCACACACCATTGCGGTGACTTGCAGGTGAACTGTAGATATAGATAATCGTCATAAAAGAGTAAATAGGATTAAATTTGACAAATATGATTATATCAGGTATCACAAACGAAGCGGTCCAGAAACAAATGAACATTTCGAAATAATTTAGAATGCTCTAAGCTAATTTCCAGAGGTATTTAAATGGACCTAAATCCGAGAAATTAGGTAATTTCGCCAATGTTATGTGAACTTTGAGAGTCAGTTCCGAATAGTCAAAAGTAGGAAGCCTATGTAAACGTCTACTTAGGCAATACCCTATTGCAGCGGTTCCCAAACGTTTTTTTCGCGTAGCACCAAAAACGTGAAAACATTTCTTCGTACCACAGAGCACTAGGCAAGTATGAATGTAGTGAATGTATTAGTGATTAAACTCGCGTACCACTGGCAGAAGCTTCGACTACCACTAGTGGTACGCATACCATAGTTTTGGAACCGCTGCCCTATTGCATTCTGCAATATATCACAGCAAGTAATTCGGATAATTACTATGATAATTCATAAGAAAAGCTATTCAGACTCTGAAGAAAATAAAAGTTCAAAGTAAACGCATCACTGAACTGAGAAGAAAGAATCACTTCTAGAAAAATATGCAATAGACTACGACATTTTTGATGCACTCTGTAGAAAGTAGACTAAGTAATTACAAAGAGCATAGAATTTTTAGCAACTGCTTCAAGATTTTGGTTAACAATTAAAATATACAGACATAATGTGATATCATAAAAATATGTCATTCCACGTGTTGAAATATTACATTCAGAAGAATCAATTAAAAAATTAATCTGTCAGAGTCTAAGAAACGTTTGGGCAAAAAGAATGAAAATCACCACATCAGTAAATTAGGATTCTTAGCGAAAGAAATCGATCAACCTCAAAAATACATAGGATACATTAGATAAAAGTAGTGAAATATATGCTTAATGGTACGAGAAGAGATTTTATGTTAAACTAAAATAAATTCAAATTAATAAACAGAATTTTTCTAATAATGAGGGTAATTTCTTGGATGAATTTGACAGAGTAGTGCAATCTCAAAAAATAACCTAATTAGCTAAGTGAAATTATTTTCTGAGGATGGCTATGACTAGTCGAAACCGGCCGTAATTTTATTTCGCCTGTGGGACTTTACCAAATGTTTTAAAGATTTTACGGTTTTTACTCTCTTATAGTCCTACAAGTTTTATTTGAAAACTATTTTGATGTGATCAACACTTTACGAGATATGACGAAAAGTTCATTTTTTGTCACCAGTAAAGCGGCACCCCTGATTGGCTTACGTGATTCATTTATGTGATTTAATGAAAATCCGCTCGGTAGAAGCCGAGAATGAACGGACGGACCGAAACTAATAGGCGCTCATGTTGGAAGCGAAACGCGCCTAAAAAGCACGTGATAGAAAGGAGAAAGGGTAGCGAGGGTAAATTAGGAGCAAAGAACAAGCGGGAAAACCAATAGGAGAAGAGAAATGGGAGAAAGGAAGGGTGGTTCGGAGGTGGTACCAAGGCTCAGTTAAGGGGGTGGTGTGAGGAATGGATAGTAAGAGAAAGAAGTACGTAGATATGTAAGTAGGAGAGGAAATTAGGCACGAGGAGAGAGACCAGATAATGATAATAAAGGTGAATGAGCAGGGAAAAGATAATCGTTTACTAAATATTGATTTGGGAGTAGTTACGAAGTGGTATTTCAAACTGCTCAAGATTGTTGAGTTTTAGACCTTTTTTTCTAAATAAAGAATTTTCTGTATAAAAGAATAATTGTACTCATTTTTAATAACTCTAATTTGTATATTCTAGATTTTGAGAATTTATTTACATTGTTCCAACTGGTACTAAGTAATGAGGATAATTTTATTATAAATGGCGGCTTTGAATTTGTCCTCAGGGAATAAATTAGTGATGACTTAACTGAAACTATTTGCTAAGCTGAATCGACATCGTTGTGGTGTTATCATCGTAATTCATTAATATCTTGTAATTACGATAGGTCAAATAACAATGGGAAAAATAAATTAAATAAATTAATTCCCCTAAACCTGGAGTGGGTGAGATTGCGGGTGTTTGGTCATTGGCGTCGAGTAGATTCCCCTAAACCGGAGTGCGTGTATTTTCCTTTTTAAAAAATATTTGTATGGTCATTAGGAAGTTCTTCCATTTATATTCTTTAAATTTGACAATTTTTATTTGAAAAAATAAAATAACTATTTTTTCCCCGAGTAACATGTTATCAAATATTTTTAAAAAACACTCACCATGCGATCTTTTTTCATTGTTGGACCCATTATTGGACGAGGGAGCCGAGTTTTCTCTAGTGCCTCCTCCCCCGCCGCCTCCTCCTCCGCTCCCGTTGTTTCCACCGCAGCCCCCGATCCTTCCGTCGTCCACAGATGCGGCATCCTCTCGCGAAGAGAAGCACGCGTTTCCGCCGCCCCCGCAATGAGGGGACGTCACCGCCGCCAAGTCACCAAAGGCCGAGGACAAGTAGCCTCCACCACCCGTGTTGCCGCCCCCCACCACGCCGCCGCCTCCTCCGGCTGCCGTACCGCCCCCGCCCACCACCTGGAGGGCCGCTTTCGCCTTCTCTACGGACTGCTTCAATTGCTCGAAGGTTGCCGTGGCGGCGCCTAGACCGGCGAATCGGTAGGCGCACCCTGCCCACTCGCCCCCGCCGCCCCCACCCCCGCCCGTCGACCCGTTTCCCACCCCGCCGTTTCCTCCTCCTCCCAAACCGTTTCCGCCCACTAGCACCCCTCCCAGACCGCAATCCTCGGTCTTGATGCTTATCTGGTGGTGGTGATGTAGATGGTGCGGTGCCGCCGGAGGCTGAGAGGGGGGAGGTGGCGGCGGGGGTGGAGGGTGCGGCGGTGGGCAAGCGGCTGACACCCTCTTGAGGTCGAGGGCGCTCTGGTAAGAGCAAGAGCTCTCGTACATGCTTAGCATGGTCGCGGCGGCTGAGGCTGCGGCTGCGGCGGCTGACACGGCGACCGCCGCGGCGGCTGCGACTGCGCTGCCCGGGCCGCTGCTTCTTGTGCCGGCGACGCTCGCCTCGCCCTCCTCCAGCCTTCACCACTTGCGCGAGGAAAAGAAAACGGAGGAAATATCTCTATTAAATGAATGTCACTCATACAATCATAACTTTGGATTGGGTGATTCTTCGCCACATCAAAACGACTTTGAAAACAAACGATGCTAAAAGTCATCGTGAATCCATTCAAAAAAAGTTTTTTTCACAGGTTTCCATAGATAGGCGAGATTACCATCGGGTTATAGCTCCTTTGCCTTTCGGGCTGAATTCCAACAAGCTCGTTGCATATTGCTACGAATTTCTCTCTCTTAGTTTTTGGTACATTGATATTAGCATAGACCATTTATGACTAGTTTGGATTCTGGATTGGGAACTTTCGGCTCTTGAAGAACTTCTGTGTCTCCCTAAACCGCCTCTTCTTCAGAAAAAAGCGTGTGAAACTAATTATTCGCCTCTGATCTGTAAGTCTGATACCATGAGTATATTTATAAGAGACGCCTTTATGTATTTGCTGTATTCGGTAGGTGTAACCAAATTACGCCTACTGCCCTCCGATTAGAAGTGAAACTAAAACACGTTCATGGTTGTGCAAGCCGACTTGTGGAAAGTATAAGGAAATACGATTTTTAAGTATTTTAAAATAGTCTTAAATAAACTTATATTACATTATTAAATGAGTACGTGGAGTTTTCTGAAAATATTTTACATACGATATTAATTGACGTTTTTTCATAAGAACAGTATTACTCCTCAGCATTTAGGCTCTCCTTAAATGGAGGTTAATGGTATAGTTGAAAAAATGACTTCTCCCGTTACTTCGGTTGGAGACCCCTTCCTTAAATTCTTCATTCCTACTAAAATCTTTTACAACCCTTGCGTTTCCTCACTCGATATCTTTGATGCGCTCTTTTCCGTACTTTTCTCCTTTACGCTCACTTTACTTCTATATTTTTTTACCTTTGGGGTCATTTCTGACCTCATGATATTTGTGGTGTTATTAAACTAGTGGGAAATATAATTCGAAGAAATTTGCTTTTATAATCATAAATGCAGATAAGTGGAACACTTCTATAATGATATATAATGATTCTAATTAACAATTTATTTCTAAAATTAAGAATGCTTAATTTATTTAAAGTATATTTAAGAAATTGTTTTATATTTAAAGCCATTAGAGAAATTTATCTTTTTACAAAATCCAGAATACTAATATTTCATAAAAACGTTACAAACAACTATCGTCTTCATAAATTAAGAAAATTCTGCCTTACAGTTCAGTTACTTCTAATTTTGTTTTCTTCTTAAATTCAAATTATAAAATATCTTATGGCGTGTTCCTAGTTCTTGCGTTTTCTTTATTCTCGTTCCATATTCAATAATTTAATTTAACTATAATCGAGTTTCGAATTTAATAACTTCGTTTAAATTAATCCTTAGACGAAATAGAGTCACGTTAAATTACATTCGAAAGCATCGTAGTTATGTCTACCTGTATTTTGAAATATACATAAAACTTTTCTTTCGTAACAGAATTAATTGTAATAACGGTAACAGTATGCAATATATACTTTCAGAAGAACAATTTCATTAAAAAACAGGTTCGAAGATCATAGGTCAGCTTGTTTAATTTTTATTTTACCTGTTATCTTATGGGAAATAGAAGTTATGCCCTGGATTCGAACCAGGGACGTTTTTCAAGATTTTTTAGTCAATGCCTTTTTATATCTGAATCAAGCATTCCTGCTAAATTTCAATCTCATACCTAGTCCTTATGTTTGCTAAATTACGCTAAAACGTAACAAATTAGTTTAAATTGATATTGTTTGTCGGACTTTTAGTTTTCAATCCTTTGTACAGGGCCTGGTCAAAATAGATACCAGAAGTAAAGCGAGGGTAATTGCGTACTGATTATATCGCATAAATTGAGCACTCAATATAAAGTAAAAGGAGCGACATATTGCATTAAAATTTATTAAAAATAATACAACAGGCCTATTGAAATTTAACTTCGAGAGTCTTAAGCTAAGAAACCTCCTTCCAGATGTAGCACGATTTGATAAAAATTCAGAAATTTATATCAGTATATTTCGCTTATTTGCGTTGACTACTTAAAAGCAAGTAAGTGTGCATTGATTTCGTTCTAAATTTAAATTACGGAAATTATGGTCATTACTTCAGAAGATGGGAAAAACTAAAGGTTTTAAACCAAACGATTTCCTATATTTGATAAATTGTAGTTATTTGTATGATGGGTTCTTATTTGGATCAGCCCCAAACTGAAATTATACGTAAATACTTAATTGCAAACGTTCTGCACTTCATTATTTAAAAATGTCCAATTTTGACATAGCTCAGCTCAAGACAGAAATAAAGCTAAGTTGCGTATCGATAGCAGATATTTTTTATTTTACTCCTTAATCTTAGTTTTACACAAATTATTCGGCACAAAACAAGAAAGAAAATATAATTCGGATAAATGCAGGGACAATCTTTTTAGCCTTGAAGGCTTTTTATTGTAATGAAATAATAAATTATTTCAAGTCAATAAAAAACCTAGGCGAATAAAGCATGATGATAAGCAATAAATAATATACACACAATGAAACGACATGATGCCAATACTTCTACAATCCAAAATCCCAGCAAATGTCAATAAGTGTAACTTATTCAACATTAATCTTTTTACAATGACCTTAAATTACATTAATTTCTAATATATTTTAATTCTCAATAACAAGATTCTGAAGCTAAGGAATACGTTGTCTTTCAGTTTGGAGAAATTTAATCAAATGTCTCACTGGACTAAAATAAAAATCTCGCTTCAAAAATAATTCTCGTATGATTCTACCAAAAAGAGAGTTTCTTCCCGGAACTAGCAGTGAAGAAACAAATAATGGCACACTAAAGATATGGTGGGTTTAAAAAAATATGATTTGTACAATATTCTCGCAATAAATTATCAATATAATTACAACCTTTATTTATAACAAGCAAAAAACGTTATGAAAATAAGATTTAAAAATAACATCAAATGGGATTATAAAGTTCACATACTGTATACCAAAACTCACTATAATTTTCTGCTTATTAATTAGCCATTCAATTCAGATGATATCATCCAAATAGAAGGCTAATTTGACTGAAAACTAAAATTATTTAGACCAGTAGCCATTACAATATAATTCCGATCTCTTCCTCTAGACCTTTGAAAGAAATCTGACTTTGGGAATCTGAAGATATGCTTCCATTGGAATAGAAAGGGAGTCCTTTTGTCCCGGGGTTTCAATTCTTCGCCCAACATCACAATTTCCCAACTTGTTATCCTTTTCCCAATCTCAGGAAGTCTAGGGAGACGGCGATGGGACGGATGGAGGAAATCAAGAATATCGTCCCAGTTCCTTATCCTCTGCCCTCTTTCCCTCCCTCCCACCCTCTCGCACTCTAATCCCCTACCTCCTTCCCCCTCTTCCTCCACCCTCTTCCTCCCCATCATCTTCCGATTGCCACTTCCAGCCGTTTCCTTCCTAATAGCCATCTAACTCTTCTTCGCAATCCCGCCTTCTCCTATCCGCTTACCTCCTTTATTCTCCCAACTATGCAAAACTTCATTCGAATACAGTCGCTCTCTTCCTATATCTCGCATAAAAATTCGTTTAGTCTTTAAGTCTTGGTTGATCATTAGTCCAAAACAGCCCATAAATTATACCACTCTTAGAGAATTCCAGGTTTTGTCTGAGAATGGGATCCTATGAATGAAAATCCTCCATTCATGATTCTGAGTTGTTTCGAATTTCACGCTCGTTTCTCCAAAGTAGCCTTTGTTTTTGGAATATGCGAGGAATGATAGCTGTTCGGAGATCGCGATGTCTAGGAAGTGAAAGGAATACTTACAGGAAACTGGTTCTAGAATGAGGCCGAGTCAAACGGGATTGTCAGTCCCAATCAACATGAATGAGAATTAAGGCGAGGAAGAAAATGTTATCCTTACATATTATCATTACTTTTTGAGATTTATGATTCGATTCATCAGAGAATGAACTTATGAAAATAATAAGAGAATTTTTTCTTCAGAATATTACTTAATTTGAATTAATGGAGAAAACATGTACATTTGAATCATAAATCTATAGAAACGAGGTATATTCTCTACTCCAGAGCCAGAGAACGTAAGCCAAACAATGAAAGGATAGTAGTTAATGATAATTCTCTCCATATGCGTTGCCCAAGCGGAAATTTGCTTATAAAATACTTTATATCTCATGGTTACCACTTCAAAATTAACATTAATATACGGGTTAAGTTTGTGACGAAAAAATGCAATTTCTTCGTTATATTTCAAATCATTATGTTAATCTTTCGAATAATACAGATTCTTTCGCCATAGAATTCTAGAGTTCCTTTGACAGAAAGCGCATCAAGAAGGACAAAATGCCATTAGGAACTCTATAATATAAACATCGCCACTACGCTGTGTTCCGCCTTCCCTCCGCCACCCTCACTGTTCACAAGATCCTTCATCCCTCTTATCCTTCCTCGTTTTTACTCTCTTTACACCAGAAAAAGTCCCACTTCCTTAACAGCTTCCCAGAGGCCTTACCTTCGCCTTCCCTATCGCTTCTTCCTTCCTCAGCAGTGCGCCTCACAGTGGCGCCACCATCAGTCGCCGCGGCGCGTATTACAACCTTCCGATCGCTGCCACCTTGACGCCCTCCCTCCCTTTCGCCTTCTCTCTCTCTCTCTCTCTCCACACCCTTCTTAGCCTCACTTTTCTTCTTGCGCCCTCTTGTTCTCTCATTCTCCCATATATTTCTCCATTTTCCCAACTCCTTTCTTTACATCCTTCCACCTCTTTCTCCCTTCTTCCCTTTCTACTTCACTCTATTTACCTAGCTCTCTCTCTTCTCCCCCTCCTTCCTTCCACCTCAAACTCTCAACCATCCCACCCTCTTCCCCATACGTGCCTCAATAGACTATGAAAGGGTGTCAGCGGCGACGTGACTCCTTCCTCTAGACGCCCGTTTCTATTCTATCTCCCATCAGCCAACCTTGCTTCCAGGACGGAGAGAAAGAGGCGGTATCTTATAGGGGCCTCTGTCGCAGGTAACGCTTCATAAATCTAACGCTGCTCCTGGTGTTGCTCCCGACGCCTAAACCCGACGACGCGCGCGCAAACTCACACACACCCACAAAGGCAGGTTGTAAATAACTAGCTTATCTGTTTGGGGAATTCCGCCGTGGATCAAGGTGGAGCCATTAGTCAGTCTATTGATCTATGGGGACTGAGACGAGTAATTGAAATAAATATGAACCAACTACAGGCATTGGATAAACAAATTTTTTCGGCGCCTTTGGTAGAACCGATAGCAGCAAACTTAAAACGTGTGCGAGGAAAAAATCGTTTAAAATAATATATGACGATCGTGATAATTCCACAAAGAGTTTAATGGTTGGTTGATAATTCAAAACTACATCAATCAAATGCAAACAATTTTTATCGATAATCTATCGACGTACTGAAAATATTCCTTAATTTTAATGGATATTATAGAACGTAAACTCTCTTCGGAATATATTTTATAAGTATTCATAAAAAATACAACAGATACGCAACTTAAAATAATTGAGTTCATATTTTTGTAAAAAAAGAAGCTGAAATCGCAATCCACGAATAAATATGCCAAAACTCGGACATGATTTCTTGAAAAACACCTTATCGCGGAAAGGGGGGGAGAGATGTCCATTATTTTCAGGCTAGCCGGCCACAGGAGCATTTTTCACCGAAACCACGAATCGGACTCCCAAAAAAAAACTTAAAACAGACCTCTCAATTTATGTGACTAAATAAACATTGAGAGCGCTTCCTTCGGAAAAATAAAGGACACGCGACATCAAGAATGGAATCCAGCAGAGAGCAGCACATCCTCTCTCAGATAAGGAAACCTACACCCTTCAACATATTTCACGCTTCCAAAACATCTGAATCCTGATACCACACCGTTCTTTCCGCCGTTTCCTGTGTCAGGTCGCGCAAATAACGCGGAGAGACAACGTATTCCGAGAGGGACTGGAGACACCGACTTCACACGTCTCTCACCAGCTCCCTCCCCCTTCCACCTCCTCTCCCCCCCCCCGAAATAAAACTCCTGACCCTTTCTCTCGCCCTCCTATCGTCACCGAGCGTACGACGATATTCCAAAACTTCTCCAGAGAAAAAAATTCTCCCCGCATTTTCGAAACGGCCGCACGAACGCGGTTCGACCCCTCGCGCCCCTTCAACCCGCGCGTTTGCCCTCTCCCTTCCGGACTATCCCGACGACCTTTTCCTCGGACTCCTATAACGCTATCTCTCGGACGCAAACAGCCTACTCCTCTCCCTTGCTCCCTCACTCGCCACCGCCATTATCTCTTGCTGCGGAAGTGACCAAGAGGCGAGAGAAAACGTCCCACGAGAATGACACTACACGACAAACACACACACACACACGCAGAGATTGAGAATTTTACGTTGGTGAGAGAGGGGAATGATAGTTATTTTTTTCGGTTTACTCTCCCTCCCTCTCCATGCTTCGAACGACCCTTGACCTTTTTCTGGTCAGGGGGAAAGAGGTGGCGTCCGACGGAGTAGATAAAAAGAGGAACGCGAGAGGTTTCGAGGCAGAGGTGTCGTGAAATATGCTCGCCCGTTGGTTGGAGGGCAGGGAGAAAAAGGGGTCGGAGTGTCCTTTTGGTAGCTGCGGAGAAGGTGGTGACCGGTGTGGAGGAGGGGAAGGACGGGGCGCGGGACAGGGTTCGCCCAAAAGGGATACAAGTTCGGAAGGGCATCCATCACGCTTAGGAAGGCTCACGCGCTAATCTCATCCGCTGAGAAAAAAGAGGCGGAGCTATGGGAGGCGTAGGAGCCTTCCCAACCCCATCTTCCTCCAAATCGAACGGCCCCACCTACCATGGTGTCATCCAACCCTCCGTTACGCAATACTTCGTTAAAAAGTTAGCAATAAACTATATGAGAGAAGGAGGGTGATAGCCTAGAAAGAAGAAAACGCTTATTTTATTTCCCTCTTTACGTCTAAGCCTCGTATTAAAATCTCATTCTTTCTCCATTTTTCCTCTACTTCACTATAAGTATTTCTCTCTCTCCTCGGCTTTCTCTCGGAGCGGGAAATTTCTCACTTTCTGCCATCCTATCGCGAAGAGCGTATTGCAGATTGCCCAATTGAAAGTGGTGCTCCTCTGATATTCGAACTGCGAAGGGTTTTTTTTTGAGATTCGGAATCCCCGTCAATATCCAATCTGAAGCATAAATCTAGTCAATTTCCAGGAGCACAATGCGTTCTGCTTTTATTTTATGATGGAGGATTATTATCGCAGATGTAATAACCAAAATTTGGCAGTAATATTAGTGTTGAGAGGATACGAAACTGGTCGGCAATAAATGACGCAACAAAGTAGAGAATGCTAAGAATAGTCCGTATTCGAAATTAATTATTGAAGAAAAATTCTGCATGAAATATATATTTAAGTTATATTAAGAAAAGCGAATATTCTAAACTAAAATTTCTCACACGCCCATTTAATTTTATATATAATTAAAAGAACATCTTTGGGAATGATAGTTTAAATTTCTACAATCCTTCATAAATGGAATTCCAATTATCACTACCAACTATTCGGTCCTAAAACAGCTAACAAAATAGACAGAAATAATTAATAACGGAAATTCTTAGCTTATGCAACTTTTATGAGTCTTTGCTCTAAAATCAAAAAACATCATTGGTGAAAATTCTGTTTATTTATTACAAAGGTTATGCGACATTCTTTGTTTGTGCGCTATACTGCTTAAAGTTTATTATTATTTTAAAAAATGCAAAAAAAAGGTTTTCTTTCCGTACAGTGAAAAATTAAAGTTATTTGAGATTTCCAATATTTTCAATTAATATCCAGTATTATATACAAAATTCATCATCAAATTCAGAGTTCCAGGAATACTAAGAAATTCTCCTAAAATTCATTTGAAGCTTACAGATTCCAGAACTTCGCCAATTTGTCAGAATATTGGAATATCTCCCAATGTATAAAGTTCATAGTTTTAGTCTTTTTAAACGGTTGAATGAACAGATATACCGCAGTTGTTTGAAACGTGCCACTTCTAAAATTCTTTTTAATGACAAAATATTCAAGTTTGACATTTTTCAAAGAATTTGCTCGAAAAATCCGCTAAATCCATCATTGTTAACTAATAATATTTTTCTTTAAGTTCAAAACATTTGGTGCTTTCAAAAGGGCTTTTTTGAGAATGCATTTTATGATAACTCATTTATAATTTACTTGATATAAACAAATAAAATAGAGTAATATTATTTTCCACAGAAATAGTTATTTATGTCAATAAAGAATTCCCTATTTATACCCCTTTGGATAGCCTAGCAACTAGTTCAATAGGTTACTAATACATTTTAAATACATTCTCAATCATTTAAATAAATATATCTAGATTGTTGCAGCAATTATTAATGTAAAAGGATTGTACAATCCAGATTAAGCTAAATCTAAATGGATAAAAAACGAAAATAAGCTGATCAGATGCACAAAACGTATCAGCTTTGAGATAAAACCCAGCTGATGAATTAAGTGATATTTAACGTAAACTCAATACTTTACCATGGCATATTCTTCAATTTCTTTTATGTAAAATAAATTTCTCATTCTTTAATGATAATAATATATTACGCTTTATTCGAATTACATTCTTTTCCTCATCACTGTAATCGGTTTCAATTTAAATTCATTGGCTCTAAATATATATACTAGAAATACCTAACTTCACTGAGCACAAGATAATTTTTTACGCATAAAAAGAATGCTACGAATGATTTGTTATGATTATGATTATTTCAGCTCATCATTTAATATCTGATTTTTAATGGAAATATTAACTTCAGAATGCATCATATTATCGATCGACTCGTTAAATTCGTTATCTATATATTTTATATATTCATTCTTATGTTTCGTAATCATTGCACAAACGCTCAATATTTTAAAAGATATATCTCAAGAAGATCTGATCGAGGTTTTCAAATTTTACAGGACCAAGACGAAATTTTAATCCTTTAGTATCAATGGCTAAAGATTCTTCCAAAAGAAACGACACGTGTTGCAGATATGGGATGTTCGCTAGCAAGCGCTGAATCTTAAAGGAGATTCCTTAGTTCCATTTTTTGTCGTTCACGCAGTAATAAATTGTAGTGAGGAAGAGGGATCGTGGAAAATGAGATCATTGGCCACAGTGGACGCCACTCTTGTGTCGTCGCGTAAAATTTATTCCGGATTTCGCTCCCTCGCTTTCAAACGATAACTCACACTACTTTGAAGCACGATGGAATAAAAGTATTTAATAAAGGAAAGCCATAGACAAAGAACAAACACGTGAATGCAATTTATAAATTAAGCTAGGGTATACGAAAATTGCTGCTCATGCTCTTCTTATTTGAAGCAGACAGGATTTTTTCTGATAAACGAAAACTGACTAGAAGAAGGAAAGGAACGATAGGTATGGATGCGCTATGTTTTCCGTCCGGATGCAAGATATTTCTTTAGCCTCACAATAATAAAAAAAATCTTGTTGATTTTTGCTAACCCTGGTGACTTGCCACCCGGACGTCGTGGACCCGACTGTTAACATTTTACTTCTAATTTACATCGCCTTCAATCTATTTGTAAAATATACAATAATATATAATACAATAAAATATGTGGTAAAGGTAACGTATTTTTAATGGACCGTATTCACAACATTGTAATTAAAATGGCTTTTTCTTGACATAAGCGAATGTGATGTAATCATAAAGGTCGAAATGTTAATCATTTATTGCCACTGTATGGTCGAGAAAATATTTTATATATTAAAAAATATTTAATTATATCGATGAATGGTAAAAAAGGAAACGCAATTAGAAATAAAGATAAGGAAAACTAAAAGGGGTCAAATCTATTATATCTTTACCTGCTCCAATGATAAACGATATGATGTAATTAATTATTGAAGCCATGTGGTTAATGTAAAGCAACTAAATTGGTGGAAACAAATATAAGTTATAAATTAGCGCCATGCCTAAAAAGAATCATTTCGGACTCTGAATGTGAACGTTACAATACATCTTGAACGGAACTAAAAAAAAGTATTTTTTTTTCCAGATAAAAACTTGACTGTGGCACTCGGGGCAGAGTAGGCGAAGCGAATCTCAGAAGATTCTTCTTTCCTAAGAAAGAAAAAGCAATACTGTCAAAAGGCATCTGTTGGGACAGAAAGATCCAGAACGGAATTGAAGGATCGAGAAAGGTCACCCGAGGACACCGATCAGTTCGCCATAGTTCACCGATCTCCCGAAAACGTCTTCCAAAATGCGCCTTCCGCTCCTCCTCCTACTTCTCACCACATGACATCCTTCTTGGAAAAATACGAAAAAAACTGAAGAGGCAAACCTAAAGGCTAAGAAGAAGCCGTATGCGAACTCCGAATATAGTAAAAGTTCCGAGGATGGAATTATCGAGAGATTTCAAAGAAAGTATTAAGCGGTATTTTTATCTGGAAATATTGGCCCGAATTATTACCCATACCTCTGATTACGGTAGACATTTTCCTCATTCCTAGGTCGCGGGGGCGTCTTGGAGAGGGGTTAAAACACCGTTGTGGTTGACGAGCTCTCTCTCTCTCTTTGGTGGGGTGCGCCTTATTCTTATTCCTCCCTCCAGCCACGCATACGCTCTCTCAATATCACGAAAGGGGAGAGAAATAGGCAGGATGCCAAGCCAAGAAGGGCTTGGAAACTGCACGGGAGGGAAAGTGGGCGTATACGATTATGATGTACAGCTATGCCGTCCCATTATACGGAGATAAAAAAATATTCCACCTTGTAAACTGTAGAAGAAGACGCATGGAAGGTTTGGGATCGAAAATGTATGCATTTGAGAATTGAGCGAAAATGACGAAATATGGAAATTAAAATAATTTGTCCGTTATTTTATTATTGTTAGGAATTAACTGAATATTTTTCAAAGAGATTTTCTCTAGCAGATGAACTGCGATAAATGCAAGAGAAATTAAAATTCTTTATTTGGGAGTTATTCTGTATAGAAGAAGGTATATTATCCGAACTCTAATAACGTTAAACGTCATTTATCTGAACAAAAAATAAAATTTCAACTTCGACATTTATTTCAACGTAAAATCACTTTAACATAAAAATGTTGAAACAAGTACTAATCTCAGGTATCTCCAATATCCACATGGTTATGAAAAACCATATGAGCATTTGGGCTAAAACGCAGTCGTTCGTTTTAGGTAATTTACCACTGAAGATAAGTAGATTTTTCAATTTTTTTATATTTAAGTGCTTATTCTTGAATTTGTTATCAGCCATAATACGAGCTTCATAAACCCCCAGTGAATAAAATAATTTGTTTTGATGAACAAAATATCAAATACTTGTTCATTATTATTTACCCCATTATAAATTCTCAATTATACAATCATTTAAGTAGATCTAGTTAACTTAATATAATATATTTTCGACTGCTTTATTTTCGAATATCAACGCTCCAATATCGTTCACTCTTATAATACGAATATTTTATTGTATTATAGACTTTCCTATAGTCATTCTATTATAATATTGACTCTATAATTTTCATCTTAAAAGTAGCCATAATTTTTTGGCATCTCATCAAACTATATTTATTCAACAACGCAAAAACATTCAGCAAACATCAAGGTAAAGAGAAGACGAGACGATTATGTTTTGAATAACCCGAAACAAGCGTTTACTGGAGCTAAAAGAGGCCGACAAATACCAGCAGTAAATATTTACTCTCCATCTTAAGGGAAAGAAGTGTTATGGTGGCAATGGGCGTCATTTTGTTCCTCTTAGGGTAAAAAAAAACTATTTTCCAGTCTGCATCACAGATGAAGGGAAAAAAGGCTACGCAAAACGCTTGAGGTTAGTGATTGCAAACAAGGGACGATAGGGTATATACGTATATATATATATATATTTTTTTTAGAAAATTGGGAAGAGAGTCGACGTAACACCCACGCTCCGAGGAGTAGAATTGGATTCTGTACGTAACGCGCGGATTGGACGCTTGGGGCGGACGGCGAAGAGAGAAACAAGCAAGCGAGTGGGACAAAAATACGTGTGCAGGAACGGTAAGGGATTACTTACGGACGTTTTTAAATGGCGAATAGAGGAAGTGAATCGATTTCTTAATAAACATGCAAGAGAAAAAGTAAAAAAACGAGGATGAAAGTGGATGTTAATCTAGAGGCATGGAGACGAGAGCGGAAAACTAGACAGGAATGGCGGAAGGATTTGGGAAAGTTTAGAAGAAAAAGAGAGAAAAACGGAAGATGATTTTTTTCCATCGTAGTTTAGGATGTTGAGAGGGAAAGAGGAAGGATAACGGGGAGAGATTGGAGTGGGATAAAAGGGAGAAGTTAAGGAGAGAGAAAAAGAAGAGAAAAGTGCGCAGTATTCCGGATGAGGAGGAGGGAGAGAGAGAGAGAGAAAGCAGATGGAAAGAGAGAGGGAAGGGGGGGAGAGAGAGAAAGAGAGAGAGAGGAGATGGGAGTCGAGAGGAAGCTCGGTGGTGGCGGCGGCGGCGAGTTCGATGATGGAGTCGGGCGGCGCCCTCTTCCTGTTCGAAACGGAATCAATCTGCGAGCGAAGCCGAAGCCAACCATTCCACGAAGTCGGTCTAAGCATTTGTCCCTCGTGAAAATTGAAAAATAAAAGACACTCCATTCCCCAGGGGGGAAAAAATCGGCCGGAATAAATATTAATAAGGAAAAAAAGAGTGGAGTGAGAAGTGCGAAAAGGAAAAAAGGGAAGGGCGCGAACGCGTGCGAATATATGTGGATGAGGGAGACTATATGCTTTATGTATGTTATGCATATGTATACATATATACATTTATACATATAGAAATAAGCAGATATACATGTGCTATTCGAGGGAAGGGTGGTGAGGGGTTGAAAGCAATGCATTCAAACCCATTCTTCCGGCCGTCCATTTCCTTTTCGAAGTCGGCCAACAGGGAGATTCGGATGCCTAAGTGTGTGTGTGCATCTGTGTGCAGAGGATGGACGGGTCAGGGAGAAGGTGAGCAAGAGAGAGAGAGAGAGATGAGAGAAAGTGTTACAGAAAGAAATCTGTATGGAAAAGAGAGGTTTTGCGATTGAAGATGGAAAATATGGGCGTTAAAAGGGACAGAGCTGGAGAAGGACTTAATAAGAGAAAATGACTGTACTCGAGCGTGTAAATGAGCATGTATGAAAGTTTATATGCGTGTTTGCACACATATGTAATTAACTCGACGGTAATTTTAAAGAAGTGGGTCATATGGAAAATTATAGAAACTCGTATACAGATAAAGATGACGGATGAGCGAAGGAAACTGCCAGGTCCCTAAATGGATGTTTTGAATTAGATCTATTATTTAATTCAATGCTCTTGCAAAATAATCCGTCTTAAATCACATAAATGATTATAAAAATCATTTGATTTATAACATCTTCATTATTGCGCAAAAACATTTGTAATCTTACTTTGCGTTCTTTTCAGTAAATATATAACTCACGATGCGAAATATAAAGGCTATTAATAAAAAAAATTGCTTTACTATCAATAAACCGGTAAAGAAATTAAACCTGACTTATGCTTTTAATGTGTACTTAATTTACTGGAAATGAAAAATAATTCGTTAATTAATAGTTTCGGAATTTTTATATCGACTAATTTAAATGCATAAAATAGAAAATATATGATCTTAATAACTTTTCCGTATCCACAATGTTTCAATCCATTAAAACAACTTGCTTCTTTACAATAAATCCTTAGGCCATTTCTTTCTTAAATATTAACCTGTAATCAATAAATAAAATGGAAGTCAGAATGCGAGCCAGTTCATATTGATGCGAAAAACCTTTGCAAAATTATCTTCACAATAAAACGGTAAAAATATGTAATGAAAAATTACATTCTTTCCACATTGACACGTTTTGTTTGAAATAAGAACTTGAGATGACGAAGGAATGCTTGGCTATCTTTACTGCACCATTTGATAGATAATCTATCAGGAAAAACTATTTACTGAAGAATTTAAATTGATTTTTGATTCCGAATAAATGCTGACTACGTTAGTAAAATTTCGATTTTTATGTAATATTTGTAGATGATTTTGAAGTGAAGCAACTTTTTTCACAACATTAGTGGAGAACGATAAAATGGTAAGTAAAATCTAAAGTTGAATATTATATTTTCATAAATAATTTTTTTATGAACAGCACAGTCTTGGGGACGAATAGTGGGTATGAGTTTCTACGAGGTGTTAATCGTAATCTAAGATAAACATTTAATGAACATTTAAGGGATAGATATTGAAATAGCACGAACATTAACACAATATTTACAATTTTGATCATATTACGAACATGAACAAAATATCAAAAACTGTCATAAATCTTTAACTGCTTAGGGTCCCGTCTAAACCTAAAGCAAATATTTTGTGGGCTTAAGCTAATATTATATATATATATATATATATATATATATATAATACTAAGGAAGAGGAAAGGTAAGTAAGGATATTTTGGGCAACTAGGTGTTGAAGGAAACCCAGTGAACACTTACCGGAAGTAGAGCCGCTGGGGTGTTGGAGAGACACATTTGTAGAGGTTAGAGCTTTCGGGATGATCCCTTCGTCAGCACAAGAGAGACACAACTCTTGTGTCTCTCTTGTGCTGACGAAGGGATCATCCCGAAAGCTCTAACCTCTACAAATGTGTCTCTCCAACACCCCAGCGGCTCTACTTCCGGTAAGTGTTCACTGGGTTTCCTTCAACACCTAGTTGCCCAAAATATATATATATATATATATATATATATATATATATATATATACTTTAACATGTTACAGGATTTTAGTGTCGATGAACTTTGCTCGAAAATGATAACGTGACGCTGACAAAATTTCGGACATCATATACATATTACGAGATTGTATCGCATTTCCGTATTTTTTGCATAAACTAGAAGCAAAGAAAACCTTATAAGGACGCTGTAAAGTAATAATTCTAAATGAAAATGCTTAATAATAAGCTTAATTCTAGGTCCGCAAATTCAAGTGTTGGACGCAAATGAGTTGATGTTCTATTAAACTCTTGCTTTGGGCGAGACTAATGGGAAAGCAAACCGCATCCCATTCAATATAATAACACCTTACATTGGTTGATTGTATCCTTAATAACTCCAGGTTTCATGTGAAAATTTTGTATTTTCAATCAAAAGTGTTATTTCAATATAATAGATGAATACACTTTTACCAATTAAAGGTAAATTTTCAAATTAATACGCTCGATATTTGTGCCTCTGAAGTTTTCTCTTTCAAATGGAGCATTTATGATTTTAAAAAATACATTTAACTTTACATGTCCTACTGCTGTTTCACAATAGAAAGTGGTAACTGTATGGGATCGTTCATGAGAATGGTGCATAGAAAAAGGCTTGTTCCTCTTTCATAATCAAACAATGATTGGAGATGTAAACAATCACTCTCTCGAAAAAAAGAAAATTTTATCCATAGATTCCGTTGCTGTTTGTGTTACTTTTAAAGATAGTTCAATCACTGCATTTTCTGATAATACTACTCGCAATTAATTTAATTATAAAGATCGATTAGGAAATTTACTAAGTGAAAATCAGGTTTTGAGAGACACCACATTTTCAACGCAAAAAAGCGATGTCTAACTTTCATCAAAGTATAGTACTAAAGTGTTATCATTTGCTAATAAGTAAGGATAAATTTTAATTAAATTTCCTGATCTTGCAACAGCACCTTCCCGCTTTGCGCTACACGCATTCCAGGGCGCGCCGGTGGAGACGTGGGACTTTACTGAGCCAGGGACCGGCCGTCCGCCGGGGAAAATGTTTCCAAATTGAACGCATTGATCCAATTACGAAAAGAAGGCATCGTTTAAATAAGCCATTAACTAACTTTCACGTCCACATGGTTGGATAAAATTTTTCCTAGCAAAATATCTGGCGAAATCACCAGCAAATGCCAACACGCGAGATACAACCGAAAACACCGGCGAAGAAACCACCAAAACCATCCCGCTGCTATGCTAACAGAAAAATAAAAGCGTCATCCTCTCTTCTCTCTTTGCCTCCGACATTGTTCGTGGGAAAAAAGCGCACACAATTAATCCCGCGATGCTCAGTTGTTAAGGCGACACAAAAGGAACGTCTCGGTGGAACGCGCGTACATACACTCACTCAATTTCGCCCCGCGCTTCGCCTTTTTCTCCGTTTACCCGTGACGACAATGAATCGAGAGGGGATCGTTACGGTGTCTTCACACGAACACTTGATTTTCAATGGGAGAGAGAGAAAAGGGGGGAGAAGATGAAGAGCGAGGCACGCGTTCACAATGGGGATGGTGGGTGCGTGCATGTGTGTAGCCACGCGGCGCTCTCTCTCTCTCTCTCACCGAAAGAGCGACGCGAGGACGGGGTTTAGAGCGTGGCGGACGGGTGTCGCTCCGGTTTCGACATGCCTTTTGCCGAAGCGCCCCTCTTTCGCTCTCTCTCTCTCTCTCTTTACACGAAACACCTCGATGTGGCCTCGTATCTTTCCCACCCGTAAAATCTCCTTGTTTTACGATAAAATCCCGACGAGGAAGATACGAAAAGAGCGGAAGGGATGAAATGTATTTACGACGTTTTTATCTAAAAAAATCGAGAGAATTTTTTAGGAAAAAAAGAGGTTCTTGTAAACCGTAAGGCAAGGCTTTTGTGAAGAGGGAAGACAATGGGATGAATGGAAAAAGGCTTCGGAGGCTTGAAGAGAGAATGAGTGTTTTTCGGATGAAAATCCTTTTCGCGAGGCGACATTGTGTCGCAAACGAGTTGAAAGGAGTTGTTCCCTTACGCAGAGATATTGAAGGGATGTTTTTAATTACCCTCAAAACAAAGGTAGGAATTTTTTATCATTGTTAACAAACTTTGAGAATTTTCCTTGCTCTGTTGTACCATGTGAAATGATTTAAATTGACATGGTTGTGTTTACAGAATGTAATGTGAAGTATCTTTTCAAGAAAGAGCAAAGCACTTGAACAAAAAGAAGGACTCAAGATTAGAGATCGCTAAGTCAAGATAATGTCCCTATATTCTGCTACAACTGTTTGTCCTTACCATACACAAAAATAAGAAAAAACACGAACCTAAGTATAGCATAAGAAGCATTTTTCGATGAACAAAGATATCAGAAGAAGCATAAAAATATATTTAACTCATATAATAGCCATAGCTAATCAAATATGGAAGTAGAAAGGTGTTATCTTATTTTCTCAAGTTCTTATTGATAAAATGTATTTAAATTTATGTTTTAAGTGTAAGACCTAGTTTTGTGGATTGAATGAATAGAATTTTGTGTATGTATTTAACCTTTTTGACAGTAATATTTCGTTTTAATCATTTTCGCTTTCTGTATATAATTGAAAAATAGTACTAATAGTACTTAATTTTGGCCCTCCCATATGATTAATTAATAATTATAGTTACATCACTAACAGCAATTCCCATGTCATATAATGCATCCATTAACATCCGTAACATTATTTAAAATTATACTGGTTTATCTTATCCTGAATATAAACCTCATCAAAATACACAACAAAACAATCGTAATACGCGCAAATAAACGATAAACTAATGTACAAAATAAATTATTTTACAAATATTCAAAAATAAAATATAGGTAAAAATAAACAGGTATTTATTTACTAAATATTTTATTGACGAGCAAGATAATAAGATTTCATTATTTTATTTCGAACAATGTATTATGATTTGCAATTTGGATGGTACAAATTTGATTAAGAATGTTAATGATATTTTTTTATTTATTTCTTTCTTTTAAAAATTTAATTCGTCAATAAATACATTTGTTTAGAAAATGTACGCATGCATACTGACGAAACCAATAATATTCTTTAATCGACCGATAATAAGTTAATTCATAAAATCTCATCTACGACCCTTTGCTACATTATAAATATTGTTTGTTATAAAAAATATATGGGATGATACTGATAAGCACATTGAGTAATAACGGATAGATTACAACGTGTGTGGTAACAAAAAAACTTGAAACTTGAAAAACATGTAACCTCAAAATAAATCAACGAAATATCGAACAAGAGTAGTAGTTAATAAAAAGCTGATATGAAATGTCAACAAAATATTGTTGTAGGAAACATTGAGAAAGTACACAATGAACCTTACAGAAAATACCCATTATGATGGAAAGATCTAAAAAATTGTTCGGAAAACTTTTAATGAAACCTATGGGGATGTATTACACTTCGGTTAATGAATGTTGTGTTTTATACTTAAAGGTGAAAATGGAAATTTCACTCGAAGACCAAAATTCACAAAAAGCGGATTTACTCCAGCTGCGAGGAGCTCACTCTTTTCTCCGCCGACGCGGTATCAAAAACATCTTAACAACGTACCTCGATATATCTGATCGTCTCCAGCGAAACGGTAGTGGCGTCAGTGGCAATCGAATGGAGGTTCTGCCGCCAACCGGACGACCTCCTTGGGCTCAAAGTTTCCGGACAGGAAGCTAACACCACGCAACGGCACTCCAGCGCAAGGGACTCCTAAACAAGCACACTCTTCTTCTTTCGGGATGGCAACGGAGAGGAAGAGAGAGAAAGAGAGTGCGCCGGGGGGGAGTGGGAAGGATGGAGGGAGGATGGCACGACGGAGTCCTGGGTTCGATCACGCCAAACCCTTAAGGTTAAGAAGCGTCGACACAGTCGGGAATAAAAGTCTCAAAGGATCGCACCCCTTCATCAGTGGTCGAAGATCCTCGTGAGGGAAATTTCCGCAGACTTCCTTGTCCCTCCGAGTAGGCGTCGTAGGGTAACCCACGCCCCTCCCACCGCTTCTGGATCACTCCCTCCGTAATAATCAACAAAAACACCGCCTTCTGGAGACGGTCACTTTTCAATATCTCTCCAGTCCTTGCTATTATGAGTCGGGCAGGATAGAAAGAGAGAGAGAAAGAGATCGTTATCTCACACGAGTGCCATCTATACTCTGCTGCGATCAACTTCGCCTCTTCCTGTACTTTTGCTCCCCTCTCCCTCTCTCTCTCTCTCTCAAGACGAAGTCTCCGAAAATATCGAATCTCCTCGGCTATGTCTGTTTCACGTGCCACCCGAGTGCGGATCCGTCGGCCTTTCTTCTCCCGCGCTCCTCTTCGCTGTCCTTCCTTCGGTTCTTCCTTCCGCAGCCGCGTCCGGGATAGATTTGATCGCCCTTCCCCCGAAGGGAATTAAAACCGCTCGTCGGTGAGAAGAGGAGGAGGAGGAGGGAGACGTGAACAGCACGCTTCTCTCTCTCTCTCCGAAGGAAAAAACGGGAGGGCGGTGGTGGAGAGGGAGGGAGGAGGATGCGTGTGCGAGTGGGTGGCAGGGAGAGAGGGGGAGGGAAAGAGGTGTCGATGAGGGCGGGGCAGTGGGGAGCGGAGAGGCGGTGGTGTTTTTTGCCAGGGATCGTGGTTTAAGTGAGTTAGCGGGTGGAAGGGTCCGTGAGTGTGTATGCGTGCGTGCGTGTGTCTCCCAATGGTTCCGAGCGACGGTTTTTTTCCCGAGAGGAAGGAACCTTTACGAATGAGGCGAGAGCGGAGGATGTCTTCGAACGCGACGCGGGAGAGAAGAGTCTCACGGACTAATACGGAGGTGGCTGATCATTCGGCGGAAATCGCTGGCCAAGTGGTTCGTTCCTCTCTCCCGCCTCTCTCCTCTCCTCCCCACCTCCTCCTCTACCTCTCCCTCTACGAAGAGAGAGGGGAAGAAGCGTGCGGTGCGCCGGCCTTCCCTCCCTCCTCCTCGACCTCTCTCGCACTCCTCCCTATCCGCCTCCCTTTCCTTGCTGCCCCCATCCCCCGCTTCCCTACCTCCTCCCCCTCGAGAGAAGGGGGTGTCCACGCCCCTCCCGCACGCCCCCACAGTCTCTCTCCCATTTCACCTTGGCACTCTCCGCACACACGAGGGCGGGCGTCGTCTCTCCTGAGACCCTTATACTCGATGTTTGCGCCACTGTGGCAGGAATCGGGGTGGCGGAGGCCGAAGAATGGAACCGTATTGCTAAGTGGCTATTTTGGCGATGGGAGGGAGAAAAATAAAAGAAAACCGCAGAGAAAGCGATAGGTAGGCACTGAGCGAGGAAAAATTTATTCTTATGACCAAGTGATACAACAAAATCTAAAAAGTTAGAGGTTACAGGGGGTATTAATATGGACGGCGGGTGATGTGGATGAAATTTAATTCAAAGCTATTTTAATTGGTAAAGGATGGTGAAAATTAATTATAAAAGTAATCAATGTCTAAGTAGAGAAGAAATAATACAAGTTTCATATGGACAACATAAAAAATTCAAATCTAAATATGAAACATTTGTCAGGACATTCGGGATAATATTAAACAGAGAACTAAATGGAGCGAGGGACCAAAACGGAGAAACACAATAAATAATGATGAAATATTTAGGAGCTCAAATAGGCAAATTTAGTCTCGATACAAAAAAGTAATAATATAAGATTAAATTAATGCAGAAATGCATATAATTATGGATTATACTTTTTTAATGGCAAGTATTAAACGGAGTTGAAAACGGTATTATATGAAAGAGGAAGTGACAAATTATAGAGCTAACCGATGTTAAGTGGGTACTGTAGGTTAAGTCGAAAGCTTTGTGTATGAATAGGAAACAGGGAGACGAAGGGTGAGTATTTTCCGGAGTACTTGTGGGCAGGTGCAAGCACAGATGCTCAAAAGTCACCACACCCCGACAGACGCAAGTGTTGCTGCCTCGTAACGCGCCTATTTAACGTTGACTAATCGGATTCAAGAGGGATACAATAAGGAAGGGATTTAAATGTGCCATGCAAACGATCCGTTTTACCCTTTAGCTCTTTAAACTCGATTAAAGAACTGTCCTTTATTTTCCTCACATCCATCAATATTCCTCAACGATGATCGATTTCTGGTTTCGCTCAATTCTACGTCTACAAGAGGTCAGATGAGAGAGTTATTTTTTTATTCACTTGATGTATATTTCGACCAATTTGCGAAAGATAAACACTTTTTGGAGAAAATCATTTTTAGTGGGTTTTTTACGGCGAGCGAGTGACGAGGAAATTTTCAGCAGAGTTGAAGGAGCAATAAATATGGCTAAGGTTTAGCGAGCGAGGATGGTAGAGGAAGAGAGAGAGAGACGGGGTTTATGGAGTGGGAGAGAGGAAGTAGGGAAAAGGTCCGGGAGGAGTTGGGGAGGGCGTGGGGCAGGGAGGAGGGGCGGGTCGCAAAAGGGGGCCAGGCATGGCGCAGCGTCTGCCAACCCGAAAGGGATACGCGGGGACACGTGATCCTCCCTCGCCCTGCACATGCGCGAGGTCTCTTCGGGCTCCTTTTTTCGGCGATTCTCTCTCTCTCTCTCCATCTCTTTATCTCTCTCTTGTTCCCTCGACTGGGTGAGGGAAAGAGGTCTGTGTGGCGAACGAGAGGATATGAGGGAGAGGATGTGGAGTGCGTGGGAGTGGTAGTAAAAGGACCTTTCGGAGGAAAGAATTCGAACGATGATGTTTTTGAGGAGACCAAAAGAATAGCTCACCGAAAACAACTTGGTCAAAATCTCTCTGTGGGACCTATTATGTTATTTTTGTTTCAACGCCCACATTAAGATTCTTTTGGTCGCTATAATAAGTGAAGACTGAACTTTATCTCACACATTTACGATGAATTATATGCCATTCCTTAAATTTACGGTTGTCACCTACTAAAATTCATTGAAAATTCTGGCATTCGCAATATTTAAATATTAAGGCAATTTTGTATCGGTTGTTTCCGTAAAATGTAATCTAAAATAATTTTTAAAATATTATGATATATCGCATATACTGTGTCTTCCAGATTACCAATATGGAAATGGCTTACCACAGTTAGTTATCCTAAACTAAGTCATTTTGTACTGCTGGTTTATGAGTGGAACAAGCTCATTAAATCCATTCCATAAATGAAATAAAGATTTCGTCATAGCTTCAATCCCATTTGAAAATAAAGATATCTTCTTTGGTAAAAATTAATTGGTAAAATCATATGCGCTCTACAGCTGCAGTTATACTCAGTTTTAACTCACTAACTATTGACTATTAATAATTCCTTTTATTTGGTCAAAATAACTTTTAAACGAAAATGATGAATTACGTATAATTCAAAAATCCTAATTCGACTAAATATCTTTAACAAAAAGTACAAATACAGGCGCGTTGAGGTAACAAGCGTCCTATATTAAGGCAAAAATATCTTAAGAGTATGGCCATTTTAAGCGATGCTATCCTCAAGATTTATAGAAAATATTAAAAGTTTTCAAGGCAAGTGGAAAGGCTAATTCAATGATTATAAACTATGAATACGATAGTAACCTTTAAAGTCGACAAGTTTTCAGCAAACAGACACTATTTACATATTTTACTGCAGATACTGCCTATAAAATTCACTTAAATTGTCATTTTATCGGCGGAAACTTTTGTGAAGAACTTCAAGTATAATCTGATTGATCTATCGAATTACTTTAAATCTTACAATAGTAAAAGCAAATGTTGATTGAGAAAGTCATATGAATGCGTTGTTAATAAATATAATGATCTTTTAGACATAGTAATCATAACCTTTCAACCATAAATGAAATATTTATAATTTCTATGTTAAGTTTAACAAGCTGTTACCGCATTAATGCATCCCTAGAAAAGTTCTATCTCGAAATAGAGAAATGAATGCATTTACCCTGATTAAGAGAACTGAATTTCGTGTCGGTTCTGAACGTAATAAATTAATAATATTCCAATTTTAAATTTTCATCACGTTAACACTCAGTCAATTATGCTTTCCACACAACATTTTCATTAAAAATCGCGGTAATATAAATTCCTCGGTATTTTACAATCATTTTAGTAAGCATATTAAAAGGTATATGAAGGGAATATGAATAGGTCTTATCAGAAACATGAATCTTAGTGCTAACCAAGGATAGTATGTACATTTAAATGTCTAGTAAATTAAACTTTCAAAGATGCTTAAAATAAACGGCCAAAGAAGCAATGCATATAAAAACAATATTCTCGTACTATATTTTCGGTAGTATTAAGTATCTATGAAATTTGTTAAATGTGTTTTAAATCAATAAAAACGATTTTAAGTCATTTCCAACTCAAAAATGTATACTTTAATTGGTGCCAGGACGTTTAATCCAAGAGACGTTCCACTCAATGACGTTTTACCCAAAGACATTTCAATCATCAGAAGATTCCCCAAAAGACATTTCACCCATGCTCTTTTTAGAATGTTATTTATTTAGTACAGTCTCTATCATCTAGGGCAGGGGTTCCCAATCTGATGCTCGCGAGCACCATTGTGCTCTCTGACAGCCAGACTGTACTCTTCTACGGTGCTTAATGTCCCATTTCTTAGGACCAATAAATAATTTGCTCGGTTGATTTCTTTCTAAACGTATTGAAGATCATCCAGAATAACTTTGATGTTGGTTTGATTTTATTCATTATCATTACTACTCTTGCGGAAGTGTAGTGGTGCTCTTTTTATATTTTAGGGTACAACTTGGTGCTCGCCACATCGAAAAGGTTGGGAACCCCTGATCTAGGGGATAAAGGTTTGCTGGCTTGATTTCCTTGTCGAAATAAAATTGCAGTAAAATAAATTTCATCCTTTAAAACCTCTATATGTATAAGAATTGACGTATTTTAAAACTATATTGTTGAGTAGTAATTTAACTTTTATCTATCCCAATTCTAAACTCCTCCGTTAATACAGCAGTTATAATGTAATAAACACAATAAAGCAAAGAAGTATTACAGTTTTGATTTAATAAATAAAGTAAAATTGATGCACTGTGGAGAAATACGATAAGAATATAATATAAACAAATAAATTCTAAGAATAGCAAGGGTGAAACTTTGCGTTGGAGGATACTTATGGTGGGCGAACTGACTCGTGGATGAAAAGCATATGATGAAGAGGCATGCATGAGATGTAATTAGGTGAAACGTCATGGAATAAAAATATCGTATACTGTGATAACCACCTTGCTAAAGTTCTGAATCCCATGAGCAATAGCCATTACAGAGTTTCATTCGACGGCAATTGTTTTTAAAAAGAGGTCATTTGAGTGAGTGAACACTTTCCTCTAAACAAGGGAACAACGTATAAAAAATAACTGCCCAATGTGAAACTAGTATATCCGGGAGCGGTAGGAGGTATTTTTGCGCCCCGGGCGAGAATACATCTCAGCGTTCTCTTCACATATTTTAAGAAGATATTATAAGCGAATACGTTAATTTATTAACTGTCCCTTTGAAATTAAAACGACGATCACATACAAATGAACGAACGAAGGTATTTGCCTGTTCTTTGAGATATATTGTGCTATTATTAAGTTAACCACTAGCACAGTGGTCCGCAAAATTTTCAGGCCGCGCTCCCCTTTTGATCCACGTAAACGATGGCACCCCTCCATATCAATCGGAAAAGTTTGTCGACATTAGATACGAAAAATAATCTCACATTGGCTCAATAACACGACATAACTGGCGTTTTAGTATACGCAAGGGAAGAAAATTTAACACTTCATAACAAAAGATGCACTGGGGTCTTTGCTCATTCTTAACCAAAGTCCACGAAAATCCAAATTTTATAAATTCTTCTTTGCTTTCTTCTTATTTTACGATTTGAATATGCGTTTTTTTACTTGTATAAAGAGTTGTCTCGTCAGATACTTCCTTTTCACGTACCTTCTGTATTTTATTTGCATGAGCATATTCATCAGCTGAGCACGCAGCAGCAGCACCACGTTTTTCACCACTCTTACTAACCCACTTATCCATATTCAAGGGAAAATAATAACATTAGAGTAAATCTACCAAGCGATTGAAGAATACGAACAAATGAAAGTACACTCGACTTCTTCTCATGAAAGAATATTTGTGACTGAGGCCAAACCTTCCCTAGGCACTCTATCGGCCTAAGGCTCATGAAGCCGACAAGCAATTTTACATTTAATGGCGCAAGGGTTATAGGTTTTAAGGTCGGAACGTAGCCCCCGCGTTCGGCGGGGGTCAACTGTACTTAGTTGTGTAGCTCTACAAAGAATCCATAAATGCCAGAGCGTAACATTGTTACATTGAGTTAGATTGACCTGCCAGTTTATTATCGGTTCCGAATACATTCACGTGAAATCAGATAGCCTGCGCCAGACCGGGTAAACTCGCGTCCCTCTCTTAAAAAAGAAAGAGCGATTCGCGGCCCCCGTCAAACCGTTCTCGACCCCCGGAAGGGGGCGCGTCCCCCAGTTTGCGCACCACTGCACTAGCAAGTAGGTAATACATAGATACATCGTGGGATAACTCTTCCAACATTTTAGCGCCCCGGGCAGCTACTCCGATCGCCGGGACCTCGTGCTGGCCCTGATAGTTGCGCATGATACTCGGCCGTATCTCGCATAATATGAAAGCAATTGAATTTAGGTAATGTGGTGAATTTAATTAGGAAAGCAACAAGCTGTGACTTCTTCCAGCTAAAAGGATATTGCGGAATGGCAATGGTGCTAAAGAGCGTACTAAAAAATTAGAGGACAAAGTAAACATCAACGACAATTTTTTCCAGTGGAGCAAGCGAATGGGTTATTTACGCTATTAACCGTCTAATGGAAAACATATTGAGCATTGATTGAATAGAGTTACAGGAAATAAAAAGAATATTTTCTTTTCGTTTCGCGAAGAATTTTCGACCCATCTCTTTCGACATATCGAAATCCGCTTTTAATACGCGCTAACCGCCACTATATTTAACAAAATAACACGAAGCCGTGCGAATAAACGACACACTCGTAAAAGCAACACCCCCATTCACAACCTTCCCCTTCAGGTGCGCAATCGCCACTCCCGAGCTTATCTCTGCCGCTGTGTCTGCATTCACACGTGTTTCGAACGCATCGGTATTTTTGAGTATGGGGAGGATAGGAGGAGGATACAAGTGAAAAGAAAAAAGAGGGAGGGAGTGAGGAAGTGCTTGGAGGAAGGAAGGACGGAAGGAAGGAAAAAGGAGCGGTGGGATAAGGAAGTTGAGAGGAAGGATACGCCATGAGAGAAAGAGAGAGGGAAAAGAGGAGGAGAGGGAGGGGGAAGGCGATTGGGGGGAGGGGGAAGTGTTTGGGAAACGAGGGAGGAAGGATGGGAGGGTGGATTACGTATGGGAGAGGGACGAAGGGCACGACGGTGGAGGGGGGGGAGAGGGAGGGACGAAGGGAGGGGAGGGTAATAACGTGCGGATGGCTCTACCTCACGCACGGCACTAAAGTCCCCGAGTCACGCATCCCGAGCGAACCAAGCGGTGGAAGAAGTCCTTTGGATGACGTAGGACATGAGGATGAACTCAATCACATCGTAATTTAAAGATTTGCCTCTAGACTGAAACTGTCGCTGGGATTTTCCTTTATAGTGGGGTTTAAACAATTTCTTTAGTTTTATGTATCCACTTTTCACTAAAACTACTAGTAAAATTAATGTCTCCTTTAACAATATATATTTATTCCATTAATGGATAAAATGTCCAAGATTTGAACTTCAATCTCAGGCGTGATAATAAGTGATAACTACTTTAATTTTTCTTTTCCCGAAAAAAAAACAAGGGAACCAAGACGATCTAATATGTAATCATACAAACAATCGATCCACAGTAGCAGCCATTAGCATTACGGCAAGCATAACGCATTAGAAAATCTATGCTACCACGACGTCAACAATTTTTATTTCGAAAAAATTGTTTATTTTTATTTATGTCACTGAATGTTCGAGGAAAAGCGTCCTCCCTTGAAGTGTTTGAGCTGCGTAAAAACTTATCACGGGCGAAAAAGATAGCACAACAAAAGGAGCGAAAAGCATCAGGCTCACACTCGGACACTGGCGCATATTTTCATCCTCTTTTTTTTATAAAGCGAAAGAAAAGCTCGCGTCCCTTTCGACCATTAACCGCTCTCTTTATTCTCCTCTTGACGAATATTCATGGCGTCCACTCTCGCGAGGGACGTTGCGGAGTTACACCCTTTCGTCTTGCACCAGAGGAAGGGGTCATCTACTTTCAACCCCTTCGCATCACAAAAACCTTTTGTTCGACGACGTCCAAAGGGTTAAATAGGTGGGTGACAAGGCGCTTCCATTGCCATCTCACGCAACAAAAGAAAAACAACCAACTGTTTAGTTTGGGAAGAGAGAAGTAAATGCATTTTTTGTACGCAAATGTACAAGCACGTGTATATTATATACGTAAAACACACTCGCTAATGAATCTGGCAACGCAATGGATGGCAGTAATACATTATGCCTCTGCTATGTGGTGCTCCTGAGAGCGTGACGTCTTCGGTCAAGTGATTACACGTGGCAGGAGGGATGGAATGGGGTCAAAGGAGAAAGAGGGAGGGGCAAAGGTCATTTTGCACCCACTTGGCGGTTTAAATTGGTAGGCTTCAACGCAAGGATTCGCGTGAAGAAAAAAAATGGTCGAATTCAGGAGCGATCTCCACACACGGGCGCAATTTATCTAAACTCAAGCGGACCTAATTTTTAAAAATTCTTCACGCTCAATAACCATTTTTCCAGTATTTGTACTCATTAAATTCATTTGAGAATGACTTGAATGCGACAATTAAATTAACTCTTCGATTTTTTAAAATTTCAGTAACATGCGATGCTTCCAAATTATTAGAACTAAGATAGTCACTTTTAAATAAAAGCAATCAAATTTCTTTATGTTGAATAAAAATTACAAAAAATGGGTAATACGCATCTGTGCTAAAACATCTTTACAGTAGTACCTTCATGGAAATGTTAAATCCTGAGTGATCTAAATTGGAAATTAATCCAAAAATGCCACTTATCCAGATTAAAGAAAATTGTTTATTTATATATAAACATTATTTAAATCATTACAATAAAATACCATAATACACAGAATTTCGTTATTTTCAAATAACGCATGCAACGAGAGGGCAGATGCAATTTCTAAGACCTATTGTGTTGGTCAGGAGATGGCGGCATAAACGCCATGACGCAAAGTGCAGCTGCTAAGGTGTAATCCCAAATAGACGCTAATTGATTGGAGTGATGATGTGCCGGAGCTCCAGGAGGGAAGAGGGAGAAAGTGCGAGAGGACAATACGAATAAGGGGGAAAGCAAAAATATATGGGAAACGAAGGGCGGTGAACTCTCTGATGATGCAGAGAAGTTTCCCATTAATTTCAATTTGATCATATTATTTTATAACAATTTAAATATCCCTCTTTTGAATTTTACATGCAATTAATTGCATGGAGCAGTGGATGAGTAAGACAAGATATAAAAATTATAGTAGTTATTAAACTGAACGCGTTAATAAAACAAACGGATAAGAAATAGATACGAGATAGCAATGATCAAAGGTTGAAGTTTACATGACAATAACTTGATTAGTAAAAAACCGTTGGAATGAGTAAATTTAAATTGAACGAGTAACCAGATGCTACTGTCATATAAAAATTAGCCGTTCTCAGTGGCAATACACCGATCGTGGATTCTTTTAAATTACTTTTAAATAGTCATTCTATAAGTTCTCTTTCAAATTCAATATCAAATTGTTGCCTCGGCTCAAAATAAATTCACTTAATTAGAGCCCGCATGAATATCTAATCTTATAAAAGAAACTTAGTTAACTCTTCGCATATGAGAACATTATACAACAACGCTTGTGATATTAATAATCTAGTATGACGCCATCGCATAGTATTGGGAATAACGTGTGCATAGGTAGAAAAAATTAACTTAAAATGACGAATCCCCATATTTCATCCCATCGAAGTATGGAGCGGGAAGGAGAATGAAGAAGGTGTGAGGTATTATTGGTAAAGAGGAAAGTGGCACAGGTGGGGGTGGAGGTTAAGGAGTTAGTGCTTGCGAGGAAACAGCATCGCCCTTCCCTCTCTCACCCTCAGTGTACGACTCCTGCCCACTCCACCCCATCGCCACCAGCACCCTTCCTGACCCCTCCTCCCACGGCTGCCTCACCTACGCCTTCTATTCTCCCCCCTCGTAAGCCTTTCTCCCTAATGTAAATTAGTGGCGGATGTTAACACCTGCCCCCCCCTACCTGCGAGGGAGTGGGCGGGTTCCCCCTTCCATCCCTTTTTTCACGATTATCTCCCCATGTGCGTGGGTGGGTCGCTGTCACCCGTTTAACTGTTATTTGGCCGTAAAATTTTCCCCGCGTAAGATTTTTCGGTACCTTTAAATGGAACATTTCAAATAAAATAGAGAGTAATCATAACCATAAAAATGTATGTGAAAAGATACGGGAACGACTGCGCTCATCCAACGAATTAATCTATCATTAAGTCGCTACGGCCTTTAATTTCGAGGGACGCAAGAAAAGTAAATATGATTTATATCGAGCTGCGGAAGTGACTATCTATAAGTCTAATTTTAGTAAACACGAAACTCCAGTAACGTAAAAAATGAGATAACTCGTTTTCTATGCTAATATCTAAAGTTAAAGTGAAACAAAGTTCTAAGGGAAGGTTTCATCAATAACTTTGAAAGGAATAAAAGTTTGTGATTTTAATGAAAGGTTTTTCTTTCTAAAAACTGCAAATTATGTGTTCCAAATGTAATGTTTTAATGCTATTGCTATGAATTACAGATATACGCTGTTTCGCAATACGCCTTTTTCGGTTTTACTCTCATTACAATTTATGACTCTACCTCTAGATCGGCTCCCTTGATTCTGATATACGCCTATTACAAACCGCTGAGAACGAAGAGCGTTTCTCTGATCACTGGAAAGAGCACAAAAAGCAATTCTGTTTCATTAGGTACGAACTAATTTTAAACTTTAATATGGCACAGCATACAAATAAGAAAGTCAACAATCAAGAGAAATCCCAGACATCCCTGTTCCCAGTCAAGACTTGGGAATGTAAGCCCTGACTCATAATTGTAATTGTAACAAATTATATTTCATGTTGAATAACAACGTTTAATTGTTAATGCTCTCATATGCATATTTGCGTGATTTGTTGGTCTTCATTCACACACGCTGTGAGACATTTTAATATGGCAGTTTTTTATTGCTCACTGTTGTATATATTTTTTCTTTTTGTAGTAAACCTCAGACTATCCGTGCTCGGACTATCGAAGAAGCGGATTAAGCGGAAGATTGACGTTCTGAAAAGAATTTGAATTTTCCGTTCCGCCGAGATAAACAGTGTATCTTAATTAATAGAAATTTTCGTAATAAGTAAAACTCGGGAGGAATAACCACGCAATCATTTTTTCAGCATTCTATTCAGAAATTTCACAAAATTTCCGGACATTTTGTAAATCTATGTACGAAATTTGACTGTAGGCAGGCATGCATGAACATTAATGTTTAATGCAGCAATACCTTTCTCCGTAGATACTCTTTTAACTTGGTTGAATACGGTATGTAATGGGTTATTCATAGTTAATGAAATCGCACGCAATTAACAGATTTTTTCAAAATTTTCTTTAAAAACCGACACGTGGATATTGTTTTAACCAGTTTTAAATCGTATTGATAATTGAGGTTTCATTGTACATGCATTTTTTTAATACTCTTGATTTTTATCCATCTAAGAACGCATCTCTTTTTTATAACTTTAATCATATGTAAAATATGCTTCGCAATACGCTGATTTGCTATAATACGCTCTAGGTTTTTGGAACGCAACCCGAGCGTATTGCGAGGTATACCTGTACATATATATGTATAACATACGACTGAAATCTTTCATTACCAAGCAGATCATTCAGTAACTTTGGGAACGCACGGTAATGCGTGCTGCTTCAACTCGCTGCGGTTACATAAGATCAAACCAAAATGTAATTTTAAAAAACTCACAGCAATGTAAAGTAAGCACTTTGCAAACAACAAAAAATCTTCCCGTCCAATTTAAAACTATACCATCGTAATACTCTGCTGTTAAAGTCTCATTGATAAACAGATAAAGGAAGCAACGCGACTTCTGTAAATATTAAAAAACCTTAAATGATTCCACTTTAAAGGAACAATTGACTAGATGATTTTACTTTAAGCACGTGTCTCCATTCGCTCTTCTAGAGACCAAGAACGGAGGGATATAAAGAGAAGCCAAAGATAAAACGAGGAAAGCGCACAAATCGAGAGAGCTGCGCCTCGCCAAAAGAACGTATCGTCGCGAATCTCAACGGCAACTCTTTCAATTTGCATAAATGATTCCAACTCCCATCGAGAAAAATTAAGAAAAGAATTAAGCGCAACAAACTCGGAAAAAATAAGGGTCTTAATTTACATAACTATCCTGGCCCTAATAACCCTCTCGGGAAAAGCAGAGGAAGAAAACTGGAAATGCTAAATCAAAACTCCCTCTGGAAAGGGTTTTTACTTTTGGCATAGCCATTCCCTTCTTCCTCCTCCCCATTCCCAAAACACGCTCCCTCAACCTTTTTATCATTCAACACTACTCCCCCTCCCACTTTCCACTTTCCTCCAACCCTCTCTCGCATCCCTCACTTATAAACGCCACCTCAAGAGGGGGAAAGACACTTTTTCGTAGTCGGAGAGATAACTTCCCACGCCCATTCCAACCACCTCACTCTCCCACCCGCCTCCCCTACAGCCTATCATATTATCCTAGCCAACTAACCCTGCTATATCTTACCCCTCTAACACAAAGTCCCACCCATCCCCGTAGGAGTCCCTCTTTGCCACCATGAATATTAAAACGGAGACCCAGATTAATCACCGTTGATAGGGTGGGCTATGGCAAAGGGAGTTGGGGGGGGAGGGGGTAAGTTGTTGGGAGGTAAGGATGGGGATTGAACTCTCTTTGGTACGCTGAACCCAATCTTAATCATAGAAGCTCCATTATCCCTCTATTAGGATAAATAACTCCCGCTTCTAACTATTATAAGAGATATTACCAAAATTACCCCTACCCACAAAAGATTATTTGTTAGTTGTGGAAATGGAAACATCCTTTTATTATTCTTCCTTAGAATTACTCTTTTCCCTCAAAAGAATGGAAGGAAAATATTTTACTTTTAGATAGGTAGTCTATTATAGTTAAATTGCCTAACTTCAGTCCAGAAACGCATATTTAGGGAAAATATCCTTCCTCTATCATACACAATACTTCTCAAAGATTAGAATTTGATCAAGAAAAAAACTTCACATTAAAAATGAATTGAAATTAAATTCTACCAGAGTTAGAGATCTTACTCCTTTCGTTTCCGTACCATAAATTGCACTTCCGCATTTATAAGTAAAATTTCAGTTCTACGAATTATTTACCAAAATATAATCGACTAGAATTTCCCGCTGAATTTAACGGATTTAATGAAGCTACTACAGCACAACATACAAACTCTTTAAAATATATAGTAGATGTACTTTTTAACTTACAATTAGCTTTTCTTAACAATTAATCATATTTGCTTGTAACAGTCCGTTTCCGAACGTATTGCATTCAAATATAACGATTATTGTATTTCCTATCATATCATTTTCGCCAAATCCAGTTTCATTTCTTGTGTAATTATGCCTCGCTGAAATATTTACTTTTATGTCTTGAAAAATCAACGTACAGCTGTCCATTATAGAACACTGACTGGTAAATGTACACCAGATACGTGAGCTTATTTAATTTAATAAACATTATAATGTAGAATATAATGATTTTACTTACAAAAATGTAAGATTCCAGTATTCAATAGACGAAAGAAGGTTCAATTACTTTCATCAATCGTTATAAACGCTTCCTGAATAATAATCAGTATCTATTTACGTTGCTATCCATAAACTTCGATCGTTTCGTTGCTTAAACAAAATTGATAATCGAATAACGCTAAACTTTCGTCTATTTGTAAGCTCCATTGAAGCTAACTGAATCGGAGGTAACAATGACGGGCGCCTTGGCAACGCCCGGGAGGGGTACGGAAAATCCACAAAATTTCGAAACAAAGAGCGTATTTCTAAAAACTTCGACGGTGTAACATGTAAACTTCGCAGTAATAAGATAGTATAGAGTTTTTTCGTCGAATAAAGCAAAAACGAAAAAAATCGGTCCATATTTATGTATTTTAATGCTTGAAGGAAGAATACCTTGCAAGTCAAGAAATGGATTAATACGTGTTATCTTATGGAAAAAAGTTAATCCCCTATATTGGCAGCACTGATTAATCCCGGTTAACCAAACCTTTACCATTCACTAAGTTAGGATGTAAGGAAGAATCGTACCAAATTTGGTTATTCTAGCTTTTACCGTTTAGGAGTTCCATGAACAAACACGCTTCAAAATATATTATAGTAGATTATTATTCAGGAAGCGTTTATTGATGAAAGTAATTGAAACTTCTTTCGTCTATTGAATACTGGAATCTTACATTTTTGCAAGTAAAATCATTATATTCTACATTATAATGTTTATTAACGTAAATAAGCTCACGTATCTGGTGTACATTTACCAGTCAGTGTTCAATCATGGACAACTGTACGTTGATTTTTCAAGACAAAAGTAAATATTTCAGCGAGGCATAAATACACAAGAAATGAAGCTGGATTTGGCGAAAGTGATATGATAGGAAATACAATAATCGTTATATTTGAATGCAATACGTTCGGAAACGGACTGTTACAAGCAAATATGATTAATTGTTAAGAAAAGCTAATTGTAAGTTAAAAAGTACATCTACTATATATTTTAAAGAGTTTGTATGTTGTGCTGTAGTAGCTTCACTAAATCCGTTGAAATTCAACGGGAAATTCTGCTAGCAGTAGATGAAACTATGAGTCATAAAAAATTAGTTATGTCATAAAATCGTAATTCTGATTTTGACTGCTTCCAAACACAAAAACTACTTTTGAAATATTGAAAGAATTAGTGTTATTGAACGCACTGCATAATGTTCTCATATGTATCATTAAGTTTTGAAAAGAGGAAATTAAAATCACACCATAAGGATCATTGCTTTAATTCCTTAAAATGATTAATTTTTTCGCCTGTCACGTCATTAATAAATTCTTACATATCTAATAACAAAACCAACTAAATTTAATGGATAGTAAAACTCATAACCCAAAATAAACCCATTTACTTCCCATGGTTCATTATGGAAATGCATGTATGCCCAATATTTTTTATGGGCAAACTTCCAATAAATATAGCAAGTCCTTGAAACTTTGTGACGATTCAGTTTTATCATGGGTTTTATTGCTATCAATCTTCATTTATGGACTCTGGCTTCATAACATCAAATCCGTAAAATTTTATTGGATTTTTATTTTATTTAATTCTTTTTCTTGTGCTCATTATACATAGATCTTTCAGTGGAACCAGTAAACAAAAATTTTGCGATCTATTACTATGTTTAAAAACTAGAAAGTAGATTTTAATATCAATAAAAATCGTTGTAACTTCTCAATGTCTTATCAACCCATGAGAGGGCTCGGCACGTTTCCATTTTTGTACATGTAATGAGGGGTCTGAAGGTATTTTGAATACGCATAGAAGAACTTTGTTATACGAAAAACATTCTGTGCTAACTGAATTAAAATCCAACAACAGAGTTATTTTGTACATATAATAAGAAGAAACGACTGTCTCTAGATCCCATAGAAGTATACATGTTTGGAACTTTAAGAAGTTCATCGAGAGTAGCATGTGACAAAGATCTTTCTACGAATTTCGCTTTATAGGTCTTCTTATATTTAAAGATTGCATAACATGCCCATTAATTAAACATCATCGTCATAGGTAGCCCGTGATTATTCATGGTTAAACTTGGTTCTCCATATACTCCTATTTCCCGCAGTCTTCTTCATGTCTTGATAGCTCTCTTTCCCTGTCAAGCCGTCTATCAGCTGAAACCTTTTCCTACCTCTTTCTCTTTTTCTTCTCTTTTTCCATCCAGTTAATTAAATATATCCAGATATAATTATGAATAAATACACAAACGATTGGAAACGCACTAAGCACAACGAAGGATAGAAATCATAATCTTAGCTTCTATCGTAAAGCCAGTGTGAGCGTCTTCAAAATCCTTCTTCTCTTAATTTCGCAGAATATCCTCCCACTCTCCTCTCGCGACAGCTCTTACAGAAACAAAGACTCTCCTCTCACCGAAAAGGAAACAAAGTTTAGCGCCTCGAAAAAAAACTTGGCGAGAGATCTCTCTCACCTTCCACACACACGAAATTTTACCCATTGTCTCTGAATATATCTTTCCTTCATCTTTCTCACCCACCCCCTCCCTCTCTCTCTCACTCGAAGACAGCAAAAGAGGAAAAACAAACCGATGTGGAAGAAAAACAAAGGGGATTTAATGCGGTTGTTAAGGAGCGCATGAAACTGAGACGCTGGCGTGCCAACAAAAGACATGAAGAAATGCGGAGCTGAAGGAGGAAGAGTCCTCCACTTCTTCCCCCTTTTAAGTTTAAGAAGAGATCTCGCATCCGAACGGAATCACGCCCGCGTTAAATTCTTTGCGGAGAAGGATGGAGGAGAGAGGGATGGGAGGTTTTAAGGAAGATGGAACTTTTCTTCGTCTCAAGGCATCGCAAGGGGCGTCGGTTTTTAAGGCTCGCGTGGTGTGAGGCGGGAGCACGCGTCTTTCGCAGCATCTGCATGAGAATGGAAGGGGAGGATTTGGGAGAAGGGGGAGGTGGAAGTTCCGTGAATATTCGTCTAGCAGCGAAGAGAGAGGGTGGGAGAGGGCTTTCTTTTTATATCGCTCTCGTAAAAACTTTAGGCTCGTTACATTTCCATCGCAACGGATGAGTCTTCCGATCTCCGAAGAAAGAGAGGACCTCCGCGTGAGTCGTCGTCCGAGGGTAAAGAACCCTGTTTTTTTACAATTGTGGTAGGATTCCGAATGCACCTTGAAAGGGCGTCCGCGTTAACCCGCGAGACGCGTGAGAATGCAAATCTTTTCATTGATTCTTATGTGGGAAAGCTTCTTTTAGGGATTCAAAGTCAGATCGCACTTCGGAGAAATTTCTATGCATTGTTTTACTCGCATTTCGCCTTGCTCTTAATGTCATTCCGTGGGTGAAAATGCTTGTTCCTATATCGCAAATCAGGATGTTCTAAAGAAGTAAGAGATACAAAATCCAAGCACAAACAACGTTTTCAAAAATTATTTTAATAAGCTGGAACCGCGCGTACTCGTTAATATACACTTAAAGCTTAAATAATAACAGTTACTATATAAACACAAGATACGCTAATGGAAAACCATTTCTAAGGAAAAAATAAGAACGAGGATTATCGATGAAAGTAAAAAAAAAACGTTTCAGCAGTCGGTGTTTTCCAACGCTGACGAATACAGGGATATAGAACACCTCCCATGGGCCAATCACACGGACAATAGATGTGTTTAAGTAACGATATCGACTTTCCACCTCTTCCTCCCTGAATCCGGACAGGCCTTTAACCTAAGCGAAGAGAGGCTCGCGTGTCGCTCAGCTGTATAGCAAAGAGGGAATAAATTCGCATTTGGCTCGGACGGAGAGAAGGAACGGGGAGGGAGGCGGTAGGAGGAGGCTGGAGGCAGCGGGGAGGGGGGGGAGATAGACGGCGGTGGACAGCTATAAAGGTTAAGGCGGGGGTAGGCGTGGCCGCGGGGACCATGAGGAGGCAGGGGTCAGGTGGAAGGGCATCGAGGGATGGGGTGAGCTATTAAGTTGATTATGACGAAGATGGAGTGGAAGGCGAGTGCGGCCTTTTTCGGGGAGTCTGAATTTCATTCCGCCTCATTGCCTGGTGAACCTCTAAGAAGTGGAGGAGTAAAAGGAGGCGAGGGCCCCGTCGTTTTGGTCTCCGGGAGCGAGAGAATCACTCCGCTCCCTTCCAAAGGCCTTGTCACGCACGTTTCGGATATCCCAGAAAAAGCCAACAGGCTCCGTGAGGCATTCCTCCAGACGGTGTTTGGATAGATGATGTAAGGGTTTATTTTTTTCGGAATCCTCTCTGGTGTTGGCGTATTAAAGAATGGCGCCCTAAGGAAGAGAGGTTCCGCTTCATCCAATATGCATGGGGCGCCGACACTAACGCCCGCCCACAGTCTAACGGCTACGGGTTAAACTTGCCAGATTTATAAATGAGAAATTATGAATATTAAAAGGTGATATGAGCTATGAGATAAAGAAGGCGGAGAGGACTAAAATATAGGAGGCGAGGATAGAGAATGCATCGTGGAATTCCATCAAAGAAAAAATACAATATCTTCGTCACTTAAAATGCGTTGAATAATTGATTATATCGTAATTCATCCTCAATGTACAGAATGGCACAAAAGCCAAGATTCAAAGGATAGAGAGAAATTTTAGGCATCAATTTTTATTTTTTAACCTTGATTCCGAAATTCATATTCATGTAAATAATTACTGTATTTTCTTCTTGTCTCTATTGCTCTTATTCGGTCTATTGATCGCTGAATTTTGGGTCACCTTGGATTTTTCAAAAAAAATTATTTAATGCGAGACAAATGGGTATGACAGTCGTAATTCTTTTTGCATACAATAACTGATTAAATTTAATATCATGAAAATTAAAATCTTCCGCCAACCGATACAAATTTTTAGATACATATTTTGTCATATAATTGAGCAATATAAATGCTAATTTTTTACTATAGAATATTAGAACGGTGCTAAATTCACTTGTACTTAGATTTTTAAATAAACATGCCACGTCAACTCTGATAAGATGTTTATTAATTTCTAAGAAAACAATCTTTCTATTTGAATAAAACTTGAGAATGAGATAAAAGTGTGAAAAATATCTAACTCACCTTCAAAACTTTTATCGACTGTAAGTAACATTGTGGCAATGATTTCAGATAACAGATAACAAATATAGTCCGGATATCCCTGTTATATTTTTAGAATGCCATTTTAATATTTAAACACAAATTAAAATAATAAATTTTGTCCCATCATCACACAATTTGTATTCATTATTTATGGTGGAACTCAGAAACTACGACTATAAAAGATTAATTACACTATTTAAAATACGCTTTCTGATAACTAATGCGCTCCTTTCCTTTACTATAAGATTAAAGATTTATATTTAGCAATTTTTATGACAAATTTGAAAGTACAATGCACCGTCGCTCCATCGCCACGCATACGTACTGTCGAATTAACTGAAAGAATTGTCCCGACGCATCAATCAGACAAAACTTCGAGGTAGAGGGAGCACAAAAAAAAACACGAGAATGGACCGATTTTCCATGAAACATTGCGCAACAAACACCCGCGACAAATTACTTTGGCAAAGAAAAGAATGCGAGATGTAAAAAAAATCGAGAGAGAATTAAATTTGGGGAAAAAATTCCGAGAAGAGACGGAAGAATGGGTTGGGTTATGGCAGGAGGAGGAAAAAAAGCTCTCCGACGAACATAAATGGCCCAACAATGCCAGAATAAAAAGACGGAAGGTATAAACGAGACATCCAGTCTAAGTAAAAGAGAGTGAGAGATGGGATCCTGAACCGTCTTCGCTCTCTTCCTCTCTCTCTCTTTGGAGCTGCTGAGGGGAGGGAAATGTGGAGGAGAGAGGGAGATTGGCGAGTTTCGGAAATAATTTACAAGTCCGATAGCATCAATCGAGATAAATTTTGGCAGTTTCAAGTCCCCCATTACGAGGCGACCAATCACTCCGGCCTCACCCCTTGCCAGGCCTAACTACCGCAGAACTTCCAACCTTCGTTTGTGGCGGAACAGTTGCCTATGGCTGATAAAGTCAATTGTAAAGGTCTCCCGAGCAGAGAAAAGGAGGGAAAGAGAAAATAAATAGAAAAGAACGAAAAATAAAGAGGAAGAGAAATTGAGAGAGGGAAGGAGACGGGTGTTATTTTTCTTCAAAGTCTTATAATTTTAGGTCATGTTTTTCCGGAATGGTGGGATGAGAAATAACTGTATACTATGCCTAACAAAAAAGGAATCCATAAGATACTCTCTCTGAAAATCTGCTCCGTTAGTGAAAAATGGTTCCATTAATTTTCCCAACTATCCTTATAAAAGTACCGACGTTTTATGGATTTAGACCAAAAAATAAATAATCACACCCCTCAAATAATCTCTTTTCTATTTATCTTAGTCAAAGAAGAATGATATATCAATACTAGTAATACCTGTTCCTTTGTTCACTTCCGTACAACTTCAATGGGAGCCTAATATAATGTTCAAGTCAGACCTAAGTACAGTTTTGTTATAAGCATCAGAGAAGGAATAATAAAATACGACAACAAAACATGGCATAGACAGAAGTCATTTTCCAGTCGTTCTTCGCGAGTGTAAAAGCAAAAATAACTCCCGAGGACAAGCATACACAATACGTTTAATAAGCTAAATTCGATGAGATGCTACGGAATTTCAACGGCATAATAATGTAAGGAGTTTTCGAGGGCACAGGGGCGGGAAGGCAATCCAGCACTGAAGAGCAGAGGAGTGAAGAATGGGAAGCGGAGATCCCAACAAAACGGAATCTTTGCTTCCGACATCATATTCCCCCTCCTTCGACCTTTCTTTGCCTCCCCCTCCCCCTCTCTCTCTTTCTTGCTCTTCCTCTCTCTCTCTCTCTCACTTTTCTCTTTGCCTCTCGTCTTTCGTCCTATCCCTACCACTCGAGGGGGCGAAGGGAAGGGCGGGTTCCGAGGGGGTGGGGAATCTTCCCACCCTCTGCACCTTATCTGTGTTTCAGAGAGATGGCCATTGAGGGCGGCTGTAAATAATGCCGGTTCTAAGGACGTGGTTTTTCCTCGAAAATTCGTTGGCAATGAGATAAAAGGGAACCGGGAGGGAGGGGGGGAGGGAGGGAGAGATGGCGAGGGGAGAGGAGAGCAAAGCGGAATCGCGTCTCTGCTCTTTTCATTCCGAAAGGCAGCAGGACGGGCCGTTATGTTCCAAGATCTTGATCCTCGTCCAATTACGAATCTATTAATGGAAAAATTGTTCTTTGCTCCCGAGGATTTGATAAGTTCATTTTTTTTATTAACAGGCCTTCTTATGATTGATGTGATGCGATGAAAAATGAGCGTCCGGTTAGGAATATATTTAAAAGTGCAGTAAAATGGTTCTCTGTTCTAAATAACAATTAATTCCGCGAGTTCATATTTTTATAAAATAATAAGAACAAAAAACTACTACAGGTGATGTGTCTAGCGAATTTCTTGTCATTGTCGGACAGAAGCTGAGTACTAATTTGAAATTTGTCAATTTTCAAAGATTCTTAATTCACATATTTCATCTTTTTTTAAATATTATAGAGTAAAAACCAATATTTGCCGATTTTAGGATGCCAACTTTTAATAACTGTATGCATAATGCTAAATATAAAATCTTTTAAATGCTATATAAAACCAAAAAAATCATTCAAACCTAATTAAACCTATTTAAATTTAAAAGAAACATTTATTTATGCTTTAATGTCTTACATAAAAAATACCAAGAGCATGAAAACAAATTTCAACTCAAAATAGTTTTTCAGATTATTCATGTAAGTAGACATGAAATCAAACCACAAAAAATATATATTTTACAAATAGTAATCTGAACTCAGAATTCAAGAATACGAACATGTTATTCAAATTTAAAAAGGTTCGATAAGTTATGTGATTGAAACGAAATCAGACATTGAAATTTAAGCTATAGGATGTAGTATTTATAATAATTTAATAAATCGCTTTGAATCTTTATTTCATCAAATGATCAATGCAAATTTAAAACCGAATCATTTGTAAAACTTTTGGCGTTAAAAACGTCTAGTTACACACAACCCCTGGATAAAGGAAGATTACTCGTATTTCGTCCTGTGTGTTGAGTTTTATTAAATTCCGCTAATTTACAATGTATTCAGCTATATTTCGAAACAAAATAGTATAAACATAAGCAAGGAAACAAAATGTGTTTTATCGTATAAATTAATGTTGCGAATGATATCTAATCCAAATATTTCCGAAACATCTCGCCTCGAACATAAAAAAATGGCTCTGTAAATAAATCATAGTAATATCCGTACCCGGTTGGTTTGAACGCCGCATTACGGCACTAAAAAGCATTCTTTAAGTTCTCCACGTGTTTTAAAATCAATAGTTTTTTATCCACTCGGCTTACGACGAGTAATTCTTACCCAGCGGCCTTTTCGTTGCCACAGAACTAAATCACTGCCATCTTGGCGAACTCGGGTGTGTGAAGGCAGTGAAAAACGCTTACTTATCCGAGTGTGTAAGAGAGAGAGAGAGGGGGGAAGAGAGAGAGAGAAGCATTGGAGGGGGAGGCTAGGGATAAAGGAGCGGTGAGTGGAAGGGAGAGAGAGAATAAGAAATGGCTGGGAGAAAAGACGTCTCTTTCCTAGCATACCGTCGAGTCTCTTCCGCCCCTCTCCTCTTTAAAGAACCGCACATACTTTCGACTAACTTTATGCTGGAATGCTGAGAGACTGATGAACGTCTCGCATGGACGACAGGTTGGTTGGATGGAATTAGATCTCCAATGCTTTATCGCGAGAATGAATTTTTAATGCAAAGGAAATTCCGCTGCGGACTCGATCTTTAAATCTTTCGACAAGGTTGAGGAAAACAGAGATAAAGGAAGAAAGATAGCGGGAAGATTTGGAAGCGGTGATGAGAAATTGTGATAATTACTCATCAAATACTATCCACATTACCGCCAGAATTAAAAATATGCACAACTCTAAATTCAAGCACTACGTATAATATAGGTGAAAAAGAAAGCGAAAATTAGATATTTTAATGAAATAGAGGATATCTATAAAATACAGCGAAAATTTTATATCCACTGATATTACCTCATTTATTTGTGATAAATTAATACGCTTCGCCGTGATGCACAACTCCTTACAATTTCTATAATGAGATTTGAAAAGAATATCGAATTCATAGTATAGGAGTGTTTCATTTTGGCATTCTGTAACCCAAATATGCATAGTAGTAAAATTAATTCGTTATTACAATTAGAAGTCTCATTTTTGTAAAAAATCTGATTTTTTAAAAAGATTAAGAACTTATAGTTAACCCATGCTTTACATACAACAGATTAGAAATTTGAGTAGTACAAATTTATCATTCCGATCTGAACCGTTCTATATGTATTAAATCCAATTTTAACTATCACATAAATGTGCGAATCTATAAATTTCTATGATATAACTCACCGAATGGAATTTTCCCCTGCATTTCCGTAATCCACTCTCGCCCCTCTATAAAATCTGAATCGACGCCGCACATATCCACGCAAAAGGCTTTCCCAGCGTGCACTTCCCTCCCTCACCCACTCTCCTCGCGCCTCAACGATCTCTTACCAGAGTAAATTACTTCAAGAAATCGGCGTGGCGGAAACTTGTTCACCGAATCGAACAGACACCATCCCTTATTCTGGCAAAAACAAAAGAGAATAGAGATCCTCCGACCGAATGACTCCCTTTTGTCTTGTTAAGGGGAAAAGGGTGGGGTATCCTTACTTGGGGGTAAATGCGCGCCACCTACCACCAAGCATCAGAATCTATACATTTTATTACTCCACCGTATCTCACTCCGTAAGCCTCTCTCTCTTTACACCCTGTCTCTACGCAGCGCGTCTTATCAAACTCCTTCCACTCCACTTCCTGCCTTCTTCCCCCTTCGAGGGAGCAGCCATTTCCTTTTCTCTCGCTCTCTCTCGCACCCTTCTCCTCTCACCTTTCCACCTCTTCCTTCCTCTTCTCCCTTTCTTCCTTCCACCTCCTCCGCTCTTCATCCCCTTCACGCCCCGCCCCGTGTTTCTCCCTTTGACAATGCATATCTCCTTTTAAGCCTCGCCCACTCCAGCACTACTGTATTCATTTCACGCTCAAGCAACATTTGGACATGTCTCAGATGAGTTAAAGCAACACAAATTCTTTTATTGCGCGTTGATGATTCTATCCAAAAGGAGGAATCGCGTTGGATACGATGACAGCAGGAAAGCAAACGAGGTTGATATGCCAGTGATCAGACGCAGATTTAGGGAGAAATTATCGGTTATGGGCGACTAGAATCATAGAACGATTTCCAAGAAAGAATAAGAAACAGTGAAAGTGAAATTCGTACGGATGATTTAGTTGAGGGATAGGTAGGCGACGAGAAAACAGGTCTGCTTCTTAAAAGTTGTATTGCAATCTAAACTCCTTTCAGATAAATAAAGAATATGGTAAAAATAAAATCAAACAATTGTATTTTTAAAGAAAAGTATCTATGGAAGCAACAGCGTTCCTTAAGTACTTATAGACGTCTTCACCAGTTACGACAGCCATTTTCAGACTAATGATGTTTGTTGCCTAGGCGAGTTCATGAATTTTTACAATGCATATTGTACCAAATAAGGCAATTTCCCTGCAAAATATCAGACTATTCGCAATTCTCTTATGAGTAGCTGTAAATCATTAAGCTAGCATTTATATTAGCTCTTGTGGTTAATATTCCCACTTTTGTAGACCACTCCTTTTGGAGTAAAATTTTTATTTAATTTCACATCGCTATAACATTCAAAAGACTTACCTACTTACCTACATAGAACTAATTTCTGAACTCAACGAAACACATTTTTCAATTTGATGTGATTGGTATTATTGAACGAATTAACTGCCTAAGATGATTTCAAACATTTTTTCATCATTCGCCGAACTACACCTTTAAAGCGTCTTTTGCAACTAATATCTATAAGATCATTTTCCGTGATTATAAGTTAAAATTGATTCACAACATGATAATATCTGAGAGTTACTACGAATCAAAATAAAGATGCCATGTAATGTACAGACTCTTTCTTACTCATCCTTTAAAAAAATAAAGATTAATTGCATGCTTTAATTTTTTATTTATATCGTAGCCTTTCGACTTATCTACAAATTATTATTCATTAACCCTAGGTTAATTTACTTTGACAGCAATTAGAGATCCAAAGAAATGTTTATAAAGAGAGGCAACAAATAATCCACGGATAAATCCACATCTATAGCATGCATCCATGCAATATCTGCAAGTCGAATCCAAGATATCTTGGTCTAGAGACAAAAATGCCACCCTTCCCACTGCATCGAGGGGTTCTTTAATAAAAATAAAAATCTACGCTCGACTGCATTCGACGTGCATTTGGACTCTCCCACCGAGACCTCAAATCACTCTTTCTCTCTCTCTCTTCCCTGCCTCATACGCGACCTGCATCCTCCAAAATTACACCGAGTGGAAGGAAATGCAAGTCGTATGTTAGTAAAAAAAGAAAACAAGCGCTTCCTTTTCTGATAGAACAACCCATCGAGGCCCTCTTCATATTCCTTCCTCGACATCCTCCCTTTCCTTCCTCCCTCTCCTATCCGTTTCCAAAATTCTCCCATATACTATTCCGAAGAGCGTGGATCGCTGAGAAGGGAAAATAAGCCTTAAGAACTCGAGTGATGTTGAAAGCGCGGAAGATCGGCAGGACGAGGAGGTGTCGAAGGACGGAGGAGCCGAGAGGTGAAAAAGGGAGAGGGGAAGAGAAAGGGAGAGAGAGAGAGGCGAGAGGAAATTTGCGTTTTTCCATCTGCTATGTACAGCGATGGAGAATTCCCGGAGACTGGTGCGCCATTTAGAGGATGCGGTAGATTCTCGAAACTGTCCCTCCTAAAAGGAGAAAGCCCGCGCTTATTTTCTCTCTTTTTCCCTTCCTTTTCCAATGCCCTTTCCTTCCTTCCGTTGTTTCTTTCCGCATACCTCCTCTTTCTCATTTTTATAGCAGAATTATGCCAATAAGAATTGCTCAGGATTTCCTAGATTAAGTCTCCGTTCATTCCGCTGGGAGATCTTTATATCTTCGTATCGCTATCGGCTGAGATTCATGTGGATACTTTTTTTTGCTTTCCACGGTGTGGAGTTCTGAATTTTGAGTAAAGAAAAAAATCAGGCCAATTGCAAGGAAATATAAAACAGAAACCGAATATTTATACGATCTATATTCATTCGAATAAATAATAGGTCTAGGGCCTACGAAACTTTGTCAGAAGGTGATTATGAAAATTTTAAATCTGTCTGCCTGCTTAAAGTTGTAAATATCCCTAACAAGAGGCATTATAATGTTGTCCATCGTCTCTTCGTATAATTATAACGCGTATTAAGTAATAATTTTTCAAGAGTAGTTCATCACTAAAATAATTTTTATGAAAAACCAAGTAACTAACGAATTCTTTATCTCATGACCTTTTAGAGAAGGAACCAAGCACTCGTTGAAAACTAGTTTTATGGAACTTACATTTTCTTCAAATACTATTTGAAATTACATCTTTTAATCAGCAACCTATATAAGACATGTGAACAAGAGTGGCACTATAATGCATAGAATTTCAGTTTTCCGAGAATATCAGCCACAAAAGTAAGTTCCACTGAACTTATAACTATTAATAACCTAATGCAGTGTTTTCCAACCCTTTTAGAGTCGCGGCACCCTTAAGTGACTTTTTAGAATTTGGCGGCACCCCTCCCTCAAGAAATGCTAGCGAAGGAGAAAACCAGATGCCTTCTATGGACATACAACAGTGATGTTGAACCCCTAACCTCCTTTTCCACATCTCCTTTCATTTCGAAGTGCCTTTGCAACGAAATGAAGTTCGTCTTAACTCTGGTTTGGATTTTTGAAAGCCGACGATGCAAAATGAGGCTAAAAATTGGAAAAAAGAATAATTTTTGCGGCACCCATCAGAACACTTCACGGCACCCCGGGGTGCCGCGGTGCCCAGGTTGGGAAACACTGACCTAATGGATACGAAGAAATACACAAGGCAAAGAAATGGACAGACACACAAATTTATTTGTTTGCAATTTTATGCTAATGATGACACGAATGTAACAAACTACCAAAATTTAAAAATAAAATATATTAAACAGGAACAATATTATTTTAGGTCATTTGTATCATACAATCTGAGCATGAAAACAACTTCAATTATTTTTTCTAAGGTAGAATATAAAAATAAACATCATAGGACTTCAATACAAAGAATAATTAAATACTATGGATTTCAATCCCGTCCATACTAAAAAGAAATTACCGATCTTATAGATTGGATTTGCCTGCACGAGTTTCCTTGATTGTATAGTAATTATGACATAGTGGCTAAGCATTAAAAAAAATACCGGAGTAATATTTCGGACTGGCCATATTGGACGAATGCCATCAAATTATCCAAGTAAATTAATGAAAAATGAAATCTGGAGTGTAACTGAATTAAATTATAAAGCATAAAAAAATATTTGTCTGTCAACAGCATAAGTAAGATTTTCACCCTCCTACTTTGATTCAGAAGGTAGCGAATTCAAGCGTAGCCTTGTTGCAGAACAAAACTGTAATTATATTTTATTCTTGCATTTGACACTCGCGAATTGAGAGTGCTTAACGAGATTTAAACGCGCGGTTCAACTCTAGTAGCCATCTGGACCTTTTTGAAAGGGCAACGCACTCCGCCGAGAGCTTACGTGAGGACGTGAGCAGGTGGTTTAAAAAAAGAGTCAATGCAGGCGTAGTAGGAAGAGGGCCTTAATCGGACGGCTCTGATATGACGCGAATAGAAAGGATTGGTTTGAGGGCGGCTGGTTTTTAGTCGAGGGCCATCTGATGATTGACGTCGCTGAGCGATGAATATGCGGAGAGTGGGATCCGCCAAAACGATCTAGACGAAGAATAAAACGCATCAAAGAGGATGCCATTTAAATCCAACATCTGACGGTCTTCTAAAAACGTAGTGTTTCCCTACATTATGGATTATCTGCTATTGTAATTTAGCATAATTATTTACTTCGCTCAATTCATCCTTCAGCAGGATATATTTCTCATCAACAAAATATAGATTGGGTAATGATTAATAATTTTTGGGTTACTGCAACGTTTAATATTTGTAAAGATTTTTCTGAATGGATATGAAAACCATAATCTGAAACACTTCAGTGCGATCACTTGTTCATTTAATCAAAACACTGCTAAGCATACTATACAAAATTATATTGAATATAGGTAATTGACAATTCTTTAAACGCATCGTATAAATTCAAAAGTATTACAAGGAAACAGAATTTTGGCACCTATGAATCAAAATTTTTTTTATAACGGCATTATTATGTTTAATGAATATAAATTGGTTAAAGTATGAATATAATTATTTAAGGCGCTTGACTGAATCGTCATCATACCGATCATATCACATGAACAAAATTTCGAATATTCTCTTAAAAGTAAAGGGGAAAATACCCTCCTTTAGGCTGAAAAGATATACTTTCGGTACGCCTTAAAAGTGCAGGAAACATCCTTCCTCACTAGAAACGCATTCCAAAATTCCACCAAAAACACTCCTTTTTTCTAAAAAAAATATATATATAAACGACCCCAAAAGAACAAGATAGCTTGCGGGGGATCCCAACAAAAATGCCGTCTTTGGCGGTCACATTATATAAAACCCTAACACGACGCATTAAAATGAAATATTTCGGATGGATTTCCACACGATAAATTCCGTAGCGACCTCTCGCGGGTGTCAAGTAGAGATCCAGAGAGAGAAAGGGAGAAGAAGCAGAAAGGGGCGCGTACATGCGTGCAGAGACGACGGCGGGGCGCGAGGCAGGGCGTGGTTTTCTAGGGCGTGGAGGAGGAAGAGAGAGAGAGGGAGGTGGTGGACGGTAAGAGAGGGCGAGGAGGAGATAAGGGGGCGGAGAGGAGACTCCCTTTTGGGGCCTGCAGAAGTCGTTCCTGATGACTGCTGCCATCAGTCATCTCTCTCCCTCTTCCACCCTCCCATCGCACCCCATCTTCCTTCACCTCCCGCTGGCAGTGGGTGAGATGGATTGGAGGAGGAGGGAGGAACACACACAGTGAATTTCCATCCATTCTCGCACCCTCTCTTTCTCTCTCTCCACCAAACACCCTTTCTGTCCCCCTTGGAAGTCGGAATGAATGCTTCCAACTCGCAACGGCCACCCTCTTTCTCTCTCTATTTCTCTCGCTCTCTCAAGACGACTTTAAAGCGAGGAGGCAAAAACAAGCCACGTTTTTTCCCCGGGTAAAGGAATTCGTGAAGCGTGCGACTTTTTTCGAGTCGAAATCTCGAATGACCGCACAGTGACAAAAGGTAGGCTGCGACAGGGAACGATGGCTAAATCTCCATTTCATCAAGATTTTTTTACTACAACGTAGTAGACCGGTTAAAATAAATTTAACATTTACCTAGCGCAAATCATAATCTTAAGTTTGAGATGAACGTGACTGTGCATGCAATGACATATTCTTCCATAATTTCTGTTCCTTTAAAGTAAATTTAACACAAAAATAAAGCATAAATTGACTATATTCAAGTTATCATTTTGCAAATCATATGAAAACTTTTTTATTGTGCGAGTTACCGGATAAATGAAACGATAAATCAAATTTAGCTCTAAGAATGATTCGATGAGAACCAGTTTAACGGAACTAAATAATGTCAAAAGATGTTCAAGATAAATTCAACTAATCGGTTATTCAAAATCTTAGAATACGGTTATCTGACATATTGAGCACAAAAGAAATTAAAATTTGGAAATTACGAAATTTGGGTTCCTAATGATTGTTCAGCAATTCACATATAACAAGACTATTTAATAACATTCATAGCATAAAAATATGTAATAAATAGTAGTTTGTGTCTTTATAGTTCAAAATAAGTAGTTTTTTTGTGGATTTAGAAATAAGTATAAACTCTGGCTGTATAGTATAGCTTTATTGCGCATGTTATAAATCTCTCTCAAATGCTAGCTCAAATTATTCATAGCTTTTGGAAAACCTACGTCGCCTTTAACATCTTATATTTGACGTTCTCTAATTGTTTATTTAATAATACTTCATTAAAACAATCTCACTTCAAATTAATTATGCTTAACTAATACTTAAATTATTCCGCACAATGAAATTTGGACGCTCAATCAACTCATTAAAGTTACGGAATATTTTCAAAAAAGTGTTCTAACGGTATACTTTTCAAACCGCCACGCAAGTTATCAAATTGCTCGACACTGCGTAGTATTTGCTGAAGCTTTCGTGCAAACAAAGACGGATTTAGAAGGATGCCCACACATCTCAAAGTCGATAAATCAAACCGCACGGGCGCCGCCATTAGAGAGCCAGAGGCTCAAACTTCTGAACCATCATCCATCCCCTCCTTCCTCCTTACCACTCTCTCTATCTCTCTCTCTCCTCTCCTTTCTCTCTCTCTCTCCCTCTCTCCCTCTCCCTCTACATCGCCATCTCCACTCCCACAATTCCCTTCTACGGCTTCGGAGGCTGTCATCCTTCAACGCCTGTATCTAGTGTCATGAGAGCGAGGCGAGATGGAGGGGAGAAGTGGAGGTAGAAGGGTGCACGGGTGGAGGGAAGAGGGGGAGAGGGAGGGAGGGAGAGGAAGGAGATTGAGGGGATGATATATGAGGCGATACGGGGATACAATGAAAGTGGGGTGGCGCAGAGTGAGAGGGAGAGAGGGAAGTAGAGGAAAGATGGGAAGAAGCAAGGAAGGGAAGAGCACGAGGATTGATTCTTCTCTTTTTTTCCTCTACTTTCTCGCGCGTCCATCCCCAGCCAAGAAAGATATGTTCCTAGGATGGCGAGGGAGATGATGCATGGCTGACCGTTTTGGGGCAAAGGGGCCGAATCTCAGATGGACACGCTGGGAGATCATGAGGTTCCAACACCTCATCAATAAGGTTGCGTCAAATGAACCCCAGATTGAATTATCGCTTTGTGCTTAAAGTAGTAACTTGATGTCTGAAGGGATTTTCGTTTATAGCTTAAGTTAGCTAATCTAAAACATAATGCAGCTCGTTAAGCATTCACCATTTTTCAATAAATTAGGTAACTAAGAATCCGTCCCATTAGGAATATTAGACTAAAGTCATACAAAGTTACTTTTTGGAACTAAATAAATTTCCTTTAGTCTTAATTTAAAACATAACTAAAACAAGCAAATATGCTTATAAATACAAGTTATCTGACTCAAAAGTTTCGAGATCTGACATACATTTTTGTTATCTGTCCTCTTTCCTGCAATTGAGTTTGAAAAATCCGTCTGAGAAATACGATAAACAAATTCATGGAATGTAATTTGAACGAATATAACCAAACGTATGAAGATTTAAGAAGTTCGTATTTTGCGGATATATCGCATAAATTAGACCGAAAAATCGAAACCATGAATTGAGAAAATTGAACTGAATAAATCTCATACGTTGCTGGAAATTAGCCGCCTCTAACAATGATTTTAAAAATAGAATTGAATCTTTCTCTTTCCAAAACGTCTGCAAAACATTAGAATCCATTGAATAGCCATAACATCCAAAGATTTTCCTCCGACCATTTAATAAATGCATCCGAGTTCCACGGCGACAGAGAACGAAACGGATTCGTTTCACGCTCCAACGACATCAAAGGACGGCCCATCGGAAGCGTGGGTGCAACCATCCACGAGAGATCTCTTTTTTCGGCTGGTGCGATCTATTACGAGCAATTAAACTCCTTAACGGGGTAATCGCGATAATAACCGCACACACACACTTTACCTCGGAAAAAATGGAGATACGACGAGGAGGGAGTATTTAAAGGAGAAAAAAGTGGAGAGTTTGGAGGGGAGAAATTGCTCCCCTTTGACGGAAGAAAAGGCTGAGGGAGGGAGGGATAATGAGAGGCGGGTGGACCAAAGGGTGCAACCGCCCCTGTAGCCGAAGTGGAGCACCCCTTAACGGCACCAGGTCTGCCGTCTGTGGGAGAGAATGGGAGAAGAGGGGGGACCACTCGACGGTCTTAAATACTGCCGTGCTAGAAAGTGGGTTTGAGCGATTGGCTGCGCCATTTAATGACTGCCGCTGCTGCGTACATCTGTGACGGTCGAATAAAAGGTTCGATACGATAGTAGAGCGATATTTAGAGGAGAGTTGGAGTGGATGAGAGCGAGAAGAAAGGAGGAGTCGAATCGAGAATCGCTCCCTTTCTCTTTAAGCGATGGAGTCGACTTGATTGAAGTGTCTCTAACACTCAATCGCGCCCTCGATTCACTCTGACGATCGGAAACCTTTCGGGTATTTATCGCTGCACAGGTGCAAGACCTTCTGCTTCATCGGGTCGGTATGACAATGATAAAAAAAGCAAAAATTCTTAACTGAGTATTATGTGCTCCCTTTCATGAGATCTATATACATTTCCAATTGATTATTGAAAAACTCTCGTAATATGGAGGGTAACATTGGTGAAAATCATCTATTGTATTGTGACTCGAACGTACTTCCACTTGACTGTGTAAAGTACTTAGCGCTGCTTATCTCATAAAAATACATCAAAATATAATATGATATTAAATAATTATGACTCGTTGACTCATTAGAAATCTGTGAATCATCCTAAATACACATAACTTTGTTAAGGCGTGTGTATTTCTCCCAAAGAGGGAATTTATTTGCAAATGCGACCAAGGTTGCGATAAATTAGCATTTTTTGTTTATTATCTGATTCAGAATTGATTATAATAAAAACTTATAAATACGAGGCCACTGAATAATTAATTACATTGTTTATTTAATTTTATAATTATATAACTAATTGCTCATAACTATTAGACATAATTAAAAACGGTAAAATAGAATCTTTACATGTGAAGCTTGCCAACTTGAGCTTTGAAAAGGGTAGTAAATCCAAAACAATACTTAAATACGTCCGTTTCTCTCAAAACACTTTCTGCTTCTGTCTTTGCAAATTACTATTGAACAATTATAATAAATCGATAAGCAAAATCCTTTAAAATGAAAGTCCCGGCTAAGAAATAATTTAGTTGTAAGCTTTATAGATTGAGTTCCGCGTTGGGTGGGTCATGAGACAACGAGTGCGATGCGACCGAATGCAAGTTTATGAGACAGTCCAGTGGTATCCTGAATCCGGTTAAGCGGGGAAAACGCGAAAAATTTACATCGCCAGTTTTAAATAACGAAGTCTTGAAGAAGAAAATTATTCAAGCTACCAAGAGACAATCTATGGGAAATGTGACAAAAGTAAAATTTAAGATATCCTCCAAGATCTCGCATTGAATAATGTATCAATTAAAACTACTGATTTAAGAATAACGATCATTATTATCGTACAATAATATTATCACTTAAATTAGTAAACAATTTCAAAAATTTAGCTTGCCCAACATATGGATTTGTACAATGAAATAATAATAAACGAAAAAGTTTAATTGTAAGATTATTAGGAAATAACAATTTAAAAAATGAAGCTTGCCCAACACATGGATTTATACCATGAAATACTTTGAGCTAAAATCTGCAAGATGATATAATCAACAAAAATTTTTAAATGTAAGATTATTACGATGATAACAGTATAATTAAGCTAATGACAGAATTTATTATTTTAAAAACTCCAAAATTTCGTGCAGGGGTAAAAATATTTCTTCACTTTCTGATAAGGTACAGGAGTGAGGCCAAACATTTTTGTTTGCCCACTTTTACTTCAATTTCGTTAATATATTCATCGAAAATTGGCGTTTTTCGAGACTTTGTGCATTAATAAAATGGTTCAACTCGCTCGATTTTCGATTTTCGGAGACCTCGCAAACAAACACAAGCTTCGCAACCGACAAGACACGCAGATAAAGCGTTGAAAAGATTGTGCGAGGAAAAATAAAAAATAGGGGAAGGATGACGAGGGGCGACGAAAAGACGTTGAAAAGAGAGGGAGGAGGGGAAGACGGAAGTAAGGTGGAAGGGGGAGGAAGAGGGAGCTAGCTGGTTGAAATAAAGATTATGAATTCTCGATCCGTGCACACACTCACTCCTCTCCCCCTTTGCTCCCCCCCTCCCTCATCCCACTCCCCCATCAACCGAAACAAAGTGCTAATTACGCCCACCTCCTCTCGACATCGCTAATTATCCCACACCCTCGCCCCGTCCCGTCCCTTCCCCCGCACCCGCATTCCCAGATTCACCCATTTTTACCACCCTCTCACGTACAAAAAAACTATTCGCCACTCCCTCCACCAACGCGCCTCACTCTTTGTTACGCCTCCGAAAGCGTCAGCCATCCTCTCCTCGGACTCCACCCCCACGGGGGATAAAAAAAGCATCCTCTGGAGAGGGAGGAAGCGGAACGAAATAAAAGAGGGAGCGTCTTTTATGAAGGAGCGGCCCTGCTAGAGAGAGAGAGAGAGAGAATAATACGTCACGAGGCATTCTGTTCGCTCCTTGCGTCCCCCTCTTTTTCCTTTTTTAATTTTGAGTAATTATCTCTCTGGTGGAAGCGTGGAGGTGGCGGCAGAGAAGGAGGAGGAAGAAAGAAAGGAGGGGGAGCCCTGTCCTCCTCTCACCTTTCTCCTGCCTCCCTCCTTTCCAATGCTGTGTTTTCACCTCCCCTCCATCCTCCTCCTTTCTTCGCCCCTACTGCAACTCTTCCTTCAACCTATTACCCTTGGGGACATTATTGCATTAGTTTCCTGTTTTCCTCTAAGGCCTCTTCCACTCTTATGAGCTATTCGTTTCTCCTGTTCAAAATCATGTTACTCTGTATGGAATGTTGAAATCTGGGCACTGTACACGTTGCATCAGTCTACAAATGAGTTTTTTTTAATACTCCCTTATAAATAATGAAAGAGCAAACAAGTTCTTTCAAATTGTAAATGTTCTCTATCATCAACATGGCGGATTATTGTTATGTTCCTTCGTGGAGGTGTGGAAATATGATTTAATAACTGGGAATTCGTGAATTTACTAGTTTTTGGAGAGAAGGTAAGGTCTCCATCATATTTGGATAAGGTAAAGGCGCAAAGTTTGGAATAACGCCTATGAACCTCAAGTGAAACTGTCTCAGCGTTAACTGGATGTTGCGTAAAAATGTTATCTTGAAACAAGTATGTACCAGCGGATATTCAAAAACCTTAATTATTTCTCTGGACTCATATATTTCGATCAAAGATCCCAAATTCCAGTAAAGTATACCAAGATAGAAGTAAGATCCATCCATCCATAGTTTTCAACCCTAAGGTTGGTTTGAAATGACTAGGGAATAAACACATATGATGTGGTGGTTTCCCGTTGCCTTCCACATCAGACACACACACATGATTGATGAAATATGAAATTATGAAAACGACACAAACATCCATGCCCTTGGCGGGATTCGAAACCGCGACCTTAGTGATGGTAGGCCAATACAAACACTGTATTTATATCAATCTTAAAGCGCATATGTTTCAATAATAGATTCCCTCCACGTCAAAATATTTCTTTATATACACTATATCACCCCTATTATTGAATTTTAAATAGATAAATGAAACCACCGATTAATAGGCTCCGAATCATTAAAGACAAGAATGCAAATTTCACGTAGGACGAGTGATTGTGTAAATAAAGTTGTCTATCATGTGAACTCAAGACAATATAATATGAGTTACATTCCATTAAAATGGCCAGTTTTTGTTGTAGAAGTAATAAATTGCCATGATGGCAGACAATAAGCAATAAAACCGGCGAAGACTGCTTAATTAAGCAAAATGTATTGAAATAAATATCCTACCTTCCAAAATCCAGCTTTTATGGTCCATTTTATCCATGAAATTCAACTAGATGTCAGCGTCTTCTTCAGCTGCAGAACGAGTTGCCGTTTTTAGGCGCGTTTCGCTTCCAGCGTGAGCGCCTATTATATGTCTGTCCGTCCGTCCGTCCGAAGGTTCGTTCTCGGCTTCTACAAAACGGATTTTCATGAAATTTGTTATTAAGGACGTACAATCAAATATAATAAGAAAACCGCAAAAATGAATCACGTACGTCAATCAGTGGTACCACTTTACTGGTGACAAAAAAATAAATTTTCGTCATATCTCGCAAAGTATTGCTCATATCAAAATATTTTTCAAATAAAAGTTGTAGAACTGGTAGAGTATTTCCCTTCCTATACATTTTTATCGTAGGAGTAGCCGTTATCGAGAAAATCAAACAAAAACGTCTTAAATCTAGTTGAACTTTCTTGTATGGTTACTTCTTCATTGTTGCTAACATAAACAATCTCACAAACAAACGTTTAATTTACTTACGTGTGCATGCACTATTTTTAAATTGGAAGAAAATGGATTATTTATGATGATGAAAACAACTTTAAAACGCTATTTTCCTTACGTTCATAAGTATATAATTTCTTTCTAATACTCCATTGCACGAAACACGCCCATTTGTGATACGTTGTACACTTTTCTACTTGTGTTCTTTTGAGAGCGCTGTCGAAGTGGTATTTCATCCAATCACATGTAAAAAGATAAAGCTCCAATTCAGAGAGTATAATGGAAATGGCCTTATCAAATAGTTATTAAACTAGAGAAAATAAAAAAAAATAATTTTGTCTTCACGGCTTCTTTTCAAGTGGAAATTTAGGGGCGGATATAATTCGAAGATTCAAAACAAGCATATTTTCAAAAAATTCCGCTTATGCGTTCTATTTGTGTTTCTATTTGTTTGACGCGCTAACCCCTAAACGAAAGCAGACAGAGACTTCGTTTTTTGCCAATCGATTCAATATTGTCTCGTTAACATACTGAATTTATAAAATTCGTTTTAAAAAAACCGCCATTTACTGTATAATAGAGCAGCTCTTAATTGTTTTTAATATCCTAAATATCTAGTCCTAAATTCTGAAGAAATTTACACAAACTGGTAGTAGATATTGAGCTACAACCGTCAACTACGCAGATAAAATCACGTCAAATGATCTTGCGAAAGGATGAGATAAATTTTATAGTTAGAAGAAACTTTTCGGGATTAGCGTTTACTGAAAAGAGAAAATCTCTTTTCAGAGGAGAAGATCCACTTATTTCGAAACACAAAACCCTCCAAGTCTCCATAAAAAAAATCCCAAGACAATTAATTCAATTCCCATTACACCGTGAATTTCCATTCTCTGTTTTTTTATTTTCTCCGATCCGGACGCTCGAGATATATTTCTCAGAGGAAAAGAAGGGATTCCCCGCTGCGTAGAAGTACCGCTCGACCCCCTTTTCTTCCACCCCCACTCCCTCCCTCCGCCTTACATAATTCCCTCCCTAAACATTTTTTCCTCGCGAATATATCCACTTCTTTTGGGAAGGGAAAAGAGAGAGAGAGAAACCAAGAGGGACTTAACTCATCTCCAAATTCCACCATGCCTCATAACCCACAGCCTAATCCTCATATTCCCTCCCGAAACTCCACCAAAGTTATCCAGCATCCCTCAAAAATGAAACCCTTAGCATCCTCCCCCGCCGCCATTTTAACTTATCCACAGAAAATTCTCTTATCGCCGAAAACCTTGAAAAAAATTACACACATCCCTCCCGCCCACTCATCCGCACCGTCCCATCCTCCTCGTAAATCCATCCCACTTACCCTACTATCGCCCCATCCTTCCCTCAACCTCCTCCCTCCCTCTCTTTCTCTCCAGAAGCCATCAACTCCATTGCAAACCCTTGGGCTACTCTTTCATCTTCCCATCCCTATCCCTCCCCCACCCTTCCATTCCACTAAATTAGCCAGGGAGCGATCCTACTTAACATTACACCCCGTAACCTCCCACCCTCTTCCCAGCCTCTCTCTTCCTCCACCTCCCCAACTTCCCTAGAACAGACTACCATCTTCCCTCAGCCCCGACACATCTCTCTCTCTCTCTCTTACCATTCCCTAGTTGGCTGACACGGCCCACTGCGCTCTCCCTCCCTCCGTCCCTTCTCTCCTTCTATACGCCTGGAGGAGTCAGATCATTACTCAGGAAACCCTCTTCCCTCCCACTCCTCCTCTCCCTCCTAACCTCACCTCTCTCAGGCATTTCTCAGACCCTCCCGCTCTATATCCTCCCTCTTCCACCTCCGAATCCCTTACAGACTTCATCTTCCAACTAGGGGCCACCATCTTCTCCGGCGCTTTTGCTCATTTCTAAACGTTTAGTTTTGGGTTATCTTGCACATACGTATGAAGTTTTTGGGGATGCACTTCTCGCTGATTGAGTCGTCACGTTTAGCGTCAATTTGAAAGGAAATTGCTATCAACCATAGGTTTTTGTCGCTCTTAATGAAGGAATAATAGAAATTTAAAGTGCTGAGAAATATATTAAATCCATTAATAAAAACTAATTTTAACTCATGGTGATAATTTAAAATCATTTCATTAAGGTTAATACGCAAAGACAAGATCAACTGAAATTAAGGTGAACATTGCATTATTTTCTTTTCATTGGTGAAAAATTATTATCAAATGGCTTATGCGCCATATTTTGTGGAATAGGGATGTAATCATAGATACTGATTACGGAATGTTATCTTGTGGCAATATTTTGCACATTATTTTTTAATCAAAATTCATCCCGATGAAATATTTGTATGCGAAACAAACAAAATGTAATTTTCAAATGCCACAATATGTTGTCGAAGCTAGCTTCGGACAGTTTCATAGTAAGCAATATTCTTCGATGAAAATGGTATTCCATTTTATGTTGACGCTCCCGTTTGAAACATTTTCACCTAAACCTTGGAATATTTCAGAGTTGCATCTATATAGATTTATGAAATAAAGAATAACATACAAATAAATAAATACTTTTGACAGATATAAATAATTGAAAAATGACTCATGTGACCCATGTATATTTCCTAAAAGAATCAATGTGCCCATGCAATCTCTGGCATGAAATAATAAGATTTACCCAAGCTTTCATTTATGTTCCTGATAAATTGTGCTTAATTAGTGCGCGACATTAACAGTAATGTTTTTTCAAATAACGCTCCGTCAGTAAAAACCTTATTTTGAAATTATGTGTTGATACTGAATAAGATAAACTTATAATTAGCACTGAGACTATGACGTAGTTGATAACGGAGAGGATTCCTTCTTATCCATTACATTAGATAAAAATTATTATAAATAATGTAGTCGAGTGCCCTTTAAAATCTCCTAAGGGTACCTCCGGTTGAATATCACTTTCTAAAAGGACAATGCCGCAAGGATTACCCTCCATCAATTAAGAGCATAAGTGAATGTGATCACATTTAAACCAGCGAAAATTTCGATATTTTTTCTATATTTAGTCGAATTGAATAATTATGTTTTCTTTGGCGAGTTTACTCGGCATCGACTTCGAACAACTCATCCCATCCGTCTCACGCCACAATCGTACGCCTTCCCGTATCGAGAGTCTAAAACCCCCGAAGGCAGCAACATTCCCTTTTTCCACTTCACTATCAAGGGTTAAAGGATCGCTATTGGGATCGAGCGCTAATTGAGCGAAAATGATAACTGATTCTGATCCTTCGCCACCCTATGGGCCGTGGTTGTTGCCTCCTATCTTTGGAACTCCCCTCGTCCTACAAAAGGGAGAATTCGCGCGTAGAGAAGGGATAAAGGGTTTTTTTTTGAAAAGCCTATATGACTCTGTGAAGAGAGAAAGAAGAGAGAACACAAACCTTTGCCCCATTCGACTTTCTTTTCATCTTTGCCTTCGCCCCCGGAAGCCGCTCCGTCGAACGATGCGAACGTCGCTACAAGGGTGAAGGGAAAAGGGTCAGCGATGCGGTAAAGAGCCCCTGGACATAATAATACGAGGCGAGAGGGAGAGAGAATGCGGTCACTCACTCACTCCTCCCCCTACTCTCCTTTTGACTGATGGATCCAGACCGAGGCTGCATTCTAATGAGGGCCTTTGCTTACTATTTTTGCACAATTCACATCGCGTATTTCGTTTTCTAAGGTTAACAAATTACCAAGGAAGAAGAGTTCATTCGTATCATCATTGGATTTGTCTATTCGATCGCGCATAAATGGATGTATAGATGTTTTTGTGCATATTTGTAGTCTTCGGGCACAGATTCTAATACAACAAAATGGAAAATTGGACTTCATTAAAACAGTATTTAACATCTATCATTCTCTGCATTAAACTTTGTATTTTTGATCTCTCTGGAAATCTTTATTCATCCAACATTAAACAAAATAATTTATGGAAACACAAGTAGGCCTCTTCAGGGCAAGAATTGGGAGAAAATAGTAAGAGACAACTAATTAAATGTTAAGTTATGAATGTCTGCTAATTAAGCCTTTATGGAAGAATTAGGGGATAGCCTGATGGGGTGATGTACGGTGGGGACTTAGCGGGTCCCAGGGCCACTTCGGTAACTGTGAAGGCCTTTTAAGAACCCTAAAAATCCTTATACTTATGTAACAATATAAGATTCAAAATGTTAAACTCTGACTGCAGCGTTTGGTTAGTTTTTTAGTGGTAATTGCGGTAATTAAATAAGAGAGAAAATATATTTATTGAAGAATGACCTCTAAGTTTACGAAATTGCAAATACTACAATAAATAATATTTCATTTCTTATGGCCAACTTAACATATTTTTATAACAATAACAAACAACAGCAAATGCAAGGCGGTAATTAATCTTTGTTAGCATTTCAGATATTCATCACAAAGTGCAGTTCCTGTTTTTATTTTATGAGAACTGTAGACATATAGTACTATTAGAATATGATGCAAATCGTTTCGTGGAGAGTTAATGTCTGAAAGTATAAGAATAAAAAAAACGTTCCATACAAATATCACCCAAATATAATTATCTTGATTTTCCGGTATTCACTTAAATGTAATTGTATTATCACACTGCAATTTTCAAATATTCGAGATATTTTCATTGTTTAATTTGCATGTACAATTTATCACCCGTTTTCTTTCACCTTTGGACCACTTATAAGAATGCAGTGGGAAACCTCTTCATCAAAGCCTACCTGAATAAAAGCTGTAATCTCCGAACGCATCCCCTCCGTAAAAAAAACTCTCAACAACCTGACCACGCAACCCTCGAGTGTTTCCCTCTCCCCTCCCACTCGCTTCCCCTTCTCCGATCCGTTCCGCATGAGAACGAACCAAAAATAAAGAATCGGATGCCGCACGGAAATTTTTCTCATGCGAAAATGACTGGCATTCAATAAAGATAAGGTCGCACTGGGCGTTATCTCCGCAGCGATAATTGGCAGTGAGGGGGTGGAACTCCCCCTAAACGGACACAATAGACTCCCCACCGCAGCTTTTTAACAGGATTTTATTAGAAGTGACAGCGGTGGAAATTTTTTCATAAAGTATTATCAGATAAGCCGATAAGAATCGAGCGCCGAGTTGAGGAAGGGGATGACCGAAACGAGACGAAGGGAGCGTGACGTAGGAAGGTGGAAAGAGGGAGAAAGGAGAGGAAAAAGATAATAAGGAATTGTGCGTACGTAAGGATGATATTTCTCTCCCCAAATGTTCTTTCAGCCACGTGCTGTTACCGGAGGACAAACTTATCGCCATCAGAATTAATTAAGGGTGAGGCAGTGTTACAGACGTGGTCACCATTCTCCCTTAACTGCCACCCCCTTCTTCTCTTTGCCCTCTTTACCTTGCACCCGCCCTCTCCCTCACACTCCTCTTTACCTTTGACTCGAGGAAGTTATCTCTCCGCATTTAATGTTCAGTCCAGGAACTACAGAAGTCCTTGAGGAAATCGCGGATGCTTAAATGGGTAGGAATCGAGACAGAAATCTTGTCATTAATGATTCGCCATTATTAATCATAATGGCTTAATCACATGCCACCAAAATATGTTATTTTTTAATCTGGAAAAACGTTCCACATTCTATAATATTTTTCCTATCATCGATATTTTATAATTAAGAGAATTATTTAATCAAAACAAGTTTTGTTTTATCTTTTCGATATTTAATAAATAGACTTTTTTGTGGCACGTTTTTTTGTAATTTTATGTCAATATAACGTAGATTGTCGATATATGGCTTTAGCCGATTCAATTACCACAAAGTGACCCTGACAAAATTGCGTACTGTAGTAATAACGTTTAAGTGATAAGCATCTTCATTATCTTTCAAATATCTTTAAAAAGCGGAGATAGCAATCTGCTTCGCACATAATGTTTCATCAATATCATCACGATTTAATGAGAAGCTTATTTGAATTCCGTTAAAAACTATGCAATTACAATTGGCTTTTAAAATATAATTCCGTTTCATTTCCTAATCAAATTTTCTCCTAAAATCTCACCACCTGCAGAACATTTCCAAAAAACTTTTAACCTTTTAAAGCTGCTGCTCTGGAATCGACTCTATTAAGACTCATATTTATTCCCATTCCGCTCTCCTTAACAAGATTATGAAACTGGAGACAGTTATTCCGAAGTCAATCAGCCCTTTTCATACGACAGATGAGGGGATGGGCAAGAAAAGGGACGGATAAGGCATTGCGGAAGCCACGTCGTTAAAATGGCGCCCAAGCTCACGATGTCCCGACGGGAAATTATTCAGAAGGGGCCCTGAAGCGAGCATCGCGTCCGCCTCTCTCTCTCTCGTCCCTTTTTTTTATACGTATCTGCTCCCTTTACTCCCGCTATCCCCCTCCTTCCCTTCCTTTCATTTCCCTCTCTAACGAGAATCCCGAAGTAAGGAAGCTTGTTTCGGGACCGCCGGCCACTTTAATGCGAATTCCGCAGTTTGGCGTGAGAGATCCGATCTCCTACCCTACACCCTTTCTCACGAAACCCAACCAACCGGGTTGTCTTGCGCTTCTATTTGGGGAAGGCAAAAGGGATCGGTGGAGGAGGAGGAGGAGGAGGAGACTTAAAGACACGGGGGCCGAAGTCTCTCCTTAAGGTGCCGAAACGGGAGCGGGCAGAGCGGGAAGTGGAAGGGACGAGAAAGGGGGAGAAAATGGGAGAGGGTAAGAGAGAGAGAGAGAGGGAGCGGGGGATGGGAAAGCGGTGGGAATGAACAAGATGGCGGAAGGCAGGAGTTTCCTGCAGCGGAAGCTAAGAAGGAAGGAGTCCGAAGCAGAAGCCTTGCCGCAAGGCCCTTCCTCTCCGCTCTCTCCTTACCTCCCGCCCCCGCCCTGCCACCCTCTCCTCACTCTTCTTTTTCTCCCTCTTCCCCTCCTCCTCCTCCTGCTGCCTCATCTCCCTATCTCTCTCTCTCTCTCTCTCTCTCTTTCCCTCGTTTCCCTTCGCTCGTGCCCCCTTCTCCTCTCGTAGAAAGTGACGGAGGAAGGAAATAGCACCGGGATGCGGGAGGAGGAAGAGGGAGAAAGGGGGGGAAGGAGAATGAGTGATGGACGAAGTGAGAAGGGATAATACGGTAAAAGTTTGAGGAACGGGGTAAGGAGACAGAGATAAGGAGAGAGATAAAAAAGAGAGAGAGAGAGAATAAAAGGGGGAATTAATACGAGATATAAGTTTGGATAGTGACATGAAAAGGCAATAGAAAAACGCGAAAGAAGACACGAGAATATTAGCCGTGTAGATAGAACCAAAAAAGATGCATACAAGTATGAACGTGAGAGAATCCGATAAGAGTTCTAAAAGGAAGAAGAGGAGACAAAAAGGGAAAAAGAAAGGATTAACAAACGGAGAGCGATGGAACAGAAATGGTTCGAGAAAAAAAAGGTCGTCAGAGAGAGAGAGGCTGAAGAAATAATGAGGTGTAAGAGAGAAAGGAATGTGAAATATGATAATTGCTACAAAGAAACAATAGATGAAGAATGTTCCAAATGGGGTATGAATGGAGTCAGCAAAAAAAGGAAAGGAAAACTAAAGCAGACAAGTAGTGAACCAATATTTGAAACTGTTAGAGGAAATGAAAAAATGGAAAAATATGGAGCTTAAAGAGTAAAAGAGCTCTTGGAAAACCGAAGCTCGTAATACGGGAGAGAATAAATTGGGATAGATAGACAAATAATTTGTGGAATATATGAATTTGAGACGCGAGGAGCGTGCGAAAGATGCGAAATATGGTTTTGAGTAAGATTGGTAGGAGTAAGGTAGTAAAAGGCCAAAAGGGAAGAAAGGGAAGGCAATGTGCTGATTCGGGTGTTTAAAGCTAAGAGGGTGAGAGAGATAGAGCGTGTATGTGTGAGAGTGGTGTGTGTGCGTGTGTGCGAAGGGGGACTTAATAAAGGGTTTTGGGATCCCTTGGGAGGAGAAGGGGAGAGAAAGGAAGGGAGATAAGAGGGTGAGAAAAAGAAATGGTGCAGGAAGGAAGAGACTGGAGACACGGGGACTGCTTAAGACTCTCTGTAAGTGGATAAGAGGAGGAGAGAGAGAGATACAGAAGAGAGAGAGAGAGAGAGAGAGAGAGAGAGAGAGAGAGAGAGAGAGAGAGAGAGAGAGAGAGAGAGAGACAGAGAGAGAGAGAGAGAGACAGAGAGAGAGAGAGAGACAGAGAGAGAGAGAGAGAAGAGGGAGGAGAGAGAGAGGTGGAGAGTGTAAGATAGAAAGAGAGGATCTGTGCGTGTGCAGGATACGAGAGAGAATAATTGACTCCTAGAAATGGTTATGGAGCTTCACAGTAATATCACTGATGTCTATAGGTATCTAAAAAAAACTCTCAATTCCAAGTTTATTCTTTCTTTCATTCTTATAAATTTAATAATAATACATAATAAAGAAAAATCTTATTAATAAAAATATGGGTAATAAATACTAGGCCTGGGTTTATAAAACATTACAACATTTTAAAGCATTAGATAAGTATAATTTTTTTAAATAAAATAAAAAATGATTTGTTGAGCAATGAAAGTTTACTATCCCGTGGCTAATATAATACGATAGATTTGTTTGAACATGATTAAGACAGATTCATTGTTTCACAAATATAAGATTTGTTGTGTGAGCTTAATTTCTCAGCAAATGATAAATCGAATCCGCAAGATTTTTTAATGTAAAATGTTGGAAAGTGGAAAAAATTATCTACTTATTAATGTAATCTAATTGTGAAAATATTATTTCGGTTTAATATTTTTCCGCTACTCTATACAAAATGCGCCTAAGAGCGATAAGTTTGGACACAAGATTAACGACTTAATCCACAAAAGACGCGAGAGACATCTTATCTACTAGATTCACTAAGGTTGTACTGAGCTAATAATATATATTTTTTAATTTGGTAATATTTTACAGAGTAAGGCGTTTTACTCAACTCAGTTTTAAAATATTGATGTCTTTATACAATCGTATGTTAGTGCGTGCGGATTTTATTAGCCATATCCACTCGAATTTCACCTGATTAGTTCCCTCATTAGCTACAGTTAGGACATTAGCCGTGACATACGTATCATGACTGCAGCATCGCCAATTTTTAAAAAGTACAATATTGATTGGTATCATAGACGGGTTCTTTTCTTCGTCCGAGTTTCCCACGGAGGATTATTCTTCCTAACGTGGCATTTACCCACAGTCCCTCATCCCCATCTGCCCCTTTCCAGCCCGACCAATAGCACCGGCCAATAGAGCGCAAAACTCCCTCAGCAGCGTAGAAGACGGCGCACCGCCACTAAACCATTTAACGACCTTAGGCATAACGACCCCACGTGACGGGGCCTCTCTCATACCGACCGCCGCGGCCTTTCCCGTCCAAACGACCCTTGCCCACCTCCTCTAGTCTTCCTCTTCCCATCCCATTCTTCCCCTCCCCCATTCCGTTGGCGTGCAACACCTAAGTTACGGTCGTTATGACCCCTACATGTATAGGGGACCAAGCAGAAAGAGGGGAACGTAAGAGCGAAGAGATAGGAGAGAGAGATAAGAAGCGAGAGAAAGTAATAAAGGAAGGGATAGGAAAGTACATACATAGAGGGAAGGCGAGTGGCAATGAAAGAATAATTGCCTCCCGCAAAAAATATTGCTACAATGGAATACTTTAACCTCGATATAGGTGAATTGAGGTAAATTTTAAAGAAAGAAAACTAAAACGCTAATGATACTCTAAACGCGAAAATAAAATCTGGTTAACCCTTAAGTAGTGTCTATGTGACCACACTAGATTCGATTATCCATCAGACCTTTAAAGATTTTATTTAATTTTTTGTTATTTTTGTTCAATGATATGAATTTTTTGCTCTCTTAGGTCATTTTAGTATATGTACCATCGATACAATTCATTAAATAAATAGAATAAACAACATCATGATGATTGAGAGAAAAATAGAAGCTGGAGTCATATAGGTAGACCCTTTGTGTTAAATTTTCTTTTTCATCATTCATAATTAAACGTCGTTTACAGAAGACTATACATATCTTTATGTATTTATTGTTTTTATTTCACGACTTATTACTAAAGAAAGCCAATATTATCGAATTTCCGTTGTGAGTCAAAGCAGTGATCTGAATAAAGCAACCACAATACCGGATGAGCAAAAATAATTCTGTTGGACATTCGACTACAAACACATTATCGCCGGAAAAAAAACAAAGTATGGTGATAATAAATAACCGAGGACACGGACAAACAGAATCATAATTTCCGGGAGTAATCGCAAAATAACAGTAAAGCGTAAAGATACTAAGAAGGTTTTCGACACGACTCGATTTCATTTCATCATCGGCTGGAGTTACCCCTTTACAACAGAGTCGAAACAAAGTAACCAATTTAACTGGATATATTAAGTGGGCTATAAAAAAACGGCAATCCTTGCGTCCCAGGAGGTCGACTTACGTCGGAGCACGGGTAATTGGCGGACCTTAGCAATTTCGGACACGCTCCATAGCAGAGGCCAGCCCCCGCCGCCAACCTACTATTCTTTCGCAGTCCCGCGTTCCCCAAATCGTCCTTAACTACCCGCCTTCCCATCATACCGTCATTCGACAAAGCGAATTGAGATTTTTATGCGAGCGATTTCGAGAGGGAAAAAGGAGACAGAGGAAGGAGGGAGAGCAGTGAGTCAGTCAGCGCATGTGAACTCAAGGGAAGAGTTGACGACGACAGTGGAAACTAGTGTATTTTTCATTTATTTTAATAGCAGATAAAATGGAGATACGAATATTGACTTATGACATTTGTGAGAATAAATAAGCGAAGTATCTAAAAGGTTTTAAATTCCTATTCAGCCCAAAAATTATGTTTGAATCCGGAAATCCATTTGTAATGTTATGGAAATGACAAATATTTTATTTTATTGCCATCGTCTCTTACCACTTTGTTTCTGTACAGCTAATTTTGTTAATTTTTTGGTACAGATACCAAACGTTCCCAACAGTTTCAATGATTATATTTCTTGCAGCATAAGCAGTGTTAAACTAAATTAAAGATCCTTTTTTTACAACTAACAATAAGAAATGTTAACAAGCCTATGAGCATTACTATAATTTATGTTATATTTCTGCTTAAATTTACGCTTACATATGTGAAAAAATCCGGTGGCATCCAAATATTTTATGTGGGTAACATTCTGAAACAAAATTTGGTCAATCGTTTATCAAACAAAAAAAAGATTGTCGACTTACAGAAATTCTCCTCTTAACACGGGTCCACATTACGCGGCACTTTTTCAGGGCGCATCCAACGTGTAAACATTGGATGCGTTCTGAAAAAGTGCCGCGTAATGTGGACCCGTGTTCTGTGAAACTAGGTTTACATAGTGATATGGAGGTCACGCTCCACACCCCTTCAGCATTGCTGACCTATAGATCCAATTTTTCGGATTACTTCTTTATTGCGCTTACGATTGATTGGTTCGCGTTATATAAGCGCCCAAGTGACGCAGCAGTCTCTCATCCGTGTAGTCGTTGAATAATATCAAGCATTGATTATAGAGCTAGTGCAATCAAGGACTTTTCAGTTACAGCCAAAATATTTATCTAGATACACAATAGTAGCTAAGAAATGGACTCATAAATATTTAAAAAAGAGAAAAATTTTATAGAATGAAACCAATAACTGCTAAAACCACGAGTGAACGTAATCGTCCTGCTCGAAGATATTTCACACCCATCAATATTGTGAACGAGAAGAAAGAACTTTGGGCACATTGTGAGATTAACTTAACTCTTTTCAGACCCAACATAAACAAGTGACTCATATTTCAGGTCATTTAATAAGACTATAAGCTATTTTAGTCTCTAAGGCCGAGAGTGCCAGTTTATTCCTGGCCCTTATAACGAAAATTTACTCAAGGCATCTAATTAGTAGTTTTAAATGTACTGTTAGATTGGGGAATATGTTTAAATTACCTATTTTCAAAGACCAGACAAAGAATTATACATTATTTTCTTCATAGCAGAGGGCCGCTAGCTATTCTAAAATCAACATTCCGCCTTAAATTTTGGATTTGTTCAAAGGTGAAATAACTGCCATTGGGTATGAAATTAAATTCTTCTTCACAACGTCCTCTTTCCTTTCCCTCTCCCTTCATCCTCTCGAATCTTTCTCGGCGTAAAAGCACTAATTGCTTCCTGATATCTCAGTATTCGTTTCTAACGTCTTATGCATTCTTTAACTTTACAGATGCAATCTCCTTAAAAAGGGATTAGTTAGTTGATCTAGCGTCAACCATGTGAGTGGAAGTAACCTTTCTTCCTAAACTTTTGAAACTGACCAGCTATTCATTGCACTACCTCTTTGATACCCATTGTGCGTAGGTAAGAGGGAATCAGCAGGTCGTAAAAAAAAAGATGCAATCTGCCTTGTCAAGGTAGTAATAAAATACACCACAAGCCAATAAATGCAGCAGCTCTGTAAAATTTTCCATCAATCAGAAACCGTCAACTAGAGAAATTATCAAATTGGAGGGCCAAATCTACGCCAGCTCCAGCAACTCCTTAATCTTATGCAATCAGTGAATCGCCCTGCGCAACCAAAGGACTAAACTACAGGAGAAGGTGCTGCATTAAACTCGGTAGCTCTTCTAGCGTGGGAACTATCAACTGATTATAAACGCTCTCAGATCATTCCATGCTACCGTGCGTAATCGCTGGAGTGGATGCGGAAGTGTGGCGAATTGCACGATTGGAGAGGAGACTTCATCGTATCAATCTCATTCTGTTAAGGTTGATTTTACATTAGCCCGTCGTTAAATCCCTTTATCACTGAGGCGCGTATTTATTTTTGAGACATTATTCTGCGTCACAGCGAGTCGATGCAGAACCAACGCGAGCCAAATATATAACCGCAAATGATGCGACATAAATCTTCGCCATAACAATATAACTAAACTTACGAATTAATACAGGTAACAGTGAGTAATTATGAACATACTTTTACTCTACGCGGGGTAAAACATTAAAAGATTCACTCAGTCGGTCGATTATTTTAATGGTTATTTATCCAGAATTTGAAGTCTATAAAAATTGTACTGATATGATTAGCCTATATATTTCATCATTTTTTCATTTTTGTATACAAAGTTAAGAAAAATAATAGTTAATTAGCTAAATGTCAGGATCAACATTCCATATGCTCTGCTATATTATTACCGTACATACAAATACATTATTATATCCCACGCTTTTACGTAAATGTTGTCAGGAATAAGACCCGAAAGGATTTAGGAATTTCTCTCGTCATTTTCTAAGGACGATAAAACTAGTTTCAGTCTTCCAAAGAAAAAAGTATATTAAAATCATAACGAATCGAATCGAAGTACAAAAGAAAAAAGAGAACAAGAAGCGGCAATCGCAGTTTGAGCGCCGCTTTATGGTGCGAGGTGGCTTCAGTGGGGAAGAGGGGGAGGAGGATTCGCATCGCTCCGTAATGCCAAAAGGATAAATGTCGCCCGCAGCACCAGAGCCACGCCACCGGGCGCAACGTCACGATTCTCCACGGGTGCGAAGGGAAGAGGGGAGGAAGAGCGAGGGGGAGATCACGGGTGCCCCGGGGCACGCCGTGCGGCAGACCCCACGCTCAACCATTGACAGTCTATGAAATCGTCACGGATGTTGAGCTGCAATTCAATGGAGGAAGAGGGAATGGCTGCACGGAGGAAACTTTCCTGTCGTGGGAACCGAGTCCTGAATTATGCCGCTTCTATCCGATCGAGTGCACCTATAGACAATTGAATAACGACGTGTTTCCCTCCGTAAACAGAGCGCGTTGTAAACTTTTGAGCAATCCGATGATGAAGAGCCGCGCATCGGAGACCTTTTCTGCTTTGGGTGTTCTATAAGAATTTGAATTTTCTATTCCTGAGTTATTTAAATGCTCGACTCACACGGTAAATTATGTGTTGTATTATGTTTGGGCATCGAAAGTATGGTAAAATAATATTATCTCCGTGGATGAAATAAATAAAGTACATAGAAATTTGCATTATATTGTTTCAAATAAACGACCTAACTTAATAAACTTCGACGCGTCGAATTCTTTAGTTCTCTAAATCAGTGGTGCCCAAACTACGGCCCGCGGGCCGGGTGCTACCCCGAAGGTTTTTTATGCGGCCCGCGAAGCAATACCCGAAAAATGTAACACACAAATTCATATATTTTTATAGAAAAGTTTTATAATAAAACTTTTAACATTGGAATGTTTACCATAAAAATAATCCATTTATATGTGATTTTCACTAAAATAGCACCTCAGAATACATAGATAACTTCCAATTTCAAATACAATCCGGCACGCAGAAGAATCGGCAACTTCCAATGCGACCCTCCGAAGGATTCACAACCACCGATGGGGCCCGCCATGTAGAAAAGGTTGGGCACCACAGGTCTAAGTGAACAAAACGTTGTCATCATTTATAACGTTCCTTTTAGAAATCGAATTACGTTTATAACATAAATATTATGTACAAATAACCGCTCTATCTAAAAACATAACAGGCTTTAAACATCAAGATTAAGACCTCACGGTTAATAAACAGATATGGCGGAACTAGCACTCTATTGGGTGATAATCGAATGCTAAAGTACAGAGTGGATAGGAAGAGCAGGTAAATTGTGGAGAAAAGGCGAAAGAGGCCGATAATGTAACACGCGGTCCAAACGCGTGCCTCGCTACACGTGAGGGAGCAGTCTAGCATGTCAGGGTGTTGGGTAGAGACGAATATGTGTGTTTGTTGGAGAGAGGGTCGGAGAGGAGTGGGATGTGGGGAGAAAAGAGAAGGCGGCGACCCATTCACCGGAGAATCGGCGAGATCATTAATGCAACAGAGGGTCTGGCACTAACATACTCCGTCAATTACGTACTCTTCTTATGATGCCAATCGTTTCTGTGGTAATCTTGCTACCTTTAACGCCCTCGCCCATATACTAAGGATCTCACTGGATTAATTAGAAAGATCTAATATATTATATTATTAAAGAGAAACTTTTTTTTCATTTTCCTTCATTTTAACGAGTTGAGAGAATCGATTATTTATCCCTCCTCATGAATAGCCTCTAATACTTTAGGTTTTTTTATGAATGAGCTGTTTTTTTTGGTCGTCTCTTGGAAAATTAGGGAGCATTAAATTTATATCCAAATAGAAAAATTGTCTTCTCGTTCAAGACCAGAAAACGGACACCCTCTCAGAGATAATTCGTGAAAATCACCACAGAAAATAAAACCGCTCAATAATTGCGAATTTCTGAGATTTATTTTTTTGCACTCTTGTCCGAAACTGATTCATCTTTAATAATGTTAATCTTGAAATAAATAATTGTGCATTATTCATTAATTTTGTTGCCATCATAACAGTAAATTCTTTCATACAGCCTATCAATGAAAAATGTCAATATTCGCCCATTCTCTTTTACGGCGTTTTACAAACTGTGCTACTTTGACCTTTCTACTCTTTTCGCATACTTAGCGGTCTTCTTCAAGTAAATACGAAACCGCGAAAAAGTTTCACATGGCATGCTGATCCAATTGGTAACTCTCTAAAGGTAGGTTTTCTCTTTATGAATACAGCGGAAGTCTAATCAACGTATACGGATATGAAGAATTATCCAAAACATACTTTTAAAATAACCGTTTTTCTTTTGAACCATTTGATATAAAGGTAATAGTTGCCAAAATGAAATGAGTGCCAGTCAATCACTATTAAATTTCTGTGTACACCATGAATTAATTACTAAATGAATTAGATCCAGTACAAAGTAAACGACGAAATCTATTGTTAGAAGAGCAGCTGCAACGAGTATTCAATAACGTCACACAACGCGTTCAAAAATGTTTACAGGCCAAAGGGCAACATTTTAAACATACGCTGTAATTTTACTTAATTCTGTAATTTTAATTTTAATTTTCTTTTGGACTCATAAGTACATATTGCAATTAAAAATGTTAAATCAAATAATACTAAATAAACCATTTTGTGTACATTCTACCGCAATAGACTTTTGAAACACCCTATATATATAAATTATATCGCTCATGTACACATCTAACGTTAAAAAATATCTTCGCTAGAATTTTACATTAAATTTTAATTTCTCATCGCTCATTAATATTAAACAAATCTTTTAAAAAACCAAGAATACCGAATTCAGTGGCGGTTCCACTCGGAGGAACATAACTCGTATCTAAAGACCGTGAAAACCTCCCTCCCTCTAAATAACAAAATTGACGTGTCCCTTATTCCACTCTCCCCGCCCACTCTACCCCTAACACCATTAATTCCTTCTACCAACGCCATGACTCTTCAAAACTTCATGGAAAAATACAAAACCCATCCACGCCACGACCTTCTCATTCTGCCACTCATCTCAAAGGCCGAGAGGGGGCGTGCACAAACCACCCTTCCTCGACCCCACTCTCCTCCTACAGAAGGGGCGGACGAAGTGCCGACTCAGAGAAAAACAGGGAGAGGAATGGGGTGGGTGGGGTGTGACGAGGTTTCCCTAAGTGAGGCGTAACAGGTTCGCATAATGGTCGTGAGAATATACTGGGTGTGGGCCTTTTTATTTAATACCCCGTGCCAGCCCCTCACTCATCGCCTCCCCAGAGGAAGATGGCCCCAAAATGCCACCTCGCCATCATCGCCTTCGATATTTAACCTTCGATTATAAGCAACGCCCTTTTCTGCCACCAATCGTATATATCCCGTGCAGGGCCTCGGATTTTCCCAAACGCTGTGGGATGGAGGGCACTTCCCGGGCGAGTTGTCGTGAATTTATCCATAACGTTACAAGTATGATTTGTATTCGAAGCGATGGAGACTGGATTGAGAATTTTTAAATTGTTACGTTAATTTTTGCGCTTTTTACCCACCAATTCCTATTTTTTACTGTTAAGGATAATTTTTTAACATTACTTTCACCATAGTCTCCACCCTCAGTTATTTATCACCAAATTCTCAAGAATTTGGGTCTTTCATAGGCATATTAAACTTGCAGATGTGCAAAATAATCGAAACTTCAAAAACTGAGTAAGATGAATTCCTTAATAAATCAGGTTTTCTTTATTAAGCGTTGTTATATTTCATCAATAGCGGTAATAAAAGACCATAAATGAGAAGAAATCTCTGCAACCAAAGGCGGATTACACTCATTTGGAACAAATTTTCTGTCTAACATAAACCAAAAGTTTTGTTTATAAATGAAAGTGGAAATAGGACACTTCAAATATCGTAGCTCTGAACTTTTCATTTAATCTTTTTATTATTGATAAAACTTATAAATTAATTTCACTGATTAAACTGGATTCCTTGGATGAGGTTAGTTTTACATCTTGAGTTTTAAAAATACACAGATTGATTAGACAATTAAGAACCAGTTTTTTCATGCTGACCCACGATGGATCTAATTATATCTAACTACGTTTTATCGTAAAGAATCATATCTCTATTTTAAAATTCAGAGGCTGCAAAATGAAATTATTTTAAAACTATTTTCTTAAAAATGGCCCACCAGGAGCCTAGAGTCCCGCCGATAGCCCACTTTTCCTTTGCTAAGGGGCAGCATTTCTGGAATCCTTTTTTCAATTTCCTGTCCACCATGATATAAACCTGCACCGTTCTTAAAAATAGAATATTTTGCCACGGATAAAAGGCACGCGAATACCACTATGCCAGACCCCAAAGATAAATTACCATCACGCATGAAAGACTTCCTTCTCATTACATGCAAGATTTTAAAGTGACAATAAAAAACCTTTCTATAAATCTATCACACCTCAAAAGGTGCCATGTCATTATAGGCGGAAAACCAGTAAACGCCTTCCTTCTTAACTGAACCAACATAAAGATCAGTTATCGTCTCATACGAATGAAAAAGGTCTATTACTGACCATATAAGCGTATATTGCACACAAACTTTACTTTTTTCTTCAAATACAAATGTGTAGGGAATATTACTTATCGTTGAAGATATAAACACACGGAAGACTCCTGAATCAAAATAAATTCCTACCATATGCGCATATTTCTATGCACATTATTATCCTGCAAACGTATGACATGAGGCTTCACGAAACTATACCAACACTACTTAAAATTTCTACAGCTCTGTGGCATCACATCTGTCAAAATAACCAATAGTGTACTTTTGTTCTAGAGACTATTTCTATTTATTCTCTTATACATTTTGGTCTACCCCTGTGCCCATAAACACCAATTGGCAAGCACGAGCTCAACAAGTTCTGAGTATTTAGGTTAAATTAGTCCTTGTTACCACCTAGTCATACGACTAAATTGTAACGACTGTTTTTTAAATAAATAATATTCCACTTTCTCCCCAATCTCCTCCACTTAATGGTAAACCAACTAAAGTATATCAAAAGGTCTGTTACTCTAGTATCTTACTAAATCGGTGCTATCCACACCAGATAATTTCGAGGTCCATAGGTAAATCATTCTCGAAGGAATAACAGACCGAACAGCAAAGTTAAACGATACAACGAATCATCAAAAAGCATTTCTTTCATACTCGCCTGACACTTACATAGGATTCTTTAGGAAATAGTTCTGCCTTTGTCTTCCGATGGTATTTCTGACGTGTTCTCCACAGAAAATACTGCTAATAAAAGTAAATTCAAAATGTTTTAGTGGCTTTTCTTTAGACAAAACTCAGAAGTTCATAAGTGTGGCAGACTTTAGGTCCTAGAACGGATGAAATAGATTAAATTCTTAAGATAAATATACAATCCTATTAACAAATCATTAGAAATATGAATAAGCCTGAAATGCATTGGACTAATCAACTTCTGCCGCCTTTTCTACTTTCGGAAAACAAATAAGATCCGAATAAAAGAGCAACAAGGCAGCAAAAAAAAACAGAAGCCAAATCCTATCGTTGCTCTTGTCACGCCAACTCGGCTTATGGAGTCCTCTTGGGGAAAAAAGTGTGGATTCCGGAGAGGGAAAGAGGAAAGTGTCGAGGAAGTGGTAAGGGGTTGCGACCGGTGGGAGGAAAGAGAGGTGAGATGGATGGGGAAGAGGGCCTTAGAGAAGTAGAGGTGTGGGACGAAGGGCGTCCAGGTGCGAGGATGGGTATTGCGGAAGCCTGCGGCCGGGGCGCGGAAGCGACGGCGGAGGTGCCAGCCAGAGGATAAAGTTGGAGAGCAGGACAGGTGAGCGTGGATTTCTTCCTTTTTCATAATGGGAAAGAGTACTCGAGGAAGCCGCAAACATCATCTCGGAGTACTATAAAAACCCCACCACTCAAATTGGTCTAGGTAAATTCCGGGAAAAATAACCTCTCGGTGTCACTGGGGTTTCATTCGTACTAATTTATTTACTTTTTTAGTTGCATCGGAGGGGATATAAAATTATTTTTACTGCCAATTCAATTAGATCAACTACTGAAAGTTGTACTTTTATGTATAGATATCTATCTGAGATTATAGTTTAATATTTTGACCACAATGCGTTTCCAATGAAATAATTTAATTACATGCACTATGAAATTGCTCCATCAAAGGATTCGTCGAAGGGTCTATAACGATAAGATCTCAACTGACTTTACTCATGCTCAATTTGACGTTCAGAGTCAAATATGCTAAGGCGCAAAATAAAATTTTATTTCACGTTTGATTTTCACCGTAGCTCACTTTGAAAAATATAATCTAAATCTAATGATAAATAACTTCTCAAATATTTTATTCCTACAGAAACTTAAGTATATTAAAAGCCAGAATAAAAGCATTCTAAATGAATTGTGATTGATATAGCCAATTTTCATTTTAAAAATAAACAAACTTCCTTTTCTTGTTTAAAAGGTGACACGTAGGGGTAACATACCTGAAATTATGACTGCAGAATACGGAAATAACTCAAAAGATTTCAAGATTTACGTAATTTATACTTGAATTATCAACTTAATAATAAAATGATGGGACTAAATTCAAATCTGTGTTGCTATTATTCATACTGGTATTATTTATTGCTATGTAAAATGAAAAACAAAAAATAAGTTTGTAAATTTAAACCAACATGTATAATCACGACTCTTAAAGAATTGCCTTCGTGTCCAGGATTTATATTGGTACACACGAATTGTGCGTGGGTGACAATTAATATTTAATTATAGGCCTAACAACCTCTCATGTCAACGCCACTTTGATTAATATCAAACGGTTGAGCGATGACTTCTTTATCCGAAAGTATCCTTTCACTACTTATCCACGAAGATCTGATTATTTATGTACGTACATATATGTATTTTCAATCTAAATATTCCATGATATAAGAGATGAATTATGTACTTACTTTGGAATTTTTCTCAATACTTTAACGCAAACATATCTATGTATGTACATTTCATGCTTAATTTATAGAGATTTATTTATAAATACTATGAGAATATTCTTATAAAAGTTGGCATAACTAGAACGCTTTAGTTGATGGACGAACTAGTAATATAAAATACTACTGCTTCGGAAAACCTCATAATAAACTCCATCAAGATATTGTCATTTGCACTGTCCTATAACTATCCGATGCTTAAATTTTGTAGCGTGCATGCGTGCGTATGCCACGCGTCAAAACCAGCAGGAGGAAGTTGGGTTGTCACGAACACAACTCAGCTTTTAAACAAGCCAGGAAGAATTGCAAAGCAAATTACATAAGGCGCTTGTTTTAGGATTAGGATGTCATCATAAGATTAAACCTTTGGTTAAGACAACGGCCTCATAGCCTATAAATTCCGTTTAAAGCATTATATCAGTGTTATGTAATAACTAAGGGGAAAGCCCCCAGCTCGCTCTCACTCGCCGTCCCCCCTTTGCTCGTTTCGCTCGATGTCACTTTATTGAATTTAAATAAGCATAACGGAAATACGATCTGAAAATGAATTAAATAAATTATTTGATACGGAATGTATGTTTCATTTTTAATAACAAATTAACAATAATAATAATTTTAAAAGAAAATTAATTTAACACTTCATTATAAACTATATTATTAATTATGTTATTTCTGGTTTACTAACACTTCCATTTATTTGTATTTTCACACCCTGACGTGACTTTGCTCTGGATAGAGCTACATAAAGTTGTCCATGTCCAAAAATCGGTCTATGTTGGTTTATATACGTATGTAATGAAAACCATGAAGATAGACATTAAACATGTATGCTCCTTGATATTTCCAGGCGTAACACGTTATGGTAGTTTTCAGTCTACTTTAAAGAGAAAATCCGTTCCTGCATAAATGCATCAAGCAATTGACAATGAACTAATCCGAAGAATAGAATAAAATGGATGTGAACAAATTTTATGTCATTACTATTAAATGAATTTTCATTATAGATATTTCAAAATATCGCACCTGCTCGCTATGCTCACCAATCCCAGTTTCGCTCGATATAGAGAGATTATCATTTTGCAATGAATATGCATCCAAAAGTACTTTACATGAAATTTCTTGTTTAAATATGCCCTGTCTTACTTTTTCTTTTCAGTAGCTCTCTGAAATGTTGAATTTGATGTCTTGAAAGGAAGAAACCCTTGAAAAGCCAACGTATAGTTGTCCATGATTTAACACTGGCTCTGGTAAATGTAAATCAGATCCGTGGGCACATTTACGTTAATAAACATTAAAAATGTAGAATATAATCATTTTATTCACAGAAAGGTAAGATTCCAGCATCCATATGATGAAAGAAGATTCGATTGCTTTGGTCAATCGTTTTAAATGCTTCCCACACGCAGTTTCCTAAATGGTTATCAGTAACTATTTACGTTGTTATGTATAAATATTGACGTTGTTACAACGATAATTTCGATGCTTAAGCATAATTTTGAAGCTAATAACGCCATAATTTCGTATATTCGAATGCATAATTGAGGCATCAATGAGGGTCGCCTTGGCAAAACCCGGAAAGAGTACGAAAAATCCACAGAATTTCGAAATTTCTGAAAATTTCGGTCGTGTACCATAGAAACACCATATACATAAATAAGATATTATACAGTTATAGTAACCTTCGTATTTAGGCGTTCTTTGGTTCAAGTCCCGAGTTTGTACGATGATTCTAAGTCATTTTTAAAAATGCAAACGAAAAATAAGCTGCATTCATTCCCGCGGCGTTACGCATGATGATGATCAAAACCATGACGTTTTTATAATATATAGAGATATGCTCCCCATGTAAAAGCATTGGACTCGTTGCTGTGGCAATTTTATTTCCAACTGTTAAAAATTAAATAATGTTACCTCTTTTTTGGTTTGAAAGCAATCGTTCGTTAACAGTTGATACGGATTTGAATTGTTTAAAAAATATAAACCTCAACCTTTCAGTTATAGAAATGTTCATCTCCCGATATTCTATCTTAATTTTAACCAAATTATACAGCCCTGCACCGATTTTATGCTTTTTTATGGTGGCCGAAATTAAACAAAGGAGTTGGAAAAAGAATTCTGTTGCATACTCCTTAGTAGCGAATCCTAGATTTTGACTATGTCTAGAACTCATGCAGGTCGCCAATTCATAAAAAATTGAGAATTTCTTTTTTAAAAACGTTAAAAACATTTCCTTTAACCGAAAAGCATCCTTTTTTCCACTAAAAACTTTAAAAAATAATCATCCGCCAATATTAGCAGAAGCGCCTGCACGCTCACGGTGTCCACCAAATAGGACAAAGTTTGGTAGTGATTTGTATCTTCTTAGCAAACGATATAAACAAAGGATAATTTATCTTGTATCACTCTCATAAGAACGTTTCTAAGTCGGCGCCGTGAAATTATGATATAGCCCACTGATGCCCTTTAAAAGCTTTCCCATATAAAAGAAATGAGCTCGTTGCCATGACAGTCGATAGTTGGGACCCAGAAAAATTCCCTTTTTTTCTATAAAAACTAAAAATTTACGCTAAATCAACACGGATTTGAATTTCGTCTTAAAAAATGAGATACCGGAATTTCTAATCTTTCCAATAATTTTTCTCGACTTCATATCTTGACGGAAAATAATTTTAAAAAGCTAATTTAAAAACCTCTTCAACCATTTACCTTCTTTTGTTATGGGCTAGAATTGAGCAAAAATAGCCCCTCAAATTGAAAATTCAACGATTTCAGATTTTTTCTTCAGTTGTGAACAAAATCTTATAATCGTGCCAAATTTCAAGTTTCTAGCACATCAGGCAGGACTTCATAATTTGTATCCTCCTCCTCTTCATTCTCCTATGTCAGAAACGTCTATATATTATAGATACCGCTGATAAGCTTAGCATCTCTATTACTTCGTTTATTTTTCTTATTATTTCAATTCCCCTCGATTGTTAAAAGCATAAATAAATAAATACGCTTGTAAAAATATTTCTGTAAAACTTTTCTGAAGTGAGAGCGTTTATAGAAAGCATCCTTGTCCGGGTCTCCAAGATACCTCAAGCCGGATAAAGCAACATATGCAAAGACTTCATGAATTCTTAACAAGCGCGATCATTTCATCGTGCAAAAACAATTGGAATGAGACGTACGAATACTAAAAATCCACAATAAGGCTCTTGTTGGATTTTTAAATAAGGTGAGCCATAATTTGTTTCAGATGAAAGCATTCCACGACCGCCATACGCACGCACGTGTTATTCGGCACGTGGCATTTGCATGCCATTTGATCCGTGAAGAGATTTCGAAGGGACGATGTAGTTTCCGTTAAGCTACTCATCCGTCTCCCATTACCGACTCCGTTACGTTTTTTCCCTCTCTTAATTGCGGTTAACATTGTAAACATATAATCTACAGCTTAAATCACAGTCATTAGTTCAATACAAACTCTACTTAAGAGCCTTTTTATTACATTAACGAAAAAGACGAATTTCTCCGTATGACATTTAAAAAATAAAGCCGAGAGACGATTAGATCGAATACTAAAGTCAGAGATAACCCATTTCCACTTGAATAAATCTGAATCCATTTATATTCCCTTGATTCTGTTTCTAACGATGGCCATTTTCTGCCATTAAAACACGCCGTAAATAATCATACTTATCGCTCTCTAGACGCGAAAGTTTACTTGACGTGTTATGGGTGGAATATAAATCTTACAGGAGTTAAAAAATGAAGCGGTTGCATGGAGAAGTGGATGTTCGATTAGCATTCTCAATCGATATTAACTCGGGTCGTACATGTATGCATTCTTTTCCATTTTTATGCGGAAACATCAATTTTACACCAAACATACGCCCAGTTAATACTAAAATTTGTTTTTCTTTTCGATTACTGGATTTTTCCCATGCTTCTCAGTTATCCACATTAATGAATTTTCTTGCACTACACAGAACTACGCATGTCACAGAATATTTGCAGGACCTTTTCCTTTGCGTTCTTTCATTGGGGATTTAAATTTATCATATTCTGCAGTTTAAATATTACAGCTAAATAAAATTGAATAACTTCTGGTCGATCAAAAGTAATTAGTTTGTCAATAATACTTCAAGTAATCTTGGATTTTCATTGTTTTAAGGATGAATGCTGCCGGTGCGGGGAAACAAAAAGAAGCAAAATTATAGCGTTGCATTAGTACATACAATGATAATGTATTTACATATAATGTAATTATGATGTAATTTCAAAAATCAATCTTTCAATAGTTTAATTTTAATTTAATTCAAATGTAAATGAAATAATTGTACAGATATAGATAACCACAGATTTAGTATTTTCAAATTAAAGGAACTGAGATCTGATCACTAGTATATACTTAATTGTTTCGAATAAGAAACGTTCACACTAGAAATTTTAAACTAACAGGAAAGTTATTAAAATATCAAATGTGTATTAAGATCACTGACCTTTGTATTACCAATCAATAAATAAAGCCATATGTATTTTGTATTATTTTATTTATGCAACTATTTTATGTGGGTACATTTTTGTGGTGCGTATGGTGTATGCGTTTCTATCTAATTATTTGTGTATATTTATATGTAAATTTTATGTAGTAAATTAAACCAATATTAAGACTCGGCGAGTCTAATTCTTTTGTACCATTTCTAATAAATCGATCTAATTACCGAAAATTCATTCATTTAAAGGTAAAATCGAGTGCTTTGAAAATAAACTTCTAAGATCTGGCTCGAAAAGAAATTGACGATACTAACAGGATGTAATTGCGTTTCTATGGAAGCGGGCGGCGTATTTTATTTCCTCGTAGTGTCAGTATTCCATTCGAAGTTAGGAGTGAAAGAAAGAGAATCGAGAATATTTCCTATAGTTTTAGGGAAAAAGAGAGAGAGAGAGAATGATCACGTGACCTCTCTGCAACCCTTTTGCCTCCTTCTTCTTCTCTTTTTAACTCCTCCTCCGACTCTCTCGGCCCCAATCTCCCTCTCCCTGTCTCTCCAGAAATATCAAAAGAGCAAAGCCGGCCGCGTGCTCTGGTCGTTCATTTCCCCCATCTCCCTATCCCTCACTCCATTTCCCTCACCTCACTCCACCACTTACCCACACCCCTCCCTTCGCCATTTCGGAAACAGTAATTACTCCACGACAACAAAGCCCCTCTCTCTCTTTCTTCCTATCTCTTTTCTCTCTCTCTCTTTCAAGTTCCAAAACCATAACGAATTCATCGTCGAAAAGAGGAAAACGAACGTGTTACAGAAACGCCTTCTTTACTCGATTTCCTTACAATTCAGATATTCCTATGACTTGAGAAAAAGAAGCTTTATTCATAGAAAGCTTTGCCTAGCGACGGATTGATTGGTTTTGCGATTGGGTAATGATCGTGAGAAATGACCGATATCTCGGCAGTAGTTGGCCTCGCAAGCTCAGATAGCGGAAATGCTGATAATGTTTTCTTTAAAGATATATCTTTTTGTTAACGAAACGAAGCATAATAAACAAATATTAATGCATTTTGAAATTACAATCCCTACCTTCCAAAAATTATTAAAATTTGAATCTATTCAGCGCTTTAAAAAAATCGCTTATTAAAATACAAGTTAATTCATTCTGGAATACTCCTGCATATTTTATGATTATTATATTTTATTTATTGTATTTGTTGCCAGAATTAATTTTCCTAATGCGAAAAAGTGCCCATGACTGTTTATCGTAAGGGATCTAATTAGAGACCTTACGACTGCGTTTTGTTGAGCTAAGAATTCCTAAGCATATCTTATATCTATTTCATCATTTAAATTTGTGGAATTATATAACTGCCACTTTACGAAATGCTTATAAACAATAAAAGAACTTTTTTACCTTTACTTCTCTTACTAAATACATCTTATTGAATCTCATAAGATTAGTAGGTAAAAAAAACTGGTTAATGCAAATACATTTCGCAATCAACCTATGTTCCATACCTCTTGTGTAACACGTGAAACGTTTAATTCATTAATTATAATTATCTGGATATGGCACACACGTTTATCATTCCCGCGAAACAATTAAGTCCCCTCAGTTACTCAAACCGAGAACGGTAAAGAGCGAAATACATGATCTTGACGCAATGATACGATTCCTTCGCAAAAAAAATCGAAAATCTCGTAGCGAAGAGGAAACGTCGGTTAGAGGGAAAGAGAATAAGAGCGTACCCCTTGTGGTCGAAGGAAAAGGAGTTGGAAGGAGTGGGAGGTCATTAAAATGGGAGAATATCAGGGAAGAGACGGGGGAGGAGGGTGGAGGTTATGGGTGGAGAGACGCAATCATTTAAAGCAGGTAGCTGGGTGGAGGGTGAAAGGCAAAAAAAAGAGGAGGGAGTTGTTGGCGCAGGGAGAATGGAGTGAGGGGGAGAGAGAGAAAGGCGGTCGGAGAATAGGTTTCCAAGCGGCACTCGATCCCTTATCGCGCCAAAGTCGTCTTTTGTCTTCTGTATTATTCGCACGAATCTCTACTCCCTTTGGGTAACGGTTGGAGGAGTGAGGGGAAGGGGGGAGGGGGGAGAAGGGGAGGAAGATGGAGAATGGAATGAGCTCAGAGAGTTAGATTATTATTTCGCTTCTGTTATGGAGGGGAATGGAGATTGGAGGAGGGGGAGTAGGCAAATAAGGAGGGCTGAGTCGTGCCGTGGAAGGGAGTGTTTTAAAGTTCTGCATATTCATCACCGCCTCCTCCCCTCTACCCCTTCCTTCTACTCCACCTCTCTCTCTCTCTTTCTTATCGCTTTCCAAGGGAGTAAGGAGGCAGCTAACGTTAAACGGAAAATGGAAGAGAGGGAAAAAGAGAATATTAGCAATGGAGGCGAAGGAGAGGAAGTGAAAGATTAAAAGAGTATTCATAGACGGAGTGAGTTGATACCTTAGAAGTGAAACTAAAACCGCTGAATACGTCGTCGAAGTTACAGGCGGAGAATAGAAATTTTACGTGGACGAAGGAAAATAACGAAAAGTTCCATTTTAAAAATACAATGAACGTGTATTAAATGGGCTTAAACTATATATTACTGGTATTATTGATTTTTTTAAATTTGAGAGTTGAAATTATACCGTAAAAAGAGTGATCCTGGTCTTCATGAACTATTCCAATGAAATTCCCCTTTCGAATGAATGAAACGGCTGCCCTTTAAACGTGAAGCAGAAAATAGTTTATCAGAAAAAATAAACTGCTAGGAAGTTAATTTTAAGTTAATATGACGTCAGTAGACAAGTAGATAAGACTAAAATAGACTCGAAGCATTATACGACTCAATTTTGAGCAGCTGGCGAAATCTTTTCCATCAAAAAGTGAGCAGTGATACAGCTCAAAACTATTCAGTGGTTGGTGCATAAAAACAAAAAGAGCGAAAATATTTCAAAAGCAATGAAAGCGGAGCTATTTCCGAATTACGAGAAACAGACTTTCTTATAAAATTAAATCGAGAGTTTTGTTTACATCGGTTGCGAAGTATGTTGTTTTGGTGAAAACTATTTAAAAACATTTGCCCCTGCCTGTATCTCACATGTTTCAAAATTAAATATTCTGCTTTGTACGGTTAAGGAGTTTTTCTTAATTTGGAAACATGTGAGACAATACAACCGGTAAAAGTTAAAAAGGGTAATGAGAGAAAAAAAGAGAAACAAAAATAGATGTTACACTTACATGTTTACGGGGATAACTCGTCGCTAGTGACCTGATGTCAATCGCTCATACACTCATTCACTCCCACAAGAACTAATCCTGTCAGAAGAACACTCACTCGCACACGCACTCAAGTAACAAACGGGAATCTTTCAATATTCAGTGGGACACTAGATACGTATTTCGAAAGCAATACTCTTATCATCAGCAGCTGATTCCTTTTTAACTTTAACCGGTTGTATTGTCTCTAAATATTCTGCTTTGTACGGTTAAGGAGTTTTTCTTAATTTTTAACATCCATCTCGCCGTAGTCTCCAACACTTTTTAATTATATCTCAGATGATAGATCAAAAAATGTATCCGTATAGAGCAGTGATGGCGAACTTTCTATTGTCCGCGTGCCAATATTACTAAAATTGTCTAATCTTTTCCACCTCGCGTGCCACAAAAAATCCTTGATTTTTTTGCGTGCCAACTAAATTAAATTCGTGAACAAGACATAAGATTGTAACCGTAAAACTAACTTTTACAATAGTTGAATAAATAACATAAATGTTTTTGCGGCGTTAAGTCAGTACGATAAATGCTTTGATTGGTTTTTGCCTTTCGTTGGCGTGCCAACCAAATCGTCTTGCGTGCCATAGATTCGCCATCACTGGTAGGTATAGAGGATAACACTCTCCACAAAATAGTCAGCACAAGCACCTAAATACGATTCATGGTTTCGAAGATACATATTCAAGAGAACCCCGAGAATGTTTTACATGCTAATTCCGAAAACGTAGATAAAATTGCCTGTTCTCAAAGCAAGATGATTTCTAGAAAAAAAGAACAAAACGGTAGTAAACTTTTGCTCATTCGATAGTTGTCGTTGGCGCTCACACACTCTCCTCCTTGCCTCTCCCATTGGACTCGTTTCCATGGTATAAGAATTTCTCACTAAAAATCTTGAAAATTTTCCGTTACTTCTGGCATCAAACGAATTTTTAAGCTATTTCTGCATGGATTCAGATTCTCTCTATGAGGTTTTGCACTTTGTTCTTTTGGCTGTACTGCTATTCAAATCTCAAGTTCGTATCTTAATTCTGACTTATTTAATAAACCAATGTTAAGGATAAAAACGGCGACGCAATGTACAGGGTGCGTACAAAGTCCCACTACCCCCCACCCCCTATCATTTTCTATCATGTTCTGATTTTTTTATTTTTGTTACTTCTTTTGCTAATTTGAGGTTAACGGGACTTTGTACGCACCCTGTATGTCTTATGAGAAAATTATGATTTTGAAATGTATTCACATCATAACTATTCCAAACTTTAAGGTTTTCATATGTATTTGTTATCACGTTTCTATCTACATACCTGCCAGGTCTCGGAATCTCTTCTATTCCGGATTTACCACTTCCACACCGGCGCACCGCGGTGTGACGCACGCAGCTACACTACAAAATTAACTCACAGGATAAATCTGAAGCCGAAAATATCTAATGTGCATATTTTAAAGCTTACAAGTTGAATAAAACGGGATAAAAGCGTAAATAACACCAGGATACGTACGTATAAACATAAGACCGAACACGTGCCTTTTTTCTAGATGGGCCGACAAAAACTTTCGTCTATTAGCGAAACAAATAAGATGATAGGCGTCTAAGTATCCCGATAATCAGTGGTAAAAAAATAAATTCTGTTGTAGATGAAAGATGCGAATTCGAAAAACAAACATAACAAAACAAAAAACCGCACACGTTTCACTCTATGAACATTGCCAGAAAACAAAATTTTTTAGCTTTTTTATTGTTTTCTATATGAGCGAGAAAATACTTTTACTGGTGAAGGAGGAAGGAGTTTACCGAAATGGCACCGCTCCACAAAAGGGGAGGGGGAGGAAGGGAGGCGGTCGAAGGGGATAAAAAAGAGAATGGGAGGACAAAGAAACGAAGAAGCACAAAAGGAGAGAAGAAGGGCAGGAAAGGAGGACTGGTTCTCTCCCTAGAGACCGTACATTTACTCCATCCGAGCAGCCCTTGTTGGGGTACAAATTCCAGCAATTTAAGAAACAGTCGGAGTCGTATTTGCTTCCCTATAATAAAATCTTCCTCCTCGTCTTTTTTTACGATAAGTCAAGTAATCAAAATGGATCTTTTCACCGATGGAAGAGAATGGAAAAAGATAATAAAATCAATAAAAATAATAACCATAGAATTCACAGAGTAATTTAGGCATACAGAGTATATGAGGTCAACGGATATATTTCCTAAAATCGCTACAAAAGCAAAAGCTCCCGTAAAAATAAACAAATATGATTTCTTTGTTTCCTAGCTATTATATGCATACAAATGTAAAGAATGAAGGTGAATGTCTAGCAAAAGAATTCTGTTGAAAAACAAAAACCTTTATAGTAGCTGCAAATTATTTTCTATAACAATGAGAATTAAATATTTACTGTTAGATTAAAAATAAATTTGTATCCGTACAAACTATAATAAAATAAGATACTTAACAATAAAGCTCCGTGATTTGATAACACAAACATGGCGGCGAAATTTAAAAAAATAATATTTGTAAAGATATGCGGAATGTGTTTCTCAAGAGCGAAATTTTTACGTTTATCTTAATTATGGCCAAAAAGGCCTAATTTAAGATTTTTGGGGGCATTATTTTTTCCACCCGATTATTTTCCATATCTAGTTTGTGCATAGACTAAGCAAAAATATAGATATTTGCTGCGGGGTATAGCATTTCAAGTGGCGGACTTATTTGACAAAGAACAAGAGTTTAATTAATTCGACAAAGGTCCAGATAGTGTTTTAAAAAATCTGTTCAAATGTAACTGATGAAATCAATAAAAGTAGAAATGTTGTTTTAGGATAAAGCAAAAGATAGGTCAAGCGTTTGACATTTAATTCACGTAAAAATGAATAAAATCGTTAAAATATAAATTTACCTCCTTCCATCAAGAAAGAAAAACAGGTGAACTTAATGACACATATTCTGTATATAAATAATGTACAATAACGATACAATCGAGATTAATTGCTCGCGATTTTACTAATTATAACAAGCTTTTGAGTTTATTACAGAAACTACGAACAAGATGAAATATATATAACGGGATTCCTGTCCGTTCGAGCCACAACGCAAGGGGTATATTCCTGGTCCACGAGAAGGACCAAGGGTGAAATCTTCGTATTCTTATGGATAGGAGGGGAGAGGAAGAATAATGTAAGGAAGAAAAGGGAACGAAGGGGTGAGAGAGGGGGATATATCGAAGGGGATGGGTTTATGCGGTGAGGGGAAAGGAGATTCAGAAAGAAGGGTGCCTTAGTAAGGAAAAGAATTATCCCCAGCAGTTGGGCGGAGGGTTGAGGAGAGAGAGAGAGAGAAGGGGGGGGAGGCGAAAGGAGGAGGCGTAGGTATTTGAATTCGGCGGTCCCTGACTGGTCCCCTTTCCGGTCCCCAGCATGCGACGGACAAAGAGACTTCCGGTTTGAGGACGAAAGCGCCGCGACGCCTCCTCGTCGTTATCCCTGCTCGTAGCAAGCGACTTCTTCTGCCGTCCTCCCACGCCCACTCAGCCCTATCCCGCCTCTCCCTCCTTCCCTCTCTACAAAAAGCAGAGAGAAAGGTCCCCTCCTTAAAACTCCCCTCTGCCACCTACCTCCTGCTGAGATACTCTACCCATCCATCCTATCCATCCCTCCCCATTGCTTTAAATCTTCCCTCCTTCCATACCAAAACCAAAGCGACCTCCTCTCCCATTCACGGGCCATTCCTCTCCTCTAGTCTACCTTCTAGTTACGTCAAACGAGGATTGAGACAGGAAACGAGAAAATGTTAATTCGTCGTTTTCCGAACAAGACGGCGGCGTTGAAACGAAAAACCACGCGTTTGTAAAAAGCTATATCATTGGGTGATATTTGCATAAAATGTAAAAGTTCTAACGAATTTTTATATTTAATAGGAATAGGAAAAGCCAGCGAGCTCGATGATTCTCTATTGCAGGAACTTTAATATTAGAATCGCTTGTTCATATACATATTTTATCCACAAAGAATGCGTAATTGATAATCAGTAGCACTTTGAGGCTAGAAGTTGCAAAATTGTTTCTGACAACAAGATCTTTCCATTGGGCGTTTGATCGCAGAGTAACCTTTCGGAATTTTTGATAAAATACTTCGTACTTTTTCCTTATACTTGACATCTATTCTGTGGCTTGGGGTAAAAGTTTCCTAAGAAAAATTTATATTTTAAGGAGTTCCTTGAATTAGGGTTCAATGTAAATAAAACTATATAACTAGTGAGGAAAGAATTACAGAGCAAATTACATAAGGCGCTTTTTTTAAGAATACTAAAATAAAAAAACATTCCCCTGCAGACCAACCTATCTGGAAAATTTTGCATTTTTTATAATATTCAATATATTAATTATGTAAATACATTTTCAGACCTATGAAATTTCACTTTTGTTTCGAAAAATTAATTAACTAATCTCACAGCAATGTATTTTACCATTACAATGTTAAGCAGCATATCACGTAAACATTTCTTCAAAAACAATTGGCATCAAATAACGACAAAATATTTCACAGAATACAATTTTGGAACTGTGTACTTTTACTTACTTTCGCTTAATAGCATACTTGTTTATTTACATTCATTGCTGTGAATACGGCCAACAAATACGAAAGCCATAATGGACCCATATAGATAATAACAACGTCAAAATATTTCATAGAATAAAATTTTAGAACAGTGTAATTTCACTTACTTTAGCTTAATAGCATAATTGTTTATTTACATTCGTTGCTGAATACGGCCAACAATACGAAAGCCATAATGGACCCGTACAGATAGTTCATAAGGGTATTTCTAATAGACTGTTAAAAGGCAAACGGACAGACGGACGGACCCCAAATCTTTTCTATACTAGTCCGAATCTAAAATTATATATCCTGAAAATTTGGTGTTTGTAGCTTACGTAATTTTTGAGTTATTTTGTACACGGTCAGACAGACGGACGGATGAACCGAATACACAAACTTTTTTTATAAAAAAATAAGCTAAAAATACAATTTTAAGCAATCAAGTTTTATTTACGTTTAATTGCACTAGAAAGCAAAAACAAGAAAATAATGACAATTTTCGAGTAAAAGTTGGGTTACTCATGTTGCAGATACTATTTCTTTTTTTCCTTATATTTGGAGTTAAGTGGAAGATACTAGTCTCAATCTCAATCTGTTGGTCGAAGGAATAAATGGGATGGGATGGGACCGAATATTGCGCAAATAAACGCCTATTTTCGTTAGACGAACAGAGAATTGCGAGAATGAACGCGTTTGTCCGGCATGTAAACCGAGAATTACGGGAATAAAGGCGTTTTTTTTTTTCAGACAAACCGGGAATGAACGTTTTTCTTTGACAGAGAAACCATGAATTACTGTAATAATTTTAATTCCAATCAATTCACAATTTTGCCTAATTGGCAAGATATCAGTTGTGACGACGGAAGATTTTCATCTGTAAAAGCGACGAATTTTCACATTCAAAACAATTTTTTGGAATGTTTCGAGGTGCATTAGAAAATCGAAGGTACAAAAATGACTTCATTTTTATAGGCGTCCATTGTTTCAAGGCGTAAATTCGTACCATCGTTTTATGTAATTTTAAAATGCAAATCATTATACACTGACGGGCCTTACTTAGGATATAGGAGGATACAAATGTCCAGCCCAAACTACAACAGTTGGAGAGCTGAAATTTAATACATAGGTGAATCGAAAAATATAATCGGAGGAAAAATTGCAAAACTGCAACAATGTTTATTTTCTTGGCCGTTAAAAATTATAAACAATTTTACTAACATTTCATGGTTTAGGTACTTCTAAATGTGCTATGAAGCTGAAATTTTTTCTAACGGTAGAATATACCAAAAAACGAAAATGGGATTATAGAAATTTGAAAATTTTTATTCGTTCGGTCTTAAAAAATTAAACAAATTGACTAATGTTTATGTACTTTCTGAAGGTGCAGGAAGCTGAAAATTTTAACCAAGGTAGGGAATTATGTTCCGGTGGTAACTAATATTGAAAATTTCAGAAGTTTATTAATGTGGCTGTTAAAAATTCATAAAATTTAAACAATTAAATTTATATAAATGCATTCCTAGAGTGCATTTATGAAATTTTACATAAATGTGAGGTATTCGTAAAAATGATGAAAAACTATAAAATGTTTATAATTATGGTTGTTTTTACCCCAGTATTTTCAAAACAGAAAAACACGTAATTCGGAGCAGAGATGCAAACTTATGTATCCTATATCCTAAGTAAGGCCCGTCAATACATAATGATATAGGATATATGAGGATACTAATGTCTGGCCCAAACTACAATAGTTGGAGAGCTGACATTTTCAGAAATTGTTGATGGCATGGAGAAACCGCCAGAATAAGTCGAAAATTTCAACGTTTATTTTCTTGGCCGTTAAAAATTATTAACTTTTACATGAACATTTCGCGGTTTAGGTACTTCTAAAGGAGCTACAAAGCTGAAATGTTTTCTAACGGTAGAATTTACCACAAAACGAAAACGGGATTATAGAATTTTTATTCGTTCGGCCGTAAAAAATTCTTAAATGTTAAACAATTTGACTAATGTTAATGTGCTTTCTGAAGATCCAGGAAGCTGAAATTTTAAAATAAGTTAGGGAATCATGTTCCGGTGACAATTAACATTGAAAATTTTATAAAAGTTTATTATTGTGGCTGTTAAAAATTCAAAAAATTTAAACAATAAAATTTATATAAATGCACTTCTAGAGGTGCTATACCGATGAAATTTTGCACAAAAGTGAGAAATTCGTAACAAACGATGAAAAACTATAAAATTCTTATAATTATACATTTTAGGGGTTGTTTTTACCCCAACATTGTCCAACAATAAAAACGTAATTCGGCGCAGATGTGCAAAATTTCGGGTTTAACTATTATTTGCCTTTTCTTATTATTTACATTTATGTGAGAAAAAATGCTTGCAGAATGCAAGCACACATTCACTAGTAAAAAATATGCTGCATTCATTATCTTATATATTAAAGACGTAGTCTAACGTATTTGTGTATGTGTGTCAAAGCTGTGCTGTTTTTGTAAAGGTACAAATACACTACAGTGCTTACCAAAAGTTTAAGAACACAGTTGAATTTACGGATATCCTTTGTCATGCTTAAACTTTTGGTATTTCTTTCAGTTTATTTCTTTATTGAAAATAGCATGTGAAAATATGGATTTTGCTGCAAAAAAGTTGTCTTTAGTGTAATATGTTCAGGATTTATAATGTTTTTAAAGAATAGTGAAAACTAAAAAAAACCTACATTTTTTTATAACTTTATTTTCTCTCTCTCACAGTATTTTAAATTATGGTATACTTTTTATGAATTCGTGCTCAGCAACATATGTAGAATTCAACTGTACTATTATCGGGTCTGGAAAAAATTCTGCTATGGATGTGTGGCGGATATAGTAATTTCAAAAAAAAAAAAAATTCAAATATTCAATACTATAATGTACACGCTTTAGCTCTCTGATTTTTCTGTTTGAGGCGGTTGTGATGTCGCTGTGGGATTAGTTCAGATGGCCTTTGCGCCTAGCAGCACTTTCCAGACGTTTTCTGAGGGTTTTGGTAGGACAGGGATTAGCCTGCTTTGAAGTCTCGTGAGAAAAGATTGTGTCCAAAGTAAAGGTCTCCAACATGGGCAGAAAAAAAGTTTCTGACGACGTGAAACGGCAGATTGTGGGAATGCTGCGATGCAAGAGAATTTATAGGGAAATAGCAGAGCAACTACATGTGAGTACAACCTGTGTCGCTCATACTGCAGCCCGATATCGAGAAATCGGCAGCGTCACTGAGCTGCCTAGGTCGGGTAGGCCTACGGTCTTAAGCCAGCGGGAAGATATCCTGATCAGAAAAATTGCGAAAAAGGACAGGAAGGCTTCAATAAGAGATATTAAGCGTGAATTTCACAGTGTTAGCGGCAAGAACCTTTCTACAATGACCTGTTCACGCCGTCTTCGCGAGGTGAATTTAAATTCTTACGTTGCTCTGCGTAAGCCAATACTGACCGCCACCGCTAGGGAGCACCGAAGAGTTACAAACACCACCAAGAAGACTGATTAGCTCATTAATAAGTGGCTTTTACTTGATTAATGTGTTATTCCGTTGTATTAGTGTGCAAAAATTAAAAACTTGAGTTATCAATAAGAAAAATTGTGTTCTTTCGATAAAACAGAAAACTTAACATTTTTATATGAAAATATTTCTCTCCTAAATGTAACAAGTTCTAGGTCTAGAAATGCTTTTACAGGCTTCTAAAAATATTGAAAATTTGATTTGTAGTTTCCTATTGTGTATATGTCACTGTATTATACTGCAAAATAAAAAAAATAAAGTTTTCATTCTGAAACGTCTTGTTCTTAAACTTTTGGTAAGCACTGTATGCGAATGAAGGCGAACGAACGACTGCGAACGAATGAATTCATGTATTGTGTACGGGTGAACGAAGGCGAACGAAAGTGAACGAATGCATTCGACGCGGTTCGCTGGAAGGACGGTACATCAAAAGAAGTTCGTGCGCAGTGTGGACGGTTAAATAAGCAACTCAGCAGCTTCAGCAAGAAACTGTTCAAAGCGTCGAACATCAACGAACGCAAACATTCGCTCTAGTGTAGACTACTGATCAAATGCGCGGTCCGAATGACAAAAAACAGCCGAACATTCGTTCATTGTCGTTCGTTCGCATAGTGTATTTGTACCTTAAGAATGATGGGGGGACTTGGCGCGATTCCTACCAATATCCACCTGCAGCGGGCTCAAGCAGGCATTCTGAGCTCATGGTGGTGCACAACAGGAGGTGTTTCGGAGGCGAGTCTTTTGGGTTTCCTTTACTCGGTCTAGTATGCGATAGTAGGAGGGTGGGTGGAAGGTCCTATACCCAGTAACAGCGTATATCGCCTATTAACGACGTAAAATGGAAGCATCGCAAAGAGTAGTGAATTGAAATATTTGTTCGCCTTGGCGTAATATACCAGAATGTAGCACGACCGTGCAATTGGGCCACATGGCATGGGGGAAAAGGGCTTATGTACTACGATGAGACACACCTTAACCCTCCGTACTCCCTTCAAAATGTGCGCAACCTGGGGGGAGTTGGCACGATTCCTACCGATATCTAACTTCAGCGGGCTTAAGCAGGCATTCTTAGCTCATGGTGGTTCCCAACAGGGGGTGTATCGGAGTCTTTTAGAATGGCCATCTACAGAATTTGACAGATTGGGGATTTGTTTGAGGAAGCATGACCAGTTATATGTGGCATTTTCAAGGTGTAGATCACTGCAATCCATTGTGGTGAAGCTGCCAAAGGGTGAAATATGCACTAGGAACATTGTATATTCTGAAGCACTTTGTAATTCTGTGAATTTCCTTTAATAAAATATGATCAAAATAAAAAAACTCCACTTTCCCTACATTAAAAATTATTTCCCATACAACTAACTGGACTCAAATTTGATCACGCGGAGAGGATAGTGTTACATATAAGGAGAAATGTAACGGTCTTGAAATCAAACTAGGGTGGTAATTATACAAGCTTACATGCAATATTTTTGTATAAGATCACACGATAGACTTACAAAACAAATTTTAAGATCCTATCTACTACTTAACTCGAGATATAACAGTTTAACGGCTGATAACAAACAGAAGGACCTGGAGTTAAATAAAAAGTTGTACAAAAAGGAGAAGTGGAAGCAGCAAAAATGTGTTTACGTGCTGTAATTTATTGTTGGTAAACGGTTTAAATTATTAATTAAAACATTAGCCCCTTTAAAGGCTTCTTTAATCGTAAAGTAATCATTAATTTTACTTTCATGATAAAAGATTATCTTTCCATATTGGGTATAACAGCGATATTTGCATCTAAATTTTAGTTCAAACTTTTCAGTTATCCAACCTTCTAAATTAACACCTTTTTCATCCATCACCCGAATAAGATTGCAATTTATCGATGGAAAACGTATGACTTGGGAGATTGTAATACTCCCTGAGTCCATATTGTTTTAATGACAGTAAGAGACCACGTGATCACTCTTCTATTTCTTTTGAAACTATATCTCTTAGCAGCAGGAAAATAACAAAATAACAGGCTATTGGAAGACACTAACTATTTCATTCAGTCTTGTCTCCTTTAACAACCTCTCCGTGGAAGAAAAAAGCAACTTTGTCTTAGAAAAAACAGAAAGTGGTACGTTTAAAAAACAAGCCAAGATACTCATTGCTGCCGAGATACATTATTAGAAAATACTAACTATTCCAAGCCTACGTCGCTATGCTAGCGCCAACCGAAACAAATGAAGCAATTTTAATTTATATAAACCTCAATTATCAAGGCTGAGACATTTGCAGGGCCACCTGACATATATTTATGTAAAAACAAGAAGAAATGTTAAAGCAACCGCTTTGAGATGAGAGAAAAAACAAAAATATACAGACATAGTTACCATTAATGTCCGAAATAAAATTATGAAAGAATCAAGCCACTTACATGTTCCCGATAAGGGAAATGCAAAGCAGAAAAACGTGTTCAAAAAAGAATAGAAGTGCAGTTTTTTTCATGAAGTAAAATCTTTAATTATAGGAACATACGTTGATGAAATAACAAGTGAGACCGATCCAAAGAAAGAACTTAATCTTGAAGCATACTTTACAACGTGTAAGCAAAAAATTAGCAGCAGAATCTTAGTAGATGAAAAAACTATTTCAGATCCCAGGAAAATACAAAAATAACAAAGAGGAATGTTTTTTAGTTTGGTGCACAGTTGGCTTTGGTTCTATTAATATTTAAAAATGAACACACACCAATAATTTCATTGAAACCAATTATTTTCATCAGAGGTGTGCTTCAAGTTAGAATTTATTTTTATTGCAATAAGTTGCACTCCAGAAAAAAGATATTAAATTTCAAATAATATTATGCAATGAAAGTCGTAGCATTAATTACCTTTCGAGAAAAATTCGTAGGCAGAAATGGTGATTGTATGGCGAAAAGTCGTACTAGTTATTGATCGTAACGAAAAACTGCAGGTTCCAATGTTCTGTGACGCTGTCAATCAACCCTTCCTTGACGCATATAACCGCAAGCTGCAGGAGCAGCGCATTGATATGATATTTATCATGCATGGGCCCTGTACTAGTCCTTATCTACAACTCATTTTACATAATTTTCATTTGGTGAATCTAAAATAGCCTACCGAACATTTTTTTGAAAATGAAATTAATGCATTTTCACACGAAGGTTTTCGTAACGTAGTTGGTTGGAGGTGTGGATTTTAGGGTCTCGCTGAGTTGACGTTTCACGCGCGTTGCAGTATGCATCTTCATTCAGGAATGAATACGCACGCTGCAGTACGTGCGAAACGTCGAATATCAATCATATTCTCAACACGGCGAAACCCAAAAAAATCCAACAGCAAATTAATGCGCTTGGAAAAATTTTAATATCAATATTATATTATAATGGACGAAAATGATTCCTTTCACAGGTCGCTCGTGTCTTAGAACTTAACGCCTCCAGCCTCTTCGCTTATGAAGAGGAATGACGCAAAATAGATTTAAACTAGTGTTTTTCCATGTCGGTTACGAGGAGTGTGTTGCTGATGAAGGAGACAGCCTGGTCAACCCTTATCCGCTACGTCATCAGAGGGTGGCTAAGGCGTCACTTCCGGTTGGTGAGGAGGGGAAGGGGAGGAAATTATGGAGAGGGAAGCGGAAGTACGCAGAGGTGGTGCGGGAGCGATAGAGAGGAGATATGCGGGGAGGAGGGAGAGAGAGAGAGAGTGAGAAATGGGGATGTGAGTGAGGGTGAGAGAGAGAGTGTTTGGAGAATGGGGACGGTCGTAGAGAGTCGCGAGAGGGAGGGGAGAAGAGGAAGGGTGGAAGAGGTGGAGTTGAATGAGATTGAGTGAAGATATATTTTTCTTCTCGTGAATAATATTTTGGCTAATTTCTATGCTCTGCCAGTTTCCTCAAATACAGAATTATCGTTGGATCTTCCTTTACCTTTTAACTTAAAACTTTTAACTTTCTCATGTATATTTGTGACCACCTTGGATTATCGACAAGAAATTTTCAACATAATTTATGATACTCGTATCTATGATGTTTTTTTAAAAATTTAACACAAAATAAATATTTTGACAGTGTTTAAAAATCTCATGGAACCATTTACCTTTAAGCTGAAATGCGGATAAGGTACGTACTACACATGTAGAAGTAACCAATATCACTTATTCGGCAGACGCCGTAGACCGAGAAGCCTTTTGGTACACAGCATAAAGATTAATTTAGTATTTTTCGTATAGTTAAAATTCATCTGATCTCATTCCTAAGAAACGAGAGCACAACCAGAAGCAAAAATCCATTTTTGGCAAAATATTCATGGATTATCTCAGCACCAGAAAATATATTTAAAACTTAAAAATATTGTTGATGCACATTTTAAGAAGGCTAAAAGAAAGACCCGATAAATAGAAAAGAAGATTAGGAATATTGTACAGATGAGAGTAAGGCTATGATAAGATAGACAAACATGGGATAAATTTAACAGAGAGGGTTAAAGTAGACCGTGGGCTTAGGCTCCATATTCCCGATCGAAATGATTGTTCAATTCTAGCGAATCATTCCCACTTGACGATACATTTTAGTTCTGTCGCTGCTATTCTCCCCAACGAGGAATAGTGTACCTACCTACGTCCCCTTAGAGGGGAAAATGAATCCTCTCCGATTGGCCGTCAAACTTTGAGTGATGAGTAAACAAGGGCGTGGTCAACTTATGGAAACATACTGCGGGTTATATTTTGCAAGTTGATCTAGATTTTTTGTAAAAATATACTAACTTCAGATATTTACTTGAGTCCAATTTTTCGTAATTACTCCCTGCACGTGTCAGTTGAATTCAATTCAAAATGGTTACGTAAAAATATGCGCACAATCATTAACTAAGAAAAATTTTTGTTATTTAAAAACAAAATATTTGTAAAGTTTACTTACTGAGAAGATCTGCCTTCAGGTTCATGTGGGGCCCACCTCTTTCACGGTTCGCCTCGCTCGCTAATATTGTCAAAAGAGCTTTTCTATATCAGTTGAGATTACAGTTTTTAAAAAAGTTATGAAGATTAAAATTTCCTTTTGTTATAAATTAGCGTTTTTTTCGGAATCGTAACCAATTTGTTGCTCGTTCGGAAGGGAATTTAATAGTCTAAGCAAAAAAACTAAACTTTTTCTCTTTAATCGTGCTAACGACCAAGATCCAAATTCTTTACTCAGTGCTAACGTATTTATATATAATAATATATATATATATATAATTATATATAATTTATAATAGACTGCGCCGTTTTTCCTGTTAACCAAATGAAGAAAAAAATATATTTGAGAATCTTTGCTAGAAGAATCGTATTCCTGACGAGTGGTTTCTAAATACCTTAAATCAGGCATCTCAAACTCGTGACCCGCGGGCCGCATGAGGCCCGCGAGGTGCATTTGTGCTGCCCGCGAAGTACGTAATTTACTTTATACTACTCAAATGTGCTTCTTGTAAAATATTTCACGCAAATATTTGCAGATAAGTCAAGAAGTGCATTAAATCAATCCCATTTATAACAGCCTGCACAGTTGGATTACTGAGGAATGTTTAGCCCACTGCGAGCGTGCTTATTGCGTATCCCAAGGACTTAACCATCGACACCAAATCTAGCATTTTTGTAATGACTGCGTTTAAGACCCCGTTATAGAACGATTTCGCTTATTGTGGAAGGGGAGAGTGTATCTCCAAAGAAAAGGTGTGAGGATTGGAAAAGTATGGAATGCGGCCAGCGGATTTGGTACGGTGCCTTAATGCGGCTCGCGGGTTCGGCAGAGAGCTGTCATGCGGCAGTGTGTGTCTGAGATCTCTGCCCTACACATTCGTTAGCGTTACGCGTTTCGTTAAGCACAGGTAACCTATTTGAATAAATAGAGTATCTGCTATTTAGAACAATGTTTTATTAAAGTTTATATTTGTCTATCAGACCCATTTTTAGCAGTCCCTCGTATAATTTTTCATTTTAAGTAGCTTAAACTATTATTAACTTCTTTGAATAAGGCATTAATTCGCGACATTTTTACATTTTAAGCTGAACTATTAGATTTGAAACTCGGGTACGGAATGTGCGCTCACTTTTTCACTATGGCAGTTTTTTTTGCGGAGTGAAATTTAAGTCTAAACGAATAACCTAAGTGATAAAGTAACGCTGCATGTATCGTAAGCGAATTTTGAACATCAAATCACATTAAAGAAACCAAAATGATATTTAACGTCAGCTTAGTTAAATGTGGATATTTTACCCGCATGTTGGTACATTTTGCTACCATAGGAAGGCCAAAGAAAAAATTACGAGTCATTATGACGACGCAGCTTAAAATGGTTCACGTAGGAATATTTTGAGAGAGAATAGGAAGCCAAGTAAGTATTAGTGAAAACGAACACTGAAAAATCCATCAAATTGAAATAATTAGTCCCAGAATAGATGCGCGCGCGAGAGAGAGAGAAAGGGTGGCAAAGAGGTGGTGAAGAAAGTGGTCGAGAGAGGAGTGAGTGGCGGGAGAAAGGAGGTTGAGAAGGATCGGAACGATGCGCTGATGGATCGATGTTGATCGCGATGAAAACGAGAATGCATGAAATCCCGAAGCCCCATAGTTCCCGGATGCGACGAGGATCAGCAATGTTCGCAGCACACTCGCCCTCCCGCCCCCTCCACCCACCTTCCCTCACTCCGTTCCTCGAGGACTTCTCAACCGGATGCAAGAGGAGATAAGACCAACGGCGAGATGTTAGACTGCAGTGGGAGATCTCTCAAAGCAAACCAACCCCTGCCATTTTATCACGCGCGCATCTCCCTTGTCGCCATGATTCCGCTCCCTCCCCGCAATCCCCTCCATTCCTCTCCCTCCCATCTCCCCCTGCACAGCCCCACTCAACCTTGGAAACGCACCATCTCTCCCCCGCCTCTCCCTCTTCCCTCCCCTCCCTCTAACCTCCCCCGCTCGACCTACCGGATGTGCCGCCAATCATCCCCCTCTACCGCTTGGCCACGTGACCCATCCCAGAGCGAATAAGGGTGGCGTTTCTCCCCTCTTCTTCTCCCTCTTCCTCCTCTCCCGCTCTATGTTACCCCATCCATACGACTCCAACCTCCTCTCGTTCCACCTCCTCCCTTCCCCCTCCTCCTTTCCCCCTCACTTCTCCTCTCCCCCCTCCCTCCATTGCCCGGGACCATCGTCAATAACGCGACGCGTGCAAGACAACACTATGCATGCATGTATGCAATGGCTAAAAGCTACCCCCTCTCTCTCCACGGTTCAAACGCGTCCACACACACACACGATTGCACCATGCGCAAACACACAGACGCTATTAAACCCAGGCTGGTCTCGTCGCAGGGAGACTTTTTTCCTTTCGTTTTTATTCGTATTGTTTTTCGATTCACACCGATTAAATCTGTATTGGTTTGTCGCGGGATGAGATCTGCGCTCCACGGGATGGACGCGGACGACGAACGGAGCGGGCGCGTTCGGAATATTTATGAATAAGAATCGACGGCCCATATATCAGTCGACCGTGGACGGGTTAGATACGCCGCCGAGTAAACTCTCGCGCGCGTTCGTTTTTTGTATTCGTTTTTTTTTTTTTTTTGGTGGAGCGCGCGAGATGACTTCATCGGTGGCGCGGAACTGCAGTTAAATCAATCGCTGCTTTTACACTGCTGCTGCGAAAGGGTAGAGATCGCTTTGTCGGGGGAGAAATCCCTATCCCCACTCCAACACTTCGACGCATATCTCACCGGAGTATGAATATTTTCAGATCGCTTTGAATGAAAGCGCCGGTGGGTAGTTTTTTTCGTGGAATTCTCTCTCTATCCATCAAAATAAAGGAATATAAATGTTGCGTTGGCGAATGGGTCGATGCCTCTGGCCTTCGTTATAACCTTTGGATGCATTAATTAAAAGTTATAAATTGCATGTGCTATGATATGATATTAATATTAAATTATTGGTACTTAGTTTCATCACGGAGGTTTCGACAGAAATTCATATATATCAGTGAAATGCGCGAAATAAATATATATTCAGTATCTTTTCTAGAATTAATCTTAAAACGAATTTCATCGTCAGATCGCTACATCGCGATTCTCGAATTTGATTTAAATCTAACGTCAAATGGTAGATAAACAATTCAAATTTTTGAACAAAACACTATATATTTATGCAGTACAATTCCGTCCACGACAGATCAGATCGAGAAATTTGAATCATCCCGTCACGATATTCTATGATCATAGCGCTCCTTTTGGATTTCATTTCTATTGTTAGTCGAAAACGTAAATCCCGTTCGGCGCGCTTGGGGCTCTTATATGTATCAAAGCCGCTCCGGAAATTGGATATGGGGCGAGAGAGAACGAGAGAGAGAGGGCCGCTTATCTCACCATCAGATGCGGTCCCAGCGCACGGACGCTGCACAGGGCAAAGCGGTTCAATATGCAAAAAGCAGGAATGCGTTTGTTTACTTCGAATGATAGCGTCAATGGCCACTCAATGTATTTTTCTTATTAGAAGATAACGCGATCAGTTCATTCTATCGTTTCAATCTTTAGTTACAAACAAATTTAGTTATCTCTTCGCGCACACTGCGGCACTGAAGCAAATCGATAATTAACTACAGTTACATAAAAATGAAAGGCTAAAATAAAATGGCATTTCATTTTAGCGTGTGACTAGAGCCACAAAAATGGTACACTTAATCTTTCCATTTATTTTTCCGTTGTAAAAACAATTTTACGAAAATAAATATTTCTTTGCAATCACCCGTGTATCCTAATTCTGTTTCATAATTGACGAAAGAGCTGCGATCGGATTTTTCTTGTTTATACCGCCGAAAACACGAATCGAGGAATGGTATGAGGGCAATGAATAGATATCCGCACCTATTCGAAATATTAGAGCCAAGCATCGATGTAAAGAACAAAAGCATGTCGGCGTCCGAATTTTAGACTCCGTCATCATTCCACACCCATCTCCATCCTTATGCCTCTCTCCTTCCTTCTCTTCATACTCTCCACCCCACTCCCCCCATCGCGACGTGAACGCGCACGCAAACATTTCCACCATTGGAATTGAGATTGACGAGAGTGGATGTTTGTACATACACACACACACACGTTCGGCCGCGGGGTGGGAAAGGGGAACAGGATGGAGGGGAAGGGGGCGGGTAGAGAGAGAGAGAGATTCGGTTCGGGAGCGAAAATGCAAAATAAGGTCACGGAGCCTCTCCCGGATGACGGTTCGCCCCGAAACCCCTTCCAAATATCCCAGAAGGCTATTCGAAGCTGACGCGTTACTGCCGCTGATTTACGCCGGTGGGGCAGCCGAAAATTACGGCATGATTTGAAAAGCAAAACGGCAGGCGAGGGTATGGATGGACGGGCGGCACGGAGAGGGAGTCCGGGGGAAGGGGGAGGCTGTTTAGTGGGCGGGAGGGCGTTCCGATTGGGGATGGGGCGAAAAGGGGCATCTCGCCGGCCGGCGGTTCATCTGCGAGCCAAAAAGATACGCCGTGGACGGCGATATTGTTTTTAACACTCGTCGGTCCGAACATCCGGGCCGCGCCGTTTTTATTCCCTCGCTTTTTTTCCTTTAATTTTCTTTCGCGATCCGTTCCGAAAGTATAGTAGGGCCGAGATTTCCATGCGGTGTCGGGACGAGGGTCGTCGGAGGGTTCTCGCCCCCGCGGGTGCCTCGGGAAAGATACGGCCCGATGAGACCCCCTTTCGATAATCGTCGGCTTTCGACTTCCGAACGCTCTGTTTCCTCCGCTTTCCTTTTTTTAAATAAATAATTCCGAGGATCGGATGGAGTGCGAGGGGGAGTTGATTCCTTCCGGAGTTTTAATCACGTGCGACGTCGTGTTCGGTGAATGGACCATTGCGCCTGCTTCCGTCTTCCGTTTTTTTTTAATTTTTCGTTTATTTCGGAAAAAGACGTATTTGCGGAAAGATAAAATAATCACCGACGTTTCTCTGCTCGAATCAGATGGGCACCGCATGAAAAAAATAACGACCGACCATATCTGCCTTACTTCCTATTTATGAATCGAGATAACTACTTTTGAGTGCGGCAAGTGGAATTCCGAGTGTTAATTTTCAATCGGTTTCCCCTTTTCATCGAGAAATTAATCTTGATAAAAAAAATGAATTTTAAACATCGATCGCGACGAAATTAACGAGATTATACCATCTCCTACTGGCATTCTTTTATTTTCTTCTTTCGGAAGTAAATTAATGACAATGTCAATATGAACACGTGTACGTTCAAGCTGTATAATTGATAACATATGTAATGAATTTTCGTTACACTTAGTATGTAGTTTTCCATTCATCCCATAATTTTTTAGAAGTTAATGTCACAAATTTTAATTTTCGTGGATAATGCAGAGTTAAAAACTTCCTCTTGATTGCCACCTGTAATCGGAACCCTCATTTTCGCTGTAATATTCAAAACGAATCCAAAAAATTAAGGATTCGATATAAAACCACATTATAAGAAAGGACAGAATTAATTTCCTTGCGGTTGAATATATTTTTTCTGGTAAAACATAAATTACGTAAATCGTAAAACGAGGAGAAATATTCCACCGAAACCAAGGGACACTGTTTTGAAGAAAAATAAAACCTCCCTTTTCAGCCTGTCTGATCCCAAAAAATATACATCGCCTCGCGTGTATAAATATATTTTGAAAATGAATACCATGAAAATACGTCCCTTTTACTCGCCGTTAATTCCAAATAATTTGGGCGACGAGGAAGAAACACGGGAGCATTTTGGGATGTTTATATCATGCCGCAGTTTATCATATAAATATATTCTCTCATCATTTTAAAGACTGCGTAAAGGATGCGGAATGTTTTAAATGAGATTATTCGCCACTATATTTAACGTTAAAAGAAAAACAAAAATTAATATTAATGAAACTTAAGTTGAAATTCAGCAAATTTAGCTTATTTCGTTGAAAAATTCATAGCATAAATATTTCTTTTGTTATGAGCGTAATTAAATTAAATTTTATTGCTCATTCATCATGGATGGGTTCAGTTTCCCGCATTCGACCTTTCTCGATATTAATTATATCAAAATAAACAATAATTCTCAGTGCCATCATCAGTTAAATAATGTTATTAATATTTGTTATTTCTTCCACGAGACTAAAATTTTAATTTGGAAGGCGTATTTTTAATGAAATTAGGTTTTACAGGAAGTAAAAATGTGATTTCTACCAAATGATAAGATACGAGAAGCAACACATGCGAATGTTTCAGAGCTAATTTTTACTATTTGAAAATGAAATTTGTTTAAATAGTAAATTAGTAATTTTCTGGTTATATATAGAGCTGCACGCAAATTTAAGCTATAATTTGGAAAGGAATAGCCGTTTCCCATATCAGACTATAAAGAAGCAATCAATACGGCAAAATCAGTACAAATGCTGAAAAAAAATTTGTTTCCCAGGTACATATTTCAGTCAGTTTTTATCCTTTCGGTAATGAGAGTAAGCACATAAAGGATCAGATGTCTCAATTAAAATTAAGCTCTTTTTTAAAGGTTCGTGATAATTATAGCTGGTGATTTGAATAGGTCTCCGGCTTTTTTAGTCCAAAAGTACATAAAATAATAAATCATAATAAATAAATCAATCACGAACTTTCTTCATTAACTGAATGCGGCTCACTTATTTTCAATCGTTATACCTTCGCTTAAAAGCGAAGCAATAACGAACCATGAAATATAGTCACACGTGAAAAGGGTGGGGAGAGCATTCACAGAAAACATGAAAGCTTAATTGGAAATATGCGAAATAAAGGGTAATAATCAGAGAGGAAATTAACGAAACGGAACCGAACCTCATACCAGTATGCACGAATCGCTTACGTGCGCGGAACCGGATGAATAAAGGGAGGGAGGCGCCATTTTGCATTCTGTGTGTGTCCTCCATTTTGTACTTATTATTTTTTCGCTGCTCCTCCGCTCCAATTATTTTTTGTTACGTTCGACTTCCGGTGTGAAATATATTCGCTATACACTGTGGGTTTGGCGAAGCGAGGAAGCCTATCTCCTACTCAAAGATTAATTGCGAGGACAGCCGAGAGGGCACGCCACTGTGGCGTCGAAAAAGGGAATGAGCGCGTGTGTTTGTATGTGTGTGTATGTGTATACATGGATTAGCCGGGAGCGACGGAGCGATTATAGTGATTCTTTTGTTTTTTCCTACCTCTCTCTCTCCCTCTCCCGCATCTCTCCAGCGCTGCGCGTCGGAACGGTCGAGAGATGACTTCTATGGAGGGAGGGGAGATTGGGGGCGGAGAGAGAGAAGGGGGAACGGCCGTTGATTGAAAAAAATTGCCTGATGCGCTCCGTAACAGACCGACGGGAACTAAATGAGTTCACAATGTGGGAGAGACGAAAATAGAAAACGAAAAGTGAAAAAAAATCTTGTGCTCCGAAAAAAAAAACACCGCAGTCGTAACTTGGTGAGATATTTCTTATCGTTCCCCTATATGAAAAAATAAACAAAATCGCAGGAACATAATTTGGCTGGAAAATATCTCCCTATGCGTTTGTTGAGATTAAATCTAATTCATGATGAACGATCGCTCGAAAAGATAAAGTTGGCAAAGAAATGTTTCTATTGTAACTTGAAGAATTCTTCCTTCTTCCACTTAGCCTCCCCTTAGCAAGAATTCCACCGCATTACCACTTGGCTGGTTTTTTTTGCTTTAAGATAAACTAATAAATAACTCAGCGCGTAAGGGATAAGTTATGTCTCTTTTTCACTGGCATAGAACGAAACAATGGTAATCACTGCTGCGCGCCGTAAAAGAAAAAATGAGGCGTAAATTTTCCGTGCAAACATTGTCTCTCGAACTTCGGGGTTACATTTTTTGAACTAGCTAAATACTGAAAAGAAAATTTTGGAAATAAGCCAATAAATAAAGGAAGAACTCTAAACACGGTGAAAGCAATGAACAGAATAGGAAAAATTAAAAAAAAATTAAAAAAACTCCAATTCACCGTAAAGGCGGTACTTACGTGTCAAGACTCGCAAGACCACTTAGAGGACGCGCGTTTCGACAGCTACGCTGTCATCTTCAGCAATGTCCAACAATAAGCCAATGATTTTAATAAAACAAAAATCGAATAAAACAATTTCAGATGCAGCTAAGCAATTCATCATAAATCTATAATAACATCAATCCAATACAACAAGAATGGAATTTACGTCACGTGTATTTTTCCATTTCTGCTAAAAATGCTCAATTCTAACACTTGCATTCTCAAGCACAGATAAATTGGAAATTTCGTTTAAACGTGTAGATTATTTTTTGTTCGTTAAGAGGAAATCATTTGTTCTTACGAAATATAAAATGTGAGAAATATAATAAAATTCATTCGTATTCAGAGATATCAAAATAAACGATTTACACTCATATAATAGTCAAATATCGAAAATGATAAACGATTGTATGATCGGGCTGTGGTGCGTTTTTAACCAGGTGCCCAAGTTCGGCGTTCGACCCTTCCTCAGGGAAGAGGTTTGAAGCCGTCACACACATTTTGTATTTATTCAAGGCGTTGCTCACTTTTCGCTTCGAGTTACAAAATTTAAAAATGCGAATAATATTCTCACTCGATACATAGGTGGGCAATACGCAGATCAACTTGAGCCTGCCAAATAACCTATGTAATTCAAAGAACTATGTATCACGTTCGTCTTACGGCTAAAATCAAACTAATAAATCATAACTCCTCAAAAGCCATAAAATGGTTGTGAAAACCAAATACGTATTTTGGCTACAAGTAGAATCCGCCACCGGTGAATTAGCACTGACGACGGCTCTTTTGTAGCCGAAATGCACATTTGGTTTTCATAACAGTTTTATGGCTTTTGCAAAGTTCTAATTTATCACTTTTACCTACGCAATGTCTAAGACAGGGGTTCTCAACCTAATGCTCGCGAGCAACCAGACTGTGCTCTTCTACGGTGCTTAATGTCCCATTTCTTAGAACCAATAAATTAATTTGCTCGGTCGATTTCTTTCTAAGCGTATTCAAGATCATTAAGAATAACTTTGAATGTTGATATGATTTTATTCGTTATCGTTACTACTCTTGCGGAAGTGTAGTGGTGCTCATTTGATATTCTAATGTACAAATTGGAGCTCGCTTGATGGTCTAGGACAATTTGGTGCTCTCCACATCGAAAAGGTTGGGAACCTTTGGTCTAAGACATGCATCGATCAACAAAATAATACGATGGCTCGCTAAAACCTGTTTGAACGAATCGCTAAGTGATCGTATGGAAATAAAGAGTCAAAGTCGATAAAGAATCCAGCTAATAAAAAGCCTATCAACACATACGGCTAGGATTAAGGAGGACGTTGATGGATCCGAATAAATATAGCGGTCGCTTAATCTGGCCACTCTGAGCGATTGGTTTTGAAGGGGGAGGCGGCGGACCGAAGGAATCAATGTGACGGGCACTAACAATAAGTTATATTATAGATTAGCAAGACGGAGCCACGCTACTATTTCCTGTTTCCAAATTATTTCCAACTATCTCACAAGTTAGGAATTATTAGAAATAAAAAAACAGGCATAAGAGTTATAATTAATTTGTTAAAATAAATTTAGAACAAGTCAGGAAAGAGCTGCTGAAGCAGACAGTAAATGGCGTTTTCTTCAAAATAATTTTGGAAAGACGGTCAAACCGAGAAAATGCGCAGAACGAGGCAGAATACTGAATCAATTGGCGAAAAAACGAAATCTCTAGCTGCTTTAGTTTATAAGGAATTACAGGCAGCCCTCGACATCCGTACAACTCGCTCTTTCGTGTATTATAAATTCTCGCCCCTAAACCGCCTTTCGTACTCCGAATTCGGACTTCCGTACATCAGCTAACGAATAAACATTTCGAGCTATCGCATAATGGCGTTGTCTGTCAGCCAAGCCAACACTTTTAATAAATTACCAAATTAAAGTATGCCCTTTTTACCGACTTTTCTTTCATTTCAATTATCACTCTCTTTGGGGCCTTGATTAGGCAATATTAAAAAAACTTTGAAAATAGCAAAATGCTTTAATGAAAAAAGAGGGATTTCGCATGTGCACTACATGCGGTCCTCGACTTTCTTGCGTTCGACATTCGTACAACTCGCACTTTAATAATAATAATAATTTATTTATTTACAGCCGGCAATCACATTGTAGTCACAAATCACAGCATAAGTTTCATTTATCACAAAGTACCGTATATACTCGCGTATTGTGCGATCCCGCGTAATATACGCTCCCTTATTTTTTGCCTCAAAATATTGCTTTTATCCTATGTGTCGTGTAATGTGCGAGTTGTAATTTTTTAGTTCCGGTAGTGCGACCTTCAGTTCCTTTTAAAATATAGTGCGTTTTCTTTAATTCGTTTCCATACGATTTCTATCTTCATGAAAGTTAAGGGAAAGCATTTAAATGTATAACTGTACTTCTAATTGAATAACTACCTTTTAAATACCTATATTTACGTAATAATGAAGGTTTAGCATACATGGCATACACTGACACCCCTGAACCGCCTTTTGTATGCAAAATTCGGACTTGCGTGCGTCAGCGAAATGACGAACGAATATTTCGAGTGGCAGCCACCAGTTTCCGCCGCGTCGCCATCTTTGTCTGTACAGCAGTGTTTATTTGTGCAATTATTTAAATATTTTATTTCATTTTGCCCTATCTCTCTATATTATAAAATCGATGATTGTGACTAAAATGCCCCTGCTCAAGAAACCAAAGATTTATACCATAATTAGAGATTTTGTAATATTTTTTGGCTCTCCGGGAACGGAACCCCCATTATTACATGTAGATATATTGCTCGACATCCGTACATTCGACTTCCGTACACGTTTTCAGGAGCGCATTATGTACGGATGTCGAGGACTGCCTGTAGTGCGTCAGGCAGACAGGCGGACCACCAAAAGATAACATGTACAACGAGACAGAATACTAAATCGATTGGCTAAAAAAATGTCTCTATCTGCTTTCGTTTAGGAGGAATTAGCGCGTCAGACAGATAGACGGACAAATCGAGCGCAAAAAGTGCATCTTTATGAAAAGATTGAAAAATATCATGGTGAGATGACGATATTTAGCATTGTAGAGGAGCGGTGCATATTGTTGGGAGTCCCTGGTTAGATTGCATAGAGTTAAATTTAAACTTGGCATTTACAAATTGTCATCGAATTTTATAAAAGTAAAGATAAAGTGGAAATACAAACCGAAAAAATCCAATGCTAGCAATGTAAATTTTAGACCCAATTACCAGGATCGATAGACATCGCGAGTCTGTATGACTTTATTCAGATTTCTGTTGATAAAATTCCTGCGTTAGACGATTTTATCGATTTTTTTCAACAGTACTGAACCTTCAATGAAAAATATACAAAATATAAATGATGAAAAACAATTCCAGGATAATCACCATTAATTATCTGATCATTACGACAAAATGGAATAGAATAATTTGAGAAGGCTGAAATGAGAAAATAGAGGTGGGAGAATGGAATGGAGCGTTGGAAAAGGTCTGCTGAAAGTGCGGGGGGAATGGGATTTATTGGGAAGGCGAAGAGGCAGCGGGAGGATGAAACGGAACGTTAGATAACTAATTTACGATACATTGCCGATTTTGGAGGACGGACGTAGTATTGGGGGGAGGGGGGGGAGAGCAGGGGGGAGGTGGAGAGGGTGAACGTGGGAGGATGGATTAAAAAGGGATGATTGGGAGACGAATGAGGAGAAAGGGGCTGGCGGGGAGGGTGTGTGAAGCCGAGGGCAGGAGCAGTGAGGCTATCAGTTAATTCGCTCAAGTATACAGAGAGAAATGTTTGTGTAATGAAATCGAATGATGAAAGGAGGCGAAAAGGCATCAAAATATGCCGGTGTTATAACACAGAGATGGGTTGATTGAGAGGGTTTAAGACGGAGATGCAAAGAGGAGATCGTTTGTTTCAATCCAATTTAAAAAATTTTGCTAAGATATTAAATGTCGTGGACTTGATAGTCCTGAGAGGGCATCATATTCACGGATCTTCCGTCTGAAAAGCTTTGGATTGGTGGAGGGTACAAATCGTAGCAACGCATAGCCGACCATCTCAACAAGCCATCTCTATGTTCATCGAAACGACTATAATAATCATTATGATCCGAACAATATATAAATCGACTTGATCGATAATGCATTAATGCAATGTTTTCAGTACGGGTGAACCATAGAAACCCAATCCAACCGAAGGTTTCCCTTCAAATGTTTAACTAAATTAAAATACCGCGGTAAATATGTTTAAAAGGTGGTAAAACGTTCAAGTTTAGACGTCGATGAAACTAAGTCGATTTTTCTAAAACTTCAATGTTAATGCATCCAAAATGTCGGAATTGTTTTGCACTTAACTTTAGAATAAAATTATAAGTAGGTATAGCAGCGGAAAAGGTCACCACCTGTATTATATTCACATACATAAAAAAGCATGTACTACCGAAATGAAACAATTAAAATATGCGTACACGTCGATTAAAAAATATCCTTTCGCTCGGACTTTGGCAATGCATGTTTCCATACGTTTCTAGAGTCTAAACTTTAGAAGAGATAGCAATAGCTGAGTAAATTCAAAAAAGAACCGCAGAGCGAATGTCACATTGGTCCCATAAATAGCATTTCAGATATGCAATGAAATAGAATCTAGGTAAGAATCGAAAAACAAAATAAAATTTTTAAAAGGGGACAAAATGTACCGTGAATCACTTCCTCATAGATTATAAGAGAATCGAAGTATTCTTAAAAAATGAATGTGTATTACATCAATATTAATGAGAGCTATTGAATGACATATGCATAAATAATAACAATGTGAATGCAGGTATAAATTTCATTAGTAAAATTTCTATCAACGGATTTAAGAAAAACAATATACTCGTATACATCAGTTGTGCGGTACTGAAGTTTAAATTGGGCCTCAGATTTTAGTTTAGATGGTGTCCGATATTATAGGAAAAACTATAAGTTTACTTTATATTATTTACAGAGGCCAGCTCTCTTAAAACTCATTAATAAATAATGGAAAAATAGCGGCACATTTTTCGAGAAATAACAAAAAATGTGAAAATTTGGTAATTATTTTGTTTGGAGACAAACAATCTTTTTCATTTATAATTTCGGGAAATTCATACGAAGTTTTTATGTAGCTAATGTTATGCTCTGATAAAAATTATGCCTTACGAAACTGTGACCAATTCCGCTATTTCGCTTTTGAAAATAAATTAAGAAGGCAAAATTTAACAAAAAATGTGAACCTCGAACCCAAATTTCATTTGAAATCATATGCATCACATTACCTCATCTCGCTCAACATTTCCCCAAAACACCGAATCTGTATTCGTTGGCATAAATTACCGGATCGTGCCCTCCAAAACACCGGAATATGCCCATCGCCAAAGCATCTAGGCCTAAACTCGTAATAATTCCAAAAATTTCCATTTCAAAGCGAGGCATATACCATTCACTTCCCACCGCAGTAATGTTTTACCGTGGCAATGATTTAAATCCCCATATTTGCTTTCAATATAACATCCGATGCTTACGCAGCCCGAGTTTCCGAAGACACGACGACGGTTACGGTGACTTACGCTGCCAAACGGAACGTCTCCCCTTCCCCTTCTGCTCTTATCGGCAGCCCTTACCTCCATCCGTAAGCTCATGATGACGCAAGAGAGCGTGTTTGAACCAATACAATACACTCTCGAAGCGAGGGTCGAATACATTACGCACCTATATCTCACACGAGCAAGTCATTTCCTGAAAAAGACGGAGGCAGAAAGATGGCGTGTCTCAGAGTCCTGGAACAAAGATCCTCCGGCACACAATGGTACAGAGAAAGCCGTGAGACGCGGAAATGAGACCTTGGAAATCGGAAAGCAGACGTCGAAGGAAAGAAACATGACTAGATGGACGCAACTCGTTCGGGCGCCACGCGCGGGAATGTGTAAGGTCGATGGAGTAAATTGATACTCGGCTATCGCTGTGAATGTTGTTCCTAAAGTGACTCCGTGTCTGCTATAATCGAAACAAATTAATCTTAATGATCCGAATTTTAACGGTACTCGCTCGAATGAAATTTAGGGAGATGTATTATTAAAAGGATATAAGTTTTGCTGGAAGACTTTTTCGGATAACGGCAAACTTATAAGCTTAAAATTTGGAAAATACTAAGCTTTAAGCCTTAAACTGTTGTAACGCTTAAAACTCCAGGATCTTTCGCAAACTTCAATATTTTATTTGTGTGAACCTATACCCAAAAAAGAAATCAATTGCGCGGGTTAGAAAGAAATAATACATATTTACTAAAGCTACCAACATTAAACGAACGTTAAATAAGTGTCAAAGTTTTAATTCATTGTGTACAGTCTCTACAAAAAAGTTTTGTAAAACTATAAAAAAGCAAATTTACGTGTTGATAAAATCAAAGAGAATTATCCATTTAAACGGTGTTGTAGTCGTATTATATTAATGTGATATAGCTAATATATTCCAATAATTCAAGCACAAGGGTCTAGTACCTATATAATATTAAACAATTCACGATACAATAGTTTATTTTATGGCTACATGTACGTTAGCGTTAAATAAAATGACGCCATTCTCATCAAAACTAATAAAAAAAGAAACCACATGTGTGATTTAAGTTTTTTTTAAATACGCCCTCGAAAAAATTTCCATGAATTAAACGAAGACGTTTAATTGCCTCTCCACACCCGTTCCTAATCTGCGTTACTTCACAACTTTTTCGCGTCGAAAAACCCATTCCAGCGGCTCGAAAAAGAAAGCCATTAAATCGCCGCTACAAAAAGAAGTCTAGAGCATTAAAACCTAAATGAGGCGAATGATTCAAAAAAATGAGAGAAAGGGATTAGGGCGAAAAAAATTATCAGAGACGTCTTAATGGTAGACTCACCCTCCTCCTCATTCCATAGCCTCTTCCTCTTCTTCCACGCCCTTCTCTTGAGCGTGGAGACCATTAGGGAAGACAGGGCCAAGACAACGCCACGGCTTAATTACCTCTTCGGTATGATCAAGGTTCCCGACGCTCCACTCCTGAGGATTCCTAACGCCTCGGGTAATTCAACAAGAAAATGGTCCTCCCATTCCCCTTTTATCGGGAGGAGATGGTGGGGGAAGCCATTGCGGGCTTAATGGACCCCCTCCCCCACACTCCTCTTAAATCCTCCTTAATCTAGAAAAAATTAGTACAGAGAGTTGAAGTATTGTTTTATTTGGTCGTTAGGGAGGAAAACAACGAAGCGATGTTTTCTCTAAATGTATTTACTTATCTTTTTTTAGTATCACGCAACTTTAATTCATTAACTCCATCGGCTTAATTAGAATTTTTTAAAAATTCTCATTTAATTTCAAAGTAGCAAAAGGTTCAATATTGGCCAGAGCTTCGTGATCATTAGTTTTATACTTTAACAAGAACAATATTTTTCCTTGGCCTGGCATTATCTTACAGTAAGCAAAAGCAAAAAAATCAATTGGAATAAAATCTTACCTTTTTTCGTTCACTACATACTGTCAGCTGCGTGTGAATGACGTTTATTGTTAAATGTTGTTTACAGTAGAAACATCTGATAATGATTACAGTGTTATCGGTAATTATAAATAAAACTTCAGAAATTATAAACACAATATCAGTAATCTACTATAACATATTTTGAAGTGAGTGTTTGTTGGATTGTTCATGGAACTCCTCCTAAACGATAAAAGCTAGAATAACCAAATTTGGTATGATTCTTCCTTACATCCTAACTTAGTGAACTGTCAAGGTTTGGTCAACCGGGATTAATCAGTGCTGCCAATATAGGGGATTAACTTTTTTCCATAAGATAACACGTATGAATCCATTTCTTGACTTACAAGGTATTCTTCCTTCAAGCATTAAAATACATAAATATGGACCGATTTTTTTCGTTTTTGCTTTAATCGACGAATAAAACTCTATACTATCTTATTCCTGCGAATTTTACATGTTACACGGTTGAAATTTTCAGAAATGCGCTATTTGTTTCGAAATTTTGTGGATTTTTCGTACCCCTCCCGGGCGTTGCCAAGACGGCCGTCATTGTTACCTCCGATTCAATTAGCTTCAATGAAGCTTACAAATAAACGAAAGTTTAGCGTTATTCGATTCGCACTTTTGTTTAAGCAACGAAACGATCGATGATTATGGTCAGCAACGTAAATAGATACTGATTATTATTCAGGAAGCGTTTATAACGATTGATGAAAGTAATTGAACCTTCTTTCGTCTATTGAATACTGGAATCTTAAATTTTTGTAAGTAAAATCATTATATTCTACATTATAATGTTTATTAACGTAAATAAGCTCACGTATCTGGTGTACATTTACCAGTCAGTGTTCAATCATGGACAACTGTACGTTGCTTTTTCACGGGTTTCTTGCTGACATGACATAAAAGTAAATATTTCAGCGAGGCATAATTACACAAGATTTGGCAAAAGTAATATAATAGGAAATAAAATTATCGTTATATTTGAATGCAATACGTTCGGAAACGGACTGTTACAAGCAAATATGACTAATTGTTAAGAAAAGCTAATTGTAATTTTAAAAGTAGGCTTAGATTTGATATAAGACACCAACGGGTTAAAGAAGGCGGGGGTTAAAGGGGCGGTAGCCCCCTTTATAAAGAAATGTTCAAAATAATTCTGAAGTGTTCTGCTGTCCGTAACGGTTTTTTTTTGGGTACTTCCATTTGAAATATTTTTCATATTCAAAAGATTTTCGGTACTTACGTATTATCTCCAGGACTCTTCGCAGGACCTGGTACTTACGTATTATCCCCATGCCATACTTACGTACAACATTAACAGAAACTGAATGGCCTGTCTCGTCATTTACAAACCCAATCACCGGACAAGAAACTGATTGGCCTGTCTCGACATTTCAAACCCAATCACTGGACAACGGGGAGGGATTCTTTGGTTCCGGGCGAGGCGAAGGGCGCGGTAGCGCCAGGAGACGACTACCCATTAAAACAAAGCGAGCCGAAGGCTCGCCAATATCCTCTCCATTTGCGGCACAACAGTCAAACGAGATATAATTCGCGGCACAACAGTCAAACGAGATATAATTTTGGCTGAAAATCAATAAGTTTCTAAGGGCATCATTTTCTCGTACGCGTACTTGGATAGTTCATTTTTCCAGAATCAGGTGGTGCTGCGGTCGTGGGTGTCTAATATCAAATGTTCCAAAAAGTGTCTACTACATATTTTAAAGAGTTTGTATGTTGCGCTGTAGTAGCTTCACTAAATCCGTTGAAATTCAACGGAAAATTCTGCTAGTTATAAATAAAATATCAACAATTATACACACGATATCAGTAATTGTATACTAAATATCGGAATATATAAAAAAAACAACCTCGACTGATAATAATTATGAAATATTTTTATTATTTTTATTCACTTAATTAATTAATTAAAAAATAAAGCAATGTAGTAATTTAAAACTTCTTTGAACGGGTTTACCAAAATTTGTAACATACATATTAAAGCGAGTTAGTCTTTGAAGACAAAAATTTTTAATCTCGACAACTTTCGACGAAGCAAAATAAATGGAATTATTCATCAAATGCAGTAGAAAAGAGATAAAAACTAATATGTTAAACTTATGGTTATTTTCATGAAGCATCCGTTGACTTTCAAGGGTTAGCTTTTTTGATGTTATAAAAATACTTCCTCAATAGTTACTTGTTGGAATATCATGGATATTTGGATTTATAAACATTTTCATTAGATAAAAAAATTTATATTATAGAATTAGTTATAATTCATAAAATGAAATTAACTAATTAAGAATTCAACATTCCTTAAATATTTACGATATTAACTACATTATTTGCTTATGTGCAAACATCATTTGATAGTGTTCCTTTCAATTTGTTTTATTAAAACTTTCATTTTAAACCACATTACTACTCCACGAGCTATAGGTATCAGGACAAACGTTGGTCATGGCGGAAAAGTCTCGTCACAATGAATCAAAGACAAATTCGTTTCAACATAAATAAATATTAAAATTACTAAAAGATTTCAAAGTTAATATTAGAAAAAGCTAGTAAATATCCCACAAAGCAACAGAGAGAAATTTCAGAAATGTTGTTGTTTTTATATGTTGAACCTCTCTCAAAAACCTTTTTTTATCTAGCTACATGAGCCAAAACGTTAATAAACTTTCAACAATTCACAGCAAATGGCGTCAATAAGTAAACTTAATTGCATAAAAAATATATACAATTAGTGTAATGCCCGTTGAGATATCAACGGAAGAATTATAGATAGATACATAGAGTATTATTATTTTCAATTAAAATAATTAATATCACACTTTTACGTATGAATTATTTTGCCATACAAAACATTTCTAGTGAATATTCTGTTGTTGACGGGCTATCTTTAGTTGAACTTAAAATAGTTGCCTCTTTCCCTCCCTCTCCCCCCCCTCTCTCTCCCTCCCTCCATCTTACCCTCTCCCTCTCTCTCCCTCCCTGCTCCCCCCTCCTCATTTCTCCCCCTCCCCCTCTTTTCCCCTCCCTCTCGCTCCCCCCTCTACCGCTCCCCCCCCCCCCTCTTTCCCGTATTAAAAGCATTCAAAGCACGTTTATACCCATAAGGATTGAATTAACAATATGATATAGAGGTCTAACAATGGAACTGGTAGGCAAGGCAACATCTCCTTAAAATGGCAAGATTTCCTCAAACTGTGTGAATTAAACGTTTACATTGAGAAATTTCGAACTGTAAGCGGAAAAAGATGAACAGAATAATAAACTTTATAATGTTTTCTTCAAAATAGATTATATCCGAAGATTGTAGGTCAATTATTTCTAATTTTAATCTAAAAAAGAGTGAAAGCCTGCACGTCGAAATGTCCCTTTTTACGTGTTTCCTTATGAGAAATGGAAAATGTCTCCAGGAATCAAACCCGGGTCTTTGATCTCAAGTTTAATACGTTAAAACGTAATTTTATTATATCATAATGCTATCCTGAAAATCACATCAAATTCGGTTCATTAATTTGGGAGATATTAAGCTTCAGCCTTTGCTGACAGGCACGCAGACATTGCCTTTTATTATAGTAGACTAGCGTAATTGCCCGTCAATATGACGGGATATCCTTAGTTAACATTAAAATAGTTACCTCCCTCCCCCCTCTCTCTCTCCCTATATCTCTCCACCTCCCTTTCACCCTCTCCTTCCCTTCTCTCCATCCCTCCCTCCTTCCCTTCTCTCTCCCTCACCCCTCTCTCTCTCTTTCTTAAATGTAAGAAGGGACTATATAGTCTCAATTTTGCTCTCAATAAAGTTGTTTGTCTGTCTCCCTCCCTCTCTCTCTCCTCTCTCTCCCTATCTCGTATTAAAAGCATTCAAAGCACGCTTACACCCATAAGGACTGATATAACAATAGGATTTTGAGGTCTAACAATATAATTAGTCACCTTGGCAACATTCCGTTAAAATGGCAAGATTTCCATAAAATATGTAAATTAAACGTTTAACATGGGATATTTCGAACTGTGGGCGAAAAAAGATGAACAGAATAAGAAACTGTAATTTTTCTTCAAAATGGTTCAAATCCGAAGGTCGTAGGTTAATTCCTTCTAATTTTAATTTCCAAATGAATAAAAGCCTGCATGTCGAAAAATCGCGTTTTACATGTTAAGTAATGGGAAATGGAAATGCCTCCATTGGAGTCGAACCAAGGAATTTTTTCGGGATTTAAATTCGTCATCACCTGAAAAAGCGTTAATCAAGCATCCCTGCCAAATTTCGAGTTTCTATCTTCATTACTTCTCGAGTTATTAGCGTTTAAGTTAGCGTTATAGACAGAGAAAAGTTAGCGTTACAGACAGAGAATTGATTTTTATTATAACGATGATATTTTAAGGGTAACTTACTTCAAGTTTCTTCAATACTAAAACAAATACATACGTTTTCCATTAATTTTAAGTTTCAAGATAGAATGTTAGGGAATATACGTATAGTTATTATGCGTGAGCGCAGAAGGTGAAACACAAATGCAAGCTTTGATGAGAAAAAGTCTTAACATTCCATCTTATTAGTGTTTTTTTTATGTTACGCATCTTATTTTACTCAGATAAAGGTATTTCTCGTTGTGCCTCAGTAACGAAGTTCAATGTTGAAGGTTTGCTTTCTTCTAGCCTTAAATTCCACAATTGGAATATGTATTGATTTATATTGAATTCTTAGCTTAGCTGGTTAAAGCACAGCGCCAAAAAACTTGATTTTGATTCCAGGAGAGGTATAAAATTTTTTACCCCTTCAAATTTAATTTTGTTTGTTTAGATAATAATTCGAATGTAATTTGTTAACGGTTTTATTTCTCGGACAAAAATGCTATCAAGTATAAGCCGAGATCTAAATAGGGGTGAAATGCAGAAAACTGTTTCTTCATGTTCTGTTGTTCGAGGTTTGAAAAATCGGTGGTTTTATCCTAATACTAGCTGAAACGCCCGGCTTCGCTCGGGAAAGAGTGGCAAACGATTTTTATTGCTCGGGGCAAACGTTCCCCATTCCTTAATTACGCAAGCGATGCTTACATTAACATTTACTATTTTATGTATTGTATTGTACGCATTAACGTCTTACTTAATATTCACATGGAAAGATGCCCCGAAGCCTTTAAAGCGGCAATAAAAAGATGTAGATTATTTCAATACTATTAGCCAAAACGTAAACAATAAACAACATCTTGGTTACCGAACAAATGTAAGTAGATGTATAGATTTATGTTGCGATAAATCTTTCAATGTTAATGGTAAAAGATAACAATGTTCTAATAATCCTTAAAAATCATTTGATTCACTTTAAAAGTATTCATAGACTATATTTAGGCATATCTTGGCGTTAGCTATTCTTCCTCTACGGCGCACAGTGGGACCAAAAGCCAGTATGCGTGGCCAAAACCCCCCCAAGCGAAAGTTATCCCCCACAGATCTCATACTGTCTAACTCAAGGAGTAATGCTCAAAGTAACCAAAAACACATGAATTCGTAGTACATATCACCATTGGGGCTGACTAAGGCTTCAGGAAGATGGTCTATTTGTGTCTACTCTGCCAAACAGCACGTATACTCCGTTCCTGTTTGTCGTTTCCAGTAAACCTAACAGCCATACAATGCACAAAATTCGATTTATAACGACTTTAGACGCTCTTTGTGGATGATGGAAGAAAATTATAATAATCGAATTCTAAATTCAAATATGCAATTCTAAACATTTCGTCATAGGATGCGTTTTCTGATGTTTCTCTTCATACTGTTAGGCCTACAAAAAAACCCAAACGAGGCCAAGCTTAATTTCCTCATGATATCATAAGAACGGTGTGTTGTCACGTTGCTCCAAAAAATTTAGCTGCTACTATTTGCTACTTTTCAAGAAAATGCTCCCTTTTGGTCAGAGTGCATGCGCGATCAGGAGTCCAGCTAGTGGGCGCCGCGTCGTAATGTGGTCGTTTACCATGTTTTGAGGGGATAAGACTTAAAATTAAGTGTATAATTGACTTTAATCGTCAGAAATATATAATGCACCGTAAAAATTAAATAAAAATTTTCAACAGTTTTAGGCCTTGATTTTAAACCTTTTTCTTTCATTTCAATAACCCATTAGAATAGCACATGATTTCGTGCAAGGCATTACAAAGACGACTTTTTAATTTATTTAGATTTAAGTTACGAAATTAAATTAAATCATTAGCTATAATTTGTGTCTTACAATAACAAATTGTCGTAAAAGCTAATCATTCTTACAGAGAGCTGGTAAAACACAACAATGTATATATTTTGTGTCAAAAAGCGAAGGATATTCGTAATTAAAATTTGTATTGTTGTTGATTGTATCATTCTTTTGACAAGTTCATTCGCGCGTAGACAGCTTATCAACCGGATATATCTTTGTAAGTTCAGTATCATGGCCTGTGAAATAACGAGGCGTGATCTCTTTAGGAGATTAATGGAAAAGTCATCTAAAAGTTGGGATACACGATACCAGCATGTGGATCTACACATCGAAAGATTATTAGGGCTAGATATGACTGCGGCAATGAGACAGGAAATGAAATCGGAAGCTCGTAAGCACTACGCGCAAGTTCGAAAGAAGTGGGAAGAGAGTCGCAGGATAAAAGAGAAGTTCCTTCAAAAAAACCAGAATTGGCTGGACAGCTGTATCACAATTTCTGTGATAGGCGCTCCCTCATCTACTTGTGAAGATTCTGGCACTTCTGAAGGTAAAATTACTAGAATGAAAAATTTTGCTCTCGGAAACATAAAAGGCGAATAAAGATCACGATTATAAATTATTTCTGTCTTTCAGGAGGGCGCCCCAGGAAGTCCTTTGATTTCTGTAGTGAACGGAGCAAGAGGAGGAAAGTGCAAGAACTGAGAGAAATCACAGATACAAGTATCCTGACGTACGCCACTCAAATGAGCCTCCGATCAGATGGCAAGGTGGAGGAAGCAAAGCTGTTGACTGAGGCGCTGCTGACAACACCCACGCGCGCAGGGAAGATTCGTGCAGCCTGGGGATCCGCTAAGAGTGAAAAGGTTATTTCACCGTATTCACCGAATGAAGCTCTTTCTCTTATTATAGAGACAGATCTCTCAAAAAAATCGTATCAAACCTTGAGATCTCAAGCCAAGGTTAGAGGAGTAGATTTGTACCCTTCATACAAGCGAGTTAGACTGGCAAAAGCGGAATGTTATCCCCCCCAAAATTCAGTCATTATAACTGAGAGTAAGGCTGAAGTCAAGCTTCAGGCATTGTTAGACCTCACAGTTAGTAGGATAGGCCAGCTCCAGAATTCAGTTACATCAAGCCTATCAACCCAATTGTTGAAAAAACTGCATTTAGTGTCAAAATGGGGTTTGGATGGGAGCAGTAACCATTCACTTTATAAACAACAGAGTGAGTATAGGGAGTTCACGGACAGCGATTTGTTTATTACGTGCTTAGTGCCTCTCCAGTTATATGTGAAAGAGGAGCACGGCTGTGAAAAAGTAGTGGTTTGGCAAAATCCACGTCCCTCTTCCACTAGATTCTGCAGACCAGTCAAAATGGAATTTATTAAGGAGTCTACAGAATTAATAATAAGGGAGAAAACCAATATGGATGAACAAATTGAAGCCCTTACACCGACTAAGGTAGATTGCAGTCCAGACGTCATTGTTCATCATGAATTGTGCATGACAATGGTTGACGGAAAAGTCTGTAATGCGGTTAATGACACAGCCTCCGCTCAAAAGTGCTACATATGTGGAGCTACTCCTAATGATATGAACAATATTGATAAAGTGTTGGCAAGAGAGGTAGACAGGAGTGCATATCAATACGGACTTTCCACCCTCCATGCCTATATTCGATTTTTCGAGTGGCTCATTAAAGTTGCTGCAAGACTTGAAACGAAATCATGGCAAAAGAAAAAAGATACCAAAGACAGAGTTGATGCGAGGGAGTTGGATATCAAGAATAAGTTTAGGTCATTGATGGGCTTGCTTGTGGGTGCGGTTAAACAGGGGAAAGGAAACACTAATGACGGTAACACAGCCCGCCGTTTCTTTCAAAATCCAAAACTGTCTGCTTCCATTACGGGCATCAATCAGACCCTAATATTAAGATGCGATATAATTCTGAGAACGCTGTCATGTGGTTTTGCTGTGAATCCCAACTCATTTCATAAATATGCCTTAGACACAGCCAGACTTTATGTGAATGAGTATCCTTGGTATCCTATGCCCGCTTCCGTACATAAAGTACTTATCCATGGATCAGATGTGATCGCAGTTGCGTTACTTCCAATTGGAATGCTGAGGAAGCGCAAGAGGCGAGAAATAAAGATTTCAGGAGGTACAGGGAAAAGAGGTGCAGGAAAACGTCAAGGGTAGCAACAAATGAAGATTTGCTACATATAATGTTAATATCTTTAGACCCTGTTATTTCATCCCAGAGAGCACTACCCAATAAAAAGAACGGAAGCCTCAGTGCCGAAGTAATTGCGCTTTTGGATGATATGGAAGATGAACTAAATATTGAAATTTCAGACGAAGGTGATTGAGATACCGATTCGATCTAATGCGTCTCATTTGTGCGTGACATGATTATTTTTAACAAATTTTGGCACAATTCTTGATTATTTTTTAATAAATTTCGTCACAATTCCTATGTTTGAATGAAAATCAGGAATAATAAACTAACTTAGTTTGTTCGGAAGTTTCTCTCTTCATTCAGTGACCATCCCGAACCCCTACACCGAATCAGCGCACCTACAAGGTGAGCAACTATGGACATTTTCCCCTGGCAATACGCTTGCCCTACCAAAATCTCCTAGCAAAGCTTCAGAGTTCTAGTTCCGCCCATTATAAACCATAAAAGCAATGAACATTGCATATAAATCATATCTAGGGTTTTGGCCACGTTTACTGGCTTTTGGTCCCACTGTGCGGCGTGGACTTTCCCTGCATTAATATTTTCGTGTATATCTCCCTTTGAAGAGGACAACAATTAAGAAATTTAGCTTTGTTGCCGCCTGGAAAATGGACATCTAAACCGATAAATTTTGCGCTTAAAGGAAAATTTCGAGCGATTTCGCATGTAATACTATGAAACATGAACAGAATTAAAATATTCAGTCTTTCGTGCGTAAAATAATCCATTTTCCGTGATCGTAAGTTAATATTTAGGTATATTTATATCCACATCAGTGAAGGGCTGCATGGCATTTTGGGGTTTCTCCACACCATTTCCCATGAATTCTTATGGAAATAGTATTTTGTAGTCCCCATGGGGTATAAGAGACCCCACGGTCTGCAAACCTAGACCAAGTTCTTCCTTTGGTCCATAGGATGGCCCATGAAACTTTTGAATTCGATAGCTTCAACGGTGTAAAAACGTATAAAGAACATACACACACACATATTAAAATATTTATAAGATGAACGTAATTACGTGCAAATTCGATGCGGATTCGAATTCGGTCTTTAACAAAAGGTTAAAATGTGTACGCTCATAATTAATAATTTATTGCCTTCTGTATCAACGTAATTTTCATCGCATATAAACAAATTCCTGTTTTTTATTCGATGACAGAATACCAGAAAGAATTATTGGTTAGCAAGTCCCTTAAAATGTTGCCTGAGTCCGTCATAATAATATCTTTGTTTAATACTGGAAAAATTCTTGTTTTTTCGGATTTATATACAAATTTGAATTTAATTTAATTTTGATTTATAATTGGTTGAAATCATCTAGGCTATAAGTTGAACAACCAACTAATTAATTCTTTTTTATGCCAACGTATTTGAGTTCATATCTCGTTGTAACGAATTCTAAAACGCAAGGGTTAATTATGCAATAATCTTTCACGTGTTAATCAAATGGAGAAATTGAACGCTTATGTTACCCATATAAAACTTGCAAAGGAGTCGCGTCGAATATCGGATGAAAGACTAGAGGAAATATAAAAGACTATTCTTGAGTTATTCATATAAAATCCAATCCGCATGCATTCCAAAAACCGTAAATGAGAGAATGAGACTAACATATTTTTTTATTCGGAAACCATGAAAAATAACAATATCTCAAGGTATAAGTTAGATAAAAACTTGAAAATTTTTGTGATTAAAGTTTAAGAGTATTCCAAAATGTTTATTTAAGAAAATCTCGAATAAATTGCTGATAGTGACCACCACCATGCTGGATGCATAAATGTGCTATCCGTAGCATGTTTTCCGACACTTACTGCAGCAAGTGTAAGGTACAGGTTCGATTCCAGGTCATGGAAGAATTTTTCTCCTGTTTCAAAAATATTCCCAACATTGCCTGTCTGCATAGGATCTTTAGATCACTTTATCTATCACTTTCTACTACTAAGCTATTTAGTTGCGAGAATTTCAGTAAACATAACAGAACCATAAAGTTAATACTTTAGAAAAGGATTAATTACATTCGCTCCCTATTCATATCAAGCATATCCATGTTTAAAATATCTTATGTGTCCAGCGCATGACTTTCTGCATACAGAGTAATGAATATAATTCCTATCGACATCAGCGTCCTCTAGAATAATTATCGAAAATTAGACTCGTGAATAATTTTAGGACACTTTCAATAATCTTTACATTGAAAAAACCTGATGTGGTCAACAAATGACTCTCTATACTTGTGGTATTCTTATTTTTTTTTAAATATCTACGTCTCAATACTTGCTTATCATGCATTCTCGGGCCGTATGAAGAGCTCTCGTTGGCCGTATACGGCCCTCTGCCCTATCCATTACGTACAACGTACACGATCCTCATCTAGTTGGAGTTATCGCGTTTCGAACTCGTGGCGCTGCAATCAAACAAGCTAGCGATGTACTCAATGTAAATTCATATGAAAAATCGATTTTTTTCTGAAACTATCGAGTTTATGATAAAATGTTTCAAACAAAACTTGTATAAAATTCCATTGACTACAACTTTTATACTAGCACATATTGAGGTAAATTGATTTCTAAAGAAGCTATTTAAAAAAACGGAAAAATGAGTAGATTAAACATCCACTTCCGGTCTGCCGGTTTCAGCCAAAACCTTTTCAAGTCTTCATTTACTAATAAAAATCTTAAGTTTTGTGCTGATCTGATTATTAGTTTTTGAGTTAAGAGCGCCCACAAAATTCCTATCTCACACACACAGACATCATCGAGAAGATAGTCAAAGCGTGTTCTAGGGACCTCAAAACGTGTATTTCCGTTGAAATCTCGAAAACTTTTTTCATGAAAACAATACTTTCCATATGCTACGTATGGAGCAAGTAAAAACAATAAGTAAACTAAATTGATAGCTGTTGATATGGATAATAAAATATCGATGCGCATTAAAATTATCTTTGGCAGCGTACATATTGCTTTCAACAATTACGAAATGTTATCATAGAAAAGGAAACAATGATATCACTTAGCGACGTGTTTAACATAAATTCAAACGATAAATCGAAATATCTCCTAAACAATCAGTTTCATGAAAAAATGTTTTAAACAAAGCTCGTAGAAATTTGTATTCTCTAAAATTTTGATAATGATACATATTTAAATAAATTGTTTAAAAAATGAAATTTGGAATAAACGGTAAAACGGCATGAGCAAACCTCCACTTCCGGTTGAATGGTTTCAGCCAAAACCTTTTCAGATCTTTATTTATTAAGAAAAATCTTACATATAAAGTTTTGTGCTGATCTGATCATTAGTTGACGAGTTAGAGCGCCTGCAAAATGCTATCACATGCACAGACATCATCACAGAAATAGTCAAAACGTACTCAGGAGACCTATTTCCGTTGAGATCTCGAAGTGGAATTTTTTCACGAATGGAATAATTTCTCCTAAACAACGTACGGAGAAAGTAAAAATTTAAAAGCTTACTGGCAGGTAAACTACAATAAACCCAAAGCTAATAACGTTCATCATCGGCCACAGCCATATCACGATGCAAACATCAAATCTCGTCCTGTCACCGAAGTTAAGCATCGCAGTGACGGGATACTACTTGGATGCGTGACCCTTGACAACATGGATAAGCGTTTCAACGAGTTAATTGGACACCTTAAGAGAATCATAGTTACCTCCGCCGGATGAGGAGTTAATTTGGAACCTTAAGAGAATTATAGTTGCTGCCGCCGGATGACGAGACAATTCCGACCTTACGAGAATCATAGTTGCTGCCGCCGGATGGCGAGGCAGCTATCGACCTTAAGAGTATCATAGTTACTGCCGCCGGATAACGAGTTTGTTTGATTGATTTAAATTAAATTTGTACATCAAAATTCGATTTCGTTTAATCGTTTAGGCCAATGATGCCCAACCTACGGCCCGAGAAAGGTTATTATGATGCCTAAGAAGCTATGATGAAAAAGCAATTCGGAAAGTTAAACACCAAAAAGCATACATTTTTATGAAAATTTTGATAATAAAACTATTAATACTGAAAGATTAACCATAAAAATCTCATTTAGAGTTGATTCTCACTTATATGACACCTCAGAATATATAGACTCTAATCCGGCCCGACGAAGAACTGGCAACTCTCAATATGGCCCACCATGGAGAAAAGGTTGGACAGTTAGGCCAGTACTCCGCTACCGTATAAATTCACGGCACGCTTTCGTATTCTCTCGAACCTCGCGGCACATCGAACCACATTTCTTGAGACTGTATAGAGCAGGGGTGGCCAAACCGCGGCTCGCGAGCCACATGCGGCTCTTTGAACATAGTATGCGGCTCTTTTAAATATCCACTCGTTTTTCACCGCAGAATACAGTGACGTAGTGCGACTTTTGGGGATGCCTAAAGAAAATGCAATATATCTTAATTGCTTCGGATACAGGTTATGTACTGTTCGTAAATTTATTAGCACAGGATGTGTCATGCGGCTCTCGAACTTCTGAAGATTATGCCATGCGGCTCCGAGGGTAAGTTTGACATTTTTACTACTCTGTAACTAACAGAAAAAGATAACATCGCCTTTGTCACACAGATGGAAAAAAATTATTGCAAAATCTACATTTTTCAAATCGTTTAACCCGGATAAATATAGTTTGTTCATTCGTCGATAGATGGCAGGAAAGAGCATTTAGTTGGAAATCTCAAATATCGAAATAATGCGTGAATCAGCCACAGTAATCTGACAAAATAAGATTGGCTTTCACATATATTTCATTATATATTACGACTATTCCTATTTTAAGGCATTACATGTTTCCATTATATATCTGTAATCATTCTGGCATTATGCACAAGACTTCAGATTCTGTGATAATTTTTGAAGTAATCATAGCCATTGACAATATCTAAATACTATTCACAGGTTACAGAAATACATGTATCATTTTAAAACATGGATGGAATCCTTTTCCCAAAGGCAAAACATCTGCCCCGAAATGAGCGTTGCAATTTCTGAGCGAACGTATATCTATTGCTTCGAAATTATGCAATTCTTTTGTGACATAATGTTCAGCGACATAAAATCAGGGACCAGTATGCCAATGTGTGAACATTACCAATATGAGTATAAATAATGTTCTCATTCAACTTATGCAAATCGATAAAGGCAAAAAGTTGATTTAAAATCTAATTATGTGGAAGCTTAATAAAAGTATTAACGTTACTTAATTTTTCAATAAGTAATTTCTGAATCGATAAAATAAATATAACAATTGGAATCCGGACGTCAATTTTATATTACATCATATTTCATTTCCGTTATCCCATTCCGTAATGTCTTCAACAGTTACAATTAGAATATTCCATTAGAAAAAGGCTGACGGATTGCCAGTAGCTTTGAATGTCTCACGAATTTTATAAATAAAACAATTAAGAAGGAACATTATCATATATTACTAACGGAATTAAGTAAAAAACTGAAATTGCGTGGCTCAACAAATATTCAAAATATATAATACAGGTTATAATTACATAATTTGACGAAAGATAGTATTTTATACATTACCTGATCAGGAAGTATATTATTTAGGAGACATTTTTCAAAACTTCACTATTACGACGAATTGCAAGTGTACTATATCTTGCCCAACAAAGGATTCCAATTGAAACGTTCTCTTGAATCAACAAGCTTCTCGTTGTTAAACAAATGAATAAAGACTGTAATCAGAATATTACATTAGAAAAAGGATGGTTGATTGCCCGTAACTTTAAATTCCTCGTGAATTTTTTAATAAACAATTAAGAGAGAACTTGATCACATTTTACTGGCGGAAATATGTCAGTCCAAAAAACAAAAATTGCTTAGCCCAATAAATATTTCAAATGTAAAGCACAAGTTATAATTACATTTTACTATGAGAAGTTAGTAATTTATACATTATCTGATCAGCAAGTATATTTGTTAAGAGATATATTTCCAAAAATATCACTATTACGACAATTTGTAAGTGTACTGGATCTTGTCCAACAAACGATTCCAACTGTAATTTTCTCTTGAATCTACTAGTTTTCGTTGTTAAACAAATGAATAACAATAGAATTTGAAACATTAAAAAAAACTTTTCTTAATGATAAGATAGTTTTTTAAGAAAACAATTTATCAAAATGATCAATTAATTCAAAATCTTTATCTCTTATAAAGGTTTACTTTTGATTCGTGTGATTAATTGTGCGAAATTAATGTTGTTAATGAGATCTTGAATGCTGATGGAACACAATCGAATCTATTTTCTCTTCAATAAATTTCTGCCACAAAAACATTTACGCAACTTTACATAAAAATTTATCTTAAAAACAATGTTGCAATACTTGTAAGAAAGGAATTTTTATCAAAAGTTAATTATTGTATTTCTTTCAATGCAACAATTTCTTCTGATAGATTATAAGTTTTGAATACCAAAATGCAAATGTTTTCAAGTACATATATAAATTTAACTTTATGTAAGTAACAACAAATTTATCTGTAACTGCTCTTCATGTAACAAGCTTCCACAAGAGACATCAGTAATAATAGACAGTCATTACCAATGAGCAATTTTTAACTGCAGCAGATATTCAATTTATAATATTATAACTTCCATCTGCTGCATAAAACAAACATTTTATATAAATATTTTTTGAGTAAAATACTATTAACGCAGTTGTTCAAAGGAAATAGCTCCTTATAATCAATGATCAAGAAATCACCAGAGGGTACCTAACTGATTCTCAGCTTAAATTCACATATTATTTTACTAACTGTTCTATAGCTTTAAGTAGGGCTGCAAACTTTTTATTTTGCCAAGGAAAGACATGGTGGTATTTACAAAACAACAAAATTATGAGATATTACAAAAAAAGTTATCCCAAACACTTAATCCAATCAGTACAAAGCCTCTATGCAAAAACTGAAATAATCATAAATACAGGAACGGAAGAGGCAGAACCAGTAATAATAAACCAAGGAGTAAGAAAAGGATGTAGCCTATCACCTATTTTATTTAACATGTACATTGGCAATATTGTTAGACTCAGTGCCATGTTCAGCACATTTTGTGCCCTAGGCAAATCAAATTTCTGGGGCCCTTGATCAAAACACATTATTTTAGAATGAAAGAAAATCACATATTTATTTATCATATAATACTGTAAATAGAGGATATTTTGCTATTTAATATTTTTAAAGAACCATAAACAAAAACTAAATCTTTAAAATTACTAGGCACTTGCCTAGTTTGCCTTATGGTAAATGTGGCAATGGTTAGACAATGGAAAAAAGAAGTTAACCTCAGGATAAGATTAAGCCCTCACAATGTATATATTAATACTCTACTGTTTGCAGATGCCCAAATACTTGCGCAAAAAAGTGAAAAGGACTTACAAAAATCAGTTTACTGTCTAAACCTACTGTATGGAGATTATAACTTTAAAATCTCAACAAAAAAGATGAAGGTTATGGCGTTTAAAAGAAAATTCTCTGTACAATCTAAAATATTAATTGATAAAGTCATCATTGAATAGGTATCCTATTTTAGCTACTTAGGATGTGATATAAGCTATGATTATGATAAAAAGCTACAGATATATCAAATGATGTGTGGCACAATACACAAAACATTAGGAAATAAAACAAGAAAAGACATGAAACTAAAATTTTACAAAGTAATGGATATTCTAAATATTTAATTTTCAATATTCAATGCTAAAATATCTATAGAAAATTTTATAGGTGTGTATCACATCCACATGGCAATTTGTTTTTAGAATATTTTGGTTTTTATCCAGCATATTTGTTTAAAGATTGTGGTTTATGCCAAAATTTGAAATTGTGTAATCAGCAATAAGGTTTGAAATGCATTTCCAATATAAATTTAATTTTTCAATGCCATTTCATATCATTGTAAGCATGCCATCTGCAGTTTTTACTGTGAATATTTGTACATATTTAGATTGGAAATAGTTTTATATTTTTTCTGTAGGTGCATCTATTGTCCTTGCCAAACAGGAAGGCAGGTGAAAGGAATACCTATCATGCAGAGAGACAGACAATAGCTCAAGGTCACCCGCCTTCCTGTTTGGGGAGGACTATAACTGGATAGAATATAATAATTGAGGTTTATGTTGCTCTATTTCCTGTAATACTTTGGCTAATGCTTTCTCGACTAACACATTTTTGACAATAGTTTCACTTTTGGTAGAAATTTTTAAAATTTTGTCTAACTTAAACGTACAATTTAACGACTTGTAAGACTGACTTTTTTACAGTATGATCAACTTTCAGAATTTATGCTAAAAATTACATTGTTTCCTTCCTTGGTACCCGTCTTTACAAAGAATTCACCCAGAGGTGCACATAATTTGCTAGATGTTGTTTTGCTTTTATGAATACCAGAATCATAATGTTTCTTAACTGCCTAATATCTACTGTATGCAAGAGAAAACTTCAAGCATAAATTGCACTTGCACAAAACAATAAGAAAATTCCACACTAAATGCTTGCATATTACAAATAACATTGACTACCACCGACAAATGTTAGAATTCAGAATGACGGTTTTTAAGAACACAGCAACTGAAACAAATATACAAAATCAGTACAAGAAATACAATATCTGACACACGTTGTAAATGCAGGTGACTCCCGAAATTCGACCAACCTGAGAATTCAACTGGTTGAATCGACCCAGCCGATCGATCGGTCGAATTAGAAACTAGTTTACATGAAGTAATTTTTGGCCCACCCGACCACGAGAAGTTTAGTTTCAGTCTAGATATCGTTATTTCTGCTCTAATTGTTTGACTCTGTGCTGATTTGACATTTGACAGTTCGAGATTCAACCACGTTTTCAGGAACGCATCCGTGTCGAATCTCGGGAGTCGCCTGTACTTGGTAACAAAATTACCGTATATGCCCAAATATAAGGCGAGGTTTTTTTTCCAAAATTGTCCCTCAGATGAGGGGGTGTCGCCTTATATTCGGACCCTCAAACTTTGATTATTCAAGTTTTTTTCTAGTTTCCTTGGTGGGAAAATGGGGGTCGCCCTATATTTGGGGTCGCCTTATATTCAGGCATATACGGTAATAAATGTCCCATTTTAAATACGCACATTTTTCTTAGTGCTTGTTAACTCTGCTTTGTTATGTTAGGGTTACCAAATTCAAAGAGGATTCAACTGGAATACTCTCAGTGATCCAGACCAAAATTTGTAACTTAGAGCTAGTGTTGTCAACTAACATTTCTAAAATCTTAACACCTGTAAAATTTTCTACAAACAAATTGGAACAAATATTTATCTTTTTTCAATTTGTCATAAAACAAAGGATATTTTGACAATAAAGTAAGTAAGAAAAGACAGTTGGCAACCCTAATTATAAGAGCTAATTTGATTACTAACCTAGTCTGTAGCTACATTATTAGGAAGCTGGTCTTCTTGAGTTTGGACTATGAAATACAGCAAGCTATTGACAGGTTGAAACATTAGGTTGCCTATCTGCCATCTCCATTAATCATATTATCAAACACCATTATCAAAACAGCAATGATCTCGGTTATATAATAGATTTCAGTGAAGGGTTATCTAGCACACCCATTGAGGTAGTTTAGTTACTACTTTGGGCATAAAACACATTAAGGGGAAAGACAATTTCACACTATATTTCATGGTCATTGAGTAAATTTTGAGTCATTTATTTTATAGCTATAATAAAGCTATTATTGTAACTGAAACTTGGAAGTTTTTTCCTGCATATTATTTTATTTTTGTACCAATCTGGGAATTTAATTTTTTAAGCAGGAGATGTTTAACTATGAAGGGCATGAAGCAATTTCATATACTACTTTACATAAAAAATAAATGAATCAGAACTATTATAAAATATTATGAGAATTCCTGCTTAGGAATTATTTTCCACACTTTAACATAAACCAAATACTACACACTATGTCCTTATTAACTGACACAGCAACAAAAATAGCACAAATATTAAGGGGATCCTCATAAAAATAGATGGTATTTATGTACACTGAAAAATGGAGTAATTTAAAAAAATATGTAACGCTACCTTAAGCTATTAAATTGCAGTTTCCATGTATGGTTGCTTCATTTTAGTGGCTACTTTTCCTAGCAAAGTAATTACATTTGCCACTGAAAAAGATAAACATACACTATTGTTTTGAAGTAAGGCCCTAGTAACTATTCTTACCTCTGACTCTGTTAAGGCTTGAGAGATGCTCCAGCTACGTCTATATTGGCTTGAATTTTGACAAGGCATTCGTTCTTAACAAATTTTTAAAATCTGTAGTAGATCAATAATATTTAATCGATAATAAACAAATTTAACCTTGAAATTATGTAGCGATCAAGCATAAAGCCTAGTATAAGAACCTAAACCTCAACATGCTTCACACATCAACCAAAAGCCAGACTCCCTCGATAGATCTCTGATCCCTATTAACATACCCCTAAGTTTGCCATTCATTCATTATTTTTTGTGTGCCACTATATGCCAGAGACATAAATAAGCTAATTGATGATAATCTCATTCACAGTCCATGTACTTATTGAAAGGAGCCTTTAAAACTACTGTCAATATGAAAGCAGTGAATTCTCCCAAGAGTTTAATTAACTGTGCTAACTTAAAGTTTGAGATTTAAAACAAAATTGCATAAATGAATACATAATGGATGCATGGCTGATCCGACCAGGTCTGGTCGGATTCAGGTCAGGACTTCAAAATTTCAGGTCACCCAAAAAAGATATAGGAAAATTTTTTTTATTGACATGTACAGCACCATGGATTTGCCTTAATTAAGCCTAAAAACAGCCCATTTCACCAATCAATTTGAGTTCTCTTATTTTATTTCATTCTGTTTTCAAATTCGGGAAACGGCAACTTTTTCATTCATTTTACAACCCATCAAATATGTCGGGTCGGGGTGGACAGTCACGTTCGTGTACAGGAGAATATGTATTTTCAGGTTTGTGTTTGAAAAAATTTTGAGTTGTAGTGCAGTTTCTGGCTAATCAGCCTGTATAAACATAACTCCTTTGAAAACACACAGAAGGGAGGAGAGAAACCTTATACCGGCAATATCCTACTGTTTACAAAGCGCACAAAGGAGACCAAATGCTTAATGTCCCTTCTGAAGAATGGAGTGCTGCCTTCTGTAGTCTCCTTAAATCACACATGTAGGAGAAAGAGCAATTCCAGGTTGAAAAATTCTACCTCTACCATATTTGAACCTCGCACCACTCTCTAGCCACTCTCCATCACTGCAATTTTAGTAAAAGTTTATGCAAAATTTACACCTACTACTAAAATCAGAGATGTACCTAAACGATATGGCACCTATGGCAAAATTAACACCTTATGTAGGATATAATTATTTCTGCAACTTAATTAAGAATAATAGCATTTTTATTACATATAAATTAGCGTTTGAGTATAAAAATAATATTTATTTATGGGAAAATAAACTTTTGGCACTTTTTTTGGGAACGTTTGCCACCTATGGCAAATCCACCTTCGCCCTGCCCTAGTTACGGCACTGACAAATGATTGAATCTTCAAATTTTGGGAGGACCCAATATTCAGTGACCTGGATGCCCCACATCTGCAGCATCCTACTTTTGGCTGGCCCTGCTCATATAACATATGAATATTAATACAAATCCCATCTAAATGAGACAAAATAAAAATTATACGTGTTTTACGTTATGCAAACTTATTCAAATTATAGTCGGAGTAAAATGTTTTTTCAAATTAAAGATGACTAAGTTACACACATGCAGTTTCTCCAAGTTAGAGATTCATCTGAATCTTGTTTATATCAAAATAATTTGTAAAGAATATCACCTTGTGTCATAAATATATTACACGATGAAAGCTGATACCAATTCGTCTTCTGTCCATCAATTACTGTCAAAGTAAAACATTTTTAGTACACCAAGACAACTGCTAAACAAATTTTTGCATTAACTATTATAGCTCATACATGAAATAATGCAGATATACCAATTTGGCTTATTGCTACAACATTCAATGGTCTTTCAACTAGTTATTATGATATGCAGTAAAGCAATCACAAATGGGCAATATGTGACATGAAAATTGAAATTTGTTTATAAATATAACAATTTAAAAATATTTATATTATACTAGTGTAATTGTGAATTGTAACATAAAGCTCAATATGTTCCCCATCAGCAAAAATAAATTCATGATCATAAATAAAAAATTAAGATTTTGTGATTTTTAGGAAAAGGGTCACCACTTAAGTTGAAATTTGTTTATAAATATAACAATTTAAAAAATATTTATATTATACTAGTGTAATTGTGAATTGTAACATAAAGCTCAATATGTTCCCCATCAGCAAAAATAAATTCATGATCATAAATAAAAAATTAAGATTTTGTGATTTTTAGGAAAAGGGTCACCACTTAAGTGATTGACTTCTTTGGGGTATTTGTGAATGCCTCTTACCCAGTCAATATTTTATGATGATCTCAATCAGGTATGTTTTCCTGATCTTTCTCAGCTTCAAGTTTTCTTAACTACTTCTAACCTAACAGATGAACATAGAGTAGAACTTGGTTATAATGGCCTTGGTTATTACGACAACTCCGATATAACAACATATTCTTCAGGTCCCATCCCCATTTCTACAATATTGCACCTTGGTTATAACGTATTAACGCACACAGTTATAGCAACAATGGAAGTTAGTAACAAATATTTGTATGCATAAGCACAAGGTCGGTACAACACATTTTTGTATGTAGGTGAGAAAAAGAGAACTAATATCATATAAATGTCATTACATGATTCAGGTTTTATTAGTAATTTTTGCTGATCACCAATACGTTGAAGGACCAAAGAAGGGATCCAACAGCGGAAACTCTTTACTCTAAGTGGTTCACATGAGCCATTTTTTTAATTTTTGAAGCTCTGTGAAGAAATGGTAGAGGATCGAGATGAACCTGTTCCCATGGTTAATGAAGCTTTGCAAGCAATAAAAGTGATATCACGGTTTTATAAATCGAAGGTGACTAATAAATAGACATTTAGTATTATTCACTGCATTGAGGACGACCTTGAAATACATTTCATGTTGGCACATAGGATAAAGAAAAAATATCAATTATTTCACTAATCATTAAAAATATTTTTATTATGTTAAGTGTACTTATATAATAATATAATGTACTATGTATTGTGTCATAATATAATATACTTATTAATCATAATGAAAAATTTAGAATCTGGAAACCATGCACCTTGGTTATAACGACACTCAGTTACAGGGTCGCTGCCAAGGGTGAGCCAGAGGGGCGACGGCTTCAGGCGGCATTTTTTGCTTTTTTTCCCTTTCTTATTATTTTTGGGGGCGACGATTCTTCCGCTCGCCTCAGGCGCCATTTTCCAGCATGCCAGTCCTGCTCAGTTATAATGAAAATAAATTTCCAGTCCCTTGACTGTCATTATAACCGAGTTCTACTATATATACAGTGCTGGTCCTAGACAATTGGCGACCCCGGGCAAACTTATATTTGGTGGCCCCATTTACCATTATTAAATGCACGATATTGTGAGAAACAACCGCAACAAACAAAAGGGGTTAAAGCTAGATGAAAATTTTTATTTCAAAACAAAAAAAATTGTTATAAGGTACAATATTTTTTTAAGTTTAATGTAGTATTTTATAATAAACTTCCATCAATCAAAGGTTTATTTTTCTTGCTTCACGAATTGCAAAATCAGCAATTAAAGCGGAATAATCAAGCGATGATGCTAAAGAATTTTCAATTGAAATAACAGCAAGATCAACCAGTCTTTCTTGTACCATCATTGAACGCGTTTTAATTAATTTTAGCTTTGAGAAACTACGTTCATCGCTAGGCACAGTGACTGGTAGTGTCAATAAAATTCTAAGTGCAATATAATAATTTGGCACAAGTTTAATAAAACGGTTGTCACAAATATATCACAAGGTATCCAGTGCCGTTTCACAATGGTCCGGCATAATTCGTGACAAATTCTTAAGTTAAGTAAACAGTAAAATTCACCATGTTGCTCAGAAAGCAATAATTCTAGGTCTTTGCAGTGTCAAAGAAAATCACCATCAGACATGTTTTTCAATGTCGAAATACAGTACAAAAAGCTGAAGGTTTCATTAAAACGTTTTATTTGCTGAAATCTTTCTCTGCCACCAGGAGACGTTTAACTATTAATAAATGATAAAATTTGTATTTATACTTAATCTTCTAATCACAACCGGGAGAAATATAAAAATATGTCCAAAAATTTTGTGATACAGTGCATAATGTACAATTCAGCAGCCCCTAAAAGTGGCGGCCCCAGACGACCACCCAGCTCGCCCACCCATAAGACTGGCTCTGTATGTACACCTATCCCTTGATTTACATGGTTTTGGTTTAACACGGTCAAGAAAATGTAACCAGATTTATTTTACACGTTAAGAGACTCGGTTTTACACGGTACTGATGGGGGAGGCAAGTAAAATTTCAAAAAAGTACATTTCAAAAATTCTGCATGACCTGGATGCTGACAATACGCTTAGTGTCAGCCAAGTTTGGAAAAACTTTACAATTTTATATTGTGTGAAAATAACAGTGTTGGCAGTTAGTGAAATAAAAACATCAATTTTAAATGCCTGTTGGAAAGCTATATGGCCCAAAGTAGTTTTGAGTGATGCTAGTATCCTACCAGCAGAGAATGAATATTCTCAGATTATTGATCTGGCACATCTAGTGGGAGGTGAAGGTTTAAGATGATTTGGCTGTTGGGAAAACTGAAGAATTGTTGGTGGAAAGAGGTTTGAACGAAGATGAATTGGTATACATGGTTATCAATTCCAATGATCCCGAAAGCGATTGCGATGACCCAGTTCCAACACTCACTATCAACACAATAAGGCCTAAAAATGGCTAGAGAATTAGAAAATTATTTCCTCGATAATGAACCAAGCATGGATCGCAGCCTAAAATTTCAAAGGGAATTAAAAACTGCTTAGCTCTGTACCAGGAAATTTACATGGAATTGGAAAAAAATAAAAAACAAACCTTGATAACAGTTTATTGAAATGAGGCCCATGTCTCACATGGGAAATGAATTCGAAAAAATTCTAGCACTGAGGAAGTTAGTGGCAGTAGTGACGAATTTTGACTGAGGAAGAAGAAAATTGTTGCTATATTAACAAGCGAAGAAGATACTGAATAAAAAGACATTTTCATAAGAATTTTAGTGAAACTTTCCTTGTTTGTAAATGTTTAATTTTGAGAAGCTTTCATTTTTTATGCTTACTATAAGTATATATTAATTAAGTTTAATCAATGACAATATTTATCTGGATTAGTGCAAAGAAAACATACCCAATATATATGTTACATAAATGACTGAATTGAAATTTGTGTTAAATAAATATTTACATATGTACAAATAAAACATTAATTATCCATTTTATTAATGATTTTTTTGGAACCTATCCCCCAATTTTCTATACAAATGTTAGTCTTGATTTACATGGTTTTGATTTACACGGTGGTTTTGCGGAACCTATCTACCGTGTAAATCTAGGGATAGGTGATATATATATATTTTTTTTTTTTCACTGTTGACTGAGCAATCATTTATGAAGTCGCAATTATTCCAATCCATTATGAACAATTATCTTTACTTCATTAAGGAAATTTTATATACTTCTCTTTGAAAACATTTAACAAGGCTTGCTTCTTTAAGAATGATTTTAGACCCAGCTGATTATATGGTGCAAATAAATTCATTCTAAACTTGACCAACATCATCATAAATGCTCATGGCTATAAAGAAAATGTAACTATTATGAAAAAATATTACATACTTACAGGAGGGAAATATTCTCATAATTTTTTGTATTTGCATCAGAATGTCATAAAACATTTTCCCTCAAAATTAGCAGTTCTTTTATATTTGAGGTTGTCTTATAGTAGGGATATCATTTATGGTTCTTGAGTGATGCATAGTAGTATGAAGTAAGAGTTTAGCAAATTCAGGACACTTAATTCTGTCCATCTTGGTTTCAGGGGCATCATAATGCCATAAGTTAAAGGTCAATATTATTCTGATTGAAAAGGGAATGCCTTTCCTTTCCTGACGACCAACTTCTATAAACTACCATAACAAACTGCCAAACCTTATAAAAAATATGCATAGTAACAACAGCTTAAATACTACAAAACAGGGATTTATATACAGACACACACATACAAAGTAAAAGTATCACCTTTGAAATCATTTCTCTTACCTTAGAAATTGTACCTTTCTGAAGAAGAAATTTATATTTATAAAATAAATAATTTCCTATTAACGTAAGAAAATTCTTTTTTATTTAACAAAAATAAAAATATTAAGCAATTAAGGTTTTGGAAGCCTGTAAAGACCATTACTGAACAGGAGTTTGTGTTCTCTAACTTTCCGATCAAGAAAATGCCTAAGTTCCTGAAGACTGCACTCAACAGCTGTTGGACCTTGAGATGCGAACATCTTAAGCATTTGATGTATTCGTTCCAAAGGTAAAGAATCAAGGTTAGTCAGCATACCAACTATATATGACCAGAAAACCTGAAATAAAAAACAAATTGCATGTACAACATTTGATAAAAAATAATTTTATTTGCTCAAATTTTGTGCACTTTTTTTACCCTAAATATCTTCAAAATCTACTTTCCAATATATTTGCATGTTTTCAATTTCATCAACCTAATACTCACTTGTTATGATTGTGGTAAAAAATATTATTTTATTGATAATGAAGACTTATGTGAAGATGAAAACGATTCTACAAATTTTGAAAATTTTTATGTAAATAAAAATTTTCCTAACTTTCTGAATTTATCTAGGTTTTTCGATATTTTTCATGAACCCAACCCTTCAATTATTGTCAAGCAAATACAGCAAATCATTCAACACAAAATACTGGGAAGATATGAAAGATAACAAATTGTGTTCATACACAAATACGCCATAGAAGCTTAATATTGCATGCTTAGTTAACACATTTTTGTTAATATGCTGTTTTCATACAGATAACTTTTAATTTAAATTAACTATGTGGTACCAGGGGCGGATCCAGAAACTTCTCAAGGTGGGGGCGATCGCCCCTCCACCTGTCGAATCCGTCCCTGCCAACTGCCCTATATTTTGAAAATCCCTACCCCTATCAGAATCCTTCTTTCCCTTGCTATACAGACCTAATATGCGGCGTATAATTGAGGATTTTTGCACGGAAAGAATTTAAGAAAGCGCCCAGTGGAGTGCAATGGGGTTATCCTAGGAGGGAGAGATCACCCCCCCTTGGATCTGCCACTGTGTGGTACATATGAAGAAACAGCCAAGAATAGATTATAGACTTGTATCTATAAAATACATTAATTTATACTAGTGAAAAAAGTAAAGGTCATGGTTTTATTTAGGGCTTACTTCACATTAGCTTCCAAATTTGAAACTTTCACAACCTTTGATGGTAGATCATTTGTATATTTTTACCAATTGAACCCTAACCTGTTTGCATTTCTTACTTTCTGCAAGAGTGTCAACATTCTTTAAATATCACGTTACGTTCTGACTCTCCCATTAAAGATTGCTAGAGTGCATAAAAACATTTTGTCTCAATGTCGTCTTTTGTATTAACCTGGCTGGCTGGAATAACAGTTCATCCTTTGCTGCCCAGCGAAATCGTTCATATAAGCCGATCGAGGTGTGTAAAATGTTCTCGGCGATGTAATTTACGTAGACAATGAGAGAGAACACATAATTGCCGAGGAACTGTTTGAGGACAGTAAGGGGAGTGGTAATGAATTCCAAGGCTTTAGTAATTCTGACAGCTAAAGTAAATAAATAAATATTCTTATTTTTGTTTTTAAAAATAATATTTAAAGGAATGTTATCGAAATGCATTGAAATGTAGGATTTATTTGTAAAAACATGTTCGTTATCGAAATGCATTGAAATGTACGATTTATTGGTAAAGACATGTTCAAAAATATAAATTATTTCCGTAGTGAAAAATGTTGTATGCATTTATAATCATATATAATACGCACCCTAACTTTCTGTCAACTATTTCGAGAAAAAAATGCGTATTATAATCGGAAAATTACAGTATCTTCTCTCTCCTACATGACGCAATTTATTCGGTGATTTCTTTATTCCGATACTAGCAGAAATCTCCTTGTAGATAGTCCTCTTTTTGGGAACTTCCCTATACGGATGGAGTTCTTTCGCGTAGCGTCTCATGAGTAAATATTGGAAGGTTACGAACAAACAAGTCCAAACACTTGACATGCACCTACATATTCTCCATCCGACAAACCCTCAGTATTCATTGAACTATAGCTATCAGTTATTCAGCATATTTTTTCTGCCTACTTTTGTGAGTCTTTGCCTGCAGTGTGGATATAACCTAAATGTTTGCTTGGTCACATAAATATGCGTATACTTTGTAGAATTCAACGGCTTTTGCAAATATAAACATAGACGTAAGCATATTGCAGAAAATTTACTGTCGATACAATTTATATAACCTGTTCAGAAATCCCCGTGTAAGACACTCAACCACTTTTTTCACAGGCATTTCGGGGAAAAAGGTGTGTGGAGTAGTCGAGCAAATACAGTATTATGACAGTGCTTGAAATAAAAAATATTACAAAATGGAACACACATTCTGGTAGTGGAACTGAAGCAGTGGACGTGAAATAACTGATAGAACATTTACAATCGAGTTAAGTTTTAATTTATTCGTTCTGTACGATGGTGAAGAAAAGTAAAGAAATTTTTTAATATTTTTATTAAATGAAGTTAACAAAAGCATATTACTAAATGTTTGATGAGACGCAACTATATTATCAACACATGCAACAGACCAGAACACTGTTCCGCTGGGTTTTAGATCTTTCCGAGCATTGTCTATGAGTATATTTCAGATAATCAGAAATTCCAGATAACCAGCTATCCCCATATCCCAAGCACGCTGGATAAAAGGTTCTATACTGTATATTCATAAAGTCTCAGGCTAAACAATACTCAGCCTCTTAGCAACGAATGCAGGAAAGGCCAGAAAAAGTGTCTTTTTTGCGGTCTTGACTAATTTTTGGACTTTATGGAAATGGAATTAAATTTCCAAGGTAAGAAAAATAAACATCAATCATTTACGTATGCATGTGTCAAGGTCCCAAGTTTTGTATCGTAATTCTAACTAATTTAAATTAGCAAAAGAATAAAAGCCTGCTTGTCAATAAATCGATTTTTACGTGTTACCTTGTGGGAAATAGAAATTATAGCCTTGAATTGAACCCGAGTCTTTTTTCGAGATTATTTTCCTCATTGCATTTTATATCTGAATCAAGCATTCCTGCCAAATTTCAATATTCTACTTCATCGGAAAGTTTGTTAAAACATGTTAAAAAGTGCCAACCTGAGGTGATGACATTACGGTAGTGTGACACACAGACGACAGTCAATCTTTAATATATAGGATTCTGAAACACATTTCATTACTACTCCTAATAAGAAAAACATGAGTTAATCTAAGAGCCATGAACAGCAACACCAAAGAGGCATAGAAGAAGTGTAGTAATGAAGGCAATCATAGCTAACACAACAACCTAAGAATGCTAATTTGAAATATTACAAGATTAACGTTGATATACTCAAGATAAAACATGCCATTGATGTAGGTAATGATAAAGAACATCTAAATCTCAAGAAACAAACTTTCAACTGTAAAATGTAAAAACTGAAAATGAGTGATCACTGTTTCAATTTAGTGTATTTTTTTAAAGCCAAATTCACAAGTTATTAATAAGCTTTTAATAACCATAAATTTCATTCACCTGTAACTCTTCTTCTCTTTGGTCATGGGCTGATGCCATAGCACTCTCAGTCTCTTCATCTTCACACACCATTTCTGATGATATGACCACAGATGTGGAAGTTTTTGACCTATTGGGACACTCCTCCACAACTACAAACGTGTCTGTTGAGATCTCTTTCAGAACTCCCTGCAAAATTATAACAATTAAACAAACTAGGAAATTGAAGCACATTTCACAGAAAAATATTTCTCATGTTTGAAATTTCTAACATACTGCATCTGATTCACATACCCACAGATAAACACAATTTTATGTGAATTATCCACACATTTGAATTATGATAAAACTTTTCAGTACATATTTCATGTAAACAAATTTCATCCATCTAATATAATTTGCTTGGTTTGTCATAACGCTTATTCTGCATTTTCATTAGTTGAATGGCAGCCAATCAGGGTTCATGACACCATTATGAAATTAGAGAACGTCCGTGGTGATATCTGTCGGCCTTTGTAAACAGATGGTTGGCGTATCTGCAGACAGTTACTAAGGTCGCAGGTTCGAATCCTGCCTAGTAATGGATTTTGTGTTCGTCATGTTTATATGGAAGAATGGACATTGATGTCTAAAATATCGACCTAATAAAGATGACTTATTATTATTATTATATCGCACACGACAAACACCCGAACAAGCATTGCAAAGACAGCAACTTAACGTGGAACTACAAGCAAATATTTAGAGTATTTGGATGTATTATATTTGAAACATTTCGCTTTCTGAATGATTCGAATGACTGTAAACCTCCCGTTAAATTTTAACAGGCAATTATACTAGGTATGTAAAAATTATTTACATTAAATGTTTTATTTTTCAAATATTAATATAAAATTAGGGCAGGTATGATAAATTATTTAGATTAAAAGATTTATTTTTCAAATAGTAATATAAATTTAAGGCTAGGGCTGTTCTTCCGTATCGTCCCTTCTATCTTTCAGACCTATGTTATAGTATAGGCCAGTGGTGCGCAAACTTTTCAGGCCGCGCCCCCCTTTTGATCGACATAAAAGATGGCACACCCCATTTCAATTGGAAAAATTTGTCGACATTAGATACGAAAAATAATCTCACATTGGCTCAATAACGCGACGTAACTGGCGTTTTAGTATAAGCAAGGGAAGAAAATTTAACACTTCATAACTAATGATGCACTGGGATCTTTGCTCATTCTTAACCAAAGTCCACGAAAATCCAAATTTGATAAATTCTACTTTGTATATACTTATTTTACGAATTGAAGATGAGCTTTCTTTACTTGTACAAAGAGTTGTCCCGTCAGATACTTCTTTTTCACGTACCTTCTGTATTTTATTTCCTAATCCACTTATCCATATCCAGGGGAAAATAATAATATTAGAGTAAATCTACCAAGCGATTGAATAATACAAACAAATGAAAGTACACTCTACTTCTTCTCACGTAAGAATATTTTTGACTGAGGCCGAATCGTCCCTAGGCATTCTATCAGCCTAAGGCTCATGTCAGGTAGGTAGGTACAGTTGACTCCCACCGTGCATGCCATCGCCGGGCGCGGATTCACACTAACACGGTTGAACTATGTGGGATAAAAATCATCGTATGCGGCACACGGTTCGCAGTAGCGTGGTTTTCCAAAATGTCTCTCGAGTGGCGAACGCATTCAAAACCACTGATGCTCAATATTTTGCTTGTAACACTATATCACTATTAGATACATTTTAAAATTTCAAACTACATGGTACATAATCAAAAGTCTTAACTATATCGGATAAACGATTATGAAGATGAAATACATGGGATTGTTTGTAGGACAGAACGTTACAATGGGTCGTTTTTCTGTAGGACTATTAGTGATTATAATAGGAGAGTCAGGCCTGTAAATGACGATTGTTAGTTATAAATTTGGTGCATTACGCCCTCTGCCACCCACAAAAATTATGAATTGCAGGGTAAGATGTAGATGCATATATTTGTCAATGATTTTTTTTTTAGCAATTTCAAATAGGTTTTATTTTATTTTTAACGTTTATAAGTTATGTCGATTTGAAAAATTAAGTTTAAAATCGTTTCGGCATCAACAATTGCCTGAATCCGACAAGAAATTTTACATTTTATGGCTCAAGGGTTATTGGTTTGTAGGTCTAACATCCAAGGTCCTGGAACGTAATCTCATTTTTAACATTATCCCAATACCCACGCAGAATCGCCGTGTGCGGGGGTGCGTTCGGCGGGGGTTAACTGTACTTACAATTAGTAGTTGTGTAGCTCCACAAAGAATCTACAAATGCCAGAGCGTAACATTGTTACAATGCATTAGATTGACCTCCAAGTTTATCATCGGTCCAGAATACAGTCACGTAAAATCAGGTAACCTGCGCCAGGCCGGGGAAACTCGTGTTCCTCTTTTACAAAATAAAACAGCAATTCGCGGCCACCGTCAAATCGTTCGCGCCCCCCCGGAAGGGGTGACGACCCCCAGTTTGCGCACCACTGGTATAGGCATTAGCGGATTTGCAATAAGGCCAAAGTAGGCAATTGCCTAGGGCCGGCAGGATTTTGGGGTGGTCAGATGTATGTATTCATTCGCCAAGTTGCAAGACCGTCAATATAGTATACGAGGAAGCATTGTAATGAGAGCTTTCAGTGTGATTTTCTAAGTTATGTAGGTCTATGAAGATTATTTTGAAATCATGAAAGATCTTGGTACCCACCTACCGGAGCTTGTTACGGTAATAATATTAAATGCGTGGGAAAATAACGGATTGTTCCTCTGGTATAATATATAAATTAAATCAATTTTATTAAAACATTCTGAAAGGGTGGAAAAATAATTTGACCTAGGGGTGGCAAGTTTCCAAATCCGCCACAGAGTATAGGTATAGGCAAAGTATAGGTTAGAACAATACGTTACCTTTTCACAGGTTTCTCACTTACAAGGCATAAAAGCAAACACTTCAAAAAGGCATAATTATGCAAGAGTGGTGTGTTGCCAAATATATAACAACCAGGTCATTATTATCGCAGTTAGGCATTCCATCCAGCATCCCTGAGATCGCATTATCTGATCTTTGCAGGAATTAGAAGAGACTTCAATGAAAAAACAAGATAATATTGTAAATTAAAACTAAATTTTTATTTCAAATGCTTAAATATCATTAATGACTAATACATCAAGGGTGGTGGCTTCGAATAATCATATTCCATGTACAATTGTTTGGCAACTTTCAGATAATATATTGCTGCATAACACGGTCTAGAAAGTGCCCTTAAACTTTTGGCATCCCATTATTATCAGACCGTGTTACGTAGCTAACCTACGGATAATGTGGAATGCCTAGCCCAACAACTGGCTTGCCAAGCAACAAAAATTTTAGCAAACGGCTTGCGGAAGCCAGATGAAGCCGGCTGCAGCACACCCCTGCTTGCAACTGTTTTGAATCCATACTATGATTATTGGCGCTCAAGTCGACGCACAGCTGATTGGAGTTGGGGAAGGGGAGTGAGGGGAAAGTGAAGGCTCATCGGACAGCCCTTCTATGTGTTGTGTGGTCAAGTGAAAGCATTTGGGCAAGTCTCGCTTCATGTATGTGAGAGACGGTGCACGACAAGAGGGTTGGAAGTCAGATGCAATGCAATGTGGACTAGTGATGAGTGTTATATTTTCTTGTGAACGTTTTGTTCGTCCTTTTTCTTTATAAGATGTACATCCAATAAATACTGATCATAATACCAGGTTCTCATTTGTCTAAACAATGACTTTATCCAACCGAATTCAATGTCAGTCATATAGTTCAGAAAGGAACACACAAAATAAATTGTACCACCAATTCAAAACCAATTTTATCTCTAAAATACAGAAAAATAACCTATGGAGGAACTAAACACACCACCACATCTAATTTAGAATTCAAGGGCACAAAGAATACGTGAAGGAAATAAAAACTCTTAAAAATTTACTGAAAAATTAGGGTGCGAATATTACGCGAGTGAATACGGTATATTATTCTTTAATCTAAAATTTTATTAAACACAATAAAGTAGAATATGATCACATAAGTATCTATGAATTTTACCTAAACTATTTATAACTAGTGAAAAATAACATTTAGAAAAATTACAGATTCCAGATAATGCACTTCTTCTTAAGTGTTTGAAGGCAGAGATGATGTATTCACTACAGCTCACGAAATGAAAAAAATACTTTTGGAAGAAAAAAGTGACCTTGCTCTTTCCCTTTTGAATACGATCAAGAACACTGTGCACAAACTTGCATCTTGGAGTAGCTAAATGAGAGTGACTGAGAGGCAGTCCTGTAATATTTTCTGAGAATAGAGGGAGTGCAGAAACAGAGTGCAAATGTGGGGCTATCCTGTGGAAACATTACTCCATAGATATATAGAAAAAGAAATGGGATACCCATATCGCCATATGGGTAGAAATACCAAAGGATGGCCAGGAGCTTTACACTATTTACACTAGTATGGAAGATAAACCATGGGATGCATGCCCTTGGTACCACTAAAAAGATAAAATTAAGGAGAGTGAGCAATAAATGCACACATTCCTCACGAGACTGCTACGATGCCAAAACTTTGACCGGCCTATTCTAGGTCTGTTTCCAAGAAAGGACAATGAGAAAGACAATGGCAGATTTGTAGGGTCAGGAATTATGATGCAAGGGGTGCAATGCACTCTTGGGTGGAAACCCTCAGGGGAGGGGGGTCACAAATCAAGGAGGGCGTAGTTTTAAAAACAAAGGGGTGGCAAAGACCTTCTTCAGAGTGTACTTTGCTTAAGATGTTTACGATTGGCCTGGAATTCCAGAATTCCCATCTATTTCTTTTCTAGGTTTCCTTTCTCTGGAGACCGAGTTTTACATCCCTTGTTCTTGCCTCCATAAATCAACCACAATGGGTGAGAAGAAGAAGGCGCAGACGGTAAAAGGATATGTGAAATCCCAAGATGAGGCTGGAAGTGAAACGGCTAGCTGGTGCCCCCTATTTTCGGTATCTATATGTAGGTTACTATGAGCTTGATCATATGTTCCGGTAAATGGAACTTTGCGTATGGTCGTCACTATGGCTATGGCTGGTCCTTTATCCATCTCCAAGACATGCTGCCATTAGGCCTAGCTGCCTACCGCCTAGGGATGGGCCTGGGTAATTTTAATTGCAGCTAAATAATTTTTTTCTCATAAATTACTCAAACAGCTTTTATAAATTCTTTTGAATGCTAATGATGCAGCAAATATTTTTATAGCATTGATGGATGTTTAAAATAATTTTAAGTTTACAATTGAATTTTTTCTCTTTTTGCAAATTTTCTATAAATTAATCAAGGCAAAATTATTTTCCTAGCTAATTCCTTTACATTTTTTTTAATTATGCCCTCCCCGCAAAGCTAAAGGCTTGTCTGCAGGTAGGGGAAAAACTCCAAGACGAATCACAACATCCATTCCTGAAACAGGATTCAAACCTGCAACCTTTGGGTTAGAAGACAGACCAGTCTAACCTGGCCGGCAAGATGAAAATATATTCATACATGTCTAGGATTAATTTTCACATGACTTGCCTGTGACTGCCAGAATGCTATTTTTCGACGTAACATGGTTGAAGGCACATGCATCACCTGATTTAACTCTTCAATTGTCCATTGGCCTGAAAAATTCCATAGATGTTATTGGAATAACAATACTAATGATAGAAATCCTAAAATTAAATGATAAACAATGTAAATTAGTAAGTACTCACTTTTAGTTTGAAAATGCCATATGATAGTTGCATGTATCGGGGATACAGTTAAATGCAAAGTACGATCTTTTAACTCAATGTCTAACACCACTGAACCTAGATGAGGCTTCCAACAAAGAGTTCTGTTGCCCTGAAAAATAAAATTAGTAAAAACACCGGGTAGTGAAACTCGATACAAGTCAGTGGTGTAACTACCAATGTGCAATGCACACAAGCCCACCGAACACCTAATTGTGATAAAAAAATAAGACACAGAATTTCAGTAATGTATGAAAGATAAGAGGAAAGCGATCGAACAACAGGAAATCATCTTGGAAAATGACACATCTGACAATATCACACTGACATTGCTTACTGAAGCATATTTTTCAGATAATGTACCTGTTTTAATAGTGAATAAAGTTTCTTTCTTAAGCTATTTTTTCTACTCACACAGAGATCATAGGAGACAGAAAAGAGTCATGAAGTGACTTCCCCTAATTTTCTAAGTGATTTAAATGGAACCTCACCAAAATATAAGAGTAAGTTGTAAAACAGTAAAAATATGTTGCAGTAATAAGTGAGCTGCATTTATAAAGACGTGATGTAAATTACAAATTCATTTACCTTTATAAACATTGTGATTGTTTCTCAGAGTTTTTACTGTTGAATGGATACTAAATGATTATTATATTTCAAAGTGTTAGGGACCCACTTTCAAAACTGGAATATGGACCCACTGAAGGCTGGTTACATCTCTGCTACAAATACATAACATTTATTTCTCTATAATAATAGAAATGTTACAGCGGTCATCGTGTCAGACGCTTGGTCTTGAAAACAGTATACGTCACTGAGTACCCCCACTCCACGCATACTGTTCATGCCTAGACCAATACAGGTGACTCCCGAGATTCAATGGGGATTCGTTCCTGAAAACGTGGTCGAATCTCGAATTGTCGAATGTCGAACTCTGTTTTTCCATATACTTGCATGTTATAATCGGGGGATACGTTCCCACATCTTGGGAAAAAATGATTAAGTCTCCCCTCACGTTATGTATATAAAGATAAAATAACATTACTAATATGTTAATACAACAATATTAAATTATGAATAAATTAAATAATAAATATTTTAAATGTATAACTTATTTTTTGCACTAAAAAGGAAAAAATAAATTTTTGCTTGTATGATTATTTTACGTAATTTAAAAATCTAAATTACATCAAATCCGCCTCATCCATTCCCATGTTATTTAAATGGAGGAATAAGTAGTATTAGAAATTTTAAAGCGTGTTGAGAAAGGTGAAAGCCATACTGAAATCGCACGATCGTTGGGAATGTGTCGTTCAACAATTCTAGGCGCGGTGTTGTGATTCCTAAAATGGAAAAACTTTTAAAACTTTGGGTAGATGATCAGTGTCAGAAACACATTCCTATTAGTGAGACCATGATTAGAGCAAAGGTTAAGGATCTCTATGATGATTTGAAGGAAAGGATGGATGAAATTTCTGTTGATGAGCCTCCATTTAGTGCAAGTCATGGCTGGTTTGACAGATTTAAGAGAAGGGCAGGTTTGCATAACCTTAAATTAACTGGCGAGGCTGCAAGTTATTTTGTGCTTTTTAATAACTTTTATATTAATTTCGCTGCGAATATAGTTGTATGTATAGATAGATGTAAGCAGGGCTGTGCTGCAGACAGCCTGGTCCGGCTCGCGCAAGTCATTTGTTATAAACGACTTGCACGAGCCGGACCGAGCCATCAGCAGCCTTTGCTCTAATCATGGTCTCACAAATACGAATGTGTTTCTGACACTGATCATCTACCCAAAGTTTTTCCATTTTAGGAATCACAACACTGTTTATTGTTGTTATCAAATTACATGAATTTATCACGTTCTAGAATTTTCTCCTTCTGTTTCACATAAGTGCTAATAGTTGAAAGACACATTCCCAATGATCGTGCGATTTCAGTATGGCTTTCACCTTTCTCAACGCTTTAAAATTTCTAATTTCAATTCATAACTATGAGTCTTATGCACCCTTTTATTTTATTCACTTACATTATCACTATCACATTTCCTTTTAGATGCCATGTCAAGTGATAAATTTATAAATAAATCAAAATAAATAAATAAATTTAAATAAAAGATTAACAGAAAAAAGAGTGAAACCAGCACAAATTCAAACAATTAGAGCAGATATAACTATGTCTACACTAAAACTAAACCTCGCGTGGTTGGTCGGGACCAATTACTCCACAAAAATTACCCCGCATAAAGTAGTTCCCAATTCGATCGGTTGTGTCGAAATCTCGAATTTGTCGAATCTCGGGAGTCACCTGTATTTGTCCGGCATCCATCGAGCTCACTCTTGAAACCCCACCCCCAACTGCAGTCCTTTGGAAGCTTCACGGAGGCGAAGTCGTTCGCAAGAATAATAAAATGTATGCATTATATAATCTTTAAATTTTACCTTTAAGGTTTCAAAAGCCTTCGTGTATGCTTCAAGATGTTCTGTGACTATTGTAGGCAAAACAAGATTTTCTTCTTTAAAAGGAGGCCAAAACTGAGCAGAGAGAATCATTGCTGTAGATGGGAATTGCTGGAAAAAGTGTATCACAAAATCAAATATGATGAAATTTTTTGTCCATATTAACACATTTACCCAAGTATTACCTGATTATCTAACTTGAAATTTCCATCAGAATGAAGATGAGTGTTGATCCTCTTCGAATCATACACATCTTTTAACATTACCTCACAATAGTGCAACTGTGACTCTCCAAACCTTTGTACAAAATTAAAAGTAAAAATAATATATAATTGCAACATTTGATTCCATAATAATTCAACCTTCTTCTTAATTTACCTGAGTTTTAATAACTCCAAGTAGCGTATCTCCTTCTCTGTATGATAACTTAACTGAGAAAGCAGCCTGTCAGCAAGAAGTGTCCGATATTCATTCACAAAAAGTTCCTTACTGCCATACACATTGACTAGCATTAAGATTATATCAGATGTTCTTCGGCTTTTGGATGTACTGGCTGAAGAATGCAGAGTAAAAAATTAGAAGGAACACTTTTTGAGGTAAAAAGTTATGATTTTGCTAGATAAACATTTTGTGCTTAACTTATTCATGTTAACATAAAAATATTAGCAAAACAAACAGCCTTAAAGAATTTCATCATCTTAGAAGGTTATCACCATTAAGGCACTAGTAAGGCTGATTCACAATAGAGCGTCGTGTCACCGCAGCACAGTTGCACGTTGCTTCACTCTCAATACACATTACAGCTGCGTTCCACCGCGATACAACTTCAGAGAGCTGGAGAATTCAAACCAGTTCAAACATTCGTAATGGATAGTTCTGACGAATATTTGTTTTTCTTTTCGTTGCTTTGTGAAGAAGAGGAAGGGTTGGAGAAGAAAAAGAAAAGAAAGCCATGGATTCACAAATTGTGGACGATTCATAGCCATGAAAGTGAATTTCATACTTTGGTTGGCCATTTAAGACAACATGATGAAAAATTTTAAAGTTATTTTAGGATGTTGTATGAAAAATTCTTTGAACTGTTAGCCATTATTGAATCCGATATTGTGAGGCAAAACACGAGATTTCGAACAGCTGTCTCTCCAGAAGAACGACTTGCAGTCTGTTTGAGTTATGTAGGCATTTACACTGATACATTTATTAGTACTTTTATAGTTACTATTACATTTATATCTTTGCTTTGTTTCTATTGTTATTGTAAGTGCAGACAATTAGAAGGAAATCGCAATGTTAACTCTTCAAAACTTTATTTTTCGATCTCATAAAATTACAACCATCAAGGTATGTGCTCTCAATCTGATTGCCTTAGGCAAACTAGCCAATTTTCTGAAGTAGCGATGACGTTATTGTTGTACAAACTACCGCAGCGCTTCACAGAACTGCAGCTGACTGTGCGTCACTCGCATCAAAGAATTCTTGGAGAACCAAAGTTGTAGCAATGCGACGCTCAGTGCAGTTACCGTGCTGCTTAATGTGAATAGCCTCCTATGATTTCTACTGATCTATATTTTGATGCACCGTGCAGTGCAGCGATGCGATGCTCTAGTGTGAATCAGCCTTTAGAGTCAACTTTTAGCACTCATATTGGATGGAAAATTATTTAATAACATTAAAAATCTGAATAAGTGAAATTAAATATAACCATCTCATAATTTTTTTAGTTATGCTATAATTTTCACATGAAATTTTAACCTTTTGGATGTCAGGTCAAAACTGAAGAGATTTACCAGAAATACAAGGCCATTTTTATTGTCAAGTGCAATACTATGAAAATTCACAATAATTATATTATTAAGCTATCCCATGTAAACCATTATTTTAATAATGCGTAGGTGTATATACAGTTGGCCCTCACTGTCTATAAGGGTTCCTGGAGAAAACAACAGATGTCATAACCATGGATCCCAATATCATGGGCTGACAGACAAAGAGAGGTTGTTTCTGGCTTAAAGACTAAATGTGTTATCAAAACTGTAATAATATTTATGAAGTATAAAATACTAAAACTCCATTATACATATAAAAGGCCAGATATTTCTGTCCGGCAAACACTTTGTTTACATAGTAACTCAGAAATGGGGCTACTTTAGATATCGGTGTCTAATATTTTATTTTGATTTGTTTAGAATAAAAGTAGTAATATTTTGTATTAATTGCTTTGTAATCCTCACTTTAATATATTGTTTAGAAATTATTCAGCTGATTGATTAATTAGTAGTAGCCTAAATCGGTACTTTTTGTTTACATTACGACTGAGTTTCATTGTTATAACGTTTCATCGGAGTTTGATTTAGGTATCGGTAAGTCTAATATTTTATTTTGATTTGTTTAGAATAAAAGTAGTAATATCTTGTGATAACTGTTTTGTAATCCTCAGTTTAATATACCGTATCCGCCCGAATAGAAGCCAACACCGGATTTAAGCCAACCCCCCAAAAATTTCCACAATTTTTTGGCAAAAACGTAAATTTCATAGATTTTATGCTGAAGTGTGCCGGGCATTCATGTACGGCTTAGAATACATTATTCGAGATCAAAGAAATGAGTTGGAAATGGTTTAGTTGTTGACATTTTGAAATATAACTCCAAATAATAATTTTGGGTTGTTGAATAATGTTCCACATAAAGTGAATAATTTCATTCATCTTCATTTTCACAAAAGGTCAAATATAATAATAGCGATCTCGCCAAGATAATTTTTCATCGCATTGCATAAGTACTTGGAATGTGAAAACCATGAGGAAGGCAGGAAAGCTAGAGAACCTGAAAGAAGAAATGAGAAGAAATAGGATTGATATCATAGGCTGAGAGAAGCTAGATGGGAAGAAGGACAGTTCTACTCGGAAGAATTCACGGTAGTTTACTCAGGAGGAAACAATGGGGCAAGGGGAGTACCTCTGGTACTTAGGAAAGATATGACGAGATGTTACAAAAATAACAGCAACGAACAATAGGTTGATGGCAATAATGCTAAAAGCAGTCCCAGTGGACATGTTGATAATCCAGGTATATATGCCAATGTCCATTCATGAAGAAGAAGAAATTCAGGAGAAGTAAGAACAAATTAACTAGATTTATGAAGAAGACAGAAGAGGAAAGGTAAACTGCATAATAATGGGAGATTGGAACAGAATAGTTGGTGAAGGAAAAGAAGAAAATGTTGTCGGTCAATGCAGACTTGGGAAAAGAAAACGAGGAGGAGAAAAACTGGTAGAATTCTGTGTTAATAATGACCTAGTAGTGACTAATACATGGTTCAGAAACCATAAACAAAGGCTGTATGCATGGAAAAGCCCAGGAGATAGAATGAGATGCCCAACAGACTACATCCTAGTAAAACAAAGATTCAGGAACAGCATAAAAAATGCTAAGACATTACCTGGAGCAGACATTGATTCAGATCACATCCTTCTAATAGTCGATGTAACTACAAAGCTGAAACAAACAAGGAAAATGAGAAGAGATAGACAGACTTGGCACCTAGAAAAACTGAAAGAAAAGAAAGATGCCTTCAGCACGAAGTTGGAAGATCACCTTAGAAATTTGGAAAACATACTGAAGACCGTGGATACAGAATGGGAGGAAGTGAAAGCGACCATCAAAAATACCTTGAATAAAGAGATTGGGAAACAAGAGAAGAAAATCAGAAAACCATGGATCACTAAGGAAATGCTGGAGAAAATGGATGAGAGAAGAAAATGGAAAAATGTAAACAGTGAAGAAAGTAGAGTCAATTATAGATGCATAAACAATGAGTTGAGAAGGGTAACAGATAAAGCTAGGGAAATTTGGATAAAAGAAAAATGTGAGGAAATACAACAGATGGAGAAGTTAGGACGGTACAATATGATGTACGCTAGGGCACTGAAGTTAGAAGATAAGAAGCCTAATGGGATTTGTGGTAAAGGAATTATTAATACAGATGGAAAAAGTCGCAGAACCAAAGGATGTAGCACACGTATGGGAAGAATACATTAAGGAACTATACAAAAAGCAGGCAGGATTGGTACAAATGGAACTGGAAGAAGAGAACTGCATTGAAGAAGATAACTTGGGACCAAGTATTATGAAAAGCGAAGTAGAAAAGGCGATACTGGAACTAAAGAAAGGAAAAGCTATGGGCAGCGATGGAATACTGGCAGAGTTACTTAAAGTCATGGGTTCGGAAGGACTAAAAGTGATTACGAAACTAATTAACAAGACCTACGACTTGGGAGAGTGGCCTCAGGATTTCTTAGATGTAACAATGATCCCTCTAAAGAAGAAGCCAAAGGCAATGCAGTGTAAAGACTACAGAACGATATCCCTACTGTCACACACTTCAAAGATCATCACAAGGATTCTTAATAAAAGACTAGAGAAAAAGGCCGAAGAAATTATAGGGGAAGATTAATTCGGCTTCAGAAAAGGACGACGAACCAGAGATGCTATCGGTGTAGTGAGAATCATCAGAAAGGGCAATAGAGTACAGCCAAGATTGCTGCGTATGTTTCATCGACTGGCAGAAGGCCTTTGATAGATTAAAATGGGTACTGCTGATGAGGATATTAAAGGATATAGGTGTAGACTGGAAAGACAGGAGACTCATCAGGAATCTATATGTGAATCAAGTTGTAAAGGTCAGGTTGGAGAATGCGGACACCAGCAGAGTACATATCTGTAGAGGAGTAAGACAGAGCTGCTGTCTATCGCCGATTCTATTCAATATACATATATGGAGAGAGGCTAATGCAGGAAGCGTTAGAAGACACGGGAGATTTCAAAATCGGAGGAAGGATTATAAGAACAGTGAAATATGCAGATGAGTACTTCTAGCAAGAAAGGAAAAGGAACTCCAGAAAATGATAAATAGACTTGTGATAACAGGTAGAAAATACGGTATGGAAATTAATACAGAAAAATCCAAGGTTATGCGAATATCAAGTAAAGAAGAAAATTTGAACATAAGTATTGGAGGAAAGCCATTAGAACAAGTTTCAGATTATAAATACCTTGGAAGCATCATAACGAGAGAAGCAAAATGTACCGATGAAATCAGGATTAGAATAACAAAAGCAAAAGCCGCTTTCAGAAGAAAGAAACTCCTATTAACAGGAAATATAACGCAGGAAATCTGAAAGAGGTTGATAAAATGCTATGTATGGAGTATAGCTTTTATGGGGCAGAAACATGGATGCTAAGGAAAAATGATATTAAATACTTGGAAAGCTTCGAAATGTGGAAATGGAGAAGAATGCTGAAGATAAAATGGACAGATAGGGTGAAAAATGAGGAAGTACTACGAAGAATAGGAGAGAAGCGAGCGATTATACAGACTATCAGAAATAGAAAGGCGAACTGGATTGGGCATTACCTGAGGAGAGAGTGCATGATTAAAGAAGTGCTAGAAGAAAAACTGGATGGAAAAAGAGAAAGAGGTAGGAAAGGGTTTCAGCTGGTAGACGTCTTGAAAGGGAAAGAGAGCTATCAAGACATGAAGAAAACTGCGGAAAATAGAAGTATATGGAGAACCAAGTTTAACCATGAATAATCACGGACCTGTCAACGGAGAGATTACCTATGATGATGATGATTGCCTTAAGAAATTATATTTTTATAATTATACATGTTTTATGTAAAGTTTAACCAAAATTCAAATAGTTGAGCATCCAAAGCCATGAGCGCATTTTGCATAGTCGTCTGTGTAGTCAAAACATGCAATTAATATGATCACTCATATAATGTGACAAACCCAGTTTTAAACGGTAACAAAGCACAGGTTGTGCTAAATTCAATATTCTAGCCTTCATTATTTATTCATTAACTAGCAGAATTTCTCGTTGAATTTCAACGGATTTAGTGAAGCTACTACAGTACAACATACAAAATCTTTAAAATACCTATATAGTCGATACTTTTTAAATTACAATTAGCTTTTCTTAACAATTAATCATATTTGCTTGTAACAATCCATTTCTGAGCCTATTGCATTCAAATGACAATTTTATTTCCTATCATATTACTTTGGCCAAATCAAGCTTCATTTCTTGTGTAATTATGCATCAATGAAATATTTACTCTTATGGCTTGAAAAAGCAATGTACAATTGTCCATGACTGAACACTGACTGGTAAATGTACACCAGATACGTGAGCTTATTTACGTTAATAAACATTATAATGTAGAATATAATGATTTTACTTACAAAAAATGTAAGATTCCAGTATTCAATAGACGAAAGAAGGTCCAATTACTTTCGTCAATCGTGTGGAAATTTCTCTAGGTCCCAACAATCTACTACCATGGCAATGAGCTCAGTGCTTTTATATGGATAGGCTTTTAATGGGAACCATAGTTATATTGTAATTCCATTAATATTAAACTACGACTATAGATTTAGCATAAATGTTTAGTTTTTATTGGAAAAAGTATGAGTTTTTGGGTGTCAACAACTGGAGATACCTGCGACTTAAACACTTGTTTCCTATTTTAATTTTTAAGTGTTCAATTTTTGAGTGTTTTTAGCAATAATATGACCTATATTATTCCCTAATGCAGGTGTTGGCAACCTATGGCCCATAAATAAGTGTTTCATGTAGTCGCATTTTGACTGGTTTTAAAACTCGTGTATAGCACGCTGAGAGGTTTTCGGGATCAAATTCTGAGAATTTTCTATGTCCCTGTGTATAGGATACAGGAAGGTTTTTCTTAAAATTCTACGAATATTCAATAAATTGCCATGAAAGATTCGTAGTCATTCTATAGGATGATTTCGTCGAATATACTTTTTACTCGGTATGACCTGACAAGTGAATTTACCGAATGATTTGTAATTCGAGATTTCAAAAATGTATGTCATTTGTATTTTAATATGCATGGTAACTCTGATGTCGTAACTACATTATAAAGGTATAGTAAAACACTTTGGCAAGCAATGTAGAAGATAAAATGTAGCAAATTTTCGTGACTCCTACCTAATCGAAATTAAAAACTCTGTAAAAATTTCTACAATCGCCTATGAAACTTGCAGTGCAAATAAAATGCCTATATGGCTGATAGGACGAAACTGCCTCCATTTATCATTTTTAAAAGAAAAACAATGCCAAAAGGTGATTTCCATATGGCATCACTGCCTGAGTGCAACAGCAAGACTGGTTTGATGAAAACATCACCAGTGATTGGATCAAGTCTGTTTGGAAAAGAAGGTCTGGTGGAATACGTCAAAGATCATTCTTGGTCTTAGACACATCCTGATGCCACACACGTCCTGAAGTAAAAAAGAAACTTCTTGAAATGAAGACAAATTGGTGATAATCCCAGGGGGAATGACATTGCTCCTGCAGCCTATAGATAGACTGGATGGTGAAGGGCACACACACACATTCACCAAAGGGAGACTCATTCGTAAAATAGATATCACAACGATCTGCCAGTGGATCGTGGAAGCATAGAATGACATTCCCTCAGAAACAATAATTAAGGAATTCAAAAAATGTTGCATAAGTTATGTTTTCGATGGAACTGAAGACAACATATTATGGAATGATGATGACAGCAAAGCCATGACGACTGCAACATTAGAATCAGACAAATCTGAAACTTCAGAAACAAATGAAGATAACGAACAGTTCCATATTACCGAAGACGACTCAGCTGATGGCGAATTTCTTGGATTTTAGGAAAATTTTTACTAAAAGTTTGATTGGCTTTGTCGATTGAAGATTTTTTAAATCATCAGTCTTGTGTTATTTTAAATTTTAGTTATCAGGTATTTCATTTTCATTGAAGACTCCATAGAGAAAGAATGAAAAATGTTTATTACCCATGTACAAGGATGAGTTGGCTAATGACCGGAAATTTCTTGGATATACAATTTTTGTTTGTAAAAGCGCAATGTTGTCATATTATAGTTTAATTTTAATATAAAACCTTTGATGGTTATTAAATATTAGTTTGCAGCTGTTTAATTTTCATTTTTTGTTGAATATTTTGTAGAGAAAAAAACGTCAAATGTTATATACCCATGTATAAAACGCACCTTACGTTTTAGCCTAAAAAATTTGGAAAAAAGTACATCCTATATGCGAGTTTTTACGGTGCATAGTTATCTACCATGAAAATATTGAATCATTCATGGCATATATCAAAATAGTAAAAAGTATTCCTATATAAATATACAGCTACATAACACGTGCCCTCCTGGTTGCTTACATATTATCAAAACTATTTCATGGATACACAAAACCATACTTTCAATGGCCAAATTATAATTCATTATAACCCGCATGAAAAATAAAATCATATACTTTTAGCTATCATCAAAATGTTACATGTTCCCAAAGCATTTACTCACTAGGGTCAGCTTCCACAGGATCTGGCTCCCAATTCTCCCAGTTAGCATCAGTTTCCTCATCTGAGTGTCCTGCTTCATTGTCAAGCAATAACAATCGCATCCTACCCTCCTCTCCACCCCCACGGGCAAGTTCTTCTGCCAAATCACATGGCCCTTCCTCTGTAAGGCTACTCACAACACAACGTACTGTATCCTCTCTACCACGCAAGTACTGCCTAAAATAAAATGATCATACTATTATTGGTTATAATTTCTTTGTGTTGAAATTGTGAACCACAGTTTTTAAAATTAAAAAAATTAAGGAAATTTTGCTATTCTTGAACAAAATTGTATCACTATTATAAATAGTTTTCCCATAGGCATGTTTATGGTTATTATAGGCTAAACCTGGCACTTTACATACTTCATTTATTGATACCTCTTTAACCATCAACATTTTCCTTTCAGTTTTACTTTATAAAAACATCTTTAATCATAATGTCTCCTCTCAGGTAAGGTCTTCATATCACTTTTGCAATCTCTTCTCCTATTCTTCTTAGCACTAAATAATTTTTCATACTATCTTTCCAGTTAATCTTCAGCATTCTTCTCATGTCCATTTTGAAGCTATCCAAGAATTTTATATATTTTTCCAGTGTACATGTTTCCACTACACAAAAGGCAATAACTTCAAACAGCACTTTATCAATTTCTAACAAATGTCTTAATTTATTTTGTTTATAAGTAGAAATTTCATCCTTCAAAATGCAACTTCTGCTCTTGCCTTTTTATTCCTAGTTTCATCAAAATTGTATATGAATAATCATAATGGTAATTAAATGGTGAAACCACTGAATTTCAGATTTTGCAAACTATTGTCACTCATAAGTCCTGAAAAATACCTTTGATACTTTGGAAGCAAATATAAAAATCATTTAAAAGGGTGTTTCCAAAACATTCCTTACAGAAATTACATATAAAGTAATAATTTTTACCTGACAGAATTATAATAATTGCAAGATGTATAATCGCAAATTTATTTTATCCAATGATACTTAACCTCACAGGTTCAGTGACAGTTTCCAAAAGCACTCCAGTTGGATCAAGTTGTCTTAGTGCTCTAATAGCTGCAACGTAAGCAGTTAATACATCAGGGGTGTTTACACCAGGATGAAGCAACCGTGTTTCTAAGGCTTGCTGAAGTTTCTGGGTTAGGTAAGGCCGCAAATCTGTTTTTTGCAGACAGATTCGTAGATCTTCAATGGCTGGTTGAGAATCGGGATACTCTGTGAAACAAATGTTAATTTACAAAATTGTTAATGATTCATTTCTTCTACCTAGAATTTAACATTTAGGCTCAAGTACTAAGAATACTTCAAATAAGTAACAAAATGAAAATATTTTTGACAAGTTTTTGCAAGAGAAATAGGATTGAAAATTTTTAAATTTACTTACCAATTATTATATTGAACAACTGCTCTATTCTTGTTCTAGTGTATGTTTCATACAAAAAATGTGTTAACTTGTGATTGAACTTTTCTATAGCTTTTTGTCGATTTGCTTTAGCCATTAAATTATGCTCTGGAACCTCACAGTAAATTTGAGACAGCCAACCCATAACAACAGTCTTCAACCACTAAAAAAAAGTGCCAGAAATAAACAACAAATAAACCGTAATAAATAAATGAGGAACAAAACAATGCAATGCATACATTTTCCAGTGAGTTTATGTGTGAAACATCAAAGCTGCCTTTGCAAGATTCCTGCACATGATTCCCAATTCTAACGTGAATTAATGAAGTTAGAACCTCACCAGCAAGACTCTCTAATAATTCCAATTCAACAAGTTTTCTGGAAAGAATAATAAGAAAATAAATTTAACAGTACCATTTATACAAAAGAAATGTTGGAAAAGATTAACTCAAATTAGTTTAAGATGGCTTTGTAATCACTTATATTTATCTCCGTTATTTGTAAAAAATGTCTTTTTATCTTCCTAGTAATTAGCCAGTCCCAGAGGAAAACAAAATCACGAGATCAAAGGCATTATTTTACTGAACATATATTTGAACGTTTGAAGAGTTTAAAAGCAACAATAACTAGATAAATTGATGTAATTTTTTCGACATTCTAATCATGTCTATGATACTCTTGCTGAAGCCTTACCTATTCACTTGATGGAACACTTGCAGAATCGCCTGACATTGGCACTGCTCTATTTCATGATTACAACCGCTACAATGAAGAAAATCTTCGGCAGATTCATCGCCATCGCCTTTAAAAAGAATTTCCTTATTCAAAACTAGTATATACAGACTAAACTTCGAATATCTTGTGATGCCTTACCTTGAGGTAACCTGTCCGCATTGCAAAATACTCTAAAAGATGTTCGATAAAAATCTTCCATTATTTTTTTTGTGTTCAACGGCAGTTCAGAATGCAGTGTAGCCCTTACGATAACTCTGAAGGTGCCAATAACTGTGTCTTCGCCATTAATGCAATTTCGCTTGCCACTTAAATACCGTAGCATATCCAACCTTAACAATTGGGGGAGAAATAATGACAAAGAATTATAAAGACTTTCTACAGCATCTCTGAAACTTTCAAAGCCTTCCAGTTCCGACTCTGTAGTTTTAAAATATCTCCAAAAGACAGGAACAATTTGTCGTCTTAAATAATGTTTAATCCTATCGAATATAAGTTCCTCTATGAATTCTTCTTTAATGGCTTCTTCCTTAGAAATACTCTGCAAAATTTCATTAATCGTTTCTTCAGTTGCACTGTCGTTAACCTAAAATATTTAAAGATTCAAATGTCAAAGACGAAGCGTTGAACTTATTAAATGTATACAGACGAAATACAAAAACACCAATTAATAAATCAAGACATTTAATATCGCAAAAGCTTTAAAAATAACAAAAAGTTCAGAGACCTCTCCGTATATGATGGGATATGCATGACAGATTTTAGTCCAGAGCTCTCCAGACGAACAAGTCACCGCCATTTTCCCGGGATAAATTTTTCCGATATCCAAACAATAACATTTAATATTAAAGATATACTTTTATTGTAAAATATAATAAAATAGCCTCAAAAGATGAAAGATTCTTATACACATATTTCTATCTTGAATTGATCGAGCAATCGGAAACTTACACTATTCAAAGGCGGACAATGTTGTCAAATTTGTTATGGCGGTTTCAGTTAAATTAGAGTTGCCATATATTAAATCTTATTCCCCGGACAACGGAACTGAAAAATCCAGACAAAACCTGGACTTATATTTCCATCATATAGTAATGATGTTTTGCATCGGTACATTTTTCTAAATTAATTATATTTTGTTACACCTGCGTACCCTTTTTTACTATCATGACTTATGTTAGCTGAAGTAAAATTATTGTCATAGCAATTAGAAATTAACTGGTTTTCGTTTCCGGTGGTGTGACAAAAGCTTCCACATTTCATTACTGTCACTCCACCACTTATGCTGCATGACAATGTGTGCTGCCATGTGGCAAGACTGGTGCAAGACCTTTTGGTACGGTGGCAGTGGAAAACTGGAACATCCTCCCTACTCCCCAGACATGACTCCATGTGACTTTCATCTGGTCCCGAAGATGAAGGAACCCCTCCGAGGTAAATGGTTTCACATTATGAAGGAGGTAATGCAGTAGTGCAGTCTCTTGCAACTATTAGCAGGAATCGATTTGCTGATGGCATCCATAAGGTGACCATATTTTGAAAGACAAATACGGGACAAACTTTGTTATGTCCTGTATTTTGACTTGAAAATACAGGACATCAAATGGTATCTTTCTTTCCAAGTGGTTATCTTCTTAAAACAACAGGATTATTAAAATAAAACAGATTATTAAAATAATTAATTTATTCTAAGTACTATTTAAAACAAAATTAGAAATCCTTAACTCTTTATAAATGCAAAAAACAAAACCACATTAACAAAATTACAAACTGAAGGATATGAAGGCATAAGTAAAATCTGATATTTTATTTGGTATATGACTTCTGTTTTATTTCCAAAATTGAGCTCTTAATCAAATTCATGGCCCAATAAATAAAGGAAAAGTTATATACATACTGTATTTATTCACTGACTATTCTTTTCAAAACATCTTGTTCTTGAAGAAAATTATAAAATTCTGTACAGCTCATGCTATAATTACATGTTGTGATCCATAATGATTTTATGGTGTCAACTTTAAATTGAGGTTTTTCACTTGTCTAAAGATCATTCATTATTGAAAATACTCTTTCTGTTGCTGCATTTGATCCAGGAAAACATAAAGCAAAATTTATTACCTTTACTAGGTTTTTCTAATCCCATTAAACAGTTCTATGTCGTAAATATTTAAATCTGTTTTTTAATTGAAATAAAATCAAAATATTTTTCAATTTGTGTCCAGTCTGGAATTCTTTGAAGAAGAATTAATTCAAAAATGTTAATTCCATCAAATTCTTTGGCTTGCTGGTCCAAGTACTCCATACATGTACAGTAAAAGGAAACCACTTAATTTTTAAATATCTTGACATCAATAACGCCATCCTTTTCCTAATCACAAATCATTTTTCTCACATTAGCCGGTAAGAAAATTTCTCTTTGCCGTTCCATTAATTTCAATTTAATGTTTTTTTTAATGCTTGCTACTTCTGGAATTGAGACATTTTTTTATTCAATTTGGAGAATGCAGGTTTGAAAATTTGAGGACTGACTTTGGAAAAAATAAAGTCAAACCTCAGCAGATGCATCCTCAAAAAAGGTTTTCAAAATCTTGGGACATCTTTCTTGAGAATGGTCAACTGCATCAAATGCTCTACTTAGATCAAATAAGATTTCCATATTCTTGTTTTTAGAGTTAATTTCATTTATTACAAAGTCAATGGCATTAAATAGGGCTTGCTCAGTAGATTTTGTCTTCCTGCAACATTAGCTTTACATTTTTTTATTCCAAGCAATACATAGAAATGGATGTTCTGTAATCTTCTGAGAGCATGGCCTCTTTCTCTTTTGGTAACACTAACACTGCAGTTTGTGTCTCTTTCTATGTTTATCATTCATACAATATTAGATTAAGAGTAGATATGCATTGAAGTTCGGCTTTAGCCTCAGCATTCAGCCGAATTTTTTAACATTGCGGGTGTTCAATACCGCAGAAGCCATCTGGTGGAAGACAATTTATTGTTTTTGCACCATAAAATAAAACTTTTGAAATTTGACTATTGATACTGGCAGCAAAGACTGTAATAATAAATAAATAAAAAGGTTAGTTGATAAATTTTCAGTTTTATTTCGATAATTTAAAAATTAATGCTATGAGTGTTATTCGGCCTCGGCTTTGGTTTCGGCCGAATGTCGACTCTAATATTCGGCCATTCGACTAAAAACCATATTCAGTGCATCTCTAGTTAAAGAGTAAATAAATTACCGTATATACTCGTGTATAGTATGAGTTTTTACGACCAAATTTTTATTGCAAAAATTGGGGATCGTACTATACACGAGTAATGCATTTGAGGATTTAAAATTCATGTATCTCCACGGGCATTTTCGGTGAAGTTATGCCACCCGCACGCATTCTAATGGTAGGCTCCTTTATCGTTGTTATGTTGCTTCGTGAAGAGTAGAATCTTTTTCATATATACAGCTTCAAATTCACAAATACTTGATATGAGTGAAGATTTACGGGCACTTCCTTTCTTGAATTTTATGTATGTACATCTTTGTTTGCGTCTTTTTACAAGTGATGGATCGGAACGAGTTGGACTAAAAGTATCGTAGACGGCGTAACTTTATGGAATTTTGACATCTTGGAAAAAAGAAATTACTTTGTAATATTCAACAGTCTTTATTGTTTCTTCAATCACACACCGATCGGTTTCCACTACAAAGTCATTCTAAAGGTGTTACGTCGGTTAGTAACACCATTAGAATGATTTTGTTGTGGAAACCGGTCGGTGTGTGATTGAAGAAACAATAAAGACTGTGGAATATTACAAAGTAATTTCTTTTTATCCGTTATCCCTACCTATTAAGTAGTTGGATTACATACGCGGAACGTAATCCAGACGTACTAGAATTGAAACGATTTTATTTCATCTTGTGCAATCATGATTCATATCACTTTTTATTAAATGTTTTAGGGGTAAGATACTTAACTTATCTGAACTTTAGTGTACCCGCAAGAAACACTATTTATGACATTTACGGTCTATTCTATGGTGGTGTGGAAAATCAAGGTCGTTCGATATATCTCGCTCGTAACCATGAAGCTATCGAAACGAAATATATCGACCCTGGTGGAAAGCTGGGGTCGTACTATAAACGAGATATATGAAAAAATCAGGTTTGTTCACCAAAAAATCAGGGGTCGTACTATACATGGAGTCGGCATATACACGAGTATATACGGTACCTTTAGAATTGGGTACATCTGGTTATTATTTACCTAAAACTAAAACTAAAAACCATATTCAGTGCATCTCTAGTTAAAGAGTGAATAAATTACCTTTAGAATTGGGTACATCTGGTTATTATTTACCGTAGACCAGGGGCGGTCAATCTATGCAAGCAACGCAAGCACTGCTTGCCTAGTGAAACAACACCGCAATAAACTTTAGTTATTACTATAAAATTGATAGAAATATATTTAGCATTTTCATCATTTGAACGAATTTCTACTAACTTGATTGCAATTTGTATTATTCAATTGCTACTGAGTGGGCCTCACGAAGCAATTTCACATTTGTTTCTATGGTGGTTATATGTGCGGATAAGAGAGCGGGGAAAAGAGGGGAGGGTGATTCAAAAGTCTCCATACATAGGGAATTTTTCTTTTATTGCAGGTGACGTGCTGAGATGCCTTTGTCTAAAGAAGAGCATATAGAGATCATTCTCCTGGCCGGATCAGGAAGCTCTCACAAAGTTGCAGAGGAATTCAACAGGAGACACGCCCCCTGCACGCACATCACTCACGACACTGTTGCCAAACTTATTGAGAAGTTCCGAAAGACTGGAAGTGTTGTTGACCAACCGAGAGGTGGCCGTCCACGAACATCCACCAATGAAGGCACATCGTCCATGGTACTGGCAGTGTTCGGAAAGAGTCCCCAAAAAAGCACACTACAGTTGTCTGCAGAATGTGGTGTCAGCCAAGCGAGTATCATCCGCATCATGAAAGAGCACAGATGGCATCCATACAAAATGCAAATGTTGCAGCATCTTAGCGAAGACGACCTGGATAGGCGGCTGGAATTCTGTGAATGGGCAATGAACAAATTGGACGGAGACGCAAACTTCTCGGTGGGATCCTGTTTACAAATGAAGCCAATTTTTATGTTAATGGAGAGGTTAATCGTCAAAACCTATATTATTGGAGTGATGCCAATGCGCACTGGATGAGTTCCTCAAAGATGCAAGGCGCTGGAAAACTGATGGTGTGGTGCGGGATATGGGGCAACAGAATTGTCGAGCCTGTTTTCATTGACACCAATCTGAATGCTGAAATGTACCTAAACATGCTGCAAGACACAGTCATGCTGTCCCTGCTGAACGAGGACGGGGAATTTCCAGCATACTTTCAGCAAGACAGGGTGCCACCCCATTACGGTATCTGCATGTGCCGTTGGTTGGATCAGCAGTTTCCAGGTTGCTGGATTGGTCGCTGTGGTACCATGGAGTGGCCTCCGAGGTCCCCAGACCTCACCCCACTTGATTTTTACTTGTGGGGGCACTTGAAGGCCATGGTGTACCAGGTGAAGATACAAAACATGGACCACCTAAAGGAACGCATTCAAGATGCATGTGCGCGTATAATATATAACGCGAGTTCGCCATGAGTGGGAGAGATGCATCTGTATGTGCTATCAATGTAATGGTACCCACATAGAGCATGTTTTGTGAATAAAGAGACCATTTTCCCTATGCATGGAGACTTTTGAATCACCCCCCTATGTATGGAGACTTTTGAATCTCCCTGTATATCAGCCCAATGTAGGGGAAGTAAGTAGAATTTGAAATGCTTCTATGTGGTGCTGAGCATGACATGAAAATACTGTGTTGTCTCCATCTATCAGGGAAATTTGGTTTTACCTATTTTTAGAGATGTATTTGTTTAGCTGTTTTGTGGCCTCCATGTGATTTATAAAGTGTTTATTTTTGGTGCAGTACATCGGTACTTCCTTCTATTAAACATTAATTACTTTTAATCCAAAAAATATATGAGTATAATGAGCATTGTGTAATAAAAAATTATTGGTGAAGTCGTTTTCAAATTATCAAGATTTTGCAACTAAAAAAACATTTTCAAGCTGGAATACCAACAATTAGTTGAAGTTATAGAAGTAATTGCATTGTTACTATATATCCGAAGCATAATTAAATATATTTCTGTTGATTAAAATTATTGGAAACAGAGAGTGAGCAAATAAATTTGTTTCAAAGGAGGTGTACTCTTATTTGTTATAATAGTAGTTTATTTCGCAAAGTGACCAATTAGTAACGCTCAGCTACACAAAGTAAAACTGTGCCACTGCTTGCCTTACTCAATGGGTCACCAACCGCCACTGCCATAGACCATCTTTACTAAGACACAATCCAGCCTGCACTTCCAAATTTGTCTCACTAAGGAATTTCCATAGTCGTGAATTTTCTTGTATAATTCTTTAAATTCTGTAAGATGAATCATCACTATTCACTGGAGTTTGCATTCCAAGTGTTTATGCTATCAGAAATCAAGGCAATGATGTGGCTTCATCCTAGGGGAAGTCAAAACAAGCTATCCGTAGGTATGCCTGAGGATAGTCCAGTATGTTTCACTCGGAAATTGAATTCTGTGTTTGGTTGATGATTCTATCGGTATTCAGTAAAATTTTAGAGTTTTTCCAATATCACATTATACTGATGCAAATTGGATTTAGTGGTGTAATGTAGATACTAACTGACTAACTGTGCACATCATCAATTTTCTTTTGCAGTAGTATGACAGCATTGGATCATGCTTATTGAAACTGCTAATGAATCAGTTACATTTTTCAACCACTCAAGTCTTTTCTTGTATCATCTCCTTTTTGTTGGACACTTTGGTAATTTATCCATTAAACTCGGTTGATATCATTAGAATGTCACTTTTATCTTTTCACTTCAGCACTCAAACATTGTTTTTGTTGTATCTCTCTATCATTTGCCTTTACTTAGTTTTTCACCCATGATTTCAGAGGGATTATTTATTCATTTTGTCCTAAGTGTGCCTGTACAATATATTTTATTTATTTTCAGATCCTCGGTGACATCAACACTTTATAATATAATAAAAAGTATATAATATAATACAAAAAATGCAATGCTCTTTGACCCAGACAAGGACAACTGACCTCTCAGCTCTTGAACTTCCTTTCCAGTATGTACTAAAAACATTTGCACTAATCTATTTGCCTCACTTATCAGGTACAGTTTTTCCTCTGTAGTTGTGTTTTTTTGCCTTTCATATACAACCAAACATCGCTAATTTGAAAAGCTTGGGATATGGGCTATTTTGGACCACAGATAACTTCGGACCACAGATAATTTTGGATTAAAAGCATGGGATATACTGGAGGTGGGGTAAATGGTAAGAGTACCAATGGATACATAAATAATAAAAGTGTTTGTTGAAAATAAATCGTAATATAAAATAAAATACCTACATCTTCCAAGTAAAACTTATATGAATTGGCAACATTTAAAATCAATAATATACATACTTAATTATTTTTGCTATGTTCTGTGCATGACAACCATCACAAACGATACAAAACAATGAGAAAAAGTGATAAAAAATTGCATACTACCATATCGGCAACTATTACATGTACATTGTTAATGTACATGTAATAATACTTAATTAAGTTGTTCTAGCATGGTATATGGAACAAAGCTGTTGCACCGATGAACCTTGATCAAGTTTCTTTAATAATTGCACTTTTTCCTGAAATGATCGCATCTTATGCTTTTGCTTACAATGAAATTCCAGCGTTATAATGCTTCCTTCCTTTTTCCAAGTTATAACTTTCATTTGATCTCTTACAAGACATGGTTAGGGTAAATTAAATTAACACTAAATTGTAATTTCTTTAAAAAAAAAGCACTCAACATGTTTGTATTTGTAATGTTCAAATACAGAGCCTAGGTTTTGAATAAACTATGACATCACAGTGCCATGGCGGCCAGTCGGGAAAGTAGTTAGGAATCAGTCTTTTCGGATTACAGGTGGTTTTGGACTAACGAATTACGAATTAGCGATGCTTGACTGTATTGTTGAAAATGTAGCCCTCCTCTCCAAAAGACCATTGATTCATCAACAGTAAGCTCTCAAGAGAGCCTGTGAACTTTTTCCATGGCTTTATTAAATATATCTATCAAAGGGTATATTTTGTGGAGACACATAAATGGCGGTGGATGATTTTCACTAGCCTTTTTTGAAAAATGCGCTAAACTTGAAATTAGGAGTAATATATTGAGGCTCATAAAAGTTCTCAAACTTTAAAGACCAAATGGAGGTCCAGTTAGCCAATAATCCCCCAATGAAGTGGTTTGAATGATCTCCATATGATTATTATAATACCTAATAGCCAGGGATGGCTACTGTATAGGAGCACATGAACACCCAAAAATTATACTTTGCTTAAGATTTCAATGCTTTCCTACAGGCAAGTCTTCATATGCCTGTTACATTATTTGTTTTTCCCGCCGTATACTGCTACTGTCTATGTAAATCTGTCAACATTGTGGTGTTCACATGCGGTCTGTGCTCCACTAAGGGTATCTGTGCGCATGCGCAAGTCAAAGGGACGAATTTCTTAACGAGACACAAAACAGAAAGAGAGCACATCCTCTAGTGTGCTCCTTGTCTATTGGACTATAATGAAGACGTTTTCTACTAACGCCGACAGATGTCAGATAACAGCAGACTTGTTGCTCGATCTATGATGCATAGTGCTGACAGCTGGTTAGGGTAGTTTGGAACTACTACTACATATATTTGGTCAAGTCAGTATTTTCCCGCGCATGCCATGCGAAAGTAACGGGAAGTATTTAGCTTGTGAATAAATCGTTAATTTACGGTGATTAGTGTTAAATATAACACTAATTTGAATTAGTTCATTTAATGGTGCCTGTGTATGTAGGACACAATTATTTCCTGTTGCGTAAGATCTGTAAGTACTTAAAATAACGTGTTTGTGGATTGCATGGGACAGTCATATACCTACCTGCTGTAAAACACTCGAGGTAATATATAAACAATGAACTCCATCAACGCAATTTTAGACAAAAGGGAATTTACTGTGTTTATGTTAAACGATTTTGTATGATATCAAAAATGGCAATTTGTATGATACACCATTCTCAGTTTCTCAAGTGTGGAAATTTACGTAATTGAGAATCGTGAACACTAATTTTTTATATCACGAGCCGCCACTGCTAATAGCACTATTCCTTCCTTCTTTTTTTCCGCGTCATTTCCCCTGCAACTGATAAATATAAATCTGGTATAGTGAAATCTTGGGTACTTTCCTGTTAACGGGAATACCTCCAGGACCCTTCGCAGGACCTGGTACTTACGTATTATCCCCATGCCATACTTACGTACAACATTAACAGAAACAAACCCAATCACCGGACAAGAAACTAATTGGCCTGTCTCGGCATTTACAAACCCAATCTCAGGACAGCATGGAGGGTTTCTTTGGTTCCGGGCGAGGCAGCGCCCGGAGACGAATACCCATTAAAACAAAGCGAGTCGAAGGTTCGTCAATATATCCTTTAAATGTTATATCCTCTTGACTGTTGTGCCGCAAATTCGCTTTGTTGTAATGGGTAGTCGTCTCCGGGCACTGCCGCGCCCTTCGCCTCGCCCGGAACCAAAGAAACCCTCCACGTTGTCCGGAGATTGAGTTTGTAAATGTCGAGACCGGCCAATCAGTTTCTGTTAATGTTGTTTTTAAAATAAAATATCGTAAATCCAACAATACGTCAAAATATCCTTTCAATGTTATATCCTCTCAAACAATCATAACAATACATGTTCATTTTTAAGGTATTCCCTTTGGAAGTAAATAAATAATAGTAAGGATTGTACAATTCCAATATTTTAATCTTATTTTATTTAAGCGAATGACATAATACATCAAAGTATACAGGTATACCCTAATTTACGTCGGGGATACGTTCCTGGAAAGTGTGACGTAAATTGAAACGACATAAAAGCCTTGAGGTACTCAAACAGAGACTTCGGGCTATGAAGTGATTATTTGTAAATGTTGCATGTTATAAAAGTCATAAAACTGTTATTTCATTATTTTTATTTTGCCATTTAATAATGTGAAATAATATTCGAGGTTCTTTAATAATGCGAAAATAATACTTAATATAATGTTTAATAATGTGAAAATGTTCATTTAAATACCATTACCACAATGCCGTAGCCTACTGTAATGTTCTCTCTAAATAAATAAATCAAAGCAGTTTTTCTCATAAGAATCAATTATATCAGGGGGGGGGGTGCATGCAAGAGTTAAGTATGGTTCGGAAAAACCGATTGCTGTAACCCATCAATGTTGGCACTAGATACTCATCAAATTAAGTCCGAATTTGTACAGGAAAAAATGCAGGTAATAGATTCCCCGTCCGAATAAACGGAAGTGCTGTATATCAGGGTCACATGCAATGGGATGGCAGCACTGCTGCGTTTCTAATATGAATTTCGGAAAAAGCCGCCGAGACGATTCTCCTCATATAGTTCTCATTTGCTGAGAAATGTTAATCAATGAAGTAGAAAAAGTCCTTCTTCAGGATAATAATGCTTAAGAATGTAGTCAAAATTATAAAGTGAATTAGAATTATTAATATTGTTATCATCCCGATTTTTTAAGTTTCTTTAATACTAAATACAGTGGAATCCTGATTTAAGGTTCTCCCATTTAAGGTTTACCCGCATTTAAGGCGGTTTTTTGCGGCCCCAACCAAAGCTCCATATAAATAATGTAGGTATTATATCACACGATTCAGTGTTTATCGATTTTCTGAATTGCCCGCAATTAAGGGACAAAATTCTGGTCCCTTGCGGGGCATCGCCTCGATTTCAGGTGCGTTTACACCGTGACTTGAGAATATTTCATTTGGTGAAGATGTAATATGTTAATTCAATCTAACCATCAATGGCACAGCACATACTGGCGTTGTTGCTACATTAAATAAACTCAAAAGAATTAATATTTAGTCGTGCTGTTTTGTAAATGCACCTTAAAGAGACACTTTAATACTTTTAATTAAATGTAATATTCATAAACATTTTATGGAGAAATTTTAATATGGGATTATTTTAAATTTATTATGGAATGCTTGGCGACAATAGCGACCAGTTTGTTATATATTTGGCAGCACACCCCTGGTCAGGGCCGGTTTCAGTTAAAAAATATGCGTAAGCGAGGTAAAAATATGCCGCCCTTCTGGATATCAAAGGCATGAAATAATATTAATGTAATATAAAAAAAATAAACTTATTTAACCGGTCTTTTTTTAAAAAAAGAATATTCAGCTAAATACTTTGAGAAAATAGAAATAATACATTCACTGACCTTATAAGAAAACATGGAGAGTAATTTCTATCCAATATCTCGGGTAAATGCCAAGGCGCAATAGAGAGGCATTTACTCCGGATTTTGACTACATGTATAATTCATTCATTCGCACCTAATGCAGTCTAGTATTCAGGGGCGGATCCAAAAACTTCTCAAAGGGAGGGGGGTGATAGCCCCTCCACCTATCAAATCCACCCCTGCCACCGGCCCTATATTTTGAAAATACCTACCCCCCTCAGAATATTACTTCCCTTGCTATAAGGACCTGATATGCGGCGTATAATTGAGGAATACTGAGCGGAATGACTTTAAAAAATTGTATTATCCAAGGAGGGCCAGTCGCCCCCTCCCTCCCGTTGATCCGCCACTGCTTCTATTACACACAAGTTGGCAAACCATCCTATAAAATGTACACTTCATTGCAAACAGGAGTTTTCGCAGACTTACAAATTCGATGAACTGTTAAATATGATGACAGCACGGTATCACAAGCAACATCTCCGCAAATGCCGTTAAATTATATTTAAAAAGTATTCATGGAAATCAAGAAATTGCATTCCCCCTGTCACGTTAATAAAAAATAATTGCCATGTCTTCCACCGAGATGCAGGGTTGATGGATGAAATTTGCATTAGATGAACTTTCGTGGTGGTTGTTGATTTACTCAGCGTAAGTGGCCTTTGTTAATAGCATAGCTGCTGTCAATCTTATTAATTGTGATGAATAAATCCTTACGCTTTGAGATATAATCGAATTAGCCTGTGCTCCTAGGCTGCGACATTCCAGTTTAAACCACGGACCTGAAAAAACTTTCACCTATTACTGCTGCTCAACAGCACACACGAACCCCTGAATGTTCTTCAGTTTGTAAACATGGCCACCATTTGTCCCATGTAAATATTTCGTTGAAAATTTTCGTATTTTTGTAATTATTTTAGCATTAATTTTAGAAGATTTGAAGTCAGTTATTTAATTTAACTCGAATTGATCTTACTTTTATTATATTGAATATGTCTAATAGATGCTTAAACACTTTTACTGCTATAAAAGAGTTGTAAAAGTGTTAACATTATTATGATTTCGCAATATAATCCTGACTTTATTATGAATTATTCTAAATGTGGACATTGAACAATTTTTGGATGTATCTCCACTATATAAAAATAAAATTACCTACCAGACGAAGTTGAATATTACCTGGATGGCTGTCACGGTTCGGATATTAATTCCGTAACGAAATGGGTTAAATGGAATGGTGTGTAACAGTATTAAAATCGGCTGATTGTTTTACAATATGTTTCATACATACATAAATAGAACGCTGGAAATGAATCGCAGATATCAATTCGCGAGAAATTGTTATTGTTAAGGAATTTTGAGAATTAGCTTTCTCCGTATTTATAGTTTCGGTGGGGTTAGTTTGGCGTTTTTCATCGATACGGTGGGTTTAATGCAGGTTGTAATTAATGCTGGTATTGTATTGATAAATTAAACTGCAAAAATAATGTCATGTAAGAATTCCCAGGGACAACGTTTCCCTATGTCATATCGTACTTCAATTTCGACATTTTCTCTCACGTAAAAATAGATGTCACTTTGTCGTTTTAAGAAATTATGTTTATGTAAAGAAAATTAATATTGTTATTATGAAATATTATTTTTAAATAAAGAAAACAAGCATATTATTACAATTTTATTTTAAAAACCATATTGTATAATAACTTTATTGTATTTAATGTCATTAAAAATGAATTTCAACTTTCTACTATTAGACAAATGACTATCGCGCTGAACTGCCATCTCTAGACCGGAACTAAGGTTTTTCATTCGAAGCCCGATGGTCGACGAGCCCACTTCGGAGTCAACACTTCGAAGGTCAGTAAGTTTCTTGTAAAATTCACTGCATTTCTTTAAATGTTTCGCTTATCAAGTCTAGGTAGGCGTACGTGAAACCACGGCCGTTTATTCTCGATTTTTGTAACTTTTCATATATTTCCGTGAGTGAATTTTTCGTGACGTACGCCGACCAAAATCCTGTCTTCCCTTTCGGTTTGAAGCTTCACATGTTAGTCTCCGCGATTTCTCGCCGACATTAAGACTAAATATGGAAGTTATTTAAATTCCAGTAATATATAGAAATGTGGCCTTCTGAATTTAGGCCTCCCTACGTATCATCTCCGACGCGATATTAATAGGCATAGTTTATCGTAGTGTCGTTATATTGTCACCCCGCTTCCAAAAAGTGATTATTCACTCTTGAACGTATAATGCCTTCAAAGGAAATGTGTGCGAATATGGCGGCATGCCTCCCAATTTAGAAATTAACCTAAGGCTAAGTCATTTCTCCGAAAATTTTCGGGGATTATATTAGAGGGGGTTGAGAGTTGTTGCATTGAATGCAAATGGGATGACTTTAAAGAACCCATTGATTGAAAGCGTTGTAACATTCCAAACAAGTTTTTAATAGTGTAAGTTGGTGGGAAAAGTGAATATTCCAGCACATGCGAGGTTCCTCCTCTATTATAGTAAGGGGAACGAGGTGGTAATGTCTTTTTCTTTTGGTCGAACGGCTGGATATTGGAGCAGTCGTCCGCGATCGCTATTTAGACTGGCCATCACATATTAGAGTACACATTCCTTTCCGACCGCCAATCTTTTCAGGCTTTAAGTTGAAAAAGTGATTTTCAGGTTTTCTCTACATGAGTGGCACTTGAGGACCTTTTAATATGAATACCATTTGCACAAGAATTCTAACTAGTTTTCATCCATCATATATTAATATATATGGGGATTAGTTTAAGGTTGTGTGTGTTAACTTTTTTTATACGATTTCCGTTCGTTATTTGATATTTTAAGTACGTTACTACCGTTGATGAAAGTTTCTTACACCACATATGTATCAATGTGTATTTTACGATTTCCGTTCGTTATTGATATTTTAAGTACGTTACCACCGTTGATGAAAGTTTCTTACACCACATATGTATCAATGTGTGTTTTACGTGTTTATTTACTGTTCGTCGATTTCCTTTTTTACCGCCATTCTATATGTAAGATTGTGTTTATTATACGCTGAGATAGCGATGGGGTTTGAGAGAGGGAATAGGAAACCGTCTTACATTTAATTTATTCATGTATACCCGTCATTTTAGACGGGCAAATTACACTAGCCTTTCTTATATCGTTGTATTTCTATTAATTTCAGGGGCTCGTACGCACTGGTCAAGAAGAGGATTCTCCAAAACCAGGCAATACTTCCCCAACTCCACCCTACCTATATTTTACCCATTCCCGATTTCCTTTTTCTCCTTATTATTTTTAGTCCTATGGTATTACACTTGTGCACTTGTCGATATTTGTGTTTACTTTATTTGCTTATGTATACACTGACATTCCCTTTTTTACAACCATCGCATTATATATGTGCATTGGTCGGTATTTTTTAATTCGTATGCTTGCGTATACAATTCGATCTATTTTTCTATGGCATGCCACGTACCCATTAGAATAGTATTTTAAAGTGTTTACACAACACAAATGCCCGGCCGTGGCATACAGAGAGCTCTCTTAAACGTCCCTTTCCCCTCGAGGTCGACCTCACTGGCCAGTCACATAAAATCCCCAACGACACTTTTATGCGAATATACACGCACATGATCGATGTTCTATGCGATTGATACACTTGCGAATACACTCTATTGAATTTTTTTGCATTTATGTATGTATCATTAACCTCTTTCCTCAAAAGCGTTGACAGGTGCTGCAAATTTCTTTTATAGGCAAAGAAGACGAAGACTCCCAGACAACTACACTGATAAGTAAGTGTGTATGATGTTATTTGATTCGCATTGGGTTATTTCTCTGTTTAATTGGTATTTTTGTTTTGCAGAGCCATTTTCCATGACAGGGTGCCGCGTCCCTACATGTGTGCAGTGGACAGAGGGCCGTGGTACCGGAGTGCCGGTCATCGTGGGACCAAAGGGCAACGCGGCAAAGGTCACACTGCTGAGGAACGGGACAACGAGGATGCTGGAATGGGTAACAGGTTGAGGTATATGATGTACGGTGTTAAATTCTAGGTGATATTTTACGATTTTTATTATTTATGCTTAATTTACTCGCATTTCTATCTGAAATGGTATTGTCCTTTTGATGCTACTGACTGACACCCATAGCGCTATGTGGTTTGACAGCACAGGCCTGTGCAGACGTGACAATTCCATTGACGACGTTTGATGGTATTGCGTGACGAGACGTTTGTTGCTCAGGAATGATTGTATTGTTTGATTGATTTCGAGTGTCTTAGTGCTGTTTGTCTAATGTGTTTCTATGGCATTGTTGACTGAATTGGTGTTTTTTGTATTTTATGCGTTTGCGATGACAAATTGCATTTCTGACGAATTTGTATATGTAGAAATTTATTTGTCTATGTCCTGTATCCGTATGCCATGTTTTATGCCTATGCTGACAGTTTTATTTGGTGTGTTATGTGTTATTACTGACGTTTCTATTGTATTTAATGTTTGTGCGTAATTATTTCAGATTTATATGCATTTTGTGAATGTGCCTAATGAATAATTCATTCTTTTCTTTGTCCACTAATTTTACTGTTATGTCTATTTTTCTCAGAGTTGTAGGAGGAAAATGTTTCATTTCTTTTCCATATATGCTTTTCTAAATTTTTACTTTCTCATACGAAGTATTAGAGAAAGTATTGTTTTCGCGAAAAAATTCGACCGCGAGATTTTGACGGAAATATACGTTTTAAGTGTAGCTGAGTCCGAAAAAGTGATTTTCGCAATGCCGTCTGTCTGTCTGTTACTGGCTCTGGAGCTTAAACGGTAGATCGAAAACGAACGAAATCTCGTACTTAGGCATTTTATCATACTGATCAGAGTATACCTAGAAATGGTTGACATTGATCAATAATTAAGTTTAGTTTATTCTACGCATTTTAACAATAATTCGATTCCCTCAGAAACGGCTTTAACGATTTTGATCAAATTTTGTACAGTTACTTGAGTTTACGCCTTCAATAATACTGTTTAGTTGATATTTGTCAAAAAATGAATATAAGGCTAGTTTATTCTTGGGGAACTTTAACAAACATTGTATTTTCTAAGAACAGGCTCATACGATTTACATTTTCTAAATATAACTAAATGACGCATTAGTACGTATATGAGAAAGTTTGTACAATGTATTATGTTGTTCCGATTTTTTATTAACGTTTAGCAGGGTCTCGTGAATGGAATAGGCCTCGATCATATCGGGGGAAATGCCATTTAAAAGAAAGGTTAACGAATGGAGTGCACTACCCCACCGGGTCATTTGGAAACGTGCACAAACTTGAAGTCATTCGGCAGCTTTCATTTTCAACAGAGAGTGTGTGGTGGAAGGCATATTATGTGAAGACTTGGAAGCACCTCCTCTGTCTGGCAAGTGAATTTTTTCTCTGATGGATGTCAAGATTCCTATGTATTTCTTGGAAATCGCCTTTACGACATCTTGCAATCATTCATGGAACATTTGTAGGACTTAATTTCATTTCTCATCTTATATGTATCTTTATGGTTTATAAATGGTTTATGCGACTGTGACAGGGGTAAATGTTCTTTTTATGCGTATATGTTTTTATTGAATGAATTGGTTCACTGTGCCCAGGAAGCTTTTTTCATCCTTTGGCAGCATCATGTATTCAGTTTGATGGAATTTTAACATAGCTTTAGTAATATAGATGTGTAATTTCAATGGCTTATGTAAAAAGAAAATATTTGCCATATTCATAGAACAGAATGTATTGTAGATGTCTAATCAATTTGAGGGTGCCAATTATTGGGAAAGTAGCAATTTAATTTTAATTGGTGCCGCCAACTTGAGAAAGTAAAAACGATGGATTCAGTCCTCCTTAGTCATCGGTTATCTTATAATTTTTCAGATTTTTCCAAGGCATTGGCTATGAAACGCAAACGATAGCGATGGGAATTGAGAGAGGGAATAGGAAACCGTCTTAAATTTAATTTATTCATGTATACCCGTCATTTTAAACGGGGAAATTACACTAGCCTTTCTTATATCGTTGTATTTCTATTAATTTCAGGGGCTCGTATGCACTGGTCAAGAAGAGGATTCTCCAAAACCAGGCAATACTTCCCCAACTCCACCCTACCTATATTTTACCCATTCCCGATTTCCTTTTTCTCCTTATTATTTTTAGACTTATGGTATTACACTTGGGCACTTGTCGATATTTGTGTTTACTTTATTTGCTTATGTATACACTGACATTCCCTTTTTTACAACCATCGCATTACATATGTGCATTGGTCGGTATTTTTTATTCGTATGCTTGCGTATACAATTCGATCTATTTTTCTATGGCATGCCACGTACCCATTAGAATAGTATTTTAAGGTGTTTACACAATGCAAATGCCCGGCCGTGGCATACAGAGTGCTCTCTGAAACGTTTTTTTCCCACGAGGTCGACCTCACTGGCCAGTCACAAAAAATCCCTAACGACACTTCTATGCGAATATTCACGCACATGATCGATGTTCTATGCAATTGATACACTTGCGAATATACTCTATTGAATTTTTTTGCATTTATGTATGTACCATTAACCTCTTTCCTCCTCAAAAGCGTTGACAGGTGCTGCAAATTTCTTTTATAGGCAAAGAAGACGAAGACTCCCAGACAGCTACACTGATAAGTAAGTGTGTATGAGGTTATTTGATTCGCATTTGGTTATTTCTCTGTTTAATTGGTATTTTTGTTTTGCAGAGCCATTTTCCATGACAGGGTGCCGCGTCCCTACATGTGTGCAGTGGACAGAGGGCCGTGGGGCCAGAGTGCCGGTCATCATAGGACCAAAGGGCAACGCGGCAAAGGTCACACTGCTGAGGAACGGGACAACGAGGATGCTGGAATGGGTAACAGGTTGAGGTATACGATGTACGGTGTTAAATTCTAGGTGATATTTTACGATTTTTATTATTTATGCTTAATTTACTCGCATTTCTATCTGAAATGGTATTGTCTTTTTGATGCTACTGACTGACACCCATAGCGCTATGTGGTTTGACAGCACAGGCCTGTGCAGACGTGACAATTCCATTGACGACCTTTGATGGTATTGCGTGATGAGACGTTTGTTGCTCAGGATTGATTGTATTGTTTGATCGATTTCTAGTGTCCTAGTGCTGTTTGTCTAATGTGTTTCTATGGCATTGTTGACTGAATTGGTGTTTTTTGTATTTTATGCGTTTGCATTGACAAATTGCATTTCTGACGTATTTTTATATGTAGAAATTTATTTGTCTATGTCCTGTATTCGTATGCCATGTTTTAAGCCTATGCTGACAGTTTTATTTGGTGTATTATGTGTTATTACTGACGTTTCTATTGTATTTAATTTTTGTGCGTAATTGTTTCAGATTTATATGCATTCGGCAGCTTTGATTTTCAACAGAGAGTGTGTGGTGGAAGGCATATTATGTGAAGACTTGGAAGCAGCTCCTCTGTCTGGCAAGTGAATTTTTTCTCTGATGGATGTCAAGTTTCCTATGTATTTCTTGGAAATCGCCTTTATGATTTTTTGCAATCATTCATGGAACATTTGTGGGACTTAATTTCATTTCTCATCTTATATGTATCTTTATGGTTTATAAATGGTTTATGCGACTGTGACAGGGGTAAATGTTTTTTTATGCGTATATGTTTTTATTGAATGAATTGGTTCACTGTGCCCAGGAAGCTTTTTTCATCCTTTAGCAGCATCATGTATTCAGTTTGATGGAATTTTAACATAGCTCTAGCAATATAGATGTGTAATTTCAATGACTTATGTAAAAAGAAAATATTTGCCATATTCATAAAACAGAATGAATTGAAGATATCTAATCAATTGGAGGGTGCCAATTATTGGAAAGTAGCAATTTAATTTTAATTGGTGCCGCCAACTTGAGAAAGTAAAAACGATGGATTCAGTCCTCCTTAGTCATCGGTTATCTTATAATTTTTCAGATTTTTCCAAGGCATTGGCTATGAAACGCAAACGATAGCGATGGGAATTGAGAGAGGGAATAGGAAACCGTCTTAAATTTAATTTATTCATGTATACCCGTCATTTTAAACGGGGAAATTACACTAGCCTTTCTTATATCGTTGTATTTCTATTAATTTCAGGGGCTCGTATGCACTGGTCAAGAAGAGGATTCTCCAAAACCAGGCAATACTTCCCCAACTCCACCCTACCTATATTTTACCCATTCCCGATTTCCTTTTTCTCCTTATTATTTTTAGACTTATGGTATTACACTTGGGCACTTGTCGATATTTGTGTTTACTTTATTTGCTTATGTATACACTGACATTCCCTTTTTTACAACCATCGCATTACATATGTGCATTGGTCGGTATTTTTTATTCGTATGCTTGCGTATACAATTCGATCTATTTTTCTATGGCATGCCACGTACCCATTAGAATAGTATTTTAAGGTGTTTACACAATGCAAATGCCCGGCCGTGGCATACAGAGTGCTTTCTGAAACGTTTTTTTCCCACGAAGTCGACCTCACTGGCCAGTCACAAAAAATCCCTAACGACACTTCTATGCGAATATTCACGCACATGATCGATGTTCTATGCAATTGATACACTTGCGAATATACTCTATTGAATTTTTTTGCATTTATGTATGTACCATTAACCTCTTTCCTCCTCAAAAGCGTTGACAGGTGCTGCAAATTTCTTTTATAGGCAAAGAAGACGAAGACTCCCAGACAACTACACTGATAAGTAAGTGTGTATGAGGTTATTTGATTCGCATTTGGTTATTTCTCTGTTTAATTGGTATTTTTGTTTTGCAGAGCCATTTTCCATGACAGGGTGCCGCGTCCTTACATGTGTGCAGTGGACAGAGGGCCGTGGGGCCAGAGTGCCGGTCATCATAGGACCAAAGGGCAACGCGGCAAAGGTCACACTGCTGAGGAACGGGACAACGAGGATGCTGGAATGGGTAACAGGTGGAGGTATACGATGTACGGTGTTAAATTCTAGGTGATATTTTACGATTTTTATTATTTATGCTTAATTTACTCGCATTTCTATCTGAAATGGTATTGTCTTTTTGATGCTACTGACTGACACCCATAGCGCTATGTGGTTTGACAGCACAGGCCTGTGCAGACGTGACAATTCCATTGACGACCTTTGATGGTATTGCGTGATGAGACGTTTGTTGCTCAGGGTTGATTGTATTGTTTGATCGATTTCTAGTGTCCTAGTGCTGTTTGTCTAATGTGTTTCTATGGCATTGTTGACTGAATTGGTGTTTTTTGTATTTTATGCGTTTGCATTGACAAATTGCATTTCTGACGTATTTTTATATGTAGAAATTTATTTGTCTATGTCCTGTATTCGTATGCCATGTTTTAAGCCTATGCTGACAGTTTTATTTGGTGTATTATGTGTTATTACTGACGTTTCTATTGTATTTAATTTTTGTGCGTAATTGTTTCAGATTTATATGCATTCGGCAGCTTTGATTTTCAACAGAGAGTGTGTGGTGGAAGGCATATTATGTGAAGACTTGGAAGCAGCTCCTCTGTCTGGCAAGTGAATTTTTTCTCTGATGGATGTCAAGTTTCCTATGTATTTCTTGGAAATCGCCTTTACGATTTTTTGCAATCATTCATGGAACATTTGTGGGACTTAATTTCATTTCTCATCTTATATGTATCTTTATGGTTTATAAATGGTTTATGCGACTGTGACAGGGGTAAATGTTTTTTTTATGCGTATATGTTTTTATTGAATGAATTGGTTCACTGTGCCCAGGAAGCTTTTTTCATCCTTTAGCAGCATCATGTATTCAGTTTGATGGAATTTTAACATAGCTCTAGCAATATAGATGTGTAATTTCAATGACTTATGTAAAAAGAAAATATTTGCCATATTCATAAAACAGAATGAATTGAAGATATCTAATCAATTGGAGGGTGCCAATTATTGGGAAAGTAGCAATTTAATTTTAATTGGTGCCGCCAACTTGAGAAAGCAATAACGATGGATTCAGTCCTCCTTAGTCATCGGTTATCCTATAATTTTTTAGATTTTTCCAGGGCATTGGCTATGAAACGCAAACGCATATTTCTAACGACCCGAAATCTCTCTGTATATTTTCGAAATTTCGCATGACGATTTTATTCGTGATTCATAACAGCGTGAGTTTTGCTCTTTCTTTTATTAGATTAGAGGAAAATAAAATCCTAAGCAATAATTTATAAATGTTGAGAAAGATATGCTCCTGTTCTGTTTCTGCCAGAATGCTACCATTTGGTTTCCTGCTTGGACATTTTTTGATAGCAATTTCGAGTGATGTTCTTAGTCTTTCAGGAATAGAAGGCTGTGCATATTTTTATTTATCTGACGTCGATGTTTCCGATGGATGCCTTCTCAGATGTATATGTAATAACGTTTCGCTTTTTTCGCAACGATTTCCCGAATTTTCCTGCCATGGTTCAAAGTGGCTTGGACAAAACGGGTCTACCGTCCCCTTTCGAAATCACTGCAGTTGATATTAATTGTAAAGGAGTATCACACCGACCCGTTTCACTCGATCCTTAAAATCGTCTAGTGGCTGCGGTGCTTCGTGTGTTCCTACGTTATCCGTTCACATTTTTATTTTCAGGGCATGGGAGGGATACGACCCATTCTGCCTGGCACCATCGAATACCGAAGTAGCTTTCACTATTCAGATTCATAATGGTTGCTCTGGCTTCATATCTATTTTCATTTATAGTTACCCTTCGCTTTGATTTTTTTTATAACAAGCAATACGTACATAGAAAGGACGCGTTCTGCAATCTTCTTAGAGCATGGCATCCTTCCCTTTAATTATTACTAAAATCGCAGTTCGCGTCCGTTTCTATGTATTACAATCAGGGAGTGGTAGGCGAAGAGTTAATAAATTACCTTTAGAATCAGGCGCATTCTGGTTAGCAGTAGATTACCTTTACTAACACAACACACCAGCTTGTGCCTGTTTCTAAATTTGTCTCGTTAAGAGGTTTCAGTAGTCGCGAATTTTCTTGTTCTATTCTCTAAATGCAGCAGGAGGGGTCATCACCGTTCACTGGAGTCCGCGTTCCAAGTGTATCGTACTAAAAGCGAACGAGGCAAAGATCTAGACTTCTTCCTAGGGGAAGTCTAAACAAGCTATCCGTAGGTACATACGCCTGCGGATAGAGTAGTGCGTTTCACTTGGAATAGAATTCCGTGTTCGGCAGATGATTCTATCGGTATTCAAGTAAAAATCCTTTGTTTTTCAATTTTTCATCTACTTCCATCGATGCAAATTGCCTTAGTAGTGTACTGTAGACTAACTGACTAACACTAGGCATTTTGCATAGATGTTCATTTTAAATTTCTTGAGTTTGCTAAAATCCGTAAATTTTACGTTAAAGCTTTTCAGTTAGATACGGTAGATTTTCAAACATATGAGGCTGGAACAATTTGTTCTCAGATAGGGAATCGGTTTGCTAGCAGTGACAGTTCACGATGGTGTGCCAGCAGATCCTTTGTGCCTACCGGAAAACAGCATCGGTAAGTCAGCTGGATTTCCCATCACGATGTATTCCCATGCAACTTACCCCCAATGTGACTTGGTAAGATTCACGTTGCCACAGAGCAATAATTCAAGCAGTCTGACTACTGGGTATCGGTGTTGAAGTTTGCTATAGCGAAAAATGCGATTAATGGAAGTTGTTCGGGCTCACAAATGTACAGACAAATTTCATTTATACATCTGACATATTTGTCCTGCACGGACGGGTAGTGTTCAAGGGCGTTTCATGAACTGCGTTTCACATATAAAAAGCTAAACTACGTTGAAGTGGAAGAAATTGGTTTACAGGCGCCACTGTACCGCTGTGCAGTGGACAGAGGACCGTGGGACCGGAGGACCAATCATCGTGAGACCAAACTGCAATGCGGGACGGCAAAGGTTGCTGAGGAACAGGACGCCGGGGAAGCATTCGACCGCGAGTTACTGCTTGGTGCTGGTTTGGAGGAGTGATGCAGGCAAGAGGTGGACCGGAGGTTGAGGTATACGATGTACCTACGGTGTTAAATTCTAGGTGATATTTGGTGAGTCGTTTTACGATTGTTATTAGCGAAGTATTTATGCCTAATTTACTCGCATTTGTTTCAGAAATGGTAATGTCCTTTTGATGCTACTGACTAGCAACCCATAGCACTATGTCGTTAGACCGCACAGGCCTGTGCAGACATGACATTTTTTTGACGACCTTTGATGGTATTGCGTGACGAGACGTTTGTTGCTAAGGACTGATTGTATTGTATGTGTTCACATATCTCTGTTTGTGTTGACAAATTGCAATTCTGATGAATTTTTACATATAGAAATTTCCTCATCTGTGTCCTGTATCGGTATGCCATGTTTTATGCCTATGGTGACAGTTTTATTTGGTGTGTTATGTGTTATTACTGAAGTTTCCTTTGTATTTAATTGTTGTGTGTAATTATTTCAGATTTATGTGCGTTTTGTGAATGTGCCTAATGAATAGTTCATTCTTTCCTTTGTCCACTAATTTTACTGTTATGGCTATTTTTCTCAGAGATGTAGTATGAAAATGTTTCATTTCTTCTCTAAATTTTTTATTATCGTTTTGCAGGGTTCTCGTGAATGGAATAGGCCTCGATTATATCGGGGGAAACGCCATTTCAAAAAAAGGTTAACGAATGGAGTGCACTACCCCATTCGGGTCATTTGGAAACGTGCACAAACTTGAAGTCATTCGGCAGATTTCATTTTCAACAGAGATTGTGTGTTGGAAGGTATATTATGTGAAGACTTGGAAGCAGCTCCTCTGTCTGGCAAGCGAATTTTCACCCTAATGGATGTCATGTTTCTTATGTATTTCTTGGAAATCACCTTTACACACCTTAACAACTTCTCACAATCATTCATGGAAAATTTGTAGGACTAAATTGCATTTCTCATCTTATATATATCCTTATGGTTTATAAATGGTTTATGTGACTCTGACAAGGATAATGTTTTGTTTTAAGAATATATTTTTGGAATGAATTCATTCACTGTGCCCCAGGAAGCTTGTCTCATCCTTTAGCAGCATCATGTATTCAATTTGATGGAATGTTAACTTAGATTTAGGAATACAGATTTGTAATTTCGATGACTTGTGTAAAAAGTATTTATTTGCCATATTTACAAATTCCATTTCCGTATCATATTTTCTAGTCAGTTTCATGGCACGCTTACTTTGCTTGCAAATGTAAATCAAAATGTGGTAGTGAGTAATAAGAGTGGGTTCTGTCGTGGTTTCATATTTATTTTCACTTAGAATATATTTTTTTGATTTTTTTTATTCCAAGTGATACATAGAAACCGATGTATTCTTCTTAGAGCATGGCATGTTTCTTTTTCAGTGACACTATTGCAGTTTACATCTGTTTCTATGTTTATCATTAAGTAAGTGTCAGGCGAATCAGGGGGATTCTGGCTAGTAGAATAATTATAATAAGACTAACACACCAGTATGTATGTACCTGATTCATATTATGCCTTATTATGTAATTAGCTTTGGCAATCATACATTATATGGACCCATGGCTTTCTGTTAATAACATTCGTTAATTATTCATCTTAGAGCATGGCATGTTTCTCTTTTAGTGACACTATTGCAGTTTACATCTGTTTCTATGTTTATCATTAAGTAAGTGTCAGGCGAATCAGTGGATTCTGGCTAGTAGAATAATTATAATAAGACTAACACACCAGTATGTATGTACCTGATTCAAATTATGCCTTATTATGTAATTAGCTGTGGCAATCATACATTATATGGAACCATGGCTTTCTGTTCACAACATTCGTTAATTATTTGAATTTCTCTATCTTTGCGTGTGTTATCATGCGCGTACCCAGTGAGACACATTTAATTCCTGGAATACACCATAAACATTAAGTCAATCTTATGTACGATTTCAAATTAGATACATTAATGCTGCTCTAAGTAAATGTTGCAGGTAAACCTCTATCAAATACCAAACTCCATATAGTGTTGCATATAGTTGTTTTAGAAATATGTTTACTAAAGACTGGTCCCGTATAGTTTTTCATTTAAATGTCATGTTGAATAAGTGTAGCTATCACTACCAGTATATTGGACAATGTTTTCCATGTTAACTTGTACTCATAACCCTACAATATTGCATGTCGTGCATGTATGTAATAATAATAATTCAGGTGTAAACTTTATCAGTTAACACTGCATACTTCAAAGGCAATAATAATAAAAATGTCTCAATTTTTTTCTATTTAAATTTACTGAAAAATATAGTATTAATGCTGTTATAATGATTTTTATAATAAAACTCTTAAAAAATTATAATATTTTAGGTGCCAAATATTATTTCCATCCTTAAAAATTCCGTATTATCCTGGGGTTAGTGACGCATGACGGTCTGAGAATAATGGGATGCAAAAGTTTAAGGGTGGTGCTTTCTATATCGTGTTACGCAGCAATTTATTATCTGAAAGACGCCAAGCAATTGAACATGGATTCAGTGGTCATTAATTATATTTAAACATTTAAAATAAGAATTTAATTTTTTTACAATATTATCTTCCTTTTTACTGAAATCTCGTCTAATTCCTGCAAAGATCAGATAACGCGACCTTTAACTGGAACATAATTTTATATTGAAACTGATGGAGAATATGTATTAAATGTCCTAATCTGTTATGTACTTCACGAAAGTTGCGTTGACGTCATCACGTGAACACGGATTTTTACTTTCTCCATACATAGTAATGGGAAAATATTGTGTTAATGAAAAAAATCGACTTCGAGATTTCAACGGAAATACACGTTTTGAGGTCCCTAGAACACGTTTAGACTATTTTCGGAATTTCTGTGTGTGCGCGCGCGCGTGTGTGTATGTGATTTTGGGCGCTCTAACTCAAAAAGTACTTGCCATATCTTTACCAAACTTCATATATAACACTTTAGCACGCGTACAAAGAACATTAGTTTTTGGACAATAACGGTTACCCGGAAGTCGAGGTTTATTCGAAATCCGATTCGGTTTTTGCGATATTTCTCCGTTAAACATCATTATTGTATATAAAATCCTATACAAAGGTCATAGAGAATGTAATCCATTTCGGAGATATTTAACTTTTTCTTAATTTTTCGTAATTTCCAGTATACAGGGCCGCAACCAAGTAGCGGTGAATTCCGTAAACGTATTCAAAATATACCTAATTTACGACTGTATTCTTTTACGATACGTAATAATAATTTTGCATTATAATCATTAGCGGATTTACATTAAGGCGAAAGTAGGTCATGGTCTAGAGGATTTTGGGGGCGGCGGAATTTCGAGGCGGTGGGGACATGGGGCGGTCTTATGGAAGAACGAAAATTAAAACGGTATTTCATAACGGAAATGGGAAAGAGTATTAGTGTAACTTTCAGTGGAAAAAATCATCACAATTACTATTCCGATTTAATAATCAATAATTCCACAAATAATAGTTCGAGACAATTTCGACGGTACGACGTTCCTCCGACTCATGTCAGTAGCACGACTTGGAAGTTCTGGTGTCAGGTTATGCTCTCAGCGTTGTCATGCAAACCTGTTACACGCCTCGGGAGCTTCGTATGCGGGATATACGGATATTTATATTTTTTGCGCAATACGCAATCTTAAATTTGAATAATCTTGATATATGTTTTAAAAAAGTGTCACTTCACCTTCCCGTTACGCTGAATTCTATTATTTTTACCGTTTTCGTGTTTTTTCATATCTTAAATTTTGTTTCAATTTTCGCACAATTACTCGAATTGGGGAATTAAGGCTTATAAAAATCACTTTCCGTGCTAAGACCAAGTTTTACGACAGATATTGTGTAATGAAATTGTTTATACGATTTTAGTACGAAGGCTTTCGCCGCGTGGTGGCTCCATGATCCGTAGTTTGAATGGGATATCCGCAGCGTTCTTCTGGAGAGATGACGACGTTTCGCCGACACTGCCGCCGATTTCTTCAGGTCGAAGTTTATACCATTGCATATTTTTTTAAATTTATGGAATTTTTTACGGATGCAGAAAAGCGGATATCGAATTTTTTATAATCTCGTTCTAACATATACGAATAACTTCAGCCTCGTGGCTTTTTGAGAAATACACGAAATATGAAAATGTTGATAAAAGTTTGTTAACTGTTAATATGCTAGTTATTAATTTTTTAAATATTTTCGATTTTTCTGATCGGTTTGCATATTTCATTGAACTTTTGAAAAAATTGTATTTCAGAATAGACGTTGGACAAGTATGTAATTTTTTCTGTTATTATGAAATTAAAATTTTGTAATTTTCGAAATAGTTATATATTTATTTTTCCAATCATCCAATATGGAACCCATTTTCTCAAAATTAAACTTTTAAACACAAAATTTCAAGTTTATTCTTATGGAATAAATTTCCTTTTCGTGACAACCCAACGGTTGCCGATTTAATGCAACTTTTTTACTAAAAAACTATACAGTGGAGAGGATAAAAGAATAATACTGCGCTTATTGAATGTCGGGAGTATACAAACGACAGACGAAGATCGAAGAAAATCACTTCGAAATCATCTCGTGATTTCTCGGATCATTGGAACCAACCGATCGAAACTCGTTATAGATCTAACCATAAATACCGACAAAATAATATATTGTTTCTGTGGAATAATATTTAAATTAAATCAATTTATCGAAAAAATGTAGGGGGCGGCGAAAAAAATTTGGCCTAGGGTCGGCAATTTTCCAAATCCGCCACTGCTTATAATTCTATTCATAATAATTTAAATATCTATACACCAGATATGGAGAAAGTCATGCGTTGGCCACATCAGATTTTTATTTCGTTTTTCATATACGAAGTATATTGAGAAAGTATTGTTATCGCGAAAAAATTGGACCTCGAGATTTTGATGGAAATATACGTTTTATGTGTACCTGAGTACGAAAAAGTGGTTTTCGCAATGTCGTCTGTCGGTGTGTAAGCGGCTCTAGAGCCTAAACGGTAGAGCGAAAATGAATGAAATCTCATACTTAGGCATTTTATCATACAGAATAGAAGCTATGAAGAAATTGTTGGCATTGCTCATCTATTTCCCTCCCTCTCCCTCCTTTCCTCTCTCCCTCCTTTCCTCTCTCCCTCCTTTCCTCTCCTTCCCTCAAGGGCGGATCCAGAAACTTTTCAAGGAAGGGGGGGGGGCGATCGCCCCTACACCTATCGAATCCGCTCCTCCCAACTGCCCTATATTTTGAATATCCCTACCCCTTTTAGAATCTTCCTTTCTCTTGCTATACAAGCCTAATCAGCGGCGTATAATTTAGGATTTTTGCACGGAATGAATTTGCTTATGTATACACTGACATTCCCTTTTTTACAACCATCGCATTACATATGTGCATTGGTTTTCGGAATGAAAGGTGGGAAGAACAACTGAAGGTTTATTACACATTAAATAACTACAGGTCGATTGCTTGGTAGCGGCGTGGGGTTAAAGGTGCGTCCGCGAGCGACCTCACACTTTCACTCTCTCTAAAAGACTGCTCCGGCTACCAGGCTGCGCGCCGTCTCCTGTAGTGGCCTCAGACGGATGGCGCCGCAGTTGCCGCGAACAACCGACGTAGAAATGGCATACAATGTTCTATTCTGCCACTACAGGGTAAATTAAATTAACACTAAATTGTAATTTCCTTAAAAAAAGCACTCAACATGTTTGTATTTGTAATGTTCAAATACACAGCCTAGGTTTTGAATAAACTAAGGCATCACAGTGCCATGGTGGCCAGTCGGGAAAGTAGTTAGCAATCAGTCTTTTCGGATTACAGGTGGTTTTGGACTAACGAATTACGAATTAGCGATGCTTGACTGTATTGTTGAAAATGTAGCCCTCCTCTCCAAAAGACCATTGATTCATCAACAGTAAGCTCTCAAGAGAGCCTGTGAACTTTTTCCATGGCTTTATTAAATATATCTATCAAAGGGTATATTTTGTAGAGACACATAAATGGTGGTGGATGATTTTCACTAGCCTTTTTTGAAAAATGCGGTAAACTTGAAATTAGGAGTAATCTATTGAGGCTCATAAAAGTTCTCAAACTTTGAAGACCAAATGGAGGTCCAGTTAGCCAATAATCCTCCAATGAAGTGGTTTGAATGATCTCCATATGATTATTATAATACCTAATAGCCAGGGATGGCTACTGTATAGGAGCACATGAACACCCAAAAATTATACTTTGCTTAAGATTTCAATGCTTTCCTACAGGCAAGTCTTCATATGCCTGTTACATTATTTGTTTTTCCCGCCGTATACTGCTACTGTCTATGTAAATCTGTCAACATTGTGGTGTTCACATGCGGTCTGTGCTCCACTAAGGGTATCTGTGCGCATGCGCAAGTCAAAGGGACGAATTTCTTAACGAGACACAAAACAGAAAGAGAGCACATCCTCTAGTGTGCTCCTTGTCTATTGGACTATAATGAAGACGTTTTCTACTAACGCCGACAGATGTCAGATAACAGCAGACTTGTTGCTCGATCTATGATGCATAGTGCTGACAGCTGGTTAGGGTAGTTTGGAACTACTACTACATATATTTGGTCAAGTCAGTATTTTCCCGCGCATGCCATGCGAAAGTAACGGGAAGTATTTAGCTTGTGAATAAATCGTTAATTTACGGTGATTAGTGTTAAATATAACACTAATTTGAATTAGTTCATTTAATGGTGCCTGTGTATGTAGGACACAATTATTTCCTGTTGCGTAAGATCTGTAAGTACTTAAAATAACGTGTTTGTGGATTGCATGGGACAGTCATATACCTACCTGCTGTAAAACACTCGAGGTAATATATAAACAATGAACTCCATCAACGCAATTTTAGACAAAAGGGAATTTACTGTGTTTATGTTAAACGATTTTGTATGATATCAAAAATGGCAATTTGTATGATACACCATTCTCAGTTTCTCAAGTGTGGAAATTTACGTAATTGAGAATCGTGAACACTAATTTTTTATATCACGAGCCGCCACTGCTAATAGCACTATTCCTTCCTTCTTTTTTTCCGCGTCATTTCCCCTGCAACTGATAAATATAAATCTGGTATAGTGAAATCTTGGGTACTTTCCTGTTAACGGGAATACCTCCAGGACCCTTCGCAGGACCTGGTACTTACGTATTATCCCCATGCCATACTTACGTACAACATTAACAGAAACAAACCCAATCACCGGACAAGAAACTAATTGGCCTGTCTCGGCATTTACAAACCCAATCTCAGGACAGCATGGAGGGTTTCTTTGGTTCCGGGCGAGGCAGCGCCCGGAGACGAATACCCATTAAAACAAAGCGAGTCGAAGGTTCGTCAATATATCCTTTCAATGTTATATCCTCTTGACTGTTGTGCCGCAAATTCGCTTTGTTGTAATGGGTAGTCGTCTCCGGGCGCTGCCGCGCCCTTCGCCTCGCCCGGAACCAAAGAAACCCTCCACGTTGTCCGGAGATTGAGTTTGTAAATGTCGAGACCGGCCAATCAGTTTCTGTTAATGTTGTTTTTAAAATAAAATATCGTAAATCCAACAATACGTCAAAATATCCTTTCAATGTTATATCCTCTCAAACAATCATAACAATACATGTTCATTTTTAAGGTATTCCCTTTGGAAGTAAATAAATAATAGTAAGGATTGTACAATTCCAATATTTTAATCTTATTTTATTTAAGCGAATGACATAATACATCAAAGTATACAGGTATACCCTAATTTACGTCGGGGATACGTTCCTGGAAAGTGTGACGTAAATTGAAACGACATAAAAGCCTTGAGGTACTCAAACAGAGACTTCGGGCTATGAAGTGATTATTTGTAAATGTTGCATGTTATAAAAGTCATAAAACTGTTATTTCATTATTTTTATTTTGCCATTTAATAATGTGAAATAATATTCGAGGTTCTTTAATAATGCGAAAATAATACTTAATATAATGTTTAATAATGTGAAAATGTTCATTTAAATACCATTACCACAATGCCGTAGCCTACTGTAATGTTCTCTCTAAATAAATAAATCAAAGCAGTTTTTCTCATAAGAATCAATTATATCAGGGGGGGGGGGTGCATGCAAGAGTTAAGTATGGTTCGGAAAAACCGATTGCTGTAACCCATCAATGTTGGCACTAGATACTCATCAAATTAAGTCCGAATTTGTACAGGAAAAAATGCAGGTAATAGATTCCCCGTCCGAATAAACGGAAGTGCTGTATATCAGGGTCACATGCAATGGGATGGCAGCACTGCTGCGTTTCTAATATGAATTTCGGAAAAAGCCGCCGAGACGATTCTCCTCATATAGTTCTCATTTGCTGAGAAATGTTAATCAATGAAGTAGAAAAAGTCCTTCTTCAGGATAATAATGCTTAAGAATGTAGTCAAAATTATAAAGTGAATTAGAATTATTAATATTGTTATCATCCCGATTTTTTAAGTTTCTTTAATACTAAATACAGTGGAATCCTGATTTAAGGTTCTCCCATTTAAGGTTTACCCGCATTTAAGGCGGTTTTTTGCGGCCCCAACCAAAGCTCCATATAAATAATGTAGGTATTATATCACACGATTCAGTGTTTATCGATTTTCTGAATTGCCCGCAATTAAGGGACAAAATTCTGGTCCCTTGCGGGGCATCGCCTCGATTTCAGGTGCGTTTACACCGTGACTTGAGAATATTTCATTTGGTGAAGATGTAATATGTTAATTCAATCTAACCATCAATGGCACAGCACATACTGGCGTTGTTGCTACATTAAATAAACTCAAAAGAATTAATATTTAGTCGTGCTGTTTTGTAAATGCACCTTAAAGAGACACTTTAATACTTTTAATTAAATGTAATATTCATAAACATTTTATGGAGAAATTTTAATATGGGATTATTTTAAATTTATTATGGAATGCTTGGCGACAATAGCGACCAGTTTGTTATATATTTGGCAGCACACCCCTGGTCAGGGCCGGTTTCAGTTAAAAAATATGCGTAAGCGAGGTAAAAATATGCCGCCCTTCTGGATATCAAAGGCATGAAATAATATTAATGTAATATAAAAAAAATAAACTTATTTAACCGGTCTTTTTTTAAAAAAAGAATATTCAGCTAAATACTTTGAGAAAATAGAAATAATACATTCACTGACCTTATAAGAAAACATGGAGAGTAATTTCTATCCAATATCTCGGGTAAATGCCAAGGCGCAATAGAGAGGCATTTACTCCGGATTTTGACTACATGTATAATTCATTCATTCGCACCTAATGCAGTCTAGTATTCAGGGGCGGATCCAAAAACTTCTCAAAGGGAGGGGGGTGATAGCCCCTCCACCTATCAAATCCACCCCTGCCACCGGCCCTATATTTTGAAAATACCTACCCCCCTCAGAATATTACTTCCCTTGCTATAAGGACCTGATATGCGGCGTATAATTGAGGAATACTGAGCGGAATGACTTTAAAAAATTGTATTATCCAAGGAGGGCCAGTCGCCCCCTCCCTCCCGTTGATCCGCCACTGCTTCTATTACACACAAGTTGGCAAACCATCCTATAAAATGTACACTTCATTGCAAACAGGAGTTTTCGCAGACTTACAAATTCGATGAACTGTTAAATATGATGACAGCACGGTATCACAAGCAACATCTCCGCAAATGCCGTTAAATTATATTTAAAAAGTATTCATGGAAATCAAGAAATTGCATTCCCCCTGTCACGTTAATAAAAAATAATTGCCATGTCTTCCACCGAGATGCAGGGTTGATGGATGAAATTTGCATTAGATGAACTTTCGTGGTGGTTGTTGATTTACTCAGCGTAAGTGGCCTTTGTTAATAGCATAGCTGCTGTCAATCTTATTAATTGTGATGAATAAATCCTTACGCTTTGAGATATAATCGAATTAGCCTGTGCTCCTAGGCTGCGACATTCCAGTTTAAACCACGGACCTGAAAAAACTTTCACCTATTACTGCTGCTCAACAGCACACACGAACCCCTGAATGTTCTTCAGTTTGTAAACATGGCCACCATTTGTCCCATGTAAATATTTCGTTGAAAATTTTCGTATTTTTGTAATTATTTTAGCATTAATTTTAGAAGATTTGAAGTCAGTTATTTAATTTAACTCGAATTGATCTTACTTTTATTATATTGAATATGTCTAATAGATGCTTAAACACTTTTACTGCTATAAAAGAGTTGTAAAAGTGTTAACATTATTATGATTTCGCAATATAATCCTGACTTTATTATGAATTATTCTAAATGTGGACATTGAACAATTTTTGGATGTATCTCCACTATATAAAAATAAAATTACCTACCAGACGAAGTTGAATATTACCTGGATGGCTGTCACGGTTCGGATATTAATTCCGTAACGAAATGGGTTAAATGGAATGGTGTGTAACAGTATTAAAATCGGCTGATTGTTTTACAATATGTTTCATACATACATAAATAGAACGCTGGAAATGAATCGCAGATATCAATTCGCGAGAAATTGTTATTGTTAAGGAATTTTGAGAATTAGCTTTCTCCGTATTTATAGTTTCGGTGGGGTTAGTTTGGCGTTTTTCATCGATACGGTGGGTTTAATGCAGGTTGTAATTAATGCTGGTATTGTATTGATAAATTAAACTGCAAAAATAATGTCATGTAAGAATTCCCAGGGACAACGTTTCCCTATGTCATATCGTACTTCAATTTCGACATTTTCTCTCACGTAAAAATAGATGTCACTTTGTCGTTTTAAGAAATTATGTTTATGTAAAGAAAATTAATATTGTTATTATGAAATATTATTTTTAAATAAAGAAAACAAGCATATTATTACAATTTTATTTTAAAAACCATATTGTATAATAACTTTATTGTATTTAATGTCATTAAAAATGAATTTCAACTTTCTACTATTAGACAAATGACTATCGCGCTGAACTGCCATCTCTAGACCGGAACTAAGGTTTTTCATTCGAAGCCCGATGGTCGACGAGCCCACTTCGGAGTCAACACTTCGAAGGTCAGTAAGTTTCTTGTAAAATTCACTGCATTTCTTTAAATGTTTCGCTTATCAAGTCTAGGTAGGCGTACGTGAAACCACGGCCGTTTATTCTCGATTTTTGTAACTTTTCATATATTTCCGTGAGTGAATTTTTCGTGACGTACGCCGACCAAAATCCTGTCTTCCCTTTCGGTTTGAAGCTTCACATGTTAGTCTCCGCGATTTCTCGCCGACATTAAGACTAAATATGGAAGTTATTTAAATTCCAGTAATATATAGAAATGTGGCCTTCTGAATTTAGGCCTCCCTACGTATCATCTCCGACGCGATATTAATAGGCATAGTTTATCGTAGTGTCGTTATATTGTCACCCCGCTTCCAAAAAGTGATTATTCACTCTTGAACGTATAATGCCTTCAAAGGAAATGTGTGCGAATATGGCGGCATGCCTCCCAATTTAGAAATTAACCTAAGGCTAAGTCATTTCTCCGAAAATTTTCGGGGATTATATTAGAGGGGGTTGAGAGTTGTTGCATTGAATGCAAATGGGATGACTTTAAAGAACCCATTGATTGAAAGCGTTGTAACATTCCAAACAAGTTTTTAATAGTGTAAGTTGGTGGGAAAAGTGAATATTCCAGCACATGCGAGGTTCCTCCTCTATTATAGTAAGGGGAACGAGGTGGTAATGTCTTTTTCTTTTGGTCGAACGGCTGGATATTGGAGCAGTCGTCCGCGATCGCTATTTAGACTGGCCATCACATATTAGAGTACACATTCCTTTCCGACCGCCAATCTTTTCAGGCTTTAAGTTGAAAAAGTGATTTTCAGGTTTTCTCTACATGAGTGGCACTTGAGGACCTTTTAATATGAATACCATTTGCACAAGAATTCTAACTAGTTTTCATCCATCATATATTAATATATATGGGGATTAGTTTAAGGTTGTGTGTGTTAACTTTTTTTATACGATTTCCGTTCGTTATTTGATATTTTAAGTACGTTACTACCGTTGATGAAAGTTTCTTACACCACATATGTATCAATGTGTATTTTACGATTTCCGTTCGTTATTGATATTTTAAGTACGTTACCACCGTTGATGAAAGTTTCTTACACCACATATGTATCAATGTGTGTTTTACGTGTTTATTTACTGTTCGTCGATTTCCTTTTTTACCGCCATTCTATATGTAAGATTGTGTTTATTATACGCTGAGATAGCGATGGGGTTTGAGAGAGGGAATAGGAAACCGTCTTAAATTTAATTTATTCATGTATACCCGTCATTTTAGACGGGCAAATTACACCAGCCTTTCTTATATCGTTGTATTTCTATTAATTTCAGGGGCTCGTACGCACTGGTCAAGAAGAGGATTCTCCAAAACCAGGCAATACTTCCCCAACTCCACCCTACCTATATTTTACCCATTCCCGATTTCCTTTTTCTCCTTATTATTTTTAGTCCTATGGTATTACACTTGTGCACTTGTCGATATTTGTGTTTACTTTATTTGCTTATGTATACACTGACATTCCCTTTTTTACAACCATCGCATTATATATGTGCATTGGTCGGTATTTTTTAATTCGTATGCTTGCGTATACAATTCGATCTATTTTTCTATGGCATGCCACGTACCCATTAGAATAGTATTTTAAAGTGTTTACACAACACAAATGCCCGGCCGTGGCATACAGAGAGCTCTCTTAAACGTCCCTTTCCCCTCGAGGTCGACCTCACTGGCCAGTCACATAAAATCCCCAACGACACTTTTATGCGAATATACACGCACATGATCGATGTTCTATGCGATTGATACACTTGCGAATACACTCTATTGAATTTTTTGCATTTATGTATGTATCATTAACCTCTTTCCTCAAAAGCGTTGACAGGTGCTGCAAATTTCTTTTATAGGCAAAGAAGACGAAGACTCCCAGACAACTACACTGATAAGTAAGTGTGTATGATGTTATTTGATTCGCATTGGGTTATTTCTCTGTTTAATTGGTATTTTTGTTTTGCAGAGCCATTTTCCATGACAGGGTGCCGCGTCCCTACATGTGTGCAGTGGACAGAGGGCCGTGGTACCGGAGTGCCGGTCATCGTGGGACCAAAGGGCAACGCGGCAAAGGTCACACTGCTGAGGAACGGGACAACGAGGATGCTGGAATGGGTAACAGGTTGAGGTATATGATGTACGGTGTTAAATTCTAGGTGATATTTTACGATTTTTATTATTTATGCTTAATTTACTCGCATTTCTATCTGAAATGGTATTGTCCTTTTGATGCTACTGACTGACACCCATAGCGCTATGTGGTTTGACAGCACAGGCCTGTGCAGACGTGACAATTCCATTGACGACGTTTGATGGTATTGCGTGACGAGACGTTTGTTGCTCAGGAATGATTGTATTGTTTGATTGATTTCGAGTGTCTTAGTGCTGTTTGTCTAATGTGTTTCTATGGCATTGTTGACTGAATTGGTGTTTTTTGTATTTTATGCGTTTGCGATGACAAATTGCATTTCTGACGAATTTGTATATGTAGAAATTTATTTGTCTATGTCCTGTATCCGTATGCCATGTTTTATGCCTATGCTGACAGTTTTATTTGGTGTGTTATGTGTTATTACTGACGTTTCTATTGTATTTAATGTTTGTGCGTAATTATTTCAGATTTATATGCATTTTGTGAATGTGCCTAATGAATAATTCATTCTTTTCTTTGTCCACTAATTTTACTGTTATGTCTATTTTTCTCAGAGTTGTAGGAGGAAAATGTTTCATTTCTTTTCCATATATGCTTTTCTAAATTTTTACTTTCTCATACGAAGTATTAGAGAAAGTATTGTTTTCGCGAAAAAATTCGACCGCGAGATTTTGACGGAAATATACGTTTTAAGTGTAGCTGAGTCCGAAAAAGTGATTTTCGCAATGCCGTCTGTCTGTCTGTTACTGGCTCTGGAGCTTAAACGGTAGATCGAAAACGAACGAAATCTCGTACTTAGGCATTTTATCATACTGATCAGAGTATACCTAGAAATGGTTGACATTGATCAATAATTAAGTTTAGTTTATTCTACGCATTTTAACAATAATTCGATTCCCTCAGAAACGGCTTTAACGATTTTGATCAAATTTTGTACAGTTACTTGAGTTTACGACTTCAATAATACTGTTTAGTTGATATTTGTCAAAAAATGAATATAAGGCTAGTTTATTCTTGGGGAACTTTAACAAACATTGTATTTTCTAAGAACAGGCACATACGATTTACATTTTCTAAATATAACTAAATGACGCATTAGTACGTATATGAGAAAGTTTGTACAATGTATTATGTTGTTCCGATTTTTTATTAACGTTTAGCAGGGTCTCGTGAATGGAATAGGCCTCGATCATATCGGGGGAAATGCCATTTAAAAGAAAGGTTAACGAATGGAGTGCACTACCCCACCGGGTCATTTGGAAACGTGCACAAACTTGAAGTCATTCGGCAGCTTTCATTTTCAACAGAGAGTGTGTGGTGGAAGGCATATTATGTGAAGACTTGGAAGCACCTCCTCTGTCTGGCAAGTGAATTTTTTCTCTGATGGATGTCAAGATTCCTATGTATTTCTTGGAAATCGCCTTTACGACATCTTGCAATCATTCATGGAACATTTGTAGGACTTAATTTCATTTCTCATCTTATATGTATCTTTATGGTTTATAAATGGTTTATGCGACTGTGACAGGGGTAAATGTTCTTTTTATGCGTATATGTTTTTATTGAATGAATTGGTTCACTGTGCCCAGGAAGCTTTTTTCATCCTTTGGCAGCATCATGTATTCAGTTTGATGGAATTTTAACATAGCTTTAGTAATATAGATGTGTAATTTCAATGGCTTATGTAAAAAGAAAATATTTGCCATATTCATAGAACAGAATGTATTGTAGATGTCTAATCAATTTGAGGGTGCCAATTATTGGGAAAGTAGCAATTTAATTTTAATTGGTGCCGCCAACTTGAGAAAGTAAAAACGATGGATTCAGTCCTCCTTAGTCATCGGTTATCTTATAATTTTTCAGATTTTTCCAAGGCATTGGCTATGAAACGCAAACGATAGCGATGGGAATTGAGAGAGGGAATAGGAAACCGTCTTAAATTTAATTTATTCATGTATACCCGTCATTTTAAACGGGGAAATTACACTAGCCTTTCTTATATCGTTGTATTTCTATTAATTTCAGGGGCTCGTATGCACTGGTCAAGAAGAGGATTCTCCAAAACCAGGCAATACTTCCCCAACTCCACCCTACCTATATTTTACCCATTCCCGATTTCCTTTTTCTCCTTATTATTTTTAGACTTATGGTATTACACTTGGGCACTTGTCGATATTTGTGTTTACTTTATTTGCTTATGTATACACTGACATTCCCTTTTTTACAACCATCGCATTACATATGTGCATTGGTCGGTATTTTTTATTCGTATGCTTGCGTATACAATTCGATCTATTTTTCTATGGCATGCCACGTACCCATTAGAATAGTATTTTAAGGTGTTTACACAATGCAAATGCCCGGCCGTGGCATACAGAGTGCTCTCTGAAACGTTTTTTTCCCACGAGGTCGACCTCACTGGCCAGTCACAAAAAATCCCTAACGACACTTCTATGCGAATATTCACGCACATGATCGATGTTCTATGCAATTGATACACTTGCGAATATACTTTATTGAATTTTTTTGCATTTATGTATGTACCATTAACCTCTTTCCTCCTCAAAAGCGTTGACAGGTGCTGCAAATTTCTTTTATAGGCAAAGAAGACGAAGACTCCCAGACAGCTACACTGATAAGTAAGTGTGTATGAGGTTATTTGATTCGCATTTGGTTATTTCTCTGTTTAATTGGTATTTTTGTTTTGCAGAGCCATTTTCCATGACAGGGTGCCGCGTCCCTACATGTGTGCAGTGGACAGAGGGCCGTGGGGCCAGAGTGCCGGTCATCATAGGACCAAAGGGCAACGCGGCAAAGGTCACACTGCTGAGGAACGGGACAACGAGGATGCTGGAATGGGTAACAGGTTGAGGTATACGATGTACGGTGTTAAATTCTAGGTGATATTTTACGATTTTTATTATTTATGCTTAATTTACTCGCATTTCTATCTGAAATGGTATTGTCTTTTTGATGCTACTGACTGACACCCATAGCGCTATGTGGTTTGACAGCACAGGCCTGTGCAGACGTGACAATTCCATTGACGACCTTTGATGGTATTGCGTGATGAGACGTTTGTTGCTCAGGATTGATTGTATTGTTTGATCGATTTCTAGTGTCCTAGTGCTGTTTGTCTAATGTGTTTCTATGGCATTGTTGACTGAATTGGTGTTTTTTGTATTTTATGCGTTTGCATTGACAAATTGCATTTCTGACGTATTTTTATATGTAGAAATTTATTTGTCTATGTCCTGTATTCGTATGCCATGTTTTAAGCCTATGCTGACAGTTTTATTTGGTGTATTATGTGTTATTACTGACGTTTCTATTGTATTTAATTTTTGTGCGTAATTGTTTCAGATTTATATGCATTCGGCAGCTTTGATTTTCAACAGAGAGTGTGTGGTGGAAGGCATATTATGTGAAGACTTGGAAGCAGCTCCTCTGTCTGGCAAGTGAATTTTTTCTCTGATGGATGTCAAGTTTCCTATGTATTTCTTGGAAATCGCCTTTATGATTTTTTGCAATCATTCATGGAACATTTGTGGGACTTAATTTCATTTCTCATCTTATATGTATCTTTATGGTTTATAAATGGTTTATGCGACTGTGACAGGGGTAAATGTTTTTTTATGCGTATATGTTTTTATTGAATGAATTGGTTCACTGTGCCCAGGAAGCTTTTTTCATCCTTTAGCAGCATCATGTATTCAGTTTGATGGAATTTTAACATAGCTCTAGCAATATAGATGTGTAATTTCAATGACTTATGTAAAAAGAAAATATTTGCCATATTCATAAAACAGAATGAATTGAAGATATCTAATCAATTGGAGGGTGCCAATTATTGGAAAGTAGCAATTTAATTTTAATTGGTGCCGCCAACTTGAGAAAGTAAAAACGATGGATTCAGTCCTCCTTAGTCATCGGTTATCTTATAATTTTTCAGATTTTTCCAAGGCATTGGCTATGAAACGCAAACGATAGCGATGGGAATTGAGAGAGGGAATAGGAAACCGTCTTAAATTTAATTTATTCATGTATACCCGTCATTTTAAACGGGGAAATTACACTAGCCTTTCTTATATCGTTGTATTTCTATTAATTTCAGGGGCTCGTATGCACTGGTCAAGAAGAGGATTCTCCAAAACCAGGCAATACTTCCCCAACTCCACCCTACCTATATTTTACCCATTCCCGATTTCCTTTTTCTCCTTATTATTTTTAGACTTATGGTATTACACTTGGGCACTTGTCGATATTTGTGTTTACTTTATTTGCTTATGTATACACTGACATTCCCTTTTTTACAACCATCGCATTACATATGTGCATTGGTCGGTATTTTTTATTCGTATGCTTGCGTATACAATTCGATCTATTTTTCTATGGCATGCCACGTACCCATTAGAATAGTATTTTAAGGTGTTTACACAATGCAAATGCCCGGCCGTGGCATACAGAGTGCTTTCTGAAACGTTTTTTTCCCACGAAGTCGACCTCACTGGCCAGTCACAAAAAATCCCTAACGACACTTCTATGCGAATATTCACGCACATGATCGATGTTCTATGCAATTGATACACTTGCGAATATACTCTATTGAATTTTTTTGCATTTATGTATGTACCATTAACCTCTTTCCTCCTCAAAAGCGTTGACAGGTGCTGCAAATTTCTTTTATAGGCAAAGAAGACGAAGACTCCCAGACAACTACACTGATAAGTAAGTGTGTATGAGGTTATTTGATTCGCATTTGGTTATTTCTCTGTTTAATTGGTATTTTTGTTTTGCAGAGCCATTTTCCATGACAGGGTGCCGCGTCCTTACATGTGTGCAGTGGACAGAGGGCCGTGGGGCCAGAGTGCCGGTCATCATAGGACCAAAGGGCAACGCGGCAAAGGTCACACTGCTGAGGAACGGGACAACGAGGATGCTGGAATGGGTAACAGGTGGAGGTATACGATGTACGGTGTTAAATTCTAGGTGATATTTTACGATTTTTATTATTTATGCTTAATTTACTCGCATTTCTATCTGAAATGGTATTGTCTTTTTGATGCTACTGACTGACACCCATAGCGCTATGTGGTTTGACAGCACAGGCCTGTGCAGACGTGACAATTCCATTGACGACCTTTGATGGTATTGCGTGATGAGACGTTTGTTGCTCAGGGTTGATTGTATTGTTTGATCGATTTCTAGTGTCCTAGTGCTGTTTGTCTAATGTGTTTCTATGGCATTGTTGACTGAATTGGTGTTTTTTGTATTTTATGCGTTTGCATTGACAAATTGCATTTCTGACGTATTTTTATATGTAGAAATTTATTTGTCTATGTCCTGTATTCGTATGCCATGTTTTAAGCCTATGCTGACAGTTTTATTTGGTGTATTATGTGTTATTACTGACGTTTCTATTGTATTTAATTTTTGTGCGTAATTGTTTCAGATTTATATGCATTCGGCAGCTTTGATTTTCAACAGAGAGTGTGTGGTGGAAGGCATATTATGTGAAGACTTGGAAGCAGCTCCTCTGTCTGGCAAGTGAATTTTTTCTCTGATGGATGTCAAGTTTCCTATGTATTTCTTGGAAATCGCCTTTACGATTTTTTGCAATCATTCATGGAACATTTGTGGGACTTAATTTCATTTCTCATCTTATATGTATCTTTATGGTTTATAAATGGTTTATGCGACTGTGACAGGGGTAAATGTTTTTTTTATGCGTATATGTTTTTATTGAATGAATTGGTTCACTGTGCCCAGGAAGCTTTTTTCATCCTTTAGCAGCATCATGTATTCAGTTTGATGGAATTTTAACATAGCTCTAGCAATATAGATGTGTAATTTCAATGACTTATGTAAAAAGAAAATATTTGCCATATTCATAAAACAGAATGAATTGAAGATATCTAATCAATTGGAGGGTGCCAATTATTGGGAAAGTAGCAATTTAATTTTAATTGGTGCCGCCAACTTGAGAAAGCAATAACGATGGATTCAGTCCTCCTTAGTCATCGGTTATCCTATAATTTTTTAGATTTTTCCAGGGCATTGGCTATGAAACGCAAACGCATATTTCTAACGACCCGAAATCTCTCTGTATATTTTCGAAATTTCGCATGACGATTTTATTCGTGATTCATAACAGCGTGAGTTTTGCTCTTTCTTTTATTAGATTAGAGGAAAATAAAATCCTAAGCAATAATTTATAAATGTTGAGAAAGATATGCTCCTGTTCTGTTTCTGCCAGAATGCTACCATTTGGTTTCCTGCTTGGACATTTTTTGATAGCAATTTCGAGTGATGTTCTTAGTCTTTCAGGAATAGAAGGCTGTGCATATTTTTATTTATCTGACGTCGATGTTTCCGATGGATGCCTTCTCAGATGTATATGTAATAACGTTTCGCTTTTTTCGCAACGATTTCCCGAATTTTCCTGCCATGGTTCAAAGTGGCTTGGACAAAACGGGTCTACCGTCCCCTTTCGAAATCACTGCAGTTGATATTAATTGTAAAGGAGTATCACACCGACCCGTTTCACTCGATCCTTAAAATCGTCTAGTGGCTGCGGTGCTTCGTGTGTTCCTACGTTATCCGTTCACATTTTTATTTTCAGGGCATGGGAGGGATACGACCCATTCTGCCTGGCACCATCGAATACCGAAGTAGCTTTCACTATTCAGATTCATAATGGTTGCTCTGGCTTCATATCTATTTTCATTTATAGTTACCCTTCGCTTTGATTTTTTTTATAACAAGCAATACGTACATAGAAAGGACGCGTTCTGCAATCTTCTTAGAGCATGGCATCCTTCCCTTTAATTATTACTAAAATCGCAGTTCGCGTCCGTTTCTATGTATTACAATCAGGGAGTGGTAGGCGAAGAGTTAATAAATTACCTTTAGAATCAGGCGCATTCTGGTTAGCAGTAGATTACCTTTACTAACACAACACACCAGCTTGTGCCTGTTTCTAAATTTGTCTCGTTAAGAGGTTTCAGTAGTCGCGAATTTTCTTGTTCTATTCTCTAAATGCAGCAGGAGGGGTCATCACCGTTCACTGGAGTCCGCGTTCCAAGTGTATCGTACTAAAAGCGAACGAGGCAAAGATCTAGACTTCTTCCTAGGGGAAGTCTAAACAAGCTATCCGTAGGTACATACGCCTGCGGATAGAGTAGTGCGTTTCACTTGGAATAGAATTCCGTGTTCGGCAGATGATTCTATCGGTATTCAAGTAAAAATCCTTTGTTTTTCAATTTTTCATCTACTTCCATCGATGCAAATTGCCTTAGTAGTGTACTGTAGACTAACTGACTAACACTAGGCATTTTGCATAGATGTTCATTTTAAATTTCTTGAGTTTGCTAAAATCCGTAAATTTTACGTTAAAGCTTTTCAGTTAGATACGGTAGATTTTCAAACATATGAGGCTGGAACAATTTGTTCTCAGATAGGGAATCGGTTTGCTAGCAGTGACAGTTCACGATGGTGTGCCAGCAGATCCTTTGTGCCTACCGGAAAACAGCATCGGTAAGTCAGCTGGATTTCCCATCACGATGTATTCCCATGCAACTTACCCCCAATGTGACTTGGTAAGATTCACGTTGCCACAGAGCAATAATTCAAGCAGTCTGACTACTGGGTATCGGTGTTGAAGTTTGCTATAGCGAAAAATGCGATTAATGGAAGTTGTTCGGGCTCACAAATGTACAGACAAATTTCATTTATACATCTGACATATTTGTCCTGCACGGACGGGTAGTGTTCAAGGGCGTTTCATGAACTGCGTTTCACATATAAAAAGCTAAACTACGTTGAAGTGGAAGAAATTGGTTTACAGGCGCCACTGTACCGCTGTGCAGTGGACAGAGGACCGTGGGACCGGAGGACCAATCATCGTGAGACCAAACTGCAATGCGGGACGGCAAAGGTTGCTGAGGAACAGGACGCCGGGGAAGCATTCGACCGCGAGTTACTGCTTGGTGCTGGTTTGGAGGAGTGATGCAGGCAAGAGGTGGACCGGAGGTTGAGGTATACGATGTACCTACGGTGTTAAATTCTAGGTGATATTTGGTGAGTCGTTTTACGATTGTTATTAGCGAAGTATTTATGCCTAATTTACTCGCATTTGTTTCAGAAATGGTAATGTCCTTTTGATGCTACTGACTAGCAACCCATAGCACTATGTCGTTAGACCGCACAGGCCTGTGCAGACATGACATTTTTTTGACGACCTTTGATGGTATTGCGTGACGAGACGTTTGTTGCTAAGGACTGATTGTATTGTATGTGTTCACATATCTCTGTTTGTGTTGACAAATTGCAATTCTGATGAATTTTTACATATAGAAATTTCCTCATCTGTGTCCTGTATCGGTATGCCATGTTTTATGCCTATGGTGACAGTTTTATTTGGTGTGTTATGTGTTATTACTGAAGTTTCCTTTGTATTTAATTGTTGTGTGTAATTATTTCAGATTTATGTGCGTTTTGTGAATGTGCCTAATGAATAGTTCATTCTTTCCTTTGTCCACTAATTTTACTGTTATGGCTATTTTTCTCAGAGATGTAGTATGAAAATGTTTCATTTCTTCTCTAAATTTTTTATTATCGTTTTGCAGGGTTCTCGTGAATGGAATAGGCCTCGATTATATCGGGGGAAACGCCATTTCAAAAAAAGGTTAACGAATGGAGTGCACTACCCCATTCGGGTCATTTGGAAACGTGCACAAACTTGAAGTCATTCGGCAGATTTCATTTTCAACAGAGATTGTGTGTTGGAAGGTATATTATGTGAAGACATGGAAGCAGCTCCTCTGTCTGGCAAGCGAATTTTCACCCTAATGGATGTCATGTTTCTTATGTATTTCTTGGAAATCACCTTTACACACCTTAACAACTTCTCACAATCATTCATGGAAAATTTGTAGGACTAAATTGCATTTCTCATCTTATATATATCCTTATGGTTTATAAATGGTTTATGTGACTCTGACAAGGATAATGTTTTGTTTTAAGAATATATTTTTGGAATGAATTCATTCACTGTGCCCCAGGAAGCTTGTCTCATCCTTTAGCAGCATCATGTATTCAATTTGATGGAATGTTAACTTAGATTTAGGAATACAGATTTGTAATTTCGATGACTTGTGTAAAAAGTATTTATTTGCCATATTTACAAATTCCATTTCCGTATCATATTTTCTAGTCAGTTTCATGGCACGCTTACTTTGCTTGCAAATGTAAATCAAAATGTGGTAGTGAGTAATAAGAGTGGGTTCTGTCGTGGTTTCATATTTATTTTCACTTAGAATATATTTTTTTGATTTTTTTTATTCCAAGTGATACATAGAAACCGATGTATTCTTCTTAGAGCATGGCATGTTTCTTTTTCAGTGACACTATTGCAGTTTACATCTGTTTCTATGTTTATCATTAAGTAAGTGTCAGGCGAATCAGGGGGATTCTGGCTAGTAGAATAATTATAATAAGACTAACACACCAGTATGTATGTACCTGATTCATATTATGCCTTATTATGTAATTAGCTTTGGCAATCATACATTATATGGACCCATGGCTTTCTGTTAATAACATTCGTTAATTATTCATCTTAGAGCATGGCATGTTTCTCTTTTAGTGACACTATTGCAGTTTACATCTGTTTCTATGTTTATCATTAAGTAAGTGTCAGGCGAATCAGTGGATTCTGGCTAGTAGAATAATTATAATAAGACTAACACACCAGTATGTATGTACCTGATTCAAATTATGCCTTATTATGTAATTAGCTGTGGCAATCATACATTATATGGAACCATGGCTTTCTGTTCACAACATTCGTTAATTATTTGAATTTCTCTATCTTTGCGTGTGTTATCATGCGCGTACCCAGTGAGACACATTTAATTCCTGGAATACACCATAAACATTAAGTCAATCTTATGTACGATTTCAAATTAGATACATTAATGCTGCTCTAAGTAAATGTTGCAGGTAAACCTCTATCAAATACCAAACTCCATATAGTGTTGCATATAGTTGTTTTAGAAATATGTTTACTAAAGACTGGTCCCGTATAGTTTTTCATTTAAATGTCATGTTGAATAAGTGTAGCTATCACTACCAGTATATTGGACAATGTTTTCCATGTTAACTTGTACACATAACCCTACAATATTGCATGTCGTGCATGTATGTAATAATAATAATTCAGGTGTAAACTTTATCAGTTAACACTGCATACTTCAAAGGCAATAATAATAAAAATGTCTCAATTTTTTTCTATTTAAATTTACTGAAAAATATAGTATTAATGCTGTTATAATGATTTTTATAATAAAACTCTTAAAAAATTATAATATTTTAGGTGCCAAATATTATTTCCATCCTTAAAAATTCCGTATTATCCTGGGGTTAGTGACGCATGACGGTCTGAGAATAATGGGATGCAAAAGTTTAAGGGTGGTGCTTTCTATATCGTGTTACGCAGCAATTTATTATCTGAAAGACGCCAAGCAATTGAACATGGATTCAGTGGTCATTAATTATATTTAAACATTTAAAATAAGAATTTAATTTTTTTACAATATTATCTTCCTTTTTACTGAAATCTCGTCTAATTCCTGCAAAGATCAGATAACGCGACCTTTAACTGGAACATAATTTTATATTGAAACTGATGGAGAATATGTATTAAATGTCCTAATCTGTTATGTACTTCACGAAAGTTGCGTTGACGTCATCACGTGAACACGGATTTTTACTTTCTCCATACATAGTAATGGGAAAATATTGTGTTAATGAAAAAAATCGACTTCGAGATTTCAACGGAAATACACGTTTTGAGGTCCCTAGAACACGTTTAGACTATTTTCGGAATTTCTGTGTGTGCGCGCGCGCGTGTGTGTATGTGATTTTGGGCGCTCTAACTCAAAAAGTACTTGCCATATCTTTACCAAACTTCATATATAACACTTTAGCACGCGTACAAAGAACTGATTAGTTTTTGGACAATAACGGTTACCCGGAAGTCGAGGTTTATTCGAAATCCGATTCGGTTTTTGCGATATTTCTCCGTTAAACATCATTATTGTATATAAAATCCTATACAAAGGTCATAGAGAATGTAATCCATTTCGGAGATATTTAACTTTTTCTTAATTTTTCGTAATTTCCAGTATACAGGGCCGCAACCAAGTAGCGGTGAATTCCGTAAACGTATTCAAAATATACCTAATTTACGACTGTATTCTTTTACGATACGTAATAATAATTTTGCATTATAATCATTAGCGGATTTACATTAAGGCGAAAGTAGGTCATGGTCTAGAGGATTTTGGGGGCGGCGGAATTTCGAGGCGGTGGGGACATGGGGCGGTCTTATGGAAGAACGAAAATTAAAACGGTATTTCATAACGGAAATGGGAAAGAGTATTAGTGTAACTTTCAGTGGAAAAAATCATCACAATTACTATTCCGATTTAATAATCAATAATTCCACAAATAATAGTTCGAGACAATTTCGACGGTACGACGTTCCTCCGACTCATGTCAGTAGCACGACTTGGAAGTTCTGGTGTCAGGTTATGCTCTCAGCGTTGTCATGCAAACCTGTTACACGCCTCGGGAGCTTCGTATGCGGGATATACGGATATTTATATTTTTTGCGCAATACGCAATCTTAAATTTGAATAATCTTGATATATGTTTTAAAAAAGTGTCACTTCACCTTCCCGTTACGCTGAATTCTATTATTTTTACCGTTTTCGTGTTTTTTCATATCTTAAATTTTGTTTCAATTTTCGCACAATTACTCGAATTGGGGAATTAAGGCTTATAAAAATCACTTTCCGTGCTAAGACCAAGTTTTACGACAGATATTGTGTAATGAAATTGTTTATACGATTTTAGTACGAAGGCTTTCGCCGCGTGGTGGCTCCATGATCCGTAGTTTGAATGGGATATCCGCAGCGTTCTTCTGGAGAGATGACGACGTTTCGCCGACACTGCCGCCGATTTCTTCAGGTCGAAGTTTATACCATTGCATATTTTTTTAAATTTATGGAATTTTTTACGGATGCAGAAAAGCGGATATCGAATTTTTTATAATCTCGTTCTAACATATACGAATAACTTCAGCCTCGTGGCTTTTTGAGAAATACACGAAATATGAAAATGTTGATAAAAGTTTGTTAACTGTTAATATGCTAGTTATTAATTTTTTAAATATTTTCGATTTTTCTGATCGGTTTGCATATTTCATTGAACTTTTGAAAAAATTGTATTTCAGAATAGACGTTGGACAAGTATGTAATTTTTTCTGTTATTATGAAATTAAAATTTTGTAATTTTCGAAATATTTATATATTTATTTTTCCAATCATCCAATATGGAACACATTTTCTCAAAATTAAACTTTTAAACACAAAATTTCAAGTTTATTCTTATGGAATAAATTTCCTTTTCGTGACAACCCAACGGTTGCCGATTTAATGCAACTTTTTTACTAAAAAACTATACAGTGGAGAGGATAAAAGAATAATACTGCGCTTATTGAATGTCGGGAGTATACAAACGACAGACGAAGATCGAAGAAAATCACTTCGAAATCATCTCGTGATTTCTCGGATCATTGGAACCAACCGATCGAAACTCGTTATAGATCTAACCATAAATACCGACAAAATAATATATTGTTTCTGTGGAATAATATTTAAATTAAATCAATTTATCGAAAAAATGTAGGGGGCGGCGAAAAACATTTGGCCTAGGGTCGGCAATTTTCCAAATCCGCCACTGCTTATAATTCTATTCATAATAATTTAAATATCTATACACCAGATATGGAGAAAGTCATGCGTTGGCCACATCAGATTTTTATTTCGTTTTTCATATACGAAGTATATTGAGAAAGTATTGTTATCGCGAAAAAATTGGACCTCGAGATTTTGATGGAAATATACGTTTTATGTGTACCTGAGTACGAAAAAGTGGTTTTCGCAATGTCGTCTGTCGGTGTGTAAGCGGCTCTAGAGCCTAAACGGTAGAGCGAAAATGAATGAAATCTCATACTTAGGCATTTTATCATACAGAATAGAAGCTATGAAGAAATTGTTGGCATTGCTCATCTATTTCCCTCCCTCTCCCTCCTTTCCTCTCTCCCTCCTTTCCTCTCCTTCCCTCAAGGGCGGATCCAGAAACTTTTCAAGGAAGGGGGGGGGGGGGCGATCGCCCCTACACCTATCGAATCCGCTCCTCCCAACTGCCCTATATTTTGAATATCCCTACCCCTTTTAGAATCTTCCTTTCTCTTGCTATACAAGCCTAATCAGCGGCGTATAATTTAGGATTTTTGCACGGAATGAATTTGCTTATGTATACACTGACATTCCCTTTTTTACAACCATCGCATTACATATGTGCATTGGTTTTCGGAATGAAAGGTGGGAAGAACAACTGAAGGTTTATTACACATTAAATAACTACAGGTCGATTGCTTGGTAGCGGCGTGGGGTTAAAGGTGCGTCCGCGAGCGACCTCACACTTCCACTCTCTCCAAAAGACTGCTCCGGCTACCAGGCTGCGCGCCGTCTCCTGTAGTGGCCTCAGACGGATGGCGCCGCAGTTGCCGCGAACAACCGACGTAGAAATGGCATACAATGTTCTATTCTGCCACTACAGGGTAAATTAAATTAACACTAAATTGTAATTTCCTTAAAAAAAGCACTCAACATGTTTGTATTTGTAATGTTCAAATACACAGCCTAGGTTTTGAATAAACTATGGCATCACAGTGCCATGGTGGCCAGTCGGGAAAGTAGTTAGCAATCAGTCTTTTCGGATTACAGGTGGTTTTGGACTAACGAATTACGAATTAGCGATGCTTGACTGTATTGTTGAAAATGTAGCCCTCCTCTCCAAAAGACCATTGATTCATCAACAGTAAGCTCTCAAGAGAGCCTGTGAACTTTTTCCATGGCTTTATTAAATATATCTATCAAAGGGTATATTTTGTAGAGACGCATAAATGGTGGTGGATGATTTTCACTAGCCTTTTTTGAAAAATGCGGTAAACTTGAAATTAGGAGTAATCTATTGAGGCTCATAAAAGTTCTCAAACTTTGAAGACCAAATGGAGGTCCAGTTAGCCAATAATCCTCCAATGAAGTGGTTTGAATGATCTCCATATGATTATTATAATACCTAATAGCCAGGGATGGCTACTGTATAGGAGCACATGAACACCCAAAAATTATACTTTGCTTAAGATTTCAATGCTTTCCTACAGGCAAGTCTTCATATGCCTGTTACATTATTTGTTTTTCCCGCCGTATACTGCTACTGTCTATGTAAATCTGTCAACATTGTGGTGTTCACATGCGGTCTGTGCTCCACTAAGGGTATCTGTGCGCATGCGCAAGTCAAAGGGACGAATTTCTTAACGAGACACAAAACAGAAAGAGAGCACATCCTCTAGTGTGCTCCTTGTCTATTGGACTATAATGAAGACGTTTTCTACTAACGCCGACAGATGTCAGATAACAGCAGACTTGTTGCTCGATCTATGATGCATAGTGCTGACAGCTGGTTAGGGTAGTTTGGAACTACTACTACATATATTTGGTCAAGTCAGTATTTTCCCGCGCATGCCATGCGAAAGTAACGGGAAGTATTTAGCTTGTGAATAAATCGTTAATTTACGGTGATTAGTGTTAAATATAACACTAATTTGAATTAGTTCATTTAATGGTGCCTGTGTATGTAGGACACAATTATTTCCTGTTGCGTAAGATCTGTAAGTACTTAAAATAACGTGTTTGTGGATTGCATGGGACAGTCATATACCTACCTGCTGTAAAACACTCGAGGTAATATATAAACAATGAACTCCATCAACGCAATTTTAGACAAAAGGGAATTTACTGTGTTTATGTTAAACGATTTTGTATGATATCAAAAATGGCAATTTGTATGATACACCATTCTCAGTTTCTCAAGTGTGGAAATTTACGTAATTGAGAATCGTGAACACTAATTTTTTATATCACGAGCCGCCACTGCTAATAGCACTATTCCTTCCTTCTTTTTTTCCGCGTCATTTCCCCTGCAACTGATAAATATAAATCTGGTATAGTGAAATCTTGGGTACTTTCCTGTTAACGGGAATACCTCCAGGACCCTTCGCAGGACCTGGTACTTACGTATTATCCCCATGCCATACTTACGTACAACATTAACAGAAACAAACCCAATCACCGGACAAGAAACTAATTGGCCTGTCTCGGCATTTACAAACCCAATCTCAGGACAGCATGGAGGGTTTCTTTGGTTCCGGGCGAGGCAGCGCCCGGAGACGAATACCCATTAAAACAAAGCGAGTCGAAGGTTCGTCAATATATCCTTTCAATGTTATATCCTCTTGACTGTTGTGCCGCAAATTCGCTTTGTTGTAATGGGTAGTCGTCTCCGGGCGCTGCCGCGCCCTTCGCCTCGCCCGGAACCAAAGAAACCCTCCACGTTGTCCGGAGATTGAGTTTGTAAATGTCGAGACCGGCCAATCAGTTTCTGTTAATGTTGTTTTTAAAATAAAATATCGTAAATCCAACAATACGTCAAAATATCCTTTCAATGTTATATCCTCTCAAACAATCATAACAATACATGTTCATTTTTAAGGTATTCCCTTTGGAAGTAAATAAATAATAGTAAGGATTGTACAATTCCAATATTTTAATCTTATTTTATTTAAGCGAATGACATAATACATCAAAGTATACAGGTATACCCTAATTTACGTCGGGGATACGTTCCTGGAAAGTGTGACGTAAATTGAAACGACATAAAAGCCTTGAGGTACTCAAACAGAGACTTCGGGCTATGAAGTGATTATTTGTAAATGTTGCATGTTATAAAAGTCATAAAACTGTTATTTCATTATTTTTATTTTGCCATTTAATAATGTGAAATAATATTCGAGGTTCTTTAATAATGCGAAAATAATACTTAATATAATGTTTAATAATGTGAAAATGTTCATTTAAATACCATTACCACAATGCCGTAGCCTACTGTAATGTTCTCTCTAAATAAATAAATCAAAGCAGTTTTTCTCATAAGAATCAATTATATCAGGGGGGGGGGGGGGGTGCATGCAAGAGTTAAGTATGGTTCGGAAAAACCGATTGCTGTAACCCATCAATGTTGGCACTAGATACTCATCAAATTAAGTCCGAATTTGTACAGGAAAAAATGCAGGTAATAGATTCCCCGTCCGAATAAACGGAAGTGCTGTATATCAGGGTCACATGCAATGGGATGGCAGCACTGCTGCGTTTCTAATATGAATTTCGGAAAAAGCCGCCGAGACGATTCTCCTCATATAGTTCTCATTTGCTGAGAAATGTTAATCAATGAAGTAGAAAAAGTCCTTCTTCAGGATAATAATGCTTAAGAATGTAGTCAAAATTATAAAGTGAATTAGAATTATTAATATTGTTATCATCCCGATTTTTTAAGTTTCTTTAATACTAAATACAGTGGAATCCTGATTTAAGGTTCTCCCATTTAAGGTTTACCCGCATTTAAGGCGGTTTTTTGCGGCCCCAACCAAAGCTCCATATAAATAATGTAGGTATTATATCACACGATTCAGTGTTTATCGATTTTCTGAATTGCCCGCAATTAAGGGACAAAATTCTGGTCCCTTGCGGGGCATCGCTTCGATTTCAGGTGCGTTTACACCGTGACTTGAGAATATTTCATTTGGTGAAGATGTAATATGTTAATTCAATCTAACCATCAATGGCACAGCACATACTGGCGTTGTTGCTACATTAAATAAACTCAAAAGAATTAATATTTAGTCGTGCTGTTTTGTAAATGCACCTTAAAGAGACACTTTAATACTTTTAATTAAATGTAATATTCATAAACATTTTATGGAGAAATTTTAATATGGGATTATTTTAAATTTATTATGGAATGCTTGGCGACAATAGCGGCCAGTTTGTTATATATTTGGCAGCACACCCCTGGTCAGGGCCGGTTTCAGTTAAAAAATATGCGTAAGCGAGGTAAAAATATGCCGCCCTTCTGGATATCAAAGGCATGAAATAATATTAATGTAATATAAAAAAAATAAACTTATTTAACCGGTCTTTTTTTAAAAAAAGAATATTCAGCTAAATACTTTGAGAAAATAGAAATAATACATTCACTGACCTTATAAGAAAACATGGAGAGTAATTTCTATCCAATATCTCGGGTAAATGCCAAGGCGCAATAGAGAGGCATTTACTCCGGATTTTGACTACATGTATAATTCATTCATTCGCACCTAATGCAGTCTAGTATTCAGGGGCGGATCCAAAAACTTCTCAAAGGGAGGGGGGTGATAGCCCCTCCACCTATCAAATCCACCCCTGCCACCGGCCCTATATTTTGAAAATACCTACCCCCTCAGAATATTACTTCCCTTGCTATAAGGACCTGATATGCGGCGTATAATTGAGGAATACTGAGCGGAATGACTTTAAAAAATTGTATTATCCAAGGAGGGCCAGTCGCCCCCTCCCTCCCGTTGATCCGCCACTGCTTCTATTACACACAAGTTGGCAAACCATCCTATAAAATGTACACTTCATTGCAAACAGGAGTTTTCGCAGACTTACAAATTCGATGAACTGTTAAATATGATGACAGCACGGTATCACAAGCAACATCTCCGCAAATGCCGTTAAATTATATTTAAAAAGTATTCATGGAAATCAAGAAATTGCATTCCCCCTGTCACGTTAATAAAAAATAATTGCCATGTCTTCCACCGAGATGCAGGGTTGATGGATGAAATTTGCATTAGATGAACTTTCGTGGTGGTTGTTGATTTACTCAGCGTAAGTGGCCTTTGTTAATAGCATAGCTGCTGTCAATCTTATTAATTGTGATGAATAAATCCTTACGCTTTGAGATATAATCGAATTAGCCTGTGCTCCTAGGCTGCGACATTCCAGTTTAAACCACGGACCTGAAAAAACTTTCACCTATTACTGCTGCTCAACAGCACACACGAACCCCTGAATGTTCTTCAGTTTGTAAACATGGCCACCATTTGTCCCATGTAAATATTTCGTTGAAAATTTTCGTATTTTTGTAATTATTTTAGCATTAATTTTAGAAGATTTGAAGTCAGTTATTTAATTTAACTCGAATTGATCTTACTTTTATTATATTGAATATGTCTAATAGATGCTTAAACACTTTTACTGCTATAAAAGAGTTGTAAAAGTGTTAACATTATTATGATTTCGCAATATAATCCTGACTTTATTATGAATTATTCTAAATGTGGACATTGAACAATTTTTGGATGTATCTCCACTATATAAAAATAAAATTACCTACCAGACGAAGTTGAATATTACCTGGATGGCTGTCACGGTTCGGATATTAATTCCGTAACGAAATGGGTTAAATGGAATGGTGTGTAACAGTATTAAAATCGGCTGATTGTTTTACAATATGTTTCATACATACATAAATAGAACGCTGGAAATGAATCGCAGATATCAATTCGCGAGAAATTGTTATTGTTAAGGAATTTTGAGAATTAGCTTTCTCCGTATTTATAGTTTCGGTGGGGTTAGTTTGGCGTTTTTCATCGATACGGTGGGTTTAATGCAGGTTGTAATTAATGCTGGTATTGTATTGATAAATTAAACTGCAAAAATAATGTCATGTAAGAATTCCCAGGGACAACGTTTCCCTATGTCATATCGTACTTCAATTTCGACATTTTCTCTCACGTAAAAATAGATGTCACTTTGTCGTTTTAAGAAATTATGTTTATGTAAAGAAAATTAATATTGTTATTATGAAATATTATTTTTAAATAAAGAAAACAAGCATATTATTACAATTTTATTTTAAAAACCATATTGTATAATAACTTTATTGTATTTAATGTCATTAAAAATGAATTTCAACTTTCTACTATTAGACAAATGACTATCGCGCTGAACTGCCATCTCTAGACCGGAACTAAGGTTTTTCATTCGAAGCCCGATGGTCGACGAGCCCACTTCGGAGTCAACACTTCGAAGGTCAGTAAGTTTCTTGTAAAATTCACTGCATTTCTTTAAATGTTTCGCTTATCAAGTCTAGGTAGGCGTACGTGAAACCACGGCCGTTTATTCTCGATTTTTGTAACTTTTCATATATTTCCGTGAGTGAATTTTTCGTGACGTACGCCGACCAAAATCCTGTCTTCCCTTTCGGTTTGAAGCTTCACATGTTAGTCTCCGCGATTTCTCGCCGACATTAAGACTAAATATGGAAGTTATTTAAATTCCAGTAATATATAGAAATGTGGCCTTCTGAATTTAGGCCTCCCTACGTATCATCTCCGACGCGATATTAATAGGCATAGTTTATCGTAGTGTCGTTATATTGTCACCCCGCTTCCAAAAAGTGATTATTCACTCTTGAACGTATAATGCCTTCAAAGGAAATGTGTGCGAATATGGCGGCATGCCTCCCAATTTAGAAATTAACCTAAGGCTAAGTCATTTCTCCGAAAATTTTCGGGGATTATATTAGAGGGGGTTGAGAGTTGTTGCATTGAATGCAAATGGGATGACTTTAAAGAACCCATTGATTGAAAGCGTTGTAACATTCCAAACAAGTTTTTAATAGTGTAAGTTGGTGGGAAAAGTGAATATTCCAGCACATGCGAGGTTCCTCCTCTATTATAGTAAGGGGAACGAGGTGGTAATGTCTTTTTCTTTTGGTCGAACGGCTGGATATTGGAGCAGTCGTCCGCGATCGCTATTTAGACTGGCCATCACATATTAGAGTACACATTCCTTTCCGACCGCCAATCTTTTCAGGCTTTAAGTTGAAAAAGTGATTTTCAGGTTTTCTCTACATGAGTGGCACTTGAGGACCTTTTAATATGAATACCATTTGCACAAGAATTCTAACTAGTTTTCATCCATCATATATTAATATATATGGGGATTAGTTTAAGGTTGTGTGTGTTAACTTTTTTTATACGATTTCCGTTCGTTATTTGATATTTTAAGTACGTTACTACCGTTGATGAAAGTTTCTTACACCACATATGTATCAATGTGTATTTTACGATTTCCGTTCGTTATTGATATTTTAAGTACGTTACCACCGTTGATGAAAGTTTCTTACACCACATATGTATCAATGTGTGTTTTACGTGTTTATTTACTGTTCGTCGATTTCCTTTTTTACCGCCATTCTATATGTAAGATTGTGTTTATTATACGCTGAGATAGCGATGGGGTTTGAGAGAGGGAATAGGAAACCGTCTTAAATTTAATTTATTCATGTATACCCGTCATTTTAGACGGGCAAATTACACTAGCCTTTCTTATATCGTTGTATTTCTATTAATTTCAGGGGCTCGTACGCACTGGTCAAGAAGAGGATTCTCCAAAACCAGGCAATACTTCCCCAACTCCACCCTACCTATATTTTACCCATTCCCGATTTCCTTTTTCTCCTTATTATTTTTAGTCCTATGGTATTACACTTGTGCACTTGTCGATATTTGTGTTTACTTTATTTGCTTATGTATACACTGACATTCCCTTTTTTACAACCATCGCATTATATATGTGCATTGGTCGGTATTTTTTAATTCGTATGCTTGCGTATACAATTCGATCTATTTTTCTATGGCATGCCACGTACCCATTAGAATAGTATTTTAAGGTGTTTACACAACACAAATGCCCGGCCGTGGCATACAGAGAGCTCTCTGAAACGTCCCTTTCCCCTCGAGGTCGACCTCACTGGCCAGTCACACAAAATCCCCAACGACACTTTTATGCGAATATACACGCACATGATCGATGTTCTATGCGATTGATACACTTGCGAATACACTCTATTGAATTTTTTTGCATTTATGTATGTATCATTAACCTCTTTCCTCCTCAAAAGCGTTGACAGGTGCTGCAAATTTCTTTTATAGGCAAAGAAGACGAAGACTCCCAGACAACTACACTGATAAGTAAGTGTGTATGATGTTATTTGATTCGCATTGGGTTATTTCTCTGTTTAATTGGTATTTTTGTTTTGCAGAGCCATTTTCCATGACAGGGTGCCGCGTCCCTACATGTGTGCAGTGGACAGAGGGCCGTGGTACCGGAGTGCCGGTCATCGTGGGACGAAAGGGCAACGCGGCAAAGGTCACATTGCTGAGGAACGGGACAACGAGGATGCTGGAATGGGTAAAAGGTTGAGGTATATGATGTACGGTGTTAAATTCTAGGTGATATTTTACGATTTTTATTATTTATGCTTAATTTACTCGCATTTCTATCTGAAATGGTATTGTCCTTTTGATGCTACTGACTGACACCCATAGCGCTATGCGGTTTGACAGCACAGGCCTGTGCAGACGTGACAATTCCATTGACGACGTTTGATGGTATTGCGTGACGAGACGTTTGTTGCTCAGGAATGATTGTATTGTTTGATTGATTTCGAGTGTCTTAGTGCTGTTTGTCTAATGTGTTTCTATGGCATTGTTGACTGAATTGGTGTTTTCTGTATTTTATGCGTTTGAGATGACAAATTGCATTTCTGACGAATTTGTATATGTAGAAATTTATTTGTCTATGTCCTGTATCCGTATGCCATGTTTTATGCCTATGCTGACAGTTTTATTTGGTGTGTTATGTGTTATTACTGACGTTTCTATTGTATTTAATGTTTGTGCGTAATTATTTCAGATTTATATGCATTTTGTGAATGTGCCTAATGAATAATTCATTCTTTTCTTTGTCCACTAATTTTACTGTTATGTCTATTTTTCTCAGAGTTGTAGGAGGAAAATGTTTCATTTCTTTTCCATATATGCTTTTCTAAATTTTTACTTTCTCATACGAAGTATTAGAGAAAGTATTGTTTTCGCGAAAAAATTCGACCGCGAGATTTTGACGGAAATATACGTTTTAAGTGTAGCTGAGTCCGAAAAAGTGATTTTCGCAATGCCGTCTGTCTGTCTGTTACTGGCTCTGGAGCTTAAACGGTAGATCGAAAACGAACGAAATCTCGTACTTAGGCATTTTATCATACTGATCAGAGTATACCTAGAAATGGTTGACATTGATCAATAATTAAGTTTAGTTTATTCTACGCATTTTAACAATAATTCGATTCCCTCAGAAACGGCTTTAACGATTTTGATCAAATTTTGTACAGTTACTTGAGTTTACGACTTCAATAATACTGTTTAGTTGATATTTGTCAAAAAATGAATATAAGGCTAGTTTATTCTTGGGGAACTTTAACAAACATTGTATTTTCTAAGAACAGGCACATACGATTTACATTTTCTAAATATAACTAAATGACGCATTAGTACGTATATGAGAAAGTTTGTACAATGTATTATGTTGTTCCGATTTTTTATTAACGTTTAGCAGGGTCTCGTGAATGGAATAGGCCTCGATCATATCGGGGGAAATGCCATTTAAAAGAAAGGTTAACGAATGGAGTGCACTACCCCACCGGGTCATTTGGAAACGTGCACAAACTTGAAGTCATTCGGCAGCTTTCATTTTCAACAGAGAGTGTGTGGTGGAAGGCATATTATGTGAAGACTTGGAAGCACCTCCTCTGTCTGGCAAGTGAATTTTTTCTCTGATGGATGTCAAGATTCCTATGTATTTCTTGGAAATCGCCTTTACGACATCTTGCAATCATTCATGGAACATTTGTAGGACTTAATTTCATTTCTCATCTTATATGTATCTTTATGGTTTATAAATGGTTTATGCGACTGTGACAGGGGTAAATGTTCTTTTTATGCGTATATGTTTTTATTGAATGAATTGGTTCACTGTGCCCAGGAAGCTTTTTTCATCCTTTGGCAGCATCATGTATTCAGTTTGATGGAATTTTAACATAGCTTTAGTAATATAGATGTGTAATTTCAATGGCTTATGTAAAAAGAAAATATTTGCCATATTCATAGAACAGAATGTATTGTAGATGTCTAATCAATTTGAGGGTGCCAATTATTGGGAAAGTAGCAATTTAATTTTAATTGGTGCCGCCAACTTGAGAAAGTAAAAACGATGGATTCAGTCCTCCTTAGTCATCGGTTATCTTATAATTTTTCAGATTTTTCCAAGGCATTGGCTATGAAACGCAAACGATAGCGATGGGAATTGAGAGAGGGAATAGGAAACCGTCTTAAATTTAATTTATTCATGTATACCCGTCATTTTAAACGGGGAAATTACACTAGCCTTTCTTATATCGTTGTATTTCTATTAATTTCAGGGGCTCGTATGCACTGGTCAAGAAGAGGATTCTCCAAAACCAGGCAATACTTCCCCAACTCCACCCTACCTATATTTTACCCATTCCCGATTTCCTTTTTCTCCTTATTATTTTTAGACTTATGGTATTACACTTGGGCACTTGTCGATATTTGTGTTTACTTTATTTGCTTATGTATACACTGACATTCCCTTTTTTACAACCATCGCATTACATATGTGCATTGGTCGGTATTTTTTATTCGTATGCTTGCGTATACAATTCGATCTATTTTTCTATGGCATGCCACGTACCCATTAGAATAGTATTTTAAGGTGTTTACACAATGCAAATGTCCGGCCGTGGCATACAGAGTGCTCTCTGAAACGTTTTTTTCCCACGAGGTCGACCTCACTGGCCAGTCACAAAAAATCCCTAACGACACTTCTATGCGAATATTCACGCACATGATCGATGTTCTATGCAATTGATACACTTGCGAATATACTTTATTGAATTTTTTTGCATTTATGTATGTACCATTAACCTCTTTCCTCCTCAAAAGCGTTGACAGGTGCTGCAAATTTCTTTTATAGGCAAAGAAGACGAAGACTCCCAGACAGCTACACTGATAAGTAAGTGTGTATGAGGTTATTTGATTCGCATTTGGTTATTTCTCTGTTTAATTGGTATTTTTGTTTTGCAGAGCCATTTTCCATGACAGGGTGCCGCGTCCCTACATGTGTGCAGTGGACAGAGGGCCGTGGGGCCAGAGTGCCGGTCATCATAGGACCAAAGGGCAACGCGGCAAAGGTCACACTGCTGAGGAACGGGACAACGAGGATGCTGGAATGGGTAACAGGTTGAGGTATACGATGTACGGTGTTAAATTCTAGGTGATATTTTACGATTTTTATTATTTATGCTTAATTTACTCGCATTTCTATCTGAAATGGTATTGTCTTTTTGATGCTACTGACTGACACCCATAGCGCTATGTGGTTTGACAGCACAGGCCTGTGCAGACGTGACAATTCCATTGACGACCTTTGATGGTATTGCGTGATGAGACGTTTGTTGCTCAGGATTGATTGTATTGTTTGATCGATTTCTAGTGTCCTAGTGCTGTTTGTCTAATGTGTTTCTATGGCATTGTTGACTGAATTGGTGTTTTTTGTATTTTATGCGTTTGCATTGACAAATTGCATTTCTGACGTATTTTTATATGTAGAAATTTATTTGTCTATGTCCTGTATTCGTATGCCATGTTTTAAGCCTATGCTGACAGTTTTATTTGGTGTATTATGTGTTATTACTGACGTTTCTATTGTATTTAATTTTTGTGCGTAATTGTTTCAGATTTATATGCATTCGGCAGCTTTGATTTTCAACAGAGAGTGTGTGGTGGAAGGCATATTATGTGAAGACTTGGAAGCAGCTCCTCTGTCTGGCAAGTGAATTTTTTCTCTGATGGATGTCAAGTTTCCTATGTATTTCTTGGAAATCGCCTTTATGATTTTTTGCAATCATTCATGGAACATTTGTGGGACTTAATTTCATTTCTCATCTTATATGTATCTTTATGGTTTATAAATGGTTTATGCGACTGTGACAGGGGTAAATGTTTTTTTATGCGTATATGTTTTTATTGAATGAATTGGTTCACTGTGCCCAGGAAGCTTTTTTCATCCTTTAGCAGCATCATGTATTCAGTTTGATGGAATTTTAACATAGCTCTAGCAATATAGATGTGTAATTTCAATGACTTATGTAAAAAGAAAATATTTGCCATATTCATAAAACAGAATGAATTGAAGATATCTAATCAATTGGAGGGTGCCAATTATTGGAAAGTAGCAATTTAATTTTAATTGGTGCCGCCAACTTGAGAAAGTAAAAACGATGGATTCAGTCCTCCTTAGTCATCGGTTATCTTATAATTTTTCAGATTTTTCCAAGGCATTGGCTATGAAACGCAAACGATAGCGATGGGAATTGAGAGAGGGAATAGGAAACCGTCTTAAATTTAATTTATTCATGTATACCCGTCATTTTAAACGGGGAAATTACACTAGCCTTTCTTATATCGTTGTATTTCTATTAATTTCAGGGGCTCGTATGCACTGGTCAAGAAGAGGATTCTCCAAAACCAGGCAATACTTCCCCAACTCCACCCTACCTATATTTTACCCATTCCCGATTTCCTTTTTCTCCTTATTATTTTTAGACTTATGGTATTACACTTGGGCACTTGTCGATATTTGTGTTTACTTTATTTGCTTATGTATACACTGACATTCCCTTTTTTACAACCATCGCATTACATATGTGCATTGGTCGGTATTTTTTATTCGTATGCTTGCGTATACAATTCGATCTATTTTTCTATGGCATGCCACGTACCCATTAGAATAGTATTTTAAGGTGTTTACACAATGCAAATGCCCGGCCGTGGCATACAGAGTGCTTTCTGAAACGTTTTTTTCCCACGAAGTCGACCTCACTGGCCAGTCACAAAAAATCCCTAACGACACTTCTATGCGAATATTCACGCACATGATCGATGTTCTATGCAATTGATACACTTGCGAATATACTCTATTGAATTTTTTTGCATTTATGTATGTACCATTAACCTCTTTCCTCCTCAAAAGCGTTGACAGGTGCTGCAAATTTCTTTTATAGGCAAAGAAGACGAAGACTCCCAGACAACTACACTGATAAGTAAGTGTGTATGAGGTTATTTGATTCGCATTTGGTTATTTCTCTGTTTAATTGGTATTTTTGTTTTGCAGAGCCATTTTCCATGACAGGGTGCCGCGTCCTTACATGTGTGCAGTGGACAGAGGGCCGTGGGGCCAGAGTGCCGGTCATCATAGGACCAAAGGGCAACGCGGCAAAGGTCACACTGCTGAGGAACGGGACAACGAGGATGCTGGAATGGGTAACAGGTGGAGGTATACGATGTACGGTGTTAAATTCTAGGTGATATTTTACGATTTTTATTATTTATGCTTAATTTACTCGCATTTCTATCTGAAATGGTATTGTCTTTTTGATGCTACTGACTGACACCCATAGCGCTATGTGGTTTGACAGCACAGGCCTGTGCAGACGTGACAATTCCATTGACGACCTTTGATGGTATTGCGTGATGAGACGTTTGTTGCTCAGGGTTGATTGTATTGTTTGATCGATTTCTAGTGTCCTAGTGCTGTTTGTCTAATGTGTTTCTATGGCATTGTTGACTGAATTGGTGTTTTTTGTATTTTATGCGTTTGCATTGACAAATTGCATTTCTGACGTATTTTTATATGTAGAAATTTATTTGTCTATGTCCTGTATTCGTATGCCATGTTTTAAGCCTATGCTGACAGTTTTATTTGGTGTATTATGTGTTATTACTGACGTTTCTATTGTATTTAATTTTTGTGCGTAATTGTTTCAGATTTATATGCATTCGGCAGCTTTGATTTTCAACAGAGAGTGTGTGGTGGAAGGCATATTATGTGAAGACTTGGAAGCAGCTCCTCTGTCTGGCAAGTGAATTTTTTCTCTGATGGATGTCAAGTTTCCTATGTATTTCTTGGAAATCGCCTTTACGATTTTTTGCAATCATTCATGGAACATTTGTGGGACTTAATTTCATTTCTCATCTTATATGTATCTTTATGGTTTATAAATGGTTTATGCGACTGTGACAGGGGTAAATGTTTTTTTTATGCGTATATGTTTTTATTGAATGAATTGGTTCACTGTGCCCAGGAAGCTTTTTTCATCCTTTAGCAGCATCATGTATTCAGTTTGATGGAATTTTAACATAGCTCTAGCAATATAGATGTGTAATTTCAATGACTTATGTAAAAAGAAAATATTTGCCATATTCATAAAACAGAATGAATTGAAGATATCTAATCAATTGGAGGGTGCCAATTATTGGGAAAGTAGCAATTTAATTTTAATTGGTGCCGCCAACTTGAGAAAGCAATAACGATGGATTCAGTCCTCCTTAGTCATCGGTTATCCTATAATTTTTTAGATTTTTCCAGGGCATTGGCTATGAAACGCAAACGCATATTTCTAACGACCCGAAATCTCTCTGTATATTTTCGAAATTTCGCATGACGATTTTATTCGTGATTCATAACAGCGTGAGTTTTGCTCTTTCTTTTATTAGATTAGAGGAAAATAAAATCCTAAGCAATAATTTATAAATGTTGAGAAAGATATGCTCCTGTTCTGTTTCTGCCAGAATGCTACCATTTGGTTTCCTGCTTGGACATTTTTTGATAGCAATTTCGAGTGATGTTCTTAGTCTTTCAGGAATAGAAGGCTGTGCATATTTTTATTTATCTGACGTCGATGTTTCCGATGGATGCCTTCTCAGATGTATATGTAATAACGTTTCGCTTTTTTCGCAACGATTTCCCGAATTTTCCTGCCATGGTTCAAAGTGGCTTGGACAAAACGGGTCTACCGTCCCCTTTCGAAATCACTGCAGTTGATATTAATTGTAAAGGAGTATCACACCGACCCGTTTCACTCGATCCTTAAAATCGTCTAGTGGCTGCGGTGCTTCGTGTGTTCCTACGTTATCCGTTCACATTTTTATTTTCAGGGCATGGGAGGGATACGACCCATTCTGCCTGGCACCATCGAATACCGAAGTAGCTTTCACTATTCAGATTCATAATGGTTGCTCTGGCTTCATATCTATTTTCATTTATAGTTACCCTTCGCTTTGATTTTTTTTATAACAAGCAATACGTACATAGAAAGGACGCGTTCTGCAATCTTCTTAGAGCATGGCATCCTTCCCTTTAATTATTACTAAAATCGCAGTTCGCGTCCGTTTCTATGTATTACAATCAGGGAGTGGTAGGCGAAGAGTTAATAAATTACCTTTAGAATCAGGCGCATTCTGGTTAGCAGTAGATTACCTTTACTAACACAACACACCAGCTTGTGCCTGTTTCTAAATTTGTCTCGTTAAGAGGTTTCAGTAGTCGCGAATTTTCTTGTTCTATTCTCTAAATGCAGCAGGAGGGGTCATCACCGTTCACTGGAGTCCGCGTTCCAAGTGTATCGTACTAAAAGCGAACGAGGCAAAGATCTAGACTTCTTCCTAGGGGAAGTCTAAACAAGCTATCCGTAGGTACATACGCCTGCGGATAGAGTAGTGCGTTTCACTTGGAATAGAATTCCGTGTTCGGCAGATGATTCTATCGGTATTCAAGTAAAAATCCTTTGTTTTTCAATTTTTCATCTACTTCCATCGATGCAAATTGCCTTAGTAGTGTACTGTAGACTAACTGACTAACACTAGGCATTTTGCATAGATGTTCATTTTAAATTTCTTGAGTTTGCTAAAATCCGTAAATTTTACGTTAAAGCTTTTCAGTTAGATACGGTAGATTTTCAAACATATGAGGCTGGAACAATTTGTTCTCAGATAGGGAATCGGTTTGCTAGCAGTGACAGTTCACGATGGTGTGCCAGCAGATCCTTTGTGCCTACCGGAAAACAGCATCGGTAAGTCAGCTGGATTTCCCATCACGATGTATTCCCATGCAACTTACCCCCAATGTGACTTGGTAAGATTCACGTTGCCACAGAGCAATAATTCAAGCAGTCTGACTACTGGGTATCGGTGTTGAAGTTTGCTATAGCGAAAAATGCGATTAATGGAAGTTGTTCGGGCTCACAAATGTACAGACAAATTTCATTTATACATCTGACATATTTGTCCTGCACGGACGGGTAGTGTTCAAGGGCGTTTCATGAACTGCGTTTCACATATAAAAAGCTAAACTACGTTGAAGTGGAAGAAATTGGTTTACAGGCGCCACTGTACCGCTGTGCAGTGGACAGAGGACCGTGGGACCGGAGGACCAATCATCGTGAGACCAAACTGCAATGCGGGACGGCAAAGGTTGCTGAGGAACAGGACGCCGGGGAAGCATTCGACCGCGAGTTACTGCTTGGTGCTGGTTTGGAGGAGTGATGCAGGCAAGAGGTGGACCGGAGGTTGAGGTATACGATGTACCTACGGTGTTAAATTCTAGGTGATATTTGGTGAGTCGTTTTACGATTGTTATTAGCGAAGTATTTATGCCTAATTTACTCGCATTTGTTTCAGAAATGGTAATGTCCTTTTGATGCTACTGACTAGCAACCCATAGCACTATGTCGTTAGACCGCACAGGCCTGTGCAGACATGACATTTTTTTGACGACCTTTGATGGTATTGCGTGACGAGACGTTTGTTGCTAAGGACTGATTGTATTGTATGTGTTCACATATCTCTGTTTGTGTTGACAAATTGCAATTCTGATGAATTTTTACATATAGAAATTTCCTCATCTGTGTCCTGTATCGGTATGCCATGTTTTATGCCTATGGTGACAGTTTTATTTGGTGTGTTATGTGTTATTACTGAAGTTTCCTTTGTATTTAATTGTTGTGTGTAATTATTTCAGATTTATGTGCGTTTTGTGAATGTGCCTAATGAATAGTTCATTCTTTCCTTTGTCCACTAATTTTACTGTTATGGCTATTTTTCTCAGAGATGTAGTATGAAAATGTTTCATTTCTTCTCTAAATTTTTTATTATCGTTTTGCAGGGTTCTCGTGAATGGAATAGGCCTCGATTATATCGGGGGAAACGCCATTTCAAAAAAAGGTTAACGAATGGAGTGCACTACCCCATTCGGGTCATTTGGAAACGTGCACAAACTTGAAGTCATTCGGCAGATTTCATTTTCAACAGAGATTGTGTGTTGGAAGGTATATTATGTGAAGACTTGGAAGCAGCTCCTCTGTCTGGCAAGCGAATTTTCACCCTAATGGATGTCATGTTTCTTATGTATTTCTTGGAAATCACCTTTACACACCTTAACAACTTCTCACAATCATTCATGGAAAATTTGTAGGACTAAATTGCATTTCTCATCTTATATATATCCTTATGGTTTATAAATGGTTTATGTGACTCTGACAAGGATAATGTTTTGTTTTAAGAATATATTTTTGGAATGAATTCATTCACTGTGCCCCAGGAAGCTTGTCTCATCCTTTAGCAGCATCATGTATTCAATTTGATGGAATGTTAACTTAGATTTAGGAATACAGATTTGTAATTTCGATGACTTGTGTAAAAAGTATTTATTTGCCATATTTACAAATTCCATTTCCGTATCATATTTTCTAGTCAGTTTCATGGCACGCTTACTTTGCTTGCAAATGTAAATCAAAATGTGGTAGTGAGTAATAAGAGTGGGTTCTGTCGTGGTTTCATATTTATTTTCACTTAGAATATATTTTTTTGATTTTTTTTATTCCAAGTGATACATAGAAACCGATGTATTCTTCTTAGAGCATGGCATGTTTCTTTTTCAGTGACACTATTGCAGTTTACATCTGTTTCTATGTTTATCATTAAGTAAGTGTCAGGCGAATCAGGGGGATTCTGGCTAGTAGAATAATTATAATAAGACTAACACACCAGTATGTATGTACCTGATTCATATTATGCCTTATTATGTAATTAGCTTTGGCAATCATACATTATATGGACCCATGGCTTTCTGTTAATAACATTCGTTAATTATTCATCTTAGAGCATGGCATGTTTCTCTTTTAGTGACACTATTGCAGTTTACATCTGTTTCTATGTTTATCATTAAGTAAGTGTCAGGCGAATCAGTGGATTCTGGCTAGTAGAATAATTATAATAAGACTAACACACCAGTATGTATGTACCTGATTCAAATTATGCCTTATTATGTAATTAGCTGTGGCAATCATACATTATATGGAACCATGGCTTTCTGTTCACAACATTCGTTAATTATTTGAATTTCTCTATCTTTGCGTGTGTTATCATGCGCGTACCCAGTGAGACACATTTAATTCCTGGAATACACCATAAACATTAAGTCAATCTTATGTACGATTTCAAATTAGATACATTAATGCTGCTCTAAGTAAATGTTGCAGGTAAACCTCTATCAAATACCAAACTCCATATAGTGTTGCATATAGTTGTTTTAGAAATATGTTTACTAAAGACTGGTCCCGTATAGTTTTTCATTTAAATGTCATGTTGAATAAGTGTAGCTATCACTACCAGTATATTGGACAATGTTTTCCATGTTAACTTGTACTCATAACCCTACAATATTGCATGTCGTGCATGTATGTAATAATAATAATTCAGGTGTAAACTTTATCAGTTAACACTGCATACTTCAAAGGCAATAATAATAAAAATGTCTCAATTTTTTTCTATTTAAATTTACTGAAAAATATAGTATTAATGCTGTTATAATGATTTTTATAATAAAACTCTTAAAAAATTATAATATTTTAGGTGCCAAATATTATTTCCATCCTTAAAAATTCCGTATTATCCTGGGGTTAGTGACGCATGACGGTCTGAGAATAATGGGATGCAAAAGTTTAAGGGTGGTGCTTTCTATATCGTGTTACGCAGCAATTTATTATCTGAAAGACGCCAAGCAATTGAACATGGATTCAGTGGTCATTAATTATATTTAAACATTTAAAATAAGAATTTAATTTTTTTACAATATTATCTTCCTTTTTACTGAAATCTCGTCTAATTCCTGCAAAGATCAGATAACGCGACCTTTAACTGGAACATAATTTTATATTGAAACTGATGGAGAATATGTATTAAATGTCCTAATCTGTTATGTACTTCACGAAAGTTGCGTTGACGTCATCACGTGAACACGGATTTTTACTTTCTCCATACATAGTAATGGGAAAATATTGTGTTAATGAAAAAAATCGACTTCGAGATTTCAACGGAAATACACGTTTTGAGGTCCCTAGAACACGTTTAGACTATTTTCGGAATTTCTGTGTGTGCGCGCGCGCGTGTGTGTATGTGATTTTGGGCGCTCTAACTCAAAAAGTACTTGCCATATCTTTACCAAACTTCATATATAACACTTTAGCACGCGTACAAAGAACATTAGTTTTTGGACAATAACGGTTACCCGGAAGTCGAGGTTTATTCGAAATCCGATTCGGTTTTTGCGATATTTCTCCGTTAAACATCATTATTGTATATAAAATCCTATACAAAGGTCATAGAGAATGTAATCCATTTCGGAGATATTTAACTTTTTCTTAATTTTTCGTAATTTCCAGTATACAGGGCCGCAACCAAGTAGCGGTGAATTCCGTAAACGTATTCAAAATATACCTAATTTACGACTGTATTCTTTTACGATACGTAATAATAATTTTGCATTATAATCATTAGCGGATTTACATTAAGGCGAAAGTAGGTCATGGTCTAGAGGATTTTGGGGGCGGCGGAATTTCGAGGCGGTGGGGACATGGGGCGGTCTTATGGAAGAACGAAAATTAAAACGGTATTTCATAACGGAAATGGGAAAGAGTATTAGTGTAACTTTCAGTGGAAAAAATCATCACAATTACTATTCCGATTTAATAATCAATAATTCCACAAATAATAGTTCGAGACAATTTCGACGGTACGACGTTCCTCCGACTCATGTCAGTAGCACGACTTGGAAGTTCTGGTGTCAGGTTATGCTCTCAGCGTTGTCATGCAAACCTGTTACACGCCTCGGGAGCTTCGTATGCGGGATATACGGATATTTATATTTTTTGCGCAATACGCAATCTTAAATTTGAATAATCTTGATATATGTTTTAAAAAAGTGTCACTTCACCTTCCCGTTACGCTGAATTCTATTATTTTTACCGTTTTCGTGTTTTTTCATATCTTAAATTTTGTTTCAATTTTCGCACAATTACTCGAATTGGGGAATTAAGGCTTATAAAAATCACTTTCCGTGCTAAGACCAAGTTTTACGACAGATATTGTGTAATGAAATTGTTTATACGATTTTAGTACGAAGGCTTTCGCCGCGTGGTGGCTCCATGATCCGTAGTTTGAATGGGATATCCGCAGCGTTCTTCTGGAGAGATGACGACGTTTCGCCGACACTGCCGCCGATTTCTTCAGGTCGAAGTTTATACCATTGCATATTTTTTTAAATTTATGGAATTTTTTACGGATGCAGAAAAGCGGATATCGAATTTTTTATAATCTCGTTCTAACATATACGAATAACTTCAGCCTCGTGGCTTTTTGAGAAATACACGAAATATGAAAATGTTGATAAAAGTTTGTTAACTGTTAATATGCTAGTTATTAATTTTTTAAATATTTTCGATTTTTCTGATCGGTTTGCATATTTCATTGAACTTTTGAAAAAATTGTATTTCAGAATAGACGTTGGACAAGTATGTAATTTTTTCTGTTATTATGAAATTAAAATTTTGTAATTTTCGAAATAGTTATATATTTATTTTTCCAATCATCCAATATGGAACCCATTTTCTCAAAATTAAACTTTTAAACACAAAATTTCAAGTTTATTCTTATGGAATAAATTTCCTTTTCGTGACAACCCAACGGTTGCCGATTTAATGCAACTTTTTTACTAAAAAACTATACAGTGGAGAGGATAAAAGAATAATACTGCGCTTATTGAATGTCGGGAGTATACAAACGACAGACGAAGATCGAAGAAAATCACTTCGAAATCATCTCGTGATTTCTCGGATCATTGGAACCAACCGATCGAAACTCGTTATAGATCTAACCATAAATACCGACAAAATAATATATTGTTTCTGTGGAATAATATTTAAATTAAATCAATTTATCGAAAAAATGTAGGGGGCGGCGAAAAAAATTTGGCCTAGGGTCGGCAATTTTCCAAATCCGCCACTGCTTATAATTCTATTCATAATAATTTAAATATCTATACACCAGATATGGAGAAAGTCATGCGTTGGCCACATCAGATTTTTATTTCGTTTTTCATATACGAAGTATATTGAGAAAGTATTGTTATCGCGAAAAAATTGGACCTCGAGATTTTGATGGAAATATACGTTTTATGTGTACCTGAGTACGAAAAAGTGGTTTTCGCAATGTCGTCTGTCGGTGTGTAAGCGGCTCTAGAGCCTAAACGGTAGAGCGAAAATGAATGAAATCTCATACTTAGGCATTTTATCATACAGAATAGAAGCTATGAAGAAATTGTTGGCATTGCTCATCTATTTCCCTCCCTCTCCCTCCTTTCCTCTCTCCCTCCTTTCCTCTCTCCCTCCTTTCCTCTCCTTCCCTCAAGGGCGGATCCAGAAACTTTTCAAGGAAGGGGGGGGGGCGATCGCCCCTACACCTATCGAATCCGCTCCTCCCAACTGCCCTATATTTTGAATATCCCTACCCCTTTTAGAATCTTCCTTTCTCTTGCTATACAAGCCTAATCAGCGGCGTATAATTTAGGATTTTTGCACGGAATGAATTTGCTTATGTATACACTGACATTCCCTTTTTTACAACCATCGCATTACATATGTGCATTGGTTTTCGGAATGAAAGGTGGGAAGAACAACTGAAGGTTTATTACACATTAAATAACTACAGGTCGATTGCTTGGTAGCGGCGTGGGGTTAAAGGTGCGTCCGCGAGCGACCTCACACTTTCACTCTCTCTAAAAGACTGCTCCGGCTACCAGGCTGCGCGCCGTCTCCTGTAGTGGCCTCAGACGGATGGCGCCGCAGTTGCCGCGAACAACCGACGTAGAAATGGCATACAATGTTCTATTCTGCCACTACAGGGTAAATTAAATTAACACTAAATTGTAATTTCCTTAAAAAAAGCACTCAACATGTTTGTATTTGTAATGTTCAAATACACAGCCTAGGTTTTGAATAAACTAAGGCATCACAGTGCCATGGTGGCCAGTCGGGAAAGTAGTTAGCAATCAGTCTTTTCGGATTACAGGTGGTTTTGGACTAACGAATTACGAATTAGCGATGCTTGACTGTATTGTTGAAAATGTAGCCCTCCTCTCCAAAAGACCATTGATTCATCAACAGTAAGCTCTCAAGAGAGCCTGTGAACTTTTTCCATGGCTTTATTAAATATATCTATCAAAGGGTATATTTTGTAGAGACACATAAATGGTGGTGGATGATTTTCACTAGCCTTTTTTGAAAAATGCGGTAAACTTGAAATTAGGAGTAATCTATTGAGGCTCATAAAAGTTCTCAAACTTTGAAGACCAAATGGAGGTCCAGTTAGCCAATAATCCTCCAATGAAGTGGTTTGAATGATCTCCATATGATTATTATAATACCTAATAGCCAGGGATGGCTACTGTATAGGAGCACATGAACACCCAAAAATTATACTTTGCTTAAGATTTCAATGCTTTCCTACAGGCAAGTCTTCATATGCCTGTTACATTATTTGTTTTTCCCGCCGTATACTGCTACTGTCTATGTAAATCTGTCAACATTGTGGTGTTCACATGCGGTCTGTGCTCCACTAAGGGTATCTGTGCGCATGCGCAAGTCAAAGGGACGAATTTCTTAACGAGACACAAAACAGAAAGAGAGCACATCCTCTAGTGTGCTCCTTGTCTATTGGACTATAATGAAGACGTTTTCTACTAACGCCGACAGATGTCAGATAACAGCAGACTTGTTGCTCGATCTATGATGCATAGTGCTGACAGCTGGTTAGGGTAGTTTGGAACTACTACTACATATATTTGGTCAAGTCAGTATTTTCCCGCGCATGCCATGCGAAAGTAACGGGAAGTATTTAGCTTGTGAATAAATCGTTAATTTACGGTGATTAGTGTTAAATATAACACTAATTTGAATTAGTTCATTTAATGGTGCCTGTGTATGTAGGACACAATTATTTCCTGTTGCGTAAGATCTGTAAGTACTTAAAATAACGTGTTTGTGGATTGCATGGGACAGTCATATACCTACCTGCTGTAAAACACTCGAGGTAATATATAAACAATGAACTCCATCAACGCAATTTTAGACAAAAGGGAATTTACTGTGTTTATGTTAAACGATTTTGTATGATATCAAAAATGGCAATTTGTATGATACACCATTCTCAGTTTCTCAAGTGTGGAAATTTACGTAATTGAGAATCGTGAACACTAATTTTTTATATCACGAGCCGCCACTGCTAATAGCACTATTCCTTCCTTCTTTTTTTCCGCGTCATTTCCCCTGCAACTGATAAATATAAATCTGGTATAGTGAAATCTTGGGTACTTTCCTGTTAACGGGAATACCTCCAGGACCCTTCGCAGGACCTGGTACTTACGTATTATCCCCATGCCATACTTACGTACAACATTAACAGAAACAAACCCAATCACCGGACAAGAAACTAATTGGCCTGTCTCGGCATTTACAAACCCAATCTCAGGACAGCATGGAGGGTTTCTTTGGTTCCGGGCGAGGCAGCGCCCGGAGACGAATACCCATTAAAACAAAGCGAGTCGAAGGTTCGTCAATATATCCTTTCAATGTTATATCCTCTTGACTGTTGTGCCGCAAATTCGCTTTGTTGTAATGGGTAGTCGTCTCCGGGCGCTGCCGCGCCCTTCGCCTCGCCCGGAACCAAAGAAACCCTCCACGTTGTCCGGAGATTGAGTTTGTAAATGTCGAGACCGGCCAATCAGTTTCTGTTAATGTTGTTTTTAAAATAAAATATCGTAAATCCAACAATACGTCAAAATATCCTTTCAATGTTATATCCTCTCAAACAATCATAACAATACATGTTCATTTTTAAGGTATTCCCTTTGGAAGTAAATAAATAATAGTAAGGATTGTACAATTCCAATATTTTAATCTTATTTTATTTAAGCGAATGACATAATACATCAAAGTATACAGGTATACCCTAATTTACGTCGGGGATACGTTCCTGGAAAGTGTGACGTAAATTGAAACGACATAAAAGCCTTGAGGTACTCAAACAGAGACTTCGGGCTATGAAGTGATTATTTGTAAATGTTGCATGTTATAAAAGTCATAAAACTGTTATTTCATTATTTTTATTTTGCCATTTAATAATGTGAAATAATATTCGAGGTTCTTTAATAATGCGAAAATAATACTTAATATAATGTTTAATAATGTGAAAATGTTCATTTAAATACCATTACCACAATGCCGTAGCCTACTGTAATGTTCTCTCTAAATAAATAAATCAAAGCAGTTTTTCTCATAAGAATCAATTATATCAGGGGGGGGGGGTGCATGCAAGAGTTAAGTATGGTTCGGAAAAACCGATTGCTGTAACCCATCAATGTTGGCACTAGATACTCATCAAATTAAGTCCGAATTTGTACAGGAAAAAATGCAGGTAATAGATTCCCCGTCCGAATAAACGGAAGTGCTGTATATCAGGGTCACATGCAATGGGATGGCAGCACTGCTGCGTTTCTAATATGAATTTCGGAAAAAGCCGCCGAGACGATTCTCCTCATATAGTTCTCATTTGCTGAGAAATGTTAATCAATGAAGTAGAAAAAGTCCTTCTTCAGGATAATAATGCTTAAGAATGTAGTCAAAATTATAAAGTGAATTAGAATTATTAATATTGTTATCATCCCGATTTTTTAAGTTTCTTTAATACTAAATACAGTGGAATCCTGATTTAAGGTTCTCCCATTTAAGGTTTACCCGCATTTAAGGCGGTTTTTTGCGGCCCCAACCAAAGCTCCATATAAATAATGTAGGTATTATATCACACGATTCAGTGTTTATCGATTTTCTGAATTGCCCGCAATTAAGGGACAAAATTCTGGTCCCTTGCGGGGCATCGCCTCGATTTCAGGTGCGTTTACACCGTGACTTGAGAATATTTCATTTGGTGAAGATGTAATATGTTAATTCAATCTAACCATCAATGGCACAGCACATACTGGCGTTGTTGCTACATTAAATAAACTCAAAAGAATTAATATTTAGTCGTGCTGTTTTGTAAATGCACCTTAAAGAGACACTTTAATACTTTTAATTAAATGTAATATTCATAAACATTTTATGGAGAAATTTTAATATGGGATTATTTTAAATTTATTATGGAATGCTTGGCGACAATAGCGACCAGTTTGTTATATATTTGGCAGCACACCCCTGGTCAGGGCCGGTTTCAGTTAAAAAATATGCGTAAGCGAGGTAAAAATATGCCGCCCTTCTGGATATCAAAGGCATGAAATAATATTAATGTAATATAAAAAAAATAAACTTATTTAACCGGTCTTTTTTTAAAAAAAGAATATTCAGCTAAATACTTTGAGAAAATAGAAATAATACATTCACTGACCTTATAAGAAAACATGGAGAGTAATTTCTATCCAATATCTCGGGTAAATGCCAAGGCGCAATAGAGAGGCATTTACTCCGGATTTTGACTACATGTATAATTCATTCATTCGCACCTAATGCAGTCTAGTATTCAGGGGCGGATCCAAAAACTTCTCAAAGGGAGGGGGGTGATAGCCCCTCCACCTATCAAATCCACCCCTGCCACCGGCCCTATATTTTGAAAATACCTACCCCCCTCAGAATATTACTTCCCTTGCTATAAGGACCTGATATGCGGCGTATAATTGAGGAATACTGAGCGGAATGACTTTAAAAAATTGTATTATCCAAGGAGGGCCAGTCGCCCCCTCCCTCCCGTTGATCCGCCACTGCTTCTATTACACACAAGTTGGCAAACCATCCTATAAAATGTACACTTCATTGCAAACAGGAGTTTTCGCAGACTTACAAATTCGATGAACTGTTAAATATGATGACAGCACGGTATCACAAGCAACATCTCCGCAAATGCCGTTAAATTATATTTAAAAAGTATTCATGGAAATCAAGAAATTGCATTCCCCCTGTCACGTTAATAAAAAATAATTGCCATGTCTTCCACCGAGATGCAGGGTTGATGGATGAAATTTGCATTAGATGAACTTTCGTGGTGGTTGTTGATTTACTCAGCGTAAGTGGCCTTTGTTAATAGCATAGCTGCTGTCAATCTTATTAATTGTGATGAATAAATCCTTACGCTTTGAGATATAATCGAATTAGCCTGTGCTCCTAGGCTGCGACATTCCAGTTTAAACCACGGACCTGAAAAAACTTTCACCTATTACTGCTGCTCAACAGCACACACGAACCCCTGAATGTTCTTCAGTTTGTAAACATGGCCACCATTTGTCCCATGTAAATATTTCGTTGAAAATTTTCGTATTTTTGTAATTATTTTAGCATTAATTTTAGAAGATTTGAAGTCAGTTATTTAATTTAACTCGAATTGATCTTACTTTTATTATATTGAATATGTCTAATAGATGCTTAAACACTTTTACTGCTATAAAAGAGTTGTAAAAGTGTTAACATTATTATGATTTCGCAATATAATCCTGACTTTATTATGAATTATTCTAAATGTGGACATTGAACAATTTTTGGATGTATCTCCACTATATAAAAATAAAATTACCTACCAGACGAAGTTGAATATTACCTGGATGGCTGTCACGGTTCGGATATTAATTCCGTAACGAAATGGGTTAAATGGAATGGTGTGTAACAGTATTAAAATCGGCTGATTGTTTTACAATATGTTTCATACATACATAAATAGAACGCTGGAAATGAATCGCAGATATCAATTCGCGAGAAATTGTTATTGTTAAGGAATTTTGAGAATTAGCTTTCTCCGTATTTATAGTTTCGGTGGGGTTAGTTTGGCGTTTTTCATCGATACGGTGGGTTTAATGCAGGTTGTAATTAATGCTGGTATTGTATTGATAAATTAAACTGCAAAAATAATGTCATGTAAGAATTCCCAGGGACAACGTTTCCCTATGTCATATCGTACTTCAATTTCGACATTTTCTCTCACGTAAAAATAGATGTCACTTTGTCGTTTTAAGAAATTATGTTTATGTAAAGAAAATTAATATTGTTATTATGAAATATTATTTTTAAATAAAGAAAACAAGCATATTATTACAATTTTATTTTAAAAACCATATTGTATAATAACTTTATTGTATTTAATGTCATTAAAAATGAATTTCAACTTTCTACTATTAGACAAATGACTATCGCGCTGAACTGCCATCTCTAGACCGGAACTAAGGTTTTTCATTCGAAGCCCGATGGTCGACGAGCCCACTTCGGAGTCAACACTTCGAAGGTCAGTAAGTTTCTTGTAAAATTCACTGCATTTCTTTAAATGTTTCGCTTATCAAGTCTAGGTAGGCGTACGTGAAACCACGGCCGTTTATTCTCGATTTTTGTAACTTTTCATATATTTCCGTGAGTGAATTTTTCGTGACGTACGCCGACCAAAATCCTGTCTTCCCTTTCGGTTTGAAGCTTCACATGTTAGTCTCCGCGATTTCTCGCCGACATTAAGACTAAATATGGAAGTTATTTAAATTCCAGTAATATATAGAAATGTGGCCTTCTGAATTTAGGCCTCCCTACGTATCATCTCCGACGCGATATTAATAGGCATAGTTTATCGTAGTGTCGTTATATTGTCACCCCGCTTCCAAAAAGTGATTATTCACTCTTGAACGTATAATGCCTTCAAAGGAAATGTGTGCGAATATGGCGGCATGCCTCCCAATTTAGAAATTAACCTAAGGCTAAGTCATTTCTCCGAAAATTTTCGGGGATTATATTAGAGGGGGTTGAGAGTTGTTGCATTGAATGCAAATGGGATGACTTTAAAGAACCCATTGATTGAAAGCGTTGTAACATTCCAAACAAGTTTTTAATAGTGTAAGTTGGTGGGAAAAGTGAATATTCCAGCACATGCGAGGTTCCTCCTCTATTATAGTAAGGGGAACGAGGTGGTAATGTCTTTTTCTTTTGGTCGAACGGCTGGATATTGGAGCAGTCGTCCGCGATCGCTATTTAGACTGGCCATCACATATTAGAGTACACATTCCTTTCCGACCGCCAATCTTTTCAGGCTTTAAGTTGAAAAAGTGATTTTCAGGTTTTCTCTACATGAGTGGCACTTGAGGACCTTTTAATATGAATACCATTTGCACAAGAATTCTAACTAGTTTTCATCCATCATATATTAATATATATGGGGATTAGTTTAAGGTTGTGTGTGTTAACTTTTTTTATACGATTTCCGTTCGTTATTTGATATTTTAAGTACGTTACTACCGTTGATGAAAGTTTCTTACACCACATATGTATCAATGTGTATTTTACGATTTCCGTTCGTTATTGATATTTTAAGTACGTTACCACCGTTGATGAAAGTTTCTTACACCACATATGTATCAATGTGTGTTTTACGTGTTTATTTACTGTTCGTCGATTTCCTTTTTTACCGCCATTCTATATGTAAGATTGTGTTTATTATACGCTGAGATAGCGATGGGGTTTGAGAGAGGGAATAGGAAACCGTCTTACATTTAATTTATTCATGTATACCCGTCATTTTAGACGGGCAAATTACACTAGCCTTTCTTATATCGTTGTATTTCTATTAATTTCAGGGGCTCGTACGCACTGGTCAAGAAGAGGATTCTCCAAAACCAGGCAATACTTCCCCAACTCCACCCTACCTATATTTTACCCATTCCCGATTTCCTTTTTCTCCTTATTATTTTTAGTCCTATGGTATTACACTTGTGCACTTGTCGATATTTGTGTTTACTTTATTTGCTTATGTATACACTGACATTCCCTTTTTTACAACCATCGCATTATATATGTGCATTGGTCGGTATTTTTTAATTCGTATGCTTGCGTATACAATTCGATCTATTTTTCTATGGCATGCCACGTACCCATTAGAATAGTATTTTAAAGTGTTTACACAACACAAATGCCCGGCCGTGGCATACAGAGAGCTCTCTTAAACGTCCCTTTCCCCTCGAGGTCGACCTCACTGGCCAGTCACATAAAATCCCCAACGACACTTTTATGCGAATATACACGCACATGATCGATGTTCTATGCGATTGATACACTTGCGAATACACTCTATTGAATTTTTTTGCATTTATGTATGTATCATTAACCTCTTTCCTCAAAAGCGTTGACAGGTGCTGCAAATTTCTTTTATAGGCAAAGAAGACGAAGACTCCCAGACAACTACACTGATAAGTAAGTGTGTATGATGTTATTTGATTCGCATTGGGTTATTTCTCTGTTTAATTGGTATTTTTGTTTTGCAGAGCCATTTTCCATGACAGGGTGCCGCGTCCCTACATGTGTGCAGTGGACAGAGGGCCGTGGTACCGGAGTGCCGGTCATCGTGGGACCAAAGGGCAACGCGGCAAAGGTCACACTGCTGAGGAACGGGACAACGAGGATGCTGGAATGGGTAACAGGTTGAGGTATATGATGTACGGTGTTAAATTCTAGGTGATATTTTACGATTTTTATTATTTATGCTTAATTTACTCGCATTTCTATCTGAAATGGTATTGTCCTTTTGATGCTACTGACTGACACCCATAGCGCTATGTGGTTTGACAGCACAGGCCTGTGCAGACGTGACAATTCCATTGACGACGTTTGATGGTATTGCGTGACGAGACGTTTGTTGCTCAGGAATGATTGTATTGTTTGATTGATTTCGAGTGTCTTAGTGCTGTTTGTCTAATGTGTTTCTATGGCATTGTTGACTGAATTGGTGTTTTTTGTATTTTATGCGTTTGCGATGACAAATTGCATTTCTGACGAATTTGTATATGTAGAAATTTATTTGTCTATGTCCTGTATCCGTATGCCATGTTTTATGCCTATGCTGACAGTTTTATTTGGTGTGTTATGTGTTATTACTGACGTTTCTATTGTATTTAATGTTTGTGCGTAATTATTTCAGATTTATATGCATTTTGTGAATGTGCCTAATGAATAATTCATTCTTTTCTTTGTCCACTAATTTTACTGTTATGTCTATTTTTCTCAGAGTTGTAGGAGGAAAATGTTTCATTTCTTTTCCATATATGCTTTTCTAAATTTTTACTTTCTCATACGAAGTATTAGAGAAAGTATTGTTTTCGCGAAAAAATTCGACCGCGAGATTTTGACGGAAATATACGTTTTAAGTGTAGCTGAGTCCGAAAAAGTGATTTTCGCAATGCCGTCTGTCTGTCTGTTACTGGCTCTGGAGCTTAAACGGTAGATCGAAAACGAACGAAATCTCGTACTTAGGCATTTTATCATACTGATCAGAGTATACCTAGAAATGGTTGACATTGATCAATAATTAAGTTTAGTTTATTCTACGCATTTTAACAATAATTCGATTCCCTCAGAAACGGCTTTAACGATTTTGATCAAATTTTGTACAGTTACTTGAGTTTACGCCTTCAATAATACTGTTTAGTTGATATTTGTCAAAAAATGAATATAAGGCTAGTTTATTCTTGGGGAACTTTAACAAACATTGTATTTTCTAAGAACAGGCTCATACGATTTACATTTTCTAAATATAACTAAATGACGCATTAGTACGTATATGAGAAAGTTTGTACAATGTATTATGTTGTTCCGATTTTTTATTAACGTTTAGCAGGGTCTCGTGAATGGAATAGGCCTCGATCATATCGGGGGAAATGCCATTTAAAAGAAAGGTTAACGAATGGAGTGCACTACCCCACCGGGTCATTTGGAAACGTGCACAAACTTGAAGTCATTCGGCAGCTTTCATTTTCAACAGAGAGTGTGTGGTGGAAGGCATATTATGTGAAGACTTGGAAGCACCTCCTCTGTCTGGCAAGTGAATTTTTTCTCTGATGGATGTCAAGATTCCTATGTATTTCTTGGAAATCGCCTTTACGACATCTTGCAATCATTCATGGAACATTTGTAGGACTTAATTTCATTTCTCATCTTATATGTATCTTTATGGTTTATAAATGGTTTATGCGACTGTGACAGGGGTAAATGTTCTTTTTATGCGTATATGTTTTTATTGAATGAATTGGTTCACTGTGCCCAGGAAGCTTTTTTCATCCTTTGGCAGCATCATGTATTCAGTTTGATGGAATTTTAACATAGCTTTAGTAATATAGATGTGTAATTTCAATGGCTTATGTAAAAAGAAAATATTTGCCATATTCATAGAACAGAATGTATTGTAGATGTCTAATCAATTTGAGGGTGCCAATTATTGGGAAAGTAGCAATTTAATTTTAATTGGTGCCGCCAACTTGAGAAAGTAAAAACGATGGATTCAGTCCTCCTTAGTCATCGGTTATCTTATAATTTTTCAGATTTTTCCAAGGCATTGGCTATGAAACGCAAACGATAGCGATGGGAATTGAGAGAGGGAATAGGAAACCGTCTTAAATTTAATTTATTCATGTATACCCGTCATTTTAAACGGGGAAATTACACTAGCCTTTCTTATATCGTTGTATTTCTATTAATTTCAGGGGCTCGTATGCACTGGTCAAGAAGAGGATTCTCCAAAACCAGGCAATACTTCCCCAACTCCACCCTACCTATATTTTACCCATTCCCGATTTCCTTTTTCTCCTTATTATTTTTAGACTTATGGTATTACACTTGGGCACTTGTCGATATTTGTGTTTACTTTATTTGCTTATGTATACACTGACATTCCCTTTTTTACAACCATCGCATTACATATGTGCATTGGTCGGTATTTTTTATTCGTATGCTTGCGTATACAATTCGATCTATTTTTCTATGGCATGCCACGTACCCATTAGAATAGTATTTTAAGGTGTTTACACAATGCAAATGCCCGGCCGTGGCATACAGAGTGCTCTCTGAAACGTTTTTTTCCCACGAGGTCGACCTCACTGGCCAGTCACAAAAAATCCCTAACGACACTTCTATGCGAATATTCACGCACATGATCGATGTTCTATGCAATTGATACACTTGCGAATATACTCTATTGAATTTTTTTGCATTTATGTATGTACCATTAACCTCTTTCCTCCTCAAAAGCGTTGACAGGTGCTGCAAATTTCTTTTATAGGCAAAGAAGACGAAGACTCCCAGACAGCTACACTGATAAGTAAGTGTGTATGAGGTTATTTGATTCGCATTTGGTTATTTCTCTGTTTAATTGGTATTTTTGTTTTGCAGAGCCATTTTCCATGACAGGGTGCCGCGTCCCTACATGTGTGCAGTGGACAGAGGGCCGTGGGGCCAGAGTGCCGGTCATCATAGGACCAAAGGGCAACGCGGCAAAGGTCACACTGCTGAGGAACGGGACAACGAGGATGCTGGAATGGGTAACAGGTTGAGGTATACGATGTACGGTGTTAAATTCTAGGTGATATTTTACGATTTTTATTATTTATGCTTAATTTACTCGCATTTCTATCTGAAATGGTATTGTCTTTTTGATGCTACTGACTGACACCCATAGCGCTATGTGGTTTGACAGCACAGGCCTGTGCAGACGTGACAATTCCATTGACGACCTTTGATGGTATTGCGTGATGAGACGTTTGTTGCTCAGGATTGATTGTATTGTTTGATCGATTTCTAGTGTCCTAGTGCTGTTTGTCTAATGTGTTTCTATGGCATTGTTGACTGAATTGGTGTTTTTTGTATTTTATGCGTTTGCATTGACAAATTGCATTTCTGACGTATTTTTATATGTAGAAATTTATTTGTCTATGTCCTGTATTCGTATGCCATGTTTTAAGCCTATGCTGACAGTTTTATTTGGTGTATTATGTGTTATTACTGACGTTTCTATTGTATTTAATTTTTGTGCGTAATTGTTTCAGATTTATATGCATTCGGCAGCTTTGATTTTCAACAGAGAGTGTGTGGTGGAAGGCATATTATGTGAAGACTTGGAAGCAGCTCCTCTGTCTGGCAAGTGAATTTTTTCTCTGATGGATGTCAAGTTTCCTATGTATTTCTTGGAAATCGCCTTTATGATTTTTTGCAATCATTCATGGAACATTTGTGGGACTTAATTTCATTTCTCATCTTATATGTATCTTTATGGTTTATAAATGGTTTATGCGACTGTGACAGGGGTAAATGTTTTTTTATGCGTATATGTTTTTATTGAATGAATTGGTTCACTGTGCCCAGGAAGCTTTTTTCATCCTTTAGCAGCATCATGTATTCAGTTTGATGGAATTTTAACATAGCTCTAGCAATATAGATGTGTAATTTCAATGACTTATGTAAAAAGAAAATATTTGCCATATTCATAAAACAGAATGAATTGAAGATATCTAATCAATTGGAGGGTGCCAATTATTGGAAAGTAGCAATTTAATTTTAATTGGTGCCGCCAACTTGAGAAAGTAAAAACGATGGATTCAGTCCTCCTTAGTCATCGGTTATCTTATAATTTTTCAGATTTTTCCAAGGCATTGGCTATGAAACGCAAACGATAGCGATGGGAATTGAGAGAGGGAATAGGAAACCGTCTTAAATTTAATTTATTCATGTATACCCGTCATTTTAAACGGGGAAATTACACTAGCCTTTCTTATATCGTTGTATTTCTATTAATTTCAGGGGCTCGTATGCACTGGTCAAGAAGAGGATTCTCCAAAACCAGGCAATACTTCCCCAACTCCACCCTACCTATATTTTACCCATTCCCGATTTCCTTTTTCTCCTTATTATTTTTAGACTTATGGTATTACACTTGGGCACTTGTCGATATTTGTGTTTACTTTATTTGCTTATGTATACACTGACATTCCCTTTTTTACAACCATCGCATTACATATGTGCATTGGTCGGTATTTTTTATTCGTATGCTTGCGTATACAATTCGATCTATTTTTCTATGGCATGCCACGTACCCATTAGAATAGTATTTTAAGGTGTTTACACAATGCAAATGCCCGGCCGTGGCATACAGAGTGCTTTCTGAAACGTTTTTTTCCCACGAAGTCGACCTCACTGGCCAGTCACAAAAAATCCCTAACGACACTTCTATGCGAATATTCACGCACATGATCGATGTTCTATGCAATTGATACACTTGCGAATATACTCTATTGAATTTTTTTGCATTTATGTATGTACCATTAACCTCTTTCCTCCTCAAAAGCGTTGACAGGTGCTGCAAATTTCTTTTATAGGCAAAGAAGACGAAGACTCCCAGACAACTACACTGATAAGTAAGTGTGTATGAGGTTATTTGATTCGCATTTGGTTATTTCTCTGTTTAATTGGTATTTTTGTTTTGCAGAGCCATTTTCCATGACAGGGTGCCGCGTCCTTACATGTGTGCAGTGGACAGAGGGCCGTGGGGCCAGAGTGCCGGTCATCATAGGACCAAAGGGCAACGCGGCAAAGGTCACACTGCTGAGGAACGGGACAACGAGGATGCTGGAATGGGTAACAGGTGGAGGTATACGATGTACGGTGTTAAATTCTAGGTGATATTTTACGATTTTTATTATTTATGCTTAATTTACTCGCATTTCTATCTGAAATGGTATTGTCTTTTTGATGCTACTGACTGACACCCATAGCGCTATGTGGTTTGACAGCACAGGCCTGTGCAGACGTGACAATTCCATTGACGACCTTTGATGGTATTGCGTGATGAGACGTTTGTTGCTCAGGGTTGATTGTATTGTTTGATCGATTTCTAGTGTCCTAGTGCTGTTTGTCTAATGTGTTTCTATGGCATTGTTGACTGAATTGGTGTTTTTTGTATTTTATGCGTTTGCATTGACAAATTGCATTTCTGACGTATTTTTATATGTAGAAATTTATTTGTCTATGTCCTGTATTCGTATGCCATGTTTTAAGCCTATGCTGACAGTTTTATTTGGTGTATTATGTGTTATTACTGACGTTTCTATTGTATTTAATTTTTGTGCGTAATTGTTTCAGATTTATATGCATTCGGCAGCTTTGATTTTCAACAGAGAGTGTGTGGTGGAAGGCATATTATGTGAAGACTTGGAAGCAGCTCCTCTGTCTGGCAAGTGAATTTTTTCTCTGATGGATGTCAAGTTTCCTATGTATTTCTTGGAAATCGCCTTTACGATTTTTTGCAATCATTCATGGAACATTTGTGGGACTTAATTTCATTTCTCATCTTATATGTATCTTTATGGTTTATAAATGGTTTATGCGACTGTGACAGGGGTAAATGTTTTTTTTATGCGTATATGTTTTTATTGAATGAATTGGTTCACTGTGCCCAGGAAGCTTTTTTCATCCTTTAGCAGCATCATGTATTCAGTTTGATGGAATTTTAACATAGCTCTAGCAATATAGATGTGTAATTTCAATGACTTATGTAAAAAGAAAATATTTGCCATATTCATAAAACAGAATGAATTGAAGATATCTAATCAATTGGAGGGTGCCAATTATTGGGAAAGTAGCAATTTAATTTTAATTGGTGCCGCCAACTTGAGAAAGCAATAACGATGGATTCAGTCCTCCTTAGTCATCGGTTATCCTATAATTTTTTAGATTTTTCCAGGGCATTGGCTATGAAACGCAAACGCATATTTCTAACGACCCGAAATCTCTCTGTATATTTTCGAAATTTCGCATGACGATTTTATTCGTGATTCATAACAGCGTGAGTTTTGCTCTTTCTTTTATTAGATTAGAGGAAAATAAAATCCTAAGCAATAATTTATAAATGTTGAGAAAGATATGCTCCTGTTCTGTTTCTGCCAGAATGCTACCATTTGGTTTCCTGCTTGGACATTTTTTGATAGCAATTTCGAGTGATGTTCTTAGTCTTTCAGGAATAGAAGGCTGTGCATATTTTTATTTATCTGACGTCGATGTTTCCGATGGATGCCTTCTCAGATGTATATGTAATAACGTTTCGCTTTTTTCGCAACGATTTCCCGAATTTTCCTGCCATGGTTCAAAGTGGCTTGGACAAAACGGGTCTACCGTCCCCTTTCGAAATCACTGCAGTTGATATTAATTGTAAAGGAGTATCACACCGACCCGTTTCACTCGATCCTTAAAATCGTCTAGTGGCTGCGGTGCTTCGTGTGTTCCTACGTTATCCGTTCACATTTTTATTTTCAGGGCATGGGAGGGATACGACCCATTCTGCCTGGCACCATCGAATACCGAAGTAGCTTTCACTATTCAGATTCATAATGGTTGCTCTGGCTTCATATCTATTTTCATTTATAGTTACCCTTCGCTTTGATTTTTTTTATAACAAGCAATACGTACATAGAAAGGACGCGTTCTGCAATCTTCTTAGAGCATGGCATCCTTCCCTTTAATTATTACTAAAATCGCAGTTCGCGTCCGTTTCTATGTATTACAATCAGGGAGTGGTAGGCGAAGAGTTAATAAATTACCTTTAGAATCAGGCGCATTCTGGTTAGCAGTAGATTACCTTTACTAACACAACACACCAGCTTGTGCCTGTTTCTAAATTTGTCTCGTTAAGAGGTTTCAGTAGTCGCGAATTTTCTTGTTCTATTCTCTAAATGCAGCAGGAGGGGTCATCACCGTTCACTGGAGTCCGCGTTCCAAGTGTATCGTACTAAAAGCGAACGAGGCAAAGATCTAGACTTCTTCCTAGGGGAAGTCTAAACAAGCTATCCGTAGGTACATACGCCTGCGGATAGAGTAGTGCGTTTCACTTGGAATAGAATTCCGTGTTCGGCAGATGATTCTATCGGTATTCAAGTAAAAATCCTTTGTTTTTCAATTTTTCATCTACTTCCATCGATGCAAATTGCCTTAGTAGTGTACTGTAGACTAACTGACTAACACTAGGCATTTTGCATAGATGTTCATTTTAAATTTCTTGAGTTTGCTAAAATCCGTAAATTTTACGTTAAAGCTTTTCAGTTAGATACGGTAGATTTTCAAACATATGAGGCTGGAACAATTTGTTCTCAGATAGGGAATCGGTTTGCTAGCAGTGACAGTTCACGATGGTGTGCCAGCAGATCCTTTGTGCCTACCGGAAAACAGCATCGGTAAGTCAGCTGGATTTCCCATCACGATGTATTCCCATGCAACTTACCCCCAATGTGACTTGGTAAGATTCACGTTGCCACAGAGCAATAATTCAAGCAGTCTGACTACTGGGTATCGGTGTTGAAGTTTGCTATAGCGAAAAATGCGATTAATGGAAGTTGTTCGGGCTCACAAATGTACAGACAAATTTCATTTATACATCTGACATATTTGTCCTGCACGGACGGGTAGTGTTCAAGGGCGTTTCATGAACTGCGTTTCACATATAAAAAGCTAAACTACGTTGAAGTGGAAGAAATTGGTTTACAGGCGCCACTGTACCGCTGTGCAGTGGACAGAGGACCGTGGGACCGGAGGACCAATCATCGTGAGACCAAACTGCAATGCGGGACGGCAAAGGTTGCTGAGGAACAGGACGCCGGGGAAGCATTCGACCGCGAGTTACTGCTTGGTGCTGGTTTGGAGGAGTGATGCAGGCAAGAGGTGGACCGGAGGTTGAGGTATACGATGTACCTACGGTGTTAAATTCTAGGTGATATTTGGTGAGTCGTTTTACGATTGTTATTAGCGAAGTATTTATGCCTAATTTACTCGCATTTGTTTCAGAAATGGTAATGTCCTTTTGATGCTACTGACTAGCAACCCATAGCACTATGTCGTTAGACCGCACAGGCCTGTGCAGACATGACATTTTTTTGACGACCTTTGATGGTATTGCGTGACGAGACGTTTGTTGCTAAGGACTGATTGTATTGTATGTGTTCACATATCTCTGTTTGTGTTGACAAATTGCAATTCTGATGAATTTTTACATATAGAAATTTCCTCATCTGTGTCCTGTATCGGTATGCCATGTTTTATGCCTATGGTGACAGTTTTATTTGGTGTGTTATGTGTTATTACTGAAGTTTCCTTTGTATTTAATTGTTGTGTGTAATTATTTCAGATTTATGTGCGTTTTGTGAATGTGCCTAATGAATAGTTCATTCTTTCCTTTGTCCACTAATTTTACTGTTATGGCTATTTTTCTCAGAGATGTAGTATGAAAATGTTTCATTTCTTCTCTAAATTTTTTATTATCGTTTTGCAGGGTTCTCGTGAATGGAATAGGCCTCGATTATATCGGGGGAAACGCCATTTCAAAAAAAGGTTAACGAATGGAGTGCACTACCCCATTCGGGTCATTTGGAAACGTGCACAAACTTGAAGTCATTCGGCAGATTTCATTTTCAACAGAGATTGTGTGTTGGAAGGTATATTATGTGAAGACTTGGAAGCAGCTCCTCTGTCTGGCAAGCGAATTTTCACCCTAATGGATGTCATGTTTCTTATGTATTTCTTGGAAATCACCTTTACACACCTTAACAACTTCTCACAATCATTCATGGAAAATTTGTAGGACTAAATTGCATTTCTCATCTTATATATATCCTTATGGTTTATAAATGGTTTATGTGACTCTGACAAGGATAATGTTTTGTTTTAAGAATATATTTTTGGAATGAATTCATTCACTGTGCCCCAGGAAGCTTGTCTCATCCTTTAGCAGCATCATGTATTCAATTTGATGGAATGTTAACTTAGATTTAGGAATACAGATTTGTAATTTCGATGACTTGTGTAAAAAGTATTTATTTGCCATATTTACAAATTCCATTTCCGTATCATATTTTCTAGTCAGTTTCATGGCACGCTTACTTTGCTTGCAAATGTAAATCAAAATGTGGTAGTGAGTAATAAGAGTGGGTTCTGTCGTGGTTTCATATTTATTTTCACTTAGAATATATTTTTTTGATTTTTTTTATTCCAAGTGATACATAGAAACCGATGTATTCTTCTTAGAGCATGGCATGTTTCTTTTTCAGTGACACTATTGCAGTTTACATCTGTTTCTATGTTTATCATTAAGTAAGTGTCAGGCGAATCAGGGGGATTCTGGCTAGTAGAATAATTATAATAAGACTAACACACCAGTATGTATGTACCTGATTCATATTATGCCTTATTATGTAATTAGCTTTGGCAATCATACATTATATGGACCCATGGCTTTCTGTTAATAACATTCGTTAATTATTCATCTTAGAGCATGGCATGTTTCTCTTTTAGTGACACTATTGCAGTTTACATCTGTTTCTATGTTTATCATTAAGTAAGTGTCAGGCGAATCAGTGGATTCTGGCTAGTAGAATAATTATAATAAGACTAACACACCAGTATGTATGTACCTGATTCAAATTATGCCTTATTATGTAATTAGCTGTGGCAATCATACATTATATGGAACCATGGCTTTCTGTTCACAACATTCGTTAATTATTTGAATTTCTCTATCTTTGCGTGTGTTATCATGCGCGTACCCAGTGAGACACATTTAATTCCTGGAATACACCATAAACATTAAGTCAATCTTATGTACGATTTCAAATTAGATACATTAATGCTGCTCTAAGTAAATGTTGCAGGTAAACCTCTATCAAATACCAAACTCCATATAGTGTTGCATATAGTTGTTTTAGAAATATGTTTACTAAAGACTGGTCCCGTATAGTTTTTCATTTAAATGTCATGTTGAATAAGTGTAGCTATCACTACCAGTATATTGGACAATGTTTTCCATGTTAACTTGTACTCATAACCCTACTGTGTTTATGTTAAACGATTTTGTATGATATCAAAAATGGCAATTTGTATGATACACCATTCTCAGTTTCTCAAGTGTGGAAATTTACGTAATTGAGAATCGTGAACACTAATTTTTTATATCACGAGCCGCCACTGCTAATAGCACTATTCCTTCCTTCTTTTTTTCCGCGTCATTTCCCCTGCAACTGATAAATATAAATCTGGTATAGTGAAATCTTGGGTACTTTCCTGTTAACGGGAATACCTCCAGGACCCTTCGCAGGACCTGGTACTTACGTATTATCCCCATGCCATACTTACGTACAACATTAACAGAAACAAACCCAATCACCGGACAAGAAACTAATTGGCCTGTCTCGGCATTTACAAACCCAATCTCAGGACAGCATGGAGGGTTTCTTTGGTTCCGGGCGAGGCAGCGCCCGGAGACGAATACCCATTAAAACAAAGCGAGTCGAAGGTTCGTCAATATATCCTTTCAATGTTATATCCTCTTGACTGTTGTGCCGCAAATTCGCTTTGTTGTAATGGGTAGTCGTCTCCGGGCGCTGCCGCGCCCTTCGCCTCGCCCGGAACCAAAGAAACCCTCCACGTTGTCCGGAGATTGAGTTTGTAAATGTCGAGACCGGCCAATCAGTTTCTGTTAATGTTGTTTTTAAAATAAAATATCGTAAATCCAACAATACGTCAAAATATCCTTTCAATGTTATATCCTCTCAAACAATCATAACAATACATGTTCATTTTTAAGGTATTCCCTTTGGAAGTAAATAAATAATAGTAAGGATTGTACAATTCCAATATTTTAATCTTATTTTATTTAAGCGAATGACATAATACATCAAAGTATACAGGTATACCCTAATTTACGTCGGGGATACGTTCCTGGAAAGTGTGACGTAAATTGAAACGACATAAAAGCCTTGAGGTACTCAAACAGAGACTTCGGGCTATGAAGTGATTATTTGTAAATGTTGCATGTTATAAAAGTCATAAAACTGTTATTTCATTATTTTTATTTTGCCATTTAATAATGTGAAATAATATTCGAGGTTCTTTAATAATGCGAAAATAATACTTAATATAATGTTTAATAATGTGAAAATGTTCATTTAAATACCATTACCACAATGCCGTAGCCTACTGTAATGTTCTCTCTAAATAAATAAATCAAAGCAGTTTTTCTCATAAGAATCAATTATATCAGGGGGGGGGGGTGCATGCAAGAGTTAAGTATGGTTCGGAAAAACCGATTGCTGTAACCCATCAATGTTGGCACTAGATACTCATCAAATTAAGTCCGAATTTGTACAGGAAAAAATGCAGGTAATAGATTCCCCGTCCGAATAAACGGAAGTGCTGTATATCAGGGTCACATGCAATGGGATGGCAGCACTGCTGCGTTTCTAATATGAATTTCGGAAAAAGCCGCCGAGACGATTCTCCTCATATAGTTCTCATTTGCTGAGAAATGTTAATCAATGAAGTAGAAAAAGTCCTTCTTCAGGATAATAATGCTTAAGAATGTAGTCAAAATTATAAAGTGAATTAGAATTATTAATATTGTTATCATCCCGATTTTTTAAGTTTCTTTAATACTAAATACAGTGGAATCCTGATTTAAGGTTCTCCCATTTAAGGTTTACCCGCATTTAAGGCGGTTTTTTGCGGCCCCAACCAAAGCTCCATATAAATAATGTAGGTATTATATCACACGATTCAGTGTTTATCGATTTTCTGAATTGCCCGCAATTAAGGGACAAAATTCTGGTCCCTTGCGGGGCATCGCCTCGATTTCAGGTGCGTTTACACCGTGACTTGAGAATATTTCATTTGGTGAAGATGTAATATGTTAATTCAATCTAACCATCAATGGCACAGCACATACTGGCGTTGTTGCTACATTAAATAAACTCAAAAGAATTAATATTTAGTCGTGCTGTTTTGTAAATGCACCTTAAAGAGACACTTTAATACTTTTAATTAAATGTAATATTCATAAACATTTTATGGAGAAATTTTAATATGGGATTATTTTAAATTTATTATGGAATGCTTGGCGACAATAGCGACCAGTTTGTTATATATTTGGCAGCACACCCCTGGTCAGGGCCGGTTTCAGTTAAAAAATATGCGTAAGCGAGGTAAAAATATGCCGCCCTTCTGGATATCAAAGGCATGAAATAATATTAATGTAATATAAAAAAAATAAACTTATTTAACCGGTCTTTTTTTAAAAAAAGAATATTCAGCTAAATACTTTGAGAAAATAGAAATAATACATTCACTGACCTTATAAGAAAACATGGAGAGTAATTTCTATCCAATATCTCGGGTAAATGCCAAGGCGCAATAGAGAGGCATTTACTCCGGATTTTGACTACATGTATAATTCATTCATTCGCACCTAATGCAGTCTAGTATTCAGGGGCGGATCCAAAAACTTCTCAAAGGGAGGGGGGTGATAGCCCCTCCACCTATCAAATCCACCCCTGCCACCGGCCCTATATTTTGAAAATACCTACCCCCCTCAGAATATTACTTCCCTTGCTATAAGGACCTGATATGCGGCGTATAATTGAGGAATACTGAGCGGAATGACTTTAAAAAATTGTATTATCCAAGGAGGGCCAGTCGCCCCCTCCCTCCCGTTGATCCGCCACTGCTTCTATTACACACAAGTTGGCAAACCATCCTATAAAATGTACACTTCATTGCAAACAGGAGTTTTCGCAGACTTACAAATTCGATGAACTGTTAAATATGATGACAGCACGGTATCACAAGCAACATCTCCGCAAATGCCGTTAAATTATATTTAAAAAGTATTCATGGAAATCAAGAAATTGCATTCCCCCTGTCACGTTAATAAAAAATAATTGCCATGTCTTCCACCGAGATGCAGGGTTGATGGATGAAATTTGCATTAGATGAACTTTCGTGGTGGTTGTTGATTTACTCAGCGTAAGTGGCCTTTGTTAATAGCATAGCTGCTGTCAATCTTATTAATTGTGATGAATAAATCCTTACGCTTTGAGATATAATCGAATTAGCCTGTGCTCCTAGGCTGCGACATTCCAGTTTAAACCACGGACCTGAAAAAACTTTCACCTATTACTGCTGCTCAACAGCACACACGAACCCCTGAATGTTCTTCAGTTTGTAAACATGGCCACCATTTGTCCCATGTAAATATTTCGTTGAAAATTTTCGTATTTTTGTAATTATTTTAGCATTAATTTTAGAAGATTTGAAGTCAGTTATTTAATTTAACTCGAATTGATCTTACTTTTATTATATTGAATATGTCTAATAGATGCTTAAACACTTTTACTGCTATAAAAGAGTTGTAAAAGTGTTAACATTATTATGATTTCGCAATATAATCCTGACTTTATTATGAATTATTCTAAATGTGGACATTGAACAATTTTTGGATGTATCTCCACTATATAAAAATAAAATTACCTACCAGACGAAGTTGAATATTACCTGGATGGCTGTCACGGTTCGGATATTAATTCCGTAACGAAATGGGTTAAATGGAATGGTGTGTAACAGTATTAAAATCGGCTGATTGTTTTACAATATGTTTCATACATACATAAATAGAACGCTGGAAATGAATCGCAGATATCAATTCGCGAGAAATTGTTATTGTTAAGGAATTTTGAGAATTAGCTTTCTCCGTATTTATAGTTTCGGTGGGGTTAGTTTGGCGTTTTTCATCGATACGGTGGGTTTAATGCAGGTTGTAATTAATGCTGGTATTGTATTGATAAATTAAACTGCAAAAATAATGTCATGTAAGAATTCCCAGGGACAACGTTTCCCTATGTCATATCGTACTTCAATTTCGACATTTTCTCTCACGTAAAAATAGATGTCACTTTGTCGTTTTAAGAAATTATGTTTATGTAAAGAAAATTAATATTGTTATTATGAAATATTATTTTTAAATAAAGAAAACAAGCATATTATTACAATTTTATTTTAAAAACCATATTGTATAATAACTTTATTGTATTTAATGTCATTAAAAATGAATTTCAACTTTCTACTATTAGACAAATGACTATCGCGCTGAACTGCCATCTCTAGACCGGAACTAAGGTTTTTCATTCGAAGCCCGATGGTCGACGAGCCCACTTCGGAGTCAACACTTCGAAGGTCAGTAAGTTTCTTGTAAAATTCACTGCATTTCTTTAAATGTTTCGCTTATCAAGTCTAGGTAGGCGTACGTGAAACCACGGCCGTTTATTCTCGATTTTTGTAACTTTTCATATATTTCCGTGAGTGAATTTTTCGTGACGTACGCCGACCAAAATCCTGTCTTCCCTTTCGGTTTGAAGCTTCACATGTTAGTCTCCGCGATTTCTCGCCGACATTAAGACTAAATATGGAAGTTATTTAAATTCCAGTAATATATAGAAATGTGGCCTTCTGAATTTAGGCCTCCCTACGTATCATCTCCGACGCGATATTAATAGGCATAGTTTATCGTAGTGTCGTTATATTGTCACCCCGCTTCCAAAAAGTGATTATTCACTCTTGAACGTATAATGCCTTCAAAGGAAATGTGTGCGAATATGGCGGCATGCCTCCCAATTTAGAAATTAACCTAAGGCTAAGTCATTTCTCCGAAAATTTTCGGGGATTATATTAGAGGGGGTTGAGAGTTGTTGCATTGAATGCAAATGGGATGACTTTAAAGAACCCATTGATTGAAAGCGTTGTAACATTCCAAACAAGTTTTTAATAGTGTAAGTTGGTGGGAAAAGTGAATATTCCAGCACATGCGAGGTTCCTCCTCTATTATAGTAAGGGGAACGAGGTGGTAATGTCTTTTTCTTTTGGTCGAACGGCTGGATATTGGAGCAGTCGTCCGCGATCGCTATTTAGACTGGCCATCACATATTAGAGTACACATTCCTTTCCGACCGCCAATCTTTTCAGGCTTTAAGTTGAAAAAGTGATTTTCAGGTTTTCTCTACATGAGTGGCACTTGAGGACCTTTTAATATGAATACCATTTGCACAAGAATTCTAACTAGTTTTCATCCATCATATATTAATATATATGGGGATTAGTTTAAGGTTGTGTGTGTTAACTTTTTTTATACGATTTCCGTTCGTTATTTGATATTTTAAGTACGTTACTACCGTTGATGAAAGTTTCTTACACCACATATGTATCAATGTGTATTTTACGATTTCCGTTCGTTATTGATATTTTAAGTACGTTACCACCGTTGATGAAAGTTTCTTACACCACATATGTATCAATGTGTGTTTTACGTGTTTATTTACTGTTCGTCGATTTCCTTTTTTACCGCCATTCTATATGTAAGATTGTGTTTATTATACGCTGAGATAGCGATGGGGTTTGAGAGAGGGAATAGGAAACCGTCTTAAATTTAATTTATTCATGTATACCCGTCATTTTAGACGGGCAAATTACACCAGCCTTTCTTATATCGTTGTATTTCTATTAATTTCAGGGGCTCGTACGCACTGGTCAAGAAGAGGATTCTCCAAAACCAGGCAATACTTCCCCAACTCCACCCTACCTATATTTTACCCATTCCCGATTTCCTTTTTCTCCTTATTATTTTTAGTCCTATGGTATTACACTTGTGCACTTGTCGATATTTGTGTTTACTTTATTTGCTTATGTATACACTGACATTCCCTTTTTTACAACCATCGCATTATATATGTGCATTGGTCGGTATTTTTTAATTCGTATGCTTGCGTATACAATTCGATCTATTTTTCTATGGCATGCCACGTACCCATTAGAATAGTATTTTAAAGTGTTTACACAACACAAATGCCCGGCCGTGGCATACAGAGAGCTCTCTTAAACGTCCCTTTCCCCTCGAGGTCGACCTCACTGGCCAGTCACATAAAATCCCCAACGACACTTTTATGCGAATATACACGCACATGATCGATGTTCTATGCGATTGATACACTTGCGAATACACTCTATTGAATTTTTTGCATTTATGTATGTATCATTAACCTCTTTCCTCAAAAGCGTTGACAGGTGCTGCAAATTTCTTTTATAGGCAAAGAAGACGAAGACTCCCAGACAACTACACTGATAAGTAAGTGTGTATGATGTTATTTGATTCGCATTGGGTTATTTCTCTGTTTAATTGGTATTTTTGTTTTGCAGAGCCATTTTCCATGACAGGGTGCCGCGTCCCTACATGTGTGCAGTGGACAGAGGGCCGTGGTACCGGAGTGCCGGTCATCGTGGGACCAAAGGGCAACGCGGCAAAGGTCACACTGCTGAGGAACGGGACAACGAGGATGCTGGAATGGGTAACAGGTTGAGGTATATGATGTACGGTGTTAAATTCTAGGTGATATTTTACGATTTTTATTATTTATGCTTAATTTACTCGCATTTCTATCTGAAATGGTATTGTCCTTTTGATGCTACTGACTGACACCCATAGCGCTATGTGGTTTGACAGCACAGGCCTGTGCAGACGTGACAATTCCATTGACGACGTTTGATGGTATTGCGTGACGAGACGTTTGTTGCTCAGGAATGATTGTATTGTTTGATTGATTTCGAGTGTCTTAGTGCTGTTTGTCTAATGTGTTTCTATGGCATTGTTGACTGAATTGGTGTTTTTTGTATTTTATGCGTTTGCGATGACAAATTGCATTTCTGACGAATTTGTATATGTAGAAATTTATTTGTCTATGTCCTGTATCCGTATGCCATGTTTTATGCCTATGCTGACAGTTTTATTTGGTGTGTTATGTGTTATTACTGACGTTTCTATTGTATTTAATGTTTGTGCGTAATTATTTCAGATTTATATGCATTTTGTGAATGTGCCTAATGAATAATTCATTCTTTTCTTTGTCCACTAATTTTACTGTTATGTCTATTTTTCTCAGAGTTGTAGGAGGAAAATGTTTCATTTCTTTTCCATATATGCTTTTCTAAATTTTTACTTTCTCATACGAAGTATTAGAGAAAGTATTGTTTTCGCGAAAAAATTCGACCGCGAGATTTTGACGGAAATATACGTTTTAAGTGTAGCTGAGTCCGAAAAAGTGATTTTCGCAATGCCGTCTGTCTGTCTGTTACTGGCTCTGGAGCTTAAACGGTAGATCGAAAACGAACGAAATCTCGTACTTAGGCATTTTATCATACTGATCAGAGTATACCTAGAAATGGTTGACATTGATCAATAATTAAGTTTAGTTTATTCTACGCATTTTAACAATAATTCGATTCCCTCAGAAACGGCTTTAACGATTTTGATCAAATTTTGTACAGTTACTTGAGTTTACGACTTCAATAATACTGTTTAGTTGATATTTGTCAAAAAATGAATATAAGGCTAGTTTATTCTTGGGGAACTTTAACAAACATTGTATTTTCTAAGAACAGGCACATACGATTTACATTTTCTAAATATAACTAAATGACGCATTAGTACGTATATGAGAAAGTTTGTACAATGTATTATGTTGTTCCGATTTTTTATTAACGTTTAGCAGGGTCTCGTGAATGGAATAGGCCTCGATCATATCGGGGGAAATGCCATTTAAAAGAAAGGTTAACGAATGGAGTGCACTACCCCACCGGGTCATTTGGAAACGTGCACAAACTTGAAGTCATTCGGCAGCTTTCATTTTCAACAGAGAGTGTGTGGTGGAAGGCATATTATGTGAAGACTTGGAAGCACCTCCTCTGTCTGGCAAGTGAATTTTTTCTCTGATGGATGTCAAGATTCCTATGTATTTCTTGGAAATCGCCTTTACGACATCTTGCAATCATTCATGGAACATTTGTAGGACTTAATTTCATTTCTCATCTTATATGTATCTTTATGGTTTATAAATGGTTTATGCGACTGTGACAGGGGTAAATGTTCTTTTTATGCGTATATGTTTTTATTGAATGAATTGGTTCACTGTGCCCAGGAAGCTTTTTTCATCCTTTGGCAGCATCATGTATTCAGTTTGATGGAATTTTAACATAGCTTTAGTAATATAGATGTGTAATTTCAATGGCTTATGTAAAAAGAAAATATTTGCCATATTCATAGAACAGAATGTATTGTAGATGTCTAATCAATTTGAGGGTGCCAATTATTGGGAAAGTAGCAATTTAATTTTAATTGGTGCCGCCAACTTGAGAAAGTAAAAACGATGGATTCAGTCCTCCTTAGTCATCGGTTATCTTATAATTTTTCAGATTTTTCCAAGGCATTGGCTATGAAACGCAAACGATAGCGATGGGAATTGAGAGAGGGAATAGGAAACCGTCTTAAATTTAATTTATTCATGTATACCCGTCATTTTAAACGGGGAAATTACACTAGCCTTTCTTATATCGTTGTATTTCTATTAATTTCAGGGGCTCGTATGCACTGGTCAAGAAGAGGATTCTCCAAAACCAGGCAATACTTCCCCAACTCCACCCTACCTATATTTTACCCATTCCCGATTTCCTTTTTCTCCTTATTATTTTTAGACTTATGGTATTACACTTGGGCACTTGTCGATATTTGTGTTTACTTTATTTGCTTATGTATACACTGACATTCCCTTTTTTACAACCATCGCATTACATATGTGCATTGGTCGGTATTTTTTATTCGTATGCTTGCGTATACAATTCGATCTATTTTTCTATGGCATGCCACGTACCCATTAGAATAGTATTTTAAGGTGTTTACACAATGCAAATGCCCGGCCGTGGCATACAGAGTGCTCTCTGAAACGTTTTTTTCCCACGAGGTCGACCTCACTGGCCAGTCACAAAAAATCCCTAACGACACTTCTATGCGAATATTCACGCACATGATCGATGTTCTATGCAATTGATACACTTGCGAATATACTTTATTGAATTTTTTTGCATTTATGTATGTACCATTAACCTCTTTCCTCCTCAAAAGCGTTGACAGGTGCTGCAAATTTCTTTTATAGGCAAAGAAGACGAAGACTCCCAGACAGCTACACTGATAAGTAAGTGTGTATGAGGTTATTTGATTCGCATTTGGTTATTTCTCTGTTTAATTGGTATTTTTGTTTTGCAGAGCCATTTTCCATGACAGGGTGCCGCGTCCCTACATGTGTGCAGTGGACAGAGGGCCGTGGGGCCAGAGTGCCGGTCATCATAGGACCAAAGGGCAACGCGGCAAAGGTCACACTGCTGAGGAACGGGACAACGAGGATGCTGGAATGGGTAACAGGTTGAGGTATACGATGTACGGTGTTAAATTCTAGGTGATATTTTACGATTTTTATTATTTATGCTTAATTTACTCGCATTTCTATCTGAAATGGTATTGTCTTTTTGATGCTACTGACTGACACCCATAGCGCTATGTGGTTTGACAGCACAGGCCTGTGCAGACGTGACAATTCCATTGACGACCTTTGATGGTATTGCGTGATGAGACGTTTGTTGCTCAGGATTGATTGTATTGTTTGATCGATTTCTAGTGTCCTAGTGCTGTTTGTCTAATGTGTTTCTATGGCATTGTTGACTGAATTGGTGTTTTTTGTATTTTATGCGTTTGCATTGACAAATTGCATTTCTGACGTATTTTTATATGTAGAAATTTATTTGTCTATGTCCTGTATTCGTATGCCATGTTTTAAGCCTATGCTGACAGTTTTATTTGGTGTATTATGTGTTATTACTGACGTTTCTATTGTATTTAATTTTTGTGCGTAATTGTTTCAGATTTATATGCATTCGGCAGCTTTGATTTTCAACAGAGAGTGTGTGGTGGAAGGCATATTATGTGAAGACTTGGAAGCAGCTCCTCTGTCTGGCAAGTGAATTTTTTCTCTGATGGATGTCAAGTTTCCTATGTATTTCTTGGAAATCGCCTTTATGATTTTTTGCAATCATTCATGGAACATTTGTGGGACTTAATTTCATTTCTCATCTTATATGTATCTTTATGGTTTATAAATGGTTTATGCGACTGTGACAGGGGTAAATGTTTTTTTATGCGTATATGTTTTTATTGAATGAATTGGTTCACTGTGCCCAGGAAGCTTTTTTCATCCTTTAGCAGCATCATGTATTCAGTTTGATGGAATTTTAACATAGCTCTAGCAATATAGATGTGTAATTTCAATGACTTATGTAAAAAGAAAATATTTGCCATATTCATAAAACAGAATGAATTGAAGATATCTAATCAATTGGAGGGTGCCAATTATTGGAAAGTAGCAATTTAATTTTAATTGGTGCCGCCAACTTGAGAAAGTAAAAACGATGGATTCAGTCCTCCTTAGTCATCGGTTATCTTATAATTTTTCAGATTTTTCCAAGGCATTGGCTATGAAACGCAAACGATAGCGATGGGAATTGAGAGAGGGAATAGGAAACCGTCTTAAATTTAATTTATTCATGTATACCCGTCATTTTAAACGGGGAAATTACACTAGCCTTTCTTATATCGTTGTATTTCTATTAATTTCAGGGGCTCGTATGCACTGGTCAAGAAGAGGATTCTCCAAAACCAGGCAATACTTCCCCAACTCCACCCTACCTATATTTTACCCATTCCCGATTTCCTTTTTCTCCTTATTATTTTTAGACTTATGGTATTACACTTGGGCACTTGTCGATATTTGTGTTTACTTTATTTGCTTATGTATACACTGACATTCCCTTTTTTACAACCATCGCATTACATATGTGCATTGGTCGGTATTTTTTATTCGTATGCTTGCGTATACAATTCGATCTATTTTTCTATGGCATGCCACGTACCCATTAGAATAGTATTTTAAGGTGTTTACACAATGCAAATGCCCGGCCGTGGCATACAGAGTGCTTTCTGAAACGTTTTTTTCCCACGAAGTCGACCTCACTGGCCAGTCACAAAAAATCCCTAACGACACTTCTATGCGAATATTCACGCACATGATCGATGTTCTATGCAATTGATACACTTGCGAATATACTCTATTGAATTTTTTTGCATTTATGTATGTACCATTAACCTCTTTCCTCCTCAAAAGCGTTGACAGGTGCTGCAAATTTCTTTTATAGGCAAAGAAGACGAAGACTCCCAGACAACTACACTGATAAGTAAGTGTGTATGAGGTTATTTGATTCGCATTTGGTTATTTCTCTGTTTAATTGGTATTTTTGTTTTGCAGAGCCATTTTCCATGACAGGGTGCCGCGTCCTTACATGTGTGCAGTGGACAGAGGGCCGTGGGGCCAGAGTGCCGGTCATCATAGGACCAAAGGGCAACGCGGCAAAGGTCACACTGCTGAGGAACGGGACAACGAGGATGCTGGAATGGGTAACAGGTTGAGGTATACGATGTACGGTGTTAAATTCTAGGTGATATTTTACGATTTTTATTATTTATGCTTAATTTACTCGCATTTCTATCTGAAATGGTATTGTCTTTTTGATGCTACTGACTGACACCCATAGCGCTATGTGGTTTGACAGCACAGGCCTGTGCAGACGTGACAATTCCATTGACGACCTTTGATGGTATTGCGTGATGAGACGTTTGTTGCTCAGGGTTGATTGTATTGTTTGATCGATTTCTAGTGTCCTAGTGCTGTTTGTCTAATGTGTTTCTATGGCATTGTTGACTGAATTGGTGTTTTTTGTATTTTATGCGTTTGCATTGACAAATTGCATTTCTGACGTATTTTTATATGTAGAAATTTATTTGTCTATGTCCTGTATTCGTATGCCATGTTTTAAGCCTATGCTGACAGTTTTATTTGGTGTATTATGTGTTATTACTGACGTTTCTATTGTATTTAATTTTTGTGCGTAATTGTTTCAGATTTATATGCATTCGGCAGCTTTGATTTTCAACAGAGAGTGTGTGGTGGAAGGCATATTATGTGAAGACTTGGAAGCAGCTCCTCTGTCTGGCAAGTGAATTTTTTCTCTGATGGATGTCAAGTTTCCTATGTATTTCTTGGAAATCGCCTTTACGATTTTTTGCAATCATTCATGGAACATTTGTGGGACTTAATTTCATTTCTCATCTTATATGTATCTTTATGGTTTATAAATGGTTTATGCGACTGTGACAGGGGTAAATGTTTTTTTTATGCGTATATGTTTTTATTGAATGAATTGGTTCACTGTGCCCAGGAAGCTTTTTTCATCCTTTAGCAGCATCATGTATTCAGTTTGATGGAATTTTAACATAGCTCTAGCAATATAGATGTGTAATTTCAATGACTTATGTAAAAAGAAAATATTTGCCATATTCATAAAACAGAATGAATTGAAGATATCTAATCAATTGGAGGGTGCCAATTATTGGGAAAGTAGCAATTTAATTTTAATTGGTGCCGCCAACTTGAGAAAGCAATAACGATGGATTCAGTCCTCCTTAGTCATCGGTTATCCTATAATTTTTTAGATTTTTCCAGGGCATTGGCTATGAAACGCAAACGCATATTTCTAACGACCCGAAATCTCTCTGTATATTTTCGAAATTTCGCATGACGATTTTATTCGTGATTCATAACAGCGTGAGTTTTGCTCTTTCTTTTATTAGATTAGAGGAAAATAAAATCCTAAGCAATAATTTATAAATGTTGAGAAAGATATGCTCCTGTTCTGTTTCTGCCAGAATGCTACCATTTGGTTTTCTGCTTGGACATTTTTTGATAGCAATTTCGAGTGATGTTCTTAGTCTTTCAGGAATAGAAGGCTGTGCATATTTTTATTTATCTGACGTCGATGTTTCCGATGGATGCCTTCTCAGATGTATATGTAATAACGTTTCGCTTTTTTCGCAACGATTTCCCGAATTTTCCTGCCATGGTTCAAAGTGGCTTGGACAAAACGGGTCTACCGTCCCCTTTCGAAATCACTGCAGTTGATATTAATTGTAAAGGAGTATCACACCGACCCGTTTCACTCGATCCTTAAAATCGTCTAGTGGCTGCGGTGCTTCGTGTGTTCCTACGTTATCCGTTCACATTTTTATTTTCAGGGCATGGGAGGGATACGACCCATTCTGCCTGGCACCATCGAATACCGAAGTAGCTTTCACTATTCAGATTCATAATGGTTGCTCTGGCTTCATATCTATTTTCATTTATAGTTACCCTTCGCTTTGATTTTTTTTATAACAAGCAATACGTACATAGAAAGGACGCGTTCTGCAATCTTCTTAGAGCATGGCATCCTTCCCTTTAATTATTACTAAAATCGCAGTTCGCGTCCGTTTCTATGTATTACAATCAGGGAGTGGTAGGCGAAGAGTTAATAAATTACCTTTAGAATCAGGCGCATTCTGGTTAGCAGTAGATTACCTTTACTAACACAACACACCAGCTTGTGCCTGTTTCTAAATTTGTCTCGTTAAGAGGTTTCAGTAGTCGCGAATTTTCTTGTTCTATTCTCTAAATGCAGCAGGAGGGGTCATCACCGTTCACTGGAGTCCGCGTTCCAAGTGTATCGTACTAAAAGCGAACGAGGCAAAGATCTAGACTTCTTCCTAGGGGAAGTCTAAACAAGCTATCCGTAGGTACATACGCCTGCGGATAGAGTAGTGCGTTTCACTTGGAATAGAATTCCGTGTTCGGCAGATGATTCTATCGGTATTCAAGTAAAAATCCTTTGTTTTTCAATTTTTCATCTACTTCCATCGATGCAAATTGCCTTAGTAGTGTACTGTAGACTAACTGACTAACACTAGGCATTTTGCATAGATGTTCATTTTAAATTTCTTGAGTTTGCTAAAATCCGTAAATTTTACGTTAAAGCTTTTCAGTTAGATACGGTAGATTTTCAAACATATGAGGCTGGAACAATTTGTTCTCAGATAGGGAATCGGTTTGCTAGCAGTGACAGTTCACGATGGTGTGCCAGCAGATCCTTTGTGCCTACCGGAAAACAGCATCGGTAAGTCAGCTGGATTTCCCATCACGATGTATTCCCATGCAACTTACCCCCAATGTGACTTGGTAAGATTCACGTTGCCACAGAGCAATAATTCAAGCAGTCTGACTACTGGGTATCGGTGTTGAAGTTTGCTATAGCGAAAAATGCGATTAATGGAAGTTGTTCGGGCTCACAAATGTACAGACAAATTTCATTTATACATCTGACATATTTGTCCTGCACGGACGGGTAGTGTTCAAGGGCGTTTCATGAACTGCGTTTCACATATAAAAAGCTAAACTACGTTGAAGTGGAAGAAATTGGTTTACAGGCGCCACTGTACCGCTGTGCAGTGGACAGAGGACCGTGGGACCGGAGGACCAATCATCGTGAGACCAAACTGCAATGCGGGACGGCAAAGGTTGCTGAGGAACAGGACGCCGGGGAAGCATTCGACCGCGAGTTACTGCTTGGTGCTGGTTTGGAGGAGTGATGCAGGCAAGAGGTGGACCGGAGGTTGAGGTATACGATGTACCTACGGTGTTAAATTCTAGGTGATATTTGGTGAGTCGTTTTACGATTGTTATTAGCGAAGTATTTATGCCTAATTTACTCGCATTTGTTTCAGAAATGGTAATGTCCTTTTGATGCTACTGACTAGCAACCCATAGCACTATGTCGTTAGACCGCACAGGCCTGTGCAGACATGACATTTTTTTGACGACCTTTGATGGTATTGCGTGACGAGACGTTTGTTGCTAAGGACTGATTGTATTGTATGTGTTCACATATCTCTGTTTGTGTTGACAAATTGCAATTCTGATGAATTTTTACATATAGAAATTTCCTCATCTGTGTCCTGTATCGGTATGCCATGTTTTATGCCTATGGTGACAGTTTTATTTGGTGTGTTATGTGTTATTACTGAAGTTTCCTTTGTATTTAATTGTTGTGTGTAATTATTTCAGATTTATGTGCGTTTTGTGAATGTGCCTAATGAATAGTTCATTCTTTCCTTTGTCCACTAATTTTACTGTTATGGCTATTTTTCTCAGAGATGTAGTATGAAAATGTTTCATTTCTTCTCTAAATTTTTTATTATCGTTTTGCAGGGTTCTCGTGAATGGAATAGGCCTCGATTATATCGGGGGAAACGCCATTTCAAAAAAAGGTTAACGAATGGAGTGCACTACCCCATTCGGGTCATTTGGAAACGTGCACAAACTTGAAGTCATTCGGCAGATTTCATTTTCAACAGAGATTGTGTGTTGGAAGGTATATTATGTGAAGACTTGGAAGCAGCTCCTCTGTCTGGCAAGCGAATTTTCACCCTAATGGATGTCATGTTTCTTATGTATTTCTTGGAAATCACCTTTACACACCTTAACAACTTCTCACAATCATTCATGGAAAATTTGTAGGACTAAATTGCATTTCTCATCTTATATATATCCTTATGGTTTATAAATGGTTTATGTGACTCTGACAAGGATAATGTTTTGTTTTAAGAATATATTTTTGGAATGAATTCATTCACTGTGCCCCAGGAAGCTTGTCTCATCCTTTAGCAGCATCATGTATTCAATTTGATGGAATGTTAACTTAGATTTAGGAATACAGATTTGTAATTTCGATGACTTGTGTAAAAAGTATTTATTTGCCATATTTACAAATTCCATTTCCGTATCATATTTTCTAGTCAGTTTCATGGCACGCTTACTTTGCTTGCAAATGTAAATCAAAATGTGGTAGTGAGTAATAAGAGTGGGTTCTGTCGTGGTTTCATATTTATTTTCACTTAGAATATATTTTTTTGATTTTTTTTATTCCAAGTGATACATAGAAACCGATGTATTCTTCTTAGAGCATGGCATGTTTCTTTTTCAGTGACACTATTGCAGTTTACATCTGTTTCTATGTTTATCATTAAGTAAGTGTCAGGCGAATCAGGGGGATTCTGGCTAGTAGAATAATTATAATAAGACTAACACACCAGTATGTATGTACCTGATTCATATTATGCCTTATTATGTAATTAGCTTTGGCAATCATACATTATATGGACCCATGGCTTTCTGTTAATAACATTCGTTAATTATTCATCTTAGAGCATGGCATGTTTCTCTTTTAGTGACACTATTGCAGTTTACATCTGTTTCTATGTTTATCATTAAGTAAGTGTCAGGCGAATCAGTGGATTCTGGCTAGTAGAATAATTATAATAAGACTAACACACCAGTATGTATGTACCTGATTCAAATTATGCCTTATTATGTAATTAGCTGTGGCAATCATACATTATATGGAACCATGGCTTTCTGTTCACAACATTCGTTAATTATTTGAATTTCTCTATCTTTGCGTGTGTTATCATGCGCGTACCCAGTGAGACACATTTAATTCCTGGAATACACCATAAACATTAAGTCAATCTTATGTACGATTTCAAATTAGATACATTAATGCTGCTCTAAGTAAATGTTGCAGGTAAACCTCTATCAAATACCAAACTCCATATAGTGTTGCATATAGTTGTTTTAGAAATATGTTTACTAAAGACTGGTCCCGTATAGTTTTTCATTTAAATGTCATGTTGAATAAGTGTAGCTATCACTACCAGTATATTGGACAATGTTTTCCATGTTAACTTGTACACATAACCCTACAATATTGCATGTCGTGCATGTATGTAATAATAATAATTCAGGTGTAAACTTTATCAGTTAACACTGCATACTTCAAAGGCAATAATAATAAAAATGTCTCAATTTTTTTCTATTTAAATTTACTGAAAAATATAGTATTAATGCTGTTATAATGATTTTTATAATAAAACTCTTAAAAAATTATAATATTTTAGGTGCCAAATATTATTTCCATCCTTAAAAATTCCGTATTATCCTGGGGTTAGTGACGCATGACGGTCTGAGAATAATGGGATGCAAAAGTTTAAGGGTGGTGCTTTCTATATCGTGTTACGCAGCAATTTATTATCTGAAAGACGCCAAGCAATTGAACATGGATTCAGTGGTCATTAATTATATTTAAACATTTAAAATAAGAATTTAATTTTTTTACAATATTATCTTCCTTTTTACTGAAATCTCGTCTAATTCCTGCAAAGATCAGATAACGCGACCTTTAACTGGAACATAATTTTATATTGAAACTGATGGAGAATATGTATTAAATGTCCTAATCTGTTATGTACTTCACGAAAGTTGCGTTGACGTCATCACGTGAACACGGATTTTTACTTTCTCCATACATAGTAATGGGAAAATATTGTGTTAATGAAAAAAATCGACTTCGAGATTTCAACGGAAATACACGTTTTGAGGTCCCTAGAACACGTTTAGACTATTTTCGGAATTTCTGTGTGTGCGCGCGCGCGTGTGTGTATGTGATTTTGGGCGCTCTAACTCAAAAAGTACTTGCCATATCTTTACCAAACTTCATATATAACACTTTAGCACGCGTACAAAGAACTGATTAGTTTTTGGACAATAACGGTTACCCGGAAGTCGAGGTTTATTCGAAATCCGATTCGGTTTTTGCGATATTTCTCCGTTAAACATCATTATTGTATATAAAATCCTATACAAAGGTCATAGAGAATGTAATCCATTTCGGAGATATTTAACTTTTTCTTAATTTTTCGTAATTTCCAGTATACAGGGCCGCAACCAAGTAGCGGTGAATTCCGTAAACGTATTCAAAATATACCTAATTTACGACTGTATTCTTTTACGATACGTAATAATAATTTTGCATTATAATCATTAGCGGATTTACATTAAGGCGAAAGTAGGTCATGGTCTAGAGGATTTTGGGGGCGGCGGAATTTCGAGGCGGTGGGGACATGGGGCGGTCTTATGGAAGAACGAAAATTAAAACGGTATTTCATAACGGAAATGGGAAAGAGTATTAGTGTAACTTTCAGTGGAAAAAATCATCACAATTACTATTCCGATTTAATAATCAATAATTCCACAAATAATAGTTCGAGACAATTTCGACGGTACGACGTTCCTCCGACTCATGTCAGTAGCACGACTTGGAAGTTCTGGTGTCAGGTTATGCTCTCAGCGTTGTCATGCAAACCTGTTACACGCCTCGGGAGCTTCGTATGCGGGATATACGGATATTTATATTTTTTGCGCAATACGCAATCTTAAATTTGAATAATCTTGATATATGTTTTAAAAAAGTGTCACTTCACCTTCCCGTTACGCTGAATTCTATTATTTTTACCGTTTTCGTGTTTTTTCATATCTTAAATTTTGTTTCAATTTTCGCACAATTACTCGAATTGGGGAATTAAGGCTTATAAAAATCACTTTCCGTGCTAAGACCAAGTTTTACGACAGATATTGTGTAATGAAATTGTTTATACGATTTTAGTACGAAGGCTTTCGCCGCGTGGTGGCTCCATGATCCGTAGTTTGAATGGGATATCCGCAGCGTTCTTCTGGAGAGATGACGACGTTTCGCCGACACTGCCGCCGATTTCTTCAGGTCGAAGTTTATACCATTGCATATTTTTTTAAATTTATGGAATTTTTTACGGATGCAGAAAAGCGGATATCGAATTTTTTATAATCTCGTTCTAACATATACGAATAACTTCAGCCTCGTGGCTTTTTGAGAAATACACGAAATATGAAAATGTTGATAAAAGTTTGTTAACTGTTAATATGCTAGTTATTAATTTTTTAAATATTTTCGATTTTTCTGATCGGTTTGCATATTTCATTGAACTTTTGAAAAAATTGTATTTCAGAATAGACGTTGGACAAGTATGTAATTTTTTCTGTTATTATGAAATTAAAATTTTGTAATTTTCGAAATATTTATATATTTATTTTTCCAATCATCCAATATGGAACACATTTTCTCAAAATTAAACTTTTAAACACAAAATTTCAAGTTTATTCTTATGGAATAAATTTCCTTTTCGTGACAACCCAACGGTTGCCGATTTAATGCAACTTTTTTACTAAAAAACTATACAGTGGAGAGGATAAAAGAATAATACTGCGCTTATTGAATGTCGGGAGTATACAAACGACAGACGAAGATCGAAGAAAATCACTTCGAAATCATCTCGTGATTTCTCGGATCATTGGAACCAACCGATCGAAACTCGTTATAGATCTAACCATAAATACCGACAAAATAATATATTGTTTCTGTGGAATAATATTTAAATTAAATCAATTTATCGAAAAAATGTAGGGGGCGGCGAAAAACATTTGGCCTAGGGTCGGCAATTTTCCAAATCCGCCACTGCTTATAATTCTATTCATAATAATTTAAATATCTATACACCAGATATGGAGAAAGTCATGCGTTGGCCACATCAGATTTTTATTTCGTTTTTCATATACGAAGTATATTGAGAAAGTATTGTTATCGCGAAAAAATTGGACCTCGAGATTTTGATGGAAATATACGTTTTATGTGTACCTGAGTACGAAAAAGTGGTTTTCGCAATGTCGTCTGTCGGTGTGTAAGCGGCTCTAGAGCCTAAACGGTAGAGCGAAAATGAATGAAATCTCATACTTAGGCATTTTATCATACAGAATAGAAGCTATGAAGAAATTGTTGGCATTGCTCATCTATTTCCCTCCCTCTCCCTCCTTTCCTCTCTCCCTCCTTTCCTCTCCTTCCCTCAAGGGCGGATCCAGAAACTTTTCAAGGAAGGGGGGGGGGGGGCGATCGCCCCTACACCTATCGAATCCGCTCCTCCCAACTGCCCTATATTTTGAATATCCCTACCCCTTTTAGAATCTTCCTTTCTCTTGCTATACAAGCCTAATCAGCGGCGTATAATTTAGGATTTTTGCACGGAATGAATTTGCTTATGTATACACTGACATTCCCTTTTTTACAACCATCGCATTACATATGTGCATTGGTTTTCGGAATGAAAGGTGGGAAGAACAACTGAAGGTTTATTACACATTAAATAACTACAGGTCGATTGCTTGGTAGCGGCGTGGGGTTAAAGGTGCGTCCGCGAGCGACCTCACACTTCCACTCTCTCCAAAAGACTGCTCCGGCTACCAGGCTGCGCGCCGTCTCCTGTAGTGGCCTCAGACGGATGGCGCCGCAGTTGCCGCGAACAACCGACGTAGAAATGGCATACAATGTTCTATTCTGCCACTACAGGGTAAATTAAATTAACACTAAATTGTAATTTCCTTAAAAAAAGCACTCAACATGTTTGTATTTGTAATGTTCAAATACACAGCCTAGGTTTTGAATAAACTATGGCATCACAGTGCCATGGTGGCCAGTCGGGAAAGTAGTTAGCAATCAGTCTTTTCGGATTACAGGTGGTTTTGGACTAACGAATTACGAATTAGCGATGCTTGACTGTATTGTTGAAAATGTAGCCCTCCTCTCCAAAAGACCATTGATTCATCAACAGTAAGCTCTCAAGAGAGCCTGTGAACTTTTTCCATGGCTTTATTAAATATATCTATCAAAGGGTATATTTTGTAGAGACGCATAAATGGTGGTGGATGATTTTCACTAGCCTTTTTTGAAAAATGCGGTAAACTTGAAATTAGGAGTAATCTATTGAGGCTCATAAAAGTTCTCAAACTTTGAAGACCAAATGGAGGTCCAGTTAGCCAATAATCCTCCAATGAAGTGGTTTGAATGATCTCCATATGATTATTATAATACCTAATAGCCAGGGATGGCTACTGTATAGGAGCACATGAACACCCAAAAATTATACTTTGCTTAAGATTTCAATGCTTTCCTACAGGCAAGTCTTCATATGCCTGTTACATTATTTGTTTTTCCCGCCGTATACTGCTACTGTCTATGTAAATCTGTCAACATTGTGGTGTTCACATGCGGTCTGTGCTCCACTAAGGGTATCTGTGCGCATGCGCAAGTCAAAGGGACGAATTTCTTAACGAGACACAAAACAGAAAGAGAGCACATCCTCTAGTGTGCTCCTTGTCTATTGGACTATAATGAAGACGTTTTCTACTAACGCCGACAGATGTCAGATAACAGCAGACTTGTTGCTCGATCTATGATGCATAGTGCTGACAGCTGGTTAGGGTAGTTTGGAACTACTACTACATATATTTGGTCAAGTCAGTATTTTCCCGCGCATGCCATGCGAAAGTAACGGGAAGTATTTAGCTTGTGAATAAATCGTTAATTTACGGTGATTAGTGTTAAATATAACACTAATTTGAATTAGTTCATTTAATGGTGCCTGTGTATGTAGGACACAATTATTTCCTGTTGCGTAAGATCTGTAAGTACTTAAAATAACGTGTTTGTGGATTGCATGGGACAGTCATATACCTACCTGCTGTAAAACACTCGAGGTAATATATAAACAATGAACTCCATCAACGCAATTTTAGACAAAAGGGAATTTACTGTGTTTATGTTAAACGATTTTGTATGATATCAAAAATGGCAATTTGTATGATACACCATTCTCAGTTTCTCAAGTGTGGAAATTTACGTAATTGAGAATCGTGAACACTAATTTTTTATATCACGAGCCGCCACTGCTAATAGCACTATTCCTTCCTTCTTTTTTTCCGCGTCATTTCCCCTGCAACTGATAAATATAAATCTGGTATAGTGAAATCTTGGGTACTTTCCTGTTAACGGGAATACCTCCAGGACCCTTCGCAGGACCTGGTACTTACGTATTATCCCCATGCCATACTTACGTACAACATTAACAGAAACAAACCCAATCACCGGACAAGAAACTAATTGGCCTGTCTCGGCATTTACAAACCCAATCTCAGGACAGCATGGAGGGTTTCTTTGGTTCCGGGCGAGGCAGCGCCCGGAGACGAATACCCATTAAAACAAAGCGAGTCGAAGGTTCGTCAATATATCCTTTCAATGTTATATCCTCTTGACTGTTGTGCCGCAAATTCGCTTTGTTGTAATGGGTAGTCGTCTCCGGGCGCTGCCGCGCCCTTCGCCTCGCCCGGAACCAAAGAAACCCTCCACGTTGTCCGGAGATTGAGTTTGTAAATGTCGAGACCGGCCAATCAGTTTCTGTTAATGTTGTTTTTAAAATAAAATATCGTAAATCCAACAATACGTCAAAATATCCTTTCAATGTTATATCCTCTCAAACAATCATAACAATACATGTTCATTTTTAAGGTATTCCCTTTGGAAGTAAATAAATAATAGTAAGGATTGTACAATTCCAATATTTTAATCTTATTTTATTTAAGCGAATGACATAATACATCAAAGTATACAGGTATACCCTAATTTACGTCGGGGATACGTTCCTGGAAAGTGTGACGTAAATTGAAACGACATAAAAGCCTTGAGGTACTCAAACAGAGACTTCGGGCTATGAAGTGATTATTTGTAAATGTTGCATGTTATAAAAGTCATAAAACTGTTATTTCATTATTTTTATTTTGCCATTTAATAATGTGAAATAATATTCGAGGTTCTTTAATAATGCGAAAATAATACTTAATATAATGTTTAATAATGTGAAAATGTTCATTTAAATACCATTACCACAATGCCGTAGCCTACTGTAATGTTCTCTCTAAATAAATAAATCAAAGCAGTTTTTCTCATAAGAATCAATTATATCAGGGGGGGGGGGGGGGTGCATGCAAGAGTTAAGTATGGTTCGGAAAAACCGATTGCTGTAACCCATCAATGTTGGCACTAGATACTCATCAAATTAAGTCCGAATTTGTACAGGAAAAAATGCAGGTAATAGATTCCCCGTCCGAATAAACGGAAGTGCTGTATATCAGGGTCACATGCAATGGGATGGCAGCACTGCTGCGTTTCTAATATGAATTTCGGAAAAAGCCGCCGAGACGATTCTCCTCATATAGTTCTCATTTGCTGAGAAATGTTAATCAATGAAGTAGAAAAAGTCCTTCTTCAGGATAATAATGCTTAAGAATGTAGTCAAAATTATAAAGTGAATTAGAATTATTAATATTGTTATCATCCCGATTTTTTAAGTTTCTTTAATACTAAATACAGTGGAATCCTGATTTAAGGTTCTCCCATTTAAGGTTTACCCGCATTTAAGGCGGTTTTTTGCGGCCCCAACCAAAGCTCCATATAAATAATGTAGGTATTATATCACACGATTCAGTGTTTATCGATTTTCTGAATTGCCCGCAATTAAGGGACAAAATTCTGGTCCCTTGCGGGGCATCGCTTCGATTTCAGGTGCGTTTACACCGTGACTTGAGAATATTTCATTTGGTGAAGATGTAATATGTTAATTCAATCTAACCATCAATGGCACAGCACATACTGGCGTTGTTGCTACATTAAATAAACTCAAAAGAATTAATATTTAGTCGTGCTGTTTTGTAAATGCACCTTAAAGAGACACTTTAATACTTTTAATTAAATGTAATATTCATAAACATTTTATGGAGAAATTTTAATATGGGATTATTTTAAATTTATTATGGAATGCTTGGCGACAATAGCGGCCAGTTTGTTATATATTTGGCAGCACACCCCTGGTCAGGGCCGGTTTCAGTTAAAAAATATGCGTAAGCGAGGTAAAAATATGCCGCCCTTCTGGATATCAAAGGCATGAAATAATATTAATGTAATATAAAAAAAATAAACTTATTTAACCGGTCTTTTTTTAAAAAAAGAATATTCAGCTAAATACTTTGAGAAAATAGAAATAATACATTCACTGACCTTATAAGAAAACATGGAGAGTAATTTCTATCCAATATCTCGGGTAAATGCCAAGGCGCAATAGAGAGGCATTTACTCCGGATTTTGACTACATGTATAATTCATTCATTCGCACCTAATGCAGTCTAGTATTCAGGGGCGGATCCAAAAACTTCTCAAAGGGAGGGGGGTGATAGCCCCTCCACCTATCAAATCCACCCCTGCCACCGGCCCTATATTTTGAAAATACCTACCCCCTCAGAATATTACTTCCCTTGCTATAAGGACCTGATATGCGGCGTATAATTGAGGAATACTGAGCGGAATGACTTTAAAAAATTGTATTATCCAAGGAGGGCCAGTCGCCCCCTCCCTCCCGTTGATCCGCCACTGCTTCTATTACACACAAGTTGGCAAACCATCCTATAAAATGTACACTTCATTGCAAACAGGAGTTTTCGCAGACTTACAAATTCGATGAACTGTTAAATATGATGACAGCACGGTATCACAAGCAACATCTCCGAAAATGCCGTTAAATTATATTTAAAAAGTATTCATGGAAATCAAGAAATTGCATTCCCCCTGTCACGTTAATAAAAAATAATTGCCATGTCTTCCACCGAGATGCAGGGTTGATGGATGAAATTTGCATTAGATGAACTTTCGTGGTGGTTGTTGATTTACTCAGCGTAAGTGGCCTTTGTTAATAGCATAGCTGCTGTCAATCTTATTAATTGTGATGAATAAATCCTTACGCTTTGAGATATAATCGAATTAGCCTGTGCTCCTAGGCTGCGACATTCCAGTTTAAACCACGGACCTGAAAAAACTTTCACCTATTACTGCTGCTCAACAGCACACACGAACCCCTGAATGTTCTTCAGTTTGTAAACATGGCCACCATTTGTCCCATGTAAATATTTCGTTGAAAATTTTCGTATTTTTGTAATTATTTTAGCATTAATTTTAGAAGATTTGAAGTCAGTTATTTAATTTAACTCGAATTGATCTTACTTTTATTATATTGAATATGTCTAATAGATGCTTAAACACTTTTACTGCTATAAAAGAGTTGTAAAAGTGTTAACATTATTATGATTTCGCAATATAATCCTGACTTTATTATGAATTATTCTAAATGTGGACATTGAACAATTTTTGGATGTATCTCCACTATATAAAAATAAAATTACCTACCAGACGAAGTTGAATATTACCTGGATGGCTGTCACGGTTCGGATATTAATTCCGTAACGAAATGGGTTAAATGGAATGGTGTGTAACAGTATTAAAATCGGCTGATTGTTTTACAATATGTTTCATACATACATAAATAGAACGCTGGAAATGAATCGCAGATATCAATTCGCGAGAAATTGTTATTGTTAAGGAATTTTGAGAATTAGCTTTCTCCGTATTTATAGTTTCGGTGGGGTTAGTTTGGCGTTTTTCATCGATACGGTGGGTTTAATGCAGGTTGTAATTAATGCTGGTATTGTATTGATAAATTAAACTGCAAAAATAATGTCATGTAAGAATTCCCAGGGACAACGTTTCCCTATGTCATATCGTACTTCAATTTCGACATTTTCTCTCACGTAAAAATAGATGTCACTTTGTCGTTTTAAGAAATTATGTTTATGTAAAGAAAATTAATATTGTTATTATGAAATATTATTTTTAAATAAAGAAAACAAGCATATTATTACAATTTTATTTTAAAAACCATATTGTATAATAACTTTATTGTATTTAATGTCATTAAAAATGAATTTCAACTTTCTACTATTAGACAAATGACTATCGCGCTGAACTGCCATCTCTAGACCGGAACTAAGGTTTTTCATTCGAAGCCCGATGGTCGACGAGCCCACTTCGGAGTCAACACTTCGAAGGTCAGTAAGTTTCTTGTAAAATTCACTGCATTTCTTTAAATGTTTCGCTTATCAAGTCTAGGTAGGCGTACGTGAAACCACGGCCGTTTATTCTCGATTTTTGTAACTTTTCATATATTTCCGTGAGTGAATTTTTCGTGACGTACGCCGACCAAAATCCTGTCTTCCCTTTCGGTTTGAAGCTTCACATGTTAGTCTCCGCGATTTCTCGCCGACATTAAGACTAAATATGGAAGTTATTTAAATTCCAGTAATATATAGAAATGTGGCCTTCTGAATTTAGGCCTCCCTACGTATCATCTCCGACGCGATATTAATAGGCATAGTTTATCGTAGTGTCGTTATATTGTCACCCCGCTTCCAAAAAGTGATTATTCACTCTTGAACGTATAATGCCTTCAAAGGAAATGTGTGCGAATATGGCGGCATGCCTCCCAATTTAGAAATTAACCTAAGGCTAAGTCATTTCTCCGAAAATTTTCGGGGATTATATTAGAGGGGGTTGAGAGTTGTTGCATTGAATGCAAATGGGATGACTTTAAAGAACCCATTGATTGAAAGCGTTGTAACATTCCAAACAAGTTTTTAATAGTGTAAGTTGGTGGGAAAAGTGAATATTCCAGCACATGCGAGGTTCCTCCTCTATTATAGTAAGGGGAACGAGGTGGTAATGTCTTTTTCTTTTGGTCGAACGGCTGGATATTGGAGCAGTCGTCCGCGATCGCTATTTAGACTGGCCATCACATATTAGAGTACACATTCCTTTCCGACCGCCAATCTTTTCAGGCTTTAAGTTGAAAAAGTGATTTTCAGGTTTTCTCTACATGAGTGGCACTTGAGGACCTTTTAATATGAATACCATTTGCACAAGAATTCTAACTAGTTTTCATCCATCATATATTAATATATATGGGGATTAGTTTAAGGTTGTGTGTGTTAACTTTTTTTATACGATTTCCGTTCGTTATTTGATATTTTAAGTACGTTACTACCGTTGATGAAAGTTTCTTACACCACATATGTATCAATGTGTATTTTACGATTTCCGTTCGTTATTGATATTTTAAGTACGTTACCACCGTTGATGAAAGTTTCTTACACCACATATGTATCAATGTGTGTTTTACGTGTTTATTTACTGTTCGTCGATTTCCTTTTTTACCGCCATTCTATATGTAAGATTGTGTTTATTATACGCTGAGATAGCGATGGGGTTTGAGAGAGGGAATAGGAAACCGTCTTAAATTTAATTTATTCATGTATACCCGTCATTTTAGACGGGCAAATTACACTAGCCTTTCTTATATCGTTGTATTTCTATTAATTTCAGGGGCTCGTACGCACTGGTCAAGAAGAGGATTCTCCAAAACCAGGCAATACTTCCCCAACTCCACCCTACCTATATTTTACCCATTCCCGATTTCCTTTTTCTCCTTATTATTTTTAGTCCTATGGTATTACACTTGTGCACTTGTCGATATTTGTGTTTACTTTATTTGCTTATGTATACACTGACATTCCCTTTTTTACAACCATCGCATTATATATGTGCATTGGTCGGTATTTTTTAATTCGTATGCTTGCGTATACAATTCGATCTATTTTTCTATGGCATGCCACGTACCCATTAGAATAGTATTTTAAGGTGTTTACACAACACAAATGCCCGGCCGTGGCATACAGAGAGCTCTCTGAAACGTCCCTTTCCCCTCGAGGTCGACCTCACTGGCCAGTCACACAAAATCCCCAACGACACTTTTATGCGAATATACACGCACATGATCGATGTTCTATGCGATTGATACACTTGCGAATACACTCTATTGAATTTTTTTGCATTTATGTATGTATCATTAACCTCTTTCCTCCTCAAAAGCGTTGACAGGTGCTGCAAATTTCTTTTATAGGCAAAGAAGACGAAGACTCCCAGACAACTACACTGATAAGTAAGTGTGTATGATGTTATTTGATTCGCATTGGGTTATTTCTCTGTTTAATTGGTATTTTTGTTTTGCAGAGCCATTTTCCATGACAGGGTGCCGCGTCCCTACATGTGTGCAGTGGACAGAGGGCCGTGGTACCGGAGTGCCGGTCATCGTGGGACGAAAGGGCAACGCGGCAAAGGTCACATTGCTGAGGAACGGGACAACGAGGATGCTGGAATGGGTAAAAGGTTGAGGTATATGATGTACGGTGTTAAATTCTAGGTGATATTTTACGATTTTTATTATTTATGCTTAATTTACTCGCATTTCTATCTGAAATGGTATTGTCCTTTTGATGCTACTGACTGACACCCATAGCGCTATGCGGTTTGACAGCACAGGCCTGTGCAGACGTGACAATTCCATTGACGACGTTTGATGGTATTGCGTGACGAGACGTTTGTTGCTCAGGAATGATTGTATTGTTTGATTGATTTCGAGTGTCTTAGTGCTGTTTGTCTAATGTGTTTCTATGGCATTGTTGACTGAATTGGTGTTTTCTGTATTTTATGCGTTTGAGATGACAAATTGCATTTCTGACGAATTTGTATATGTAGAAATTTATTTGTCTATGTCCTGTATCCGTATGCCATGTTTTATGCCTATGCTGACAGTTTTATTTGGTGTGTTATGTGTTATTACTGACGTTTCTATTGTATTTAATGTTTGTGCGTAATTATTTCAGATTTATATGCATTTTGTGAATGTGCCTAATGAATAATTCATTCTTTTCTTTGTCCACTAATTTTACTGTTATGTCTATTTTTCTCAGAGTTGTAGGAGGAAAATGTTTCATTTCTTTTCCATATATGCTTTTCTAAATTTTTACTTTCTCATACGAAGTATTAGAGAAAGTATTGTTTTCGCGAAAAAATTCGACCGCGAGATTTTGACGGAAATATACGTTTTAAGTGTAGCTGAGTCCGAAAAAGTGATTTTCGCAATGCCGTCTGTCTGTCTGTTACTGGCTCTGGAGCTTAAACGGTAGATCGAAAACGAACGAAATCTCGTACTTAGGCATTTTATCATACTGATCAGAGTATACCTAGAAATGGTTGACATTGATCAATAATTAAGTTTAGTTTATTCTACGCATTTTAACAATAATTCGATTCCCTCAGAAACGGCTTTAACGATTTTGATCAAATTTTGTACAGTTACTTGAGTTTACGCCTTCAATAATACTGTTTAGTTCATATTTCTCAAAAAATGAATATAAGGCTAGTTTATTCTTGGGGAACTTTAACAAACATTGTATTTTCTAAGAACAGGCTCATACGATTTACATTTTCTAAATATAACTAAATGACGCATTAGTATGTATATGAGAAAGTTTGTACAATGTATTATGTTGTTCCGATTTTTTATTAACGTTTAGCAGGGTCTCGTGAATGGAATAGGCCTCGATCATATCGGGGGAAATGCCATTTAAAAGAAAGGTTAACGAATGGAGTGCACTACCCCACCGGGTCATTTGGAAACGTGCACAAACTTGAAGTCATTCGGCAGCTTTCATTTTCAACAGAGAGTGTGTGGTGGAAGGCATATTATGTGAAGACTTGGAAGCACCTCCTCTGTCTGGCAAGTGAATTTTTTCTCTGATGGATGTCAAGATTCCTATGTATTTCTTGGAAATCGCCTTTACGACATCTTGCAATCATTCATGGAACATTTGTAGGACTTAATTTCATTTCTCATCTTATATGTATCTTTATGGTTTATAAATGGTTTATGCGACTGTGACAGGGGTAAATGTTCTTTTTATGCGTATATGTTTTTATTGAATGAATTGGTTCACTGTGCCCAGGAAGCTTTTTTCATCCTTTGGCAGCATCATGTATTCAGTTTGATGGAATTTTAACATAGCTTTAGTAATATAGATGTGTAATTTCAATGGCTTCTGTAAAAATAAAATATTTGCCATATTCATAGAACAGAATGTATTGTAGATGTCTAATCAATTTGAGGGTGCCAATTATTGGGAAAGTAGCAATTTAATTTTAATTGGTGCCGCCAACTTGAGAAAGTAAAAACGATGGATTCAGTCCTCCTTAGTCATCGGTTATCTTATAATTTTTCAGATTTTTCCAAGGCATTGGCTATGAAACGCAAACGATAGCGATGGGAATTGAGAGAGGGAATAGGAAACCGTCTTAAATTTAATTTATTCATGTATACCCGTCATTTTAAACGGGGAAATTACACTAGCCTTTCTTATATCGTTGTATTTCTATTAATTTCAGGGGCTCGTATGCACTGGTCAAGAAGAGGATTCTCCAAAACCAGGCAATACTTCCCCAACTCCACCCTACCTATATTTTACCCATTCCCGATTTCCTTTTTCTCCTTATTATTTTTAGACTTATGGTATTACACTTGGGCACTTGTCGATATTTGTGTTTACTTTATTTGCTTATGTATACACTGACATTCCCTTTTTTACAACCATCGCATTACATATGTGCATTGGTCGGTATTTTTTATTCGTATGCTTGCGTATACAATTCGATCTATTTTTCTATGGCATGCCACGTACCCATTAGAATAGTATTTTAAGGTGTTTACACAATGCAAATGCCCGGCCGTGGCATACAGAGTGCTCTCTGAAACGTTTTTTTCCCACGAGGTCGACCTCACTGGCCAGTTACAAAAAATCCCTAACGACACTTCTTTGCGAATATTCACGCACATGATCGATGTTCTATGCAATTGATACACTTGCGAATATATTCTATTGAATTTTTTTGCATTTATGTATGTACCATTAACCTCTTTCCTCCTCAAAAGCGTTGACAGGTGCTGCAAATTTCTTTTATAGGCAAAGAAGACGAAGACTCCCAGACAACTACACTGATAAGTAAGTGTGTAGGAGGTTATTTGATTCGCATTTGGTTATTTCTCTGTTTAATTGGTATTTTTGTTTTGCAGAGCCATTTTCCATGACAGGGTGCCGCGTCCCTACATGTGTGCAGTGGACAGAGGGCCGTGGGGCCAGAGTGCCGGTCATCATAGGACCAAAGGGCAACGCGGCAAAGGTCACACTGCTGAGGAACGGGACAACGAGGATGCTGGAATGGGTAACAGGTTGAGGTATACGATGTACGGTGTTAAATTCTAGGTGATATTTTACGATTTTTATTATTTATGCTTAATTTACTCGCATTTCTATCTGAAATGGTATTGTTATTTTGATGCTACTGACTGACACCCATAGCGCTATGTGGTTTGACAGCACAGGCCTGTGCAGACGTGACAATTCCATTGACGACCTTTGATGGTATTGCGTGATGAGACGTTTGTTGCTCAGGATTGATTGTATTGTTTGATCGATTTCTAGTGTCCTAGTGCTGTTTGTCTAATGTGTTTCTATGGCATTGTTGACTGAATTGGTGTTTTTTGTATTTTATGCGTTTGCATTGACAAATTGCATTTCTGACGTATTTTTATATGTAGAAATTTATTTATCTATGTCCTGTATTCGTATGCCATGTTTTAAGCCTATGCTGACAGTTTTATTTGGTGTATTATGTGTTATTACTGACGTTTCTATTGTATTTAATTTTTGTGCGTAATTGTTTCAGATTTATATGCATTCGGCAGCTTTGATTTTCAACAGAGAGTGTGTGGTGGAAGGCATATTATGTGAAGACTTGGAAGCAGCTCCTCTGTCTGGCAAGTGAATTTTTTCTCTGATGGATGTCAAGTTTCCTATGTATTTCTTGGAAATCGCCTTTACGATTTTTTGCAATCATTCATGGAACATTTGTGGGACTTAATTTCATTTCTCATCTTATATGTATCTTTATGGTTTATAAATGGTTTATGCGACTGTGACAGGGGTAAATGTTTTTTTTATGCGTATATGTTTTTATTGAATGAATTGGTTCACTGTGCCCAGGAAGCTTTTTTCATCCTTTAGCAGCATCATGTATTCAGTTTGATGGAATTTTAACATAGCTCTAGCAATATAGATGTGTAATTTCAATGACTTATGTAAAAAGAAAATATTTGCCATATTCATAAAACAGAATGAATTGAAGATATCTAATCAATTGGAGGGTGCCAATTATTGGGAAAGTAGCAATTTAATTTTAATTGGTGCCGCCAACTTGAGAAAGCAATAACGATGGATTCAGTCCTCCTTAGTCATCGGTTATCCTATAATTTTTTAGATTTTTCCAGGGCATTGGCTATGAAACGCAAACGCATATTTCTAACGACCCGAAATCTCTCTGTATATTTTCGAAATTTCGCATGACGATTTTATTCGTGATTCATAACACCGTGAGTTTTGCTCTTTCTTTTATTAGATTAGAGGAAAATAAAATCCTAAGCAGTAATTTATAAATGTTGAGAAAGATATGCTCCTGTTCTGTTTCTGCCAGAATGCCAGCATTTGGTTTCCTGCTTGGACATTTTTTGATAGCAATTTCGAGTGATGTTCTTAGTCTTTCAGGAATAGAAGGCTGTGCATATTTTTATTTATCTGACGTCGATGTTTCCGATGGATGCCTTCTCAGATGTATATGTAATAACGTTTCGCTTTTTTCGCAACGATTTCCCGAATTTTCCTGCCATGGTTCAAAGTGGCTTGGACAAAACGGGTCTACCGTCCCCTTTCGAAATCACTGCAGTTGATATTAATTGTAAAGGAGTATCACACCGACCCGTTTCACTCGATCCTTAAAATCGTCTAGTGGCTGCGGTGCTTCGTGTGTTCCTACGTTATCCGTTCACATTTTTATTTTCAGGGCATGGGAGGGATACGACCCATTCTGCCTGGCACCATCGAATACCGAAGTAGCTTTCACTATTCAGATTCATAATGGTTGCTCTGGCTTCATATCTATTTTCATTTATAGTTACCCTTCGCTTTGTTTTTTTTATAACAAGCAATACGTACATAGAAAGGACGCGTTCTGCAATCTTCTTAGAGCATGGCATCCTTCCCTTTAATTATTACTAAAATCGCAGTTCGCGTCCGTTTCTATGTATTACAATCAGGGAGTGGTAGGCGAAGAGTTAATAAATTACCTTTAGAATCAGGCGCATTCTGGTTAGCAGTAGATTACCTTTACTAACACAACACACCAGCTTGTGCCTGTTTCTAAATTTGTCTCGTTAAGAGGTTCCAGTAGTCGCGAATTTTCTTGTTCTATTCTCTAAATGCAGCAGGAGGGGTCATCACCGTTCACTGGAGTCCGCGTTCCAAGTGTATCGTACTAAAAGCGAACGAGGCAAAGATCTAGACTTCTTCCTAGGGGAAGTCTAAACAAGCTATCCGTAGGTACATACGCCTGCGGATAGAGTAGTGCGTTTCACTTGGAATAGAATTCCGTGTTCGGCAGATGATTCTATCGGTATTCAAGTAAAAATCCTTTGTTTTTCAATTTTCCATCTACTTCCATCGATGCAAATTGCCTTAGTAGTGTACTGTAGACTAACTGACTAACACTAGGCATTTTGCATAGATGTTCATTTTAAATTTCTTGAGTTTGCTAAAATCCGTAAATTTTACGTTAAAGCTTTTCAGTTAGATACGGTAGATTTTCAAACATATGAGGCTGGAACAATTTGTTCTCAGATAGGGAATCGGTTTGCTAGCAGTGACAGTTCACGATGGTGTGCCAGCAGATCCTTTGTGCCTACCGGAAAACAGCATCGGTAAGTCAGCTGGATTTCCCATCACGATGTATTCCCATGCAACTTACCCCCAATGTGACTTGGTAAGATTCACGTTGCCACAGAGCAATAATTCAAGCAGTCCTACTACTGGGTATCGGTGTTGAAGTTTGCTATAGCGAAAAATGCGATTAATGGAAGTTGTTCGGGCTCACAAATGTACAGACAAATTTCATTTATACATCTGACATATTTGTCCTGCACGGACGGGTAGTGTTCAAGGGCGTTTCATGAACTGCGTTTCACATATAAAAAGCTAAACTACGTTGAAGTGGAAGAAATTGGTTTACAGGCGCCACTGTACCGCTGTGCAGTGGACAGAGGACCGTGGGACCGGAGGACCAATCATCGTGAGACCAAACTGCAATGCGGGACGGCAAAGGTTGCTGAGGAACAGGACGCCGGGGAAGCATTCGACCGCGAGTTACTGCTTGGTGCTGGTTTGGAGGAGTGATGCAGGCAAGAGGTGGACCGGAGGTTGAGGTATACGATGTACCTACGGTGTTAAATTCTAGGTGATATTTGGTGAGTCGTTTTACGATTGTTATTAGCGAAGTATTTATGCCTAATTTACTCGCATTTGTTTCAGAAATGGTAATGTCCTTTTGATGCTACTGACTAGCAACCCATAGCACTATGTCGTTAGACCGCACAGGCCTGTGCAGACATGACATTTTTTTGACGACCTTTGATGGTATTGCGTGACGAGACGTTTGTTGCTAAGGACTGATTGTATTGTATGTGTTCACATATCTCTGTTTGTGTTGACAAATTGCAATTCTGATGAATTTTTACATATAGAAATTTCCTCATCTGTGTCCTGTATCGGTATGCCATGTTTTATGCCTATGGTGACAGTTTTATTTGGTGTGTTATGTGTTATTACTGAAGTTTCCTTTGTATTTAATTGTTGTGTGTAATTATTTCAGATTTATGTGCGTTTTGTGAATGTGCCTAATGAATAGTTCATTCTTTCCTTTGTCCACTAATTTTACTGTTATGGCTATTTTTCTCAGAGATGTAGTATGAAAATGTTTCATTTCTTCTCTAAATTTTTTATTATCGTTTTGCAGGGTTCTCGTGAATGGAATAGGCCTCGATTATATCGGGGGAAACGCCATTTCAAAAAAAGGTTAACGAATGGAGTGCACTACCCCATTCGGGTCATTTGGAAACGTGCACAAACTTGAAGTCATTCGGCAGATTTCATTTTCAACAGAGATTGTGTGTTGGAAGGTATATTATGTGAAGACTTGGAAGCAGCTCCTCTGTCTGGCAAGCGAATTTTCACCCTAATGGATGTCATGTTTCTTATGTATTTCTTGGAAATCACCTTTACACACCTTAACAACTTCTCACAATCATTCATGGAAAATTTGTAGGACTAAATTGCATTTCTCATCTTATATATATCCTTATGGTTTATAAATGGTTTATGTGACTCTGACAAGGATAATGTTTTGTTTTAAGAATATATTTTTGGAATGAATTCATTCACTGTGCCCCAGGAAGCTTGTCTCATCCTTTAGCAGCATCATGTATTCAATTTGATGGAATGTTAACTTAGATTTAGGAATACAGATTTGTAATTTCGATGACTTGTGTAAAAAGTATTTATTTGCCATATTTACAAATTCCATTTCCGTATCATATTTTCTAGTCAGTTTCATGGCACGCTTACTTTGCTTGCAAATGTAAATCAAAATGTGGTAGTGAGTAATAAGAGTGGGTTCTGTCGTGGTTTCATATTTATTTTCACTTAGAATATATTTTTTTGATTTTTTTTATTCCAAGTGATACATAGAAACCGATGTATTCTTCTTAGAGCATGGCATGTTTCTCTTTCAGTGACACTATTGCAGTTTACATCTGTTTCTATGTTTATCATTAAGTAAGTGTCAGGCGAATCAGGGGGATTCTGGCTAGTAGAATAATTATAATAAGACTAACACACCAGTATGTATGTACCTGATTCATATTATGCCTTATTATGTAATTAGCTTTGGCAATCATACATTATATGGACCCATGGCTTTCTGTTAATAACATTCGTTAATTATTCATCTTAGAGCATGGCATGTTTCTCTTTTAGTGACACTATTGCAGTTTACATCTGTTTCTATGTTTATCATTAAGTAAGTGTCAGGCGAATCAGTGGATTCTGGCTAGTAGAATAATTATAATAAGACTAACACACCAGTATGTATGTACCTGATTCAAATTATGCCTTATTATGTAATTAGCTGTGGCAATCATACATTATATGGAACCATGGCTTTCTGTTCACAACATTCGTTAATTATTTGAATTTCTCTATCTTTGCGTGTGTTATCATGCGCGTACCCAGTGAGACACATTTAATTCCTGGAATACACCATAAACATTAAGTCAATCTTATGTACGATTTCAAATTAGATACATTAATGCTGCTCTAAGTAAATGTTGCAGGTAAACCTCTATCAAATACCAAACTCCATATAGTGTTGCATATAGTTGTTTTAGAAATATGTTTACTAAAGACTGGTCCCGTATAGTTTTTCATTTAAATGTCATGTTGAATAAGTGTAGCTATCACTACCAGTATATTGGACAATGTTTTCCATGTTAACTTGTACACATAACCCTACAATATTGCATGTCGTGCATGTATGTAATAATAATAATTCAGGTGTAAACTTTATCAGTTAACACTGCATACTTCAAAGGCAATAATAATAAAAATGTCTCAATTTTTTCTATTTAAATTTACTGAAAAATATAGTATTAATGCTGTTATAATGATTTTTATAATAAAACTCTTAAAAAATTATAATATTTTAGGTGCCAAATATTATTTCCATCCTTAAAAATTCCGTATTATCCTGGGGTTAGTGACGCATGACGGTCTGAGAATAATGGGATGCAAAAGTTTAAGGGTGGTGCTTTCTATATCGTGTTACGCAGCAATTTATTATCTGAAAGACGCCAAGCAATTGAACATGGATTCAGTGGTCATTAATTATATTTAAACATTTAAAATAAGAATTTAATTTTTTTACAATATTATCTTCCTTTTTACTGAAATCTCGTCTAATTCCTGCAAAGATCAGATAACGCGACCTTTAACTGGAACATAATTTTATATTGAAACTGATGGAGAATATGTATTAAATGTCCTAATCTGTTATGTACTTCACGAAAGTTGCGTTGACGTCATCACGTGAACACGGATTTTTACTTTCTCCATACATAGTAATGGGAAAATATTGTGTTAATGAAAAAAATCGACTTCGAGATTTCAACGGAAATACACGTTTTGAGGTCCCTAGAACACGTTTAGACTATTTTCGGAATTTCTGTGTGTGCGCGCGCGCGTGTGTGTATGTGATTTTGGGCGCTCTAACTCAAAAAGTACTTGCCATATCTTTACCAAACTTCATATATAACACTTTAGCACGCGTACAAAGAACTGATTAGTTTTTGGACAATAACGGTTACCCGGAAGTCGAGGTTTATTCGAAATCCGATTCGGTTTTTGCGATATTTCTCCGTTAAACATCATTATTGTATATAAAATCCTATACAAAGGTCATAGAGAATGTAATCCATTTCGGAGATATTTAACTTTTTCTTAATTTTTCGTAATTTCCAGTATACAGGGCCGCAACCAAGTAGCGGTGAATTCCGTAAACGTATTCAAAATATACCTAATTTACGACTGTATTCTTTTACGATACGTAATAATAATTTTGCATTATAATCATTAGCGGATTTACATTAAGGCGAAAGTAGGTCATGGTCTAGAGGATTTTGGGGGCGGCGGAATTTCGAGGCGGTGGGGACATGGGGCGGTCTTATGGAAGAACGAAAATTAAAACGGTATTTCATAACGGAAATGGGAAAGAGTATTAGTGTAACTTTCAGTGGAAAAAATCATCACAATTACTATTCCGATTTAATAATCAATAATTCCACAAATAATAGTTCGAGACAATTTCGACGGTACGACGTTCCTCCGACTCATGTCAGTAGCACGACTTGGAAGTTCTGGTGTCAGGTTATGCTCTCAGCGTTGTCATGCAAACCTGTTACACGCCTCGGGAGCTTCGTATGCGGGATATACGGATATTTATATTTTTTGCGCAATACGCAATCTTAAATTTGAATAATCTTGATATATGTTTTAAAAAAGTGTCACTTCACCTTCCCGTTACGCTGAATTCTATTATTTTTACCGTTTTCGTGTTTTTTCATATCTTAAATTTTGTTTCAATTTTCGCACAATTACTCGAATTGGGGAATTAAGGCTTATAAAAATCACTTTCCGTGCTAAGACCAAGTTTTACGACAGATATTGTGTAATGAAATTGTTTATACGATTTTAGTACGAAGGCTTTCGCCGCGTGGTGGCTCCATGATCCGTAGTTTGAATGGGATATCCGCAGCGTTCTTCTGGAGAGATGACGACGTTTCGCCGACACTGCCGCCGATTTCTTCAGGTCGAAGTTTATACCATTGCATATTTTTTTAAATTTATGGAATTTTTTACGGATGCAGAAAAGCGGATATCGAATTTTTTATAATCTCGTTCTAACATATACGAATAACTTCAGCCTCGTGGCTTTTTGAGAAATACACGAAATATGAAAATGTTGATAAAAGTTTGTTAACTGTTAATATGCTAGTTATTAATTTTTTAAATATTTTCGATTTTTCTGATCGGTTTGCATATTTCATTGAACTTTTGAAAAAATTGTATTTCAGAATAGACGTTGGACAAGTATGTAATTTTTTCTGTTATTATGAAATTAAAATTTTGTAATTTTCGAAATATTTATATATTTATTTTTCCAATCATCCAATATGGAACCCATTTTCTCAAAATTAAACTTTTAAACACAAAATTTCAAGTTTATTCTTATGGAATAAATTTCCTTTTCGTGACAACCCAACGGTTGCCGATTTAATGCAACTTTTTTACTAAAAAACTATACAGTGGAGAGGATAAAAGAATAATACTGCGCTTATTGAATGTCGGGAGTATACAAACGACAGACGAAGATCGAAGAAAATCACTTCGAAATCATCTCGTGATTTCTCGGATCATTGGAACCAACCGATCGAAACTCGTTATAGATCTAACCATAAATACCGACAAAATAATATATTGTTTCTGTGGAATAATATTTAAATTAAATCAATTTATCGAAAAAATGTAGGGGGCGGCGAAAAAAATTTGGCCTAGGGTCGGCAATTTTCCAAATCCGCCACTGCTTATAATTCTATTCATAATAATTTAAATATCTATACACCAGATATGGAGAAAGTCATGCGTTGGCCACATCAGATTTTTATTTCGTTTTTCATATACGAAGTATATTGAGAAAGTATTGTTATCGCGAAAAAATTGGACCTCGAGATTTTGATGGAAATATACGTTTTATGTGTACCTGAGTACGAAAAAGTGGTTTTCGCAATGTCGTCTGTCGGTGTGTAAGCGGCTCTAGAGCCTAAACGGTAGAGCGAAAATGAATGAAATCTCATACTTAGGCATTTTATCATACAGAATAGAAGCTATGAAGAAATTGTTGGCATTGCTCATCTATTTCCCTCCCTCTCCCTCCTTTCCTCTCTCCCTCCTTTCCTCTCCTTCCCTCAAGGGCGGATCCAGAAACTTTTCAAGGAAGGGGGGGGGGGGGCGATCGCCCCTACACCTATCGAATCCGCTCCTCCCAACTGCCCTATATTTTGAATATCCCTACCCCTTTTAGAATCTTCCTTTCTCTTGCTATACAAGCCTAATCAGCGACGTATAATTTAGGATTTTTGCAAGGAATGAATTTGCTTATGTATACACTGACATTCCCTTTTTTACAACCATCGCATTACATATGTGCATTGGTTTTCGGAATGAAAGGTGGGAAGAACAACTGAAGGTTTATTACACATTAAATAACTACAGGTCGATTGCTTGGTAGCGGCGTGGGGTTAAAGGTGCGTCCGCGAGCGACCTCACACTTTCACTCTCTCCAAAAGACTGCTCCGGCTACCAGGCTGCGCGCCGTCTCCTGTAGTGGCCTCAGACGGATGGCGCCGCAGTTGCCGCGAACAACCGACGTAGAAATGGCATACAATGTTCTATTCTGCCACTACAGGGTAAATTAAATTAACACTAAATTGTAATTTCCTTAAAAAAAAGCACTCAACATGTTTGTATTTGTAATGTTCAAATACACAGCCTAGGTTTTGAATAAACTATGGCATCACAGTGCCATGGTGGCCAGTCGGGAAAGTAGTTAGCAATCAGTCTTTTCGGATTACAGGTGGTTTTGGACTAACGAATTACGAATTAGCGATGCTTGACTGTATTGTTGAAAATGTAGCCCTCCTCTCCAAAAGACCATTGATTCATCAACAGTAAGCTCTCAAGAGAGCCTGTGAACTTTTTCCATGGCTTTATTAAATATATCTATCAAAGGCTATATTTTGTAGAGACACATAAATGGTGGTGGATGATTTTCACTAGCCTTTTTTGAAAAATGCGGTAAACTTGAAATTAGGAGTAATCTATTGAGGCTCATAGAAGTTCTCAAACTTTGAAGACCAAATGGAGGTCCAGTTAGCCAATAATCCTCCAATGAAGTGGTTTGAATGATCTCCATATGATTATTATAATACCTAATAGCCAGGGATGGCTACTGTATAGGAGCACATGAACACCCAAAAATTATACTTTGCTTAAGATTTCAATGCTTTCCTACAGGCAAGTCTTCATATGCCTGTTACATTATTTGTTTTTCCCGCCGTATACTGCTACTGTCTATGTAAATCTGTCAAAATTGTGGTGTTCACATGCGGTCTGTGCTCCACTAATGGTATCTGTGCGCATGCGCAAGTCAAAGGGACGAATTTCTTAACGAGACACAAAACAGAAAGAGAGCACATCCTCTAGTGTGCTCCTTGTCTATTGGACTATAATGAAGACGTTTTCTACTAACGCCGACAGATGTCAGATAACAGCAGACTTGTTGCTCGATCTATGATGCATAGTGCTGACAGCTGGTTAGGGTAGTTTGGAACTACTACTACATATATTTGGTCAAGTCAGTATTTTCCCGCGCATGCCATGCGAAAGTAACGGGAAGTATTTAGCTTGTGAATAAATCGTTAATTTACGGTGATTAGTGTTAAATATAACACTAATTTGAATTAGTTCATTTAATGGTGCCTGTGTATGTAGGACACAATTATTTCCTGTTGCGTAAGATCTGTAAGTACTTAAAATAACGTGTTTGTGGATTGCATGGGACAGTCATATACCTACCTGCTGTAAAACACTCGAGGTAATATATAAACAATGAACTCCATCAACGCAATTTTAGACAAAAGGGAATTTACTGTGTTTATGTTAAACGATTTTGTATGATATCAAAAATGGCAATTTGTATGATACACCATTCTCAGTTTCTCAAGTGTGGAAATTTACGTAATTGAGAATCGTGAACACTAATTTTTTATATCACGAGCCGCCACTGCTAATAGCACTATTCCTTCCTTCTTTTTTTCCGCGTCATTTCCCCTGCAACTGATAAATATAAATCTGGTATAGTGAAATCTTGGGTACTTTCCTGTTAACGGGAATACCTCCAGGACCCTTCGCAGGACCTGGTACTTACGTATTATCCCCATGCCATACTTACGTACAACATTAACAGAAACAAACCCAATCACCGGACAAGAAACTAATTGGCCTGTCTCGGCATTTACAAACCCAATCTCAGGACAGCATGGAGGGTTTCTTTGGTTCCGGGCGAGGCAGCGCCCGGAGACGAATACCCATTAAAACAAAGCGAGTCGAAGGTTCGTCAATATATCCTTTCAATGTTATATCCTCTTGACTGTTGTGCCGCAAATTCGCTTTGTTGTAATGGGTAGTCGTCTCCGGGCGCTGCCGCGCCCTTCGCCTCGCCCGGAACCAAAGAAACCCTCCACGTTGTCCGGAGATTGAGTTTGTAAATGTCGAGACCGGCCAATCAGTTTCTGTTAATGTTGTTTTTAAAATAAAATATCGTAAATCCAACAATACGTCAAAATATCCTTTCAATGTTATATCCTCTCAAACAATCATAACAATACATGTTCATTTTTAAGGTATTCCCTTTGGAAGTAAATAAATAATAGTAAGGATTGTACAATTCCAATATTTTAATCTTATTTTATTTAAGCGAATGACATAATACATCAAAGTATACAGGTATACCCTAATTTACGTCGGGGATACGTTCCTGGAAAGTGTGACGTAAATTGAAACGACATAAAAGCCTTGAGGTACTCAAACAGAGACTTCGGGCTATGAAGTGATTATTTGTAAATGTTGCATGTTATAAAAGTCATAAAACTGTTATTTCATTATTTTTATTTTGCCATTTAATAATGTGAAATAATATTCGAGGTTCTTTAATAATGCGAAAATAATACTTAATATAATGTTTAGTAATGTGAAAATGTTCATTTAAATACCATTACCACAATGCCGTAGCCTACTGTAATGTTCTCTCTAAATAAATAAATCAAAGCAGTTTTTCTCATAAGAATCAATTATATCAGGGGGGGGGGGGTGCATGCAAGAGTTAAGTATGGTATTTTTTCGAAAATTTTTTTCGAAATTTTTTTTGAAAATTTTTCTCGTAAATTTTTTTCAAAAATTTTTGTCGAAAATTTTTTTCGAAAATTTTTTTTCAAAATTTTTTTAAAATTTTTTTTCAAATTTTTTTCAAAATTTTTTTCAAAATTTTTTTCGAAAATTTTTTTTCAAAATTTTTTTCAAATTTTTTTTTAAATTTTTTTTCAAAATTTTTTTCGAAAATTTTTTTTTGAAATTTTTTTCGAAAATTTTTTTTCAAAATTTTTTTCAAATTTTTTTTCAAATTTTTTTTCGAAAATTTTTTTTTGAAAATTTTTTCAAAATTTTTTTCGTAATTTTCTTCGAAATTTTTTTTTCGAAATTTTTTTCAAAATTTTTTTCGAAACTTTTTTTTCTTCAAAATTTTTTTCGAAATTTTTTTTTTGTAAACTTTTTTCAAAATTTTTTTCGAAAATTTTTTTCAAAATTTTTTTCTAAAATTTTTTTAAAAATTTTTCTTCAAAATTTTTTTCGAAATTTTTTTTTCAAAATTTTTTTCGAAAATTTTTTTTCAAAATTTTTTTCAAATTTTTTTTCAAAATTTTTTTCGAAAATTTTTTTTTGAAATTTTTTCAAAATTTTTTTCCAAATTTTTTTCGAAATTTTTTTTTCAAAATTTTTTTCGAAAATTTTTTTTCAAAATTTTTTTCAAATTTGTTTTCAAATTTTTTTTCCAAAATTTCTTTTTGAAAATTTTTTCAAAATTTTTTTCGTAATTTTTTTCGAAAATTTTTTTCGAAAATTTTTTTCAAAAATTTTTTTCAAAATTTTTTTCAAAATTTTTTTCGAAAATGTTTTTTCAAAATTTTTTTCGAAAATTTTTTTTCAAAATTTTTTTCAAATTTTTTTTTAAAATTTTTTTCGAAAATTTTTTTTTGAAATTTTTTTCGTAAATTTTTTTTCAAAATTTTTTTCAAATTTTTTTTCAAAATTTTTTTCGAAAATTTTTTTTCAAAATTTTTTTCGAAAATTTTTTTTCAAAATGTTTTTCAATTTTTTTTTCAAATTTTTTTTCGAAAATTTTTTTTTGAAAATTTTTTCAAAATTTTTTTCGTAATTTTCTTCGAAATTTTTTTTTCGAAATTTTTTTCAAAATTTTTTTCGAAACTTTTTTTTCTTCAAAATTTTTTTCGAAATTTTTTTTTTGTAAACTTTTTTCAAAATTTTTTTCGAAAATTTTTTTCAAAATTTTTTTCTAAAATTTTTTTAAAAATTTTTCTTCAAAATTTTTTTCGAAATTTTTTTTTCAAAATTTTTTTCGAAAATTTTTTTTCAAAATTTTTTTCAAATTTTTTTTCAAAATTTTTTTCGAAAATTTTTTTTTGAAATTTTTTTCAAAATTTTTTTCCAAATTTTTTTCGAAATTTTTTTTTCGAAATTTTTTTCGAAAATTTTTTCAAATTTGTTTTCAAATTTTTTTTCGAAAATTTCTTTTTGAAAATTTTTTCAAAATTTTTTTTGGAATTTTTTTCGAAAATTTTTTTCGAAAATTTTTTTCGAAAAATTTTTTTCGAAATTATTTTCAAAATTTTTTTCGAAAATTTTTTTTCAAAATTTTTTTAAAATTTTTTTTCAAATTTTTTTTCGAAAATTTTTTTCAAAATTTTTTTCAAAATTTTTTTCGAAAATTTTTTTTCAAAATTTTTTTCAAATTTTTTTTAAAATTTTTTTTCGAAAATTTTTTTTTGAAAATTTTTTCAAAATTTTTTTCGTAATTTTTTTCGAAAATTTTTTTCGAAAATTTTTTTTCGAAATTTTTTTCAAAATTTTTTTCGAAAATGTTTTTTCAAAATTTTTTTCGAAAATTTTTTTTCAAAATTTTTTTCAAATGTTTTTTCAAAATTTTTTTCGAAAATTTTTTTTTGAAATTTTTTTCGAAAATTTTTTTTCAAAATTTTTTTCAAATTTTTTTTCAAAATTTTTTTCGAAAATTTTTTTTCAAAATTTTTTTCGAAAATTTTTTTTCAAAATTTTTTTCAAATTTTTTTTCAAATTTTTTTTCGAAAATTTTTTTTTGAAAATTTTTTCAAAATTTTTTTCGTAATATTTTTCGAAAATTTTTTTTCGAAATTTTTTTCAAAATTTTTTTCGAAACTTTTTTTTCTTCAAAATTTTTTTCGAAAATTTTTTTTCGTAAACTTTTTTCAAATTTTTTTTCGAAAATTTTTTTCAAAATTTTTTTCTAAAATTTTTTAAAAAATTTTTCTTCAAAATTTTTTTCGAAAATTTTTTTTCAAAATTTTTTTCGAAAATTTTTTTTCAAAATTTTTTTCAAATTTTTTTTCAAATTTTTTTTCGAAAATTTTTTTTTGAAAATTTTTTCAAAATTTTTTTCGTAATTTTTTTCGAAAATTTTTTTCGAAAATTTTTTTTCGAATTTTTTTTCAAAATTTTTTTCAAATTTTTTTTCAAAATTTTTTTCGAAAATTTTTTTTCAAAATTTTTTTCGAAAATTTTTTTTTGAAATTTTTTTCAAAATTTTTTTCCAAAATTTTTCCAAAATTTTTTTACAAAATTTTTTTCGAAAATTTTTTTTCAAAATTTTTTTCAAATTTTTTTTCAAATTTTTTTTCGAAAATTTTTTTTTGAAAATTTTTTCAAAATTTTTTTCGTAATTTTTTTCGAAAATTTTTTTCGAAAATTTTTTTTCGAAATTTTTTTCAAAATTTTTTTTGAAAATTTTTTTCGAAAATTTTTTTCGAAAATTTTTTTTCGAAATTATTTTCGAAATTTTTTTCCAAAATTTGTTTTTCAAATTTTTTTTTCTTAAAATTTTTTTCGAAAATTTTTTTCAAAATTTTTTTTCAAAATTTTTTTTCAAAATTTTTTTCGAAAATTTTTTTTCAAAATTTTTTTCGAATTTTTTTTTAAATTTTTTTTCGAAAAATTTTTTTTGAAAATTTTTTCATAATTTTTTTCGTATTTTTTTTCGAAATTTTTTTCAAAATTTTTTTCGAAAATTTTTTTCAAAATTTTTTTCGAAAATTTTTTTCAAAATTTTTTTTCAAAATTTTTTTCAAAATTTTTTTCAAAAATTTTTTTTCAAAATTTTTTTCGAAAATTTTTTTTTGAAATTTTTTTCAAAATTTTTTTCCAAATTTTTTTCAAAATTTTTTTCGAAAATTTTTTTAAAAATTTTTTTCGAAAATTTTTTTCAAAATTTTTTTTCAAAATTTTTTTCGAAAATTTTTTTCAAAATTTTTTTCGAAAATTTTTTTTCAAAATTTTTTTTCAAATTTTTTTCAAAATTTTTTTCAAAATTTTTTTCGAAAATTTTTTTTCAAAATTTTTTTCAAATTTTTTTTTAAATTTTTTTTCAAAATTTTTTTCGAAAATTTTTTTTTGAAATTTTTTTCGAAAATTTTTTTTCAAAATTTTTTTCAAATTTTTTTTCAAATTTTTTTTCGAAAATTTTTTTTTGAAAATTTTTTCAAAATTTTTTTCGTAATTTTCTTCGAAATTTTTTTTTCGAAATTTTTTTCAAAATTTTTTTCGAAACTTTTTTTTCTTCAAAATTTTTTTCGAAATTTTTTTTTTGTAAACTTTTTTCAAAATTTTTTTCGAAAATTTTTTTCAAAATTTTTTTCTAAAATTTTTTTAAAAATTTTTCTTCAAAATTTTTTTCGAAATTTTTTTTTCAAAATTTTTTTCGAAAATTTTTTTTCAAAATTTTTTTCAAATTTTTTTTCAAAATTTTTTTCGAAAATTTTTTTTTGAAATTTTTTCAAAATTTTTTTCCAAATTTTTTTCGAAATTTTTTTTTCAAAATTTTTTTCGAAAATTTTTTTTCAAAATTTTTTTCAAATTTGTTTTCAAATTTTTTTTCCAAAATTTCTTTTTGAAAATTTTTTCAAAATTTTTTTCGTAATTTTTTTCGAAAATTTTTTTCGAAAATTTTTTTCAAAAATTTTTTTCAAAATTTTTTTCAAAATTTTTTTCGAAAATGTTTTTTCAAAATTTTTTTCGAAAATTTTTTTTCAAAATTTTTTTCAAATTTTTTTTTAAAATTTTTTTCGAAAATTTTTTTTTGAAATTTTTTTCGTAAATTTTTTTTCAAAATTTTTTTCAAATTTTTTTTCAAAATTTTTTTCGAAAATTTTTTTTCAAAATTTTTTTCGAAAATTTTTTTTCAAAATGTTTTTCAAATTTTTTTTCAAATTTTTTTTCGAAAATTTTTTTTTGAAAATTTTTTCAAAATTTTTTTCGTAATTTTCTTCGAAATTTTTTTTTCGAAATTTTTTTCAAAATTTTTTTCGAAACTTTTTTTTCTTCAAAATTTTTTTCGAAATTTTTTTTTTGTAAACTTTTTTCAAAATTTTTTTCGAAAATTTTTTTCAAAATTTTTTTCTAAAATTTTTTTAAAAATTTTTCTTCAAAATTTTTTTCGAAATTTTTTTTTCAAAATTTTTTTCGAAAATTTTTTTTCAAAATTTTTTTCAAATTTTTTTTCAAAATTTTTTTCGAAAATTTTTTTTTGAAATTTTTTTCAAAATTTTTTTCCAAATTTTTTTCAAATTTTTTTTTAAATTTTTTTTCAAAATTTTTTTCGAAAATTTTTTTTTGAAATTTTTTTCGAAAATTTTTTTTCAAAATTTTTTTCAAATTTTTTTTCAAATTTTTTTTCGAAAATTTTTTTTTGAAAATTTTTTCAAAATTTTTTTCGTAATTTTCTTCGAAATTTTTTTTTCGAAATTTTTTTCAAAATTTTTTTCGAAACTTTTTTTTCTTCAAAATTTTTTTCGAAATTTTTTTTTTGTAAACTTTTTTCAAAATTTTTTTCGAAAATTTTTTTCAAAATTTTTTTCTAAAATTTTTTTAAAAATTTTTCTTCAAAATTTTTTTCGAAATTTTTTTTTCAAAATTTTTTTCGAAAATTTTTTTTCAAAATTTTTTTCAAATTTTTTTTCAAAATTTTTTTCGAAAATTTTTTTTTGAAATTTTTTCAAAATTTTTTTCCAAATTTTTTTCGAAATTTTTTTTTCAAAATTTTTTTCGAAAATTTTTTTTCAAAATTTTTTTCAAATTTGTTTTCAAATTTTTTTTCCAAAATTTCTTTTTGAAAATTTTTTCAAAATTTTTTTCGTAATTTTTTTCGAAAATTTTTTTCGAAAATTTTTTTCAAAAATTTTTTTCAAATTTTTTTTCAAAATTTTTTTCGAAAATGTTTTTTCAAAATTTTTTTCGAAAATTTTTTTTCAAAATTTTTTTCAAATTTTTTTTTAAAATTTTTTTCGAAAATTTTTTTTTGAAATTTTTTTCGTAAATTTTTTTTCAAAATTTTTTTCAAATTTTTTTTCAAAATTTTTTTCGAAAATTTTTTTTCAAAATTTTTTTCGAAAATTTTTTTTCAAAATGTTTTTCAAAATTTTTTTAAAATTTTTTTTCAAATTTTTTTTCGAAAATTTTTTTCAAAATTTTTTTCAAAATTTTTTTCGAAAATTTTTTTTCAAAATTTTTTTCAAATTTTTTTTAAAATTTTTTTTCGAAAATTTTTTTTTGAAAATTTTTTCAAAATTTTTTTCGTAATTTTTTTCGAAAATTTTTTTCGAAAATTTTTTTTCGAAATTTTTTTCAAAATTTTTTTCGAAAATGTTTTTTCAAAATTTTTTTCGAAAATTTTTTTTCAAAATTTTTTTCAAATGTTTTTTCAAAATTATTTTCGAAAATTTTTTTTTGAAATTTTTTTCGAAAATTTTTTTTCAAAATTTTTTTCAAATTTTTTTTCAAAATTTTTTTCGAAAATTTTTTTTCAAAATTTTTTTCGAAAATTTTTTTTCAAAATTTTTTTCAAATTTTTTTTCAAATTTTTTTTCGAAAATTTTTTTTTGAAAATTTTTTCAAAATTTTTTTCGTAATATTTTTCGAAAATTTTTTTTCGAAATTTTTTTCAAAATTTTTTTCGAAACTTTTTTTTCTTCAAAATTTTTTTCGAAAATTTTTTTTCGTAAACTTTTTTCAAATTTTTTTTCGAAAATTTTTTTCAAAATTTTTTTCTAAAATTTTTTAAAAAATTTTTCTTCAAAATTTTTTTCGAAAATTTTTTTTCAAAATTTTTTTCGAAAATTTTTTTTCAAAATTTTTTTCAAATTTTTTTTCAAATTTTTTTTCGAAAATTTTTTTTTGAAAATTTTTTCAAAATTTTTTTCGTAATTTTTTTCGAAAATTTTTTTCGAAAATTTTTTTTCGAATTTTTTTTCAAAATTTTTTTCAAATTTTTTTTCAAAATTTTTTTCGAAAATTTTTTTTCAAAATTTTTTTCGAAAATTTTTTTTTGAAATTTTTTTCAAAATTTTTTTCCAAAATTTTTCCAAAATTTTTTTACAAAATTTTTTTCGAAAATTTTTTTTCAAAATTTTTTTCAAATTTTTTTTCAAATTTTTTTTCGAAAATTTTTTTTTGAAAATTTTTTCAAAATTTTTTTCGTAATTTTTTTCGAAAATTTTTTTCGAAAATTTTTTTTCGAAATTTTTTTCAAAATTTTTTTTGAAAATTTTTTTCGAAAATTTTTTTCGAAAATTTTTTTTCGAAATTATTTTCGAAATTTTTTTCCAAAATTTGTTTTTCAAATTTTTTTTTCTTAAAATTTTTTTCGAAAATTTTTTTCAAAATTTTTTTTCAAAATTTTTTTTCAAAATTTTTTTCGAAAATTTTTTTTCAAAATTTTTTTCGAATTTTTTTTTAAATTTTTTTTCGAAAAATTTTTTTTGAAAATTTTTTCATAATTTTTTTCGTATTTTTTTTCGAAATTTTTTTCAAAATTTTTTTCGAAAATTTTTTTCAAAATTTTTTTCGAAAATTTTTTTCAAAATTTTTTTTCAAAATTTTTTTCAAAATTTTTTTCAAAAATTTTTTTTCAAAATTTTTTTCGAAAATTTTTTTTTGAAATTTTTTTCAAAATTTTTTTCCAAATTTTTTTCGAAAATTTTTTTTCAAAATTTTTTTCGAAAATTTTTTTTCAAAATTTTTTTCAAATTTTTTTCCAAATTTTTTTCGAAAATTTTTTTTCAAAATTTTTTTCGAAAATTTTTTTTCAAAATTTTTTTCAAATTTTTTTTCTAAATTTTTTTCGAAATTTTTTTTCAAAATTTTTTTCGAAAATTTTTTTTCAAAATTTTTTTTGGAAATTTTTTTTTCAAAATTTTTTTCGAAATTTTTTTTAAAAATTTTTTTCGAAATTTTTTTTGAAAATTTTTTTCGTAAATTTTTTTCAAAAATTTTTTTCGAAAATTTTTTTCGAAAATTTTTTTCAAAATTTTTTTTCAAAATTTTTTTCAAAATTTTTTTTAAAAATTTTTTTAAAAATTTTTTTCGAAAATTTTTTTTACAAATTTTTTTTGGAAATTTTTTTTTGAAATTTATTTCAAAATTTTTTTCGAAAATTTTTTTTGAAAATTTTTTTTCAAATTTTTTTCGTAAATTTTTTTCGAAAATTTTTTTTGAAAATTTTTTTTGAAAATTTTTTTCGTAAATTTTTTTCAAAATTTTTTTTCGAAAATTTTTTTAAAAATTTTTTTCGAAAATTTTTTTCCAAATTTTTTTTCAAAATTTTTTTCGAAAATTTTTTTCAAAATTTTTTTCGAAAATTTTTTTCAAAATTTTTTTCGAAAATTTTTTTTCAAAATTTTTTCAAATTTTTTTTACAAATTTTTTTTGGAAATTTTTTTTTGAAATTTATTTCGAAATTTTTTTCAAAATTTTTTTTGAAAATTTTTTTCGAAAATTTTTTTCGTAAATTTTTTTCAAAATTTTTTTCGAAAATTTTTTTAAAAATTTTTTTCGAAAATTTTTTTCAAAATTTTTTTTCAAAATTTTTTTCGAAAATTTTTTTCAAAATTTTTTTCGAAAATTTTTTTCAAAATTTTTTTTAAAAATTTCATTCAAAATTTTTTTTCAAAATTTTTATCGAAAATTTTTTTTTGTTTTTTTCAAATTTTTTTTCAAATTTTTTTCGAAAATTTTTTCGTAAATTTTTTTCAAAATTTTTTTCGAAAATCTTTTTCAAAATTTTTTTCAAAATTTTTTTTTAAATTTTTTTTCAAAATTTTTTTCGAAAATTTTTTTTTGAAATTTTTTTTAAAAATTTTTTTTGGAAATTTTTTTTGGAAATTTTTTTTTGAAATTTATTTCAAAATTTTTTTCGAAATTTTTTCGAAAATTTTTTTCGAAAATTTTTTTTCAAATTTTTTTCGAAAATTTTTTTCGAAAATTTTTTTCGTAATTTTTTTTTCAAAATTTTTTTCAAATTTTTTTTCAAATTGTTTTTCGAAAATTTTTTTTTGAAAATTTTTTCAAAATTTTTTTCGTAATTTTTTTCGAAAATTTTTTTTCGAAATTTTTTTCAAAATTTTTTTCGAAACATTTTTTTCTTCAAAATTTTTTTCGAAAATTTTTTTTCGTAAACTTTTTTCAAAATTTTTTTCGAAAATTTTTTTCAAAATTTTTTTCTAAAATTTTTTTAAAAATTTTTCTTCAAAATTTTTTTCGAAATTTTTTTTTCAAAATTTTTTTCGAAAATTTTTTTTCAAAATTTTTTTCAAATTTTTTTTCAAAATTTTTTTCGAAAATTTTTTTTCAAAATTTTTTTCGAAAATTTTTTTTTGAAATTTTTTTCAAAATTTTTTTCCAAATTTTTTTCGAAAACTTTTTTTCAAAATTTTTTTCGAAAATTTTTTTTCAAAATTTTTTTCAAATTTTTTTTCAAATTTTTTTTCGAAATTTTTTTTTTGAAAATTTTTTTCGTAATTTTTTTCGAAAATTTTTTTCGAAAATTTTTTTCGAAAAATTTTTTTCGAAATTATTTTCAAAATTTTTTTCGAAAATTTTTTTTCAAAATTTTTTTCTTAAAATTTTTTTTCAAAATTTTTTTCGAAAATTTTTTTCAAAATTTTTCTTCAAAATTTTTTTCGAAATTTTTTTTTCAAAATTTTTTTCGAAAATTTTTTTTCAAAATTTTTTCAAATTTTTTTTCAAAATTTTTTTCGAAAATTTTTTTTCAAAATTTTTTTCGAAAATTTTTTTTTGAAATTTTTTTCAAAATTTTTTTCCAAATTTTTTTCGAAAACTTTTTTTCAAAATTTTTTTCGAAAATTTTTTTTCAAAATTTTTTTCAAATTTTTTTTCAAATTTTTTTTCGAAAATTTTTTTTTGAAAATTTTTTCAAAATTTTTTTCGTAATTTTTTTCGAAAATTTTTTTCGAAAATTTTTTTTCGAATTTTTTTTCAAAATTTTTTTCAATTTTTTTTTCAAAATTTTTTTCAAAAATTTTTTTTCAAAATTTTTTTCGAAAATTTTTTTTCGAAATTATTTTCAAAATTTTTTTCCAAAATTTGTTTTTCAAAATTTTTTTCTTAAAATTTTTTTCGAAAATTTTTTTCAAAATTTTTTTTCCAAATTTTTTTCGAAAATTTTTTTTCAAAATTTTTTTCAAATTTTTTTTCGAAATATTTTTTTTGAAAATTTTTTCATAATTTTTTTCGTAATTTTTTTCGAAAATTTTTTTCGAAAATTTTTTTTCGAAATTTTTTTCAAAATTTTTTTCAAAATTTTTTTCGAAAATTTTTTTCAAAATTTTTTTTCAAAATTTTTTTCAAAATTTTTTTCAAAATTTTTTTTTCACAATTTTTTTCGAAAATTTTTTTTTGAAATTTTTTTCAAAATTTTTTTCCAAATTTTTATTCGAAAATTTTTTTTCAAAATTTTTTTCGAAAATTTTTTTTCAAAATTTTTTTCAAATTTTCTTTCAAATTTTTTTTCGAAAATTTTTTTTTTTAAATTTTTTCAAAATTTTTTTCGTAATTTTTTTCGAAAATTTTTTTCGAAAATTTTTTTCGAAAAATTTTTTTCGAAATTATTTTCAAAATTTTTTTCGAAAATTTTTTTTCAAAATTTTTTTCTTAAATTTTTTTTTCAAAATTTTTTTCGAAAATTTTTTTCAAAATTTTTTTTCAAAATTTTTTTCGAAAATTTTTTTTCAAAATTTTTTTCAAATTTTTTTTCAAATTTTTTTTCTAAAATTTTTTTTTGAATATTTTTTAAAAATTTTTTTCGTAATTTTTTTCGAAAATTTTTTTCGAAAATTTTTTTTCGAAATTTTTTTCAAAATTTTTTTCGAAATTTTTTTCCAAATTTTTTTCGAAAATTTTTTTCGAAAATTTTTTTCGAAAATTTTTTTCAAAATTTTTTTTCAAAATTTTTTTCAAAATTTTTTTCTAAAATTTTTTTTCAAAATTTTTTTCAAATTTTTTTTCAAATTTCTTTTCGAAAATTTTTTTTTGAAAATTTTTTCAAAATTTTTTTCGTAATTTTTTTCGAAAATTTTTTTCGAAAATTTCTTTTCAAATTTTTTTTCGAAAATTTTTTTTCGAAATTTTTTTCAAAATTTTTTTCGAAAATTTTTTTCGAAAATTCTTTTCGAAAAATTTTTTTCGAAATTATTTTCAAAATTTTTGTCGAAAATTTTTTTTCAAAATTTTTTTCTTAAAATTTTTTTTCAAAATTTTTTTCGAAAATTTTTTTCAAAATTTTTTTCAAAAATGTTTTTCAAAATTTTTTTTCAAATTTTTTTCGAAAATTTTTTTTCAAAATTTTTTTCGAAAATTTTTTTTCAAAATTTTTTTCAAATTTTTTTTCAAAATTTTTTTCGAAAATGTTTTTTTGAAATTTTTTTTAAAAATTTTTTTTGGAAATTTTCTTTTGAAATGTATTTCAAAATTTTTTTCGAAATTTTTTTAGAAATTTTTTCGAAAATTTTTTTCGAAAATTTTTTTTGTAAACTTTTTTCAAAATTTTTTTCGAAAATTTTTTTTCAAAATTTTTTTCAAATTTTTTTTCAAATTTTTTTTCGAAAATTTTTTTTTGAAAATTTTTTCAAAATTTTTTTCGTAATTTTTTTCGAAATTTTTTCGAAAATTTTTTTTTGAAATTTTTTTCGAAAATTTTTTTTCAAAATTTTTTTCAAAAATTTTTTTCGAAAATTTATTACAAAATTTTTTTCGAAAATTTTTTTAAAAATTTTTTTCGAAAATTTTTTTCAAAATTTTTTTCGAAAATTTTCTTCAAATTTTTTTTTCAAAATTTCATTCAAAATTTTTTTCAAAATTTTTTTTCAAAATTTTTATCGAAAATTTTTTTTGTTTTTTTCAATTTTTTTTTCAAATTTTTTTCGAAAATTTTTTTCGAAAATTTTTTCGTAAATTTTTTTCAAAATTTTTTTCGAAAATTTTTTTCAAAATTTTTTTTTTAATTTTTTTCAATATTTTTTTCAATTTTTTTTTCAAAATTTTTTTCAAATTTTTTTTCAAAATTTTTTTCGAAAATTTTTTTTTGAAATTTTTTTCAAAATTGTTTTCCAAATTTTTTTCGAAAATTTTTTTTCAAAATTTTTTTCAAATTTTTTTTCAAATTTTTTTTCGAAAATTTTTTTTTGAAAATTTTTTCAAAATTTTTTTCGTAATTTTTTTCGAAAATTTTTTTCGAAAATTTTTTTCGAAATTATTTTCAAAATTTTTTTCGAAAATTTTTTTTCAAAATTTTTTTCTTAAAATTTTTTTTCAAAATTTTTTTCGAAAATTTTTTTCAAAATTTTTTTCGAAAATTTTTTTCAAAATTTTTTTCAAAAATTTTTTTCAAAATTTTTTTTCAAAATTTTTTTCGAAAATTTTTTTTCAAAATTTTTTTCGAAAATTTTTTTCAAAATTTTTTTCAAATTTTTTTTCAAAATTTTTTTCGAAAATTTTTTTTTGAAATTTTTTTTAAAAATTTTTTTTGGAAATTTTCTTTTGAAATTTATTTCAAAATTTTTTTTGAAATTTTTTTCGAAATTTTTTCGAAATTTTTTTCGAAAATTTTTTTTCGAAATTTTTTTCGAAATTTTTTTTCGAAAATTTTTTTCGAAAATTTTTTTCGTAAACTTTTTTCAAAATTTTTTTAGAAAATTTTTTTTAAAATTTTTTTCTAAAATTTTTTTAAAAATTTTTCTTCAAAATTTTTTTCGAAAATTTTTTTTCAAAATTTTTTTCGAAAATTTTTTTTCAAAATTTTTTTCGAAAATTTTTTTTCAAAATTTTTTTCGAAAATTTTTTTTCAAAATTTTTTTCAAATTTTTTTTCAAATTTTTTTTCGAAAAGTTTTTTTTGAAAATTTTTTTCGAAAATTTTTTTTCGAAATTTTTTTCAAAATTTTTTTCGAAACTTTTTTTTTTCAAAATTCTTTTCGAAAATTTTTTTTTGAAATTTTTTTCAAAATTTTTTTCGAAATTTTTTTGGAAAATTTTTTTCGAAAAATTTTTCAAAATTTTTTTCAAAATTTTTTTCGAAAATTTTTTTCGAAAATTTTTTCGTAAATTTTTTTCAAAATTTTTTTCGAAAATTTTTTTCAAAATTTTTTTCAAAAATTTTTTTAAAATTTTTTTTCAAAATTTTTTTCGAAAATATTTTTTCAAAATTTTTTTTCAAAATTTTTTTTCAAAATTTTTTTCGAAAATTTTTTTTTTGATATTTTTTTCAAAATTTTTTTCAAATTTTTTTTTGAAAATTTTTTTCGAAAATTTTTTTTCAAAATTTTTTTTGAAAATTTTTTTCGAAAATTTTTTTCAAATTTTTTTTCAAAATTTTTTTCAAATTTTTTTTCAAAATTTTTTTCGAAAATTTTTTTTTGAAATTTTTTTCAAAATTTTTTTCCAAATTTTTTTCGAAAATTTTTTTTCAAAATTTTTTTCAAAATTTTTTTTCAAAATTTTTTTCAAATTTTTTTTTAAATTTTTTTTCGAAAATTTTTTTTTGAAAATTTTTTCAAAATTTTTTTCGTAATTTTTTTCGAAAATTTTTTTCGAAATTTTTTTTTGAAATTTTTTTAAAAATTTTTTTCGAAATTTTTTTTAAAATTTTTTTCGAAATTTTTTTCGAAAATTTTTTTTCGAAATTTTTTTCAAAATTTTTTTTTAAATTTTTTTTAAAAATTTTTTTCGAAAATTTTTATTCGAAATTTTTTTCGAAAATTTTTTTTCAAAATTTTTTCAAATTTTTTTTACAAATTTTTTTTGGAAATTTTTTTTTGAAATTTATTTCAAAATTTTTTTCGAAATTTTTTTGAAAATTTTTTTTGAAAATTTTTTTCGAAAATTTTTTTTCAAAATTTTTTTCAAATTTTTTTCGTAATTTTTTTCGAAAATTTTTTTCAAAAATTTTTTTTCGAAATTTTTTTCGAAAATTTTTTTCGAAAATTTTTTTCGTAAACTTTTTTCAAAATTTTTTTCGAAAATTTTTTTCAAAATTTTTTTCTAAAATTTTTTTAAAAATTTTTCTTGAAAATTTTTTTTCAAAATTTTTTTCGAAAATTTTTTTTCAAAATTTTTTTCAAATTATTTTTCAATTTTTTTTCGAAATTTTTTTCAAAATTTTTTTCGAAACTTTTTTTTCGTCAAAATTTTTTTCGAAAATTTTTTTTCGTAAACTTTTTCAAAATTTTTTTCGAAAGTTTTTTTCAAAATTTTTTTCGAAAATTTTTTTTCAAAATTTTTTTCTTAAAATTTTTTTTCAAAATTTTTTTCGAAAATTTTTTTTCAAATTTTTTTTCAACTTTTTTTTCAAAAGTTTTTTCGAAAATTTTTTTTTGAAATTTTTTTTAAAAATTTTCTTTGGAAATTTTTTTTTGAAATTTATTTCAAAATTTTTTTCGAAATTTTTTTCGAAATTTTTTCGAAAATTTTTTTCGAATATTTTTTTTCGAAATTTTTTTCGAAAATTTTTTTCGAAAATTTTTTTCCTAAACTTTTTTCAAAATTTTTTTCGAAAATTTTTTTCGAAATTTTTTTCTAAAATTTTTTAAAAAATTTTTCTTCAAAATTTTTTTTCAAAATTTTTTTCGAAAATTTTTTTTCAAAATTTTTTTCAAATTTTTTTTCAAATTTTTTTTCGATAATTTTTTTTTGAAAATTTTTTCAAAATTTTTTTCGTAATTTTTTTCGAAAATTTTTTTTCGAAATTTTTTTCAAAATTTTTTTCGAAACTTTTTTTTCTTCAAAATTTTTTTCGAAAATTTTTTTCGAAAATTTTTTTTCGTAAACTTTTTTCAAAATTTTTTTCGAAAATTTTTTTCAAAATTTTTTTCTAAAATTTTTTTAAAAATTTTTCTTCAAAATTTTTTTCGAAAATTTTTTTTCAAAATTTTTTTTCAAAATTTTTTTCAAATTTTTTTTCAAATTTCTTTTCGAAAATTTTTTTTTGAAAATTTTTTCAAAATTTTTTTCGTAATTTTTTTCGAAATTTTTTTTCGAAAATTTCTTTTCAAAATTTTTTTCGAAAATTTTTTTTTGAAATTTTTTTCAAAATTTTTTCCAAATTTTTTTCGAAATTTTTTTTCAAAATTTTTTTCGAAAATTTTTTTTCAAAATTTTTTTCAAATTTTTTTTAAAATTTTTTTTCGAAAATTTTTTTTCGAAATTTTTTTCAAAATTTTTTTCGAAAATTTTTTTCGAAATTATTTTCAAAATTTTTGTCGAAAATTTTTTTTCAAAATTTTTTTCTTAAAATTTTTTTTCAAAATTTTTTTCGAAAATTTTTTTCACTTTTTTTCAAAAATGTTTTTCAAAATTTTTTTTCAAAATTTTTTTCGAAAATTTTTTTTCAAACTTTTTTTCGAAAATTTTTTTTCAAAATTTTTTTCAAATTTTTTTTCAAAATTTTTTTCGAAAATTTTTTTTTGAAATTTTTTTTAAAAATTTTTTTTGGAAATTTTCTTTTGAAATGTATTTCAAAATTTTTTTCGAAATTTTTTTCGAAATTTTTTCGAAAATTTTTTTCGAAAATTTTTTTTCGAAATTTTTTTCGAAAATTTTTTTCGAAAATTTTTTTCGAAAATTTTTTTCGAAAATTTTTTTCGTAAACTTTTTTCAAAATTTTTTTCGAAAATTTTTTTCAAAATTTTGTTCTAAAATTTTTTTAAAAATTTTTTTCTAAAATTTTTTTAAAAATTTTTCTTCAAAATTTTTTTCGAAAATTTTTTTTCAAAATTTTTTTCGAAAATTTTTTTTCAAAATTTTTTTCAAATTTTTTTTCTAATTTTTTTTCGAAAATTTTTTTTTGAAAATTTTTTCAAAATTTTTTTCGTAATATTTTTCGAAAATTTTTTCGAAAATTTTTTTTTGAAATTTTTTTCGAAAATTTTTTTTCAAAATTTTTTTCAAAAATTTTTTTCGAAAATTTATTACAAATTTTTTTTCGAAATTTTTTTTAAAAATTTTTTTCGAAAATTTTTTTCAAAATTTTTTTCGAAAATTTTCTTCAAAATTTTTTTTCAAAATTTCATTCAAAATTTTTTTCAAAATTTTTTTTCAAAATTTTTATCGAAAATTTTTTTTGTTTTTTTCAAATTTTTTTTCAAATTTTTTTCGAAAATTTTTTTCGAAAATTTTTTCGTAAATTTTTTTCAAAATGTTTTTCGAAAATTTTTTTCAAAATTTTTTTTTTTAATTTTTTTCAATATTTTTTTCAATTTTTTTTTCAAAATTTTTTTCAAATTTTTTTTCAAAATTTTTTTCGAAAATTGTTTTTTGAAATTTTTTTCAAAATTGTTTTCCAAATTTTTTTCGAAAATGTTTTTTCAAAATTTTTTTCAAATTTTTTTTCAAATTTTTTTTCAAAATTGTTTTCGAAAATTTTTTTCAAATTTTTTTTTGAAAATTTTTTCAAAACTTTTTTCGTAATTTTTTTCGAAAATTTTTTTCGAAAATTTTTTTCGAAATTATTTTCAAAATTTTTTTCGAAAATTTTTTTTCAAAATTTTTTTCTTAAAATTGTTTTTCAAAATTGTTTTCGAAAATTTTTTTCAAAATTTTTTTCAAAATTTTTTTCAAAAATTTTTTTCAAAATTTTTTTTCAAAATTTTTTTCGAAAATTTTTTTTCAAAATTTTTTTCGAAAATTTTTTTCAAAATTTTTTTCAAATTTTTTTTCAAAATTTTTTTCGAAAATTTTTTTTTGAATTTTTTTTAAAAATTTTTTTTGGAAATTTTCTTTTGAAATTTATTTCAAAATTTTTTTTGAAATTTTTTTCGAAATTTTTTCGAAAATTTTTTTCGAAAATTTTTTTTCGAAATTTTTTTCGAAAATTTTTTTCGAAAATTTTTTTCGAAAATTTTTTTCGTAAACTTTTTTCAAAATTTTTTTAGAAAATTTTTTTCAAAATTTTTTTTCTAAAATTTTTTTAAAAATTTTTCTTCAAAATTTTTTTCGAAAATTTTTTTTCAAAATTTTTTTCGAAAATTTTTTTTCAAAATTTTTTTCAAATTTTTTTTCAAATTTTTTTTCGAAGTTTTTTTTGAAAATTTTTTCAAAATTTTTCGTAATTTTTTTCGAAAATTTTTTTCGAAAATTTTTTTTCGAAATTTTTTTCAAAATTTTTTTCGAAACTTTTTTTTTTCAAAATTTTTTTCGAAATTTTTTTTTTGTAATTTTTTTCAAAATTTTTTCCAAATTTTTTTCGAAAATTTTTTTCGAAAAATTTTTCAAAATTATTTTCAAAATTTTTTTCGAAAATTTTTTTCGAAAATTTTTTCGTAAATTTTTTTCAAAATTTTTTTCGAAAATTTTTTTCAAAATTTTTTTCAAAAATTTTTTTTAAAATTTTTTTTCAAAATTTTTTTCGAAAATTTTTTTTCAAAATTTTTTTTCAAAATTTTATTCGAAAATTTTTTTTTTGATATTTTTTTCAAAATTTTTTTCGAAATTTTTTTGTAAAATTTTTTTCGAAATTTTTTTGTAAAATTTTTTTCGAAATTTTTTTGTAAAATTTTTTTCGAAATTTTTTTCGAAATTTTTTTCGAAAATTTTTTTTCGAAATTTTTTTCAAAATTTTTTTTGAAAATTTTTTTCGAAAATTTTTTTTCAAAATTTTTTTTGAAAATTTTTTTCGAAAATTTTTTCAAATTTTTTTTCAAAATATTTTTCAAATTTTTTTTCAAAATTTTTTTCGAAAATTTTTTTTTGAAATTTTTTTCAAAATTTTTTTCCAAATTTTTTTCGAAAATTTTTTTTCAAAATTTTTTTCAAAATTTTTTTTCAAAATTTTTTTCAAATTTTTTTTAAAATTTTTTTTCGAAAATTTTTTTTTGAAAATTTTTTCAAAATTTTTTTCGTAATTTTTTTCGAAAATTTTTTTCGAAATTTTTTTTTGAAATTTTTTTAAAAATTTTTTTCGAAATTTTTTTCAAAATTTTTTTCGAAATTTTTTTCGAAAATTTTTTTTCGAAATTTTTTTCAAAATTTTTTTTTAAATTTTTTTTAAAAATTTTTTTCGAAAATTTTTATTCAAAATTTTTTTCGAAAATTTTTTTTCAAAATTTTTTCAAATTTTTTTACAAATTTTTTTTGGAAATTTTTTTTTAAAATTTATTTCAAAATTTTTTTCGAAATTTGTTTCAAAATTTTTTTTGAAAATTTTTTTCGAAAATTTTTTTCGTAAATTTTTTTCAAAATTTTCTTCGAAAATTTTTTTAAAAATTTTTTTCGAAAATTTTTTTCAAAATTTTTTTTAAAAATTTTTTTCGAAAATATTTTTCAAAATTTTTTTCGAAAATTTTTTTCAAAATTTTTTTTCAAAATTTCATTCAAAATTTTTTTCAAAATTTTTTTTCAAAATTTTTATCGAAATTTTTTTTTGTTTTTTTCAAATTTTTTTTCAAATTTTTTTCGAAAATTTTTTTAAAAATCTTTTTCAAAATTTTTTTCAAAATTTTTTTTTAAATTTTTTTTCAAAATTTTTTTCGAAAATTTTTTTTCAAAATTTTTTTCGAAAATTTTTTTTCAAAATTTTTTTCGAAAATTTTTTTTCAAAATTTTTTTCAAATTTTTTTTTCAAAATTTTTTTCGAAAATTTTTTTTTGAAATTTTTTTCAAAATTTTTTTCCAAAATTTTTTTTCAAATTTTTTTTCGAAAAATTTTTTTTGAAAATTTTTTCAAAATTTTTTTCGTAATTTTTTTCGAAAATTTTTTTCGAAAATTTTTTTTCGAAATTTTTTTCGAAAATTTTTTTCGTAAACTTTTTTCAAAATTTTTTTCGAAAATTTTTTTCAAAATTTTTTTCGAAAATTTTTTTCAAAATTTTTTTCTAAAATTTTTTTAAAAATTTTTCTTGAAAATTTTTTTTCAAAATTTTTTTCGAAAATTTTTTTTCAAAATTTTTTTCAAATTTTTTTTCAATTTTTTTTTCGAAAATTTTTTTTTGAAAATTTTTTCAAAATTTTTTTCGTAATTTTTTTCGAAATTTTTTTTTCGAAATTTTTTTCAAAATTTTTTTCGAAACTTTTTTTTCGTCAAAATTTTTTTCGAAAATTTTTTTTCGTAAACTTTTTCAAAATTTTTTTCGAAAGTTTTTTTCAAAATTTTTTTCTAAAATTTTTTTAAAAATTTTTCTTCAAACTTTTTTCGAAAATTTTTTTTCAAAATTTTTTTCGAAAATTTTTTTTTGTAATTTTTTTCAAAATTTTTTCCAAATTTTTTTCGAAAATTTTTTTCGAAAAATTTTTCAAAATTTTTTTCAAAATTTTTTTCGAAAATTTTTTTCGAAAATTTTTTCGTAAATTTTTTTCAAAATTTTTTTCGAAAATTTTTTTCAAAATTTTTTTCAAAAATTTTTTTTAAAATTTTTTTTCAAAATTTTTTTCGAAAATTTTTTTTCAAAATTTTTTTTCAAAATTTTATTCGAAAATTTTTTTTTTGATATTTTTTTCAAAATTTTTTTCGAAATTTTTTTGTAAAATTTTTTTCGAAATTTTTTTGTAAAATTTTTTTCGAAATTTTTTTGTAAAATTTTTTTCGAAATTTTTTTCGAAATTTTTTTCGAAAATTTTTTTTCGAAATTTTTTTCAAAATTTTTTTTGAAAATTTTTTTCGAAAATTTTTTTTCAAAATTTTTTTTGAAAATTTTTTTCGAAAATTTTTTCAAATTTTTTTTCAAAATATTTTTCAAATTTTTTTTCAAAATTTTTTTCGAAAATTTTTTTTTGAAATTTTTTTCAAAATTTTTTTCCAAATTTTTTTCGAAAATTTTTTTTCAAAATTTTTTTCAAAATTTTTTTTCAAAATTTTTTTCAAATTTTTTTTAAAATTTTTTTTCGAAAATTTTTTTTTGAAAATTTTTTCAAAATTTTTTTCGTAATTTTTTTCGAAAATTTTTTTCGAAATTTTTTTTTGAAATTTTTTTAAAAATTTTTTTCGAAATTTTTTTCAAAATTTTTTTCGAAATTTTTTTCGAAAATTTTTTTTCGAAATTTTTTTCAAAATTTTTTTTTAAATTTTTTTTAAAAATTTTTTTCGAAAATTTTTATTCAAAATTTTTTTCGAAAATTTTTTTTCAAAATTTTTTCAAATTTTTTTACAAATTTTTTTTGGAAATTTTTTTTTTAAATTTATTTCAAAATTTTTTTCGAAATTTGTTTCAAAATTTTTTTTGAAAATTTTTTTCGAAAATTTTTTTCGTAAATTTTTTTCAAAATTTTCTTCGAAAATTTTTTTAAAAATTTTTTTCGAAAATTTTTTTCAAAATTTTTTTTAAAAATTTTTTTCGAAAATATTTTTCAAAATTTTTTTCGAAAATTTTTTTCAAAATTTTTTTTCAAAATTTCATTCAAAATTTTTTTCAAAATTTTTTTTCAAAATTTTTATCGAAATTTTTTTTTGTTTTTTTCAAATTTTTTTTCAAATTTTTTTCGAAAATTTTTTTAAAAATCTTTTTCAAAATTTTTTTCAAAATTTTTTTTTAAATTTTTTTTCAAAATTTTTTTCGAAAATTTTTTTTCAAAATTTTTTTCGAAAATTTTTTTTCAAAATTTTTTTCGAAAATTTTTTTTCAAAATTTTTTTCAAATTTTTTTTTCAAAATTTTTTTCGAAAATTTTTTTTTGAAATTTTTTTCAAAATTTTTTTCCAAAATTTTTTTTCAAATTTTTTTTCGAAAAATTTTTTTTGAAAATTTTTTCAAAATTTTTTTCGTAATTTTTTTCGAAACTTTTTTTCGAAAATTTTTTTTCGAAATTTTTTTCGAAAATTTTTTTCGAAAATTTTTTTCGTAAACTTTTTTCAAAATTTTTTTCGAAAATTTTTTTCAAAATTTTTTTCGAAAATTTTTTTCAAAATTTTTTTCTAAAATTTTTTTAAAAATTTTTCTTGAAAATTTTTTTTCAAAATTTTTTTCGAAAATTTTTTTTCAAAATTTTTTTCAAATTTTTTTTCAATTTTTTTTTCGAAAATTTTTTTTTGAAAATTTTTTCAAAATTTTTTTCGTAATTTTTTTCGAAATTTTTTTTTCGAAATTTTTTTCAAAATTTTTTTCGAAACTTTTTTTTCGTCAAAATTTTTTTCGAAAATTTTTTTTCGTAAACTTTTTCAAAATTTTTTTCGAAAGTTTTTTTCAAAATTTTTTTCTAAAATTTTTTTAAAAATTTTTCTTCAAAATTTTTTTCGAAAATTTTTTTTCAAAATTTTTTTCGAAAATTTTTTTTCAAAATTTTTTCCAAATTTTTTTTCAAATTTTTTTTCAAAAATTTTTTTTTGAAAATTTTTTCAAAATTTTTTTCGTAATTTTTTTCGAAAATTTTTTTCGAAAATTTTTTTTCGAATTTTTTTTCAAAATTTTTTTCAAATTTTTTTTCAAAATTTTTTTCGAAAATTTTTTTTCAAAATTTTTTTCGAAAATTTTTTTTTGAAATTTTTTTCAAAATTTTTTTCCAAATTTTTTTCGAAAATTTTTTTTTGAAATTTTTTTAAAATATTTTTTTTGGAAATTTCCTTTTGCAGTTTATTTCAAAATTTTTTTTGAAATTTTTTTCGAAATGTTTTCGAAAATTTTTTTCGAAAATTTTTTTCGAAAATTTTTTTCGTAAACTTTTTTCAAAATTTTTTTAGAAATTTTTTTTCAAAATTTTTTTCTAAAATTTTTTTAAAAATTTTTCTTCAAAATTTTTTTCGAAAATTTTTTTTCAAAATTTTTTTCAAATTTTTTTTCAAATTTTTTTTCGAAAAGTTTTTTTTGAAAATTTTTTCAAAATTTTTCGTAATTTTTTTCGAAAATTTTTTTCGAAAATTTTTTTTCGAAATTTTTTTCGAAACTTTTTTTTTTCAAAATTTTTTTCGAAAATTTTTTTTTGAAATTTTTTTCAAAATTTTTTTCGAAATTTTTTTCGAAAATTTTTTTCGAAAAATTTTTCAAAATTTTTTTCAAAATTTTTTTCGAAAATTTTTTTCGAAAATTTTTTCGTAAATTTTTTTCAAAATTTTTTTCGAAAATTTTTTTCAAAATTTTTTTCAAAAATTTCTTTAAAATTTTTTTTCAATATTTTTTTCGAAAATTTTTTTTCAAAATTTTTTTCGAAAATTTTTTTTTTGATATTTTTTTCAAAATTTTTTTCGAAATTTTTTTGTAAAATTTTTTTCGAAATTTTTTTGTAAAATTTTTTTCGAAATTTTTTTGTAAAATTTTTTTCGAAATTTTTTTCGAAATTTTTTTCGAAAATTTTTTTTCGAAATTTTTTTCAAAATTTTTTTTGAAAATTTTTTTCGAAAATTTTTTTTCAAAATTTTTTTTGAAAATTTTTTTCGAAAATTTTTTTCAAATTTTTTTTCAAAATTTTTTTTAAATTTTTTTTCAAAATTTTTTTCGAAAATTTTTTTTTGAAATTTTTTTCAAAATTTTTTTCCAAATTTTTTTCGAAAATTTTTTTTCAAAATTTTTTTCAAAATATTTTTTCAAAATTTTTTTCAAATTTTTTTTTAAATTTTTTTTCGAAAATTTTTTTTTGAAAATTTTTTCAAATTTTTTTTCGTAATTTTTTTCGAAAAGTTTTTTCGAAATTTTTTTTTGAAATTTTTTTAAAAATTTTTTTCGAAATTTTTTTCAAAATTTTTTTCGAAATTTTTTTCAAAATTTTTTTCGAAATTTTTTTTAAAATTTTTTTTAAAAATTTTTTTCGAAATTTTTTTTAAAATTTTTTTTAAAAATTTTTTTCGAAAATTTTTATTCAAAATTTTTTTCGAAAATTTTTTTTCAAAATTTTTTCAAATTTTTTTTACAAATTTTTTTTGGAAATTTTTTTTTGAAATTTATTTCAAAATTTTTTTCGAAATTTCTTTCAAAATTTTTTTTGAAAATTTTTTTCGAAAATGTTTTTCGTAAATTTTTTTCAAAATTTTCTTCGAAAATTTTTTTAATAATTTTTTTCGAAAATTTTTTTCAAACTTTTTTTTCAAAATTTTTTTCGAAAATATTTTCAAAATTTTTTTCGAAAATTTTTTCAAAATTTTTTTTCAAAATTTCATTCAAAATTTTTTTCAAAATTTTTTTTCAAAATTTTTATCGAAAATTTTTTTTGTTTTTTTCAAATTTTTTTCGAAAATTTTTTTAAAAATTTTTTTCGAAAATTTTTTTCAAAATTTTTTTTAAAATTTTTTTTTCAAATTTTTTTTCGAAAATTTTTTTTCAAAATTTTTTTCGAAAATTTTTTTTCAAAATTTTTTTCAAATTTTTTTTCAAAATTTTTTTCGAAAATTTTTTTTTGAAATTTTTTTCAAAATTTTTTTCCAAAATTTTTTCGAAAATTTTTTTTCAAAATTTTTTTCGAAAATTTTTTTTCAAAATTTTTTTCAAATTTTTTTTCAAATGTTTTTTCGAAAATTTTTTTTTGAAAATTTTTTCAAAATTTTTTTCGTAATTTTTTTCGATAATTTTTTTCGAAAATTTTTTTTCGAAATTTTTTTCGAAAATTTTTTTCGAAAATTTTTTTCGTAAACTTTTTTCAAAATTTTTTTCGAAAATTTTTTTCAAAATTTTTTTCTAAAATTTTTTTAAAAATTTTTCTTGAAAATTTTTTTTAAAAATTTTTCTTGAAAATTTTTTTTCAAAATTTTTTTTCAAAATTTTTTTCAAATTTTTTTTCAATTTTTTTTTCGAAAATTTTTTTTTGAAAATTTTTTCAAAATTTTTTTCGTAATTTTTTTCGAAAATTTTTTTTCGAAATTTTTTTCAAAATTTTTTTCGAAATTTTTTTTTCAAAATTTTTTTCAAAATTTTTTTCAAAATTTTTTTCAAAATTTTTTTAAAAATTTTTTTTAAAAATTTTTTTCGAAAATTTTTATTCAAAATTTTTTTCGAAAATTTTTTTTCAAAATTTTTTCAAATTTTTTTTACAAATTTTTTTTGGAAATTTTTTTTTGAAATTTATTTCAAAATTTTTTTCGAAATTTTTTTCGAAATTTTTTCAAAAATTTTTTTCGAAAATTTTTTTTCGAATTTTTTTTCAAAATTTTTTTTGAAAATTTTTTTCGAAAATTTTTTTCGTAATTTTTTTTCAAAATTTTCTTCGAAAATTTTTTTAAAAATTTTTTTTGAAAATTTTTTTCAAAATTGTTTTTCAAAATTTTTTTCGAAAATATTTTTCAAAATTTTTTTCGAAAATTTTTTTCAAAATTTTTTTTCAAAATTTCATTCAAAATTTTTTTCAAAATTTTTTTTCAAAATTTTTATCGAAAATTTTTTTTGTTTTTTTCAAATTTTTTTTCAAATTTTTTTCGAAAATTTTTTTAAAAATTTTTTTCGAAAATTTTTTTTAAAATTTTTTTCAAAATTTTTTTTTTAATTTTTTTTCAAAATTTTTTTCGAAAATTTTTTTTCAAAATTTTTTTCGAAAATTTTTTTTCAAAATTTTTTTCAAATTTTTTTTCAAAATTTTTTTCGAAAATTTGCTTTTGAAATTTTTTTCAAAATTTTTTTCCAAAATTTTTTCGAAAATTTTTTTTCAAAATTTTTTTCGAAATTTTTTTTTCAAAATTTTTTTCAAATTTTTTTCAAATTTTTTTTCGAAAATTTTTTTTTTTTTAAATTTTTTCAAAATTTTTTTCGTAATTTTTTTCGAAAATGTTTTTCGAAAATTTTTTTTCGAAATTTTTTTCGAAAATTTTTTTCGAAAATTTTTTTCGTAAACTTTTTTCAAAATTTTTTTCGAAAATTTTTTTCAAAATTTTTTTCTAAAATTTTTTTTCAAAATTTTTTTCAAATTTTTTTTCAATTTTTTTTTCGAAAATTTTTTTTTGAAAATTTTTTCAAAATTGTTTTTGTAATTTTTTTCGAAACTTTTTTTTTCGAAATTTTTTTCGAAACTTTTTTTTCTTCAAAATTTTTTTCGAAAATTTTTTTTCGTAAACTTTTTCAAAATTTTTTTCGAAAGTTTTTTTCAAAATTTTTTTCTAAAATTTTTTTAAAAATTTCTCTTCAAAATTTTTTTCGAAAATTTTTTTTCAAAATTTTTTTCGAAAATTTTTTTTCAAAATTTTTTTCAAATTTTTTTTCAAATTTTTTTTCGAAAATTTTTTTTTGAAAATTTTTTCAAAATTTTTTTCGTAATTTTTTTCGAAAATTTTTTTTCGAATTTTTTTTCAAAATTTTTTTCAAATTTTTTTTCAAAATTTTTTTCGAAAATTTTTTTTCAAAATTTTTTTCGAAAATTTTTTTTTGAAATTTTTTTCAAAATTTTTTTCCAAATTTTTTTCGAAAATTTTTTTTCAAAATTTATTTCATACAATTTTTTTTCAAAATTTTTTTCGAAAATTTTTTTCAAAATTTATTTCAAAAATTTTTTTCAAAATTGTTTTTCAAAATTTTTTTCGAAAATTTTTTTTCAAAATTTTTTTCGAAAATTTTTTTTCAAAATTTATTTCAAAATTTTTTTTAAATTTTTTTTTAAAAATTTTTTTCGAAACTTTTTTCTTCAAAATTTTTTTCGAAAATTTTTTTTCAAAATTTTTTTCAAATTTTTTTTACAATTTTTTTTTGGAAATTTTTTTTTGAAATTTATTACAAAATTCTTTTCGAAATTTTTTTCGAAATTTTTTCGAAAATTTTTTTCAAAAAGTTTTTTTCGAAATTTTTTTCAAAATTTTTTTTGAAAATATTTTTCAAAATTTTTTTCGAAAATTTTTTTCAAAATTTTTTTTCAAAATTTCATTCAAAATTTTTTTCAAAATTTTTTTTCAAAATTTTTATCGAAAATTTTTTTTGTTTTTTTCAAATTTTTTTTCAAATTTTTTTTGGAAATTTTTTTAAAAATTTTTTTCGAAAATTTTTTTCAAAATTTTTTTCAAAATTTTTTTTTTAATTTTTTTTCAAAATTTTTTTCGAAAATTTTTTTTCAAAATTTTTTTCGAAAATTTTTTTTCAAAATTTTTTTCAAATTTTTTTTCAAAATTTTTTTCGAAAATTTTTTTTTGAAATTTTTTTCAAAATTTTTTTCCAAAATTTTTTCGAAAAATTTTTTTCAAAATTTTTTTCTAAAATTTTTTTAAAATTTTTCTTGAAAATTTTTTTCGAAAATTTTTTTTCAAAATTTTTTTCGAAAATTTTTTTTCAAAATTTTTTTCAAATTTTTTTTCAAATTTTTTTTCGAAAATTTTTTTTTGAAAATTTTTTCAAAATTTTTTTTTGTAATTTTTTTCGAAAACTTTTTTCGAAAATTTTTTTTCGAAATTTTTTTCAAAATTTTTTTCGAAACTTTTTTTTTTCAAAATTTTTTTCGAAAATTTTTTTTTGAAATTTTTTTCAAAACTTTTTCGAAATTTTTTTCGAAAATTTTTTTCGAAAAATTTTTCAAAATTTTTTTAAAAATTTTTTTCGAAAATTTTTTCGTAAATTTTTTTCAAAATTTTTTTCAAAATTTTTTTCGAAAATTTTTTTCAAAATTTTTTTCAAAAATTTTTTTAAAATTTTTTTTCAAAATTTTATTCGAAAATTTTTTTTCAAAATTTTTTTCGAAAATTTTTTTTCAAAATTTTTTTCAAATTTTTTTTCAAAATTTTTTTCGAAAATTTTTTTTTTGATATTTTTTTTGATATTTTTTTCAAAATTTTTTTCGAAATTTTTTTCAAAATTTTTTTTTGAAATTTTTTTCGAAATTTTTTTCGAAAATTTTTTTTCGAAATTTTTTTCAAAATTTTTTTTCAAAATTTTTTTCGATAATTTTTTTCAAAATTTTTTTCGAAAATTTTTTCGAAAATTTTTTTAAAAAATTTTTTTCGAAAATTTTTTATCAAAATTTTTTCAAAATTTTTTTCCGAAATTATTTTTCGAAATTTTTTTTCGAAATTTTTTCGAAAATTTTTTTTCGAAATTTTTTTGGAAAATTTTTTTTGCAAAATTTTTTTCAAAATTTTTTTCGAAAATTTTTTTCAAAATTTTTTTCGTAATTTTTTTGAAAATTTTTTTTGAAAATTTTTTTCAAAATTTTTTTCGAAAATTTTTTTTCGAAATTTTTTTCGAAAATTTTTTTCGAAAATTTTTTTTCAAAATTTTTTTAAAATTTTTTTCGAAATTTTTTTTCAAAATTTTTTTCGAAAATTTTTTTTCGAAATTTTTTTTGGAAATTTTTTTTTTTCAAAATTTTTTTCGAAATTTTTTTTAAAAATTTTTTTCGAAATTTTTTTTGAAAATTTTTTTCGTAAATTTTTTTCAAAATTTTCTTCGAAAATTTTGAACAAAAATTTTCGAAAAAAATTTTGTAATAAATTTTCGAAAAAAATTTTTGAAAAAAATTTTGAAAAAAAATTTTTGAAAAAATTTTTGAAAAAAATTTTCGAAAAAAATTTTGAAAAAAATTTTGAAAAGAAATTTTCGAAAAAAAATTTTCGAAAAAAATTTTGAAAAAAAATTAAAAAAAAAAATTTTGAAAAAAATTTTGAAAAAAATTTTCGAAAAAAATTTTTAAAAAAATTTTCGAAAAAAATTTGAAAAAAAATTTGAAAAAAACAAAAAGAATTTTCGATAAAAATTTTGAAAAAAAATTTTGAAAAAAATTTTGAATGAAATTTTGAAAAAAAATTTTCGAAAAAAATTTTGAAAAAAAATTTTCGAAAAAAATTTTGAAAAACAATTTTGAAAAATATTTTTGAAATAAATTTTGAAAAAAATTTTCGAAAAAAACTTTGAAAAAAAAATTTATGAAAAAAATTTTGAAAATAAATTTTCGAAAAAAATTTGGAAAAAAATTTTGAAAAAAATTTCAAAAAAAAATTTTCGAAAAAAATTTTGAAAAAAAATTTTCGAAAAAAATTTTGAAAAAAAATTTGAAAAAAATTTTGAAAAAAAATTCGAAAAAAAATTTTCGAAAAAAATTTTCGAAAAAAATTACGAAAAAAATTTTGAAAAAATTTTCAAAAAAAAATTTTCGAAAAGAAATTTGAAAAAAAATTTGAAAAAAATTTTGAAAAAAAATTTTAGAAAAAAATTTTGAAAAAAAATTTTCGAAAAAATTTTGGAAAAAAATTTTGAAAAAAATTTCAAAAAAAAATTTTCGAAAAAAATTCTGAAAAAAAATTTGAAAAAAATTTTGAAAAAAAATTTTCGAAAAAAATTTTGAAAAAAAATTTTCGAAAAAAATTTTGAAAAAAAATTAAAAAAAAAAATTTTGAAAAAAATTTTGAAAAAAATTTTCGAAAAAGATTTTTAAAAAAATTTTCGAAAAAAATTTGAAAAAAAATTTGAAAAAAACAAAAAAAATTTTCGATAAAAATTTTGAAAAAAAATTTTGAAAAAAATTTTGAATGAAATTTTGAAAAAAAATTTTGAAAAAAATTTTCGAAAAAAATTTTGAAAAAAATTTTGAAAAAAAATGAAAAAAAATTTTAAAAAAATTTTGAAAAAAAATTTTCGAAAAAAAATTTGTAATAAATTTTCGAAAAAAATTTTTGAAAAAAATTTTGAAAAAAAATTTTCGAAAAAAATTTTGAAAAAAATTTTCGAAAAAAATTTTGAAAAAAATTTTGAAAAGAAATTTTCGAAAAAAAATTTGAAAAAAATTTTCAAAAAAAATTTTGAAAAAAAATTTTCGAAAAAAATTTTCAAAAAAAATTTTGAAAAAAATTTCGAAAAAAAATTTTCGAAAAAAATTTCGAAAAAAATTTCGAAAAAAATTTTGAAAAAAATTTCGAAAAAATTTTGGAAAAAAATATCAAAAAAAAAATTTTCGAAAAAAATTTTGAAAAAAAATTTGAAAAAAATTTTGAAAAAAAATTTTCGAAAAAAATTTTGAAAAAAAATTTTCGAAAAAAATTTTGAAAAAAAATTTTTAAAAAATTTTTGAAAAAAATTTTGAAAAAAATTTTCGAAAAAAATTTTGAAAAAAATTTTGAAAAAAATTTACGAAAAAATTTTCGAAAAAAATTTTTAAAAAAATGTTGAAAAATTTTTCAAAAAAAATTTTCGAAAAAAATTTCGAAAAAAATTTTGAAAAAAATTTCAAAAAAAAATTTTCGAAAAAAATTTTGAAAAAAAAAAGTTTCGAAAAAAATTTTGAAAAAAATTTCGAAAAAAAATTTTCGAAAAAAATTTTCGAAAAAAATTACGAAAAAAATTTTGAAAAAATTTTCAAAAAAAAATTTTCGAAAAAAAATTTGAAAAAAAATTTGAAAAAAATTTTGAAAAAAAATTTTCGAAAAAAATTTTGAAAAAAAATTTTCGAAAAAATTTTGAAGAAAAATTTTTTAAAAAATTTTGAAAAAAATTTTCGAAAAAAATTTTGAAAAAAGCTTACGAAAAAAATTTTCGAAAAAAATTTTCGAAAAAAATTTCGAAAAAAAATTTTCGAAAAAAATTTTCGAAAAAATTTCGAAAAAAATTTCGAAAAAAATTATGAAATAAATTTCAAAAGACAATTTCCAAAAAAAAATATTTAAAAAAAATTTCAAAAAAAAATTTTCGAAAAAAATTTTGAAAAAAAATTTGAAAAAAATTTTGAAAAAAAATTTTCGAAAAAAATTTTGAAAAAAAATTTTCGAAAAAAATTTTGAAAAAAAATTTTGAAAAAAATTTTTGAAAAAAATTTTGAAAAAAATTTTCGAAAAAAATTTTGAAAAAAATTTTCGAAAAAAATTTTGAAAAAAAATTTTGAAAAAACATTTTCGAAAAAAATTTTGAAAATAATTTCGAAAAAAATTTTTCGAAAAAAATTTTTCGAAAAAAATTTTCGAAAGAAATTTCGAAAAAAATTTTCGAAAAAAATTTTCGAAAAAAATTTTCGAAAAAAATTTTGAAAAAAATTTCGAAAAAAAATTTTCGAAAAAAATTTTCGAAAAAAATTACGAAGAAAATTTTGAAAAAATTTTCAAAAAAAAATTTTCGAAAAAAAATTTGAAAAAAATTTTGAAAAAAAATTTTCGAAAAAAATTTTGAAAAGAAATTTTCGAAAAAAATTTGGAAAAAAATTTGAAAAAAACAAAAAAAATTTTCGATAAAAATTTTGAAAAAAAATTTTGAATGAAATTTTGAAAAAAAATTTTGAAAAAAATTTTCGAAAAAAATTTTGAAAAAAATTTTGAAAAAAAATGAAAAAAAATTTTAAAAAAATTTTGAAAAAAAATTTTCGAAAAAAAATTTGTAATAAATTTTCGAAAAAAATTTTTGAAAAAAATTTTGAAAAAAAATTTTCGAAAAAAATTTTGAAAAAAATTTTCGAAAAAAATTTTGAAAAAAATTTTGAAAAGAAATTTTCGAAAAAAAATTTGAAAAAAATTTTCAAAAAAAATTTTGAAAAAAAATTTTCGAAAAAAATTTTCAAAAAAAATTTTGAAAAAAATTTCGAAAAAAAATTTTCGAAAAAAATTTCGAAAAAAATTTCGAAAAAAATTTTGAAAAAAATTTCGAAAAAATTTTGGAAAAAAATATCAAAAAAAAAATTTTCGAAAAAAATTTTGAAAAAAAATTTGAAAAAAATTTTGAAAAAAAATTTTCGAAAAAAATTTTGAAAAAAAATTTTCGAAAAAAATTTTTAAAAAATTTTTGAAAAAAATTTTGAAAAACATTTTCGAAAAAAATTTTGAAAAAAATTTTGAAAAAAATTTACGAAAAAATTTTCGAAAAAAATTTTTAAAAAAATGTTGAAAAATTTTTCGAAAAAAATTTTCGAAAAAAATTTCGAAAAAAATTTTGAAAAAAATTTCAAAAAAAAATTTTCGAAAAAAATTTTGAAAAAAAAAAGTTTCGAAAAAAATTTTGAAAAAAATTTCGAAAAAAAATTTTCGAAAAAAATTTTCGAAAAAAATTACGAAAAAAATTTTGAAAAAATTTTCAAAAAAAAATTTTCGAAAAAAAATTTGAAAAAACATTTGAAAAAAATTTTGAAAAAAAATTTTCGAAAAAAATTTTGAAAAAAAATTTTCGAAAAAATTTTGAAGAAAAATTTTTTAAAAAATTTAAAAAAAAATTTTGAAAAAAATTTTCGAAAAAAATTTTGAAAAAAGCTTACGAAAAAAATTTTCGAAAAGAATTTTCGAAAAAAATTTCGAAAAAAAATTTTCGAAAAAACTTTTCGAAAAAATTTCGAAAAAAATTTCGAAAAAAATTATGAAATAAATTTCAAAAGACAATTTCCAAAAAAAAATATTTAAAAAAAATTTCAAAAAAAAATTTTCGAAAAAAATTTTGAAAAAAAATTTGAAAAGAATTTTGAAAAAAAATTTTCGAAAAAAATTTTGAAAAAAAATTTTCGAAAAAAATTTTGAAAAAAAATTTTGAAAAAAATTTTTGAAAAAAATTTTGAAAAAAATTTTCGAAAAAAATTTTGAAAATAATTTCGAAAAAAATTTTTCGAAAAAAATTTTTCGAAAAAAATTTTCGAAAGAAATTTCGAAAAAAATTTTCGAAAAAAATTTTCGAAAAAAATTTTCGAAAAAAATTTTGAAAAAAATTTCGAAAAAAAATTTTCGAAAAAAATTTTCGAAAAAAATTACGAAGAAAATTTTGAAAAAATTTTCAAAAAAAAATTTTCGAAAAAAAATTTGAAAAAAATTTTGAAAAAAAATTTTCGAAAAAAATTTTGAAAAGAAATTTTCGAAAAAAATTTGGAAAAAAATTTGAAAAAAATTTCAAAAAAAAATTTTCGAAACAAATTTGGAAAAAAAATTTGAAAAAAACATTTTCGATAAAAATTTTGAAAAAAAAATTTGAAAAAAATTTTGAATGAAATTTTCAAAAAAAATTTTGAAAAAAATTTTGAAAAAAATTTTGAAAAGAAATTTTCGAAAAAAAATTTGAAAAAAATTTTCAAAAAAAATTTTGAAAAAAAATTTTCGAAAAAAATTTTCAAAAAAAATTTTGAAAAAAATTTCGAAAAAAAATTTTCGAAAAAAATTTCGAAAAAAATTTCGAAAAAAATTTTGAAAAAAATTTCGAAAAAAATTTTGAAAAAAATATCAAAAAAAAAATTTTCGAAAAAAATTTTGAAAAAAAATTTGAAAAAAATTTTGAAAAAAAATTTTCGAAAAAAATTTTGAAAAAAAATTTTCGAAAAAAATTTTGAAAAAAAATTTTTAAAAAATTTTTGAAAAAAATTTTGAAAAAAATTTTCGAAAAAAATTTTGAAAAAAATTTTGAAAAAAATTTACGAAAAAATTTTCGAAAAAAATTTTTAAAAAAATGTTGAAAAATTTTTCGAAAAAAATTTTCGAAAAAAATTTCGAAAAAAATTTTGAAAAAAATTTCAAAAAAAAATTTTCGAAAAAAATTTTGAAAAAAAAAAGTTTCGAAAAAAATTTTGAAAAAAATTTCGAAAAAAAATTTTCGAAAAAAATTTTCGAAAAAAATTACGAAAAAAATTTTGAAAAAATTTTCAAAAAAAAATTTTCGAAAAAAAATTTGAAAAAAAATTTGAAAAAAATTTTGAAAAAAAATTTTCGAAAAAAATTTTGAAAAAAAATTTTCGAAAAAATTTTGAAGAAAAATTTTTTAAAAAATTTAAAAAAAAATTTTGAAAAAAATTTTCGAAAAAAATTTTGAAAAAAGCTTACGAAAAAAATTTTCGAAAAAAATTTTCGAAAAAAATTTCGAAAAAAAATTTTCGAAAAAAATTTTCGAAAAAATTTCGAAAAAAATTTCGAAAAAAATTATGAAATAAATTTCAAAAGACAATTTCCAAAAAAAAATATTTAAAAAAAATTTCAAAAAAAAATTTTCGAAAAAAATTTTGAAAAAAAATTTGAAAAAAATTTTGAAAAAAAATTTTCGAAAAAAATTTTGAAAAAAAATTTTCGAAAAAAATTTTGAAAAAAAATTTTGAAAAAAATTTTTGAAAAAAATTTTGAAAAAAATTTTCGAAAAAAATTTTGAAAAAAATTTTCGAAAAAAATTTTGAAAAAAAATTTTGAAAAAACATTTTCGAAAAAAATTTTGAAAATAATTTCGAAAAAAATTTTTCGAAAAAAATTTTTCGAAAAAAATTTTCGAAAGAAATTTCGAAAAAAATTTTCGAAAAAAATTTTCGAAAAAAATTTTCGAAAAAAATTTTGAAAAAAATTTTCGAAAAAAATTTTGAAAAAAATTTCGAAAAAAAATTTTCGAAAAAAATTTTCGAAAAAAATTACGAAGAAAATTTTGAAAAAATTTTCAAAAAAAAATTTTCGAAAAAAAATTTGAAAAAAATTTTGAAAAAAAATTTTCGAAAAAAATTTTGAAAAGAAATTTTCGAAAAAAATTTGGAAAAAAATTTGAAAAAAATTTCAAAAAAAAATTTTCGAAACAAATTTGGAAAAAAAAATTGAAAAAAACATTTTCGATAAAAATTTTGAAAAAAAAATTTGAAAAAAATTTTGAATGAAATTTTGAAAAAAAATTTTGAAAAAAATTTTCGAAAAAAATTTTGAAAAAAATTTTCGAAAAAAATTTTTAAAAAAATTTTGAACAAAAATTTTCGAAAAAAATTTTTGAAAAAAATTTTGAAAAAAAATTTTCGAAAAAATTTTTGAAAAAAATTTTCGAAAAAAAATTTGAAAAAAATTTTGAAAAGAAATTTTCGAAAAAAAATTTTCGAAAAAAATTTTGAAAAAAAATTAAAAAAAAAAATTTTGAAAAAAATTTTGAAAAACATTTTCGAAAAAAATTTTTAAAAAAATTTTCGAAAAAAATTTGAAAAAAACAAAAAGAATTTTCGATAAAAATTTTGAAAAAAAATTTTGAATGAAATTTTGAAAAAAAATTTTGAAAAAAATTTTCGAAAAAAATTTTGAAAAATATTTTTAAAAAAATTTTAGAAAAAAATTTTGAAAAAAACTTTCGAAAAAAATTTTGAAAAAGTTTACGAAAAAAAATTTTGAAAAAAATTACGAAAAAAATTTTGAAAAAATTTTCAAAAAAAAATTTTCGAAAAAAAAATTGAAAAAAAATTTGAAAAAAATTTTGAAAAAAAATTTTAGAAAAAAATTTTGAAAAAAATTTTGAAAAAAGTTTACGAAAAAAATTTTCGAAAAAAATTTCGAAAAAAATTTTCGAAAAAAATTTTCGAAAAAAATTACGAAAAAAATTTTGAAAAAATTTTCAAAAAAAAATTTTCGAAAAGAAATTTGAAAAAAAATTTGAAAAAAATTTTGAAAAAAAATTTTCGAAAAAAATTTTGAAAAAAAATTTTCGAAAAAATTTTGGAAAAAAATTTTGAAAAAAATTTTAAAAAAAAATTTTCGAAAAAAATTTTGAAAAAAATTTTCGAAAAAAATTTTGAAAAAAATTTTGAAAAAAATTTACGAAAAAATTTTCGAAAAAAATTTTTAAAAAAATGTTGAAAAATTTTTCGAAAAAAATTTTCGAAAAAAATTTCGAAAAAAATTTTGAAAAAAATTTCAAAAAAAAATTTTCGAAAAAAATTTTGAAAAAAAAAAGTTTCGAAAAAATTTTGAAAAAAATTTCGAAAAAAAATTTTCGAAAAAAATTTTCGAAAAAAATTACGAAAAAAATTTTGAAAAAATTTTCAAAAAAAAATTTTCGAAAAAAAATTTGAAAAAAAATTTGAAAAAAATTTTGAAAAAAAATTTTCGAAAAAAATTTTGAAAAAAAATTTTCGAAAAAATTTTGAAGAAAAATTTTTTAAAAAATTTAAAAAAAAATTTTGAAAAAAATTTTCGAAAAAAATTTTGAAAAAAGCTTACGAAAAAAATTTTCGAAAAAAATTTTCGAAAAAAATTTCGAAAAAAAATTTTCGAAAAAAATTTTCGAAAAAATTTCGAAAAAAATTTCGAAAAAAATTATGAAATAAATTTCAAAAGACAATTTCCAAAAAAAAATATTTAAAAAAAATTTCAAAAAAAAATTTTCGAAAAAAATTTTGAAAAAAAATTTGAAAAAAATTTTGAAAAAAAATTTTCGAAAAAAATTTTGAAAAAAAATTTTCGAAAAAAATTTTGAAAAAAAATTTTGAAAAAAATTTTTGAAAAAAATTTTGAAAAAAATTTTCGAAAAAAATTTTGAAAAAAATTTTCGAAAAAAATTTTGAAAAAAAATTTTGAAAAAACATTTTCGAAAAAAATTTTGAAAATAATTTCGAAAAAAATTTTTCGAAAAAAATTTTTCGAAAAAAATTTTCGAAAGAAATTTCGAAAAAAATTTTCGAAAAAAATTTTCGAAAAAAATTTTCGAAAAAAATTTTGAAAAAAATTTTCGAAAAAAATTTTGAAAAAAATTTCGAAAAAAAATTTTCGAAAAAAATTTTCGAAAAAAATTACGAAGAAAATTTTGAAAAAATTTTCAAAAAAAAATTTTCGAAAAAAAATTTGAAAAAAATTTTGAAAAAAAATTTTCGAAAAAAATTTTGAAAAGAAATTTTCGAAAAAAATTTGGAAAAAAATTTGAAAAAAATTTCAAAAAAAAATTTTCGAAACAAATTTGGAAAAAAAAATTGAAAAAAACATTTTCGATAAAAATTTTGAAAAAAAAATTTGAAAAAAATTTTGAATGAAATTTTGAAAAAAAATTTTGAAAAAAATTTTCGAAAAAAATTTTGAAAAAAATTTTCGAAAAAAATTTTTAAAAAAATTTTGAACAAAAATTTTCGAAAAAAATTTTTGAAAAAAATTTTGAAAAAAAATTTTCGAAAAAATTTTTGAAAAAAATTTTCGAAAAAAAATTTGAAAAAAATTTTGAAAAGAAATTTTCGAAAAAAAATTTTCGAAAAAAATTTTGAAAAAAAATTAAAAAAAAAAATTTTGAAAAAAATTTTGAAAAACATTTTCGAAAAAAATTTTTAAAAAAATTTTCGAAAAAAATTTGAAAAAAACAAAAAGAATTTTCGATAAAAATTTTGAAAAAAAATTTTGAATGAAATTTTGAAAAAAAATTTTGAAAAAAATTTTCGAAAAAAATTTTGAAAAATATTTTTAAAAAAATTTTAGAAAAAAATTTTGAAAAAAACTTTCGAAAAAAATTTTGAAAAAGTTTACGAAAAAAAATTTTGAAAAAAATTACGAAAAAAATTTTGAAAAAATTTTCAAAAAAAAATTTTCGAAAAAAAAATTGAAAAAAAATTTGAAAAAAATTTTGAAAAAAAATTTTAGAAAAAAATTTTGAAAAAAATTTTGAAAAAAGTTTACGAAAAAAATTTTCGAAAAAAATTTCGAAAAAAATTTTCGAAAAAAATTTTCGAAAAAAATTACGAAAAAAATTTTGAAAAAATTTTCAAAAAAAAATTTTCGAAAAGAAATTTGAAAAAAAATTTGAAAAAAATTTTGAAAAAAAATTTTCGAAAAAAATTTTGAAAAAAAATTTTCGAAAAAATTTTGGAAAAAAATTTTGAAAAAAATTTTAAAAAAAAATTTTCGAAAAAAATTTTGAAAAAAATTTTCGAAAAAAATTTTGAAAAAAATTTTGAAAAAAATTTACGAAAAAATTTTCGAAAAAAATTTTTAAAAAAATGTTGAAAAATTTTTCGAAAAAAATTTTCGAAAAAAATTTCGAAAAAAATTTTGAAAAAAATTTCAAAAAAAAATTTTCGAAAAAAATTTTGAAAAAAAAAAGTTTCGAAAAAATTTTGAAAAAAATTTCGAAAAAAAATTTTCGAAAAAAATTTTCGAAAAAAATTACGAAAAAAATTTTGAAAAAATTTTCAAAAAAAAATTTTCGAAAAAAAATTTGAAAAAAAATTTGAAAAAAATTTTGAAAAAAAATTTTCGAAAAAAATTTTGAAAAAAAATTTTCGAAAAAATTTTGAAGAAAAATTTTTTAAAAAATTTAAAAAAAAATTTTGAAAAAAATTTTCGAAAAAAATTTTGAAAAAAGCTTACGAAAAAAATTTTCGAAAAAAATTTTCGAAAAAAATTTTCGAAAAAATTTTGAAAAAAATTTCGAAAAAAATTATGAAATAAATTTCAAAAGACAATTTCCAAAAAAAAATATTTAAAAAAAATTTCAAAAAAAAATTTTCGAAAAAAATTTTGAAAAAAAATTTGAAAAAAATTTTGAAAAAAAATTTTCGAAAAAAATTTTGAAAAAAAATTTTCGAAAAAAATTTTGAAAAAAAATTTTGAAAAAAATTTTTGAAAAAAATTTTGAAAAAAATTTTCGAAAAAAATTTTGAAAAAAATTTTCGAAAAAAATTTTGAAAAAAAATTTTGAAAAAACATTTTCGAAAAAAATTTTGAAAATAATTTCGAAAAAAATTTTTCGAAAAAAATTTTTCGAAAAAAATTTTCGAAAGAAATTTCGAAAAAAATTTTCGAAAAAAATTTTCGAAAAAAATTTTGAAAAAAATTTCGAAAAAAAATTTTCGAAAAAAATTTTCGAAAAAAATTTTTGAAAAAAATTACGAAGAAAATTTTGAAAAAATTTTCAAAAAAAAATTTTCGAAAAAAAATTTGAAAAAAATTTTGAAAAAAAATTTTCGAAAAAAATTTTGAAAAGAAATTTTCGAAAAAAATTTGGAAAAAAATTTGAAAAAAATTTCAAAAAAAAATTTTCGAAACAAATTTGGAAAAAAAATTTGAAAAAAACATTTTCGATAAAAATTTTGAAAAAAAAATTTGAAAAAAATTTTGAATGAAATTTTGAAAAAAAATTTTGAAAAAAATTTTCGAAAAAAATTTTGAAAAAAATTTTCGAAAAAAATTTTTAAAAAAATTTTGAACAAAAATTTTCGAAAAAAATTTTGTAATAAATTTTCGAAAAAAATTTTTGAAAAAAATTTTGAAAAAAAATTTTCGAAAAAATTTTTGAAAAAAATTTTCAAAAAAAAATTTGAAAAAAATTTTGAAAAGAAATTTTCGAAAAAAAATTTTCGAAAAAAATTTTGAAAAAAAATTAAAAAAAAAAATTTTGAAAAAAATTTTGAAAAACATTTTCGAAAAAAATTTTTAAAAAAATTTTCGAAAAAAATTTGAAAAAAACAAAAAGAATTTTCGATAAAAATTTTGAAAAAAAATTTTGAATGAAATTTTGAAAAAAAATTTTGAAAAAAATTTTCGAAAAAAATTTTGAAAAATATTTTTAAAAAAATTTTAGAAAAAAATTTTGAAAAAAACTTTCGAAAAAAATTTTGAAAAAGTTTACGAAAAAAAATTTTGAAAAAAATTACGAAAAAAATTTTGAAAAAATTTTCAAAAAAAAATTTTCGAAAAAAAAATTGAAAAAAAATTTGAAAAAAATTTTGAAAAAAAATTTTAGAAAAAAATTTTGAAAAAAATTTTGAAAAAAGTTTACGAAAAAAATTTTCAAAAAAAATTTTCGAAAAAAATTTCGAAAAAAATTTTCGAAAAAAATTTTCGAAAAAAATTACGAAAAAAATTTTGAAAAAATTTTCAAAAAAAAATTTTCGAAAAGAAATTTGAAAAAAAATTTGAAAAAAATTTTGAAAAAAAATTTTCGAAAAAAATTTTGAAAAAAAATTTTCGAAAAAATTTTGGAAAAAAATTTTGAAAAAAATTTCAAAAAAAAATTTTCGAAAAAAATTCTGAAAAAAAATTTGAAAAAAATTTTGAAAAAAAATTTTCGAAAAAAATTTTGAAAAAAAATTTTCGAAAAAAATTTTGAAAAAAAATTAAAAAAAAAAATTTTGAAAAAAATTTTGAAAAAAATTTTCGAAAAAAATTTGAAAAAAAATTTGAAAAAAACAAAAAAAATTTTCGATAAAAATTTTGAAAAAAAATTTTGAAAAAAATTTTGAATGAAATTTTGAAAAAAAATTTTGAAAAAAATTTTCGAAAAAAATTTTGAAAAATATTTTCGAAAAAAATTTTGAAAAAAAATGAAAAAAAATTTTAAAAAAATTTTGAAAAAAAATTTTCGAAAAAAAATTTGTAATAAATTTTTGAAAAAAATTTTTGAAAAAAATTTTGAAAAAAAATTTTCGAAAAAAATTTTGAAAAAAATTTTCGAAAAAAATTTTGAAAAAAATTTTGAAAAGAAATTTTCGAAAAAAAATTTGAAAAAAATTTTCAAAAAAAATTTTGAAAAAAAATTTTCGAAAAAAATTTTCAAAAAAAATTTTGAAAAAAATTTCGAAAAAAATTTTGAAAAAAATTTCGAAAAAAAATTTTCGAAAAAAATTTCGAAAAAAATTTCGAAAAAAATTTTGAAAAAAATTTCGAAAAAAATTTTGAAAAAAATATCAAAAAAAAAATTTTCGAAAAAAATTTTGAAAAAAAATTTGAAAAAAATTTTGAAAAAAAATTTTCGAAAAAAATTTTGAAAAAAAATTTTCGAAAAAAATTTTGAAAAAAAATTTTTAAAAAATTTTTGAAAAAAATTTTGAAAAAAATTTTCGAAAAAAATTTTGAAAAAAATTTTGAAAAAAATTTACGAAAAAATTTTCGAAAAAAATTTTTAAAAAAATGTTGAAAAATTTTTCGAAAAAAATTTTCGAAAAAAATTTCGAAAAAAATTTTGAAAAAAATTTCAAAAAAAAATTTTCGAAAAAAATTTAAAAAAAAAAAAGTTTCGAAAAAAATTTTGAAAAAAATTTCGAAAAAAAATTTTCGAAAAAAATTTTCGAAAAAAATTACGAAAAAAATTTTGAAAAAATTTTTAAAAAAAAATTTTCGAAAAAAAATTTGAAAAAAAATTTGAAAAAAATTTTGAAAAAAAATTTCCGAAAAAAATTTTGAAAAAAAATTTTCGAAAAAATTTTGAAGAAAAATTTTTTAAAAAATTTAAAAAAAAATTTTGAAAAAAATTTTCGAAAAAAATTTTGAAAAAAGCTTACGAAAAAAATTTTCGAAAAAAATTTTCGAAAAAAATTTCGAAAAAAAATTTTCGAAAAAAATTTTCGAAAAAATTTCGAAAAAAATTTCGAAAAAAATTATGAAATAAATTTCAAAAGACAATTTCCAAAAAAAAATATTTAAAAAAAATTCAAAAAAAAATTTTCGAAAAAAATTTTGAAAAAAAATTTGAAAAAAATTTTGAAAAAAAATTTTCGAAAAAAATTTTGAAAAAAAATTTTCGAAAAAAATTTTGAAAAAAAATTTTGAAAAAAATTTTTGAAAAAAATTTTGAAAAAAATTTTCGAAAAAAATTTTGAAAAAAATTTTCGAAAAAAATTTTGAAAAAAAATTTTGAAAAAACATTTTCGAAAAAAATTTTGAAAATAATTTCGAAAAAAATTTTTCGAAAAAAATTTTTCGAAAAAAATTTTCGAAAGAAATTTCGAAAAAAATTTTCGAAAAAAATTTTCGAAAAAAATTTTCGAAAAAAATTTTGAAAAAAATTTCGAAAAAAAATTTTCGAAAAAAATTTTCGAAAAAAATTACAAAGAAAATTTTGAAAAAATTTTCAAAAAAAAATTTTCGAAAAAAAATTTGAAAAAAATTTTGAAAAAAAATTTTCGAAAAAAATTTTGAAAAGAAATTTTCGAAAAAAATTTGGAAAAAAATTTGAAAAAAATTTCAAAAAAAAATTTTCGAAACAAATTTGGAAAAAAAATTTGAAAAAAACATTTTCCATAAAAATTTTGAAAAAAAAATTTGAAAAAAATTTTGAATGAAATTTTGAAAAAAAATTTTGAAAAAAATTTTCGAAAAAAATTTTGAAAAAAATTTTCGAAAAAAATTTTTAAAAAAATTTTGAACAAAAATTTTCGAAAAAAATTTTGTAATAAATTTTCGAAAAAAATTTTTGAAAAAAATTTTGAAAAAAAATTTTCGAAAAAATTTTTGAAAAAAATTTTCGAAAAAAAATTTGAAAAAAATTTTGAAAAGAAATTTTCGAAAAAAAATTTTCGAAAAAAATTTTGAAAAAAAATTAAAAAAAAAAATTTTGAAAAAAATTTTGAAAAACATTTTCGAAAAAAATTTTAAAAAAAATTTTCGAAAAAAATTTGAAAAAACAAAAAGAATTTTCGATAAAAATTTTGAAAAAAAATTTTGAATGAAATTTTGAAAAAAAATTTTGAAAAAAATTTTCGAAAAAAATTTTGAAAAATATTTTTAAAAAAATTTTAGAAAAAAATTTTGAAAAAAACTTTCGAAAAAAATTTCGAAAAAGTTTACGAAAAAAAATTTTGAAAAAAATTACGAAAAAAATTTTGAAAAAATTTTCAAAAAAAAATTTTCGAAAAAAAAATTGAAAAAAAATTTGAAAAAAATTTTGAAAAAAAATTTTAGAAAAAAATTTTGAAAAAAATTTTGAAAAAAGTTTACGAAAAAAATTTTCGAAAAAAATTTTCGAAAAAAATTTCGAAAAAAATTTTCGAAAAAAATTTTCGAAAAAAATTACGAAAAAAATTTTGAAAAAATTTTCAAAAAAACATTTTCGAAAAGAAATTTGAAAAAAAATTTGAAAAAAATTTTGAAAAAAAATTTTCGAAAAAAATTTTGAAAAAAAATTTTCGAAAAAATTTTGGAAAAAAATTTTGAAAAAAATTTCAAAAAAAAATTTTCGAAAAAAATTCTGAAAAAAAATTTGAAAAAAATTTTGAAAAAAAATTTTCGAAAAAAATTTTGAAAAAAAAGTTTCGAAAAAAATTTTGAAAAAAAATTTTCGAAAAAAATTTTGAAAAAAAATTAAAAAAAAAAATTTTGAAAAAAATTTTGAAAAAAATTTTCGAAAAAAATTTGAAAAAAAATTTGAAAAAAACAAAAAAAATTTTCGATAAAAATTTTGAAAAAAAATTTTGAAAAAAATTTTGAATGAAATTTTGAAAAAAAATTTTGAAAAAAATTTTCGAAAAAAATTTTGAAAAATATTTTCGAAAAAAATTTTGAAAAAAAATGAAAAAAAATTTTAAAAAAATTTTGAAAAAAAATTTTCGAAAAAAAATTTGTAATAAATTTTTGAAAAAAATTTTTGAAAAAAATTTTGAAAAAAAATTTTCGAAAAAAATTTTGAAAAAAATTTTCGAAAAAAATTTTGAAAAAAATTTTGAAAAGAAATTTTCGAAAAAAAATTTGAAAAAAATTTTCAAAAAAAATTTTGAAAAAAAATTTTCGAAAAAAATTTTCAAAAAAAATTTTGAAAAAAATTTCGAAAAAAAATTTTCGAAAAAAATTTCGAAAAAAATTTCGAAAAAAATTTTGAAAAAAATTTCGAAAAAAATTTTGAAAAAAATATCAAAAAAAAAATTTTCGAAAAAAATTTTGAAAAAAAATTTGAAAAAAATTTTGAAAAAAAATTTTCGAAAAAAATTTTGAAAAAAAATTTTCGAAAAAAATTTTGAAAAAAAATTTTTAAAAAATTTTTGAAAAAAATTTTGAAAAAAATTTTCGAAAAAAATTTTGAAAAAAATTTTGAAAAAAATTTACGAAAAAATTTTCGAAAAAAATTTTTAAAAAAATTTTGAAAAATTTTTCGAAAAAAATTTTCGAAAAAAATTTCGAAAAAAATTTTTAAAAAAATTTTTAAAAAAAATTTTCGAAAAAAATTTTGAAAAAAAAAAGTTTCGAAAAAAATTTTGAAAAAAATTTCGAAAAAAAATTTTCGAAAAAAATTTTCGAAAAAAATTACGAAAAAAATTTTGAAAAAATTTTCAAAAAAAAATTTTCGAAAAAAAATTTGAAAAAAAATTTGAAAAAAATTTTGAAAAAAAATTTTCGAAAAAAATTTTCGAAAAAAATTACGAAAAAAATTTTGAAAAAATTTTCAAAAAAAAATTTTCGAAAAAAAATTTGAAAAAAAATTTGAAAAAAATTTTGAAAAAAAATTTTCGAAAAAAATTTTGAAAAAAAATTTTGAAAAAATTTTGAAGAAAAATTTTTAAAAAAATTTAAAAAAAAATTTTGAAAAAAATTTTCGAAAAAAATTTTGAAAAAAGCTTACGAAAAAAATTTTCGAAAAAAATTTTCGAAAAAAATTTCGAAAAAAAATTTTCGAAAAAAATTTTCGAAAAAATTTCGAAAAAAATTTCGAAAAAAATTATGAAATAAATTTCAAAAGACAATTTCCAAAAAAAATATTTAAAAAAAATTTCAAAAAAAAATTTTCGAAAAAAATTTTGAAAAAAAATTTGAAAAAAATTTTGAAAAAAAATTTTCGAAAAAAATTTTGAAAAAAAATTTTCGAAAAAAATTTTGAAAAAAAATTTTCGAAAAAAATTTTGAAAAAAAATTTTGAAAAAAATTTTTGAAAAAAATTTTGAAAAAAATTTTCGAAAAAAATTTTGAAAAAAATTTTCGAAAAAAATTTTGAAAAAAAAATTTGAAAAAACATTTTCGAAAAAAATTTTGAAAATAATTTCGAAAAAAATTTTTCGAAAAAAATTTTTCGAAAAAAATTTTCGAAAGAAATTTCGAAAAAATTTTCGAAAAAAATTTTCGAAAAAAATTTCCGAAAAAAATTTTGAAAAAAATTTCGAAAAAAAATTTTCGAAAAAAATTTTCGAAAAAAATTACGAAGAAAATTTTGAAAAAATTTTCAAAAAAAAATTTTCGAAAAAAAATTTGAAAAAAATTTTGAAAAAAAATTTTCGAAAAAAATTTTGAAAAGAAATTTTCGAAAAAAATTTGGAAAAAAATTTGAAAAAAATTTCAAAAAAAAATTTTCGAAACAAATTTGGAAAAAAAATTTGAAAAAAACATTTTCGATAAAAATTTTGAAAAAAAAATTTGAAAAAAATTTTGAATGAAATTTTGAAAAAAAATTTTGAAAAAAATTTTCGAAAAAAATTTTGAAAAAAATTTTCGAAAAAAATTTTTAAAAAAATTTTGAACAAAAATTTTCGAAAAAAAATTTGTAATAAATTTTCGAAAAAAATTTTTGAAAAAAATTTTGAAAAAAAATTTTCGAAAAAATTTTTGAAAAAAATTTTCGAAAAAAAATTTGAAAAAAATTTTGAAAAGAAATTTTCGAAAAAAAATTTTCGAAAAAAATTTTGAAAAAAAATTAAAAAAAAAAATTTTGAAAAAAATTTTGAAAAACATTTTCGAAAAAAATTTTTAAAAAAATTTTCGAAAAAAATTTGAAAAAAACAAAAAGAATTTTCGATAAAAATTTTGAAAAAAAATTTTGAATGAAATTTTGAAAAAAAATTTTGAAAAAAATTTTCGAAAAAAATTTTGAAAAATATTTTCGAAAAATATTTTGAAAAAAAATTTTGAAAAAAATTTTCGAAAAAAATTTTTAAAAAAATTTTCGAAGAAAATTTTGAAAAAAGTTTTCGAAGAAAATTTTGAAAAAAATTTACGAAAAAAATTTTCGAAAAAAATTTTCAAAAAAAATTTTGAAAAAAATTTCGAAAAAAAATTTTCGAAAAAAATTTTCGAAAAAAATTTTCGAAAAAATTTCGAAAAAAATTTCGAAAAAAAATTTGAAATAAATTTCAAAAAAAAATTTCCAAAAAAAAATTGTAAAAAAAATTTGAAAAAATTTTGAAAAAAAATTTTCGAAAAAAATTTTCAATAAAAATTTTCGAAAAAAATTTTTAAAAAAAATTTTAAAAAAAATTTTGAAAAAAAGTTTGAAAAAAAATTTTCGAAAAAAATTCTGAAAAAAAATTTTCGAAAAAAATTTTGAAAAACAATTTTGAAAAATATTTTATGAAAAAAATTTTGAAAAAAAATTTTCGAAAAAAATTTGGAAAAAAATTTTGAAAAAAATTTCAAAAAAAAATTTTCGAAAAAAATTTTGAAAAAAAATTTTTGAAAAAAATTTTGAAAAAAAATTTGAAAAAAATTTTAAAAAAAAATTCGAAAAAAAATTTTCAAAAAAAATTTTCGAAAAAAATTACGAAAAAAATTTTGAAAAAATTTTGAAAAAAAAATTTTCGAAAAAAAATTTGAAAAAAAATTTGAAAAAAATTTTGAAAAAAAATTTTCGAAAAAAATTTTGAAAAAAAATTTTCGAAAAAAATTTTGAAAAAAAATTTTCGAAAAAAATTTTGAAGAAAAATTTTTAAAAAAATTTTAGAAAAAAATTTTGAAAAAAACTTTCGAAAAAAATTTTGAAAAAGTTTACGAAAAAAAATTTTCGAAAAAAATTTTGATGAAAAAAAAGTTTCGAAAAAAATTTTGAAAAAAATTTCGAAAAAAAATTTTCGAAAAAAATTTTGAAAAAAAATTTTCAAGAAAAATTTTTAAAAAAATTTTAGAAAAAAATTTTGAAAAAAATTTTGAAAAAAAATTTTCGAAAAAAAATTTGAAAAAAATTTTTAAAAAAAATTTTTGAAAAAAATTTTGAAAAAAATTTTCGAAAAAAATTTTGAAAAAAAATTTTGAAAAAAAATTTTCGAAAAAAATTTTCGAAAAAATTTCGAAAAAAATTTCGAAAAAAATTTTGAAGGAAATTTCAAAAAAAAATTTCCAAAAAAAATTTTGAAAAAAAATTTGAAAAAAATTTTGAAAAAATAATTTTCGAAAAAAATTTTAAAAAAAAATTTTTGAAAAAAAATTTGAAAAAAAATTTGAAAAAAATTTTGAAAAAAAATTTTCGAAAAATTTTGAAAAAAAATTTACGAAAAAAATTTTGAAAAAATTTTTAAAATTTTGAAAAAGAAAATTTTGAAAAAAATTTTTGAAAAAAATTTTGAAAAAAACTGAAAAAATTTTGAAAAAAAATTTTGAAAAAAAATTTTCGAAAAAAATTTTGAAAAAAAATTTTCGAAAAAAATTTGGAAAAAAATTTTGAAAAAAATTTCAAAAAAAAATTTTCGAAAAAAATTTTGAAAAAAATTTCAAAAAAAAATTTTCGAAAAAAATTTTGAAAAAAAATTTGAAAAAAATTTTGAAAAAATAATTTTCGAAAAAAATTTAAAAAAAAAATTTTCCAAAAAAAATTTGAAAAAAAATTTGAAAAAAATTTTGAAAAAAAATTTTCGAAAAAAATTTTGAAAAAAAATTTTTGAAAAAAATTTTGAAAAAAAATTTTGAAAAAAATTTTTGAAAAAAATTTTGAAAAAAATTTTCGAAAAAAATTTTGAAAAAAAATTTTAAGAAAAAAATTTTTAAAAAAAATTTCCAAAAAAAATTTTGAAAGAAAATTTCCAAAAAATATTTTTAAAAAAAAAATTCAAAAAAAAATTTTTTAAAAATTTTGAAAAAAAATTTGAAAAAAATTTTCGAAAAAAATTTTCGAAAAAAATTTTGAAAAAAAATTTTCGAAAAAAATTTTCAAAAAAAATTTTGAAAAAAATTTCGAAAAAAAATTTTGAAAAAAATTTCGAAAAAAAATTTTCGAATAAAATTTCGAAAAAAATTTCGAAAAAAATTTTGAAAAAAATTTCGAAAAAAATTTTGAAAAAAATATCAAAAAAAAATTTTCGAAAAAAATTTTGAAAAAAAATTTGAAAAAAATTTTGAAAAAAAATTTTCGAAAAAAATTTTGAAAAAAAATTTTCGAAAAAAATTTTGAAGAAAAATTTTTAAAAAAATTTTGGAAAAAAATTTTGAAAAAAATTTTCGAAAAAATTTTGAAAAAAGTTTACGAAAAAAATTTTCGAAAAAAAGTTTCGAAAAAAATTTTCGAAAAAATTTCGAAAAAAATTTCGAAAAAAATTTTGAAATAAATTTCAAAAAAAAATTTCCAAAAAACATTTTTAAAAAAAATTTCAAAAAAAAATTTTCGAAAAAAATTTTGAAAAAAAATTTGAAAAAAATTTTGAAAAAAAATTTTCGAAAAAAATTTTGAAAAAAAAATTTTGGAAAAAAATTTTGAAAAAAAATTTTGAAAAAAAATTTCGAAAAAAATTTTGAAAAAAATTTTCGAAAAAAATTTTTAAAAAAATTTTGAACAAAAATTTTCGAAAAAAATTTTGTAATAAATTTTCGAAAAAAATTTTTGAAAAAAATTTTGAAAAAAAATTTTCGAAAAAATTTTTGAAAAAAATTTTCGAAAAAAAATTTGAAAAAAATTTTGAAAAGAAATTTTCGAAAAAAAATTTTCGAAAAAAATTTTGAAAAAAAATTAAAAAAAAAAATTTTGAAAAAAATTTTGAAAAACATTTTCGAAAAAAATTTTTAAAAAAATTTTCGAAAAAAATTTGAAAAAAACAAAAAGAATTTTCGATAAAAATTTTGAATGAAATTTTGAAAAAAAATTTTGAAAAAAATTTTCGAAAAAAATTTTGAAAAATATTTTCGAAAAAAATTTTGAAAAAAAATTTTTAAAAAATTTTTGAAAAAAATTTTGAAAAATATTTTCGAAAAAAATTTTGAAAAAAATTTTGAAAAAAATTTACGAAAAAATTTTCGAAAAAAATTTCGAAAAAAATTTTGAAAAAAATTTCAAAAAAAAATTTTCGAAAAAAATTTTGAAAAAAAAAAGTTTCGAAAAAAATTTTGAAAAAAATTTCGAAAAAAAATTTTCGAAAAAAATTTTCGAAAAAAATTACGAAAAAAATTTTGAAAAAATTTTCAAAAAAAAATTTTCGAAAAAAAATTTGAAAAAAAATTTGAAAAAAATTTTGAAAAAAAATTTTCGAAAAAAATTTTGAAAAAAAATTTTCGAAAAAATTTTGAAGAAAAATTTTTTAAAAAATTTTGAAAAAAATTTTCGAAAAAAATTTTGAAAAAAGCTTACGAAAAAAATTTTCGAAAAAAATTTTCGAAAAAAATTTCGAAAAAAAATTTTCGAAAAAAATTTTCGAAAAAATTTCGAAAAAAATTTCGAAAAAAATTATGAAATAAATTTCAAAAGACAATTTCCAAAAAAAAATATTTAAAAAAAATTTCAAAAAAAAATTTTCGAAAAAAATTTTGAAAAAAAATTTGAAAAAAATTTTGAAAAAAAATTTTCGAAAAAAATTTTGAAAAAAAATTTTCGAAAAAAATTTTGAAAAAAAATTTTGAAAAAAATTTTTGAAAAAAATTTTGAAAAAAATTTTCGAAAAAAATTTTGAAAAAAATTTTCGAAAAAAATTTTGAAAAAAAATTTTGAAAAAACATTTTCGAAAAAAATTTTGAAAATAATTTCGAAAAAAATTTTTCGAAAAAAATTTTTCGAAAAAAATTTTCGAAAGAAATTTCGAAAAAAATTTTCGAAAAAAATTTTCGAAAAAAATTTTCGAAAAAAATTTTGAAAAAAATTTCGAAAAAAAATTTTCGAAAAAAATTTTCGAAAAAAATTACGAAGAAAATTTTGAAAAAATTTTCAAAAAAAAATTTTCGAAAAAAAATTTGAAAAAAATTTTGAAAAAAAATTTTCGAAAAAAATTTTGAAAAGAAATTTTCGAAAAAAATTTGGAAAAAAATTTGAAAAAAACAAAAAAAATTTTCGATAAAAATTTTGAAAAAAAATTTTGAAAAAAATTTTGAATGAAATTTTGAAAAAAAATTTTGAAAAAAATTTTCGAAAAAAATTTTGAAAAAAATTTTGAAAAAAAATGAAAAAAAATTTTAAAAAAATTTTGAAAAAAAATTTTCGAAAAAAAATTTGTAATAAATTTTCGAAAAAAATTTTTGAAAAAAATTTTGAAAAAAAATTTTCGAAAAAAATTTTGAAAAAAATTTTCGAAAAAAATTTTGAAAAAAATTTTGAAAAGAAATTTTCGAAAAAAAATTTGAAAAAAATTTTCAAAAAAAATTTTGAAAAAAAATTTTCGAAAAAAATTTTCAAAAAAAATTTTGAAAAAAATTTCGAAAAAAAATTTTCGAAAAAAATTTCGAAAAAAATTTCGAAAAAAATTTTGAAAAAATTTCGAAAAAATTTTGGAAAAAAATATCAAAAAAAAAATTTTCGAAAAAAATTTTGAAAAAAAATTTGAAAAAAATTTTGAAAAAAAATTTTCGAAAAAAATTTTGAAAAAAAATTTTCGAAAAAAATTTTTAAAAAATTTTTGAAAAAAATTTTGAAAAACATTTTCGAAAAAAATTTTGAAAAAAATTTTGAAAAAAATTTACGAAAAAATTTTCGAAAAAAATTTTTAAAAAAATGTTGAAAAATTTTTCGAAAAAAATTTTCGAAAAAAATTTCGAAAAAAATTTTGAAAAAAATTTCAAAAAAAAATTTTCGAAAAAAATTTTGAAAAAAAAAAGTTTCGAAAAAAATTTTGAAAAAAATTTCGAAAAAAAATTTTCGAAAAAAATTTTCGAAAAAAATTACGAAAAAAATTTTGAAAAAATTTTCAAAAAAAAATTTTCGAAAAAAAATTTGAAAAAACATTTGAAAAAAATTTTGAAAAAAAATTTTCGAAAAAAATTTTGAAAAAAAATTTTCGAAAAAATTTTGAAGAAAAATTTTTTAAAAAATTTAAAAAAAAATTTTGAAAAAAATTTTCGAAAAAAATTTTGAAAAAAGCTTACGAAAAAAATTTTCGAAAAGAATTTTCGAAAAAAATTTCGAAAAAAAATTTTCGAAAAAACTTTTCGAAAAAATTTCGAAAAAAATTTCGAAAAAAATTATGAAATAAATTTCAAAAGACAATTTCCAAAAAAAAATATTTAAAAAAAATTTCAAAAAAAAATTTTCGAAAAAAATTTTGAAAAAAAATTTGAAAAAAATTTTGAAAAAAAATTTTCGAAAAAAATTTTGAAAAAAAATTTTCGAAAAAAATTTTGAAAAAAAATTTTGAAAAAAATTTTTGAAAAAAATTTTGAAAAAAATTTTCGAAAAAAATTTTGAAAATAATTTCGAAAAAAATTTTTCGAAAAAAATTTTTCGAAAAAAATTTTCGAAAGAAATTTCGAAAAAAATTTTCGAAAAAAATTTTCGAAAAAAATTTTCGAAAAAAATTTTGAAAAAAATTTCGAAAAAAAATTTTCGAAAAAAATTTTCGAAAAAAATTACGAAGAAAATTTTGAAAAAATTTTCAAAAAAAAATTTTCGAAAAAAAATTTGAAAAAAATTTTGAAAAAAAATTTTCGAAAAAAATTTTGAAAAGAAATTTTCGAAAAAAATTTGGAAAAAAATTTGAAAAAAATTTCAAAAAAAAATTTTCGAAACAAATTTGGAAAAAAAATTTGAAAAAAACATTTTCGATAAAAATTTTGAAAAAAAAATTTGAAAAAAATTTTGAATGAAATTTTCAAAAAAAATTTTGAAAAAAATTTTGAAAAAAATTTTGAAAAGAAATTTTCGAAAAAAAATTTGAAAAAAATTTTCAAAAAAAATTTTGAAAAAAAATTTTCGAAAAAAATTTTCAAAAAAAATTTTGAAAAAAATTTCGAAAAAAAATTTTCGAAAAAAATTTCGAAAAAAATTTCGAAAAAAATTTTGAAAAAAATTTCGAAAAAAATTTTGAAAAAAATATCAAAAAAAAAATTTTCGAAAAAAATTTTGAAAAAAAATTTGAAAAAAATTTTGAAAAAAAATTTTCGAAAAAAATTTTGAAAAAAAATTTTCGAAAAAAATTTTGAAAAAAAATTTTTAAAAAATTTTTGAAAAAAATTTTGAAAAAAATTTTCGAAAAAAATTTTGAAAAAAATTTTGAAAAAAATTTACGAAAAAATTTTCGAAAAAAATTTTTAAAAAAATGTTGAAAAATTTTTCGAAAAAAATTTTCGAAAAAAATTTCGAAAAAAATTTTGAAAAAAATTTCAAAAAAAAATTTTCGAAAAAAATTTTGAAAAAAAAAAGTTTCGAAAAAAATTTTGAAAAAAATTTCGAAAAAAAATTTTCGAAAAAAATTTTCGAAAAAAATTACGAAAAAAATTTTGAAAAAATTTTCAAAAAAAAATTTTCGAAAAAAAATTTGAAAAAAAATTTGAAAAAAATTTTGAAAAAAAATTTTCGAAAAAAATTTTGAAAAAAAATTTTCGAAAAAATTTTGAAGAAAAATTTTTTAAAAAATTTAAAAAAAAATTTTGAAAAAAATTTTCGAAAAAAATTTTGAAAAAAGCTTACGAAAAAAATTTTCGAAAAAAATTTTCGAAAAAAATTTCGAAAAAAAATTTTCGAAAAAAATTTTCGAAAAAATTTCGAAAAAAATTTCGAAAAAAATTATGAAATAAATTTCAAAAGACAATTTCCAAAAAAAAATATTTAAAAAAAATTTCAAAAAAAAATTTTCGAAAAAAATTTTGAAAAAAAATTTGAAAAAAATTTTGAAAAAAAATTTTCGAAAAAAATTTTGAAAAAAAATTTTCGAAAAAAATTTTGAAAAAAAATTTTGAAAAAAATTTTTGAAAAAAATTTTGAAAAAAATTTTCGAAAAAAATTTTGAAAAAAATTTTCGAAAAAAATTTTGAAAAAAAATTTTGAAAAAACATTTTCGAAAAAAATTTTGAAAATAATTTCGAAAAAAATTTTTCGAAAAAAATTTTTCGAAAAAAATTTTCGAAAGAAATTTCGAAAAAAATTTTCGAAAAAAATTTTCGAAAAAAATTTTCGAAAAAAATTTTGAAAAAAATTTTCGAAAAAAATTTTGAAAAAAATTTCGAAAAAAAATTTTCGAAAAAAATTTTCGAAAAAAATTACGAAGAAAATTTTGAAAAAATTTTCAAAAAAAAATTTTCGAAAAAAAATTTGAAAAAAATTTTGAAAAAAAATTTTCGAAAAAAATTTTGAAAAGAAATTTTCGAAAAAAATTTGGAAAAAAATTTGAAAAAAATTTCAAAAAAAAATTTTCGAAACAAATTTGGAAAAAAAAATTGAAAAAAACATTTTCGATAAAAATTTTGAAAAAAAAATTTGAAAAAAATTTTGAATGAAATTTTGAAAAAAAATTTTGAAAAAAATTTTCGAAAAAAATTTTGAAAAAAATTTTCGAAAAAAATTTTTAAAAAAATTTTGAACAAAAATTTTCGAAAAAAATTTTTGAAAAAAATTTTGAAAAAAAATTTTCGAAAAAATTTTTGAAAAAAATTTTCGAAAAAAAATTTGAAAAAAATTTTGAAAAGAAATTTTCGAAAAAAAATTTTCGAAAAAAATTTTGAAAAAAAATTAAAAAAAAAAATTTTGAAAAAAATTTTGAAAAACATTTTCGAAAAAAATTTTTAAAAAAATTTTCGAAAAAAATTTGAAAAAAACAAAAAGAATTTTCGATAAAAATTTTGAAAAAAAATTTTGAATGAAATTTTGAAAAAAAATTTTGAAAAAAATTTTCGAAAAAAATTTTGAAAAATATTTTTAAAAAAATTTTAGAAAAAAATTTTGAAAAAAACTTTCGAAAAAAATTTTGAAAAAGTTTACGAAAAAAAATTTTGAAAAAAATTACGAAAAAAATTTTGAAAAAATTTTCAAAAAAAAATTTTCGAAAAAAAAATTGAAAAAAAATTTGAAAAAAATTTTGAAAAAAAATTTTAGAAAAAAATTTTGAAAAAAATTTTGAAAAAAGTTTACGAAAAAAATTTTCGAAAAAAATTTCGAAAAAAATTTTCGAAAAAAATTTTCGAAAAAAATTACGAAAAAAATTTTGAAAAAATTTTCAAAAAAAAATTTTCGAAAAGAAATTTGAAAAAAAATTTGAAAAAAATTTTGAAAAAAAATTTTCGAAAAAAATTTTGAAAAAAAATTTTCGAAAAAATTTTTGAAAAAAATTTCGAAAAAAAATTTTCGAATAAAATTTCGAAAAAAATTTCGAAAAAAATTTTGAAAAAAATTTCGAAAAAAATTTTGAAAAAAATATCAAAAAAAAATTTTCGAAAAAAATTTTGAAAAAAAATTTGAAAAAAATTTTGAAAAAAAATTTTCGAAAAAAATTTTGAAAAAAAATTTTCGAAAAAAATTTTGAAGAAAAATTTTTAAAAAAATTTTGGAAAAAAATTTTGAAAAAAATTTTCGAAAAAATTTTGAAAAAAGTTTACGAAAAAAATTTTCGAAAAAAAGTTTCGAAAAAAATTTTCGAAAAAATTTCGAAAAAAATTTCGAAAAAAATTTTGAAATAAATTTCAAAAAAAAATTTCCAAAAAACATTTTTAAAAAAAATTTCAAAAAAAAATTTTCGAAAAAAATTTTGAAAAAAAATTTGAAAAAAATTTTGAAAAAAAATTTTCGAAAAAAATTTTGAAAAAAAAATTTTGGAAAAAAATTTTGAAAAAAAATTTTGAAAAAAAATTTCGAAAAAAATTTTGAAAAAAATTTTCGAAAAAAATTTTTAAAAAAATTTTGAACAAAAATTTTCGAAAAAAATTTTGTAATAAATTTTCGAAAAAAATTTTTGAAAAAAATTTTGAAAAAAAATTTTCGAAAAAATTTTTGAAAAAAATTTTCGAAAAAAAATTTGAAAAAAATTTTGAAAAGAAATTTTCGAAAAAAAATTTTCGAAAAAAATTTTGAAAAAAAATTAAAAAAAAAAATTTTGAAAAAAATTTTGAAAAACATTTTCGAAAAAAATTTTTAAAAAAATTTTCGAAAAAAATTTGAAAAAAACAAAAAGAATTTTCGATAAAAATTTTGAATGAAATTTTGAAAAAAAATTTTGAAAAAAATTTTCGAAAAAAATTTTGAAAAATATTTTCGAAAAAAATTTTGAAAAAAAATTTTTAAAAAATTTTTGAAAAAAATTTTGAAAAATATTTTCGAAAAAAATTTTGAAAAAAATTTTGAAAAAAATTTACGAAAAAATTTTCGAAAAAAATTTCGAAAAAAATTTTGAAAAAAATTTCAAAAAAAAATTTTCGAAAAAAATTTTGAAAAAAAAAAGTTTCGAAAAAAATTTTGAAAAAAATTTCGAAAAAAAATTTTCGAAAAAAATTTTCGAAAAAAATTACGAAAAAAATTTTGAAAAAATTTTCAAAAAAAAATTTTCGAAAAAAAATTTGAAAAAAAATTTGAAAAAAATTTTGAAAAAAAATTTTCGAAAAAAATTTTGAAAAAAAATTTTCGAAAAAATTTTGAAGAAAAATTTTTTAAAAAATTTTGAAAAAAATTTTCGAAAAAAATTTTGAAAAAAGCTTACGAAAAAAATTTTCGAAAAAAATTTTCGAAAAAAATTTCGAAAAAAAATTTTCGAAAAAAATTTTCGAAAAAATTTCGAAAAAAATTTCGAAAAAAATTATGAAATAAATTTCAAAAGACAATTTCTAAAAAAAAATATTTAAAAAAAATTTCAAAAAAAAATTTTCGAAAAAAATTTTGAAAAAAAATTTGAAAAAAATTTTGAAAAAAAATTTTCGAAAAAAATTTTGAAAAAAAATTTTCGAAAAAAATTTTGAAAAAAAATTTTGAAAAAAATTTTTGAAAAAAATTTTGAAAAAAATTTTCGAAAAAAATTTTGAAAAAAATTTTCGAAAAAAATTTTGAAAAAAAATTTTGAAAAAACATTTTCGAAAAAAATTTTGAAAATAATTTCGAAAAAAATTTTTCGAAAAAAATTTTTCGAAAAAAATTTTCGAAAGAAATTTCGAAAAAAATTTTCGAAAAAAATTTTCGAAAAAAATTTTCGAAAAAAATTTTGAAAAAAATTTCGAAAAAAAATTTTCGAAAAAAATTTTCGAAAAAAATTACGAAGAAAATTTTGAAAAAATTTTCAAAAAAAAATTTTCGAAAAAAAATTTGAAAAAAATTTTGAAAAAAAATTTTCGAAAAAAATTTTGAAAAGAAATTTTCGAAAAAAATTTGGAAAAAAATTTGAAAAAAACAAAAAAAATTTTCGATAAAAATTTTGAAAAAAAATTTTGAAAAAAATTTTGAATGAAATTTTGAAAAAAAATTTTGAAAAAAATTTTCGAAAAAAATTTTGAAAAAAATTTTGAAAAAAAATGAAAAAAAATTTTAAAAAAATTTTGAAAAAAAATTTTCGAAAAAAAATTTGTAATAAATTTTCGAAAAAAATTTTTGAAAAAAATTTTGAAAAAAAATTTTCGAAAAAAATTTTGAAAAAAATTTTCGAAAAAAATTTTGAAAAAAATTTTGAAAAGAAATTTTCGAAAAAAAATTTGAAAAAAATTTTCAAAAAAAATTTTGAAAAAAAATTTTCGAAAAAAATTTTCAAAAAAAATTTTGAAAAAAATTTCGAAAAAAAATTTTCGAAAAAAATTTCGAAAAAAATTTCGAAAAAAATTTTGAAAAAAATTTCGAAAAAATTTTGGAAAAAAATATCAAAAAAAAATTTTCGAAAAAAATTTTGAAAAAAAATTTGAAAAAAATTTTGAAAAAAAATTTTCGAAAAAAATTTTGAAAAAAAATTTTCGAAAAAAATTTTTAAAAAATTTTTGAAAAAAATTTTGAAAAACATTTTCGAAAAAAATTTTGAAAAAAATTTTGAAAAAAATTTACGAAAAAATTTTCGAAAAAAATTTTTAAAAAAATGTTGAAAAATTTTTCGAAAAAAATTTTCGAAAAAAATTTCGAAAAAAATTTTGAAAAAAATTTCAAAAAAAAATTTTCGAAAAAAATTTTGAAAAAAAAAAGTTTCGAAAAAAATTTTGAAAAAAATTTCGAAAAAAAATTTTCGAAAAAAATTTTCGAAAAAAATTACGAAAAAAATTTTGAAAAAATTTTCAAAAAAAAATTTTCGAAAAAAAATTTGAAAAAACATTTGAAAAAAATTTTGAAAAAAAATTTTCGAAAAAAATTTTGAAAAAAAATTTTCGAAAAAATTTTGAAGAAAAATTTTTTAAAAAATTTAAAAAAAAATTTTGAAAAAAATTTTCGAAAAAAATTTTGAAAAAAGCTTACGAAAAAAATTTTCGAAAAGAATTTTCGAAAAAAATTTCGAAAAAAAATTTTCGAAAAAACTTTTCGAAAAAATTTCGAAAAAAATTTCGAAAAAAATTATGAAATAAATTTCAAAAGACAATTTCCAAAAAAAAATATTTAAAAAAAATTTCAAAAAAAAATTTTCGAAAAAAATTTTGAAAAAAAATTTGAAAAAAATTTTGAAAAAAAATTTTCGAAAAAAATTTTGAAAAAAAATTTTCGAAAAAAATTTTGAAAAAAAATTTTGAAAAAAATTTTTGAAAAAAATTTTGAAAAAAATTTTCGAAAAAAATTTTGAAAATAATTTCGAAAAAAATTTTTCGAAAAAAATTTTTCGAAAAAAATTTTCGAAAGAAATTTCGAAAAAAATTTTCGAAAAAAATTTTCGAAAAAAATTTTCGAAAAAAATTTTGAAAAAAATTTCGAAAAAAAATTTTCGAAAAAAATTTTCGAAAAAAATTACGAAGAAAATTTTGAAAAAATTTTCAAAAAAAAATTTTCGAAAAAAAATTTGAAAAAAATTTTGAAAAAAAATTTTCGAAAAAAATTTTGAAAAGAAATTTTCGAAAAAAATTTGGAAAAAAATTTGAAAAAAATTTCAAAAAAAAATTTTCGAAACAAATTTGGAAAAAAAATTTGAAAAAAACATTTTCGATAAAAATTTTGAAAAAAAAATTTGAAAAAAATTTTGAATGAAATTTTCAAAAAAAATTTTGAAAAAAATTTTGAAAAAAATTTTGAAAAGAAATTTTCGAAAAAAAATTTGAAAAAAATTTTCAAAAAAAATTTTGAAAAAAAATTTTCGAAAAAAATTTTCAAAAAAAATTTTGAAAAAAATTTCGAAAAAAAATTTTCGAAAAAAATTTCGAAAAAAATTTCGAAAAAAATTTTGAAAAAAATTTCGAAAAAAATTTTGAAAAAAATATCAAAAAAAAAATTTTCGAAAAAAATTTTGAAAAAAAATTTGAAAAAAATTTTGAAAAAAAATTTTCGAAAAAAATTTTGAAAAAAAATTTTCGAAAAAAATTTTGAAAAAAAATTTTTAAAAAATTTTTGAAAAAAATTTTGAAAAAAATTTTCGAAAAAAATTTTGAAAAAAATTTTGAAAAAAATTTACGAAAAAATTTTCGAAAAAAATTTTTAAAAAAATGTTGAAAAATTTTTCGAAAAAAATTTTCGAAAAAAATTTCGAAAAAAATTTTGAAAAAAATTTCAAAAAAAAATTTTCGAAAAAAATTTTGAAAAAAAAAAGTTTCGAAAAAAATTTTGAAAAAAATTTCGAAAAAAAATTTTCGAAAAAAATTTTCGAAAAAAATTACGAAAAAAATTTTGAAAAAATTTTCAAAAAAAAATTTTCGAAAAAAAATTTGAAAAAAAATTTGAAAAAAATTTTGAAAAAAAATTTTCGAAAAAAATTTTGAAAAAAAATTTTCGAAAAAATTTTGAAGAAAAATTTTTTAAAAAATTTAAAAAAAAATTTTGAAAAAAATTTTCGAAAAAAATTTTGAAAAAAGCTTACGAAAAAAATTTTCGAAAAAAATTTTCGAAAAAAATTTCGAAAAAAAATTTTCGAAAAAAATTTTCGAAAAAATTTCGAAAAAAATTTCGAAAAAAATTATGAAATAAATTTCAAAAGACAATTTCCAAAAAAAAATATTTAAAAAAAATTTCAAAAAAAAATTATCGAAAAAAATTTTGAAAAAAAATTTGAAAAAAATTTTGAAAAAAAATTTTCGAAAAAAATTTTGAAAAAAAATTTTCGAAAAAAATTTTGAAAAAAAATTTTGAAAAAAATTTTTGAAAAAAATTTTGAAAAAAATTTTCGAAAAAAATTTTGAAAAAAATTTTCGAAAAAAATTTTGAAAAAAAATTTTGAAAAAACATTTTCGAAAAAAATTTTGAAAATAATTTCGAAAAAAATTTTTCGAAAAAAATTTTTCGAAAAAAATTTTCGAAAGAAATTTCGAAAAAAATTTTCGAAAAAAATTTTCGAAAAAAATTTTCGAAAAAAATTTTGAAAAAAATTTTCGAAAAAAATTTTGAAAAAAATTTCGAAAAAAAATTTTCGAAAAAAATTTTCGAAAAAAATTACGAAGAAAATTTTGAAAAAATTTTCAAAAAAAAATTTTCGAAAAAAAATTTGAAAAAAATTTTGAAAAAAAATTTTCGAAAAAAATTTTGAAAAGAAATTTTCGAAAAAAATTTGGAAAAAAATTTGAAAAAAATTTCAAAAAAAAATTTTCGAAACAAATTTGGAAAAAAAAATTGAAAAAAACATTTTCGATAAAAATTTTGAAAAAAAAATTTGAAAAAAATTTTGAATGAAATTTTGAAAAAAAATTTTGAAAAAAATTTTCGAAAAAAATTTTGAAAAAAATTTTCGAAAAAAATTTTTAAAAAAATTTTGAACAAAAATTTTCGAAAAAAATTTTTGAAAAAAATTTTGAAAAAAAATTTTCGAAAAAATTTTTGAAAAAAATTTTCGAAAAAAAATTTGAAAAAAATTTTGAAAAGAAATTTTCGAAAAAAAATTTTCGAAAAAAATTTTGAAAAAAAATTAAAAAAAAAAATTTTGAAAAAAATTTTGAAAAACATTTTCGAAAAAAATTTTTAAAAAAATTTTCGAAAAAAATTTGAAAAAAACAAAAAGAATTTTCGATAAAAATTTTGAAAAAAAATTTTGAATGAAATTTTGAAAAAAAATTTTGAAAAAAATTTTCGAAAAAAATTTTGAAAAATATTTTTAAAAAAATTTTAGAAAAAAATTTTGAAAAAAACTTTCGAAAAAAATTTTGAAAAAGTTTACGAAAAAAAATTTTGAAAAAAATTACGAAAAAAATTTTGAAAAAATTTTCAAAAAAAAATTTTCGAAAAAAAAATTGAAAAAAAATTTGAAAAAAATTTTGAAAAAAAATTTTAGAAAAAAATTTTGAAAAAAATTTTGAAAAAAGTTTACGAAAAAAATTTTCGAAAAAAATTTCGAAAAAAATTTTCGAAAAAAATTTTCGAAAAAAATTACGAAAAAAATTTTGAAAAAATTTTCAAAAAAAAATTTTCGAAAAGAAATTTGAAAAAAAATTTGAAAAAAATTTTGAAAAAAAATTTTCGAAAAAAATTTTGAAAAAAAATTTTCGAAAAAATTTTGGAAAAAAATTTTGAAAAAAATTTTAAAAAAAAATTTTCGAAAAAAATTTTGAAAAAAATTTTCGAAAAAAATTTTGAAAAAAATTTTGAAAAAAATTTACGAAAAAATTTTCGAAAAAAATTTTTAAAAAAATGTTGAAAAATTTTTCGAAAAAAATTTTCGAAAAAAATTTCGAAAAAAATTTTGAAAAAAATTTCAAAAAAAAATTTTCGAAAAAAATTTTGAAAAAAAAAAGTTTCGAAAAAATTTTGAAAAAAATTTCGAAAAAAAATTTTCGAAAAAAATTTTCGAAAAAAATTACGAAAAAAATTTTGAAAAAATTTTCAAAAAAAAATTTTCGAAAAAAAATTTGAAAAAAAATTTGAAAAAAATTTTGAAAAAAAATTTTCGAAAAAAATTTTGAAAAAAAATTTTCGAAAAAATTTTGAAGAAAAATTTTTTAAAAAATTTAAAAAAAAATTTTGAAAAAAATTTTCGAAAAAAATTTTGAAAAAAGCTTACGAAAAAAATTTTCGAAAAAAATTTTCGAAAAAAATTTTCGAAAAAATTTTGAAAAAAATTTCGAAAAAAATTATGAAATAAATTTCAAAAGACAATTTCCAAAAAAAAATATTTAAAAAAAATTTCAAAAAAAAATTTTCGAAAAAAATTTTGAAAAAAAATTTGAAAAAAATTTTGAAAAAAAATTTTCGAAAAAAATTTTGAAAAAAAATTTTCGAAAAAAATTTTGAAAAAAAATTTTGAAAAAAATTTTTGAAAAAAATTTTGAAAAAAATTTTCGAAAAAAATTTTGAAAAAAATTTTCGAAAAAAATTTTGAAAAAAAATTTTGAAAAAACATTTTCGAAAAAAATTTTGAAAATAATTTCGAAAAAAATTTTTCGAAAAAAATTTTTCGAAAAAAATTTTCGAAAGAAATTTCGAAAAAAATTTTCGAAAAAAATTTTCGAAAAAAATTTTGAAAAAAATTTCGAAAAAAAATTTTCGAAAAAAATTTTCGAAAAAAATTTTTGAAAAAAATTACGAAGAAAATTTTGAAAAAATTTTCAAAAAAAAATTTTCGAAAAAAAATTTGAAAAAAATTTTGAAAAAAAATTTTCGAAAAAAATTTTGAAAAGAAATTTTCGAAAAAAATTTGGAAAAAAATTTGAAAAAAATTTCAAAAAAAAATTTTCGAAACAAATTTGGAAAAAAAATTTGAAAAAAACATTTTCGATAAAAATTTTGAAAAAAAAATTTGAAAAAAATTTTGAATGAAATTTTGAAAAAAAATTTTGAAAAAAATTTTCGAAAAAAATTTTGAAAAAAATTTTCGAAAAAAATTTTTAAAAAAATTTTGAACAAAAATTTTCGAAAAAAATTTTGTAATAAATTTTCGAAAAAAATTTTTGAAAAAAATTTTGAAAAAAAATTTTCGAAAAAATTTTTGAAAAAAATTTTCAAAAAAAAATTTGAAAAAAATTTTGAAAAGAAATTTTCGAAAAAAAATTTTCGAAAAAAATTTTGAAAAAAAATTAAAAAAAAAAATTTTGAAAAAAATTTTGAAAAACATTTTCGAAAAAAATTTTTAAAAAAATTTTCGAAAAAAATTTGAAAAAAACAAAAAGAATTTTCGATAAAAATTTTGAAAAAAAATTTTGAATGAAATTTTGAAAAAAAATTTTGAAAAAAATTTTCGAAAAAAATTTTGAAAAATATTTTTAAAAAAATTTTAGAAAAAAATTTTGAAAAAAACTTTCGAAAAAAATTTTGAAAAAGTTTACGAAAAAAAATTTTGAAAAAAATTACGAAAAAAATTTTGAAAAAATTTTCAAAAAAAAATTTTCGAAAAAAAAATTGAAAAAAAATTTGAAAAAAATTTTGAAAAAAAATTTTAGAAAAAAATTTTGAAAAAAATTTTGAAAAAAGTTTACGAAAAAAATTTTCAAAAAAAATTTTCGAAAAAAATTTCGAAAAAAATTTTCGAAAAAAATTTTCGAAAAAAATTACGAAAAAAATTTTGAAAAAATTTTCAAAAAAAAATTTTCGAAAAGAAATTTGAAAAAAAATTTGAAAAAAATTTTGAAAAAAAATTTTCGAAAAAAATTTTGAAAAAAAATTTTCGAAAAAATTTTGGAAAAAAATTTTGAAAAAAATTTCAAAAAAAAATTTTCGAAAAAAATTCTGAAAAAAAATTTGAAAAAAATTTTGAAAAAAAATTTTCGAAAAAAATTTTGAAAAAAAATTTTCGAAAAAAATTTTGAAAAAAAATTAAAAAAAAAAATTTTGAAAAAAATTTTGAAAAAAATTTTCGAAAAAAATTTGAAAAAAAATTTGAAAAAAACAAAAAAAATTTTCGATAAAAATTTTGAAAAAAAATTTTGAAAAAAATTTTGAATGAAATTTTGAAAAAAAATTTTGAAAAAAATTTTCGAAAAAAATTTTGAAAAATATTTTCGAAAAAAATTTTGAAAAAAAATGAAAAAAAATTTTAAAAAAATTTTGAAAAAAAATTTTCGAAAAAAAATTTGTAATAAATTTTTGAAAAAAATTTTTGAAAAAAATTTTGAAAAAAAATTTTCGAAAAAAATTTTGAAAAAAATTTTCGAAAAAAATTTTGAAAAAAATTTTGAAAAGAAATTTTCGAAAAAAAATTTGAAAAAAATTTTCAAAAAAAATTTTGAAAAAAAATTTTCGAAAAAAATTTTCAAAAAAAATTTTGAAAAAAATTTCGAAAAAAATTTTGAAAAAAATTTCGAAAAAAAATTTTCGAAAAAAATTTCGAAAAAAATTTCGAAAAAAATTTTGAAAAAAATTTCGAAAAAAATTTTGAAAAAAATATCAAAAAAAAAATTTTCGAAAAAAATTTTGAAAAAAAATTTGAAAAAAATTTTGAAAAAAAATTTTCGAAAAAAATTTTGAAAAAAAATTTTCGAAAAAAATTTTGAAAAAAAATTTTTAAAAAATTTTTGAAAAAAATTTTGAAAAAAATTTTCGAAAAAAATTTTGAAAAAAATTTTGAAAAAAATTTACGAAAAAATTTTCGAAAAAAATTTTTAAAAAAATGTTGAAAAATTTTTCGAAAAAAATTTTCGAAAAAAATTTCGAAAAAAATTTTGAAAAAAATTTCAAAAAAAAATTTTCGAAAAAAATTTAAAAAAAAAAAAGTTTCGAAAAAAATTTTGAAAAAAATTTCGAAAAAAAATTTTCGAAAAAAATTTTCGAAAAAAATTACGAAAAAAATTTTGAAAAAATTTAAAAAAAAAAATTTTCGAAAAAAAATTTGAAAAAAAATTTGAAAAAAATTTTGAAAAAAAATTTCCGAAAAAAATTTTGAAAAAAAATTTTCGAAAAAATTTTGAAGAAAAATTTTTTAAAAAATTTAAAAAAAAATTTTGAAAAAAATTTTCGAAAAAAATTTTGAAAAAAGCTTACGAAAAAAATTTTCGAAAAAAATTTTCGAAAAAAATTTCGAAAAAAAATTTTCGAAAAAAATTTTCGAAAAAATTTCGAAAAAAATTTCGAAAAAAATTATGAAATAAATTTCAAAAGACAATTTCCAAAAAAAAATATTTAAAAAAAATTCAAAAAAAAATTTTCGAAAAAAATTTTGAAAAAAAATTTGAAAAAAATTTTGAAAAAAAATTTTCGAAAAAAATTTTGAAAAAAAATTTTCGAAAAAAATTTTGAAAAAAAATTTTGAAAAAAATTTTTGAAAAAAATTTTGAAAAAAATTTTCGAAAAAAATTTTGAAAAAAATTTTCGAAAAAAATTTTGAAAAAAAATTTTGAAAAAACATTTTCGAAAAAAATTTTGAAAATAATTTCGAAAAAAATTTTTCGAAAAAAATTTTTCGAAAAAAATTTTCGAAAGAAATTTCGAAAAAAATTTTCGAAAAAAATTTTCGAAAAAAATTTTCGAAAAAAATTTTGAAAAAACTTTCGAAAAAAAATTTTCGAAAAAAATTTTCGAAAAAAATTACAAAGAAAATTTTGAAAAAATTTTCAAAAAAAAATTTTCGAAAAAAAATTTGAAAAAAATTTTGAAAAAAAATTTTCGAAAAAAATTTTGAAAAGAAATTTTCGAAAAAAATTTGGAAAAAAATTTGAAAAAAATTTCAAAAAAAAATTTTCGAAACAAATTTGGAAAAAAAATTTGAAAAAAACATTTTCCATAAAAATTTTGAAAAAAAAATTTGAAAAAAATTTTGAATGAAATTTTGAAAAAAAATTTTGAAAAAAATTTTCGAAAAAAATTTTGAAAAAAATTTTCGAAAAAAATTTTTAAAAAAATTTTGAACAAAAATTTTCGAAAAAAATTTTGTAATAAATTTTCGAAAAAAATTTTTGAAAAAAATTTTGAAAAAAAATTTTCGAAAAAATTTTTGAAAAAAATTTTCGAAAAAAAATTTGAAAAAAATTTTGAAAAGAAATTTTCGAAAAAAAATTTTCGAAAAAAATTTTGAAAAAAAATTAAAAAAAAAAATTTTGAAAAAAATTTTGAAAAACATTTTCGAAAAAAATTTTAAAAAAAATTTTCGAAAAAAATTTGAAAAAAACAAAAAGAATTTTCGATAAAAATTTTGAAAAAAAATTTTGAATGAAATTTTGAAAAAAAATTTTGAAAAAAATTTTCGAAAAAAATTTTGAAAAATATTTTTAAAAAAATTTTAGAAAAAAATTTTGAAAAAAACTTTCGAAAAAAATTTCGAAAAAGTTTACGAAAAAAAATTTTGAAAAAAATTACGAAAAAAATTTTGAAAAAATTTTCAAAAAAAAATTTTCGAAAAAAAAATTGAAAAAAAATTTGAAAAAAATTTTGAAAAAAAATTTTAGAAAAAAATTTTGAAAAAAATTTTGAAAAAAGTTTACGAAAAAAATTTTCGAAAAAAATTTTCGAAAAAAATTTCGAAAAAAATTTTCGAAAAAAATTTTCGAAAAAAATTACGAAAAAAATTTTGAAAAAATTTTCAAAAAAACATTTTCGAAAAGAAATTTGAAAAAAATTTGAAAAAAATTTTGAAAAAAAATTTTCGAAAAAAATTTTGAAAAAAAATTTTCGAAAAAATTTTGGAAAAAAATTTTGAAAAAAATTTCAAAAAAAAATTTTCGAAAAAAATTCTGAAAAAAAATTTGAAAAAAATTTTGAAAAAAAATTTTCGAAAAAAATTTTGAAAAAAAAGTTTCGAAAAAAATTTTGAAAAAAAATTTTCGAAAAAAATTTTGAAAAAAAATTAAAAAAAAAAATTTTGAAAAAAATTTTGAAAAAAATTTTCGAAAAAAATTTGAAAAAAAATTTGAAAAAAACAAAAAAAATTTTCGATAAAAATTTTGAAAAAAAATTTTGAAAAAAATTTTGAATGAAATTTTGAAAAAAAATTTTGAAAAAAATTTTCGAAAAAAATTTTGAAAAATATTTTCGAAAAAAATTTTGAAAAAAAATGAAAAAAAATTTTAAAAAAATTTTGAAAAAAAATTTTCGAAAAAAAATTTGTAATAAATTTTTGAAAAAAATTTTTGAAAAAAATTTTGAAAAAAAATTTTCGAAAAAAATTTTGAAAAAAATTTTCGAAAAAAATTTTGAAAAAAATTTTGAAAAGAAATTTTCGAAAAAAAATTTGAAAAAAATTTTCAAAAAAAATTTTGAAAAAAAATTTTCGAAAAAAATTTTCAAAAAAAATTTTGAAAAAAATTTCGAAAAAAAATTTTCGAAAAAAATTTCGAAAAAAATTTCGAAAAAAATTTTGAAAAAAATTTCGAAAAAAATTTTGAAAAAAATATCAAAAAAAAAATTTTCGAAAAAAATTTTGAAAAAAAATTTGAAAAAAATTTTGAAAAAAAATTTTCGAAAAAAATTTTGAAAAAAAATTTTCGAAAAAAATTTTGAAAAAAAATTTTCGAAAAAAATTTTGAAAAAAAATTTTTAAAAAATTTTTGAAAAAAATTTTGAAAAAAATTTTCGAAAAAAATTTTGAAAAAAATTTTGAAAAAAATTTACGAAAAAATTTTCGAAAAAAATTTTTAAAAAAATTTTGAAAAATTTTTCGAAAAAAATTTTCGAAAAAAATTTCGAAAAAAATTTTTAAAAAAATTTTTAAAAAAAATTTTCGAAAAAAATTTTGAAAAAAAAAAGTTTCGAAAAAAATTTTGAAAAAAATTTCGAAAAAAAATTTTCGAAAAAAATTTTCGAAAAAAATTACGAAAAAAATTTTGAAAAAATTTTCAAAAAAAAATTTTCGAAAAAAAATTTGAAAAAAAATTTGAAAAAAATTTTGAAAAAAAATTTTCGAAAAAAATTTTCGAAAAAAATTACGAAAAAAATTTTGAAAAAATTTTCAAAAAAAAATTTTCGAAAAAAAATTTGAAAAAAAATTTGAAAAAAATTTTGAAAAAAAATTTTCGAAAAAAATTTTGAAAAAAAATTTTGAAAAAATTTTGAAGAAAAATTTTTAAAAAAATTTAAAAAAAAATTTTGAAAAAAATTTTCGAAAAAAATTTTGAAAAAAGCTTACGAAAAAAATTTTCGAAAAAAATTTTCGAAAAAAATTTCGAAAAAAAATTTTCGAAAAAAATTTTCGAAAAAATTTCGAAAAAAATTTCGAAAAAAATTATGAAATAAATTTCAAAAGACAATTTCCAAAAAAAATATTTAAAAAAAATTTCAAAAAAAAATTTTCGAAAAAAATTTTGAAAAAAAATTTGAAAAAAATTTTGAAAAAAAATTTTCGAAAAAAATTTTGAAAAAAAATTTTCGAAAAAAATTTTGAAAAAAAATTTTGAAAAAAATTTTTGAAAAAAATTTTGAAAAAAATTTTCGAAAAAAATTTTGAAAAAAATTTTCGAAAAAAATTTTGAAAAAAAAATTTGAAAAAACATTTTCGAAAAAAATTTTGAAAATAATTTCGAAAAAAATTTTTCGAAAAAAATTTTTCGAAAAAAATTTTCGAAAGAAATTTCGAAAAAATTTTCGAAAAAAATTTTCGAAAAAAATTTCCGAAAAAAATTTTGAAAAAAATTTCGAAAAAAAATTTTCGAAAAAAATTTTCGAAAAAAATTACGAAGAAAATTTTGAAAAAATTTTCAAAAAAAAATTTTCGAAAAAAAATTTGAAAAAAATTTTGAAAAAAAATTTTCGAAAAAAATTTTGAAAAGAAATTTTCGAAAAAAATTTGGAAAAAAATTTGAAAAAAATTTCAAAAAAAAATTTTCGAAACAAATTTGGAAAAAAAATTTGAAAAAAACATTTTCGATAAAAATTTTGAAAAAAAAATTTGAAAAAAATTTTGAATGAAATTTTGAAAAAAAATTTTGAAAAAAATTTTCGAAAAAAATTTTGAAAAAAATTTTCGAAAAAAATTTTTAAAAAAATTTTGAACAAAAATTTTCGAAAAAAAATTTGTAATAAATTTTCGAAAAAAATTTTTGAAAAAAATTTTGAAAAAAAATTTTCGAAAAAATTTTTGAAAAAAATTTTCGAAAAAAAATTTGAAAAAAATTTTGAAAAGAAATTTTCGAAAAAAAATTTTCGAAAAAAATTTTGAAAAAAAATTAAAAAAAAAAATTTTGAAAAAAATTTTGAAAAACATTTTCGAAAAAAATTTTTAAAAAAATTTTCGAAAAAAATTTGAAAAAAACAAAAAGAATTTTCGATAAAAATTTTGAAAAAAAATTTTGAATGAAATTTTGAAAAAAAATTTTGAAAAAAATTTTCGAAAAAAATTTTGAAAAATATTTTCGAAAAAAATTTTGAAAAAAAATTTTGAAAAAAATTTTCGAAAAAAATTTTTAAAAAAATTTTCGAAGAAAATTTTGAAAAAAGTTTTCGAAGAAAATTTTGAAAAAAATTTACGAAAAAAATTTTCGAAAAAAATTTTCAAAAAAAATTTTGAAAAAAATTTCGAAAAAAAATTTTCGAAAAAAATTTTCGAAAAAAATTTTCGAAAAAATTTCGAAAAAAATTTCGAAAAAAAATTTGAAATAAATTTCAAAAAAAAATTTCCAAAAAAAAATTGTAAAAAAAATTTGAAAAAATTTTGAAAAAAAATTTTCGAAAAAAATTTTCAATAAAAATTTTCGAAAAAAATTTTTAAAAAAAATTTTAAAAAAAATTTTGAAAAAAAGTTTGAAAAAAAATTTTCGAAAAAAATTCTGAAAAAAAATTTTCGAAAAAAATTTTGAAAAACAATTTTGAAAAATATTTTATGAAAAAAATTTTGAAAAAAAATTTTCGAAAAAAATTTGGAAAAAAATTTTGAAAAAAATTTCAAAAAAAAATTTTCGAAAAAAATTTTGAAAAAAAATTTTTGAAAAAAATTTTGAAAAAAAATTTGAAAAAAATTTTAAAAAAAAATTCGAAAAAAAATTTTCAAAAAAAATTTTCGAAAAAAATTACGAAAAAAATTTTGAAAAAATTTTGAAAAAAAAATTTTCGAAAAAAAATTTGAAAAAAAATTTGAAAAAAATTTTGAAAAAAAATTTTCGAAAAAAATTTTGAAAAAAAATTTTCGAAAAAAATTTTGAAAAAAAATTTTCGAAAAAAATTTTGAAGAAAAATTTTTAAAAAAATTTTAGAAAAAAATTTTGAAAAAAACTTTCGAAAAAAATTTTGAAAAAGTTTACGAAAAAAAATTTTCGAAAAAAATTTTGATGAAAAAAAAGTTTCGAAAAAAATTTTGAAAAAAATTTCGAAAAAAAATTTTCGAAAAAAATTTTGAAAAAAAATTTTCAAGAAAAATTTTTAAAAAAATTTTAGAAAAAAATTTTGAAAAAAATTTTGAAAAAAAATTTTCGAAAAAAAATTTGAAAAAAATTTTTAAAAAAAATTTTTGAAAAAAATTTTGAAAAAAATTTTCGAAAAAAATTTTGAAAAAAAATTTTGAAAAAAAATTTTCGAAAAAAATTTTCGAAAAAATTTCGAAAAAAATTTCGAAAAAAATTTTGAAGGAAATTTCAAAAAAAAATTTCCAAAAAAAATTTTGAAAAAAAATTTGAAAAAAATTTTGAAAAAATAATTTTCGAAAAAAATTTAAAAAAAAAATTTTTGAAAAAAAATTTGAAAAAAAATTTGAAAAAAATTTTGAAAAAAAATTTTCGAAAAATTTTGAAAAAAAATTTACGAAAAAAATTTTGAAAAAATTTTTAAAATTTTGAAAAAGAAAATTTTGAAAAAAATTTTTGAAAAAAATTTTGAAAAAAACTGAAAAAATTTTGAAAAAAAATTTTGAAAAAAAATTTTCGAAAAAAATTTTGAAAAAAAATTTTCGAAAAAAATTTGGAAAAAAATTTTGAAAAAAATTTCAAAAAAAAATTTTCGAAAAAAATTTTGAAAAAAATTTCAAAAAAAAATTTTCGAAAAAAATTTTGAAAAAAAATTTGAAAAAAATTTTGAAAAAATAATTTTCGAAAAAAATTTAAAAAAAAAATTTTCCCAAAAAAATTTGAAAAAAAATTTGAAAAAAATTTTGAAAAAAAATTTTCGAAAAAAATTTTGAAAAAAAATTTTTGAAAAAAATTTTGAAAAAAAATTTTGAAAAAAATTTTTGAAAAAAATTTTGAAAAAAATTTTCGAAAAAAATTTTGAAAAAAAATTTTAAGAAAAAAATTTTTAAAAAAAATTTCCAAAAAAAATTTTGAAAGAAAATTTCCAAAAAATATTTTTAAAAAAAAAATTCAAAAAAAAATTTTTTAAAAATTTTGAAAAAAAATTTGAAAAAAATTTTCGAAAAAAATTTTCGAAAAAAATTTTGAAAAAAAATTTTCGAAAAAAATTTTCAAAAAAAATTTTGAAAAAAATTTCGAAAAAAAATTTTGAAAAAAATTTCGAAAAAAAATTTTCGAATAAAATTTCGAAAAAAATTTCGAAAAAAATTTTGAAAAAAATTTCGAAAAAAATTTTGAAAAAAATATCAAAAAAAAATTTTCGAAAAAAATTTTGAAAAAAAATTTGAAAAAAATTTTGAAAAAAAATTTTCGAAAAAAATTTTGAAAAAAAATTTTCGAAAAAAATTTTGAAGAAAAATTTTTAAAAAAATTTTGGAAAAAAATTTTGAAAAAAATTTTCGAAAAAATTTTGAAAAAAGTTTACGAAAAAAATTTTCGAAAAAAAGTTTCGAAAAAAATTTTCGAAAAAATTTCGAAAAAAATTTCGAAAAAAATTTTGAAATAAATTTCAAAAAAAAATTTCCAAAAAACATTTTTAAAAAAAATTTCAAAAAAAAATTTTCGAAAAAAATTTTGAAAAAAAATTTGAAAAAAATTTTGAAAAAAAATTTTCGAAAAAAATTTTGAAAAAAAAATTTTGGAAAAAAATTTTGAAAAAAAATTTTGAAAAAAAATTTCGAAAAAAATTTTGAAAAAAATTTTCGAAAAAAATTTTTAAAAAAATTTTGAACAAAAATTTTCGAAAAAAATTTTGTAATAAATTTTCGAAAAAAATTTTTGAAAAAAATTTTGAAAAAAAATTTTCGAAAAAATTTTTGAAAAAAATTTTCGAAAAAAAATTTGAAAAAAATTTTGAAAAGAAATTTTCGAAAAAAAATTTTCGAAAAAAATTTTGAAAAAAAATTAAAAAAAAAAATTTTGAAAAAAATTTTGAAAAACATTTTCGAAAAAAATTTTTAAAAAAATTTTCGAAAAAAATTTGAAAAAAACAAAAAGAATTTTCGATAAAAATTTTGAATGAAATTTTGAAAAAAAATTTTGAAAAAAATTTTCGAAAAAAATTTTGAAAAATATTTTCGAAAAAAATTTTGAAAAAAAATTTTGAAAAAAATTTTCGAAAAAAATTTTTAAAAAAATTATCGAAGAAAATTTTGAAAAAAGTTTTCGAAGAAAATTTTGAAAAAAATTTACGAAAAAAATTTTCGAAAAAAATTTTCAAAAAAAATTTTGAAAAAAATTTCGAAAAAAAATTTTCGAAAAAAATTTTCGAAAAAAATTTTCGAAAAAATTTCGAAAAAAATTTCGAAAAAAAATTTGAAATAAATTTCAAAAAAAAATTTCCAAAAAAAAATTGTAAAAAAAATTTGAAAAAATTTTGAAAAAAAATTTTCGAAAAAAATTTTGAATAAAAATTTTCGAAAAAAATTTTTAAAAAAAATTTTAAAAAAAATTTTGAAAAAAAGTTTGAAAAAAAATTTTCGAAAAAAATTCTGAAAAAAAATTTTTGAAAAAAATTTTGAAAAACAATTTTGAAAAATATTTTTGAAAAAAATTTTGAAAAAAATTTTCGAAAAAAATTTTGAAAAAAAATTTTATGAAAAAAATTTTGAAAAAAAATTTTCGAAAAAAATTTGGAAAAAAATTTTGAAAAAAATTTCAAAAAAAAATTTTCGAAAAAAATTTTGAAAAAAAATTTTTGAAAAAAATTTTGAAAAAAAATTTGAAAAAAATTTTTAAAAAAAATTCGAAAAAAAATTTTCAAAAAAAATTTTCGAAAAAAATTACGAAAAAAATTTTGAAAAAATTTTGAAAAAAAAATTTTCGAAAAAAAATTTGAAAAAAAATTTGAAAAAAATTTTGAAAAAAAATTTTCGAAAAAAATTTTGAAAAAAAATTTTCGAAAAAAATTTTGAAAAAAAATTTTCGAAAAAAATTTTGAAGAAAAATTTTTAAAAAAATTTTAGAAAAAAATTTTGAAAAAAACTTTCGAAAAAAATTTTGAAAAAGTTTACGAAAAAAAATTTTCGAAAAAAATTTTGATGAAAAAAAAGTTTCGAAAAAAATTTTGAAAAAAATTTCGAAAAAAAATTTTCGAAAAAAATTTTGAAAAAAAATTTTCAAGAAAAATTTTTAAAAAAATTTTAGAAAAAAATTTTGAAAAAAATTTTGAAAAAAAATTTTCGAAAAAAAATTTGAAAAAAATTTTTAAAAAAAATTTTTGAAAAAAATTTTTGAAAAAAATTTTGAAAAAAATTTTCGAAAAAAATTTTGAAAAAAAATTTTGAAAAAAAATTTTCGAAAAAAATTTTCGAAAAAATTTCGAAAAAAATTTCGAAAAAAATTTTGAAGGAAATTTCAAAAAAAAATTTCCAAAAAAAATTTTGAAAAAAAATTTGAAAAAAATTTTGAAAAAATAATTTTCGAAAAAAATTTAAAAAAAAAATTTTTGAAAAAAAATTTGAAAAAAAATTTGAAAAAAATTTTGAAAAAAAATTTTCGAAAAATTTTGAAAAAAAATTTACGAAAAAAATTTTGAAAAAATTTTTAAAAAAATTTTGAAAAAGAAAATTTTGAAAAAAATTTTTGAAAAAAATTTTGAAAAAAACTGAAAAAATTTTGAAAAAAAATTTTGAAAAAAAATTTTCGAAAAAAATTTTGAAAAAAAATTTTCGAAAAAAATTTGGAAAAAAATTTTGAAAAAAATTTCAAAAAAAAATTTTCGAAAAAAATTTTGAAAAAAATTTCAAAAAAAAATTTTCGAAAAAAATTTTGAAAAAAAATTTGAAAAAAATTTTGAAAAAATAATTTTCGAAAAAAATTTAAAAAAAAAATTTTCCAAAAAAAATTTGAAAAAAAATTTGAAAAAAATTTTGAAAAAAAATTTTCGAAAAAAATTTTGAAAAAAAATTTTTGAAAAAAATTTTGAAAAAAAATTTTGAAAAAAATTTTTGAAAAAAATTTTGAAAAAAATTTTCGAAAAAAATTTTGAAAAAAAATTTTAAGAAAAAAATTTTTAAAAAAAATTTCCAAAAAAAATTTTGAAAGAAAATTTCCAAAAAATATTTAAAAAAAAAAAATTCAAAAAAAAATTTTTAAAAAATTTTGAAAAAAAATTTGAAAAAAATTTTCGAAAAAAATTTTCGAAAAAAATTTTGAAAAAAAATTTTCGAAAAAAATTTTCAAAAAAAATTTTGAAAAAAATTTCGAAAAAAAATTTTGAAAAAAATTTCGAAAAAAAATTTTCGAATAAAATTTCGAAAAAAATTTCGAAAAAAATTTTGAAAAAAATTTCGAAAAAAATTTTGAAAAAAATATCAAAAAAAAATTTTCGAAAAAAATTTTGAAAAAAAATTTGAAAAAAATTTTGAAAAAAAATTTTCGAAAAAAATTTTGAAAAAAAATTTTCGAAAAAAATTTTGAAGAAAAATTTTTAAAAAAATTTTGGAAAAAAATTTTGAAAAAAATTTTCGAAAAAATTTTGAAAAAAGTTTACGAAAAAAATTTTCGAAAAAAATTTTCGAAAAAAATTTTCGAAAAAATTTCGAAAAAAATTTCGAAAAAAATTTTGAAATAAATTTCAAAAAAAAATTTCCAAAAAACATTTTTAAAAAAAATTTCAAAAAAAAATTTTCGAAAAAAAATTTGAAAAAAAATTTGAAAAAAATTTTGAAAAAAAATTTTCGAAAAAAATTTTGAAAAAAAAATTTTGGAAAAAAATTTTGAAAAAAAATTTTGAAAAAAATTTTTGAAAAAAATTTTGAAAAAAATTTTCGAAAAAAATTTTGAAAAAAAATTTTAAGAAAAAAATTTTGAAAAAAAATTTTCGAAAAAAATTTTGAAAATAATTTCGAAAAAAATTTTTCGAAAAAAATTTTCGAAAAAAATTTTCGAAAAAATTTTGAAAAAAAATTTTCGAAAAAAATTTTCCAAAAAAATTTTGAAAAAAATTTCGAAAAGAATTTTGAAAAAAAATTCAAAAAAAAATTTTCGAAAAAAATTTTGAAAAAAAATTTGAAAAAAATTTTGAAAAAAAATTTTCAAAAAAAATTTTGAAAAAAAATTTTCGAAAAAAATTTTCTAAAAAAATTTCGAAAAAAATTTTCGACAAAAATTTTCGAAAAAAATTACGAAAAAAATTTTGAAAAAATTTTCAAAAAAAAATTTTCGAAAAGAAATTTGAAAAAAAATTTGAAAAAAATTTTGAAAAAAAATTTTCGAAAAAAATTTTGAAAAAAAATTTTCGAAAAAATTTTGGAAAAAAATTTTGAAAAAAATTTCAAAAAAAAATTTTCGAAAAAAATTCTGAAAAAAAATTTGAAAAAAATTTTGAAAAAAAATTTTCGAAAAAAATTTTGAAAAAAAATTTTCGAAAAAAATTTTGAAAAAAAATTAAAAAAAAAAATTTTGAAAAAAATTTTGAAAAAAATTTTCGAAAAAAATTTTTAAAAAAATTTTTAAAAAAATTTTCGAAAAAAATTTGAAAAAAAATTTGAAAAAAACAAAAAAAATTTTCGATAAAAATTTTGAAAAAAAATTTTGAAAAAAATTTTGAATGAAATTTTGAAAAAAAATTTTGAAAAAAATTTTCGAAAAAAATTTTGAAAAATATTTTCGAAAAAAATTTTGAAAAATATTTTCGAAAAAAATTTTGAAAAAAAATGAAAAAAAATTTTAAAAAAATTTTGAAAAAAAATTTTCGAAAAAAAATTTGTAATAAATTTTCGAAAAAAATTTTTGAAAAAAATTTTGAAAAAAAATTTTCGAAAAAAATTTTGAAAAAAATTTTCGAAAAAAATTTTGAAAAAAATTTTGAAAAGAAATTTTCGAAAAAAAATTTGAAAAAAATTTTCAAAAAAAATTTTGAAAAAAAATTTTCGAAAAAAATTTTCAAAAAAAATTTTGAAAAAAATTTCGAAAAAAAATTTTCGAAAAAAATTTCGAAAAAAATTTCGAAAAAAATTTTGAAAAAAATTTCGAAAAAAATTTTGAAAAAAATATCAAAAAAAAAATTTTCGAAAAAAATTTTGAAAAAAAATTTGAAAAAAATTTCGAAAAAAAATTTTCGAAAAAAATTTTGAAAAAAAATTTTCGAAAAAAATTTTGAAAAAAAATATTGAAAAAAATTTTTGAAAAAAATTTTGAAAAAAAATTTTCGAAAAAATTTTTGAAAAAAATTTTCGAAAAAAAATTTGAAAAAAATTTTGAAAAGAAATTTTCGAAAAAAAATTTTCGAAAAAAATTTTGAAAAAAAATTTAAAAAAAAAATTTTGAAAAAAATTTTGAAAAACATTTTCGAAAAAAATTTTTAAAAAAATTTTCGAAAAAAATTTGAAAAAAACAAAAAGAATTTTCGATAAAAATTTTGAAAAAAAATTTTGAATGAAATTTTGAAAAAAAATTTTGAAAAAAATTTTCGAAAAAAATTTTGAAAAATATTTTCGAAAAAAATTTTGAAAAAAAATTTTGAAAAAAATTTTCGAAAAAAATTTTTAAAAAAATTTTCGAAGAAAATTTTGAAAAAAGTTTTCGAAGAAAATTTTGAAAAAAATTTACGAAAAAAATTTTCAAAAAAAATTTTGAAAAAAATTTCGAAAAAAAATTTTCGAAAAAAATTTTCGAAAAAAATTTTCGAAAAAATTTCGAAAAAAATTTCGAAAAAAAATTTGAAATAAATTTCAAAAAAAAATTTCCAAAAAAAAATTGTAAAAAAAATTTAAAAAAATTTTGAAAAAAAATTTTCGAAAAAAATTTTGAATAAAAATTTTCGAAAAAAATTTTTAAAAAAAATTTTAAAAAAAATTTTGAAAAAAAGTTTGAAAAAAAATTTTCGAAAAAAATTCTGAAAAAAAATTTTCGAAAAAAATTTTGAAAAACAATTTTGAAAAATATTTTTGAAAAAAATTTTGAAAAAAATTTTCGAAAAAAATTTTGAAAAAAAATTTTATGAAAAAAATTTTGAAAAAAAATTTGAAAAAAATTTTAAAAAAAAATTCGAAAAAAAATTTTCAAAAAAAATTTTCGAAAAAAATTACGAAAAAAATTTTGAAAAAATTTTGAAAAAAAAATTTTCGAAAAAAAATTTGAAAAAAAATTTGAAAAAAATTTTGAAAAAAAATTTTCGAAAAAAATTTTGAAAAAAAATTTTCGAAAAAAATTTTGAAAAAAAATTTTCGAAAAAAATTTTGAAGAAAAATTTTTAAAAAAATTTTAGAAAAAAATTTTGAAAAAAACTTTCGAAAAAAATTTTGAAAAAGTTTACGAAAAAAAATTTTCGAAAAAAATTTTGATGAAAAAAAAGTTTCGAAAAAAATTTTGAAAAAAATTTCGAAAAAAAATTTTCGAAAAAAATTTTGAAAAAAAATTTTCAAGAAAAATTTTTAAAAAAATTTTAGAAAAAAATTTTGAAAAAAATTTTGAAAAAAAATTTTCGAAAAAAAATTTGAAAAAAATTTTAAAAAAAAATTTTTGAAAAAAATTTTTGAAAAAAATTTTGAAAAAAATTTTCGAAAAAAATTTTGAAAAAAAATTTTGAAAAAAAATTTTCGAAAAAAATTTTCGAAAAAATTTCGAAAAAAATTTCGAAAAAAATTTTGAAGGAAATTTCAAAAAAAAATTTCCAAAAAAAATTTTGAAAAAAAATTTGAAAAAAATTTTGAAAAAATAATTTTCGAAAAAAATTTAAAAAAAAAATTTTTGAAAAAAAATTTGAAAAAAAATTTGAAAAAAATTTTGAAAAAAAATTTTCGAAAAATTTTGAAAAAAAATTTACGAAAAAAATTTTGAAAAAATTTTTAAAAAAATTTTGAAAAAGAAAATTTTGAAAAAAATTTTTGAAAAAAATTTTGAAAAAAACTGAAAAAATTTTGAAAAAAAATTTTGAAAAAAAATTTTCGAAAAAAATTTTGAAAAAAAATTTTCGAAAAAAATTTGAAAAAAAATTTTGAAAAAAATTTCAAAAAAAAATTTTCGAAAAAAATTTTGAAAAAAATTTCAAAAAAAAATTTTCGAAAAAAATTTTGAAAAAAAATTTGAAAAAAATTTTGAAAAAATAATTTTCGAAAAAAATTTAAAAAAAAAATTTTCCAAAAAAAATTTGAAAAAAAATTTGAAAAAAATTTTGAAAAAAAATTTTCGAAAAAAATTTTGAAAAAAAATTTTTGAAAAAAATTTTGAAAAAAAATTTTGAAAAAAATTTTTGAAAAAAATTTTGAAAAAAATTTTCGAAATAAATTTTGAAAAAAAAATTTAAGAAAAAAATTTTTAAAAAAAATTTCCAAAAAAAATTTTGAAAGAAAATTTCCAAAAAATATTTTTAAAAAAAAAATTCAAAAAAAAATTTTTAAAAAATTTTGAAAAAAAATTTGAAAAAAATTTTCGAAAAAAATTTTCGAAAAAAATTTTGAAAAAAAATTTTCGAAAAAAATTTTCAAAAAAAATTTTGAATAAAATTTCGAAAAAAAATTTTGAAAAAAATTTCGAAAAAAAATTTTCGAATAAAATTTCGAAAAAAATTTCGAAAAAAATTTTGAAAAAAATTTCGAAAAAAATTTTGAAAAAAATATCAAAAAAAAATTTTCGAAAAAAATTTTGAAAAAAAATTTGAAAAAAATTTTGAAAAAAAATTTTCGAAAAAAATTTTGAAAAAAAATTTTCGAAAAAAATTTTGAAGAAAAATTTTTAAAAAAATTTTGGAAAAAAATTTTGAAAAAAATTTTCGAAAAAATTTTGAAAAAAGTTTACGAAAAAAATTTTCGAAAAAAATTTTCGAAAAAAATTTTCGAAAAAATTTCGAAAAAAATTTCGAAAAAAATTTTGAAATAAATTTCAAAAAAAAATTTCCAAAAAACATTTTTAAAAAAAATTTCAAAAAAAAATTTTCGAAAAAAATTTTGAAAAAAAATTTGAAAAAAATTTTGAAAAAAAATTTTCGAAAAAAATTTTGAAAAAAAAATTTTGGAAAAAAATTTTGAAAAAAAATTTTGAAAAAAATTTTTGAAAAAAATTTTGAAAAAAATTTTCGAAAAAAATTTTGAAAAAAAATTTTAAGAAAAAAATTTTGAAAAAAAATTTTCGAAAAAAATTTTGAAAATAATTTCGAAAAAAATTTTTCGAAAAAAATTTTCGAAAAAAATTTTCGAAAAAATTTTGAAAAAAAATTTTCGAAAAAAATTTTCCAAAAAAATTTTGAAAAAAATTTCGAAAAGAATTTTGAAAAAAAATTCAAAAAAAAATTTTCGAAAAAAATTTTGAAAAAAAATTTGAAAAAAATTTTGAAAAAAAATTTTCAAAAAAAATTTTGAAAAAAAATTTTCGAAAAAAATTTTCTAAAAAAATTTCGAAAAAAATTTTCGAAAAAAATTTTCGAAAAAAATTACGAAAAAAATTTTGAAAAAATTTTCAAAAAAAAATTTTCGAAAAGAAATTTGAAAAAAAATTTGAAAAAAATTTTGAAAAAAAATTTTCGAAAAAAATTTTTAAAAAAAATTTTCGAAAAAATTTTGGAAAAAAATTTTGAAAAAAATTTCAAAAAAAAATTTTCGAAAAAAATTCTGAAAAAAAATTTGAAAAAAATTTTGAAAAAAAATTTTCGAAAAAAATTTTGAAAAAAAATTTTCGAAAAAAATTTTGAAAAAAAATTAAAAAAAAAAATTTTGAAAAAAATTTTGAAAAAAATTTTCGAAAAAAATTTTTAAAAAAATTTTTAAAAAAATTTTCGAAAAAAATTTGAAAAAAAATTTGAAAAAAACAAAAAAAATTTTCGATAAAAATTTTGAAAAAAAATTTTGAAAAAAATTTTGAATGAAATTTTGAAAAAAAATTTTGAAAAAAATTTTCGAAAAAAATTTTGAAAAATATTTTCGAAAAAAATTTTGAAAAATATTTTCGAAAAAAATTTTGAAAAAAAATGAAAAAAAATTTTAAAAAAATTTTGAAAAAAAATTTTCGAAAAAAAATTTGTAATAAATTTTCGAAAAAAATTTTTGAAAAAAATTTTGAAAAAAAATTTTCGAAAAAAATTTTGAAAAAAATTTTCGAAAAAAATTTTGAAAAAAATTTTGAAAAGAAATTTTCGAAAAAAAATTTGAAAAAAATTTTCAAAAAAAATTTTGAAAAAAAATTTTCGAAAAAAATTTTCAAAAAAAATTTTGAAAAAAATTTCGAAAAAAAATTTTCGAAAAAAATTTCGAAAAAAATTTCGAAAAAAATTTTGAAAAAAATTTCGAAAAAAATTTTGAAAAAAATATCAAAAAAAAAATTTTCGAAAAAAATTTTGAAAAAAAATTTGAAAAAAATTTCGAAAAAAAATTTTCGAAAAAAATTTTGAAAAAAAATTTTCGAAAAAAATTTTGAAAAAAAATTTTGAAAAAAATTTTTGAAAAAAATTTTGAAAAAAAATTTTCGAAAAAATTTTTGAAAAAAATTTTCGAAAAAAAATTTGAAAAAAATTTTGAAAAGAAATTTTCGAAAAAAAATTTTCGAAAAAAATTTTGAAAAAAAATTAAAAAAAAAAATTTTGAAAAAAATTTTGAAAAACATTTTCGAAAAAAATTTTTAAAAAAATTTTCGAAAAAAATTTGAAAAAAACAAAAAGAATTTTCGATAAAAATTTTGAAAAAAAATTTTGAATGAAATTTTGAAAAAAAATTTTGAAAAAAATTTTCGAAAAAAATTTTGAAAAATATTTTCGAAAAAAATTTTGAAAAAAAATTTTGAAAAAAATTTTCGAAAAAAATTTTTAAAAAAATTTTCGAAGAAAATTTTGAAAAAAGTTTTCGAAGAAAATTTTGAAAAAAATTTACGAAAAAAATTTTCGAAAAAAATTTTCAAAAAAAATTTTGAAAAAAATTTCGAAAAAAAATTTTCGAAAAAAATTTTCGAAAAAAATTTTCGAAAAAATTTCGAAAAAAATTTTGAAAAAAAATTTGAAATAAATTTCAAAAAAAAATTTCCAAAAAAAAATTGTAAAAAAAATTTGAAAAAATTTTGAAAAAAAATTTTCGAAAAAAATTTTGAATAAAAATTTTCGAAAAAAATTTTTAAAAAAAATTTTAAAAAAAATTTTGAAAAAAAGTTTGAAAAAAAATTTTCGAAAAAAATTCTGAAAAAAAATTTTCGAAAAAAATTTTGAAAAACAATTTTGAAAAATATTTTTGAAAAAAATTTTGAAAAAAATTTTCGAAAAAAATTTTGAAAAAAAATTTTATGAAAAAAATTTTGAAAAAAAATTTGAAAAAAATTTTAAAAAAAAATTCGAAAAAAAATTTTCAAAAAAAATTTTCGAAAAAAATTACGAAAAAAATTTTGAAAAAATTTTGAAAAAAAAATTTTCGAAAAAAAATTTGAAAAAAAATTTGAAAAAAATTTTGAAAAAAAATTTTCGAAAAAAATTTTGAAAAAAAATTTTCGAAAAAAATTTTGAAAAAAAATTTTCGAAAAAAATTTTGAAGAAAAATTTTTAAAAAAATTTTAGAAAAAAATTTTGAAAAAAACTTTCGAAAAAAATTTTGAAAAAGTTTACGAAAAAAAATTTTCGAAAAAAATTTTGATGAAAAAAAAGTTTCGAAAAAAAATTTGAAAAAAATTTCGAAAAAAAATTTTCGAAAAAAATTTTGAAAAAAAATTTTCAAGAAAAATTTTTAAAAAAATTTTAGAAAAAAATTTTGAAAAAAATTTTGAAAAAAAATTTTCGAAAAAAAATTTGAAAAAAATTTTTAAAAAAAATTTTTGAAAAAAATTTTTGAAAAAAATTTTGAAAAACATTTTCGAAAAAAATTTTGAAAAAAAATTTTGAAAAAAAATTTTCGAAAAAAATTTTCGAAAAAATTTCGAAAAAAATTTCGAAAAAAATTTTGAAGGAAATTTCAAAAAAAAATTTCCAAAAAAAATTTTGAAAAAAAATTTGAAAAAAATTTTGAAAAAATAATTTTCGAAAAAAATTTAAAAAAAAAATTTTTGAAAAAAAATTTGAAAAAAAATTTGAAAAAAATTTTGAAAAAAAATTTTCGAAAAATTTTGAAAAAAAATTTACGAAAAAAATTTTGAAAAAATTTTTAAAAAAATTTTGAAAAAGAAAATTTTGAAAAAAATTTTTGAAAAAAATTTTGAAAAAAACTGAAAAAATTTTGAAAAAAAATTTTGAAAAAAAATTTTCGAAAAAAATTTTGAAAAAAAATTTTCGAAAAAAATTTGGAAAAAAATTTTGAAAAAAATTTCAAAAAAAAATTTTCGAAAAAAATTTTGAAAAAAATTTCAAAAAAAAATTTTCGAAAAAAATTTTGAAAAAAAATTTGAAAAAAATTTTGAAAAAATAATTTTCGAAAAAAATTTAAAAAAAAAATTTTCCAAAAAAAATTTGAAAAAAAATTTGAAAAAAATTTTGAAAAAAAATTTTCGAAAAAAATTTTGAAAAAAAATTTTTGAAAAAAATTTTGAAAAAAAATTTTGAAAAAAATTTTTGAAAAAAATTTTGAAAAAAATTTTCGAAAAAAATTTTGAAAAAAAATTTTAAGAAAAAAATTTTTAAAAAAAATTTCCAAAAAAAATTTTGAAAGAAAATTTCCAAAAAATATTTTAAAAAAAAAAATTCAAAAAAAAAATTTTAAAAAATTTTGAAAAAAAATTTGAAAAAAATTTTCGAAAAAAATTTTCGAAAAAAATTTTGAAAAAAAATTTTCGAAAAAAATTTTCAAAAAAAATTTTGAATAAAATTTCGAAAAAAAATTTTGAAAAAAATTTCGAAAAAAAATTTTCGAATAAAATTTCGAAAAAAATTTCGAAAAAAATTTTGAAAAAAATTTCGAAAAAAATTTTGAAAAAAATATCAAAAAAAAATTTTCGAAAAAAATTTTGAAAAAAAATTTGAAAAAAATTTTGAAAAAAAATTTTCGAAAAAAATTTTGAAAAAAAATTTTGAAAAAAATTTTTGAAAAAAATTTTGAAAAAAATTTTCGAAAAAAATTTTGAAAATAATTTCGAAAAAAATTTTTCGAAAAAAATTTTTCGAAAAAAATTTTCGAAAGAAATTTCGAAAAAAATTTTCGAAAAAAATTTTCGAAAAAAATTTTCGAAAAAAATTTTGAAAAAAATTTCGAAAAAAAATTTTCGAAAAAAATTTTCGAAAAAAATTACGAAGAAAATTTTGAAAAAATTTTCAAAAAAAAATTTTCGAAAAAAAATTTGAAAAAAATTTTGAAAAAAAATTTTCGAAAAAAATTTTGAAAAGAAATTTTCGAAAAAAATTTGGAAAAAAATTTGAAAAAAATTTCAAAAAAAAATTTTCGAAACAAATTTGGAAAAAAAATTTGAAAAAAACATTTTCGATAAAAATTTTGAAAAAAAAATTTGAAAAAAATTTTGAATGAAATTTTCAAAAAAAATTTTGAAAAAAATTTTGAAAAAAATTTTGAAAAGAAATTTTCGAAAAAAAATTTGAAAAAAATTTTCAAAAAAAATTTTGAAAAAAAATTTTCGAAAAAAATTTTCAAAAAAAATTTTGAAAAAAATTTCGAAAAAAAATTTTCGAAAAAAATTTCGAAAAAAATTTCGAAAAAAATTTTGAAAAAAATTTCGAAAAAAATTTTGAAAAAAATATCAAAAAAAAAATTTTCGAAAAAAATTTTGAAAAAAAATTTGAAAAAAATTTTGAAAAAAAATTTTCGAAAAAAATTTTGAAAAAAAATTTTCGAAAAAAATTTTGAAAAAAAATTTTTAAAAAATTTTTGAAAAAAATTTTGAAAAAAATTTTCGAAAAAAATTTTGAAAAAAATTTTGAAAAAAATTTACGAAAAAATTTTCGAAAAAAATTTTTAAAAAAATGTTGAAAAATTTTTCGAAAAAAATTTTCGAAAAAAATTTCGAAAAAAATTTTGAAAAAAATTTCAAAAAAAAATTTTCGAAAAAAATTTTGAAAAAAAAAAGTTTCGAAAAAAATTTTGAAAAAAATTTCGAAAAAAAATTTTCGAAAAAAATTTTCGAAAAAAATTACGAAAAAAATTTTGAAAAAATTTTCAAAAAAAAATTTTCGAAAAAAAATTTGAAAAAAAATTTGAAAAAAATTTTGAAAAAAAATTTTCGAAAAAAATTTTGAAAAAAAATTTTCGAAAAAATTTTGAAGAAAAATTTTTTAAAAAATTTAAAAAAAAATTTTGAAAAAAATTTTCGAAAAAAATTTTGAAAAAAATTTTCGAAAAAAATTTTGAAAAAAGCTTACGAAAAAAATTTTCGAAAAAAATTTTCGAAAAAAATTTCGAAAAAAAATTTTCGAAAAAAATTTTCGAAAAAATTTCGAAAAAAATTTCGAAAAAAATTATGAAATAAATTTCAAAAGACAATTTCCAAAAAAAAATATTTAAAAAAAATTTCAAAAAAAAATTTTCGAAAAAAATTTTGAAAAAAAATTTGAAAAAAATTTTGAAAAAAAATTTTCGAAAAAAATTTTGAAAAAAAATTTTCGAAAAAAATTTTGAAAAAAAATTTTGAAAAAAATTTTTGAAAAAAATTTTGAAAAAAATTTTCGAAAAAAATTTTGAAAAAAATTTTCGAAAAAAATTTTGAAAAAAAATTTTGAAAAAACATTTTCGAAAAAAATTTTGAAAATAATTTCGAAAAAAATTTTTCGAAAAAAATTTTTCGAAAAAAATTTTCGAAAGAAATTTCGAAAAAAATTTTCGAAAAAAATTTTCGAAAAAAATTTTCGAAAAAAATTTTGAAAAAAATTTTCGAAAAAAATTTTGAAAAAAATTTCGAAAAAAAATTTTCGAAAAAAATTTTCGAAAAAAATTACGAAGAAAATTTTGAAAAAATTTTCAAAAAAAAATTTTCGAAAAAAAATTTGAAAAAAATTTTGAAAAAAAATTTTCGAAAAAAATTTTGAAAAGAAATTTTCGAAAAAAATTTGGAAAAAAATTTGAAAAAAATTTCAAAAAAAAATTTTCGAAACAAATTTGGAAAAAAAAATTGAAAAAAACATTTTCGATAAAAATTTTGAAAAAAAAATTTGAAAAAAATTTTGAATGAAATTTTGAAAAAAAATTTTGAAAAAAATTTTCGAAAAAAATTTTGAAAAAAATTTTCGAAAAAAATTTTTAAAAAAATTTTGAACAAAAATTTTCGAAAAAAATTTTTGAAAAAAATTTTGAAAAAAAATTTTCGAAAAAATTTTTGAAAAAAATTTTCGAAAAAAAATTTGAAAAAAATTTTGAAAAGAAATTTTCGAAAAAAAATTTTCGAAAAAAATTTTGAAAAAAAATTAAAAAAAAAATTTTGAAAAAAATTTTGAAAAACATTTTCGAAAAAAATTTTTAAAAAAATTTTCGAAAAAAATTTGAAAAAAACAAAAAGAATTTTCGATAAAAATTTTGAAAAAAAATTTTGAATGAAATTTTGAAAAAAAATTTTGAAAAAAATTTTCGAAAAAAATTTTGAAAAATATTTTTAAAAAAATTTTAGAAAAAAATTTTGAAAAAAACTTTCGAAAAAAATTTTGAAAAAGTTTACGAAAAAAAATTTTGAAAAAAATTACGAAAAAAATTTTGAAAAAATTTTCAAAAAAAAATTTTCGAAAAAAAAATTGAAAAAAAATTTGAAAAAAATTTTGAAAAAAAATTTTAGAAAAAAATTTTGAAAAAAATTTTGAAAAAAGTTTACGAAAAAAATTTTCGAAAAAAATTTCGAAAAAAATTTTCGAAAAAAATTTTCGAAAAAAATTACGAAAAAAATTTTGAAAAAATTTTCAAAAAAAAATTTTCGAAAAGAAATTTTAAAAAAAATTTGAAAAAAATTTTGAAAAAAAATTTTCGAAAAAAATTTTGAAAAAAAATTTTCGAAAAAATTTTGGAAAAAAATTTTGAAAAAAATTTTAAAAAAAAATTTTCGAAAAAAATTTTGAAAAAAATTTTCGAAAAAAATTTTGAAAAAAATTTTGAAAAAAATTTACGAAAAAATTTTCGAAAAAAATTTTTAAAAAAATGTTGAAAAATTTTTCGAAAAAAATTTTCGAAAAAAATTTCGATAAAAATTTTGAAAAAAATTTCAAAAAAAAATTTTCGAAAAAAATTTTGAAAAAAAAAAGTTTCGAAAAAATTTTGAAAAAAATTTCGAAAAAAAATTTTCGAAAAAAATTTTCGAAAAAAATTACGAAAAAAATTTTGAAAAAATTTTCAAAAAAAAATTTTCGAAAAAAAATTTGAAAAAAAATTTGAAAAAAATTTTGAAAAAAAATTTTCGAAAAAAATTTTGAAAAAAAATTTTCGAAAAAATTTTGAAGAAACATTTTTTAAAAAATTTAAAAAAAAATTTTGAAAAAAATTTTCGAAAAAAATTTTGAAAAAAGCTTACGAAAAAAATTTTCGAAAAAAATTTTCGAAAAAAATTTTCGAAAAAATTTTGAAAAAAATTTCGAAAAAAATTATGAAATAAATTTCAAAAGACAATTTCCAAAAAAAAATATTTAAAAAAAATTTCAAAAAAAAATTTTCGAAAAAAATTTTGAAAAACAATTTGAAAAAAATTTTGAAAAAAAATTTTCGAAAAAAATTTTGAAAAAAAATTTTCGAAAAAAATTTTGAAAAAAAATTTTGAAAAAAATTTTTGAAAAAAATTTTGAAAAAAATTTTCGAAAAAAATTTTGAAAAAAATTTTCGAAAAAAATTTTGAAAAAAAATTTTGAAAAAACATTTTCGAAAAAAATTTTGAAAATAATTTCGAAAAAAATTTTTCGAAAAAAATTTTTCGAAAAAAATTTTCGAAAGAAATTTCGAAAAAAATTTTCGAAAAAAATTTTCGAAAAAAATTTTGAAAAAAATTTCGAAAAAAAATTTTCGAAAAAAATTTTCGAAAAAAATTTTTGAAAAAAATTACGAAGAAAATTTTGAAAAAATTTTCAAAAAAAAATTTTCGAAAAAAAATTTGAAAAAAATTTTGAAAAAAAATTTTCGAAAAAAATTTTGAAAAGAAATTTTCGAAAAAAATTTGGAAAAAAATTTGAAAAAAATTTCAAAAAAAAATTTTCGAAACAAATTTGGAAAAAAAATTTGAAAAAAACATTTTCGATAAAAATTTTGAAAAAAAAATTTGAAAAAAATTTTGAATGAAATTTTGAAAAAAAATTTTGAAAAAAATTTTCGAAAAAAATTTTGAAAAAAATTTTCGAAAAAAATTTTTAAAAAAATTTTGAACAAAAATTTTCGAAAAAAATTTTGTAATAAATTTTCGAAAAAAATTTTTGAAAAAAATTTTGAAAAAAAATTTTCGAAAAAATTTTTGAAAAAAATTTTCAAAAAAAAATTTGAAAAAAATTTTGAAAAGAAATTTTCGAAAAAAAATTTTCGAAAAAAATTTTGAAAAAAAATTAAAAAAAAAAATTTTGAAAAAAATTTTGAAAAACATTTTCGAAAAAAATTTTTAAAAAAATTTTCGAAAAAAATTTGAAAAAAACAAAAAGAATTTTCGATAAAAATTTTGAAAAAAAATTTTGAATGAAATTTTGAAAAAAAATTTTGAAAAAAATTTTCGAAAAAAATTTTGAAAAATATTTTTAAAAAAATTTTAGAAAAAAATTTTGAAAAAAACTTTCGAAAAAAATTTTGAAAAAGTTTACGAAAAAAAATTTTGAAAAAAATTACGAAAAAAATTTTGAAAAAATTTTCAAAAAAAAATTTTCGAAAAAAAAATTGAAAAAAAATTTGAAAAAAATTTTGAAAAAAAATTTTAGAAAAAAATTTTGAAAAAAATTTTGAAAAAAGTTTACGAAAAAAATTTTCAAAAAAAATTTTCGAAAAAAATTTCGAAAAAAATTTTCGAAAAAAATTTTCGAAAAAAATTACGAAAAAAATTTTGAAAAAATTTTCAAAAAAAAATTTTCGAAAAGAAATTTGAAAAAAAATTTGAAAAAAATTTTGAAAAAAAATTTTCGAAAAAAATTTTGAAAAAAAATTTTCGAAAAAATTTTGGAAAAAAATTTTGAAAAAAATTTCAAAAAAAAATTTTCGAAAAAAATTCTGAAAAAAAATTTGAAAAAAATTTTGAAAAAAAATTTTCGAAAAAAATTTTGAAAAAAAATTTTCGAAAAAAATTTTGAAAAAAAATTAAAAAAAAAAATTTTGAAAAAAATTTTGAAAAAAATTTTCGAAAAAAATTTGAAAAAAAATTTGAAAAAAACAAAAAAAATTTTCGATAAAAATTTTGAAAAAAAATTTTGAAAAAAATTTTGAATGAAATTTTGAAAAAAAATTTTGAAAAAAATTTTCGAAAAAAATTTTGAAAAATATTTTCGAAAAAAATTTTGAAAAAAAATGAAAAAAAATTTTAAAAAAATTTTGAAAAAAAATTTTCGAAAAAAAATTTGTAATAAATTTTTGAAAAAAATTTTTGAAAAAAATTTTGAAAAAAAATTTTCGAAAAAAATTTTGAAAAAAATTTTCGAAAAAAATTTTGAAAAAAATTTTGAAAAGAAATTTTCGAAAAAAAATTTGAAAAAAATTTTCAAAAAAAATTTTGAAAAAAAATTTTCGAAAAAAATTTTCAAAAAAAATTTTGAAAAAAATTTCGAAAAAAATTTTGAAAAAAATTTCGAAAAAAAATTTTCGAAAAAAATTTCGAAAAAAATTTCGAAAAAAATTTTGAAAAAAATTTCGAAAAAAATTTTGAAAAAAATATCAAAAAAAAAATTTTCGAAAAAAATTTTGAAAAAAAATTTGAAAAAAATTTTGAAAAAAAATTTTCGAAAAAAATTTTGAAAAAAAATTTTCGAAAAAAATTTTGAAAAAAAATTTTTAAAAAATTTTTGAAAAAAATTTTGAAAAAAATTTTCGAAAAAAATTTTGAAAAAAATTTTGAAAAAAATTTACGAAAAAATTTTCGAAAAAAATTTTTAAAAAAATGTTGAAAAATTTTTCGAAAAAAATTTTCGAAAAAAATTTCGAAAAAAATTTTGAAAAAAATTTCAAAAAAAAATTTTCGAAAAAAATTTAAAAAAAAAAAAGTTTCGAAAAAAATTTTGAAAAAAATTTCGAAAAAAAATTTTCGAAAAAAATTTTCGAAAAAAATTACGAAAAAAATTTTGAAAAAATTTTTAAAAAAAAATTTTCGAAAAAAAATTTGAAAAAAAATTTGAAAAAAATTTTGAAAAAAAATTTCCGAAAAAAATTTTGAAAAAAAATTTTCGAAAAAATTTTGAAGAAAAATTTTTTAAAAAATTTAAAAAAAAATTTTGAAAAAAATTTTCGAAAAAAATTTTGAAAAAAGCTTACGAAAAAAATTTTCGAAAAAAATTTTCGAAAAAAATTTCGAAAAAAAATTTTCGAAAAAAATTTTCGAAAAAATTTCGAAAAAAATTTCGAAAAAAATTATGAAATAAATTTCAAAAGACAATTTCCAAAAAAAAATATTTAAAAAAAATTCAAAAAAAAATTTTCGAAAAAAATTTTGAAAAAAAATTTGAAAAAAATTTTGAAAAAAAATTTTCGAAAAAAATTTTGAAAAAAAATTTTCGAAAAAAATTTTAAAAAAAAATTTTGAAAAAAATTTTTGAAAAAAATTTTGAAAAAAATTTTCGAAAAAAATTTTGAAAAAAATTTTCGAAAAAAATTTTGAAAAAAAATTTTGAAAAAACATTTTCGAAAAAAATTTTGAAAATAATTTCGAAAAAAATTTTTCGAAAAAAATTTTTCGAAAAAAATTTTCGAAAGAAATTTCGAAAAAAATTTTCGAAAAAAATTTTCGAAAAAAATTTTCGAAAAAAATTTTGAAAAAAATTTCGAAAAAAAATTTTCGAAAAAAATTTTCGAAAAAAATTACAAAGAAAATTTTGAAAAAATTTTCAAAAAAAAATTTTCGAAAAAAAATTTGAAAAAAATTTTGAAAAAAAATTTTCGAAAAAAATTTTGAAAAGAAATTTTCGAAAAAAATTTGGAAAAAAATTTGAAAAAAATTTCAAAAAAAAATTTTCGAAACAAATTTGGAAAAAAAATTTGAAAAAAACATTTTCCATAAAAATTTTGAAAAAAAAATTTGAAAAAAATTTTGAATGAAATTTTGAAAAAAAATTTTGAAAAAAATTTTCGAAAAAAATTTTGAAAAAAATTTTCGAAAAAAATTTTTAAAAAAATTTTGAACAAAAATTTTCGAAAAAAATTTTGTAATAAATTTTCGAAAAAAATTTTTGAAAAAAATTTTGAAAAAAAATTTTCGAAAAAATTTTTGAAAAAAATTTTCGAAAAAAAATTTGAAAAAAATTTTGAAAAGAAATTTTCGAAAAAAAATTTTCGAAAAAAATTTTGAAAAAAAATTAAAAAAAAAATTTTGAAAAAAATTTTGAAAAACATTTTCGAAAAAAATTTTAAAAAAAATTTTCGAAAAAAATTTGAAAAAAACAAAAAGAATTTTCGATAAAAATTTTGAAAAAAAATTTTGAATGAAATTTTGAAAAAAAATTTTGAAAAAAATTTTCGAATAAAATTTTGAAAAATATTTTTAAAAAAATTTTAGAAAAAAATTTTGAAAAAAACTTTCGAAAAAAATTTCGAAAAAGTTTACGAAAAAAAATTTTGAAAAAAATTACGAAAAAAATTTTGAAAAAATTTTCAAAAAAAAATTTTCGAAAAAAAAATTGAAAAAAAATTTGAAAAAAATTTTGAAAAAAAATTTTAGAAAAAAATTTTGAAAAAAATTTTGAAAAAAGTTTACGAAAAAAATTTTCGAAAAAAATTTTCGAAAAAAATTTCGAAAAAAATTTTCGAAAAAAATTTTCGAAAAAAATTACGAAAAAAATTTTGAAAAAATTTTCAAAAAAACATTTTCGAAAAGAAATTTGAAAAAAAATTTGAAAAAAATTTTGAAAAAAAATTTTCGAAAAAAATTTTGAAAAAAAATTTTCGAAAAAATTTTGGAAAAAAATTTTGAAAAAAATTTCAAAAAAAAATTTTCGAAAAAAATTCTGAAAAAAAATTTGAAAAAAATTTTGAAAAAAAATTTTCGAAAAAAATTTTGAAAAAAAAGTTTCGAAAAAAATTTTGAAAAAAAATTTTCAAAAAAAATTTTGAAAAAAAATTAAAAAAAAAAATTTTGAAAAAAATTTTGAAAAAAATTTTCGAAAAAAATTTGAAAAAAAATTTGAAAAAAACAAAAAAAATTTTCGATAAAAATTTTGAAAAAAAATTTTGAAAAAAATTTTGAATGAAATTTTGAAAAAAAATTTTGAAAAAAATTTTCGAAAAAAATTTTGAAAAATATTTTCGAAAAAAATTTTGAAAAAAAATGAAAAAAAATTTTAAAAAAATTTTGAAAAAAAATTTTCGAAAAAAAATTTGTAATAAATTTTTGAAAAAAATTTTTGAAAAAAATTTTGAAAAAAAATTTTCGAAAAAAATTTTGAAAAAAATTTTCGAAAAAAATTTTGAAAAAAATTTTGAAAAGAAATTTTCGAAAAAAAATTTGAAAAAAATTTTCAAAAAAAATTTTGAAAAAAAATTTTCGAAAAAAATTTTCAAAAAAAATTTTGAAAAAAATTTCGAAAAAAAATTTTCGAAAAAAATTTCGAAAAAAATTTCGAAAAAAATTTTGAAAAAAATTTCGAAAAAAATTTTGAAAAAAATATCAAAAAAAAAATTTTCGAAAAAAATTTTGAAAAAAAATTTGAAAAAAATTTTGAAAAAAAATTTTCGAAAAAAATTTTGAAAAAAAATTTTCGAAAAAAATTTTGAAAAAAAATTTTTAAAAAATTTTTGAAAAACATTTTGAAAAAAATTTTCGAAAAAAATTTTGAAAAAAATTTTGAAAAAAATTTACGAAAAAATTTTCGAAAAAAATTTTTAAAAAAATTTTGAAAAATTTTTCGAAAAAAAATTTCGAAAAAAATTTCGAAAAAAATTTTGAAAAAAATTTTTAAAAAAAATTTTCGAAAAAAATTTTGAAAAAAAAAAGTTTCGAAAAAAATTTTGAAAAAAATTTCGAAAAAAAATTTTCGAAAAAAATTTTCGAAAAAAATTACGAAAAAAATTTTGAAAAAATTTTCAAAAAAAAATTTTCGAAAAAAAATTTGAAAAAAAATTTGAAAAAAATTTTGAAAAAAAATTTTCGAAAAAAATTTTCGAAAAAAATTACGAAAAAAATTTTGAAAAAATTTTCAAAAAAAAATTTTCGAAAAAAAATTTGAAAAAAAATTTGAAAAAAATTTTGAAAAAAAATTTTCGAAAAAAATTTTGAAAAAAAATTTTGAAAAAATTTTGAAGAAAAATTTTTAAAAAAATTTAAAAAAAAATTTTGAAAAAAATTTTCGAAAAAAATTTTGAAAAAAGCTTACGAAAAAAATTTTCGAAAAAAATTTTCGAAAAAAATTTCGAAAAAAAATTTTCGAAAAAAATTTTCGAAAAAATTTCGAAAAAAATTTCGAAAAAAATTATGAAATAAATTTCAAAAGACAATTTCCAAAAAAAATATTTAAAAAAAATTTCAAAAAAAAATTTTCGAAAAAAATTTTGAAAAAAAATTTGAAAAAAATTTTGAAAAAAAATTTTCGAAAAAATTTTGAAAAAAAATTTTCGAAAAAAATTTTGAAAAAAAATTTTGAAAAAAATTTTTGAAAAAAATTTTGAAAAAAATTTTCGAAAAAAATTTTGAAAAAAATTTTCGAAAAAAATTTTGAAAAAAAAATTTGAAAAAACATTTTCGAAAAAAATTTTGAAAATAATTTCGAAAAAAATTTTTCGAAAAAAATTTTTCGAAAAAAATTTTCGAAAGAAATTTCGAAAAAATTTTCGAAAAAAATTTTCGAAAAAAATTTTCGAAAAAAATTTTGAAAAAAATTTCGAAAAAAAATTTTCGAAAAAAATTTTCGAAAAAAATTACGAAGAAAATTTTGAAAAAATTTTCAAAAAAAAATTTTCGAAAAAAAATTTGAAAAAAATTTTGAAAAAAAATTTTCGAAAAAAATTTTGAAAAGAAATTTTCGAAAAAAATTTGGAAAAAAATTTGAAAAAAATTTCAAAAAAAAATTTTCGAAACAAATTTGGAAAAAAAATTTGAAAAAAACATTTTCGATAAAAATTTTGAAAAAAAAATTTGAAAAAAATTTTGAATGAAATTTTGAAAAAAAATTTTGAAAAAAATTTTCGAAAAAAATTTTGAAAAAAATTTTCGAAAAAAATTTTTAAAAAAATTTTGAACAAAAATTTTCGAAAAAAAATTTGTAATAAATTTTCGAAAAAAATTTTTGAAAAAAATTTTGAAAAAAAATTTTCGAAAAAATTTTTGAAAAAAATTTTCGAAAAAAAATTTGAAAAAAATTTTGAAAAGAAATTTTCGAAAAAAAATTTTCGAAAAAAATTTTGAAAAAAAATTAAAAAAAAAAATTTTGAAAAAAATTTTGAAAAACATTTTCGAAAAAAATTTTTAAAAAAATTTTCGAAAAAAATTTGAAAAAAACAAAAAGAATTTTCGATAAAAATTTTGAAAAAAAATTTTGAATGAAATTTTGAAAAAAAATTTTGAAAAAAATTTTCGAAAAAAATTTTGAAAAATATTTTCGAAAAAAATTTTGAAAAAAAATTTTGAAAAAAATTTTCGAAAAAAATTTTTAAAAAAATTTTCGAAGAAAATTTTGAAAAAAGTTTTCGAAGAAAATTTTGAAAAAAATTTACAAAAAAAATTTTCGAAAAAAATTTTCAAAAAAAATTTTGAAAAAAATTTCGAAAAAAAATTTTCGAAAAAAATTTTCGAAAAAAATTTTCGAAAAAATTTCGAAAAAAATTTCGAAAAAAAATTTGAAATAAATTTCAAAAAAAAATTTCCAAAAAAAATTGTAAAAAAAATTTGAAAAAATTTTGAAAAAAAATTTTCGAAAAAAATTTTCAATAAAAATTTTCGAAAAAAATTTTTAAAAAAAATTTTAAAAAAAATTTTGAAAAAAAGTTTGAAAAAAAATTTTCGAAAAAAATTCTGAAAAAAAATTTTCGAAAAAAATTTTGAAAAACAATTTTGAAAAATATTTTATGAAAAAAATTTTGAAAAAAAATTTTCGAAAAAAATTTGGAAAAAAATTTTGAAAAAAATTTCAAAAAAAAATTTTCGAAAAAAATTTTGAAAAAAAATTTTTGAAAAAAATTTTGAAAAAAAATTTGAAAAAAATTTTAAAAAAAAATTCGAAAAAAAATTTTCAAAAAAAATTTTCGAAAAAAATTACGAAAAAAATTTTGAAAAAATTTTGAAAAAAAAATTTTCGAAAAAAAATTTGAAAAAAAATTTGAAAAAAATTTTGAAAAAAAATTTTCGAAAAAAATTTTGAAAAAAAATTTTCGAAAAAAATTTTGAAAAAAAATTTTCGAAAAAAATTTTGAAGAAAAATTTTTAAAAAAATTTTAGAAAAAAATTTTGAAAAAAACTCGAAAAAAATTTTGAAAAAGTTTACGAAAAAAAATTTTCGAAAAAAATTTTGATGAAAAAAAAGTTTCGAAAAAAATTTTGAAAAAAATTTCGAAAAAAAATTTTCGAAAAAAATTTTGAAAAAAAATTTTCAAGAAAAATTTTTAAAAAAATTTTAGAAAAAAATTTTGAAAAAAATTTTGAAAAAAAATTTTCGAAAAAAAATTTGAAAAAAATTTTAAAAAAAAATTTTTGAAAAAAATTTTGAAAAAAATTTTCGAAAAAAATTTTGAAAAAAAATTTTGAAAAAAAATTTTCGAAAAAAATTTTCGAAAAAATTTCGAAAAAAATTTCGAAAAAAATTTTGAAGGAAATTTCAAAAAAAAATTTCCAAAAAAAATTTTGAAAAAAAATTTGAAAAAAATTTTGAAAAAATAATTTTCGAAAAAAATTTAAAAAAAAAATTTTTGAAAAAAAATTTGAAAAAAATTTTGAAAAAAAATTTTCGAAAAATTTTGAAAAAAAATTTACGAAAAAAATTTTGAAAAAATTTTTAAAATTTTGAAAAAGAAAATTTTGAAAAAAATTTTTGAAAAAAATTTTGAAAAAAACTGAAAAAATTTTGAAAAAAAATTTTGAAAAAAAATTTTCGAAAAAAATTTTGAAAAAAAATTTTCGAAAAAAATTTGGAAAAAAATTTTGAAAAAAATTTCAAAAAAAAATTTTCGAAAAAAATTTTGAAAAAAATTTCAAAAAAAAATTTTCGAAAAAAATTTTGAAAAAAAATTTGAAAAAAATTTTGAAAAAATAATTTTCGAAAAAAATTTAAAAAAAAAATTTTCCAAAAAAAATTTGAAAAAAAATTTGAAAAAAATTTTGAAAAAAAATTTTCGAAAAAAATTTTGAAAAAAAATTTTTGAAAAAAATTTTGAAAAAAAATTTTGAAAAAAATTTTTGAAAAAAATTTTGAAAAAAATTTTCGAAAAAAATTTTGAAAAAAAATTTTAAGAAAAAAATTTTTAAAAAAAATTTCCAAAAAAAATTTTGAAAGAAAATTTCCAAAAAATATTTTAAAAAAAAAAATTCAAAAAAAAATTTTTTAAAAATTTTGAAAAAAAATTTGAAAAAAATTTTCGAAAAAAATTTTCGAAAAAAATTTTGAAAAAAAATTTTCGAAAAAAATTTTCAAAAAAAATTTTGAAAAAAATTTCGAAAAAAAATTTTGAAAAAAATTTCGAAAAAAAATTTTCGAATAAAATTTCGAAAAAAATTTCGAAAAAAATTTTGAAAAAAATTTCGAAAAAAATTTTGAAAAAAATATCAAAAAAAAATTTTCGAAAAAAATTTTGAAAAAAAATTTGAAAAAAATTTTGAAAAAAAATTTTCGAAAAAAATTTTGAAAAAAAATTTTCGAAAAAAATTTTGAAGAAAAATTTTTAAAAAAATTTTGGAAAAAAATTTTGAAAAAAATTTTCGAAAAAATTTTGAAAAAAGTTTACAAAAAAAATTTTCGAAAAAAATTTTCGAAAAAAATTTTCGAAAAAATTTCGAAAAAAATTTCGAAAAAAATTTTGAAATAAATTTCAAAAAAAAATTTCCAAAAAACATTTTTAAAAAAAATTTCAAAAAAAAATTTTCGAAAAAAATTTTGAAAAAAAATTTGAAAAAAATTTTGAAAAAAAATTTTCGAAAAAAATTTTGAAAAAAAAATTTTGGAAAAAAATTTTGAAAAAAAATTTTGAAAAAAAATTTCGAAAAAAATTTTGAAAAAAATTTTCGAAAAAAATTTTTAAAAAAATTTTGAACAAAAATTTTCGAAAAAAATTTTGTAATAAATTTTCGAAAAAAAATTTTGAAAAAAATTTTGAAAAAAAATTTTCGAAAAAATTTTTGAAAAAAATTTTCGAAAAAAAATTTGAAAAAAATTTTGAAAAGAAATTTTCGAAAAAAAATTTTCGAAAAAAATTTTGAAAAAAAATTAAAAAAAAAAATTTTGAAAAAAATTTTGAAAAACATTTTCGAAAAAAATTTTTAAAAAAATTTTCGAAAAAAATTTGAAAAAAACAAAAAGAATTTTCGATAAAAATTTTGAATGAAATTTTGAAAAAAAATTTTGAAAAAAATTTTCGAAAAAAATTTTGAAAAATATTTTCGAAAAAAATTTTGAAAAAAAATTTTGAAAAAAATTTTCGAAAAAAATTTTTAAAAAAATTTTTAAAAAAATTTTCGAAAAAAATTTGAAAAAAAATTTGAAAAAAACAAAAAAAATTTTCGATAAAAATTTTGAAAAAAAATTTTGAAAAAAATTTTGAATGAAATTTTGAAAAAAAATTTTGAAAAAAATTTTCGAAAAAAATTTTGAAAAATATTTTCGAAAAAAATTTTGAAAAATATTTTCGAAAAAAATTTTGAAAAAAAATGAAAAAAAATTTTAAAAAAATTTTGAAAAAAAATTTTCGAAAAAAAATTTGTAATAAATTTTCGAAAAAAATTTTTGAAAAAAATTTTGAAAAAAAATTTTCGAAAAAAATTTTGAAAAAAATTTTCGAAAAAAATTTTGAAAAAAATTTTGAAAAGAAATTTTCGAAAAAAAATTTGAAAAAAATTTTCAAAAAAAATTTTGAAAAAAAATTTTCGAAAAAAATTTTCAAAAAAAATTTTGAAAAAAATTTCGAAAAAAAATTTTCGAAAAAAATTTCGAAAAAAATTTCGAAAAAAATTTTGAAAAAAATTTCGAAAAAAATTTTGAAAAAAATATCAAAAAAAAAATTTTCGAAAAAAATTTTGAAAAAAAATTTGAAAAAAATTTCGAAAAAAAATTTTCGAAAAAAATTTTGAAAAAAAATTTTCGAAAAAAATTTTGAAAAAAAATTTTGAAAAAAATTTTTGAAAAAAATTTTGAAAAAAAATTTTCGAAAAAATTTTTGAAAAAAATTTTCGAAAAAAAATTTGAAAAAAATTTTGAAAAGAAATTTTCGAAAAAAAATTTTCGAAAAAAATTTTGAAAAAAAATTTAAAAAAAAAATTTTGAAAAAAATTTTGAAAAACATTTTCGAAAAAAATTTTTAAAAAAATTTTCGAAAAAAATTTGAAAAAAACAAAAAGAATTTTCGATAAAAATTTTGAAAAAAAATTTTGAATGAAATTTTGAAAAAAAATTTTGAAAAAAATTTTCGAAAAAAATTTTGAAAAATATTTTCGAAAAAAATTTTGAAAAAAAATTTTGAAAAAAATTTTCGAAAAAAATTTTTAAAAAAATTTTCGAAGAAAATTTTGAAAAAAGTTTTCGAAGAAAATTTTGAAAAAAATTTACGAAAAAAATTTTCGAAAAAAATTTTCAAAAAAAATTTTGAAAAAAATTTCGAAAAAAAATTTTCGAAAAAAATTTTCGAAAAAATTTCGAAAAAAATTTCGAAAAAAAATTTGAAATAAATTTCAAAAAAAAATTTCCAAAAAAAAATTGTAAAAAAAATTTAAAAAAATTTTGAAAAAAAATTTTCGAAAAAAATTTTGAATAAAAATTTTCGAAAAAAATTTTTAAAAAAAATTTTAAAAAAAATTTTGAAAAAAAGTTTGAAAAAAAATTTTCGAAAAAAATTCTGAAAAAAAATTTTCGAAAAAAATTTTGAAAAACAATTTTGAAAAATATTTTTGAAAAAAATTTTGAAAAAAATTTTCGAAAAAAATTTTGAAAAAAAATTTTATGAAAAAAATTTTGAAAAAAAATTTGAAAAAAATTTTAAAAAAAAATTCGAAAAAAAATTTTCAAAAAAAATTTTCGAAAAAAATTACGAAAAAAATTTTGAAAAAATTTTGAAAAAAAAATTTTCGAAAAAAAATTTGAAAAAAAATTTGAAAAAAATTTTGAAAAAAAATTTTCGAAAAAAATTTTGAAAAAAAATTTTCGAAAAAAATTTTGAAAAAAAATTTTCGAAAAAAATTTTGAAGAAAAATTTTTAAAAAAATTTTAGAAAAAAATTTTGAAAAAAACTTTCGAAAAAAATTTTGAAAAAGTTTACGAAAAAAAATTTTCGAAAAAAATTTTGATGAAAAAAAAGTTTCGAAAAAAATTTTGAAAAAAATTTCGAAAAAAAATTTTCGAAAAAAATTTTGAAAAAAAATTTTCAAAAAAAATTTTTAAAAAAATTTTAGAAAAAAATTTTGAAAAAAATTTTGAAAAAAAATTTTCGAAAAAAAATTTGAAAAAAATTTTAAAAAAAAATTTTTGAAAAAAATTTTTGAAAAAAATTTTGAAAAAAATTTTCGAAAAAAATTTTGAAAAAAAATTTTGAAAAAAAATTTTCGAAAAAAATTTTCGAAAAAATTTCGAAAAAAATTTCGAAAAAAATTTTGAAGGAAATTTCAAAAAAAAATTTCCAAAAAAAATTTTGAAAAAAAATTTGAAAAAAATTTTGAAAAAATAATTTTCGAAAAAAATTTAAAAAAAAAATTTTTGAAAAAAAATTTGAAAAAAAATTTGAAAAAAATTTTGAAAAAAAATTTTCGAAAAATTTTGAAAAAAAATTTACGAAAAAAATTTTAAAAAAATTTTTAAAAAAATTTTGAAAAAGAAAATTTTGAAAAAAATTTTTGAAAAAAATTTTGAAAAAAACTGAAAAAATTTTGAAAAAAAATTTTGAAAAAAAATTTTCGAAAAAAATTTTGAAAAAAATTTTCGAAAAAAATTTTGAAAAAAATTTTGAAAAGAAATTTTCGAAAAAAAATTTGAAAAAAATTTTCAAAAAAAATTTTGAAAAAAAATTTTCGAAAAAAATTTTCAAAAAAAATTTTGAAAAAAATTTCGAAAAAAATTTTGAAAAAAATTTCGAAAAAAAATTTTCGAAAAAAATTTCGAAAAAAATTTCGAAAAAAATTTTGAAAAAAATTTCGAAAAAAATTTTGAAAAAAATATCAAAAAAAAAATTTTCGAAAAAAATTTTGAAAAAAAATTTGAAAAAAATTTTGAAAAAAAATTTTCGAAAAAAATTTTGAAAAAAAATTTTCGAAAAAAATTTTGAAAAAAAATTTTTAAAAAATTTTTGAAAAAAATTTTGAAAAAAATTTTCGAAAAAAATTTTGAAAAAAATTTTGAAAAAAATTTACGAAAAAATTTTCGAAAAAAATTTTTAAAAAAATGTTGAAAAATTTTTCGAAAAAAATTTTCGAAAAAAATTTCGAAAAAAATTTTGAAAAAAATTTCAAAAAAAAATTTTCGAAAAAAATTTAAAAAAAAAAAAGTTTCGAAAAAAATTTTGAAAAAAATTTCGAAAAAAAATTTTCGAAAAAAATTTTCGAAAAAAATTACGAAAAAAATTTTGAAAAAATTTTTAAAAAAAAATTTTCGAAAAAAAATTTGAAAAAAAATTTGAAAAAAATTTTGAAAAAAAATTTCCGAAAAAAATTTTGAAAAAAAATTTTCGAAAAAATTTTGAAGAAAAATTTTTTAAAAAATTTAAAAAAAAATTTTGAAAAAAATTTTCGAAAAAAATTTTGAAAAAAGCTTACGAAAAAAATTTTCGAAAAAAATTTTCGAAAAAAATTTCGAAAAAAAATTTTCGAAAAAAATTTTCGAAAAAATTTCGAAAAAAATTTCGAAAAAAATTATGAAATAAATTTCAAAAGACAATTTCCAAAAAAAAATATTTAAAAAAAATTCAAAAAAAAATTTTCGAAAAAAATTTTGAAAAAAAATTTGAAAAAAATTTTGAAAAAAAATTTTCGAAAAAAATTTTGAAAAAAAATTTTCGAAAAAAATTTTAAAAAAAAATTTTGAAAAAAATTTTTGAAAAAAATTTTGAAAAAAATTTTCGAAAAAAATTTTGAAAAAAATTTTCGAAAAAAATTTTGAAAAAAAATTTTGAAAAAACATTTTCGAAAAAAATTTTGAAAATAATTTCGAAAAAAATTTTTCGAAAAAAATTTTTCGAAAAAAATTTTCGAAAGAAATTTCGAAAAAAATTTTCGAAAAAAATTTTCGAAAAAAATTTTCGAAAAAAATTTTGAAAAAAATTTCGAAAAAAAATTTTCGAAAAAAATTTTCGAAAAAAATTACAAAGAAAATTTTGAAAAAATTTTCAAAAAAAAATTTTCGAAAAAAAATTTGAAAAAAATTTTGAAAAAAAATTTTCGAAAAAAATTTTGAAAAGAAATTTTCGAAAAAAATTTGGAAAAAAATTTGAAAAAAATTTCAAAAAAAAATTTTCGAAACAAATTTGGAAAAAAAATTTGAAAAAAACATTTTCCATAAAAATTTTGAAAAAAAAATTTGAAAAAAATTTTGAATGAAATTTTGAAAAAAAATTTTGAAAAAAATTTTCGAAAAAAATTTTGAAAAAAATTTTCGAAAAAAATTTTTAAAAAAATTTTGAACAAAAATTTTCGAAAAAAATTTTGTAATAAATTTTCGAAAAAAATTTTTGAAAAAAATTTTGAAAAAAAATTTTCGAAAAAATTTTTGAAAAAAATTTTCGAAAAAAAATTTGAAAAAAATTTTGAAAAGAAATTTTCGAAAAAAAATTTTCGAAAAAAATTTTGAAAAAAAATTAAAAAAAAAAATTTTGAAAAAAATTTTGAAAAACATTTTCGAAAAAAATTTTAAAAAAAATTTTCGAAAAAAATTTGAAAAAAACAAAAAGAATTTTCGATAAAAATTTTGAAAAAAAATTTTGAATGAAATTTTGAAAAAAAATTTTGAAAAAAATTTTCGAATAAAATTTTGAAAAATATTTTTAAAAAAATTTTAGAAAAAAATTTTGAAAAAAACTTTCGAAAAAAATTTCGAAAAAGTTTACGAAAAAAAATTTTGAAAAAAATTACGAAAAAAATTTTGAAAAAATTTTCAAAAAAAAATTTTCGAAAAAAAAATTGAAAAAAAATTTGAAAAAAATTTTGAAAAAAAATTTTAGAAAAAAATTTTGAAAAAAATTTTGAAAAAAGTTTACGAAAAAAATTTTCGAAAAAAATTTTCGAAAAAAATTTCGAAAAAAATTTTCGAAAAAAATTTTCGAAAAAAATTACGAAAAAAATTTTGAAAAAATTTTCAAAAAAACATTTTCGAAAAGAAATTTGAAAAAAAATTTGAAAAAAATTTTGAAAAAAAATTTTCGAAAAAAATTTTGAAAAAAAATTTTCGAAAAAATTTTGGAAAAAAATTTTGAAAAAAATTTCAAAAAAAAATTTTCGAAAAAAATTCTGAAAAAAAATTTGAAAAAAATTTTGAAAAAAAATTTTCGAAAAAAATTTTGAAAAAAAAGTTTCGAAAAAAATTTTGAAAAAAAATTTTCGAAAAAAATTTTGAAAAAAAATTAAAAAAAAAAATTTTGAAAAAAATTTTGAAAAAAATTTTCGAAAAAAATTTGAAAAAAAATTTGAAAAAAACAAAAAAAATTTTCGATAAAAATTTTGAAAAAAAATTTTGAAAAAAATTTTGAATGAAATTTTGAAAAAAAATTTTGAAAAAAATTTTCGAAAAAAATTTTGAAAAATATTTTCGAAAAAAATTTTGAAAAAAAATGAAAAAAAATTTTAAAAAAATTTTGAAAAAAAATTTTCGAAAAAAAATTTGTAATAAATTTTTGAAAAAAATTTTTGAAAAAAATTTTGAAAAAAAATTTTCGAAAAAAATTTTGAAAAAAATTTTCGAAAAAAATTTTGAAAAAAATTTTGAAAAGAAATTTTCGAAAAAAAATTTGAAAAAAATTTTCAAAAAAAATTTTGAAAAAAAATTTTCGAAAAAAATTTTCAAAAAAAATTTTGAAAAAAATTTCGAAAAAAAATTTTCGAAAAAAATTTCGAAAAAAATTTCGAAAAAAATTTTGAAAAAAATTTCGAAAAAAATTTTGAAAAAAATATCAAAAAAAAAATTTTCGAAAAAAATTTTGAAAAAAAATTTGAAAAAAATTTTGAAAAAAAATTTTCGAAAAAAATTTTGAAAAAAAATTTTCGAAAAAAATTTTGAAAAAAAATTTTTAAAAAATTTTTGAAAAACATTTTGAAAAAAATTTTCGAAAAAAATTTTGAAAAAAATTTTGAAAAAAATTTACGAAAAAATTTTCGAAAAAAATTTTTAAAAAAATTTTGAAAAATTTTTCGAAAAAAAATTTCGAAAAAAATTTCGAAAAAAATTTTGAAAAAAATTTTTAAAAAAAATTTTCGAAAAAAATTTTGAAAAAAAAAAGTTTCGAAAAAAATTTTGAAAAAAATTTCGAAAAAAAATTTTCGAAAAAAATTTTCGAAAAAAATTACGAAAAAAATTTTGAAAAAATTTTCAAAAAAAAATTTTCGAAAAAAAATTTGAAAAAAAATTTGAAAAAAATTTTGAAAAAAAATTTTCGAAAAAAATTTTCGAAAAAAATTACGAAAAAAATTTTGAAAAAATTTTCAAAAAAAAATTTTCGAAAAAAAATTTGAAAAAAAATTTGAAAAAAATTTTGAAAAAAAATTTTCGAAAAAAATTTTGAAAAAAAATTTTGAAAAAATTTTGAAGAAAAATTTTTAAAAAAATTTAAAAAAAAATTTTGAAAAAAATTTTCGAAAAAAATTTTGAAAAAAGCTTACGAAAAAAATTTTCGAAAAAAATTTTCGAAAAAAATTTCGAAAAAAAATTTTCGAAAAAAATTTTCGAAAAAATTTCGAAAAAAATTTCGAAAAAAATTATGAAATAAATTTCAAAAGACAATTTCCAAAAAAAATATTTAAAAAAAATTTCAAAAAAAAATTTTCGAAAAAAATTTTGAAAAAAAATTTGAAAAAAATTTTGAAAAAAAATTTTCGAAAAAATTTTGAAAAAAAATTTTCGAAAAAAATTTTGAAAAAAAATTTTGAAAAAAATTTTTGAAAAAAATTTTGAAAAAAATTTTCGAAAAAAATTTTGAAAAAAATTTTCGAAAAAAATTTTGAAAAAAAAATTTGAAAAAACATTTTCGAAAAAAATTTTGAAAATAATTTCGAAAAAAATTTTTCGAAAAAAATTTTTCGAAAAAAATTTTCGAAAGAAATTTCGAAAAAATTTTCGAAAAAAATTTTCGAAAAAAATTTTCGAAAAAAATTTTGAAAAAAATTTCGAAAAAAAATTTTCGAAAAAAATTTTCGAAAAAAATTACGAAGAAAATTTTGAAAAAATTTTCAAAAAAAAATTTTCGAAAAAAAATTTGAAAAAAATTTTGAAAAAAAATTTTCGAAAAAAATTTTGAAAAGAAATTTTCGAAAAAAATTTGGAAAAAAATTTGAAAAAAATTTCAAAAAAAAATTTTCGAAACAAATTTGGAAAAAAAATTTGAAAAAAACATTTTCGATAAAAATTTTGAAAAAAAAATTTGAAAAAAATTTTGAATGAAATTTTGAAAAAAAATTTTGAAAAAAATTTTCGAAAAAAATTTTGAAAAAAATTTTCGAAAAAAATTTTTAAAAAAATTTTGAACAAAAATTTTCGAAAAAAAATTTGTAATAAATTTTCGAAAAAAATTTTTGAAAAAAATTTTGAAAAAAAATTTTCGAAAAAATTTTTGAAAAAAATTTTCGAAAAAAAATTTGAAAAAAATTTTGAAAAGAAATTTTCGAAAAAAAATTTTCGAAAAAAATTTTGAAAAAAAATTAAAAAAAAAAATTTTGAAAAAAATTTTGAAAAACATTTTCGAAAAAAATTTTTAAAAAAATTTTCGAAAAAAATTTGAAAAAAACAAAAAGAATTTTCGATAAAAATTTTGAAAAAAAATTTTGAATGAAATTTTGAAAAAAAATTTTGAAAAAAATTTTCGAAAAAAATTTTGAAAAATATTTTCGAAAAAAATTTTGAAAAAAAATTTTGAAAAAAATTTTCGAAAAAAATTTTTAAAAAAATTTTCGAAGAAAATTTTGAAAAAAGTTTTCGAAGAAAATTTTGAAAAAAATTTACAAAAAAAATTTTCGAAAAAAATTTTCAAAAAAAATTTTGAAAAAAATTTCGAAAAAAAATTTTCGAAAAAAATTTTCGAAAAAAATTTTCGAAAAAATTTCGAAAAAAATTTCGAAAAAAAATTTGAAATAAATTTCAAAAAAAAATTTCCAAAAAAAAATTGTAAAAAAAATTTGAAAAAATTTTGAAAAAAAATTTTCGAAAAAAATTTTCAATAAAAATTTTCGAAAAAAATTTTTAAAAAAAATTTTAAAAAAAATTTTGAAAAAAAGTTTGAAAAAAAATTTTCGAAAAAAATTCTGAAAAAAAATTTTCGAAAAAAATTTTGAAAAACAATTTTGAAAAATATTTTATGAAAAAAATTTTGAAAAAAAATTTTCGAAAAAAATTTGGAAAAAAATTTTGAAAAAAATTTCAAAAAAAAATTTTCGAAAAAAATTTTGAAAAAAAATTTTTGAAAAAAATTTTGAAAAAAAATTTGAAAAAAATTTTAAAAAAAAATTCGAAAAAAAATTTTCAAAAAAAATTTTCGAAAAAAATTACGAAAAAAATTTTGAAAAAATTTTGAAAAAAAAATTTTCGAAAAAAAATTTGAAAAAAAATTTGAAAAAAATTTTGAAAAAAAATTTTCGAAAAAAATTTTGAAAAAAAATTTTCGAAAAAAATTTTGAAAAAAAATTTTCGAAAAAAATTTTGAAGAAAAATTTTTAAAAAAATTTTAGAAAAAAATTTTGAAAAAAACTCGAAAAAAATTTTGAAAAAGTTTACGAAAAAAAATTTTCGAAAAAAATTTTGATGAAAAAAAAGTTTCGAAAAAAATTTTGAAAAAAATTTCGAAAAAAAATTTTCGAAAAAAATTTTGAAAAAAAATTTTCAAGAAAAATTTTTAAAAAAATTTTAGAAAAAAATTTTGAAAAAAATTTTGAAAAAAAATTTTCGAAAAAAAATTTGAAAAAAATTTTAAAAAAAAATTTTTGAAAAAAATTTTGAAAAAAATTTTCGAAAAAAATTTTGAAAAAAAATTTTGAAAAAAAATTTTCGAAAAAAATTTTCGAAAAAATTTCGAAAAAAATTTCGAAAAAAATTTTGAAGGAAATTTCAAAAAAAAATTTCCAAAAAAAATTTTGAAAAAAAATTTGAAAAAAATTTTGAAAAAATAATTTTCGAAAAAAATTTAAAAAAAAAATTTTTGAAAAAAAATTTGAAAAAAAATTTGAAAAAAATTTTGAAAAAAAATTTTCGAAAAATTTTGAAAAAAAATTTACGAAAAAAATTTTGAAAAAATTTTTAAAATTTTGAAAAAGAAAATTTTGAAAAAAATTTTTGAAAAAAATTTTGAAAAAAACTGAAAAAATTTTGAAAAAAAATTTTGAAAAAAAATTTTCGAAAAAAATTTTGAAAAAAAATTTTCGAAAAAAATTTGGAAAAAAATTTTGAAAAAAATTTCAAAAAAAAATTTTCGAAAAAAATTTTGAAAAAAATTTCAAAAAAAAATTTTCGAAAAAAATTTTGAAAAAAAATTTGAAAAAAATTTTGAAAAAATAATTTTCGAAAAAAATTTAAAAAAAAAATTTTCCAAAAAAAATTTGAAAAAAAATTTGAAAAAAATTTTGAAAAAAAATTTTCGAAAAAAATTTTGAAAAAAAATTTTTGAAAAAAATTTTGAAAAAAAATTTTGAAAAAAATTTTTGAAAAAAATTTTGAAAAAAATTTTCGAAAAAAATTTTGAAAAAAAATTTTAAGAAAAAAATTTTTAAAAAAAATTTCCAAAAAAAATTTTGAAAGAAAATTTCCAAAAAATATTTTAAAAAAAAAAATTCAAAAAAAAATTTTTTAAAAATTTTGAAAAAAAATTTGAAAAAAATTTTCGAAAAAAATTTTCGAAAAAAATTTTGAAAAAAAATTTTCGAAAAAAATTTTCAAAAAAAATTTTGAAAAAAATTTCGAAAAAAAATTTTGAAAAAAATTTCGAAAAAAAATTTTCGAATAAAATTTCGAAAAAAATTTCGAAAAAAATTTTGAAAAAAATTTCGAAAAAAATTTTGAAAAAAATATCAAAAAAAAATTTTCGAAAAAAATTTTGAAAAAAAATTTGAAAAAAATTTTGAAAAAAAATTTTCGAAAAAAATTTTGAAAAAAAATTTTCGAAAAAAATTTTGAAGAAAAATTTTTAAAAAAATTTTGGAAAAAAATTTTGAAAAAAATTTTCGAAAAAATTTTGAAAAAAGTTTACAAAAAAAATTTTCGAAAAAAATTTTCGAAAAAAATTTTCGAAAAAATTTCGAAAAAAATTTCGAAAAAAATTTTGAAATAAATTTCAAAAAAAAATTTCCAAAAAACATTTTTAAAAAAAATTTCAAAAAAAAATTTTCGAAAAAAATTTTGAAAAAAAATTTGAAAAAAATTTTGAAAAAAAATTTTCGAAAAAAATTTTGAAAAAAAAATTTTGGAAAAAAATTTTGAAAAAAAATTTTGAAAAAAAATTTCGAAAAAAATTTTGAAAAAAATTTTCGAAAAAAATTTTTAAAAAAATTTTGAACAAAAATTTTCGAAAAAAATTTTGTAATAAATTTTCGAAAAAAAATTTTGAAAAAAATTTTGAAAAAAAATTTTCGAAAAAATTTTTGAAAAAAATTTTCGAAAAAAAATTTGAAAAAAATTTTGAAAAGAAATTTTCGAAAAAAAATTTTCGAAAAAAATTTTGAAAAAAAATTAAAAAAAAAAATTTTGAAAAAAATTTTGAAAAACATTTTCGAAAAAAATTTTTAAAAAAATTTTCGAAAAAAATTTGAAAAAAACAAAAAGAATTTTCGATAAAAATTTTGAATGAAATTTTGAAAAAAAATTTTGAAAAAAATTTTCGAAAAAAATTTTGAAAAATATTTTCGAAAAAAATTTTGAAAAAAAATTTTGAAAAAAATTTTCGAAAAAAATTTTTAAAAAAATTTTTAAAAAAATTTTCGAAAAAAATTTGAAAAAAAATTTGAAAAAAACAAAAAAAATTTTCGATAAAAATTTTGAAAAAAAATTTTGAAAAAAATTTTGAATGAAATTTTGAAAAAAAATTTTGAAAAAAATTTTCGAAAAAAATTTTGAAAAATATTTTCGAAAAAAATTTTGAAAAATATTTTCGAAAAAAATTTTGAAAAAAAATGAAAAAAAATTTTAAAAAAATTTTGAAAAAAAATTTTCGAAAAAAAATTTGTAATAAATTTTCGAAAAAAATTTTTGAAAAAAATTTTGAAAAAAAATTTTCGAAAAAAATTTTGAAAAAAATTTTCGAAAAAAATTTTGAAAAAAATTTTGAAAAGAAATTTTCGAAAAAAAATTTGAAAAAAATTTTCAAAAAAAATTTTGAAAAAAAATTTTCGAAAAAAATTTTCAAAAAAAATTTTGAAAAAAATTTCGAAAAAAAATTTTCGAAAAAAATTTCGAAAAAAATTTCGAAAAAAATTTTGAAAAAAATTTCGAAAAAAATTTTGAAAAAAATATCAAAAAAAAAATTTTCGAAAAAAATTTTGAAAAAAAATTTGAAAAAAATTTCGAAAAAAAATTTTCGAAAAAAATTTTGAAAAAAAATTTTCGAAAAAAATTTTGAAAAAAAATTTTGAAAAAAATTTTTGAAAAAAATTTTGAAAAAAAATTTTCGAAAAAATTTTTGAAAAAAATTTTCGAAAAAAAATTTGAAAAAAATTTTGAAAAGAAATTTTCGAAAAAAAATTTTCGAAAAAAATTTTGAAAAAAAATTTAAAAAAAAAATTTTGAAAAAAATTTTGAAAAACATTTTCGAAAAAAATTTTTAAAAAAATTTTCGAAAAAAATTTGAAAAAAACAAAAAGAATTTTCGATAAAAATTTTGAAAAAAAATTTTGAATGAAATTTTGAAAAAAAATTTTGAAAAAAATTTTCGAAAAAAATTTTGAAAAATATTTTCGAAAAAAATTTTGAAAAAAAATTTTGAAAAAAATTTTCGAAAAAAATTTTTAAAAAAATTTTCGAAGAAAATTTTGAAAAAAGTTTTCGAAGAAAATTTTGAAAAAAATTTACGAAAAAAATTTTCGAAAAAAATTTTCAAAAAAAATTTTGAAAAAAATTTCGAAAAAAAATTTTCGAAAAAAATTTTCGAAAAAATTTCGAAAAAAATTTCGAAAAAAAATTTGAAATAAATTTCAAAAAAAAATTTCCAAAAAAAAATTGTAAAAAAAATTTAAAAAAATTTTGAAAAAAAATTTTCGAAAAAAATTTTGAATAAAAATTTTCGAAAAAAATTTTTAAAAAAAATTTTAAAAAAAATTTTGAAAAAAAGTTTGAAAAAAAATTTTCGAAAAAAATTCTGAAAAAAAATTTTCGAAAAAAATTTTGAAAAACAATTTTGAAAAATATTTTTGAAAAAAATTTTGAAAAAAATTTTCGAAAAAAATTTTGAAAAAAAATTTTATGAAAAAAATTTTGAAAAAAAATTTGAAAAAAATTTTAAAAAAAAATTCGAAAAAAAATTTTCAAAAAAAATTTTCGAAAAAAATTACGAAAAAAATTTTGAAAAAATTTTGAAAAAAAAATTTTCGAAAAAAAATTTGAAAAAAAATTTGAAAAAAATTTTGAAAAAAAATTTTCGAAAAAAATTTTGAAAAAAAATTTTCGAAAAAAATTTTGAAAAAAAATTTTCGAAAAAAATTTTGAAGAAAAATTTTTAAAAAAATTTTAGAAAAAAATTTTGAAAAAAACTTTCGAAAAAAATTTTGAAAAAGTTTACGAAAAAAAATTTTCGAAAAAAATTTTGATGAAAAAAAAGTTTCGAAAAAAATTTTGAAAAAAATTTCGAAAAAAAATTTTCGAAAAAAATTTTGAAAAAAAATTTTCAAAAAAAATTTTTAAAAAAATTTTAGAAAAAAATTTTGAAAAAAATTTTGAAAAAAAATTTTCGAAAAAAAATTTGAAAAAAATTTTAAAAAAAAATTTTTGAAAAAAATTTTTGAAAAAAATTTTGAAAAAAATTTTCGAAAAAAATTTTGAAAAAAAATTTTGAAAAAAAATTTTCGAAAAAAATTTTCGAAAAAATTTCGAAAAAAATTTCGAAAAAAATTTTGAAGGAAATTTCAAAAAAAAATTTCCAAAAAAAATTTTGAAAAAAAATTTGAAAAAAATTTTGAAAAAATAATTTTCGAAAAAAATTTAAAAAAAAAATTTTTGAAAAAAAATTTGAAAAAAAATTTGAAAAAAATTTTGAAAAAAAATTTTCGAAAAATTTTGAAAAAAAATTTACGAAAAAAATTTTAAAAAAATTTTTAAAAAAATTTTGAAAAAGAAAATTTTGAAAAAAATTTTTGAAAAAAATTTTGAAAAAAACTGAAAAAATTTTGAAAAAAAATTTTGAAAAAAAATTTTCGAAAAAAATTTTGAAAAAAAATTTTCGAAAAAAATTTGGAAAAAAATTTTGAAAAAAATTTCAAAAAAAAATTTTCGAAAAAAATTTTGAAAAAAATTTCAAAAAAAAATTTTCGAAAAAAATTTTGAAAAAAAATTTGAAAAAAATTTTGAAAAAATAATTTTCGAAAAAAATTTAAAAAAAAAATTTTCCAAAAAAAATTTGAAAAAAAATTTGAAAAAAATTTTGAAAAAAAATTTTCGAAAAAAATTTTGAAAAAAAATTTTTGAAAAAAATTTTGAAAAAAAATTTTGAAAAAAATTTTTGAAAAAAATTTTGAAAAAAATTTTCGAAAAAAATTTTGAAAAAAAATTTTAAGAAAAAAATTTTTAAAAAAAATTTCCAAAAAAAATTTTGAAAGAAAATTTCCAAAAAATATTTTAAAAAAAAAAATTCAAAAAAAAATTTTTAAAAAATTTTGAAAAAAAATTTGAAAAAAATTTTCGAAAAAAATTTTCGAAAAAAATTTTGAAAAAAAATTTTCGAAAAAAATTTTCAAAAAAAATTTTGAATAAAATTTCGAAAAAAAATTTTGAAAAAAATTTCGAAAAAAAATTTTCGAATAAAATTTCGAAAAAAATTTCGAAAAAAATTTTGAAAAAAATTTCGAAAAAAATTTTGAAAAAAATATCAAAAAAAAATTTTCGAAAAAAATTTTGAAAAAAAATTTGAAAAAAATTTTGAAAAAAAATTTTCGAAAAAAATTTTGAAAAAAAATTTTCGAAAAAAATTTTGAAGAAAAATTTTTAAAAAAATTTTGGAAAAAAATTTTGAAAAAAATTTTCGAAAAAATTTTGAAAAAAGTTTACGAAAAAAATTTTCGAAAAAAATTTTCGAAAAAAATTTTCGAAAAAATTTCGAAAAAAATTTCGAAAAAAATTTTGAAATAAATTTCAAAAAAAAATTTCCAAAAAACATTTTTAAAAAAAATTTCAAAAAAAAATTTTCGAAAAAAATTTTGAAAAAAAATTTGAAAAAAATTTTGAAAAAAAATTTTCGAAAAAAATTTTGAAAAAAAAATTTTGGAAAAAAATTTTGAAAAAAAATTTTGAAAAAAATTTTTGAAAAAAATTTTGAAAAAAATTTTCGAAAAAAATTTTGAAAAAAAATTTTAAGAAAAAAATTTTGAAAAAAAATTTTCGAAAAAAATTTTGAAAATAATTTCGAAAAAAATTTTTCGAAAAAAATTTTCGAAAAAAATTTTCGAAAAAATTTTGAAAAAAAATTTTCGAAAAAAATTTTCCAAAAAAATTTTGAAAAAAATTTCGAAAAGAATTTTGAAAAAAAATTCAAAAAAAAATTTTCGAAAAAAATTTTGAAAAAAAATTTGAAAAAAATTTTGAAAAAAAATTTTCAAAAAAAATTTTGAAAAAAAATTTTCGAAAAAAATTTTCTAAAAAAATTTCGAAAAAAATTTTCGAAAAAAATTTTCGAAAAAAATTACGAAAAAAATTTTGAAAAAATTTTCAAAAAAAAATTTTCGAAAAGAAATTTGAAAAAAAATTTGAAAAAAATTTTGAAAAAAAATTTTCGAAAAAAATTTTGAAAAAAAATTTTCGAAAAAATTTTGGAAAAAAATTTTGAAAAAAATTTCAAAAAAAAATTTTCGAAAAAAATTCTGAAAAAAAATTTGAAAAAAATTTTGAAAAAAAATTTTCGAAAAAAATTTTGAAAAAAAATTTTCGAAAAAAATTTTGAAAAAAAATTAAAAAAAAAAATTTTGAAAAAAATTTTGAAAAAAATTTTCGAAAAAAATTTTTAAAAAAATTTTTAAAAAAATTTTCGAAAAAAATTTGAAAAAAAATTTGAAAAAAACAAAAAAAATTTTCGATAAAAATTTTGAAAAAAAATTTTGAAAAAAATTTTGAATGAAATTTTGAAAAAAAATTTTGAAAAAAATTTTCGAAAAAAATTTTGAAAAATATTTTCGAAAAAAATTTTGAAAAATATTTTCGAAAAAAATTTTGAAAAAAAATGAAAAAAAATTTTAAAAAAATTTTGAAAAAAAATTTTCGAAAAAAAATTTGTAATAAATTTTCGAAAAAAATTTTTGAAAAAAATTTTGAAAAAAAATTTTCGAAAAAAATTTTGAAAAAAATTTTCGAAAAAAATTTTGAAAAAAATTTTGAAAAGAAATTTTCGAAAAAAAATTTGAAAAAAATTTTCAAAAAAAATTTTGAAAAAAAATTTTCGAAAAAAATTTTCAAAAAAAATTTTGAAAAAAATTTCGAAAAAAAATTTTCGAAAAAAATTTCGAAAAAAATTTCGAAAAAAATTTTGAAAAAAATTTCGAAAAAAATTTTGAAAAAAATTTTGAAAAAAATTTCGAAAAAAATTTTGAAAAAAATATCAAAAAAAAAATTTTCGAAAAAAATTTTGAAAAAAAATTTGAAAAAAATTTCGAAAAAAAATTTTCGAAAAAAATTTTGAAAAAAAATTTTGAAAAAAATTTTGAAAAAAAATTTTCGAAAAAATTTTTGAAAAAAATTTTCGAAAAAAAATTTGAAAAAAATTTTGAAAAGAAATTTTCGAAAAAAAATTTTCGAAAAAAATTTTGAAAAAAAATTAAAAAAAAAAATTTTGAAAAAAATTTTGAAAAACATTTTCGAAAAAAATTTTTAAAAAAATTTTCGAAAAAAATTTGAAAAAAACAAAAAGAATTTTCGATAAAAATTTTGAAAAAAAATTTTGAATGAAATTTTGAAAAAAAATTTTGAAAAAAATTTTCGAAAAAAATTTTGAAAAATATTTTCGAAAAAAATTTTGAAAAAAAATTTTGAAAAAAATTTTCGAAAAAAATTTTTAAAAAAATTTTCGAAGAAAATTTTGAAAAAAGTTTTCGAAGAAAATTTTGAAAAAAATTTACGAAAAAAATTTTCGAAAAAAATTTTCAAAAAAAATTTTGAAAAAAATTTCGAAAAAAAATTTTCGAAAAAAATTTTCGAAAAAAATTTTCGAAAAAATTTCGAAAAAAATTTCGAAAAAAAATTTGAAATAAATTTCAAAAAAAAATTTCCAAAAAAAAATTGTAAAAAAAATTTGAAAAAATTTTGAAAAAAAATTTTCGAAAAAAATTTTGAATAAAAATTTTCGAAAAAAATTTTTAAAAAAAATTTTAAAAAAAATTTTGAAAAAAAGTTTGAAAAAAAATTTTCGAAAAAAATTCTGAAAAAAAATTTTCGAAAAAAATTTTGAAAAACAATTTTGAAAAATATTTTTGAAAAAAATTTTGAAAAAAATTTTCGAAAAAAATTTTGAAAAAAAATTTTATGAAAAAAATTTTGAAAAAAAATTTGAAAAAAATTTTAAAAAAAAATTCGAAAAAAAATTTTCAAAAAAAATTTTCGAAAAAAATTACGAAAAAAATTTTGAAAAAATTTTGAAAAAAAAATTTTCGAAAAAAAATTTGAAAAAAAATTTGAAAAAAATTTTGAAAAAAAATTTTCGAAAAAAATTTTGAAAAAAAATTTTCGAAAAAAATTTTGAAAAAAAATTTTCGAAAAAAATTTTGAAGAAAAATTTTTAAAAAAATTTTAGAAAAAAATTTTGAAAAAAACTTTCGAAAAAAATTTTGAAAAAGTTTACGAAAAAAAATTTTCGAAAAAAATTTTGATGAAAAAAAAGTTTCGAAAAAAATTTTGAAAAAAATTTCGAAAAAAAATTTTCGAAAAAAATTTTGAAAAAAAATTTTCAAGAAAAATTTTTAAAAAAATTTTAGAAAAAAATTTTGAAAAAAATTTTGAAAAAAAATTTTCGAAAAAAAATTTGAAAAAAATTTTAAAAAAAAATTTTTGAAAAAAATTTTTGAAAAAAATTTTGAAAAAAATTTTCGAAAAAAATTTTGAAAAAAAATTTTGAAAAAAAATTTTCGAAAAAAATTTTCGAAAAAATTTCGAAAAAAATTTCGAAAAAAATTTTGAAGGAAATTTCAAAAAAAAATTTCCAAAAAAAATTTTGAAAAAAAATTTGAAAAAAATTTTGAAAAAATAATTTTCGAAAAAAATTTAAAAAAAAAATTTTTGAAAAAAAATTTGAAAAAAAATTTGAAAAAAATTTTGAAAAAAAATTTTCGAAAAATTTTGAAAAAAAATTTACGAAAAAAATTTTGAAAAAATTTTTAAAAAAATTTTGAAAAAGAAAATTTTGAAAAAAATTTTTGAAAAAAATTTTGAAAAAAACTGAAAAAATTTTGAAAAAAAATTTTGAAAAAAAATTTTCGAAAAAAATTTTGAAAAAAAATTTTCGAAAAAAATTTGGAAAAAAATTTTGAAAAAAATTTCAAAAAAAAATTTTCGAAAAAAATTTTGAAAAAAATTTCAAAAAAAAATTTTCGAAAAAAATTTTGAAAAAAAATTTGAAAAAAATTTTGAAAAAATAATTTTCGAAAAAAATTTAAAAAAAAAATTTTCCAAAAAAAATTTGAAAAAAAATTTGAAAAAAATTTTGAAAAAAAATTTTCGAAAAAAATTTTGAAAAAAAATTTTTGAAAAAAATTTTGAAAAAAAATTTTGAAAAAAATTTTTGAAAAAAATTTTGAAAAAAATTTTCGAAAAAAATTTTGAAAAAAAATTTTAAGAAAAAAATTTTTAAAAAAAATTTCCAAAAAAAATTTTGAAAGAAAATTTCCAAAAAATATTTTTAAAAAAAAAATTCAAAAAAAAAATTTTAAAAAATTTTGAAAAAAAATTTGAAAAAAATTTTCGAAAAAAATTTTCGAAAAAAATTTTGAAAAAAAATTTTCGAAAAAAATTTTCAAAAAAAATTTTGAATAAAATTTCGAAAAAAAATTTTGAAAAAAATTTCGAAAAAAAATTTTCGAATAAAATTTCGAAAAAAATTTCGAAAAAAATTTTGAAAAAAATTTCGAAAAAAATTTTGAAAAAAATATCAAAAAAAAATTTTCGAAAAAAATTTTGAAAAAAAATTTGAAAAAAATTTTGAAAAAAAATTTTCGAAAAAAATTTTGAAAAAAAATTTTCGAAAAAAATTTTGAAGAAAAATTTTTAAAAAAATTTTGGAAAAAAATTTTGAAAAAAATTTTCGAAAAAATTTTGAAAAAAGTTTACGAAAAAAATTTTCGAAAAAAATTTTCCAAAAAAATTTTCGAAAAAAATTTTCGAAAAAATTTCGAAAAAAATTTCGAAAAAAATTTTGAAATAAATTTCAAAAAAAAATTTCCAAAAAACATTTTTAAAAAAAATTTCAAAAAAAAATTTTCGAAAAAAATTTTGAAAAAAAATTTGAAAAAAATTTTGAAAAAAAATTTTCGAAAAAAATTTTGAAAAAAAAATTTTGGAAAAAAATTTTGAAAAAAAATTTTGAAAAAAATTTTTGAAAAAAATTTTGAAAAAAATTTTCGAAAAAAATTTTGAAAAAAAATTTTAAGAAAAAAATTTTGAAAAAAAATTTTCGAAAAAAATTTTGAAAATAATTTCGAAAAAAATTTTTCGAAAAAAATTTTCGAAAAAAATTTTCGAAAAAATTTTGAAAAAAAATTTTCGAAAAAAATTTTCCAAAAAAATTTTGAAAAAAATTTCGAAAAGAATTTTGAAAAAAAATTCAAAAAAAAATTTTCGAAAAAAATTTTGAAAAAAAATTTGAAAAAAATTTTGAAAAAAAATTTTCAAAAAAAATTTTGAAAAAAAATTTTCGAAAAAAATTTTCGAAAAAAATTTCGAAAAAAATTTTCGAAAAAAATTTTCGAAAAAAATTACGAAAAAAATTTTGAAAAAATTTTCAAAAAAAAAATTTCAAAAAGAAATTTGAAAAAAAATTTGAAAAAAATTTTGAAAAAAAATTTTCGAAAAAAATTTTGAAAAAAAATTTTCGAAAAAATTTTGGAAAAAAATTTTGAAAAAAATTTCAAAAAAAAATTTTCGAAAAAAATTCTGAAAAAAAATTTGAAAAAAATTTTGAAAAAAAATTTTCGAAAAAAATTTTGAAAAAAAATTTTCGAAAAAAATTTTGAAAAAAAATTAAAAAAAAAAATTTTGAAAAAAATTTTGAAAAAAATTTTCGAAAAAAATTTTTAAAAAAATTTTCGAAAAAAATTTGAAAAAAAATTTGAAAAAAACAAAAAAAATTTTCGATAAAAATTTTGAAAAAAAATTTTGAAAAAAATTTTGAATGAAATTTTGAAAAAAAATTTTGAAAAAAATTTTCGAAAAAAATTTTGAAAAATATTTTCGAAAAAAATTTTGAAAAAAAATGAAAAAAAATTTTAAAAAAATTTTGAAAAAAAATTTTCGAAAAAAAATTTGTAATAAATTTTCGAAAAAAATTTTTGAAAAAAATTTTGAAAAAAAATTTTCGAAAAAAATTTTGAAAAAAATTTTCGAAAAAAATTTTGAAAAAAATTTTGAAAAGAAATTTTCGAAAAAAAATTTGAAAAAAATTTTCAAAAAAAATTTTGAAAAAAAATTTTCGAAAAAAATTTTCAAAAAAAATTTTGAAAAAAATTTCGAAAAAAAATTTTCGAAAAAAATTTCGAAAAAAATTTTGAAAAAAATTTTGAAAAAAATTTCGAAAAAAATTTTGAAAAAAATATCAAAAAAAAAATTTTCGAAAAAAATTTTGAAAAAAAATTTGAAAAAAATTTCGAAAAAAAATTTTCGAAAAAAATTTTGAAAAAAAATTTTCGAAAAAAATTTTGAAAAAAAATTTTGAAAAAAATTTTTGAAAAAAATTTTGAAAAAAATTTTCGAAAAAAATTTTGAAAAAAAAATTTTCGAAAAAAATTTTGAAAAAAAATTTTGAAAAAACATTTTCGAAAAAAAATTTGAAAATAATTTCGAAAAAAATTTTTCGAAAAAAATTTTTCGAAAAAAATTTTTCGAAAAAAATTTTCGAAAGAAATTTCGAAAAAAATTTTCGAAAAAAATTTTCGAAAAAAATTTTCGAAAAAAATTTTGAAAAAAATTTCGAAAAAAAATTTTCGAAAAAAATTTTCGAAAAAAATTACGAAGAAAATTTTGAAAAAATTTTCAAAAAAAAATTTTCGAAAAAAAATTTGAAAAAAATTTTGAAAAAAAATTTTCGAAAAAAATTTTGAAAAGAAATTTTCGAAAAAAATTTGGAAAAAAATTTGAAAAAAATTTCAAAAAAAAATTTTCGAAACAAATTTGGAAAAAAAATTTGAAAAAAACATTTTCGATAAAAATTTTGAACAAAAATTTTCGAAAAAAATTTTGTAATAAATTTTCGAAAAAAATTTTTGAAAAAAATTTTGAAAAAAAATTTTCGAAAAAATTTTTGAAAAAAATTTTCGAAAAAAATTTTGAAAAAAATTTTGAAAAGAAATTTTCGAAAAAAAATTTTCGAAAAAAATTTTGAAAAAAAATTTAAAAAAAAAATTTTGAAAAAAATTTTGAAAAAAATTTTCGAAAAAAATTTTTAAAAAAATTTTCGAAAAAAATTTGAAAAAAAATTTGAAAAAAACAAAAAGAATTTTCGATAAAAATTTTGAAAAAAATTTTGAATGAAATTTTGAAAAAAAATTTTCGAAAAAAATTTTGAAAAAAAATTTTGAAAAAAATTTTGAAAAAAAATTTTCGAAAAAAATTTTGAAAAAAATTTTCGAAAAAAATTTTGAAAAAAATTTTGAAAAGAAATTTTCGAAAAAAAATTTGAAAAAAATTTTCAAAAAAAATTTTGAAAAAAAATTTTCGAAAAAAATTTTCAAAAAAAATTTTGAAAAAAATTTCGAAAAAAATTTTGAAAAAAATTTCGAAAAAAAATTTTCGAAAAAAATTTCGAAAAAAATTTCGAAAAAAATTTTGAAAAAAATTTCGAAAAAAATTTTGAAAAAAATATCAAAAAAAAAATTTTCGAAAAAAATTTGAAAAAAAATTTGAAAAAAATTTTGAAAAAAAATTTTCGAAAAAAATTTTGAAAAAAAATTTTCGAAAAAAATTTTGAAAAAAAATTTTTAAAAAATTTTTGAAAAAAATTTTGAAAAAAATTTTCGAAAAAAATTTTGAAAAAAATTTTGAAAAAAATTTACGAAAAAATTTTCGAAAAAAATTTTTAAAAAAATGTTGAAAAATTTTTCGAAAAAAATTTTCGAAAAAAATTTCGAAAAAAATTTTGAAAAAAATTTCAAAAAAAAATTTTCGAAAAAAATTTAAAAAAAAAAAAGTTTCGAAAAAAATTTTGAAAAAAATTTCGAAAAAAAATTTTCGAAAAAAATTTTCGAAAAAAATTACGAAAAAAATTTTGAAAAAATTTTTAAAAAAAAATTTTCGAAAAAAAATTTGAAAAAAAATTTGAAAAAAATTTTGAAAAAAAATTTTCGAAAAAAATTTTGAAAAAAAATTTTCGAAAAAATTTTGAAGAAAAATTTTTTAAAAAATTTAAAAAAAAATTTTGAAAAAAATTTTCGAAAAAAATTTTGAAAAAAGCTTACGAAAAAAATTTTCGAAAAAAATTTTCGAAAAAAATTTCGAAAAAAAATTTTCGAAAAAAATTTTCGAAAAAATTTCGAAAAAAATTTCGAAAAAAATTATGAAATAAATTTCAAAAGACAATTTCCAAAAAAAAATATTTAAAAAAAATTCAAAAAAAAATTTTCGAAAAAAATTTTGAAAAAAAATTTGAAAAAAATTTTGAAAAAAAATTTTCGAAAAAAATTTTGAAAAAAAATTTTCGAAAAAAATTTTGAAAAAAAATTTTGAAAAAAATTTTTGAAAAAAATTTTGAAAAAAATTTTCGAAAAAAATTTTGAAAAAAATTTTCGAAAAAAATTTTGAAAAAAAATTTTGAAAAAACATTTTCGAAAAAAATTTTGAAAATAATTTCGAAAAAAATTTTTCGAAAAAAATTTTTCGAAAAAAATTTTCGAAAGAAATTTCGAAAAAAATTTTCGAAAAAAATTTTCGAAAAAAAATTTTGAAAAAAATTTTGAAAAAAATTTCGAAAAAAAATTTTCGAAAAAAATTTTCGAAAAAAATTACGAAGAAAATTTTGAAAAAATTTTCAAAAAAAAATTTTCGAAAAAAAATTTGAAAAAAATTTTGAAAAAAAATTTTCGAAAAAAATTTTGAAAAGAAATTTTCGAAAAAAATTTGGAAAAAAATTTGAAAAAAATTTCAAAAAAAAATTTTCGAAACAAATTTGGAAAAAAAATTTGAAAAAAACATTTTCGATAAAAATTTTGAAAAAAAAATTTGAAAAAAATTTTGAATGAAATTTTGAAAAAAAATTTTGAAAAAAATTTTCGAAAAAAATTTTGAAAAAAATTTTCGAAAAAAATTTTTAAAAAAATTTTGAACAAAAATTTTCGAAAAAAATTTTGTAATAAATTTTCGAAAAAAATTTTTGAAAAAAATTTTGAAAAAAAATTTTCGAAAAAATTTTTGAAAAAAATTTTCGAAAAAAAATTTGAAAAAAATTTTGAAAAGAAATTTTCGAAAAAAAATTTTCGAAAAAAATTTTGAAAAAAAATTAAAAAAAAAAATTTTGAAAAAAATTTTGAAAAACATTTTCGAAAAAAATTTTTAAAAAAATTTTCGAAAAAAATTTGAAAAAAACAAAAAGAATTTTCGATAAAAATTTTGAAAAAAAATTTTGAATGAAATTTTGAAAAAAAATTTTGAAAAAAATTTTCGAAAAAAATTTTGAAAAATATTTTTAAAAAAATTTTAGAAAAAAATTTTGAAAAAAACTTTCGAAAAAAATTTTGAAAAAGTTTACGAAAAAAAATTTTGAAAAAAATTACGAAAAAAATTTTGAAAAAATTTTCAAAAAAAAATTTTCGAAAAAAAAATTGAAAAAAAATTTGAAAAAAATTTTGAAAAAAAATTTTAGAAAAAAATTTTGAAAAAAATTTTGAAAAAAGTTTACGAAAAAAATTTTCGAAAAAAATTTTCGAAAAAAATTTCGAAAAAAATTTTCGAAAAAAATTTTCGAAAAAAATTACGAAAAAAATTTTGAAAAAATTTTCAAAAAAACATTTTCGAAAAGAAATTTGAAAAAAAATTTGAAAAAAATTTTGAAAAAAAATTTTCGAAAAAAATTTTGAAAAAAAATTTTCGAAAAAATTTTGGAAAAAAATTTTGAAAAAAATTTCAAAAAAAAATTTTCGAAAAAAATTCTGAAAAAAAATTTGAAAAAAATTTTGAAAAAAAATTTTCGAAAAAAATTTTGAAAAAAAATTTTCGAAAAAAATTTTGAAAAAAAATTTTCGAAAAAAATTTTGAAAAAAAATTAAAAAAAAAAATTTTGAAAAAAATTTTGAAAAAAATTTTCGAAAAAAATTTGAAAAAAAATTTGAAAAAAACAAAAAAAATTTTCGATAAAAATTTTGAAAAAAAATTTTGAAAAAAATTTTGAATGAAATTTTGAAAAAAAATTTTGAAAAAAATTTTCGAAAAAAATTTTGAAAAATATTTTCGAAAAAAATTTTGAAAAAAAATGAAAAAAAATTTTAAAAAAATTTTGAAAAAAAATTTTCGAAAAAAAATTTGTAATAAATTTTTGAAAAAAATTTTTGAAAAAAATTTTGAAAAAAAATTTTCGAAAAAAATTTTGAAAAAAATTTTCGAAAAAAATTTTGAAAAAAATTTTGAAAAGAAATTTTCGAAAAAAAATTTGAAAAAAATTTTCAAAAAAAATTTTGAAAAAAAATTTTCGAAAAAAATTTTCAAAAAAAATTTTGAAAAAAATTTCGAAAAAAAATTTTCGAAAAAAATTTCGAAAAAAATTTCGAAAAAAATTTTGAAAAAAATTTCGAAAAAAATTTTGAAAAAAATATCAAAAAAAAAATTTTCGAAAAAAATTTTGAAAAAAAATTTGAAAAAAATTTTGAAAAAAAATTTTCGAAAAAAATTTTGAAAAAAAATTTTCGAAAAAAATTTTGAAAAAAAATTTTTAAAAAATTTTTGAAAAAAATTTTGAAAAAAATTTTCGAAAAAAATTTTGAAAAACATTTTGAAAAAAATTTACGAAAAAATTTTCGAAAAAAATTTTTAAAAAAATTTTGAAAAATTTTTCGAAAAAAATTTTCGAAAAAAATTTCGAAAAAAATTTTGAAAAAAATTTTAAAAAAAAATTTTCGAAAAAAATTTTGAAAAAAAAAAGTTTCGAAAAAAATTTTGAAAAAAATTTCGAAAAAAAATTTTCGAAAAAAATTTTCGAAAAAAATTACGAAAAAAATTTTGAAAAAATTTTCAAAAAAAAATTTTCGAAAAAAAATTTGAAAAAAAATTTGAAAAAAATTTTGAAAAAAAATTTTCGAAAAAAATTTTCGAAAAAAATTACGAAAAAAATTTTGAAAAAATTTTCAAAAAAAAATTTTCGAAAAAAAATTTGAAAAAAAATTTGAAAAAAATTTTGAAAAAAAATTTTCGAAAAAAATTTTGAAAAAAAATTTTGAAAAAATTTTGAAGAAAAATTTTTAAAAAAATTTAAAAAAAAATTTTGAAAAAAATTTTCGAAAAAAATTTTGAAAAAAGCTTACGAAAAAAATTTTCGAAAAAAATTTTCGAAAAAAATTTCGAAAAAAAATTTTCGAAAAAAATTTTCGAAAAAATTTCGAAAAAAATTTCGAAAAAAATTATGAAATAAATTTCAAAAGACAATTTCCAAAAAAAAATATTTAAAAAAAATTTCAAAGAAAAATTTTCGAAAAAAATTTTGAAAAAAAATTTGAAAAAAATTTTGAAAAAAAATTTTCGAAAAAAATTTTGAAAAAAAATTTTCGAAAAAAATTTTGAAAAAAAATTTTGAAAAAAATTTTTGAAAAAAATTTTGAAAAAAATTTTCGAAAAAAATTTTGAAAAAAATTTTCGAAAAAAATTTTGAAAAAAAAATTTGAAAAAACATTTTCGAAAAAAATTTTGAAAATAATTTCGAAAAAAATTTTTCGAAAAAAATTTTTCGAAAAAAATTTTCGAAAGAAATTTCGAAAAAATTTTCGAAAAAAATTTTCGAAAAAAATTTTCGAAAAAAATTTTGAAAAAAATTTCGAAAAAAAATTTTCGAAAAAAATTTTCGAAAAAAATTACGAAGAAAATTTTGAAAAAATTTTCAAAAAAAAATTTTCGAAAAAAAATTTGAAAAAAATTTTGAAAAAAAATTTTCGAAAAAAATTTTGAAAAGAAATTTTCGAAAAAAATTTGGAAAAAAATTTGAAAAAAATTTCAAAAAAAAATTTTCGAAACAAATTTGGAAAAAAAATTTGAAAAAAACATTTTCGATAAAAATTTTGAAAAAAAAATTTGAAAAAAATTTTGAATAAAATTTTGAAAAAAAATTTTGAAAAAAATTTTCGAAAAAAATTTTGAAAAAAATTTTCGAAAAAAATTTTTAAAAAAATTTTGAACAAAAATTTTCGAAAAAAATTTTGTAATAAATTTTCGAAAAAAATTTTTGAAAAAAATTTTGAAAAAAAATTTTCGAAAAAATTTTTGAAAAAAATTTTCGAAAAAAAATTTGAAAAAAATTTTGAAAAGAAATTTTCGAAAAAAAATTTTCGAAAAAAATTTTGAAAAAAAATTAAAAAAAAAAATTTTGAAAAAAATTTTGAAAAACATTTTCGAAAAAAATTTTTAAAAAAATTTTCGAAAACAATTTGAAAAAAACAAAAAGAATTTTCGATAAAAATTTTGAAAAAAAATTTTGAATGAAATTTTGAAAAAAAATTTTGAAAAAAATTTTCGAAAAAAATTTTGAAAAATATTTTCGAAAAAAATTTTGAAAAAAAATTTTGAAAAAAATTTTCGAAAAAAATTTTTAAAAAAATTTTCGAAGAAAATTTTGAAAAAAGTTTTCGAAGAAAATTTTGAAAAAAATTTACGAAAAAAATTTTCGAAAAAAATTTTCAAAAAAAATTTTGAAAAAAATTTCGAAAAAAAATTTTCGAAAAAAATTTTCGAAAAAAATTTTCGAAAAAATTTCGAAAAAAATTTCGAAAAAAAATTTGAAATAAATTTCAAAAAAAAATTTCCAAAAAAAAATTGTAAAAAAAATTTGAAAAAATTTTGAAAAAAAATTTTCGAAAAAAATTTTGAATAAAAATTTTCGAAAAAAATTTTTAAAAAAAATTTTAAAAAAAATTTTGAAAAAAGGTTTGAAAAAAAATTTTCGAAAAAAATTCTGAAAAAAAATTTTCGAAAAAAATTTTGAAAAACAATTTTGAAAAATATTTTTGAAAAAAATTTTGAAAAAAATTTTCGAAAAAAATTTTGAAAAAAAATTTTATGAAAAAAATTTTGAAAAAAAATTTTCGAAAAAAATTTGGAAAAAAATTTTGAAAAAAATTTCAAAAAAAAATTTTCGAAAAAAATTTTGAAAAAAAATTTTTGAAAAAAATTTTGAAAAAAAATTTGAAAAAAATTTTAAAAAAAAATTCGAAAAAAAATTTTCAAAAAAAATTTTCGAAAAAAATTACGAAAAAAATTTTGAAAAAATTTTGAAAAAAAAATTTTCGAAAAAAAATTTGAAAAAAAATTTGAAAAAAATTTTGAAAAAAAATTTTCGAAAAAAATTTTGAAAAAAAATTTTCGAAAAAAATTTTGAAAAAAAATTTTCGAAAAAAATTTTGAAGAAAAATTTTTAAAAAAATTTTAGAAAAAAATTTTGAAAAAAACTTTCGAAAAAAATTTTGAAAAAGTTTACGAAAAAAAATTTTCGAAAAAAATTTTGATGAAAAAAAAGTTTCGAAAAAAATTTTGAAAAAAATTTCGAAAAAAAATTTTCGAAAAAAATTTTGAAAAAAAATTTTCAAGAAAAATTTTTAAAAAAATTTTAGAAAAAAATTTTGAAAAAAATTTTGAAAAAAAATTTTCGAAAAAAAATTTGAAAAAAATTTAAAAAAAAAATTTTTGAAAAAAATTTTTGAAAAAAATTTTGAAAAAAATTTTCGAAAAAAATTTTGAAAAAAAATTTTGAAAAAAAATTTTCGAAAAAAATTTGGAAAAAAATTTTGAAAAAAATTTCAAAAAAAAATTTTCGAAAAAAATTTTGAAAAAAATTTCAAAAAAAAATTTTCGAAAAAAATTTTGAAAAAAAATTTGAAAAAAATTTTGAAAAAATAATTTTCGAAAAAAATTTAAAAAAAAAATTTTCCAAAAAAAATTTGAAAAAAAATTTGAAAAAAATTTTGAAAAAAAATTTTCGAAAAAAATTTTGAAAAAAAATTTTTGAAAAAAATTTTGAAAAAAAATTTTGAAAAAAATTTTTGAAAAAAATTTTGAAAAAAATTTTCGAAAAAAATTTTGAAAAAAAATTTTCGAAAAAAATTTTCAAAAAAAATTTTGAAAAAAATTTCGAAAAAAAATTTTGAAAAAAATTTCGAAAAAAAATTTTCGAATAAAATTTCGAAAAAAATTTCGAAAAAAATTTTGAAAAAAATTTCGAAAAAAATTTTGAAAAAAATATCAAAAAAAAATTTTCGAAAAAAATTTTGAAAAAAAATTTGAAAAAAATTTTGAAAAAAAATTTTCGAAAAAAATTTTGAAAAAAAATTTTCGAAAAAAATTTTGAAGAAAAATTTTTAAAAAAATTTTGGAAAAAAATTTTGAAAAAAATTTTCGAAAAAATTTTGAAAAAAGTTTACGAAAAAAATTTTCGAAAAAAATTTTCGAAAAAAATTTTCGAAAAAATTTCGAAAAAAATTTCGAAAAAAATTTTGAAATAAATTTCAAAAAAAAATTTCCAAAAAACATTTTTAAAAAAAATTTCAAAAAAAAATTTTCGAAAAAAATTTTGAAAAAAAATTTGAAAAAAATTTTGAAAAAAAATTTTCGAAAAAAATTTTGAAAAAAAAATTTTGGAAAAAAATTTTGAAAAAAAATTTTGAAAAAAATTTTTGAAAAAAATTTTGAAAAAAATTTTCGAAAAAAATTTTGAAAAAAAATTTTAAGAAAAAAATTTTGAAAAAAAATTTTCGAAAAAAATTTTGAAAATAATTTCGAAAAAAATTTTTCGAAAAAAATTTTCGAAAAAAATTTTCGAAAAAATTTTGAAAAAAAATTTTCGAAAAAAATTTTCCAAAAAAATTTTGAAAAAAATTTCGAAAAGAATTTTGAAAAAAAATTCAAAAAAAAATTTTCGAAAAAAATTTTGAAAAAAAATTTGAAAAAAATTTTGAAAAAAAATTTTCAAAAAAAATTTTGAAAAAAAATTTTCGAAAAAAATTTTCGAAAAAAATTTCGAAAAATATTTTCGAAAAAAATTTTCGAAAAAAATTACGAAAAAAATTTTGAAAAAATTTTCAAAAAAAAATTTTCGAAAAGAAATTTGAAAAAAAATTTGAAAAAAATTTTGAAAAAAAATTTTCGAAAAAAATTTTGAAAAAAAATTTTCGAAAAAATTTTGGAAAAAAATTTTGAAAAAAATTTCAAAAAAAAATTTTCGAAAAAAATTCTGAAAAAAAATTTGAAAAAAATTTTGAAAAAAAATTTTCGAAAAAAATTTTGAAAAAAAATTTTCGAAAAAAATTTTGAAAAAAAATTAAAAAAAAAAATTTTGAAAAAAATTTTGAAAAAAATTTTCGAAAAAAATTTTTAAAAAAATTTTCGAAAAAAATTTGAAAAAAAATTTGAAAAAAACAAAAAAAATTTTCGATAAAAATTTTGAAAAAAAATTTTGAAAAAAATTTTGAATGAAATTTTGAAAAAAAATTTTGAAAAAAATTTTCGAAAAAAATTTTGAAAAATATTTTCGAAAAAAATTTTGAAAAAAAATGAAAAAAAATTTTAAAAAAATTTTGAAAAAAAATTTTCGAAAAAAAATTTGTAATAAATTTTCGAAAAAAATTTTTGAAAAAAATTTTGAAAAAAAATTTTCGAAAAAAATTTTGAAAAAAATTTTCGAAAAAAATTTTGAAAAAAATTTTGAAAAGAAATTTTCGAAAAAAAATTTGAAAAAAATTTTCAAAAAAAATTTTGAAAAAAAATTTTCGAAAAAAATTTTCAAAAAAAATTTTGAAAAAAATTTCGAAAAAAAATTTTCGAAAAAAATTTCGAAAAAAATTTCGAAAAAAATTTTGAAAAAAATTTCGAAAAAAATTTTGAAAAAAATATCAAAAAAAAAATTTTCGAAAAAAATTTTGAAAAAAAATTTGAAAAAAATTTCGAAAAAAAATTTTCGAAAAAAATTTTGAAAAAAAATTTTCGAAAAAAATTTTGAAAAAAAATTTTGAAAAAAATTTTTGAAAAAAATTTTGAAAAAAATTTTCGAAAAAAATTTTGAAAAAAAAATTTTCGAAAAAAATTTTGAAAAAAAATTTTGAAAAAACATTTTCGAAAAAAAATTTGAAAATAATTTCGAAAAAAATTTTTCGAAAAAAATTTTTCGAAAAAAATTTTTCGAAAAAAATTTTCGAAAGAAATTTCGAAAAAAATTTTCGAAAAAAATTTTCGAAAAAAATTTTCGAAAAAAATTTTGAAAAAAATTTCGAAAAAAAATTTTCGAAAAAAATTTTCGAAAAAAATTACGAAGAAAATTTTGAAAAAATTTTCAAAAAAAAATTTTCGAAAAAAAATTTGAAAAAAATTTTGAAAAAAAATTTTCGAAAAAAATTTTGAAAAGAAATTTTCGAAAAAAATTTGGAAAAAAATTTGAAAAAAATTTCAAAAAAAAATTTTCGAAACAAATTTGGAAAAAAAATTTGAAAAAAACATTTTCGATAAAAATTTTGAAAAAAAAATTTGAAAAAAATTTTGAATGAAATTTTGAAAAAAAATTTTGAAAAAAATTTTCGAAAAAAATTTTGAAAAAAATTTTCGAAAAAAATTTTTAAAAAAATTTTGAACAAAAATTTTCGAAAAAAATTTTGTAATAAATTTTCGAAAAAAATTTTTGAAAAAAATTTTGAAAAAAAATTTTCGAAAAAATTTTTGAAAAAAATTTTCGAAAAAAATTTTGAAAAAAATTTTGAAAAGAAATTTTCGAAAAAAAATTTTCGAAAAAAATTTTGAAAAAAAATTTAAAAAAAAAATTTTGAAAAAAATTTTGAAAAAAATTTTCGAAAAAAATTTTTAAAAAAATTTTCGAAAAAAATTTGAAAAAAAATTTGAAAAAAACAAAAAGAATTTTCGATAAAAATTTTGAAAAAAATTTTGAATGAAATTTTGAAAAAAAATTTTCGAAAAAAATTTGAAAAAAAATTTTCGAAAAAAATTTTGAAAAACAATTTTGAAAAATATTTTTGAAATAAATTTTGAAAAAAATTTTCGAAAAAAATTTTGAAAAAAAATTTTATGAAAAAAATTTTGAAAAAAAATTTTCGAAAAAAATTTGGAAAAATATTTTGAAAAAAATTTCAAAAAAAAATTTTCGAAAAAAATTTTGAAAAAAAATTTTCGAAAAAAATTTTGAAAAAAAATTTGAAAAAAATTTTGAAAAAAAATTCGAAAAAAAATTTTCGAAAAAAATTTTCGAAAAAAATTACGAAAAAAATTTTGAAAAAATTTTCAAAAAAAAATTTTCGAAAAAAAATTTAAAAAAAAATTTGAAAAAAATTTTGAAAAAAAATTTTCGAAAAAAATTTTGAAAAAAAATTTTCGAAAAAAATTTTGAAGAAAAATTTTTAAAAAAATTTTAGAAAAAAATTTTGAAAAAAACTTTCGAAAAAAATTTTGAAAAGGTTTACGAAAAAAAATTTTGAAAAAAATTACGAAAAAAATTTTGAAAAAATTTTCAAAAAAAAATTTTCGAAAAAAAATTGAAAAAAAATTTGAAAAAAATTTCGAAAAAAAATTTTAGAAAAAAATTTTGAAATAAATTTTCGAAAAAAATTTTGAAAAAAGTTTACGAAAAAAATTTTCGAAAAAAATTTCGAAAAAAATTTTTGAAAAAAAGTTTCGAAAAAAATTACGAAAAAAATTTTGAAAAAATTTTCAAAAAAAATTTTTCGAAAAGAAATTTGAAAAAAAATTTAAAAAAAATTTTGAAAAAAAATTTTCGAAAAAAATTTTGAAAAAAAATTTTCGAAAAAATTTTGGAAAAAAATTTTGAAAAAAATTTCAAAAAAAAATTTTCGAAAAAAATTCTGAAAAAAAATTTGAAAAAAATTTTGAAAAAAAATTTTCGAAAAAAATTTTGAAAAAAAATTTTCGAAAAAAATTTTGAAAAAAAATAAAAAAAAAAAATTTTGAAAAAAATTTTGAAAAAAATTTTCGAAAAAAATTTTTAAAAAAATTTTCGAAAAAAATTTGAAAAAAAATTTGAAAAAAACAAAAAAAATTTTCGATAAAAATTTTGAAAAAAAATTTTGAAAAAAATTTTCGAAAAAAATTTTGAAAAATATTTTCGAAAAAAATTTTGAAAAAAAATGAAAAAAAATTTTAAAAAAATTTTGAAAAAAAATTTTCGAAAAAAAATTTGTAATAAATTTTCGAAAAAAATTTTTAAAAAAAATTTTGAAAAAAAATTTTCGAAAAAAATTTTGAAAAAAATTTTCGAAAAAAATTTTGAAAAAAATTTTGAAAAGAAATTTTCGAAAAAAAATTTGAAAAAAAATTTTCAAAAAAAATTTTGAAAAAAAATTTTCGAAAAAAATTTTCAAAAAAAATTTTGAAAAAAATTTCGAAAAAAAATTTTCGAAAAAAATTTCGAAAAAAATTTCGAAAAAAATTTTGAAAAAAATTTCAAAAAAAAATTTTCGAAAAAAATTTTGAAAAAAAAAAGTTTCGAAAAAAATTTTGAAAAAAATTTCGAAAAAAAATTTTCGAAAAAAATTTTCGAAAAAAATTACGAAAAAAATTTTGAAAAAATTTTCAAAAAAAAATTTTCGAAAAAAAATTTGAAAAAAAATTTGAAAAAAATTTTGAAAAAAAATTTTCGAAAAAAATTTTGAAAAAAAATTTTCGAAAAAAATTTTGAAGAAAAATTTTTAAAAAAATTTTAGAAAAAAATTTTGAAAAAAATTTTCGAAAAAAATTTTGAAAAAAGCTTACGAAAAAAATTTTCGAAAAAAATTTTCGAAAAAATTTCGAAAAAAATTTCGAAAAAAATTATGAAATAAATTTCAAAAGACAATTTCCAAAAAAAAATATTTAAAAAAAATTTCAAAAAAAAATTTTCGAAAAAAATTTTGAAAAAAAATTTGAAAAAAATTTTGAAAAAAAATTTTCGAAAAAAATTTTGAAAAAAAATTTTCGAAAAAAATTTTGAAAAAAAATTTTGAAAAAAATTTTTGAAAAAAATTTTGAAAAAAATTTTCGAAAAAAATTTTGAAAAAAATTTTCGAAAAAAATTTTGAAAATAAATTTTGAAAAAACATTTTCGAAAAAAATTTTGAAAATAATTTCGAAAAAAATTTTTCGAAAAAAATTTTTCGAAAAAAATTTTCGAAAGAAATTTCGAAAAAAATTTTCGAAAAAAATTTTCGAAAAATATTTTCGAAAAAAATTTTGAAAAAAATTTCGAAAAAAAATTTTCGAAAAAAATTTTCGAAAAAAATTACGAAGAAAATTTTGAAAAAATTTTCAAAAAAAAATTTTCGAAAAAAAATTTGAAAAAAATTTTGAAAAAAAATTTTCGAAAAAAATTTTGAAAAGAAATTTTCGAAAAAAATTTGGAAAAAAATTTGAAAAAAATTTCAAAAAAAAATTTTCGAAACAAATTTGGAAAAAAAATTTGAAAAAAACATTTTCGATAAAAATTTTGAAAAAAAAATTTGAAAAAAATTTTGAATGAAATTTTGAAAAAAAATTTTGAAAAAAATTTTCGAAAAAAATTTTGAAAAAAATTTTCGAAAAAAATTTTTAAAAAAATTTTGAACAAAAATTTTCGAAAAAAATTTTGTAATAAATTTTCGAAAAAAAGTTTTGAAAAAAATTTTGAAAAAAAATTTTCGAAAAACTTTTTGAAAAAAATTTTCGAAAAAAATTTTGAAAAAAATTTTGAAAAGAAATTTTCGAAAAAAAATTTTGAAAAAAATTTTGAAAAAAATTTTCGAAAAAAATTTTTAAAAAAATTTTCGAAAAAAATTTGAAAAAAACAAAAAGAATTTTCGATAAAAATTTTGAAAAAAAATTTTGAAAAAAATTTTGAATGAAATTTTGAAAAAAAATTTTGAAAAAAATTTTCGAAAAAAATTTTGAAAAATATTTTCGAAAAAAATTTTGAAAAAAAATTTTGAAAAAAATTTTCGAAAAAAATTTTTAAAAAAATTTTCGAAGAAAATTTTGAAAAAAATTTTCGAAGAAAATTTTGAAAAAAATTTACGAAAAAAATTTTCGAAAAAAATTTTCAAAAAAAATTTTGAAAAAAATTTCGAAAAAAAATTTTCGAAAAAAATTTTCGAAAAAAATTTTCGAAAAAAATTTTCGAAAAAATTTCGAAAAAAATTTCGAAAAAAAATTTGAAATAAATTTCAAAAAAAAATTTCCAAAAAAAAATTGTAAAAAAAATTTGAAAAAATTTTGAAAAAAAATTTTCGAAAAAAATTTTGAATAAAAATTTTCGAAAAAAATTTTTTAAAAAAATTTTAAAAAAAATTTTGAAAAAAAGTTTGAAAAAAAATTTTCGAAAAAAATTCTGAAAAAAAATTTTCGAAAAAAATTTTGAAAAACAATTTTGAAAAATATTTTTGAAAAAAATTTTGAAAAAAATTTTCGAAAAAAATTTTGAAAAAAAATTTTATGAAAAAAATTTTGAAAAAAAATTTTCGAAAAAAATTTGGAAAAAAATTTTGAAAAAAATTTCAAAAAAAAATTTTCGAAAAAAATTTTGAAAAAAAATTTTTGAAAAAAATTTTGAAAAAAAATTTGAAAGAAATTTTAAAAAAAAATTCGAAAAAAAATTTTCAAAAAAAATTTTCGAAAAAAATTACGAAAAAAATTTTGAAAAAATTTTGAAAAAAAAATTTTCGAAAAAAAATTTGAAAAAAAATTTGAAAAAAATTTTGAAAAAAAATTTTCGAAAAAAATTTTGAAAAAAAATTTTCGAAAAAAATTTTGAAAAAAAATTTTCGAAAAGAATTTTGAAGAAAAATTTTTAAAAAAATTTTAGAAAAAAATTTTGAAAAAAACTTTCGAAAAAAATTTTGAAAAAGTTTACGAAAAAAAATTTTCGAAAAAAATTTTGATGAAAAAAAAGTTTCGAAAAAAATTTTGAAAAAAATTTCGAAAAAAAATTTTCGAAAAAAATTTTGAAAAAAAATTTTCAAGAAAAATTTTTAAAAAAATTTTAGAAAAAAATTTTGAAAAAAATTTTGAAAAAAAATTTTAGAAAAAAATTTGAAAAAAATTTTAAAAAAAAATTTTTGAAAAAAATTTTTGAAAAAAATTTTGAAAAAAATTTTCGAAAAAAATTTTGAAAAAAAATTTTGAAAAAAAATTTTCGAAAAAAATTTTCGAAAAAATTTCGAAAAAAATTTCGAAAAAAATTTTGAAGGAAATTTCAAAAAAAAATTTCCAAAAAAAATTTTGAAAAAAAATTTGAAAAAAATTTTGAAAAAATAATTTTCGAAAAAAATTAAAAAAAAAAAATTTTGAAAAAAAATTTGAAAAAAAATTTGAAAAAAATTTTGAAAAAAAATTTTCGAAAAATTTTGAAAAAAAATTTACGAAAAAAATTTTGAAAAAATTTTTAAAAAAATTTTGAAAAAGAAAATTTTGAAAAAAATTTTTGAAAAAAATTTTGAAAAAAACTGAAAAAATTTTGAAAAGAAATTTTGAAAAAAAATTTTCGAAAAAAATTTTGAAAAAAAATTTTCGAAAAAAATTTGGAAAAAAATTTTGAAAAAAATTTCAAAAAAAAATTTTCGAAAAAAATTTTGAAAAAAATTTCAAAAAAAAATTTTCGAAAAAAATTTTGAAAAAAAATTTGAAAAAAATTTTGAAAAAATAATTTTCGAAAAAAATTTAAAAAAAAAATTTTCCAAAAAAAATTTGAAAAAAAATTTGAAAAAAATTTTGAAAAAAAATTTTCGAAAAAAATTTTGAAAAAAAATTTTTGAAAAAAATTTTGAAAAAAAATTTTGAAAAAAATTTTTGAAAAAAATTTTGAAAAAAATTTTCGAAAAAAATTTTGAAAAAAAATTTTAAGAAAAAAATTTTTAAAAAAAATTTCCAAAAAAAATTTTGAAAGAAAATTTCCAAAAAATATTTAAAAAAAAAAAATTCAAAAAAAAATTTTTAAAAAATTTTGAAAAAAAATTTGAAAAAAATTTTCGAAAAAAATTTTCGAAAAAAATTTTGAAAAAAAATTTTCGAAAAAAATTTTCAAAAAAAATTTTGAAAAAAATTTCGAAAAAAAATTTTGAAAAAAATTTCGAAAAAAAATTTTCGAATAAAATTTCGAAAAAAATTTCGAAAAAAATTTTGAAAAAAATTTCGAAAAAAATTTTGAAAAAAATATCAAAAAAAAATTTTCGAAAAAAATTTTGAAAAAAAATTTGAAAAAAATTTTGAAAAAAAATTTTCGAAAAAAATTTTGAAAAAAAATTTTCGAAAAAAATTTTGAAGAAAAATTTTTAAAAAAATTTTGGAAAAAAATTTTGAAAAAAATTTTCGAAAAAATTTTGAAAAAAGTTTACGAAAAAAATTTTCGAAAAAAATTTTCGAAAAAAATTTTCGAAAAAATTTCGAAAAAAATTTCGAAAAAAATTTTGAAATAAATTTCAAAAAAAAATTTCCAAAAAACATTTTTAAAAAAAATTTCAAAAAAAAATTTTCGAAAAAAATTTTGAAAAAAAATTTGAAAAAAATTTTGAAAAAAAATTTTCGAAAAAAATTTTGAAAAAAAAATTTTGGAAAAAAATTTTGAAAAAAAATTTTGAAAAAAATTTTTGAAAAAAATTTTGAAAAAAATTTTCGAAAAAAATTTTGAAAAAAAATTTTAAGAAAAAAATTTTGAAAAAAAATTTTCGAAAAAAATTTTGAAAATAATTTCGAAAAAAATTTTTCGAAAAAAATTTTCGAAAAAAATTTTCGAAAAAATTTTGAAAAAAAATTTTCGAAAAAAATTTTCCAAAAAAATTTTGAAAAAAATTTCGAAAAGAATTTTGAAAAAAAATTCAAAAAAAAATTTTCGAAAAAAATTTTGAAAAAAAATTTGAAAAAAATTTTGAAAAAAAATTTTCAAAAAAAATTTTGAAAAAAAATTTTCGAAAAAAATTTTCGAAAAAAATTTCGAAAAAAATTTTCGAAAAAAATTTTCGAAAAAAATTACGAAAAAAATTTTGAAAAAATTTTCAAAAAAAAATTTTCGAAAAGAAATTTGAAAAAAAATTTGAAAAAAATTTTGAAAAAAAATTTTCGAAAAAAATTTTGAAAAAAAATTTTCGAAAAAATTTTGGAAAAAAATTTTGAAAAAAATTTCAAAAAAAAATTTTCGAAAAAAATTCTGAAAAAAAATTTGAAAAAAATTTTGAAAAAAAATTTTCGAAAAAAATTTTGAAAAAAAATTTTCGAAAAAAATTTTGAAAAAAAATTAAAAAAAAAAATTTTGAAAAAAATTTTGAAAAAAATTTTTAAAAAAATTTTAGAAAAAAATTTTGAAAAAAATTTTCGAAAAAATTTTGAAAAAAGTTTACGAAAAAAATTTTCGAAAAAAATTTTCGAAAAAATTTCGAAAAAAATTTCGAAAAAAATTTTGAAATAAATTTCAAAAAAAAATTTCCAAAAAACATTTTTAAAAAAAATTTCAAAAAAAAATTTTCGAAAAAAATTTTGAAAAAAAATTTGAAAAAAATTTTGAAAAAAAATTTTCGAAAAAAATTTTGAAAAAAAAATTTTCGAAAAAAATTTTGAAAAAAAATTTTGAAAAAAATTTTTGAAAAAAATTTTGAAAAAAATTTTCGAAAAAATTTTGAAAAAAAATTTTAAGAAAAAAATTTTGAAAAAAAATTTTCGAAAAAAATTTTGAAAATAATTTCTAAAAAAATTTTTCGAAAAAAATTTTCGAAAAAAATTTTCGAAAAAAATTTTGAAAAAAAATTTTCGAAAAAAATTTTCGAAAAAAATTTTCCAAAAAAATTTTGAAAAAAATTTCGAAAAGAATTTTGAAAAAAAATTCAAAAAAAAATTTTCGAAAAAAATTTTGAAAAAAAATTTGAAAAAAATTTTGAAAAAAAATTTTCGAAAAAGATTTTGAAAAAAAATTTTGAAAAAAATTTTCGAAAAAAATTACGAAAAAAATTTTCAAAAACAAATTTTCGAAAAAAAATTTGAAAAAAAATTTGAAAAAAATTATGAAAAAAATTTTCGAAAAAAATTTTGAAAAAAAATTTTCGAAAAAAATTTGAAGAAAAATTTTGAAAAAAATTTTCGAAAAAAATTTTGAAAAAAATTTTCAAAAAAAATTTTGAAAAAAGTTTACGAAAAAAATTTTCGAAAAAAATTTTCGAAAAAAATTTTGAAAAAAAATTTTAAGAAAAAAATTTTGAAAAAAAATTTTCGAAAAAAATTTTGAAAATAATTTTGAAAAAAATTTTTCGAAAAAAATTTTCGAAAGAAATTTCGAAAAAAATTTTCGAAAAAAATTTTCGAAAAAAATTTTGAAAAAAATTTTGAAAAAAAATTTTCGAAAAAAATTTTGAAAAAAATTTCCAAAAAAAATTTTGAAAAAAAATTTCCAAAAAAAATTTAAAAAAAAAAAATTTCAAAAAAAAATTTTTAAAAAATTTTGAAAAAAAATTTTCTAAAAAAATTTTGAAAAAAATTTTGAAAAAAAATTTTCGAAAAAAAATTTGAAAAAAATTTTGAAAAAAAATTTTGAAAAAAATTTCGAAAAAAAAATTTCGAAAAAAATTTTGAAAAAATTTTGAAAAAAAATTTTCGAAAGAAATTTCGAAAAAAATTTTCGAAAAAAATTTTGAAAAAAATTTCGAAAAAAGATTTTCGAAAAAAATTTTGAAAAAAATTTCCAAAAAAAATTTTGAAAAAAAATTTCCAAAAAAAATTTTTAAAAAAAAAATTTCAAAAAAAAATTTTTAAAAAATTTTCTAAAAAAATTTTGAAAAAAATTTTCAAAAAAAATTTTGAAAAAAAATTTTCAAAAAAAATTTTCAAAAAAATGTTGAAAAAAATTTCGAAAAAAATTTTGAAAAAAATTTCAAAAAAAAATTTTCGAAAAAAATTTTGAAAAAAAATTTGAAAAAAATTTTGAAAAAAAATTTTCGAAAAAAATTTTGAAAAAAAATTTTCGAAAAAAATTTTGAAAAAAAATTTTCGAAAAAAATTTTGAAAAAAAATTTTGAAAAAAAATTTTGAAAAAAATTTTGAAAAACATTTTCAAAAAAAATTTTGAAAAAAATTTTCGAAAAAAAATTTGAAAAAAAATTTGAAAAGAATTTTGAAAAAAAATTTTCGAAAAAAATTTTCAAAAAAAAATTTCGAACAAAATTTTGAAGAAAAATTTTTAAAAAAATTTTAGAAAATAATTTTGAAAAAAATTTTCGTAAAAAATTTTAAAAAAAGTTTACGAAAAAAATTTTCGAAAAAAATTTTCGAAAAAAATTTCGAAAAAAAATTTTCGAAAAAAATTTTCGAAAAAATTTCGAAAAAAATTTTGAAATAAATTTCAAAAAAAAATTTCCAAAAAAAATTTTTAAAAAAAATTTCAAAAAAAAATTTTCGAAAAAAATTTTGAAAAAACATTTGAAAAAAATTTTGAAAAAAAATTTCCGAAAAAAATTTTGAAAAAAAATGTAAAAAGAAAAATTTTGAAAAAAATTAAAAAAAAAAATTTTGAAAAAAATTTTGAAAAAAATTTTCGAAAAAAATTTCGAAAAAAATTTTGAAAAAAATTTTGAAATAAATTTCAAAAGAAAATTTCCAAAAAAAATTTTAAAAAAAAATTTCAAAAAAAAATTTTCGAAAAAAATTTTGAAAAAAAATTTGAAAAAAATTTTGAAAAAAAATTTTCGAAAAAAATTTTGAAAAAAAATTTTGAAAAAAATTTTTGAAAAAAATTTTGAAAAAAATTTTCGAAAAAAATTATGAAAAAATTTACGAAAAAATTTTCGAAAAAAATTTTCGAAAAAAATTTTGAAAAAAATTTTGAAAAATTTTTCGAAAAAAATTTTCGAAAAAAATTTCGAAAAAAATTTTGAAAAAAATTTCAAAAAAAAATTTTCGAAAAAATTTTGAAAAAAAAAAAGTTTCGAAAAAAATTTTCAAAAAAAATTTTGAAAAAAAATTTTAAGAAAAAAATTTTTTTCAAAATTTTTTTCTAAAATTTTTTAGAAAATTTTTCTTCAAAATTTTTTTTCAAAATTTTTCTTCAAATTTTTTTCGAAAATTTTTTTTCAAAATTTTTTTCAAATTTTTTTTCAAATTTTTTTTCGAAAATTTTTTTTTGAAATTTCTTTCGAAAATTTTTTTCGAAATTTTTTTTTCGAAATTTTTTTCAAAATTTTTTTCGAAACTTTTTTTTTTCAAAATTTTTTTCGAAAATTTTTTTTTGAAATTTTTTTCAAAATTTTTTTCGTAATTTTTTTCGAAAATTTTTTTCGAAAAGTTTTTCAAAATTTTTTTCGAAAATTTTTTTTCAAAATTTTTTTCGAAAATTTTTTTTCAAAATTTTTTTCAAATTTTTTTTCAAAATTTTTTTCGAAAATTTTTTTTTTTTTTTTTCAAAATTTTTTTCGAAATTTTTTTCAAAATTTTTTTCGAAATTTTTTTCGAAAATTTTTTTTCGAAATTTTTTTCAAAATTTTTTTTGAAAATTTTTTTGAAAATTTTTTTTCAAAATTTTTTTTGAAAATTTTTTTCGAAAATTTTTTTCAAATTTTTTTTCGAAAATTTCTTTTCAAAATTTTTTTCAAAATTTTTTTCGAAAATTTTTTTCAAAATTTTTTTCAAAAATTTTTTTCAAAATTTTTTTTCAAAATTTTTTTCGAAAATTTTTTTTCAAAATGTTTTTCGAAAATTTTTTTTCAAAATTTTTTTCAAATTTTTTTTCAAAATTTTTTTCGAGAATTTTTTTTAAAAATTTTTTTCAAATTTTTTTTCAAAATTTTTTTCGAAAATTTTTTTTTGAAATTTTTTTTTAAAATTTTTTTTGGAAATTTTCTTTTGAAATTTATTTCAAAATTTTTTTCGAAATTTTTTCGAAAATTTTTTTCGAAAATTTTTTTTCGAAATTTTTTTCGAAAATTTTTTTCGAAAATTTTTTTCGTAAACTTTTTTCAAAATTTTTTTCGAAAATTTTTTTCAAAATTTTTTTCTAAAATTTTTTTCAAAATTTTTTTCAAAAATTTTTTTTTGAAAATTTTTTCAAAATTTTTTTCGTAATTTTTTTCGAAAATTTTTTTCGAAAATTTTTTTTTGAAATTTTTTTCAAAATTTTTTTCGAAATTTTTTTTTAAAAAATGTTTTTCGAAAATTTTTTTTTGAAAATTTTTTTTTGAAATTTTTTTCAAAATTTTTTTCGAAATTTTTTTCGAAAATTTTTTTCGAAAAATTTTTCAAAATTTTTTTCAAAATTTTTTTCGAAAATTTCTTTCGAAAATTTTTTCGTAAATTTTTTTCAAAATTTTTTTCGAAAATTTTTTTCAAAATTTTTTTTCAAAATTTTTTTTCGAAAATTTTTTTTCAAAATTTTTTTCGAAAATTTTTTTTCAAATTTTTTTTCAAATTTTTTTTCAAAATTTTTTTCAAATTTTTTTTAAATATTTTTTTCAAAATTTTTTTCGAAATTTTTTTCAAAATTTTTTTCGAAATTTTTTTCGAAATTTTTTTCGAAAATTTTTTTTCGAAATTTTAATCAAAATTTTTTTTGAAAATTTTTTTCGAAAATTTTTTTTCAAAATTTTTTTTGAAAATTTTTTTCGAAAATTTTTTTCAAATTTTTTTTCGAAAATTTCTTTTCAAAATTTTTTTCAAAATTTTTTTTAAAATTTTTTTCAAAATTTTTTTCGAAAATTTATTACAAAATTTTTTTCGAAAATTTTTTTTCAAAATTTTTTTAAAAATTTTTTTTCAAATTTTTTTTAAAATTTTTTTCGAAAATTTTTTTCAAAATTTTTTTCGAGAATTTTTTCCAATTTTTTTTTCAAAATTTCATTCAAAATTGTTTTCAAAATTTTTTTTCAAAATTTTTATCGAAATTTTTTTTGTTTTTTTCAAATTTTTTTTCAAATTTTTTTCGAAAATTTTTTTCGAAAATTTTTTTCGTAAATATTTTTCAAAATTTTCTTCGAAAATTTTTTTAAAAATTTTTTTCGAAAATTTTTTTCAAAATTTTTTTTCAAAATTTTTTTCGAAAACATTTTTCAAAATTTTTTTCGAAAACTTTTTTCAAAATTTTTTTTCAAAATTTCATTCAAAATTTTTTTCAAAATTTTTTTTCAAAATTTTTATCGAAAATTTTTTTTGTTTTTTTCAATTTTTTTTTCAAATTTTTTTCGAAAATTTTTTTAAAAATCTTTTTCGAAAATTTTTTTCAAAATTTTTTTCAAAATTTTTTTTTTTAATTTTTTTCGAATTTGTTTTCGATAATTTTTTTTCGAAATTTTTTTCGAAAATTTTTTTCGTAAACTTTTTTCAAAATTTTTTTCGAAAATTTTTTTCAAAATTTTTTTCTAAAATTTTTTTAAAAATTTTTCTTGAAAATGTTTTTTCAAAATTTTTTTCGAAAATTTTTTTTCGAAATTTTTTTCAAAATTTTTTTCAAAATTTTTTTCGAAACTTTTTTTTCATCAAAATTTTTTTCGAAAATTTTTTTTCGTAAACTTTTTCAAAATTTTTTTCGAAAATTTTTTTTTCAAAATTTTTTTCAAATTTTTTTTCAAATTTTTTTTCGAAAATTTTTTTTTGAAAATTTTTTCAAAATTTTTTTCGTAATTTTTTTCGAAAATTTTTTTCGAAAATTTTTTTTCGAATTTTTTTTCAAAATTTTTTTCAAATTTTTTTTCAAAATTTTTTTCGAAAATTTTTTTTCAAAATTTTTTTCGAAAATTTTTTTTTGAAATTTTTTTCAAAATTTTTTTCCAAATTTTTTTCGAAAATTTTTTTTCAAAATTTTTTTCATAAAATTTTTTTTCAAAATTTTTTTCGAAAATTTTTTTCAAAAATATTTTTCAAAATTGTTTTTCAAATTTTTTTTCGAAAATTTTTTTTCAGAATTTTTTTCGAAAATTTTTTTTCAAGATTTTTTTCAAAATTTTTTTTAAAATTTTTTTTAAAAATTTTTTTCGAAAATTTTTATTCAAAATTTTTTTCGAAAATTTTTTTTCAAAATTTTTTCAAATTTTTTATACAAATTTTTTTTGGAAATTTTTTTTTGAAATTTATTTCAAAATTTTTTTCGAAATTTTTTTCGAAATTTTTTCGAAAATTTTTTTCGAAAATTTTTTTTCGAAATTTTTTTCAAAATTTTTTTTGAAAATTTTTTTCGAAAATTTTTTTCGTAAATTTTTTTCAAAATTTTCTTCGAAAATTTTTTTAAAAATTTTTTTCGAAAATTTTTTTCAAAATTTTTTTTCAAAATTTTTTTCGAAAATATTTTTCAAACTTTTTTTCGAAAATTTTTTTCAAAATTTTTTTTCAAAATTTCATTCAAAATTTCTTTTAAAATTTTTTTAAAAATTTTTTTCGAAAATGTTTTTCAAAATTTTTTTTCAAAATTTCATTCAAAATTGTTTTCAAAATTTTTTTTCAAAATTTTTATCGAAAATTTTTTTTGTTTTTTTCAAATTTTTTTTCAAATTTTTTTCGAAAATGTTTTTCGAAAATTTTTTTCGAAAATTTTTTTCGAAAATTTTTTTCGTAAATTCTTTTCAAAATTTTCTTCGAAAATTTTTTTAAAAATTTTTTTCGAAAATTTTTTTCAAAATTTTTTTTCAAAATTTTTTTCGAAAATATTTTTCAAAATTTTTTTCGAAAATTTTTTTCAAAATTTTTTTTCAAAATTTCATTCAAAATTTTTTTCAAAATTTTTTTTCAAAATTTTTATCGAAAATTTTTTTTGTTTTTTTCAAATTTTTTTTCAAATTTTTTTCGAAAATTTTTTTAAAAATTTTTTTCGAAAATTTTTTTCAAAATTTTTTTCAAAATTTTTTTTTTAAATTTTTTTCGAAAATTGTTTTCGATAATTTTTTTTCGAAATTTTTTTCGAAAATTTTTTTCGAAAATTTTTTTCGTAAACTTTTTTCAAAATTTTTTTCGAAAATTTTTTTCAAAATTTTTTTCTAAAATTTTTTTAAAAATTTTTCTTGAAAATTTTTTTCGAAAATTTTTTTCGAAAATTTTTTTTCGAAATTTTTTTCAAAATTTTTTTCGAAACTTTTTTTTCATCAAAATTTTTTTCGAAAATTTTTTTTCGTAAACTTTTTCAAAATTTTTTTCGAAAGTTTTTTTCAAAATTTTTTTCAAAAATTTTTTTAAAAATTTTTCTTCAAAATTTTTTTCGAAAATTTTTTTTCAAAATTTTTTTCGAAAATTTTTTTTCAAAATTTTTTTCAAATTTTTTTTCAAATTTTTTTTCGAAAATTTTTTTTTGAAAATTTTTTCAAAATTTTTTTCGTAATTTTTTCGAAAATTTTTTTCGAAAATTTTTTTTCGAATTTTTTTTCAAAATTTTTTTCAAATTTTTTTTCAAAATTTTTTTCGAAAATTTTTTTTCAAAATTTTTTTCGAAAATTTTTTTTGAAATTTTTTTCAAAATTTTTTTCCAAATTTTTTTCGAAAATTTTTTTTCAAAATTTTTTTCATAAAATTTTTTTTCAAAATTTTTTTCGAAAATTTTTTTCAAAATTTTTTTCAAAAATATTTTTCAAAATTGTTTTTCAAAATTTTTTTCGAAAATTTTTTTTCAGAATTTTTTTCGAAAATTTTTTTTCAAGATTTTTTTCAAAATTTTTTTTAAAATTTTTTTTAAAAATTTTTTTCGAAAATTTTTATTCAAAATTTTTTTCGAAAATTTTTTTTCAAAATTTTTTCAAATTTTTTATACAAATTTTTTTTGGAAATTTTTTTTTGAAATTTATTTCAAAATTTTTTTCGAAATTTTTTTCGAAATTTTTTCGAAAATTTTTTTCGAAAATTTTTTTTCGAAATTTTTTTCAAAATTTTTTTTGAAAATTTTTTTCGAAAATTTTTTTCGTGAATTTTTTTCAAAATTTTCTTCGAAAATTTTTTTAAAAATTTTTTTCGAAAGTTTTTTCAAAATTTTTTTTCAAAATTTTTTTCGAAAATATTTTTCAAAATTTTTTTCGAAAATTTTTTTCAAAATTTTTTTTCAAAATTTCATTCAAAATTTTTTTCAAAATTTTTTTTCAAAATTTTTATCGAAAATTCTTTTTGTTTTTTTCAAATTTTTTTTCAAATTTTTTTCGAAAATTTTTTTAAAAATTTTTTTCGAAAATTTTTTTCAAAATTTTTTTCAAAATTTTTTTTTTTAATTTTTTTTCAAAATTTTTTTCGAAAATTTTTTTTCGAAATTTTTTTCGAAAATTTTTTTCGAAAATTTTTTTCGTAAACTTTTTTCAAAATTTTTTTCGAAAATTTTTTTCAAAATTTTTTTCTAAAATTTTTTTAAAAATTTTTCTTGAAAATTTTTTTCGAAAATTTTTTTCGAAAATTTTTTTTCGAAATTTTTTTCAAAATTTTTTTCGAAACTTTTTTTTCATCAAAATTTTTTTCGAAAATTTTTTTTCGTAAACTTTTTCAAAATTTTTTTCGAAAGTTTTTTTCAAAATTTTTTTCAAAAATTTTTTTAAAAATTTTTCTTCAAAATTTTTTTCGAAAATTTTTTTTCAAAATTTTTTTCGAAAATTTTTTTTCAAAATTTTTTTCAAATTTTTTTTCAAATTTTTTTTCGAAAATTTTTTTTTGAAAATTTTTTCAAAATTTTTTTCGTAATTTTTTCGAAAATTTTTTTCGAAAATTTTTTTTCGAATTTTTTTTCAAAATTTTTTTCAAATTTTTTTTCAAAATTTTTTTCGAAAATTTTTTTTTGAAATTTTTTTCAAAATTTTTTTCGAAATTTTTTTTTAAAAAATGTTTTTCGAAAATTTTTTTTTGAAAATTTTTTTTTGAAATTTTTTTCAAAATTTTTTTCGAAATTTTTTTCGAAAATTTTTTTCGAAAAATTTTTCAAAATTTTTTTCAAAATTTTTTTCGAAAATTTCTTTCGAAAATTTTTTCGTAAATTTTTTTCAAAATTTTTTTCGAAAATTTTTTTCAAAATTTTTTTTCAAAATTTTTTTCGAAAATTTTTTTTCAAAATTTTTTTCGAAAATTTTTTTTCAAATTTTTTTTCAAATTTTTTTTCAAAATTTTTTTCAAATTTTTTTTAAATATTTTTTTCAAAATTTTTTTCGAAATTTTTTTCAAAATTTTTTTCGAAATTTTTTTCGAAATTTTTTTCGAAAATTTTTTTTCGAAATTTTAATCAAAATTTTTTTTGAAAATTTTTTTCGAAAATTTTTTTTCAAAATTTTTTTTGAAAATTTTTTTCGAAAATTTTTTTCAAATTTTTTTTCGAAAATTTCTTTTCAAAATTTTTTTCAAAATTTTTTTTAAAATTTTTTTCAAAATTTTTTTCGAAAATTTATTACAAAATTTTTTTCGAAAATTTTTTTTCAAAATTTTTTTAAAAATTTTTTTTCAAATTTTTTTTAAAATTTTTTTCGAAAATTTTTTTCAAAATTTTTTTCGAGAATTTTTTCCAATTTTTTTTTCAAAATTTCATTCAAAATTGTTTTCAAAATTTTTTTTCAAAATTTTTATCGAAATTTTTTTTGTTTTTTTCAAATTTTTTTTCAAATTTTTTTCGAAAATTTTTTTCGAAAATTTTTTTCGTAAATTTTTTTCAAAATTTTCTTCGAAAATTTTTTTAAAAATTTTTTTCGAAAATTTTTTTCAAAATTTTTTTTCAAAATTTTTTTCGAAAACATTTTTCAAAATTTTTTTCGAAAACTTTTTTCAAAATTTTTTTTCAAAATTTCATTCAAAATTTTTTTCAAAATTTTTTTTCAAAATTTTTATCGAAAATTTTTTTTGTTTTTTTCAATTTTTTTTTCAAATTTTTTTCGAAAATTTTTTTAAAAATCTTTTTCGAAAATTTTTTTCAAAATTTTTTTCAAAATTTTTTTTTTTAATTTTTTTCGAATTTGTTTTCGATAATTTTTTTTCGAAATTTTTTTCGAAAATTTTTTTCGTAAACTTTTTTCAAAATTTTTTTCGAAAATTTTTTTCAAAATTTTTTTCTAAAATTTTTTTAAAAATTTTTCTTGAAAATGTTTTTTCAAAATTTTTTTCGAAAATTTTTTTTCGAAATTTTTTTCAAAATTTTTTTCAAAATTTTTTTCGAAACTTTTTTTTCATCAAAATTTTTTTCGAAAATTTTTTTTCGTAAACTTTTTCAAAATTTTTTTCGAAAATTTTTTTTTCAAAATTTTTTTCAAATTTTTTTTCAAATTTTTTTTCGAAAATTTTTTTTTGAAAATTTTTTCAAAATTTTTTTCGTAATTTTTTTCGAAAATTTTTTTCGAAAATTTTTTTTCGAATTTTTTTTCAAAATTTTTTTCAAATTTTTTTTCAAAATTTTTTTCGAAAATTTTTTTTCAAAATTTTTTTCGAAAATTTTTTTTTGAAATTTTTTTCAAAATTTTTTTCCAAATTTTTTTCGAAAATTTTTTTTCAAAATTTTTTTCATAAAATTTTTTTTCAAAATTTTTTTCGAAAATTTTTTTCAAAAATATTTTTCAAAATTGTTTTTCAAATTTTTTTTCGAAAATTTTTTTTCAGAATTTTTTTCGAAAATTTTTTTTCAAGATTTTTTTCAAAATTTTTTTTAAAATTTTTTTTAAAAATTTTTTTCGAAAATTTTTATTCAAAATTTTTTTCGAAAATTTTTTTTCAAAATTTTTTCAAATTTTTTATACAAATTTTTTTTGGAAATTTTTTTTTGAAATTTATTTCAAAATTTTTTTCGAAATTTTTTTCGAAATTTTTTCGAAAATTTTTTTCGAAAATTTTTTTTCGAAATTTTTTTCAAAATTTTTTTTGAAAATTTTTTTCGAAAATTTTTTTCGTAAATTTTTTTCAAAATTTTCTTCGAAAATTTTTTTAAAAATTTTTTTCGAAAATTTTTTTCAAAATTTTTTTTCAAAATTTTTTTCGAAAATATTTTTCAAACTTTTTTTCGAAAATTTTTTTCAAAATTTTTTTTCAAAATTTCATTCAAAATTTCTTTTAAAATTTTTTTAAAAATTTTTTTCGAAAATGTTTTTCAAAATTTTTTTTCAAAATTTCATTCAAAATTGTTTTCAAAATTTTTTTTCAAAATTTTTATCGAAAATTTTTTTTGTTTTTTTCAAATTTTTTTTCAAATTTTTTTCGAAAATGTTTTTCGAAAATTTTTTTCGAAAATTTTTTTCGAAAATTTTTTTCGTAAATTCTTTTCAAAATTTTCTTCGAAAATTTTTTTAAAAATTTTTTTCGAAAATTTTTTTCAAAATTTTTTTTCAAAATTTTTTTCGAAAATATTTTTCAAAATTTTTTTCGAAAATTTTTTTCAAAATTTTTTTTCAAAATTTCATTCAAAATTTTTTTCAAAATTTTTTTTCAAAATTTTTATCGAAAATTTTTTTTGTTTTTTTCAAATTTTTTTTCAAATTTTTTTCGAAAATTTTTTTAAAAATTTTTTTCGAAAATTTTTTTCAAAATTTTTTTCAAAATTTTTTTTTTAAATTTTTTTCGAAAATTGTTTTCGATAATTTTTTTTCGAAATTTTTTTCGAAAATTTTTTTCGAAAATTTTTTTCGTAAACTTTTTTCAAAATTTTTTTCGAAAATTTTTTTCAAAATTTTTTTCTAAAATTTTTTTAAAAATTTTTCTTGAAAATTTTTTTCGAAAATTTTTTTCGAAAATTTTTTTTCGAAATTTTTTTCAAAATTTTTTTCGAAACTTTTTTTTCATCAAAATTTTTTTCGAAAATTTTTTTTCGTAAACTTTTTCAAAATTTTTTTCGAAAGTTTTTTTCAAAATTTTTTTCAAAAATTTTTTTAAAAATTTTTCTTCAAAATTTTTTTCGAAAATTTTTTTTCAAAATTTTTTTCGAAAATTTTTTTTCAAAATTTTTTTCAAATTTTTTTTCAAATTTTTTTTCGAAAATTTTTTTTTGAAAATTTTTTCAAAATTTTTTTCGTAATTTTTTCGAAAATTTTTTTCGAAAATTTTTTTTCGAATTTTTTTTCAAAATTTTTTTCAAATTTTTTTTCAAAATTTTTTTCGAAAATTTTTTTTCAAAATTTTTTTCGAAAATTTTTTTTGAAATTTTTTTCAAAATTTTTTTCCAAATTTTTTTCGAAAATTTTTTTTCAAAATTTTTTTCATAAAATTTTTTTTCAAAATTTTTTTCGAAAATTTTTTTCAAAATTTTTTTCAAAAATATTTTTCAAAATTGTTTTTCAAAATTTTTTTCGAAAATTTTTTTTCAGAATTTTTTTCGAAAATTTTTTTTCAAGATTTTTTTCAAAATTTTTTTTAAAATTTTTTTTAAAAATTTTTTTCGAAAATTTTTATTCAAAATTTTTTTCGAAAATTTTTTTTCAAAATTTTTTCAAATTTTTTATACAAATTTTTTTTGGAAATTTTTTTTTGAAATTTATTTCAAAATTTTTTTCGAAATTTTTTTCGAAATTTTTTCGAAAATTTTTTTCGAAAATTTTTTTTCGAAATTTTTTTCAAAATTTTTTTTGAAAATTTTTTTCGAAAATTTTTTTCGTGAATTTTTTTCAAAATTTTCTTCGAAAATTTTTTTAAAAATTTTTTTCGAAAGTTTTTTCAAAATTTTTTTTCAAAATTTTTTTCGAAAATATTTTTCAAAATTTTTTTCGAAAATTTTTTTCAAAATTTTTTTTCAAAATTTCATTCAAAATTTTTTTCAAAATTTTTTTTCAAAATTTTTATCGAAAATTCTTTTTGTTTTTTTCAAATTTTTTTTCAAATTTTTTTCGAAAATTTTTTTAAAAATTTTTTTCGAAAATTTTTTTCAAAATTTTTTTCAAAATTTTTTTTTTTAATTTTTTTTCAAAATTTTTTTCGAAAATTTTTTTTCAAAATTTTTTTCGAAAATTTTTTTTCAAAATTTTTTTCGAAAATTTTTTTTCAAAATTTTTTTCAAATTTTTTTTCAAAATTTTTTTCGAAAATTTTTTTTTGAAATTTTTTTCAAAATTTTTTTCCAAAATTTTTTCGAAAATTTTTTTTCAAATTTTTTTTCGAAAATTTTTTTTTGAAAATTTTTTCAAAATTTTTTTCGTAATTTTTTTTGAAAATTTTTTTCGAAAATTTTTTTTCGAAATTTTTTTCGAAAATTTTTTTCGAAAATTTTTTTCGTAAACTTTTTTCAAAATTTTTTTCGAAAATTTTTTTCAAAATTTTTTTCTAAAATTTTTTTAAAAATTTTTCTTGAAAATTTTTTTTCAAAATTTTTTTCGAAAATTTTTTTTCAAAATTTTTTTCAAATTTTTTTTCAATTTTTTTTTCGAAAATTTTTTTTTGAAAATTTTTTCAAAATTTTTTTCGTAATTTTTTTCGAAAATGTTTTTTCGAAATTTTTTTCAAAATTTTTTTCGAAACTTTTTTTTCTTCAAAATTTTTTTCGAAAATTTTTTTTCGTAAACTTTTTCAAAATTTTTTTCGAAAGTTTTTTTCAAAATTTTTTTCTAAAATTTTTTTAAAAATTTTTCTTCAAAATTTTTTTCGAAAATTTTTTTTCAAAATTTTTTTCGAAAATTTTTTTTCAAAATTTTTTTCAAATTTTTTTTCAAATTTTTTTTCGAAAATTTTTTTTTGAAAATTTTTTCAAAATTTTTTTCGTAATTTTTTTCGAAAATTTTTTTTCGAATTTTTTTTCAATATTTTTTTCAAATTTTTTTTCAAAGTTTTTTTGGAAAATTTTTTTTCAAAATTTTTTTCGAAAATTTTTTTTTGAAATTTTTTTCAAAATTTTTTTCCAAATTTTTTTCGAAAATTTTTTTTCAAAATTTTTTTCATAAAATTTTTTTTCAAATTTTTTTTCGAAAATTTTTTTCAAAATTTTTTTCAAAAATATTTTTCAAAATTGTTTTTCAAAATTTTTTTCGAAAATTTTTTTTCAAAATTTTTTTCGAAAATTTTTTTTCAAAATTTTTTTCAAATTTTTTTTCAAAATTTTTTTCGAAAATTTTTTTTTGAAATTTTTTTTGAAAATTTTTTTTTGAAATTTTTTTTGAAAATTTTTTTTGGAAATTTTCTTTTGAAATTTATTTCAAAATTTTTTTCGAAATTTTTTTCGAAATTTTTTCGAAAATTTTTTTCGAAAATTTTTTTTCGAAATTTTTTTCGAAAATTTTTTTCGAAAATTTTTTTCGAAAATTTTTTTCGTTAACTTTTTTCAAAATTTTTTTCGAAAATTTTTTCGAAAATGTTTTTCAAAATTTTTTTCTAAAATTTTTTTAAAAATTTCTCTTCAAAATTTTTTTCGAAAATTTTTTTTCAAAATTTATTTCGATAAGTTTTTTTCAATATTTTTTTCAAATTTTTTTTCAAATTTTTTTTCGAATTTTTTTTTTTGAAAATTTTTTCAAAATTTTTTTCGTAATTTTTTTCGAAAATTTTTTTCGAAAATTTTTTTTCGACATTTTTTTCGAAACTTTTTTTTTTCAAAAGTTTTTTCGAAAATTTTTTTTTGAAATTTTTTTCAAAATTTTTTTCGTAATTTTTTTCGAAAATTTTTTTCGAAAAGTTTTTCAAAATTTTTTTCAAAATTTTTTTCGAAAATTTTTTTCGAAAATTTTTTCGTAAATTTTTTTCAAAATTTTTTTCGAAAATTTTTTTCAAAATTTTTTTCGAAAATTTTTTTAAAATTTTTTATCAAAATTTTTTTCGAAAATTTTTTTTCAAAATTTTTTTCGAAAATTTTTTTCAAATTTTTTTTCGAAAATTTCTTTTCATAATTTTTTTCAAAATTTTTTTCGAAAATTTTTTTTAAGAATTTTTTCGAAAATTTTTTTTCAAAATTTTTTTCAAAAATTTTTTTCGAAAATTTATTACAAAATTTTTTTTCGAAAATTTTTGTTCAAAATTTTTTAAAAATTTTTTTGAAAATGTTTTTCGAAAATTTTTTTCGAAATTTCTTTCGAAAGTTTTTTTCGAAAATTTTTTTTCGAAAAATTTTTTTCGAAATTATTTTCAAAATTTTTTTCGAAAATGTTTTTTCAAAATTTTTTTCTTAAAATTTTCTTTCAAAATATTTTTCGAAAATTTTTTTCAAAATTTTTTTCGAAAATTTTTTTTCAAAATTTTTTTTGAAAATTTTTTTCGAAAATTTTTTTTCAAAATTTTTTTTGAAAATTTTTTTCGAAAATTTTTTTCAAATTTTTTTTCGAAAATTTCTTTTCAAAATTTTTTTCAAAATTTTTTTCGAAAATTTTTTTCAAAATTTTTTTCAAAAATTTTTTTCAAATTTTTTTTTCAAAATTTTTTTCGAAAATTTTTTTTCAAAATGTTTTTCGAAAATTTTTTTTCAAAATTTTTTTCAAATTTTTTTTCAAAATGTTTTTCGAAAATTTTTTTTTGAAATTTTTTTTAAATATTTTTTTTGGAAATTTTCTTTTGAAATTTATTTCATAATTTTTTTCGAAATTTTTTTCGAAATTTTTTCGAAAATTTTTTTCGAAAATGTTTTTTCGAAATTTTTTTCGAAAATTTTTTTCGAAAATTTTTTTCGAAAATTTTTTTCGAAAATTTTTTTCGTAAACTTTTTTCAAAATTTTTTTCGAAAATTTTTTTCAAAATTTTTTTCTAAAATTTTTTTAAAAATTTTTCTTCAAAATTTTTTTTGAAAATTTTTTTTCAAAATTTTTTTCGAAAATTTTTTTTCAAAATTTTTTTCAAATTTTTTTTCAAATTTTTTTTCAAAAATTTTTTTTTGAAAATTTTTTCAAAATTTTTTTTTGTAATTTTTTTCGAAAATTTTTTTCGAAAATTTTTTTTCGAAATTTTTTTCAAAATTTTTTTCGAAACTTTTTTTTTTCAAAATTTTTTTCGAAAATTTTTTTTTACAATTTTTTTCAAAATTTTTTTCGAAATTTTTTTCGAAAATTTTTTTTGAAAAATTTTTCAAAATTTTTTTAAAAATTTTTTTCAAAAATTTTTTCGTAAATTTTTTTCAAAATTTTTTTCAAAATTTTTTTCGAAAATTTTTTTCAAAATTTTTTTCAAAAATTTTTTTAAAATTTTTTTTCAAAATTTTTTTCGAAAATTTTTTTTCAAAATTTTTTTCGAAAATTTTTTTTCAAAATTTTTTTCAAATTTTTTTTCAAAATTTTTTTCGAAATTTTTTTTTTTGATATTTTTTTTGATATTTTTTTCAAAATTTTTTTCGAAATTTTTTTCAAAATTTTTTTCGAAATTTTTTTCGAAATTTTTTTCGAAAATTTTTTTTCGAAATTTTTTTCAAAATTTTTTTTGAAAATTTTTTTCGAAAATTTTTTTTCAAAATTTTTTTTGAAAATTTTTTTCGAAAATTTTTTTCAAATTTTTTTTCGAAAATTTCTTTTCAAAATTTTTTTCAAAAATTTTTTCGAAAATTTTTTTTCAAAATTTTTTTTCAAAAATTTTTTTCGAAAATTTATTACAAAATTTTTTTCGAAAATTTTTGTTCAAATTTTTTTTAAAAATTTTTTTCGAAAATTTTTTTCGAAAATTTTTTTTCGAAATTTTTTTCGAAAATTTTTTTCGAAAATTTTTTTCGAAAATTTTTTTCGTAAACTTTTTTCAAAACTTTTTTCGAAAATTTTTTTCAAAATTTTTTTCTAAAATTTTTTAAAAAATTTTTCTTCAAAATTTTTTTCGAAAATTTTTTTTCAAAATTTTTTTCAAATTTTTTTTCAAATTTTTTTTCGAAAATTTTTTTTTGAAATTTTTTTTTGAAATTTTTTTCGAAAATTTTTTTCGAAAATTTTTTTCGAAAAGTTTTTCAAAATTTTTTTCAAAATTTTTTTCGAAAATTTTTTTCAAAAATTTTTTTAAATTTTTTTTTCAAAATTTTTTTCGAAAATTTTTTTTCAAAATTTTTTTCGAAAATTTTTTTTTTCAAAATTTTTTTCGAAAATTTTTTTTTGAAATTTTTTTCAAAATTTTTTTCGTAATTTTTTTCGAAAAGTTTTTTCGAAAAGTTTTTCAAAATTTTTTTCAAAATTTTTTTCGAAAATTTTTTTCAAAAATTTTTTTAAATTTTTTTTTCAAAATTTTTTTCGAAAATTTTTTTTCAAAATTTTTTTCGAAAATTTTTTTTCAAAATTTTTTTCAAATTTTTTTTCAAAATTTTTTTCGAAAATTTTTTTTTTGATATTTTTTTCAAAATTTTTTTCGAAATTTTTTTCAAAATTTTTTTCGAAATTTTTTTCGAAATTTTTTTCGAAAATTTTTTTTCGAAATTTTTTTCAAAATTTTTTTTGAAAATTTTTTTCGAAAATTTTTTTTCAAAATTTTTTTTGAAAATTTTTTTCGAAAATTTTTTTCAAATTTTTTTTCGAAAATTTCTTTTCAAAATTTTTTTCATAATTTTTTTCGAAAATTTTTTTCAAAATTTTTTTCAAAAATTTTTTTCAAAATTTTTTTTCAAAATTTTTTTCGAAAATGTTTTTTCAAAATGTTTTTCGAAAATTTTTTTTCAAAATTTTTTTCAAATTTTTTTTCAAAATTTTTTTCGAAAATTTTTTTTTGAAATTTTTTTTAAATATTTTTTTTGGAAATTTTCTTTTGAAATTTATTTCATAATTTTTTTCGAAATTTTTTTCGAAATTTTTTCGAAAATTTTTTTCGAAAATTTTTTTTCGAAATTTTTTTCGAAAATTTTTTTCGAAAATTTTTTTCGTAAACTTTTTTCAAAATTTTTTTCGAAAATTTTTTTCAAAATTTTTTAAAAAATTTTTCTTCAAAATTTTTTTCGAAAATTTTTTTTCAAAATTTTTTTCGAAAATTTTTTTTCAAAATTTTTTTCAAATTTTTTTTCAAATTTTTTTTCGAAAATTTTTTTTTGAAAATTTTTTCAAAATTTTTTTTGTAATTTTTTTTCGAAATTTTTTTCAAAATTTTTTTCGAAACTTGTTTTTTTCAAAATTTTTTTCGAAAATTTTTTTTCAAAATTTTTTTCGAAAATTTTTTTTCAAAATTTTTTTCAAATTTTTTTTCAAAATTTTTTTCGAAAATTTTTTTTTGATATTTTTTTTGATATTTTTTTCAAAATTTTTTTCGAAATTTTTTTCGAAATTTTTTTCGAAAATTTTTTTTCGAAATTTTTTTCAAAATTTTTTTTGAAAATTTTTTTCGAAAATTTTTTTTCAAAATTTTTTTCGAAAATTTTTTTCAAATTTTTTTTCGAAAATTTCTTTTCAAAATTTTTTTCGAAAATTTTTGTTCAAAATGTTTTTAAAAATTTTTATCGAAAATGTTTTTTTCAAATTTTTTTTCAACATTTTTTTTCAAAAATTTTTTTCAAAAATTTATTACAAAATTTTTTTCGAAAATTTTTGTTCAAAATGTTTTTAAAAATTTTTATCGAAAATGTTTTTTTCAAATTTTTTTTCAAATTTTTTTCGAAAATTTTTTTCGAAAATTTTTTCGTAAATTTTTTTCGAAATTATTTTCGAAATTTTTTTCAAAATTTTTTTCAAAATTTTTTTTAAAAATTTTTTTCAAAATTTTTTTTTTTAATTTTTTTTCAAAATTTTTTTTCAAAATTTTTTTCAAATTTTTTTTCAAAATTTGTTTCGAAAATTTTTTTTTGAAATTTTTTTCAAACTTTTTTCCAAATTTTTTTCGAAAATTTCTTTTCAAAATTTTTTTCGAAAATTTTTTTTCAAAATTTTTTTCAAATTTTTTTTCGAAAATTTTTTTTTGAAAATTTTTTCAAAATTTTTTTCGTAATTTTTTTCGAAAATTTTTTTCGAAAATTTTTTTTCGAAATTTTTTTCAAAATTTTTTTCGAAAATTTTTTTCGAAAATTTTTTTCGAAAATTTTTTTCGAAATTTCTTTCGAAAATTTTTTTCGAAAAATTTTTTTCGAAAAATTTTTTTCGAAATTATTTTCAAAATTTTTTTCGAAAATGTTTTTTCAAAATTTTTTTCTTAAAATTTTTTTTCAAAATTTTTTTCGAAAAATTTTTTCAAAATTTTTTTCGAAAATTTTTTTCAAAATTTTTTTCAAAAATTTTTTTCAAAATTTTTTTTCAAAATTTTTTTCGAAAATTTTTTCAAAATTTTTTTCGAAAATGTTTTTTCAAAATTTTTTTCTTAAAATTTTTTTTCAAAATTTTTTTCGAAGAATTTTTTCAAAATTTTTTTCGAAAATTTTTTTTCAAAATTTTTTTCAAATTTTTTTTCAAAATTTTTTTCGAAAATTTTTTTTTAAAATTTTTTTTAAATATTTTTTTTGGAAATTTTCTTTTGAAATTTATTTCATAATTTTTTTCGAAATTTTTTTCGAAATTTTTTCGAAAATTTTTTTCGAAAATTTTTTTTCGAAATTTTTTTCGAAAATTTTTTTCGTAAACTTTTTTCAAAATTTTTTTCGAAAATTTTTTTCAAAATTTTTTTCTAAAATTTTTTAAAAAATTTTTCTTCAAAATTTTTTTCGAAAATTTTTTTTCAAAATTTTTTTCGAAAATTTTTTTTCAAAATTTTTTTCAAATTTTTTTTCAAATTTTTTTTCGAAAATTTTTTTTTGAAATTTTTTTCGAAAATTTTTTTCGAAAATTTTTTTTCGAAATTTTTTTCAAAATTTTTTTCGAAACTTTTTTTTTTCAAAATTTTTTTCGAAAATTTTTTTTTGAAATTTTTTTCAAAATTTTTTTCGTAATTTTTTTCGAAAATTTTTTTCGAAAAGTTTTTCAAAATTTTCTTCAAATTTTTTTTCAAAAATTTTTTTCAAAAATTTTTTTAAAATTTTTTTTCAAAGTTTTTTTCGAAAATTTTTTTTCAAAATTTTTTTCGAAAATTTTTTTCGAAAATTTTTTTTCAAAATTTTTTTCAAATTTTTTTTCAAAATTTTTTTCGTAAATTTTTTTTTTGATATTTTTTTCAAAATTTTTTTCGAAATTTTTTTCAAAATTTTTTTCGAAATTTTTTTCGAAATTTTTTTCGAAAATTTTTTTTCGAAATTTTTTTCAAAATTTTTTTCGAAAATTTTTTTTTAAATTTTTTTCGAAAATTTTTTTCAAAATTTTTCTTCAAATTTTTTTCGAAAATTTTTTTTCAAAATTTTTCGAAAATTTTTTTTCATAATTTTTTTCAAATTTTTTTTTCAAATTTTTTTTCGAAAATTTGTTTTTGAAAATTTTTTCAAAATTTTTTTCGTAATTTTTTTCGAAAATTTTTTTCAAATTTTTTTTTCAAAATTTTTTTTCAAAATTTTTTTCGAAAATTTTTTTTCAAAATTTTTTTCAAATTTTTTTTCAAAATTTTTTTTGGAAAATTTTTTTTTGAATTTTTTTTCAAAATTCTTTTCGAAATTTTTTTCAAAATTTTTTTGGAAAATTTTTTTCGAAAATTTTTTTTCAAAATTTTTTTCGAAAATTTTTTTCGAAAATTTTTTTCGAAAAATTTTTTTCGAAATTATTTTCAAAATTTTTTTCGAAAATTTTTTTTCAAAATTTTTTTCTTAAAATTTTTTTTCAAATTTTTTTTCGAAAATTTTTTTCAAAATTTTTTTCAAAAATTTTTTTCAAAATTTTTTTTCAAAATTTTTTTCGAAAATTTTTTTTTCAAAATTTTTTTCGAAAATTTTTTTTCAAAATTTTTTTCAAATTTTTTTTCAAAATTTTTTTCGAAAATTTTTTTTTGAAATTTTTTTTAAAAATGTTTTTTGGAAATTTTTTTTTGAAATTTATTTCAAAATTTTTTTCGAAATTTTTTTCGAAATTTTTTCGAAAATTGTTTTCGAAAATTTTTTTTCGAAATTTTTTTCGAAAATTTTTTTCGAAAATTTTTTTCGAAAATTGTTTTCGAAAATGTTTTTCGTAAACTTTTTTAAAAATTTTTTCGAAAATTTTTTTCAAAATTTTTTTCTAAAATTTTTTTAAAAATTTTTCTTCAAAATTTTTTTCGAAAATTTTTTTTCAAAATTTTTTTCGAAAATTTTTTTTTGAAATTTTTTTCAAAATTTTTTTCGAAATTTTTTTCGAAAATTTTTTTCGAAAAATTTTTCAAAATTTTTTTCAAAATTTTTTTCGAAAATTTTTTTCGAAAATTTTTTCGTAAATTTTTTCATAATTTTTTTCGAAAATTTTTTTCAAAATTTTTTTCAAAAATTTTTTTCAAAATTTTTTTTCAAAATTTTTTTCGAAAATTTTTTTTCAAAATTTTTTTCGAAAATTTTTTTTCAAAATTTTTTTCAAATTTTTTTTCAAAATTTTTTTCGAAAATTTTTTTTTGATATTTTTTTCAAAATTTTTTTCAAAATTTTTTTCGAAATTTTTTTCGAAATTTTTTTCGAAAATTTTTTTTCGAAATTTTTCCAAATTTTTTTTTCGAAATTTTTTTCAAAATTTTTTTTGAAAATTTTTTTCGAAAATTTTTTTTCAAAATTTTTTTTCGAAATTTTTTTTGAAAATTTTTTTCGAAAATTTTTTTCAAATTTTTTTTCAAAATTTTTTAAAAATTTTTTTTTGAATTTTTTTTTTTAAATATTTTTTGGAAATTTTCTTTAAAAATTTTTTTTGGAAATTTTTTTTCACAATTTTTTTTTTTAAATTTTTTTTCAAAATTTTTTTCGAAAATTTTTTTAAAAATTTTTTTCAAAAATTTTTTTCAAAATTTTTTTTCAAAATTTTTTTCAAAAATTTTTTTTCAAAATTTTTTTCGAAAATTTTTTTTCAAAATTTTTTTCAAATTTTTTTTCAAATTTTTTTTCGAAAATTTTTTTTTTTTATTTTTTTCAAAAATTATTTTTTCAAAATTTTTTTCAAATTTTTTTTCCAAATTTTTTTCGAAAATTTTTTTTTGAAATTTTTTTCAAATTTTTTTTCAAAATTTTTTTCAAAAATTTCTTTTTCAAAATTTTTTTAAAAATTTTTTCAAAATTGTTTTCGTAAATTTTTTTTCAAAATTTTTTTCGAAAATTTTTTTTCAAAATTTTTTTCAAATTTTTTTTCCAATTTTTTTTCGAAAATTTTTTTTTAAATTTTTTTCGAAAATTATTTTTTCAAAATTTTTTTCAAATTTTTTTTCAAAATTTTTTTTGGAATTTTTTTTTTAAAATTTCCTTCAAAATTTTTTTCGAAATTTTTTTCGAAATTTTTTCGAAAATTTTTTTCGAAAATTTTTCGAAAATTTTTTTCGAAAATTTTTTTTCAAAATTTTTTTTCAAAATTTTTTTCGAAAATTTTTTTCAAAATTTTTTTCAAAAATTTTTTTCAAAAATTTTTTTTCAAAATTTTTTTCAAATTTTTTTTCGAAAATTTTTTTTCAAAATTTTTTTCAAAATTTTTTTCGAAAATTTTTTTCAAATTTTTTTTCAAAATTTTTTAAAAATTTTTTTTTGAATTTTTTTTTTAAAAATATTTTTTGGAAATTTTCTTTCAAAATTTTTTTTGGAAATTTTTTTTCAAAATTTTTTTCTTAAAATTTTTTTTCAAAATTTTTTTCGAAAATTTTTTTCAAATTTTTTTTCAAAAATTTTTTTCAAAATTTTTTTTCAAAATTTTTTTCAAAAATTTTTTTTCAAAATTTTTTTCGAAAATTTTTTTTCAAAATTTTTTTCAAATTTTTTTTCAAATTTTTTTTCGAAAATTTTTTTTTGAAATTTTTTTAAAAAATTTTTTTTGGAAATTTTCTTTTGAAATTTATTTCAAAATTTTTTTCGAAATTTTTTTCCAAATTTTTTCGAAAATTTTTTTCGAAAATTTTTTTTCGAAATTTTTTTCGAAAATTTTTTTCGAAAATTTTTTTCGAAAATTTTTTTCGTTAACTTTTTTCAAAATTTTTTTCGAAAATTTTTTTCAAAATTTTTTTCTAAAATTTTTTTAAAAATTTTTCTTCAAAATTTTTTTCGAAAATTTTTTTTCAAAATTTTTTTCGAAAATTTTTTTTCAATATTTTTTTCAAATTTTTTTTCAAATTTTTTTTCGAATTTTTTTTTTTTGAAAATTTTTTCAAAATTTTTTCGTAATTTTTTTCGAAAATTTTTTTCGAAAATTTTTTTTCGAAATTTTTTCAAAATTTTTTTCGAAACTTTTTTTTTTCAAAATTTTTTTCGAAAATTTTTTTTTGAAATTTTTTTCAAAATTTTTTTCGTAATTTTTTTCGAAAATTTTTTTCGAAAAGTTTTTCAAAATTTTTTTCAAAATTTTTTTCGAAAATTTTTTTCGAAAATTTTTTCGTAAATTTTTTTCAAAATTTTTTTCGAAAATTTTTTTCAAAATTTTTTTCAAAAATTTTTTTAAAATTTTTTTTCAAAATTTTTTTCGAAAATTTTTTTTCAAAATTTTTTTCGAAAATTTTTTTTCAAAATTTTTTTCAAATTTTTTTTCAAAATTTTTTTCGAAAATTTTTTTTTTGATATTTTTTTCAAAATTTTTTTCGAAATTTTTTTCAAAATTTTTTTCGAAATTTTTTTCGAAATTTTTTTCGAAAATTTTTTTTCGAAATTTTTTTCAAAATTTTTTTTGAAAATTTTTTTCGAAAATTTTTTTTCAAAATTTTTTTTGAAAATTTTTTTCGAAAATTTTTTTCAAATTTTTTTTCGAAAATTTCTTTTCAAAATTTTTTTCAAAATTTTTTTCGAAAATGTTTTTCAAAAATTTTTTCGAAAATTTTTTTTCAAAATTTTTTTCAAAATTTTTTTTCGAAAATTTATTACAAAATTTTTTTCGAAAATTTTTGTTCAAAATTTTTTTAAAAATTTTTTTCGAAAATTTTTTTCAAAATTTTTTTCGAAAATTTTTTTCAAAATTTTTTTTCACAATTTCATTCAAAATTTTTTTCAAATTTTTTTTTCAAAATTTTTATCGAAAATGTTTTTTCAAATTTTTTTTAAATATTTTTTTTGGAAATTTTCTTTTGAAATTTATTTCATAATTTTTTTCGAAATTTTTTTCGAAATTTTTTCGAAAATTTTTTTCGAAAATTTTTTTTCGAAATTTTTTTCAAAAATTTTTTTCGAAAATTTTTTTCGTAAACTTTTTTCAAAATTTTTTTCAAAATTTTTTTCTAAAATTTTTTTGAAAATTTTTCTTCAAAATTTTTTTCGAAAATTTTTTTTCAAAATTTTTTTCGAAAATTTTTTTTCAAAATTTTTTTCAAATTTTCTTTCAAATTTTTTTTAGAAAATTTTTTTTTGAAAATTTTTTCAAAATTTTTTTCGAAAATTTTTTTCGAAAATTTTTTTTCGAAATTTTTTTCAAAATTTTTTTCGAAACTTTTTTTTTTCAAAATTTTTTTCGAAAATTTTTTTTTGAAATTTTTTTCAAAATTTTTTTCGAAATTTTTTTCGAAAATTTTTTCGAAAAATTTTTCAAAATTTTTTTAAAAATTTTTTTCAAAATTTTTTTCAAAATTTTTTTCGAAAATTTTTTTCAAAATTTTTTTCAAAAATTTTTTTAAAATTTTTTTCAAAAATTTTTTTTAAATTTTTTTCAAAAATTTTTTTAAAATTTTTTTTCAAAATTTTTTTCGAAAATTTTTTTTCAAAATTTTTTTCGAAAATTTTTTTTCAAAATTTTTTTTGAAAATTTTTTTCGAAAATTTTTTTCAAATTTTTTTTCGAAAATTTCTTTTCAAAATTTTTTTCAAAATTTTTTTCGAAAATTTTTTTCAAAAATTTTTTCGAAAATTTTTTTTCAAAATTTTTTTCAAAAATTTTTTTCGAAAATTTATTACAAAATTTTTTTCGAAAATTTTTGTTCAAAATTTTTTTAAAAATTTTTTTCGAAAATTTTTTTCAAAATTTTTTTCGAAAATTTTTTTCAAAATTTTTTTTCACAATTTCATTCAAAATTTTTTTCAAATTTTTTTTTCAAAATTTTTATCGAAAATGTTTTTTTCAAATTTTTTTTAAATATTTTTTTTGGAAATTTTCTTCTGAAATTTATTTCATAATTTTTTTCGAAATTTTTTTCGAAATTTTTTCGAAAATTTTTTTCGAAAATTTTTTTTCGAAATTTTTTTCAAAAATTTTTTTCGAAAATTTTTTTCGTAAACTTTTTTCAAAATTTTTTTCAAAATTTTTTTCTAAAATTTTTTTAAAAATTTTTCTTCAAAATTTTTTTCGAAAATTTTTTTTCAAAATTTTTTTCGAAAATTTTTTTTCAAAATTTTTTTCAAATTTTCTTTCAAATTTTTTTTAGAAAATTTTTTTTTGAAAATTTTTTTTTGAAAATTTTTTCAAAATTTTTTTCGAAAATTTTTTTCGAAAATTTTTTTTCGAAATTTTTTTCAAAATTGTTTTCGAAACTTTTTTTTTTCAAAATTTTTTTCGAAAATTTTTTTTTGAAATTTTTTTCAAAATTTTTTTCGAAATTTTTTTCGAAAATTTTTTCGAAAAATTTTTCAAAATTTTTTTAAAAATTTTTTTCAAAATTTTTTTCAAAATTTTTTTCGAAAATTTTTTTCAAAATTTTTTTCAAAAATTTTTTTAAAATTTTTTTCAAAAATTTTTTTAAAATTTTTTTCAAAAATTTTTTTAAAATTTTTTTTCAAAATTTTTTTCGAAAATTTTTTTTCAAAATTTTTTTCGAAAATTTTTTTTCAAAATTTTTTTCAAATTTTTTTTCAAAATTTTTTTCGAAAATTTTTTTTTGATATTTTTTTTGATATTTTTTTCAAAATTTTTTTCGAAATTTTTTTCAAAATTTTTTTCGAAATTTTTTTCGAAATTTTTTTAGAAAATTTTTTTTCGAAATTTTTTTCAAATTTTTTTTTGAAAATTTTTTTCGAAAATTTTTTTTCAAAATTTTTTTTGAAAATTTTTTTCGAAAATTTTTTTCAAATTTTTTTTCGAAAATTTCTTTTCAAAATTTTTTTCAAAAATTTTTTCGAAAATTTTTTTTCAAAATTTTTTTTCAAAAATTTTTTTCGAAAATTTATTACAAAATTTTTATCGAAAATGTTTTTTTCAAATTTTTTTCGAAAATTTTTTTCGAAAATTTTTTCGTAAATTTTTTTCAAAATTTTTTTCGAAAATTTTTTTCAAAATTTTTTTCAAAATTTTTTTTTTAATTTTTTTCAAAATTTTTTTTTTAAATTTTTTTTCAAAATTTTTTTTCAAAATTTTTTTCAAATTTCTTTTCAAAATTTTTTTCGAAAATTTTTTTTCAAAATTTTTTTCAAATTTTTTTTCGAAAAGTTTTTTTTGAAAATTTTTTCAAAATTTTTTTTGAAAATTTTTTCAAAATTTTTTCGTAATTTTTTTCGAAAATTTTTTTCGAAAATTTTTTTTCGAAATTTTTTTCAAAATTTTTTTCGAAAATTTTTTTCGAAATTTCTTTCGAAAGTTTATTTCGAAAAATTTTTTTCGAAAAATTTTTTTCGAAATTATTTTCAAAATTTTTTTCGAAAATGTTTTTTCAAAATTTTTTTCTTAAAATTTTTTTTCAAAATTTTTTTCGAAAATTTTTTTCAAAATTTTTTTCAAAAATTTTTTTCAAAATTTTTTTTCAAAATTTTTTTCGAAAATTTTTTTTAAAAATTTTTTTCGAAAATTTTTTTTCAAAATTTTTTTCAAATTTTTTTTCAAAATTTTTTTCGAAAATTTTTTTTTGAAATTTTTTTTAAATATTTTTTTTGGAAATTTTCTTTTGAAATTTATTTCATAATTTTTTTCGAAATTTTTTTCGAAATTTTTTCGAAAATTTTTTTCGAAAATTTTTTTTCGAATTTTTTTTCGAAAATTTTTTTCGAAAATTTTTTTCGTAAACTTTTTTCAAAATTTTTTTCGAAAATTTTTTTCAAAATTTTTTTCTAAAATTTTTTTAAAAATTTTTCTTCAAAATTTTTTTCGAAAATTTTTTTTCAAAATTTTTTTCGAAAATTTTTTTTCAAAATTTTTTTCAAATTTTTTTTCAAATTTTTTTTCGAAAATTTTTTTTTGAAAATTTTTTCAAAATTTTTTTCGTAATTTTTTTCGAAAATTTTTTTCGAAAATTTTTTTTCGAAATTTTTTTCAAAATTTTTTTCGAAACTTTTTTTTTTCAAAATTTTTTTCGAAAATTTTTTTTTGAAATTTTTTTCAAAATTTTTTTCGAAATTTTTTTCGAAATTTTTTTCGAAAATTTTTTTCGAAAAGTTTTTCAAAATTTTTTTAAAAATTTTTTTCGAAAATGTTTTCGTAAATTTTTTTCATAATTTTTTTCAAAATTTTTTTCGAAATTTTTTTTTCAAAATTTTTTTCGAAAATTTTTTTTCAAAATTTTTTTCAAATTTTTTTTCAAAATTTTTTTCGAAAATTTTTTTTTTGATATTTTTTTTCAAAATTTTTTTCGGAAATTTTTTTTCAAAATTTTTTTCAAATTTTTTTTTCAAATTTTTTTAGAAAATTTTTTTTTGAAATTTTTTTCAAAATTTTTTTCCAAATTTTTTTCGAAAATTTTTTTCAGATTTTTTTCGAAAATTTTTTTCGAAAATTTTTTTCGAAAATTTTTTTTCAAAATTTTTTTCGAAAATTTTTTTCGAATATTTTTTTCGAAAATTTTTTTCGTAAACTTTTTTCAAAATTTTTTTCGAAAATTTTTTTCAAAATTTTTTTCTAAAATTTTTTTAAAAATTTTTCTTCAAAAAATTTTGAAAAGAAATTTTCGAAAAAAAATTTGAAAAAAATTTTGAAAAAAAATTTTCGAAAAAAATTTTCAAAAAAAATTTTGAAAAAAATTTCGAAAAAAAATTTTCGAAAAAAATTTCGAAAAAAATTTCGAAAAAAATTTCGAAAAAAATTTTGAAAAAAATTTCGAAAAAAATTTTGAAAAAAATATCAAAAAAAAAATTTTCGAAAAAAATTTTGAAAAAAAATTTGAAAAAAATTTTGAAAAAAAATTTTCGAAAAAAATTTTGAAAAAAAATTTCCGAAAAAAATTTTGAAAAAAATTTTTAAAAAAATTTTTGAAAAAAATTTTGAAAAAATTTTCGAAAAAAATTTTGAAAAAAATTTTGAAAAAAATTTACGAAAAAATTTTCGAAAAAAATTTTTAAAAAAATTTTGAAAAATTTTTCGAAAAAAATTTTCGAAAAAAATTTCGAAAAAAATTTTGAAAAAAATTTCAAAAAAAAATTTTCGAAAAAAATTTTGAAAAAAAAAAGTTTCGAAAAAAATTTTGAAAAAAATTTCGAAAAAAAATTTTCGAAAAAAATTTTCGAAAAAAATTACGAAAAAAATTTTGAAAAAATTTTCAAAAAAAAATTTTCGAAAAAAATTTCGAAAAAAAATTTTCGAAAAAAATTTCGAAAAAAATTTCGAAAAAAATTTTGAAAAAAATTTCGAAAAAAATTTTGAAAAAAATATCAAAAAAAAAATTTTCGAAAAAAATTTTGAAAAAAAATTTGAAAAAAATTTTGAAAAAAAATTTTCGAAAAAAATTTTGAAAAAAAATTTTCGAAAAAAATTTTGAAAAAAAATTTTAAAAAATTTTTCGAAAAAAATTTTGAAAAAAATTTTCGAAAAAAATTTTGAAAAAAATTTTGAAAAAAATTTACGAAAAAATTTTCGAAAAAAATTTTTAAAAAAATTTTGAAAAATTTTTCGAAAAAAATTTTCGAAAAAAATTTCGAAAAAAATTATGAAATAAATTTCAAAAGAAAATTTCCAAAAAAAATATTTAAAAAAAATTTCAAAAAAAAATTTTCGAAAAAAATTTTGAAAAAAAATTTGAAAAAAATTTTGAAAAAAAATTTTCGAAAAAAATTTTGAAAAAAAATTTTCGAAAAAAATTTTGAAAAAAAATTTTGAAAAAAATTTTTGAAAAAAATTTTGAAAAAAATTTTCGAAAAAAATTTTGAAAAAAATTTTCGAAAAAAATTTTGAAAAAAAAATTTTGAAAAAACATTTTCGAAAAAAATTTTGAAAATAATTTCGAAAAAAATTTTTCGAAAAAAATTTTCGAAAGAAATTTCGAAAAAAATTTTCGAAAAAAATTTTCGAAAAAAATTGTGAAAAAAATTTCGAAAAAAAATTTTCGAAAAAAATTTTCGAAAAAAATTACGAAAAAAATTTTGAAAAAATTTTCAAAAAAAAATTTTCGAAAAAAAATTTGAAAAAAATTTTGAAAAAAAATTTTCGAAAAAAATTTTGAAAAGAAATTTTCGAAAAAAATTTGGAAAAAAATTTGAAAAAAATTTCAAAAAAAAATTTTCGAAACAAATTTGGAAAAAAATTTGAAAAAAATTTCAAAAAAAAATTTTCGAAACAAATTTTGAAAAAAAATTTGAAAAAAACATTTTCGATAAAAATTTTGAAAAAAAAATTTGAAAAAAATTTTGAATGAAATTTTGAAAAAAAATTTTGAAAAAAATTTTCGAAAAAAATTTTGAAAAAAATTTTCGAAAAAAATTTTTAAAAAAATTTTGAACAAAAATTTTCGAAAAAAATTTTGTAATAAATTTTCGAAAAAAATTTTTGAAAAAAATTTTGAAAAAAAATTTTCGAAAAAATTTTTAAAAAAAATTTTCGAAAAAAATTTTGAAAAAAATTTTGAAAAGAAATTTTCGAAAAAAAATTTGAAAAAAATTTTCGAAAAAAATTTTCAAAAAAAATTTTGAAAAAAAATTTCGAAAAAAATTTTCAAAAAAAATTTTGAAAAAAATTTCGAAAAAAAATTTTCGAAAAAAATTTTGAAAAAAAATTTTCGAAAAAATTTTGAAAAAAATTTTCGAAAAAAAATTTTAAAAAAATTTTGAAAAAAAATTTCCAAAAAAAAATTTGTAATAAATTTTCGAAAAAAATTTTTGAAAAAAATTTTGAAAAAAAATTTTCGAAAAAAATTTTGAAAAAAATTTTCGAAAAAAATTTTGAAAAAAATTTTGAAAAGAAATTTTCGAAAAAAAATTTGAAAAAAATTTTCAAAAAAAATTTTGAAAAAAAATTTTCGAAAAAAATTTTCAAAAAAAATTTTGAAAAAAATTTCGAAAAAAAATTTTCGAAAAAAATTTCGAAAAAAATTTCGAAAAAAATTTTGAAAAAAATTTCGAAAAAAATTTTGAAAGAAATATCAAAAAAAAAATTTTCGAAAAAAATTTTGAAAAAAAATTTGAAAAAAATTTTGAAAAAAAATTTTCGAAAAAAATTTTGAAAAAAAATTTCCAAAAAAAATTTTGAAAAAAAATTTTCGAAAAAAATTTTGAAAAAAAATTTTAAAAAAATTTTGAAATAAAATTTTAAAAAAATTTTTGAAAAAAATTTTGAAAAAAATTTTCGAAAAAAATTTTGAAAAAAATTTTGAAAAAAATTTACGAAAAAATTTTCGAAAAAAATTTTTAAAAAAATTTTGAAAAATTTTTCGAAAAAAATTTTCGAAAAAAATTTCGACAAAAATTTTGAAAAAAATTTCAAAAAAAAATTTTCGAAAAAAATTTTGAAAAAAAAAAGTTTCGAAAAAAATTTTGAAAAAAAAAAGTTTCGTAAAAAATTTTGAAAAAAATTTTGAAAAAAAATTTTCGAAAAAAATTTCGAAAAAAATTTACGAAAAAAATTTTCGAAAAAAATTTTCGAAAAAAATTTTCGAAAAAAATTTTGAAAAAAATTTCGAAAAAAATTTTGAAAAAAATTTTGAAAAAAAATTTTCGAAAAAAATTTTGAAAAAAATTTCGAAAAAAAAATTTCGAAAAAAATTTTCGAAAAAATTTCGAAAAAAAGTTCGAAAAAAATTTTGAAATAAATTTAAAAAAAAATTTCCAAAAAAAATTTTTAAAAAAAATTTGAAAAAATTTTGAAAAAAAATTTTCGAAAAAAATTTTGAATAAAAATTTTCGAAACAAATTTTGAAAAAAAATTTGAAAAAAACATTTTCGATAAAAATTTTGAAAAAAAAATTTGAAAAAAATTTTGAATGAAATTTTGAAAAAAAATTTTGAAAAAAATTTTCGAAAAAAATTTTGAAAAAAATTTTCGAAAAAAATTTTTAAAAAAATTTTGAACAAAAATTTTCGAAAAAAATTTTGTAATAAATTTTCGAAAAAAATTTTTGAAAAAAATTTTGAAAAAAAATTTTCGAAAAAATTTTAAAAAAAAATTTTTGAAAAAAATTTTGAAAAAAATTTTGAAAAGAAATTTTCGAAAAAAAATTTGAAAAAAATTTTCGAAAAAAATTTTCAAAAAAAATTTTGAAAAAAAATTTCGAAAAAAATTTTCAAAAAAAATTTTGAAAAAAATTTCGAAAAAAAATTTTCGAAAAAAATTTTGAAAAAAAATTTTCGAAAAAATTTTGAAAAAAATTTTCGAAAAAAAATTTTAAAAAAATTTTGAAAAAAAATTTCCAAAAAAAAATTTGTAATAAATTTTCGAAAAAAATTTTTGAAAAAAATTTTGAAAAAAAATTTTCGAAAAAAATTTTGAAAAAAATTTTCGAAAAAAATTTCAAAAAAAAATTTTCGAAACAAATTTGGAAAAAAATTTGAAAAAAATTTCAAAAAAAAATTTTCGAAACAAATTTTGAAAAAAAATTTGAAAAAAACATTTTCGATAAAAATTTTGAAAAAAAAATTTGAAAAAAATTTTGAATGAAATTTTGAAAAAAAATTTTGAAAAAAATTTTCGAAAAAAATTTTGAAAAAAATTTTCGAAAAAAATTTTTAAAAAAATTTTGAACAAAAATTTTCGAAAAAAATTTTGTAATAAATTTTCGAAAAAAATTTTTGAAAAAAATTTTGAAAAAAAATTTTCGAAAAAATTTTTAAAAAAAATTTTCGAAAAAAATTTTGAAAAAAATTTTGAAAAGAAATTTTCGAAAAAAAATTTGAAAAAAATTTTCGAAAAAAATTTTCAAAAAAAATTTTGAAAAAAAATTTCGAAAAAAATTTTCAAAAAAAATTTTGAAAAAAATTTCGAAAAAAAATTTTCGAAAAAAATTTTGAAAAAAAATTTTCGAAAAAATTTTGAAAAAAATTTTCGAAAAAAAATTTTAAAAAAATTTTGAAAAAAAATTTCCAAAAAAAAATTTGTAATAAATTTTCGAAAAAAATTTTTGAAAAAAATTTTGAAAAAAAATTTTCGAAAAAAATTTTGAAAAAAATTTTCGAAAAAAATTTTGAAAAAAATTTTGAAAAGAAATTTTCGAAAAAAAATTTGAAAAAAATTTTCAAAAAAAATTTTGAAAAAAAACTTTCGAAAAAAATTTTCAAAAAAAATTTTGAAAAAAATTTCGAAAAAAAATTTTCGAAAAAAATTTCGAAAAAAATTTCGAAAAAAATTTTGAAAAAAATTTCGAAAAAAATTTTGAAAGAAATATCAAAAAAAAAATTTTCGAAAAAAATTTTGAAAAAAAATTTGAAAAAAATTTTGAAAAAAAATTTTCGAAAAAAATTTTGAATAAAAATTTCCAAAAAAAATTTTGAAAAAAAATTTTCGAAAAAAATTTTGAAAAAAAATTTTAAAAAAATTTTGAAATAAAATTTTAAAAAAATTTTTGAAAAAAATTTTGAAAAAAATTTTCGAAAAAAATTTTGAAAAAAATTTTGAAAAAAATTTACGAAAAAATTTTCGAAAAAAATTTTTAAAAAAATTTTGAAAAATTTTTCGAAAAAAATTTTCGAAAAAAATTTCGACAAAAATTTTGAAAAAAATTTCAAAAAAAAATTTTCGAAAAAAATTTTGAAAAAAAAAAGTTTCGAAAAAAATTTTGAAAAAAAAAAGTTTCGTAAAAAATTTTGAAAAAAATTTTGAAAAAAAATTTTCGAAAAAAATTTCGAAAAAAATTTACGAAAAAAATTTTCGAAAAAAATTTTCGAAAAAAATTTTCGAAAAAAATTTTGAAAAAAATTTCGAAAAAAATTTTGAAAAAAATTTTGAAAAAAAATTTTCGAAAAAAATTTTGAAAAAAATTTCGAAAAAAAAATTTCGAAAAAAATTTTCGAAAAAATTTCGAAAAAAAGTTCGAAAAAAATTTTGAAATAAATTAAAAAAAAAATTTCCAAAAAAAATTTTTAAAAAAAATTTGAAAAAATTTTGAAAAAAAATTTTCGAAAAAAATTTTGAATAAAAATTTTCGAAACAAATTTTGAAAAAAAATTTGAAAAAAACATTTTCGATAAAAATTTTGAAAAAAAAATTTGAAAAAAATTTTGAATGAAATTTTGAAAAAAAATTTTGAAAAAAATTTTCGAAAAAAATTTTGAAAAAAATTTTCGAAAAAAATTTTTAAAAAAATTTTGAACAAAAATTTTCGAAAAAAATTTTGTAATAAATTTTCGAAAAAAATTTTTGAAAAAAATTTTGAAAAAAAATTTTCGAAAAAATTTTTAAAAAAAATTTTCGAAAAAAATTTTGAAAAAAATTTTGAAAAGAAATTTTCGAAAAAAAATTTGAAAAAAATTTTCGAAAAAAATTTTCAAAAAAAATTTTGAAAAAAAATTTCGAAAAAAATTTTCAAAAAAAATTTTGAAAAAAATTTCGAAAAAAAATTTTCGAAAAAAATTTTGAAAAAAAATTTTCGAAAAAATTTTGAAAAAAATTTTCGAAAAAAAATTTTAAAAAAATTTTGAAAAAAAATTTCCAAAAAAAAATTTGTAATAAATTTTCGAAAAAAATTTTTGAAAAAAATTTTGAAAAAAAATTTTCGAAAAAAATTTTGAAAAAAATTTTCGAAAAAAATTTTGAAAAAAATTTTGAAAAGAAATTTTCGAAAAAAAATTTGAAAAAAATTTTCAAAAAAAATTTTGAAAAAAAATTTTCGAAAAAAATTTTCAAAAAAAATTTTGAAAAAAATTTCGAAAAAAAATTTTCGAAAAAAATTTCGAAAAAAATTTCGAAAAAAATTTTGAAAAAAATTTCGAAAAAAATTTTGAAAGAAATATCAAAAAAAAAATTTTCGAAAAAAATTTTGAAAAAAAATTTGAAAAAAATTTTGAAAAAAAATTTTCGAAAAAAATTTTGAAAAAAAATTTCCAAAAAAAATTTTGAAAAAAAATTTTCGAAAAAAATTTTGAAAAAAAATTTTAAAAAAATTTTGAAAAAAAATTTTAAAAAAATTTTTGAAAAAAATTTTGAAAAAAATTTTCGAAAAAAATTTTGAAAAAAATTTTGAAAAAAATTTACGAAAAAATTTTCGAAAAAAATTTTTAAAAAAATTTTGAAAAATTTTTCGAAAAAAATTTTCGAAAAAAATTTCGACAAAAATTTTGAAAAAAATTTCAAAAAAAAATTTTCGAAAAAAATTTTGAAAAAAAAAAGTTTCGAAAAAAATTTTGAAAAAAAAAAGTTTCGAAAAAAATTTTGAAAAAAATTTTGAAAAAAAATTTTCGAAAAAAATTTCGAAAAAAATTTACGAAAAAAATTTTCGAAAAAAATTTTCGAAAAAAATTTTCGAAAAAAATTTTCGAAAAAAATTTTCGAAAAAAATTTTCGAAAAAAATTTTGAAAAAAATTTCGAAAAAAATTTTGAAAAAAATTTTGAAAAAAAATTTTCGAAAAAAATTTTGAAAAAAATTTCGAAAAAAAAATTTCGAAAAAAATTTTCGAAAAAATTTCGAAAAAAAGTTCGAAAAAAATTTTGAAATAAATTAAAAAAAAATTTCCAAAAAAAATTTTTAAAAAAAATTTGAAAAAATTTTGAAAAAAAATTTTCGAAAAAAATTTTGAATAAAAATTTTCGAAAAAAATTTTTAAAAAATTTTGAAAAAAACTGAAAAAAAATTTTCAAAAAAAATTTTCGAAAAAAATTTTCGAAAAAAATTTTGAAAAAAATTTCCAAAAAAAATTTTGAAAAAAAATTTCCAAAAAAAATTAAAAAAAAAAAATTTCAAAAAAAAATTTTTAAAAAATTTTGAAAAAAAATTTGAAAAAAATTTTCTAAAAAAATTTTGAAAAAAATTTTGAAAACAAATTTTCGAAAAAAAATCTGAAAAAAATTGTGAAAAAAAATTTTTGAAAAATATTTTTGAAAAAAATTTTGATAAAAATTTTGAAAAAAAATTTTGAAAAAAATTTTCGAAAAAAATTTAGAAAAAAATTTTCGAAAAAAATTTTGAAAAAAATTTTCGAAAAAAATTTTGAAAAAAAATTTGGAAAAAAATTTTCGAAAAAAAATTTGAAAAAAATTTTCGAAAAAAATTTTCAAAAAAAATTTTGAAAAAAAATTTTCAAAAAAAATTTTAAAAAAAATTTCGAAAAAAAAGTTTCGAAAAAAATTTCGAAAAAAATTTCGAAAAAAATTTCGAAAAAAATTTTGAAAAAAATTTCGAAAAAAATTTTGAAAAAAAATTTGAAAAAAATTTTGAAAAAAAATTTTCGAAAAAAAATTTGAAAAAAAATTTTCGAAAAAAATTTAGAAGAAAATTTTCGAAAAAATTTTCGAAAAAAATTTTGAAAAAAATTTTGAAAAAAAATTTTCGAAAAAAATTTCGAAAAAAATTTTGAAAAAAATTTCAAAAAAAAATTTTCGAAAAAATTTAAAAAAAAATTTGAAGGAAATTTTGAAAAAAAATTTTCAAAAAAAATTTTGAACAAAAATTTTTTAAAAAATTTTCGAAAAAAATTTTCGAAAAAAATTTTGAAAAAAAATTTGGAAAAAAATTTTCGAAAAAAAATTTGAAAAAAATTTTCGAAAAAAATTTGCAAAAAAAATTTTGAAAAAAAATTTTCAAAAAAAATTTTGAAAAAAATTTTGAAAAAAAATTTTTGAAAAAAATTTTCAAAAAAATTTTCGAAAAAAATTGAAAAAATTTTGAAAAAAAATTTTCGAAAAAAAATTTTGAAAAAAATTTTCGAAAAAAATTTTGATAAAAATTTTGAAAAGAAATTTTCGAAAAAAAATTTGAAAAAAATTTTCGAAAAAAATTTTCGAAACAAATTTTGAAAAAAATTTTGAAAAAAAATTTTCGAAAAAAATTTTCAAAAAAAATTTTGAAAAAAATTTCGAAAAAAAATTTGAAAAAAATTTCGAAAAAAATTTTGGAAAAAAATTTTCGAAAAAAATTTTGAAAAAAATTTCCAAAAAAAATTTTGGAAAAAAATTTCCAAAAAATATTTTTAAAAAAAATTTTCAAAAAAAAATTTTTAAAAAATTTTGAAAAAAAATTTGAAAAAAATTTTCGAAAGAAATTTTGAAAAAAATTTTGAAAAAAAATTTGAAAAAAATTTTGAAAAAAAAATTTTGAAAAAAATTTTTGAAAAAAATTTTGAAAAAAATTTTGAAAAAAAATTTTAAAAAAAGTTTCGAAAAAAATTTTGAAAAACATTTTCGAAAAAAATTTTGAAAAAAATTTTGAAAAAAAATTTTCGAAAAAAAATTTGAAAAAAATTTTCGAAAAAAATTTTCAAAAAAAAATTTTGAAAAAAATTTTCAAAAAAAATTTTGAAAAAAAATTTTCAAAAAAAATTTTCAAAAAAAATTTTCAAAAAAAATTTTGAAAAAAATTTCGAAAAAAAATTTTCGAAAAAAATTTCGAAAAAAATTTGAAAAAAATTTTGAAAAAAAAATTTTTGAAAAAATTTTTGAAAAAAATTTTGAAAAAAATTTTGAAAAAAAATTTTAAAAAAATTTTCGAAAAAAATTTTGAAAAAAATCTTCGAAAAAAATTTTGAAAAAAATTTTCGAAAAAAATTTTGAAAAAAATTTTCGAAAAAAATTTTGAAAAAAATTTTCGAAAAAAATTTTGAAAAAAATTTTGAAAAAAATTTTGAAAAAAATTTTCGAAAAAAATTTTGAAAAAAATTTTCGAAAAAAATTTTGAAAAAAAATTTTAAGAAAAAAATTTTGAAAAAACATTTTCGAAAAAAATTTTGAAAATAATTTCGAAAAAAATTTTTCGAAAAAAATTTTTCGAAAAAAATTTTCGAAAGAAATTTCGAAAAAAATTTTCAAAAAAAATTTTCGAAAAAAATTTTCGAAAAAAATTGTGAAAAAAATTTCGAAAAAAAATTTTCGAAAAAAATTTTCGAAAAAAATTACGAAAAAAATTTTGAAAAAATTTTCAAAAAAAAATTTTCGAAAAAAATTTTGAAAAGAAATTTTCGAAAAAAATTTGGAAAAAAATTTGAAAAAAATTTCAAAAAAAAATTTTCGAAACAAATTTGGAAAAAAATTTGAAAAAAATTTCAAAAAAAAATTTTCGAAACAAATTTTGAAAAAAAATTTGAAAAAAACATTTTCGATAAAAATTTTGAAAAAAAAATTTGAAAAAAATTTTGAATGAAATTTTGAAAAAAAATTTTGAAAAAAATTTTCGGAAAAAATTTTGAAAAAAATTTTCGAAAAAAATTTTTAAAAAAATTTTGAACAAAAATTTTCGAAAAAAATTTTGTAATAAATTTTCGAAAAAAATTTTTGAAAAAAATTTTGAAAAAAAATTTTCGAAAAAATTTTTGAAAAAAATTTTCGAAAAAAATTTTGAAAAAAATTTTGAAAAGAAATTTTCGAAAAAAAATTTGAAAAAAATTTTCGAAAAAAATTTTCAAAAAAAATTTTGAAAAAAAAATTTCGAAAAAAATTTTCAAAAAAAATTTTGAAAAAAATTTCGAAAAAAAATTTTCGAAAAAAATTTCGAAAAAAATTTCGAAAAAAATTTTGAAAAAAATTTCGAAAAAAATTTTGAAAAAAATATCAAAAAAAAATTTTTCGAAAAAAATTTTGAAAAAAAATTTTTCGAAAAAAATTTTGAAAAAAAATTTGAAAAAAATTTTGAAAAAAAATTTTCGAAAAAAATTTTGAAAAAAAATTTTCGAAAAAATTTTGAAAAAAATTTTCGAAAAAAAATTTTTAAAAAATTTTGAAAAAAAATTTTCGAAAAAAAATTTGTAATAAATTTTCGAAAAAAATTTTTGAAAAAAATTTTGAAAAAAAATTTTCGAAAAAAATTTTGAAAAACATTTTCGAAAAAAATTTTGAAAAAAATTTTGAAAAGAAATTTTCGAAAAAAAATTTGAAAAAAATTTTCAAAAAAAATTTTCAAAAAAAATTTTGAAAAAAATTTCGAAAAAAAATTTTCGAAAAAAATTTCGAAAAAAATTTCGAAAAAAATTTTGAAAAAAATTTCGAAAAAAATTTTGAAAGAAATATCAAAAAAAAAATTTTCGAAAAAAATTTTGAAAAAAAATTTGAAAAAAATTTTGAAAAAAAATTTTCGAAAAAAATTTTGAAAAAAAATTTCCAAAAAAAATTTTGAAAAAAAATTTTCGAAAAAAATTTTGAAAAAAAATTTTAAAAAAATTTTGAAATAAAATTTTAAAAAAATTTTTGAAAAAAATTTTGAAAAAAATTTTCGAAAAAAATTTTGAAAAAAATTTTGAAAAAAATTTACGAAAAAATTTTCGAAAAAAATTTTTAAAAAAATTTTGAAAAATTTTTCGAAAAAAATTTTCGAAAAAAATTTCGACAAAAATTTTGAAAAAAATTTCAAAAAAAAATTTTCGAAAAAAATTTTGAAAAAAAAAAGTTTCGAAAAAAATTTTGAAAAAAAAAAGTTTCGTAAAAAATTTTGAAAAAAATTTTGAAAAAAAATTTTCGAAAAAAATTTCGAAAAAAATTTACGAAAAAAATTTTCGAAAAAAATTTTCGAAAAAAATTTTCGAAAAAAATTTTGAAAAAAATTTCGAAAAAAATTTTGAAAAAAATTTTGAAAAAAAATTTTCGAAAAAAATTTTGAAAAAAATTTCGAAAAAAAAATTTCGAAAAAAATTTTCGAAAAAATTTCGAAAAAAAGTTCGAAAAAAATTTTGAAATAAATTAAAAAAAAAATTTCCAAAAAAAATTTTTAAAAAAAATTTGAAAAAATTTTGAAAAAAAATTTTCGAAAAAAATTTTGAATAAAAATTTTCGAAACAAATTTTGAAAAAAAATTTGAAAAAAACATTTTCGATAAAAATTTTGAAAAAAAAATTTGAAAAAAATTTTGAATGAAATTTTGAAAAAAAATTTTGAAAAAAATTTTCGAAAAATATTTTGAAAAAAATTTTCGAAAAAAATTTTTAAAAAAATTTTGAACAAAAATTTTCGAAAAAAATTTTGTAATAAATTTTCGAAAAAAATCTTTGAAAAAAATTTTGAAAAAAAATTTTCGAAAAAATTTTTAAAAAAAATTTTCGAAAAAAATTTTGAAAAAAATTTTGAAAAGAAATTTTCGAAAAAAAATTTGAAAAAAATTTTCGAAAAAAATTTTCAAAAAAAATTTTGAAAAAAAATTTCGAAAAAAATTTTCAAAAAAAATTTTGAAAAAAATTTCGAAAAAAAATTTTCGAAAAAAATTTTGAAAAAAAATTTTCGAAAAAATTTTGAAAAAAATTTTCGAAAAAAAATTTTAAAAAAATTTTGAAAAAAAATTTCCAAAAAAAAATTTGTAATAAATTTTCGAAAAAAATTTTTGAAAAAAATTTTGAAAAAAAATTTTCGAAAAAAATTTTGAAAAAAATTTTCGAAAAAAATTTTGAAAAAAATTTTGAAAAGAAATTTTCGAAAAAAAATTTGAAAAAAATTTTCAAAAAAAATTTTGAAAAAAAATTTTCGAAAAAAATTTTCAAAAAAAATTTTGAAAAAAATTTCGAAAAAAAATTTTCGAAAAAAATTTCGAAAAAAATTTCGAAAAAAATTTTGAAAAAAATTTCGAAAAAAATTTTGAAAGAAATATCAAAAAAAAAATTTTCGAAAAAAATTTTGAAAAAAAATTTGAAAAAAATTTTGAAAAAAAATTTTCGAAAAAAATTTTGAAAAAAAATTTCCAAAAAAAATTTTGAAAAAAAATTTTCGAAAAAAATTTTGAAAAAAAATTTTAAAAAAATTTTGAAAAAAAATTTTAAAAAAATTTTTGAAAAAAATTTTGAAAAAAATTTTCGAAAAAAATTTTGAAAAAAATTTTGAAAAAAATTTACGAAAAAATTTTCGAAAAAAATTTTTAAAAAAATTTTGAAAAATTTTTCGAAAAAAATTTTCGAAAAAAATTTCGACAAAAATTTTGAAAAAAATTTCAAAAAAAAATTTTCGAAAAAAATTTTGAAAAAAAAAAGTTTCGAAAAAAATTTTGAAAAAAAAAAGTTTCGAAAAAAATTTTGAAAAAAATTTTGAAAAAAAATTTTCGAAAAAAATTTCGAAAAAAATTTACGAAAAAAATTTTCGAAAAAAATTTTCGAAAAAAATTTTCGAAAAAAATTTTCGAAAAAAATTTTCGAAAAAAATTTTCGAAGAAAATTTTGAAAAAAATTTCGAAAAAAATTTTGAAAAAAATTTTGAAAAAAAATTTTCGAAAAAAATTTTGAAAAAAATTTCGAAAAAAAAATTTCGAAAAAAATTTTCGAAAAAATTTCGAAAAAAAGTTCGAAAAAAATTTTGAAATAAATTAAAAAAAAATTTCCAAAAAAAATTTTTAAAAAAAATTTGAAAAAATTTTGAAAAAAAATTTTCGAAAAAAATTTTGAATAAAAATTTTCGAAAAAAATTTTTAAAAAATTTTGAAAAAAACTGAAAAAAAATTTTCAAAAAAAATTTTCGAAAAAAATTTTCGAAAAAAATTTTGAAAAAAATTTCCAAAAAAAATTTTGAAAAAAAATTTCCAAAAAAAATTAAAAAAAAAAAATTTCAAAAAAAAATTTTTAAAAAATTTTGAAAAAAAATTTGAAAAAAATTTTCTAAAAAAATTTTGAAAAAAATTTTGAAAACAAATTTTCGAAAAAAAATCTGAAAAAAATTGTGAAAAAAAATTTTTGAAAAATATTTTTGAAAAAAATTTTGATAAAAATTTTGAAAAAAAATTTTGAAAAAAATTTTCGAAAAAAATTTAGAAAAAAATTTTCGAAAAAAATTTTGAAAAAAATTTTCGAAAAAAATTTTGAAAAAAAATTTGGAAAAAAATTTTCGAAAAAAAATTTGAAAAAAATTTTCGAAAAAAATTTTCAAAAAAAATTTTGAAAAAAAATTTTCAAAAAAAATTTTAAAAAAAATTTCGAAAAAAAAGTTTCGAAAAAAATTTCGAAAAAAATTTCGAAAAAAATTTCGAAAAAAATTTTGAAAAAAATTTCGAAAAAAATTTTGAAAAAAAATTTGAAAAAAATTTTGAAAAAAAATTTTCGAAAAAAAATTTGAAAAAAAATTTTCGAAAAAAATTTAGAAGAAAATTTTCGAAAAAATTTTCGAAAAAAATTTTGAAAAAAATTTTGAAAAAAAATTTTCGAAAAAAATTTCGAAAAAAATTTTGAAAAAAATTTCAAAAAAAAATTTTCGAAAAAATTTAAAAAAAAATTTGAAGGAAATTTTGAAAAAAAATTTTCAAAAAAAATTTTGAACAAAAATTTTTTAAAAAATTTTCGAAAAAAATTTTCGAAAAAAATTTTGAAAAAAAATTTGGAAAAAAATTTTCGAAAAAAAATTTGAAAAAAATTTTCGAAAAAAATTTGCAAAAAAAATTTTGAAAAAAAATTTTCAAAAAAAATTTTGAAAAAAATTTTGAAAAAAAATTTTTGAAAAAAATTTTCAAAAAAATTTTCGAAAAAAATTGAAAAAATTTTGAAAAAAAATTTTCGAAAAAAAATTTTGAAAAAAATTTTCGAAAAAAATTTTGATAAAAATTTTGAAAAGAAATTTTCGAAAAAAAATTTGAAAAAAATTTTCGAAAAAAATTTTCGAAACAAATTTTGAAAAAAATTTTGAAAAAAAATTTTCGAAAAAAATTTTCAAAAAAAATTTTGAAAAAAATTTCGAAAAAAAATTTGAAAAAAATTTCGAAAAAAATTTTGGAAAAAAATTTTCGAAAAAAATTTTGAAAAAAATTTCCAAAAAAAATTTTGGAAAAAAATTTCCAAAAAATATTTTTAAAAAAAATTTTCAAAAAAAAATTTTTAAAAAATTTTGAAAAAAAATTTGAAAAAAATTTTCGAAAGAAATTTTGAAAAAAATTTTGAAAAAAAATTTGAAAAAAATTTTGAAAAAAAAATTTTGAAAAAAATTTTTGAAAAAAATTTTGAAAAAAATTTTGAAAAAAAATTTTAAAAAAAGTTTCGAAAAAAATTTTGAAAAACATTTTCGAAAAAAATTTTGAAAAAAATTTTGAAAAAAAATTTTCGAAAAAAAATTTGAAAAAAATTTTCGAAAAAAATTTTCAAAAAAAAATTTTGAAAAAAATTTTCAAAAAAAATTTTGAAAAAAAATTTTCAAAAAAAATTTTCAAAAAAAATTTTCAAAAAAAATTTTGAAAAAAATTTCGAAAAAAAATTTTCGAAAAAAATTTCGAAAAAAATTTGAAAAAAATTTTGAAAAAAAAATTTTTGAAAAAATTTTTGAAAAAAATTTTGAAAAAAATTTTGAAAAAAAATTTTAAAAAAATTTTCGAAAAAAATTTTGAAAAAAATCTTCGAAAAAAATTTTGAAAAAAATTTTCGAAAAAAATTTTGAAAAAAATTTTCGAAAAAAATTTTGAAAAAAATTTTCGAAAAAAATTTTGAAAAAAATTTTGAAAAAAATTTTGAAAAAAATTTTCGAAAAAAATTTTGAAAAAAATTTTCGAAAAAAATTTTGAAAAAAAATTTTAAGAAAAAAATTTTGAAAAAACATTTTCGAAAAAAATTTTGAAAATAATTTCGAAAAAAATTTTTCGAAAAAAATTTTTCGAAAAAAATTTTCGAAAGAAATTTCGAAAAAAATTTTCAAAAAAAATTTTCGAAAAAAATTTTCGAAAAAAATTGTGAAAAAAATTTCGAAAAAAAATTTTCGAAAAAAATTTTCGAAAAAAATTACGAAAAAAATTTTGAAAAAATTTTCAAAAAAAAATTTTCGAAAAAAATTTTGAAAAGAAATTTTCGAAAAAAATTTGGAAAAAAATTTGAAAAAAATTTCAAAAAAAAATTTTCGAAACAAATTTGGAAAAAAATTTGAAAAAAATTTCAAAAAAAAATTTTCGAAACAAATTTTGAAAAAAAATTTGAAAAAAACATTTTCGATAAAAATTTTGAAAAAAAAATTTGAAAAAAATTTTGAATGAAATTTTGAAAAAAAATTTTGAAAAAAATTTTCGGAAAAAATTTTGAAAAAAATTTTCGAAAAAAATTTTTAAAAAAATTTTGAACAAAAATTTTCGAAAAAAATTTTGTAATAAATTTTCGAAAAAAATTTTTGAAAAAAATTTTGAAAAAAAATTTTCGAAAAAATTTTTGAAAAAAATTTTCGAAAAAAATTTTGAAAAAAATTTTGAAAAGAAATTTTCGAAAAAAAATTTGAAAAAAATTTTCGAAAAAAATTTTCAAAAAAAATTTTGAAAAAAAAATTTCGAAAAAAATTTTCAAAAAAAATTTTGAAAAAAATTTCGAAAAAAAATTTTCGAAAAAAATTTCGAAAAAAATTTCGAAAAAAATTTTGAAAAAAATTTCGAAAAAAATTTTGAAAAAAATATCAAAAAAAAATTTTTCGAAAAAAATTTTGAAAAAAAATTTTTCGAAAAAAATTTTGAAAAAAAATTTGAAAAAAATTTTGAAAAAAAATTTTCGAAAAAAATTTTGAAAAAAAATTTTCGAAAAAATTTTGAAAAAAATTTTCGAAAAAAAATTTTTAAAAAATTTTGAAAAAAAATTTTCGAAAAAAAATTTGTAATAAATTTTCGAAAAAAATTTTTGAAAAAAATTTTGAAAAAAAATTTTCGAAAAAAATTTTGAAAAACATTTTCGAAAAAAATTTTGAAAAAAATTTTGAAAAGAAATTTTCGAAAAAAAATTTGAAAAAAATTTTCAAAAAAAATTTTGAAAAAAAATTTCGAAAAAAATTTTCAAAAAAAATTTTGAAAAAAATTTCGAAAAAAAATTTTCGAAAAAAATTTCGAAAAAAATTTCGAAAAAAATTTTGAAAAAATTTTCGAAAAAAATTTTGAAAAAAAATTTGAAAAAAATTTTGAAAAAAAATTTTCGAAAAAAATTTTGAAAAAAAATTTTCGAAAAAAATTTTGAAAAAAAATTTTAAAAAAATTTTTGAAAAAAATTTTGAAAAAAATTTTCGAAAAAAATTTTGAAAAAAATTTTGAAAAAAATTTACGAAAAAATTTTCGAAAAAAATTTTTTAAAAAATTTTGAAAAATTTTTCGAAAAAAATTTTCGAAAAAAATTTCGAAAAAAATTTTGAAAAAAATTTCAAAAAAAAATTTTTGAAAAAAATTTTGAAAAAAAAAAGTTTCGAAAAAAATTTTGAAAAAAATTTTGAAAAAAAATTTTCGAAAAAAATTTCAAAAAAAATTTACGAAAAAAATTTTCGAAAAAAATTTTCGAAAAAAATTTTCGAAAAAAATTTTGAAAAAAATTTCGAAAAAAATTTTGAAAAAAATTTTGAAAAAAAATTTTCGAAAAAAATTTTGAAAAAAATTTCGAAAAAAAATTTTCGAGAAAAATTTTCGAAAAAATTTCGAAAAAAAGTTCGAAAAAAATTTTGAAATAAATTTAAAAAAAAATTTCCAAAAAAAATTTTTAAAAAAAATTTGAAAAAATTTTGAAAAAAAATTTTCGAAAAAAATTTTGAATAAAAATTTTCGAAAAAAATTTTTAAAAAATTTTGAAAAAAACTTTGAAAAAAAATTTTCAAAAAAAATTTTCGAAAAAAATTTTCGAAAAAAATTTTGAAAAAAATTTCCAAAAAAAATTTTGAAAAAAAATTTCCAAAAAAAATTAAAAAAAAAAATTTCAAAAAAAAATTTTTAAAAAATTTTGAAAAAAAATTTGAAAAAAATTTTCTAAAAAAATTTTGAAAAAAATTTTAAAAACAAATTTTCGAAAAAAAATTTGAAAAAAATTGTGAAAAAAAATTTTTGAAAAAAATTTTTGAAAAAAATTTTGATAAAAATTTTGAAAAAAAATTTTGAAAAAAATTTTCGAAAAAAATTTTGAAAAAAATTTTCGAAAAAAATTTTGAAAAAAATTTTCGAAAAAAATTTTGAAAAAAAATTTGGAAAAAAATTTTCGAAAAAAAATTTGAAAAAAATTTTCGAAAAAAATTTTCAAAAAAAATTTTGAAAAAAAAATTTCAAAAAAAATTTTAAAAAAAATTTCGAAAAAAAATTTTCGAAAAAAATTTCGAAAAAAATTTCGAAAAAAATTTCGAAAAAAATTTTGAAAAAAATTTCGAAAAAAATTTTGAAAAAAAATTTGAAAAAAAGTTTGAAAAAAAATTTTCGAAAAAAAATTTGAAAAAAAATTTTCGAAAAAAAATTAGAAGAAAATTTTCGAAAAAATTTTCGAAAAAAATTTTGAAAAAAATTTTGAAAAAAAATTTTCGAAAAAAATTTCGAAAAAAATTTTGAAAAAAATTTCAAAAAAAAATTTTCGAAAAAATTTAAAAAAAAATTTGAAGGAAATTTTGAAAAAAAATTTTCAAAAAAAATTTTGAACAAAAATTTTTTAAAAAATTTTCGAAAAAAATTTTCGAAAAATTTTGAAAAAAAATTTGGAAAAAAATTTTCGAAAAAAAATTTGAAAAAAATTTTCGAAAAAAATTTTCAAAAAAAATTTTGAAAAAAAATTTTCAAAAAAAATTTTGAAAAAAATTTTGAAAAAAAATTTTTGAAAAAAATTTTCAAAAAAATTTTCGAAAAAAATTGAAAAAATTTTGAAAAAAAATTTTCGAAAAAAAATTTTGAAAAAAATTTTCGAAAAAAATTTTGATAAAAATTCTGAAAAGAAATTTTCGAAAAAAAATTTGAAAAAAATTTTCGAAAAAAATTTTCGAAACAAATTTTGAAAAAAATTTTGAAAAAAAATTTTCGAAAAAAATTTTCAAAAAAAATTTTGAAAAAAATTTCGAAAAAAAATTTGAAAAAAATTTCGAAAAAAATTTTGGAAAAAAATTTTCGAAAAAAATTTTGAAAAAAATATCCAAAAAAAATTTTGGAAAAAAATTTCAAAAAAATATTTTTAAAAAAAATTTTCAAAAAAAAATTTTTAAAAAATTTTGAAAAAAAATTTGAAAAAAATTTTCGAAAAAAATTTTGAAAAAAATTTTGAAAAAAAATTTGAAAAAAATTTTGAAAAAAAATTTTTGAAAAAATTTTTGAAAAAAATTTTGAAAAAAATTTTGAAAAAAAATTTTAAAAAAAGTTTCGAAAAAAATTTTGAAAAACATTTTCGAAAAAAATTTTGAAAAAAATTTTGAAAAAAAATTTTCGAAAAAAAATTTGAAAAAAATTTTCGAAAAAAATTTTCAAAAAAAAATTTTGAAAAAAATTTCAAAAAAAATTTTGAAAAAAAATTTTCAAAAAAAATTTTCAAAAAAAATTTTCAAAAAAAATTTTAAAAAAAATTTCGAAAAAAAATTTTCGAAAAAAATTTCGAAAAAAATTTGAAAAAAATTTTTAAAAAAAAATTTTTAAAAAAATTTTTGAAAAAAATTTTGAAAAAAATTTTGAAAAAAAATTTTAAAAAAATTTTCGAAAAAAATTTTGAAAAAAATTTTCGAAAAAAATTTTGAAAAAAATTTTCGAAAAAAATTTTGAAAAAAATTTTCGAAAAAAATTTTGAAAAAAATTTTCGAAAAAAATTTTGAAAAAAATTTTGAAAAAAAATTTTCGAAAAAAAATTTGAAAAAAATTTTCGAAAAAAATTTTCAAAAAAAATTTTGAAAAAAAATTTTCGAAAAAAATTTTCAAAAAAAATTTTGAAAAAAATTTCGAAAAAAAATTTTCGAAAAAAATTTCGAAAAAAAATTCAAAAAAAAATTTGAAAAAAATTTCGAAAAAAAATTTGAAAAAAATTTCAAAAAAAAATTTTCGAAAAAAAATTTGAAAAAAAATTTGAAAAAAAAATTTCGCAAAAAATATTGAAAAAAAATTTTCGAAAAAAATTTTGAAAAAAAATTTTGAAAAATATTTTTTAAAAAAATTTTGAAAAAAATTTTCGAAAAAAATTTCGAAAAAAATTTAGGAAAAAAATTTTCGAAAAAAATTTTCGAAAAAAATTTTCGAAAAAAATTTTGAAAAACATTTCGAAAAAAATTTTGAAAAAAAGTTTGAAAAAAAATTTTCGAAAAAAATTTTGAAAAAAATTTTGAAAAAAAATTTTCGAAAAAAATTTTCGAAAAAATTTCGAAAAATAGTTCGAAAAATATTTTGAAATAAATTTCAAAAAAAAATTTCCAAAAAAAATTTTTAAAAAAAATTTGAAAAAATTTTGAAAAAAAATTTTCGAAAAAAATTTTGAATAAAAATTTTCGAAAAAAATTTTTAAAAAAATTTTTGAAAAAAATTTTGAAAAAAAATTTTCAAAAAAAATTTTCAAAAAAAATTTTGAAAAAAATTTTGAAAAAAATTTTTATTTTTGAAAAAAAAATTTGAAAAAAATTTTGAAAAAAAATTTTGAAAAAAAATTTTCGAAAAAAATTTTGAATAAAAATTTTCGAAAAAAATTTTTAAAAAAATTTTTGAAAAAAATTTTGAAAAAAAATTTTCAAAAAAAATTTTCGAAAAAAATTTTGAAAAAAATTTTGAAAAAAATTTTTATTTTTGAAAAAAAATTTTGAAAAAAATTTTGAAAAAAATTTTGAAAAAAAATTTTGAAAAAAAATTTTCGAAAAAAAATTTGAAATAAAATTCTCGAAAAAAATTTGGAAAAAAATTTTCGAAAAAAATTTTGAAAAAAATTTTGAAAAAAAATTTTCGAAAAAAAATTTGAAAAAAATTTTCGAAAAAAATTTTCAAAAAAAATTTTCAAAAAAAATTTTCGAAAAAAATTTTCAAAAAAAATTTTGAAAAAAATTTCGAAAAAAAATTTTCGAAAAAAATTTCGAAAAAAATTTCGAAAAAAATTTTGAAAAAAATTTCGAAAAAAATTTTGATAAAAATTTCCAAAAAAAATTTTAAAAAAAAATTTCCAAAAAATATTTTTTAAAAAAATTTTCAAAAAAAAATTTTTAAAAAATTTTGAAAAAAAATTTGAAATAATTTTCGAAAAAAATTTTGAAAAAAATTTTGAAAAAAAATTTTCCAAAAAAAATTTTGAAAAAAAATTTTCAGAAAAAAATTTTTAAAAAATTTTGAAAAAAAATTTGAAAAAAATTTTCTAAAAAAATTTTGAAAAAAATTTTGAAAAAAATTTTGAAAAAAATTTTTGAAAAAAATTTTTGAAAAAAATTTTGAAAAAAATTTTGAAAAATATTTTCGAAAAAAATTTTGAAAAAAATTTTCGAAAAAAATTTTCGAAAAAAATTTCGAAAAAAATTTCGAAAAAAATTTTGAAAAAAATTTCGAAAAAAATTTTGAAAAAAGTTTCAAAAAAATATTTTCGAAAAAAATTTTGAAAAAAAATTTGAAAAAAATTTTGAAAAAAAATTTTCGAAAAAAAATTTGAAAAAAAATTTTCGAAAAAAATTTTGAAAAAAAATTTTGAAAAAAATTTTTGAAAAAAATTTAGAAGAAAATTTTCGAAAAAAATTTTGAAAAAAATTACCGAAAAAATTTTCGAAAAAAATTTTCGAAAAAAATTTTGAAAAAATTTTGAAAAAAAATTTTTGAAAAAAATTTCGAAAAAAATTTTGAAAAAAATTTCAAAAAAAAATTTTCGAAAAAAATTTTGAAAAAAATTTGAAAGAAATTTTGAAAAAAAATTTTCGAAAAAAATTTTGAACAAAAATTTTTAAAAAAAATTTTCGAAAAAAATTTTGAAAAAAAATTTTCGAAAAAAATCTTGAAAAAAATTTTCGAAAAAAATTTTGAAAAAATTTTGAAAAAAAATTTTCGAAAAAAAATTTGAAAAAAATTCTGAAAAAAAATTTTCGAAAAAAATTTTGAAAAAAATTTTCGAAAAAAATTTTGAAAAAAATTTTGAAAAAAAATTTTTGAAAAAAATTTTCAAAAAAATTTTAGAAAAAAAATTTTCGAAAAAAATTTTGAACAAAATTTACGAAAAAAATTTTGAAAAAAATTTCGAAAAAAATTTCGAAAAAAATTTTGAAAAAAAATTTTCGAAAAAAATTTTGAAAAAAAATTTTCAAAAAAATTTTCGAAAAAAAATTTGAAAAAATTTTGAAAAAAATTTTGAAAAAATTTTGAAAAAAAATTTTCGAAAAAAAGTTTGAAAAAAAATTTTCGAAAAAAATTTTCAAAAAAAATTTTCGATAAAAATAATTTAAAAAAATTTTGGAAAAAAAAATTTTCGAAAAACATTTTCGAAAAAAATTTTGAAAAAAATTATCGAAAAAAATTTCGAAAAAACATTTTCGAAAAAAATTTTGAAAAAATTTTTCAAAAAAAATTTCGAAAAAAATTTACAAAATATATTTTCCAAAAAAATTTCGAAAAAAAATTTTCCAAAAAAATTTTTGAAAAAAATTTTGAAGAAAAATTTTCGGAAAAAATTTTGAAAAAAATTTTGAAAAAAATTTACGAAAAAAATTTCGAAAAAAATTTCGAAAAAAAATTTCCCAAAAAAATTTTCGAAAAACATTTTCCAAAAAAAATTTTGAAATAAATTTTTTAAAAAAATTTTAAAAAAAATTTTGAAAAAAATTTTGAAAAAAATTTTGAAAAAAAATTTTCGAAAAAAATTATGAAAAAAAATTTTCGAAAAAAATTTTGAAAAAAAATTTTAGAAAAAAAATTTTCCAAAACAATTTTGAAAAAAATTTTGAAAAAAAATTTCGAAAAAAATTTCGAAAAAAAATTTTCGATAAAAATTTTGAAAAAAAATTTTCCAAAAATTTTTCGAAAAAGATTTTCGAAAAAAAATTTGAAAAAAATTTTTAAAAAAAATTTCCGAAAAAAATTTTGAAAAAAAATTTGGAAAAAAATTTTGAAAAAAAATTTTCGAAAAAAATTTTGAAAAAAATTATCGAAAAAAATTTTCCAAAAAAATTCCGAAAAAAAAATTTCGAAAAAAATTTTGAAAAAAAAATTATCGAAAAAAATTTTGAAAAAAAATTTTCAAAAAAAATTTTGAAAAAAATTTTGAAAAAAAATTTTTGAAAAAAATTTTCAAAAAAATTTTCGAAAAAAATTGAAAAAATTTTCGAAAAAAAATTTTGAAAAAAATTTTCGAAAAAAATTTTGATAAAAATTCTGAAAAGAAATTTTCGAAAAAAAATTTGAAAAAAATTTTCGAAAAAAATTTTCGAAACAAATTTTGAAAAAAATTTTGAAAAAAAATTTTCGAAAAAAATTTTCAAAAAAAATTTTGAAAAAAATTTCGAAAAAAAATTTGAAAAAAATTTCGAAAAAAATTTTGGAAAAAAATTTTCGAAAAAAATTTTGAAAAAAATATCCAAAAAAAATTTTGGAAAAAAATTTCAAAAAAATATTTTTAAAAAAAATTTTCAAAAAAAAATTTTTAAAAAATTTTGAAAAAAAATTTGAAAAAAATTTTCGAAAAAAATTTTGAAAAAAATTTTGAAAAAAAATTTGAAAAAAATTTTGAAAAAAAAATTTTGAAAAAAATTTTTGAAAAAAATTTTGAAAAAAATTTTGAAAAAAAATTTTAAAAAAAGTTTCGAAAAAAATTTTGAAAAACATTTTCGAAAAAAATTTTGAAAAAAATTTTGAAAAAAAATTTTCGAAAAAAAATTTGAAAAAAATTTTCGAAAAAAATTTTCAAAAAAAAATTTTGAAAAAAATTTCAAAAAAAATTTTGAAAAAAAATTTTCAAAAAAAATATTCAAAAAAAATTTTCAAAAAAAATTTTAAAAAAAATTTCGAAAAAAAATTTTCGAAAAAAATTTCGAAAAAAATTTGAAAAAAATTTTTAAAAAAAAATTTTTAAAAAAATTTTTGAAAAAAATTTTGAAAAAAATTTTGAAAAAAAATTTTAAAAAAATTTTCGAAAAAAATTTTGAAAAAAATTTTCGAAAAAAATTTTGAAAAAAATTTTCGAAAAAAATTTTGAAAAAAATTTTCGAAAAAAATTTTGAAAAAAATTTTCGAAAAAAATTTTGAAAAAAATTTTGAAAAAAAATTTTCGAAAAAAAATTTGAAAAAAATTTTCGAAAAAAATTTTCAAAAAAAATTTTGAAAAAAAATTTTCGAAAAAAATTTTCAAAAAAAATTTTGAAAAAAATTTCGAAAAAAAATTTTCGAAAAAAATTTCGAAAAAAAATTCAAAAAAAAATTTGAAAAAAATTTCGAAAAAAATTTGAAAAAAATTTCAAAAAAAAATTTTCGAAAAAAAATTTGAAAAAAATTTTGAAAAAAAAATTTCGCAAAAAATATTGAAAAAAAATTTTCGAAAAAAATTTTGAAAAAAAATTTGGAAAAATATTTTTTAAAAAAATTTTGAAAAAAATTTTCGAAAAAAATTTCGAAAAAAATTTAGGAAAAAAATTTCGAAAAAAATTTTCGAAAAAAATTTTGAAAAACATTTCGAAAAAAATTTTGAAAAAAAGTTTGAAAAAAAATTTTCGAAAAAAATTTTGAAAAAAATTTTGAAAAAAAATTTTCGAAAAAAATTTTCGAAAAAATTTCGAAAAATAGTTCGAAAAAAATTTTGAAATAAATTTCAAAAAAAAATTTCCAAAAAAAATTTTTAAAAAAAATTTGAAAAAATTTTGAAAAAAAATTTTCGAAAAAAATTTTGAATAAAAATTTTCGAAAAAAATTTTTAAAAAAATTTTTGAAAAAAATTTTGAAAAAAAATTTTCAAAAAAAATTTTCAAAAAAAATTTTGAAAAAAATTTTGAAAAAAATTTTTATTTTTGAAAAAAAAATTTGAAAAAAATTTTGAAAAAAAATTTTGAAAAAAAATTTTCGAAAAAAATTTTGAATAAAAATTTTCGAAAAAAATTTTTAAAAAAATTTTTGAAAAAAATTTTGAAAAAAAATTTTCAAAAAAAATTTTCGAAAAAAATTTTGAAAAAAATTTTGAAAAAAATTTTTATTTTTGAAAAAAAATTTTGAAAAAAATTTTGAAAAAAATTTTGAAAAAAAATTTTGAAAAAAAATTTTCGAAAAAAAATTTGAAATAAAATTCTCGAAAAAAATTTGGAAAAAAATTTTCGAAAAAAATTTTGAAAAAAATTTTGAAAAAAAATTTTCGAAAAAAAATTTGAAAAAAATTTTCGAAAAAAATTTTCAAAAAAAATTTTCAAAAAAAATTTTCGAAAAAAATTTTCAAAAAAAATTTTGAAAAAAATTTCGAAAAAAAATTTTCGAAAAAAATTTCGAAAAAAATTTCGAAAAAAATTTTGAAAAAAATTTCGAAAAAAATTTTGATAAAAATTTCCAAAAAAAATTTTGAAAAAAAATTTCCAAAAAATATTTTTTAAAAAAATTTTCAAAAAAAAATTTTTAAAAAATTTTGAAAAAAAATTTGAAATAATTTTCGAAAAAAATTTTGAAAAAAATTTTGAAAAAAAATTTTCCAAAAAAAATTTTGAAAAAAAATTTTCAGAAAAAAATTTTTAAAAAATTTTGAAAAAAAATTTGAAAAAAATTTTCTAAAAAAATTTTGAAAAAAATTTTGAAAAAAATTTTGAAAAAAATTTTTGAAAAAAATTTTTGAAAAAAATTTTGAAAAAAATTTTGAAAAATATTTTCGAAAAAAATTTTGAAAAAAATTTTCGAAAAAAATTTTCGAAAAAAATTTCGAAAAAAATTTCGAAAAAAATTTTGAAAAAAATTTCGAAAAAAATTTTGAAAAAAGTTTCAAAAAAATATTTTCGAAAAAAATTTTGAAAAAAAATTTGAAAAAAATTTTGAAAAAAAATTTTCGAAAAAAAATTTGAAAAAAAATTTTCGAAAAAAATTTTGAAAAAAAATTTTGAAAAAAATTTTTGAAAAAAATTTAGAAGAAAATTTTCGAAAAAAATTTTGAAAAAAATTACCGAAAAAATTTTCGAAAAAAATTTTCGAAAAAAATTTTGAAAAAATTTTGAAAAAAAATTTTTGAAAAAAATTTCGAAAAAAATTTTGAAAAAAATTTCAAAAAAAAATTTTCGAAAAAAATTTTGAAAAAAATTTGAAAGAAATTTTGAAAAAAAATTTTCGAAAAAAATTTTGAACAAAAATTTTAAAAAAAAATTTTCGAAAAAAATTTTGAAAAAAAATTTTCGAAAAAAATCTTGAAAAAAATTTTCGAAAAAAATTTTGAAAAAATTTTGAAAAAAAATTTTCGAAAAAAAATTTGAAAAAAATTCTGAAAAAAAATTTTCGAAAAAAATTTTGAAAAAAATTTTCGAAAAAAATTTTGAAAAAAATTTTGAAAAAAAATTTTTGAAAAAAATTTTCAAAAAAATTTTAGAAAAAAAATTTTCGAAAAAAATTTTGAACAAAATTTACGAAAAAAATTTTGAAAAAAATTTCGAAAAAAATTTCGAAAAAAATTTTGAAAAAAAATTTTCGAAAAAAATTTTGAAAAAAAATTTTCAAAAAAATTTTCGAAAAAAAATTTGAAAAAATTTTGAAAAAAAATTTTGAAAAAATTTTGAAAAAAAATTTTCGAAAAAAAGTTTGAAAAAAAATTTTCGAAAAAAATTTTCAAAAAAAATTTTCGATAAAAATAATTTAAAAAAATTTTGGAAAAAAAAATTTTCGAAAAACATTTTCGAAAAAAATTTTGAAAAAAATTATCGAAAAAAATTTCGAAAAAACATTTTCGAAAAAAATTTTGAAAAAATTTTTCAAAAAAAATTTCGAAAAAAATTTACAAAATATATTTTCCAAAAAAATTTCGAAAAAAAATTTTCCAAAAAAATTTTTGAAAAAAATTTTGAAGAAAAATTTTCGGAAAAAATTTTGAAAAAAATTTTGAAAAAAATTTACGAAAAAAATTTCGAAAAAAATTTCGAAAAAAAATTTCCCAAAAAAATTTTCGAAAAACATTTTCCAAAAAAAATTTTGAAATAAATTTTTTAAAAAAATTTTAAAAAAAATTTTGAAAAAAATTTTGAAAAAAATTTTGAAAAAAAATTTTCGAAAAAAATTATGAAAAAAAATTTTCGAAAAAAATTTTGAAAAAAAATTTTAGAAAAAAAATTTTCCAAAACAATTTTGAAAAAAATTTTGAAAAAAAATTTCGAAAAAAATTTCGAAAAAAAATTTTCGATAAAAATTTTGAAAAAAAATTTTCCAAAAATTTTTCGAAAAAGATTTTCGAAAAAAAATTTGAAAAAAATTTTTAAAAAAAATTTCCGAAAAAAATTTTGAAAAAAAATTTGGAAAAAAATTTTGAAAAAAAATTTTCGAAAAAAATTTTGAAAAAAATTATCGAAAAAAATTTTCCAAAAAAATTCCGAAAAAAAAATTTCGAAAAAAATTTTGAAAAAAAAATTATCGAAAAAAATTTTCGAAAAAAAGTTTCAAAAAAAAATTTCAAAAAAATTTTCCAAAAACTTTTGAAAAAAAATTTTCGAAAAAAATTTTGAAAAAAAATTTTAGAAAAAAAATTTTCGAAAAAAAATTTGAAAAAAATTTACGAAAAAAATTTTGAAAAAATTTCGAAAAAAATTTTGAAAAAAAATTTTCGAAAAAAATTCCAAAAAAAATTTTTGAAAAAAATTTTGAAAAAAAATTTTCGAAAAAAATTTTCGAAAAAAATTTTCGAAAAAAATTTTGAAAAAAATTTTGAAAAAAATTTTGAAAAAAAATTTTCCAAAAAAAATTTTCGAAAAAAATTTTCAAAAAAATTTTGAAAAATAATTCTCGAAAAAAATTTTGAAAAAAAATTTGAAAAAAAATTTTTAAAAAAAAATTTAAATAAAATTTTTAAAAAAGTTTTGAAAAAAATTTTCGAAAAAAATTTTTAAAAAAATTTTCGAAAAACATTTTGAAAAAAAATTTTCGAAAAAAATTTTGAAAAAAAATTTTCGAAAAAAATTTTCGAAAAAAATTTTGAAAAAAAATTTTCAAAAAAAATTTTGAAAAAAAATTTTCGTAAATAAATTTTCGAAAAAAATTTTCGAAAAAAATTTTGAAAAAAATTTGGAAAAAAATTTCCGAAAAAAATTTTCGAAAAAATTTCGAAAAAATTTTCGAAAAAATTTTTCGAAAAAAATTTTGAAAAAAAATTTTCGAAAAAAATTTTGAAAAAAAATTTTGAAAAAAATTTTCGAAAAAAATTTTGAAAAAAATTTTCGAAAAAAATTTTGAAAAAAATTTTGAAAAACAATTTTTGAAAAAAATTTTAAATAAAATTTTGAAAAAAAATTTTGACAAAAATTTCGAAAAAAATTTTGAAAAAAATTTGGAAAAAAATTTCCGAAAAAAATTTTCGAAAAAAATTTCGAAAAAAATTTCGAAAAAAATTTTGAAAAAAAATTTTCGAAAAAAATTTTGAAAAAAAATTTTCGAAAAAAATTTTGAAAAAAAATTTTCGAAAAAAATTTTGAAAAACATTTTCGAAAAAAATTTTGAAAAAAAATTTTTGAAAAAAATTTTCGAAAAAAATTTTCGAAAAAAGTTTTGAAAAAAATTTCGAAAAAAAATTTTCGAAAAAAATTTTCGAAAAAAATTTCGAAAAAAATTTTGAAAAAAAATTTTCGAAAAAAAATTTGAAAAAAATTTTGAAAAAAATTTTGAAAAAAAATTTTCAAAAAAAATTTTCGAAAAAAATTTTGAAAAAAAATTTTGAAAAAAAATTTTCAAAAAAAAATTTGAAAAAACATTTTAAGAAAAAAATTTTGAAAAAAAATTTTCGAAAAAAATTTTGAAAATAATTTCGAAAAAAATTTTCGAAAAAAATTATCGAAAAAAATTTCGAAAAAACATTTTCGAAAACAATTTTGAAAAAATCTTTCAAAAAAAATTTCGAAAAAAATTTACAAAAAATATTTTCCAAAAAAATTTCGAAAAAAAATTTTCCAAAAAAATTTTTGATAAAAATTTTGAAGAAAAATTTTCGAAAAAAATTTTGAAAAAAATTTTGAAAAAAATTTACGAAAAAAATTTCGAAAAAAATTTCGAAAAAAAATTTTCCAAAAAAATTTTCGAAAAACATTTTCCAAAAAAAATTTTGAAATAAATTTTTAAAAAAAATTTTGAAAAAAATTTTGAAAAAAATTTTGAAAAAAAATTTTCGAAAAAAATTTTGAAAAAAGATTGTCGAAAAAAATTTTGAAATAAAATTTTCGAAAAAAATTTTCGAAAAAAATTTTGAAAAAAAATTTTCGAAAAAAATTTTGAAAAAAACTTTCGAAAAAAATTTTGAAAAAAAATTTTCGAAAAAAATTTTGAAAAAAAATTTTAGAAAAAAAATTTTCGAAAACAATTTTGAAAAAAATTCATGAAAAAAATTTCGAAAAAAATTTCGAAAAAAAATTTTCGATAAAAATTTTGAAAAAAAAATTTCCAAAAAAATTATCGAAAAAAATTTTCCAAAAAAATTCCGAAAAAAAATTTTCGAAAAAAAAATTCGAAAAAAAATTTGAAAAAAAAATTTCGAGAAAAATTTTGAAAAAAAATTTTTAAAAAAATTTTCCAAAAACTTTTGAAAAAAAATTTCGAAAAAAATTTTGAAAAAATATTTTAGAAAAAAACTTTTCGAAAAAAATTTTGAAAAAAATTTACGAAAAAAATTTTGAAAAAAATTTCGAAAAAAATTTTGAAAAAAAATTTTCGAAAAAAATTCTGAAGAAACATTTTAAGAAAAAATTTTGAAAAAAAATTTTCGAAAAAAAATTTTGAAAATAATTTCGAAAAAATTTTTTCGAAAAAAATTTTCGAAAGAAATTTCGAAAAAAAATTTCGAAAAAAATTTTCGAAAAAAATTTAAAAAAAAATTTCGAAAAAAAATTTTCGAAAAAAATTTTCGAAAAAAATTTTCGAAAAAAATTTCGAAAAAAATTTTGAAAAAATTTTCAAAAAAAAATTTCACAAAAAAATTTTGAAAAAAATTTTGAAAAAAAATTTTCGAAAAAAATTTTGAAAAAAAATTTTCGAAAAAAATTTTGAAAAATTTTCGAAAAAAATTTTGAAAAAAAATTTTGAAAAAAATTTTCGAAAAAAATTTTGAAAAAAATTTTCGAAAAAAATTTTGAAAAAAATTTTCGAAAAAAATTTTGAAAAAATTTTGAAAAAAAATTTTTGAAAAAAATTTTAAATAAAATTCTAAAAAAAAATTTTGAAAAAAATTTCGAAAAAAATTTTGAAAAAAATTTGGAAAAAAATTTTCGAAAAAAATTTTGAAAAAAAATTTTCAAAAAAAATTTTGAAAAAAAAATTTCGGAAAAAATTTTCCAAAAAAAGTTTGAAATAGATTTCGAAAAAAAATTTTCGAAAAAAATTTTTGAAAAAAATTTGAAAAAAATTTTGAAAAAATTTTCAAAAAAAAATTTTCGAAAAAAAATTTGAAAAAAAATTTGAAAAAAATTTTGAAAAAAAATTTTCGAAAAAAATTTTGAAAAAATTTTGAAAAAAAATTTTCGAAAAAAATTTTGAAAAAAAAATTTCGAAAAAAATTTAAAAAAAAAATTTTCGAAAAAAATTTTGAAAAAAATTATCGAAAAAAATTTTCCAAAAAAATTCCGAAAAAAAATTTTCGAAAAAAAAATTCAAAAAAAATTTAAAAAAAAATTTTGAAAAAAAATTTTGAAAAAAAATTTTCAAAAAAATTTTCCAAAAAATTTTTTAAAAAAATTTTCAAAAAAAATTTTTGAAAAAAATTAAAAAAAAATTAAAAAAAAAATTATCGAAAAAAATTTTCGAAAAAAATTTTCGAAAAAAAAATTCAAAAAAAATTTTGAAAAAAAATTTTGAAAAAAAATTTTCAAAAAAATTTTCCAAAAAATTTTTTAAAAAAATTTTCAAAAAAAAATTTTGAAAAAAATTTTAAAAAAAATTAAAAAAAAAAATTATCGAAAAAAATTTTCGAAACAAATTTTCGAAAAAAATTTTCAAAAAAATTTTGAAAAAAAATTTTCGAAAAAAATTTTTAAAAAAAATTTTAGAAAAAAACTTTTCGAAAAAAATTTTGAAAAAAAAATTTCCAAAAAAAATGTGAAAAAAAATTAAATTTCAAAAAAAAATTTTCGAAAAAAATTCCAAAAAAAATTTTTGAAAAAAATTTTGAAAAAAAATTTTAGAAAAAAAATCTTCGAAAACAATTTTGAAAAAAATTTATGAAAGAAATTTCGAAAAAAATTTCGAAAAAAAATTTTCGATAAAAATTTTGAAAAAAAATTTTCCAAAAAAATTTCGAAAAAAATTTTGAAAAAAAATTTCCGAAAAAAATTTTGAAAAAAAAATTTGGAAAAAAATTTTGAAAAAAAATTTTCGAAAAAAATTTTGAAAAAAATTATCGAAAAAAATTTTCCAAAAAAATTCCGAAAAAAAATTTCCAAAAAAAAAATTCGAAAAAAATTTTGAAAAAAAAATTTCGAAAAAAATTTTGAAAAAAAATTTTCAAAAAAAATTTTTAAAAAAATTTTTAAAAAAAATTTTCGAAAAAAATTTTAAAAAAAATTTAAAAAAAAAATTATCGAAAAAAATTTTCGAAAAAAATTTTCAAAAAATTTTCCAAAAACTTTTGAAAAAAAATTTTCGAAAAAAATTTTGAAAAAAATTTCGAAAAACATTTTGAAAAAAAATTTTCGAAAAAAATTTTGAAAAAACATTTTAAGAAAAAAATTTTCGAAAAAATTTTCGAAAAAAATTTTGAAAATAATTTCGAAAAAAAATTTTCTAAAAAAATTTTCGAAAGAAATTTCGAAAAAAATTTTCGAAAAAAATTTTGAAAAAAAATTTTCGAAAAAAAATTTGAAAAAAATTTTGAAAAAAATTTTGAAAAAAAATTTTCAAAAAAAATTTTCGAAAAAAATTTTGAAAAAAAATTTTCAAAAAAAATTTTGAAAAAACATTTTAAGAAAAAAATTTTGAAAAAAAATTTTCGAAAAAAATTTTGAAAATAATTTCGAAAAAAATTTTCGAAAAAAATTATCGAAAAAAATTTTCGAAAAAAATTTTCTAAAAAAATTTCGAAAAAATTTTGAAAAAGTTTTCAAAAAAAAATTTCACAAAAAAATTTTGAAAAAATTTTCGAAAAAAAATTTGAAAAAAATTTTCGAAAAGTTTTGAAAAAAATTTTCGAAAAAAATTTTGAAAAAAATTTTGAAAAGAAAATTTTGAAAAAAATTTTAAATAAAATTCTGAAAAAAAATTTTGAAAAAAATTTCAAAAAATTTTGAAAAAAAATTTAAAAAAAAATTTTCGAAAAAAATTTTGAAAATAAATTTTCGAAAAAAATTTTGAAAAAAAATTTTCGAAAAAAATTTTGAAAAAAAATTTTCGAAAAAAATTTTGAAAAAATTTTCAAAAAAAAATTTTCGAAAAAAAATTTGAAAAAAAATTTTCGAAAAAAATTTTAAATAAAATTTTGAAAAACGATTTGAAAAAAATTTTCGAAAAAAATTTTTAAAAAAATTTTCGAAAAACATTTTGAAAAAAAATTTTCGAAAAAAATTTTGAAAAAAAATTTTCGAAAAAAATTTTCGAAAAAAATTTTGAAAAAAAATTTTCAAAAAAAATTTTGAAAAAAAATTTTCGTAAAAAAATTTTCGAAAAAAATTTTCGAAAAAAATTTTGAAAAAAATTTGGAAAAAAATTTCCGAAAAAAATTTTCGAAAAAATTTCGAAAAAATTTTCGAAAAAAATTTTCGAAAAAAATTTTGAAAAAAAATTTTCGAAAAAAATTTTGAAAAAAAATTTTGAAAAAAATTTTCGAAAAAAATTTTGAAAAAAATTTTCGAAAAAAATTTTGAAAAAAATTTTGAAAAACAATTTTTGAAAAAAATTTTAAATAAAATTTTGAAAAAAAATTTTGACAAAAATTTCGAAAAAAATTTTGAAAAAAATTTGGAAAAAAATTTCCGAAAAAAATTTTCGAAAAAAATTTCGAAAAAAATTTCGAAAAAAATTTTGAAAAAAAATTTTCGAAAAAAATTTTGAAAAAAAATTTTCGAAAAAAATTTTGAAAAAAAATTTTCGAAAAAAATTTTGAAAAAAATTTTCGAAAAAAATTTTGAAAAAAAATTTTTGAAAAAAATTTTCGAAAAAAATTTCGAAAAAAATTTTGAAAAAAAATTTTCGAAAAAAAATTTGAAAAAAATTTTGAAAAAAATTTTGAAAAAAAATTTTCAAAAAAAATTTTCGAAAAAAATTTTGAAAAAAAATTTTGAAAAAAAATTTTCAAAAAAAATTTTGAAAAAACATTTTAAGAAAAAAATTTTGAAAAAAAATTTTCGAAAAAAATTTTGAAAATAATTTCGAAAAAAATTTTCGAAAAAAATTATCGAAAAAAATTTCGAAAAAACATTTTCGAAAACAATTTTGAAAAAATCTTTCAAAAAAAATTTCGAAAAAAATTTACAAAAAATATTTTCCAAAAAAATTTCGAAAAAAAATTTTCCAAAAAAATTTTTGAAAAAAATTTTGAAGAAAAATTTTCGAAAAAAATTTTGAAAAAAATTTTCAAAAACATTTACGAAAAAAATTTCGAAAAAAATTTCGAAAAAAAATTTTCCAAAAAAATTTTCGAAAAACATTTTCCAAAAAAAATTTTGAAATAAATTTTTTAAAAAAATTTTGAAAAAAATTTTGAAAAAAAATTTTCGAAAAAAATTTTGAAAAAAGATTGTCGAAAAAAATTTTGAAATAAAATTTTCGAAAAAAATTTTGAAAAAAATTTTCGAAAAAAATTTTGAAAAAATTTTGAAAAAAAATTTTTGAAAAAAATTTTAAATAAAATTCTAAAAAAAAATTTTGAAAAAAATTTCGAAAAAAATTTTGAAAAAAATTTGGAAAAAAATTTTCGAAAAAAATTTTGAAAAAAAATTTTCAAAAAAAATTTTGAAAAAAAATTTTCGAAAAAAATTTTCCAAAAAAAATTTGAAATAGATTTCGAAAAAAAATTTTCGAAAAAAATTTTTGAAAAAAATTTGAAAAAAATTTTGAAAAAATTTTCAAAAAAAAATTTTCGAAAAAAAATTTGAAAAAAAATTTGAAAAAAATTTTGAAAAAAAATTTTCGAAAAAAATTTTGAAAAAATTTTGAAAAAAAATTTTCGAAAAAAATTTTGAAAAAAAAATTTCGAAAAAAATTTAAAAAAAAAATTTTCGAAAAAAATTTTGAAAAAAATTATCGAAAAAAATTTTCCAAAAAAATTCCGAAAAAAAATTTTCGAAAAAAAAATTCAAAAAAAATTTAAAAAAAAATTTTGAAAAAAAACTTTGAAAAAAAATTTTCAAAAAAATTTTCCAAAAAATTTTTTAAAAAAATTTTTGAAAAAAATTAAAAAAAAATTAAAAAAAAAATTATCGAAAAAAATTTTCGAAAAAAATTTTCGAAAAAAAAATTCAAAAAAAATTTTGAAAAAAAATTTTGAAAAAAAATTTTCAAAAAAATTTTCCAAAAAATTTTTTAAAAAAATTTTCAAAAAAAATTTTTGAAAAAAATTTAAAAAAAAATTAAAAAAAAAAATTATCGAAAAAAATTTTCGAAACAAATTTTCGAAAAAAATTTTCAAAAAAATTTTGAAAAAAAATTTTCGAAAAAAATTTTTAAAAAAAATTTTAGAAAAAAACTTTTCGAAAAAAATTTTGAAAAAAATTTACGAAAAAAATTTTGAAAAAAATTTCGAAAAAAATTTCGAAAAAAAGTTTTAGAAAAAAATTTTGAAAAAAAAATTTCCAAAAAAAATGTGAAAAAAAATTAAATTTCAAAAAAAAATTTTCGAAAAAAATTCCAAAAAAAATTTTTGAAAAAAATTTTGAAAAAAAATTTTCGAAAAAAATTTTCGAAAAAAATTTTGAAAAAAAATTTTAGAAAAAAAATCTTCGAAAACAATTTTGAAAAAAATTTATGAAAGAAATTTCGAAAAAAATTTCGAAAAAAAATTTTCGATAAAAATTTTGAAAAAAAATTTTCCAAAAAAATTTCGAAAAAAATTTTGAAAAAAAATTTCCGAAAAAAATTTTGAAAAAAAAATTTGGAAAAAAATTTTAAAAAAAAATTTTCGAAAAAAATTTTGAAAAAAATTATCGAAAAAAATTTTCCAAAAAAATTCCGAAAAAAAATTTTCGAAAAAAAAATTCGAAAAAAATTTTGAAAAAAAAATTTCGAAAAAAATTTTGAAAAAAAATTTTCAAAAAAAATTTTTAAAAAAATTTTTAAAAAAAATTTTCGAAAAAAATTTTAAAAAAAATTAAAAAAAAAAATTATCGAAAAAAATTTTCGAAAAAAATTTCGAAAAACATTTTGAAAAAAAATTTTCGAAAAAAATTTTGAAAAAACATTTTAAGAAAAAAATTTTCGAAAAAATTTTCGAAAAAAATTTTGAAAATAATTTCGAAAAAAATTTTTCTAAAAAAATTTTCGAAAGAAATTTCGAAAAAAATTTTCGAAAAAAATTTTGAAAAAAAATTTTCGAAAAAAAATTTGAAAAAAATTTTGAAAAAAATTTTGAAAAAAAATTTTCAAAAAAAATTTTGAAAAAAAATTTTGAAAAAAAATTTTCAAAAAAAATTTTGAAAAAACATTTTAAGAAAAAAATTTTGAAAAAAAATTTTCGAAAAAAATTTTGAAAATAATTTCGAAAAAAATTTTCGAAAAAAATTATCGAAAAAAATTTTCGAAAAAAATTTTCTAAAAAAATTTCGAAAAAATTTTGAAAAAGTTTTCAAAAAAAAATTTCACAAAAAAATTTTGAAAAAATTTTCGAAAAAAAATTTGAAAAAAATTTTCGAAAAGTTTTGAAAAAAATTTTCGAAAAAAATTTTGAAAAAAATTTTGAAAAGAAAATTTTGAAAAAAATTTTAAATAAAATTCTGAAAAAAAATTTTGAAAAAAATTTCAAAAAATTTTGAAAAAAAATTTAAAAAAAAATTTTCGAAAAAAATTTTGAAAATAAATTTTCGAAAAAAATTTTGAAAAAAAATTTTCGAAAAAAATTTTGAAAAAAAATTTTCGAAAAAAATTTTGAAAAAATTTTCAAAAAAAAATTTTCGAAAAAAAATTTGAAAAAAAATTTTCGAAAAAAATTTTGAAAAAAAATTTTGAAAAAAAATTTTCGAAGAAAATTTTGAAAAAAAATTTTCGAAGAAAATTTAAAAAAAAATTTTCGAAAAAAATTTTTAAAAAAAATTTTCGAAAAAAATTAAAAAAAAAATTTTGAAAAATAATTCTCGAAAAAAATTTTGAAAAAAAATTTGAAAAAAAATTTTTAAAAAAAATTTTAAATAAAATTTTGAAAAACGATTTGAAAAAAATTTTCGAAAAAAATTTTTAAAAAAATTTTCGAAAAACATTTTGAAAAAAAATTTTCGAAAAAAATTTTGAAAAAAAATTTTCGAAAAAAATTTTCGAAAAAAATTTTGAAAAAAAATTTTCAAAAAAAATTTTGAAAAAAAATTTTCGTAAAAAAATTTTCGAAAAAAATTTTCGAAAAAAATTTTGAAAAAAATTTGGAAAAAAATTTCCGAAAAAAATTTTCGAAAAAATTTCGAAAAAATTTTCGAAAAAAATTTTCGAAAAAAATTTTGAAAAAAAATTTTCGAAAAAAATTTTGAAAAAAAATTTTGAAAAAAATTTTCGAAAAAAATTTTGAAAAAAATTTTCGAAAAAAATTTTGAAAAAAATTTTGAAAAACAATTTTTGAAAAAAATTTTAAATAAAATTTTGAAAAAAAATTTTGACAAAAATTTCGAAAAAAATTTTGAAAAAAATTTGGAAAAAAATTTCCGAAAAAAATTTTCGAAAAAAATTTCGAAAAAAATTTCGAAAAAAATTTTGAAAAAAAATTTTCGAAAAAAATTTTGAAAAAAAATTTTCGAAAAAAATTTTGAAAAAAAATTTTCGAAAAAAATTTTGAAAAAAATTTTCGAAAAAAATTTTGAAAAAAAATTTTTGAAAAAAATTTTCGAAAAAAATTTCGAAAAAAATTTTGAAAAAAAATTTTCGAAAAAAAATTTGAAAAAAATTTTGAAAAAAATTTTGAAAAAAAATTTTCAAAAAAAATTTTCGAAAAAAATTTTGAAAAAAAATTTTGAAAAAAAATTTTCAAAAAAAATTTTGAAAAAACATTTTAAGAAAAAAATTTTGAAAAAAAATTTTCGAAAAAAATTTTGAAAATAATTTCGAAAAAAATTTTCGAAAAAAATTATCGAAAAAAATTTCGAAAAAACATTTTCGAAAACAATTTTGAAAAAATCTTTCAAAAAAAATTTCGAAAAAAATTTACAAAAAATATTTTCCAAAAAAATTTCGAAAAAAAATTTTCCAAAAAAATTTTTGAAAAAAATTTTGAAGAAAAATTTTCGAAAAAAATTTTGAAAAAAATTTTCAAAAACATTTACGAAAAAAATTTCGAAAAAAATTTCGAAAAAAAATTTTCCAAAAAAATTTTCGAAAAACATTTTCCAAAAAAAATTTTGAAATAAATTTTTTAAAAAAATTTTGAAAAAAATTTTGAAAAAAAATTTTCGAAAAAAATTTTGAAAAAAGATTGTCGAAAAAAATTTTGAAATAAAATTTTCGAAAAAAATTTTGAAAAAAATTTTCGAAAAAAATTTTGAAAAAAATTTTGAAAAAAAATTTGAAAAAAATTTTGAAAAAAAATTTTCGAAAAAAAATTTGAAAAAAAATTTTCGAAAAAAATTTTGAAAAAAAATTTTGAAAAAAATTTTTGAAAAAAATTTAGAAGAAAATTTTCGAAAAAAATTTTGAAAAAAATTACCGAAAAAATTTTCGAAAAAAATTTTCGAAAAAAATTTTGAAAAAATTTTGAAAAAAAATTTTTGAAAAAAATTTCGAAAAAAATTTTGAAAAAAATTTCAAAAAAAAATTTTCGAAAAAAATTTTGAAAAAAATTTGAAAGAAATTTTGAAAAAAAATTTTCGAAAAAAATTTTGAACAAAAATTTTTAAAAAAAATTTTCGAAAAAAATTTTGAAAAAAAATTTTCGAAAAAAATCTTGAAAAAAATTTTCGAAAAAAATTTTGAAAAAATTTTGAAAAAAAATTTTCGAAAAAAAATTTGAAAAAAATTCTGAAAAAAAATTTTCGAAAAAAATTTTGAAAAAAATTTTCGAAAAAAATTTTGAAAAAAATTTTGAAAAAAAATTTTTGAAAAAAATTTTCAAAAAAATTTTAGAAAAAAAATTTTCGAAAAAAATTTTGAACAAAATTTACGAAAAAAATTTTGAAAAAAATTTCGAAAAAAATTTCGAAAAAAATTTTGAAAAAAAATTTTCGAAAAAAATTTTGAAAAAAAATTTTCAAAAAAATTTTCGAAAAAAAATTTGAAAAAATTTTGAAAAAAATTTTGAAAAAATTTTGAAAAAAAATTTTCGAAAAAAAGTTTGAAAAAAAATTTTCGAAAAAAATTTTCAAAAAAAATTTTCGATAAAAATAATTTAAAAAAATTTTGGAAAAAAAAATTTTCGAAAAACATTTTCGAAAAAAATTTTGAAAAAAATTATCGAAAAAAATTTCGAAAAAACATTTTCGAAAAAAATTTTGAAAAAATTTTTCAAAAAAAATTTCGAAAAAAATTTACAAAATATATTTTCCAAAAAAATTTCGAAAAAAAATTTTCCAAAAAAATTTTTGAAAAAAATTTTGAAGAAAAATTTTCGGAAAAAATTTTGAAAAAAATTTTGAAAAAAATTTACGAAAAAAATTTCGAAAAAAATTTCGAAAAAAAATTTCCCAAAAAAATTTTCGAAAAACATTTTCCAAAAAAAATTTTGAAATAAATTTTTTAAAAAAATTTTAAAAAAAATTTTGAAAAAAATTTTGAAAAAAATTTTGAAAAAAAATTTTCGAAAAAAATTATGAAAAAAAATTTTCGAAAAAAATTTTGAAAAAAAATTTTAGAAAAAAAATTTTCCAAAACAATTTTGAAAAAAATTTTGAAAAAAAATTTCGAAAAAAATTTCGAAAAAAAATTTTCGATAAAAATTTTGAAAAAAAATTTTCCAAAAATTTTTCGAAAAAGATTTTCGAAAAAAAATTTGAAAAAAATTTTTAAAAAAAATTTCCGAAAAAAATTTTGAAAAAAAATTTGGAAAAAAATTTTGAAAAAAAATTTTCGAAAAAAATTTTGAAAAAAATTATCGAAAAAAATTTTCCAAAAAAATTCCGAAAAAAAAATTTCGAAAAAAATTTTGAAAAAAAAATTATCGAAAAAAATTTTGAAAAAAAATTTTCAAAAAAAATTTTGAAAAAAATTTTGAAAAAAAATTTTTGAAAAAAATTTTCAAAAAAATTTTCGAAAAAAATTGAAAAAATTTTCGAAAAAAAATTTTGAAAAAAATTTTCGAAAAAAATTTTGATAAAAATTCTGAAAAGAAATTTTCGAAAAAAAATTTGAAAAAAATTTTCGAAAAAAATTTTCGAAACAAATTTTGAAAAAAATTTTGAAAAAAAATTTTCGAAAAAAATTTTCAAAAAAAATTTTGAAAAAAATTTCGAAAAAAAATTTGAAAAAAATTTCGAAAAAAATTTTGGAAAAAAATTTTCGAAAAAAATTTTGAAAAAAATATCCAAAAAAAATTTTGGAAAAAAATTTCAAAAAAATATTTTTAAAAAAAATTTTCAAAAAAAAATTTTTAAAAAATTTTGAAAAAAAATTTGAAAAAAATTTTCGAAAAAAATTTTGAAAAAAATTTTGAAAAAAAATTTGAAAAAAATTTTGAAAAAAAAATTTTGAAAAAAATTTTTGAAAAAAATTTTGAAAAAAATTTTGAAAAAAAATTTTAAAAAAAGTTTCGAAAAAAATTTTGAAAAACATTTTCGAAAAAAATTTTGAAAAAAATTTTGAAAAAAAATTTTCGAAAAAAAATTTGAAAAAAATTTTCGAAAAAAATTTTCAAAAAAAAATTTTGAAAAAAATTTCAAAAAAAATTTTGAAAAAAAATTTTCAAAAAAAATATTCAAAAAAAATTTTCAAAAAAAATTTTAAAAAAAATTTCGAAAAAAAATTTTCGAAAAAAATTTCGAAAAAAATTTGAAAAAAATTTTTAAAAAAAAATTTTTAAAAAAATTTTTGAAAAAAATTTTGAAAAAAATTTTGAAAAAAAATTTTAAAAAAATTTTCGAAAAAAATTTTGAAAAAAATTTTCGAAAAAAATTTTGAAAAAAATTTTCGAAAAAAATTTTGAAAAAAATTTTCGAAAAAAATTTTGAAAAAAATTTTCGAAAAAAATTTTGAAAAAAATTTTGAAAAAAAATTTTCGAAAAAAAATTTGAAAAAAATTTTCGAAAAAAATTTTCAAAAAAAATTTTGAAAAAAAATTTTCGAAAAAAATTTTCAAAAAAAATTTTGAAAAAAATTTCGAAAAAAAATTTTCGAAAAAAATTTCGAAAAAAAATTCAAAAAAAAATTTGAAAAAAATTTCGAAAAAAATTTGAAAAAAATTTCAAAAAAAAATTTTCGAAAAAAAATTTGAAAAAAATTTTGAAAAAAAAATTTCGCAAAAAATATTGAAAAAAAATTTTCGAAAAAAATTTTGAAAAAAAATTTGGAAAAATATTTTTTAAAAAAATTTTGAAAAAAATTTTCGAAAAAAATTTCGAAAAAAATTTAGGAAAAAAATTTCGAAAAAAATTTTCGAAAAAAATTTTGAAAAACATTTCGAAAAAAATTTTGAAAAAAAGTTTGAAAAAAAATTTTCGAAAAAAATTTTGAAAAAAATTTTGAAAAAAAATTTTCGAAAAAAATTTTCGAAAAAATTTCGAAAAATAGTTCGAAAAAAATTTTGAAATAAATTTCAAAAAAAAATTTCCAAAAAAAATTTTTAAAAAAAATTTGAAAAAATTTTGAAAAAAAATTTTCGAAAAAAATTTTGAATAAAAATTTTCGAAAAAAATTTTTAAAAAAATTTTTGAAAAAAATTTTGAAAAAAAATTTTCAAAAAAAATTTTCAAAAAAAATTTTGAAAAAAATTTTGAAAAAAATTTTTATTTTTGAAAAAAAAATTTGAAAAAAATTTTGAAAAAAAATTTTGAAAAAAAATTTTCGAAAAAAATTTTGAATAAAAATTTTCGAAAAAAATTTTTAAAAAAATTTTTGAAAAAAATTTTGAAAAAAAATTTTCAAAAAAAATTTTCGAAAAAAATTTTGAAAAAAATTTTGAAAAAAATTTTTATTTTTGAAAAAAAATTTTGAAAAAAATTTTGAAAAAAATTTTGAAAAAAAATTTTGAAAAAAAATTTTCGAAAAAAAATTTGAAATAAAATTCTCGAAAAAAATTTGGAAAAAAATTTTCGAAAAAAATTTTGAAAAAAATTTTGAAAAAAAATTTTCGAAAAAAAATTTGAAAAAAATTTTCGAAAAAAATTTTCAAAAAAAATTTTCAAAAAAAATTTTCGAAAAAAATTTTCAAAAAAAATTTTGAAAAAAATTTCGAAAAAAAATTTTCGAAAAAAATTTCGAAAAAAATTTCGAAAAAAATTTTGAAAAAAATTTCGAAAAAAATTTTGATAAAAATTTCCAAAAAAAATTTTGAAAAAAAATTTCCAAAAAATATTTTTTAAAAAAATTTTCAAAAAAAAATTTTTAAAAAATTTTGAAAAAAAATTTGAAATAATTTTCGAAAAAAATTTTGAAAAAAATTTTGAAAAAAAATTTTCCAAAAAAAATTTTGAAAAAAAATTTTCAGAAAAAAATTTTTAAAAAATTTTGAAAAAAAATTTGAAAAAAATTTTCTAAAAAAATTTTGAAAAAAATTTTGAAAAAAATTTTGAAAAAAATTTTTGAAAAAAATTTTTGAAAAAAATTTTGAAAAAAATTTTGAAAAATATTTTCGAAAAAAATTTTGAAAAAAATTTTCGAAAAAAATTTTCGAAAAAAATTTCGAAAAAAATTTCGAAAAAAATTTTGAAAAAAATTTCGAAAAAAATTTTGAAAAAAGTTTCAAAAAAATATTTTCGAAAAAAATTTTGAAAAAAAATTTGAAAAAAATTTTGAAAAAAAATTTTCGAAAAAAAATTTGAAAAAAAATTTTCGAAAAAAATTTTGAAAAAAAATTTTGAAAAAAATTTTTGAAAAAAATTTAGAAGAAAATTTTCGAAAAAAATTTTGAAAAAAATTACCGAAAAAATTTTCGAAAAAAATTTTCGAAAAAAATTTTGAAAAAATTTTGAAAAAAAATTTTTGAAAAAAATTTCGAAAAAAATTTTGAAAAAAATTTCAAAAAAAAATTTTCGAAAAAAATTTTGAAAAAAATTTGAAAGAAATTTTGAAAAAAAATTTTCGAAAAAAATTTTGAACAAAAATTTTAAAAAAAAATTTTCGAAAAAAATTTTGAAAAAAAATTTTCGAAAAAAATCTTGAAAAAAATTTTCGAAAAAAATTTTGAAAAAATTTTGAAAAAAAATTTTCGAAAAAAAATTTGAAAAAAATTCTGAAAAAAAATTTTCGAAAAAAATTTTGAAAAAAATTTTCGAAAAAAATTTTGAAAAAAATTTTGAAAAAAAATTTTTGAAAAAAATTTTCAAAAAAATTTTAGAAAAAAAATTTTCGAAAAAAATTTTGAACAAAATTTACGAAAAAAATTTTGAAAAAAATTTCGAAAAAAATTTCGAAAAAAATTTTGAAAAAAAATTTTCGAAAAAAATTTTGAAAAAAAATTTTCAAAAAAATTTTCGAAAAAAAATTTGAAAAAATTTTGAAAAAAAATTTTGAAAAAATTTTGAAAAAAAATTTTCGAAAAAAAGTTTGAAAAAAAATTTTCGAAAAAAATTTTCAAAAAAAATTTTCGATAAAAATAATTTAAAAAAATTTTGGAAAAAAAAATTTTCGAAAAACATTTTCGAAAAAAATTTTGAAAAAAATTATCGAAAAAAATTTCGAAAAAACATTTTCGAAAAAAATTTTGAAAAAATTTTTCAAAAAAAATTTCGAAAAAAATTTACAAAATATATTTTCCAAAAAAATTTCGAAAAAAAATTTTCCAAAAAAATTTTTGAAAAAAATTTTGAAGAAAAATTTTCGGAAAAAATTTTGAAAAAAATTTTGAAAAAAATTTACGAAAAAAATTTCGAAAAAAATTTCGAAAAAAAATTTCCCAAAAAAATTTTCGAAAAACATTTTCCAAAAAAAATTTTGAAATAAATTTTTTAAAAAAATTTTAAAAAAAATTTTGAAAAAAATTTTGAAAAAAATTTTGAAAAAAAATTTTCGAAAAAAATTATGAAAAAAAATTTTCGAAAAAAATTTTGAAAAAAAATTTTAGAAAAAAAATTTTCCAAAACAATTTTGAAAAAAATTTTGAAAAAAAATTTCGAAAAAAATTTCGAAAAAAAATTTTCGATAAAAATTTTGAAAAAAAATTTTCCAAAAATTTTTCGAAAAAGATTTTCGAAAAAAAATTTGAAAAAAATTTTTAAAAAAAATTTCCGAAAAAAATTTTGAAAAAAAATTTGGAAAAAAATTTTGAAAAAAAATTTTCGAAAAAAATTTTGAAAAAAATTATCGAAAAAAATTTTCCAAAAAAATTCCGAAAAAAAAATTTCGAAAAAAATTTTGAAAAAAAAATTATCGAAAAAAATTTTCGAAAAAAAGTTTCAAAAAAAAATTTCAAAAAAATTTTCCAAAAACTTTTGAAAAAAAATTTTCGAAAAAAATTTTGAAAAAAAATTTTAGAAAAAAAATTTTCGAAAAAAAATTTGAAAAAAATTTACGAAAAAAATTTTGAAAAAATTTCGAAAAAAATTTTGAAAAAAAATTTTCGAAAAAAATTCCAAAAAAAATTTTTGAAAAAAATTTTGAAAAAAAATTTTCGAAAAAAATTTTCGAAAAAAATTTTCGAAAAAAATTTTGAAAAAAATTTTGAAAAAAATTTTGAAAAAAAATTTTCCAAAAAAAATTTTCGAAAAAAATTTTCAAAAAAATTTTGAAAAATAATTCTCGAAAAAAATTTTGAAAAAAAATTTGAAAAAAAATTTTTAAAAAAAAATTTAAATAAAATTTTTAAAAAAGTTTTGAAAAAAATTTTCGAAAAAAATTTTTAAAAAAATTTTCGAAAAACATTTTGAAAAAAAATTTTCGAAAAAAATTTTGAAAAAAAATTTTCGAAAAAAATTTTCGAAAAAAATTTTGAAAAAAAATTTTCAAAAAAAATTTTGAAAAAAAATTTTCGTAAATAAATTTTCGAAAAAAATTTTCGAAAAAAATTTTGAAAAAAATTTGGAAAAAAATTTCCGAAAAAAATTTTCGAAAAAATTTCGAAAAAATTTTCGAAAAAATTTTTCGAAAAAAATTTTGAAAAAAAATTTTCGAAAAAAATTTTGAAAAAAAATTTTGAAAAAAATTTTCGAAAAAAATTTTGAAAAAAATTTTCGAAAAAAATTTTGAAAAAAATTTTGAAAAACAATTTTTGAAAAAAATTTTAAATAAAATTTTGAAAAAAAATTTTGACAAAAATTTCGAAAAAAATTTTGAAAAAAATTTGGAAAAAAATTTCCGAAAAAAATTTTCGAAAAAAATTTCGAAAAAAATTTCGAAAAAAATTTTGAAAAAAAATTTTCGAAAAAAATTTTGAAAAAAAATTTTCGAAAAAAATTTTGAAAAAAAATTTTCGAAAAAAATTTTGAAAAACATTTTCGAAAAAAATTTTGAAAAAAAATTTTTGAAAAAAATTTTCGAAAAAAATTTTCGAAAAAAGTTTTGAAAAAAATTTCGAAAAAAAATTTTCGAAAAAAATTTTCGAAAAAAATTTCGAAAAAAATTTTGAAAAAAAATTTTCGAAAAAAAATTTGAAAAAAATTTTGAAAAAAATTTTGAAAAAAAATTTTCAAAAAAAATTTTCGAAAAAAATTTTGAAAAAAAATTTTGAAAAAAAATTTTCAAAAAAAAATTTGAAAAAACATTTTAAGAAAAAAATTTTGAAAAAAAATTTTCGAAAAAAATTTTGAAAATAATTTCGAAAAAAATTTTCGAAAAAAATTATCGAAAAAAATTTCGAAAAAACATTTTCGAAAACAATTTTGAAAAAATCTTTCAAAAAAAATTTCGAAAAAAATTTACAAAAAATATTTTCCAAAAAAATTTCGAAAAAAAATTTTCCAAAAAAATTTTTGATAAAAATTTTGAAGAAAAATTTTCGAAAAAAATTTTGAAAAAAATTTTGAAAAAAATTTACGAAAAAAATTTCGAAAAAAATTTCGAAAAAAAATTTTCCAAAAAAATTTTCGAAAAACATTTTCCAAAAAAAATTTTGAAATAAATTTTTAAAAAAAATTTTGAAAAAAATTTTGAAAAAAATTTTGAAAAAAAATTTTCGAAAAAAATTTTGAAAAAAGATTGTCGAAAAAAATTTTGAAATAAAATTTTCGAAAAAAATTTTCGAAAAAAATTTTGAAAAAAAATTTTCGAAAAAAATTTTGAAAAAAACTTTCGAAAAAAATTTTGAAAAAAAATTTTCGAAAAAAATTTTGAAAAAAAATTTTAGAAAAAAAATTTTCGAAAACAATTTTGAAAAAAATTCATGAAAAAAATTTCGAAAAAAATTTCGAAAAAAAATTTTCGATAAAAATTTTGAAAAAAAAATTTCCAAAAAAATTATCGAAAAAAATTTTCCAAAAAAATTCCGAAAAAAAATTTTCGAAAAAAAAATTCGAAAAAAAATTTGAAAAAAAAATTTCGAGAAAAATTTTGAAAAAAAATTTTTAAAAAAATTTTCCAAAAACTTTTGAAAAAAAATTTCGAAAAAAATTTTGAAAAAATATTTTAGAAAAAAACTTTTCGAAAAAAATTTTGAAAAAAATTTACGAAAAAAATTTTGAAAAAAATTTCGAAAAAAATTTTGAAAAAAAATTTTCGAAAAAAATTCTGAAGAAACATTTTAAGAAAAAATTTTGAAAAAAAATTTTCGAAAAAAAATTTTGAAAATAATTTCGAAAAAATTTTTTCGAAAAAAATTTTCGAAAGAAATTTCGAAAAAAAATTTCGAAAAAAATTTTCGAAAAAAATTTAAAAAAAAATTTCGAAAAAAAATTTTCGAAAAAAATTTTCGAAAAAAATTTTCGAAAAAAATTTCGAAAAAAATTTTGAAAAAATTTTCAAAAAAAAATTTCACAAAAAAATTTTGAAAAAAATTTTGAAAAAAAATTTTCGAAAAAAATTTTGAAAAAAAATTTTCGAAAAAAATTTTGAAAAATTTTCGAAAAAAATTTTGAAAAATTTTCGAAAAAAATTTTGAAAAAAAATTTTGAAAAAAATTTTCGAAAAAAATTTTGAAAAAAATTTTCGAAAAAAATTTTGAAAAAAATTTTCGAAAAAAATTTTGAAAAAATTTTGAAAAAAAATTTTTGAAAAAAATTTTAAATAAAATTCTAAAAAAAAATTTTGAAAAAAATTTCGAAAAAAATTTTGAAAAAAATTTGGAAAAAAATTTTCGAAAAAAATTTTGAAAAAAAATTTTCAAAAAAAATTTTGAAAAAAAAATTTCGGAAAAAATTTTCCAAAAAAAGTTTGAAATAGATTTCGAAAAAAAATTTTCGAAAAAAATTTTTGAAAAAAATTTGAAAAAAATTTTGAAAAAATTTTCAAAAAAAAATTTTCGAAAAAAAATTTGAAAAAAAATTTGAAAAAAATTTTGAAAAAAAATTTTCGAAAAAAATTTTGAAAAAATTTTGAAAAAAAATTTTCGAAAAAAATTTTGAAAAAAAAATTTCGAAAAAAATTTAAAAAAAAAATTTTCGAAAAAAATTTTGAAAAAAATTATCGAAAAAAATTTTCCAAAAAAATTCCGAAAAAAAATTTTCGAAAAAAAAATTCAAAAAAAATTTAAAAAAAAATTTTGAAAAAAAATTTTGAAAAAAAATTTTCAAAAAAATTTTCCAAAAAATTTTTTAAAAAAATTTTCAAAAAAAATTTTTGAAAAAAATTAAAAAAAAATTAAAAAAAAAATTATCGAAAAAAATTTTCGAAAAAAATTTTCGAAAAAAAAATTCAAAAAAAATTTTGAAAAAAAATTTTGAAAAAAAATTTTCAAAAAAATTTTCCAAAAAATTTTTTAAAAAAATTTTCAAAAAAAAATTTTGAAAAAAATTTTAAAAAAAATTAAAAAAAAAAATTATCGAAAAAAATTTTCGAAACAAATTTTCGAAAAAAATTTTCAAAAAAATTTTGAAAAAAAATTTTCGAAAAAAATTTTTAAAAAAAATTTTAGAAAAAAACTTTTCGAAAAAAATTTTGAAAAAAAAATTTCCAAAAAAAATGTGAAAAAAAATTAAATTTCAAAAAAAAATTTTCGAAAAAAATTCCAAAAAAAATTTTTGAAAAAAATTTTGAAAAAAAATTTTAGAAAAAAAATCTTCGAAAACAATTTTGAAAAAAATTTATGAAAGAAATTTCGAAAAAAATTTCGAAAAAAAATTTTCGATAAAAATTTTGAAAAAAAATTTTCCAAAAAAATTTCGAAAAAAATTTTGAAAAAAAATTTCCGAAAAAAATTTTGAAAAAAAAATTTGGAAAAAAATTTTGAAAAAAAATTTTCGAAAAAAATTTTGAAAAAAATTATCGAAAAAAATTTTCCAAAAAAATTCCGAAAAAAAATTTCCAAAAAAAAAATTCGAAAAAAATTTTGAAAAAAAAATTTCGAAAAAAATTTTGAAAAAAAATTTTCAAAAAAAATTTTTAAAAAAATTTTTAAAAAAAATTTTCGAAAAAAATTTTAAAAAAAATTTAAAAAAAAAATTATCGAAAAAAATTTTCGAAAAAAATTTTCAAAAAATTTTCCAAAAACTTTTGAAAAAAAATTTTCGAAAAAAATTTTGAAAAAAATTTCGAAAAACATTTTGAAAAAAAATTTTCGAAAAAAATTTTGAAAAAACATTTTAAGAAAAAAATTTTCGAAAAAATTTTCGAAAAAAATTTTGAAAATAATTTCGAAAAAAAATTTTCTAAAAAAATTTTCGAAAGAAATTTCGAAAAAAATTTTCGAAAAAAATTTTGAAAAAAAATTTTCGAAAAAAAATTTGAAAAAAATTTTGAAAAAAATTTTGAAAAAAAATTTTCAAAAAAAATTTTCGAAAAAAATTTTGAAAAAAAATTTTCAAAAAAAATTTTGAAAAAACATTTTAAGAAAAAAATTTTGAAAAAAAATTTTCGAAAAAAATTTTGAAAATAATTTCGAAAAAAATTTTCGAAAAAAATTATCGAAAAAAATTTTCGAAAAAAATTTTCTAAAAAAATTTCGAAAAAATTTTGAAAAAGTTTTCAAAAAAAAATTTCACAAAAAAATTTTGAAAAAATTTTCGAAAAAAAATTTGAAAAAAATTTTCGAAAAGTTTTGAAAAAAATTTTCGAAAAAAATTTTGAAAAAAATTTTGAAAAGAAAATTTTGAAAAAAATTTTAAATAAAATTCTGAAAAAAAATTTTGAAAAAAATTTCAAAAAATTTTGAAAAAAAATTTAAAAAAAAATTTTCGAAAAAAATTTTGAAAATAAATTTTCGAAAAAAATTTTGAAAAAAAATTTTCGAAAAAAATTTTGAAAAAAAATTTTCGAAAAAAATTTTGAAAAAATTTTCAAAAAAAAATTTTCGAAAAAAAATTTGAAAAAAAATTTTCGAAAAAAATTTTAAATAAAATTTTGAAAAACGATTTGAAAAAAATTTTCGAAAAAAATTTTTAAAAAAATTTTCGAAAAACATTTTGAAAAAAAATTTTCGAAAAAAATTTTGAAAAAAAATTTTCGAAAAAAATTTTCGAAAAAAATTTTGAAAAAAAATTTTCAAAAAAAATTTTGAAAAAAAATTTTCGTAAAAAAATTTTCGAAAAAAATTTTCGAAAAAAATTTTGAAAAAAATTTGGAAAAAAATTTCCGAAAAAAATTTTCGAAAAAATTTCGAAAAAATTTTCGAAAAAAATTTTCGAAAAAAATTTTGAAAAAAAATTTTCGAAAAAAATTTTGAAAAAAAATTTTGAAAAAAATTTTCGAAAAAAATTTTGAAAAAAATTTTCGAAAAAAATTTTGAAAAAAATTTTGAAAAACAATTTTTGAAAAAAATTTTAAATAAAATTTTGAAAAAAAATTTTGACAAAAATTTCGAAAAAAATTTTGAAAAAAATTTGGAAAAAAATTTCCGAAAAAAATTTTCGAAAAAAATTTCGAAAAAAATTTCGAAAAAAATTTTGAAAAAAAATTTTCGAAAAAAATTTTGAAAAAAAATTTTCGAAAAAAATTTTGAAAAAAAATTTTCGAAAAAAATTTTGAAAAAAATTTTCGAAAAAAATTTTGAAAAAAAATTTTTGAAAAAAATTTTCGAAAAAAATTTCGAAAAAAATTTTGAAAAAAAATTTTCGAAAAAAAATTTGAAAAAAATTTTGAAAAAAATTTTGAAAAAAAATTTTCAAAAAAAATTTTCGAAAAAAATTTTGAAAAAAAATTTTGAAAAAAAATTTTCAAAAAAAATTTTGAAAAAACATTTTAAGAAAAAAATTTTGAAAAAAAATTTTCGAAAAAAATTTTGAAAATAATTTCGAAAAAAATTTTCGAAAAAAATTATCGAAAAAAATTTCGAAAAAACATTTTCGAAAACAATTTTGAAAAAATCTTTCAAAAAAAATTTCGAAAAAAATTTACAAAAAATATTTTCCAAAAAAATTTCGAAAAAAAATTTTCCAAAAAAATTTTTGAAAAAAATTTTGAAGAAAAATTTTCGAAAAAAATTTTGAAAAAAATTTTCAAAAACATTTACGAAAAAAATTTCGAAAAAAATTTCGAAAAAAAATTTTCCAAAAAAATTTTCGAAAAACATTTTCCAAAAAAAATTTTGAAATAAATTTTTTAAAAAAATTTTGAAAAAAATTTTGAAAAAAAATTTTCGAAAAAAATTTTGAAAAAAGATTGTCGAAAAAAATTTTGAAATAAAATTTTCGAAAAAAATTTTGAAAAAAATTTTCGAAAAAAATTTTGAAAAAATTTTGAAAAAAAATTTTTGAAAAAAATTTTAAATAAAATTCTAAAAAAAAATTTTGAAAAAAATTTCGAAAAAAATTTTGAAAAAAATTTGGAAAAAAATTTTCGAAAAAAATTTTGAAAAAAAATTTTCAAAAAAAATTTTGAAAAAAAATTTTCGAAAAAAATTTTCCAAAAAAAATTTGAAATAGATTTCGAAAAAAAATTTTCGAAAAAAATTTTTGAAAAAAATTTGAAAAAAATTTTGAAAAAATTTTCAAAAAAAAATTTTCGAAAAAAAATTTGAAAAAAAATTTGAAAAAAATTTTGAAAAAAAATTTTCGAAAAAAATTTTGAAAAAATTTTGAAAAAAAATTTTCGAAAAAAATTTTGAAAAAAAAATTTCGAAAAAAATTTAAAAAAAAAATTTTCGAAAAAAATTTTGAAAAAAATTATCGAAAAAAATTTTCCAAAAAAATTCCGAAAAAAAATTTTCGAAAAAAAAATTCAAAAAAAATTTAAAAAAAAATTTTGAAAAAAAACTTTGAAAAAAAATTTTCAAAAAAATTTTCCAAAAAATTTTTTAAAAAAATTTTTGAAAAAAATTAAAAAAAAATTAAAAAAAAAATTATCGAAAAAAATTTTCGAAAAAAATTTTCGAAAAAAAAATTCAAAAAAAATTTTGAAAAAAAATTTTGAAAAAAAATTTTCAAAAAAATTTTCCAAAAAATTTTTTAAAAAAATTTTCAAAAAAAATTTTTGAAAAAAATTTAAAAAAAAATTAAAAAAAAAAATTATCGAAAAAAATTTTCGAAACAAATTTTCGAAAAAAATTTTCAAAAAAATTTTGAAAAAAAATTTTCGAAAAAAATTTTTAAAAAAAATTTTAGAAAAAAACTTTTCGAAAAAAATTTTGAAAAAAATTTACGAAAAAAATTTTGAAAAAAATTTCGAAAAAAATTTCGAAAAAAAGTTTTAGAAAAAAATTTTGAAAAAAAAATTTCCAAAAAAAATGTGAAAAAAAATTAAATTTCAAAAAAAAATTTTCGAAAAAAATTCCAAAAAAAATTTTTGAAAAAAATTTTGAAAAAAAATTTTCGAAAAAAATTTTCGAAAAAAATTTTGAAAAAAAATTTTAGAAAAAAAATCTTCGAAAACAATTTTGAAAAAAATTTATGAAAGAAATTTCGAAAAAAATTTCGAAAAAAAATTTTCGATAAAAATTTTGAAAAAAAATTTTCCAAAAAAATTTCGAAAAAAATTTTGAAAAAAAATTTCCGAAAAAAATTTTGAAAAAAAAATTTGGAAAAAAATTTTAAAAAAAAATTTTCGAAAAAAATTTTGAAAAAAATTATCGAAAAAAATTTTCCAAAAAAATTCCGAAAAAAAATTTTCGAAAAAAAAATTCGAAAAAAATTTTGAAAAAAAAATTTCGAAAAAAATTTTGAAAAAAAATTTTCAAAAAAAATTTTTAAAAAAATTTTTAAAAAAAATTTTCGAAAAAAATTTTAAAAAAAATTAAAAAAAAAAATTATCGAAAAAAATTTTCGAAAAAAATTTCGAAAAACATTTTGAAAAAAAATTTTCGAAAAAAATTTTGAAAAAACATTTTAAGAAAAAAATTTTCGAAAAAATTTTCGAAAAAAATTTTGAAAATAATTTCGAAAAAAATTTTTCTAAAAAAATTTTCGAAAGAAATTTCGAAAAAAATTTTCGAAAAAAATTTTGAAAAAAAATTTTCGAAAAAAAATTTGAAAAAAATTTTGAAAAAAATTTTGAAAAAAAATTTTCAAAAAAAATTTTGAAAAAAAATTTTGAAAAAAAATTTTCAAAAAAAATTTTGAAAAAACATTTTAAGAAAAAAATTTTGAAAAAAAATTTTCGAAAAAAATTTTGAAAATAATTTCGAAAAAAATTTTCGAAAAAAATTATCGAAAAAAATTTTCGAAAAAAATTTTCTAAAAAAATTTCGAAAAAATTTTGAAAAAGTTTTCAAAAAAAAATTTCACAAAAAAATTTTGAAAAAATTTTCGAAAAAAAATTTGAAAAAAATTTTCGAAAAGTTTTGAAAAAAATTTTCGAAAAAAATTTTGAAAAAAATTTTGAAAAGAAAATTTTGAAAAAAATTTTAAATAAAATTCTGAAAAAAAATTTTGAAAAAAATTTCAAAAAATTTTGAAAAAAAATTTAAAAAAAAATTTTCGAAAAAAATTTTGAAAATAAATTTTCGAAAAAAATTTTGAAAAAAAATTTTCGAAAAAAATTTTGAAAAAAAATTTTCGAAAAAAATTTTGAAAAAATTTTCAAAAAAAAATTTTCGAAAAAAAATTTGAAAAAAAATTTTCGAAAAAAATTTTGAAAAAAAATTTTGAAAAAAAATTTTCGAAGAAAATTTTGAAAAAAAATTTTCGAAGAAAATTTAAAAAAAAATTTTCGAAAAAAATTTTTAAAAAAAATTTTCGAAAAAAATTAAAAAAAAAATTTTGAAAAATAATTCTCGAAAAAAATTTTGAAAAAAAATTTGAAAAAAAATTTTTAAAAAAAATTTTAAATAAAATTTTGAAAAACGATTTGAAAAAAATTTTCGAAAAAAATTTTTAAAAAAATTTTCGAAAAACATTTTGAAAAAAAATTTTCGAAAAAAATTTTGAAAAAAAATTTTCGAAAAAAATTTTCGAAAAAAATTTTGAAAAAAAATTTTCAAAAAAAATTTTGAAAAAAAATTTTCGTAAAAAAATTTTCGAAAAAAATTTTCGAAAAAAATTTTGAAAAAAATTTGGAAAAAAATTTCCGAAAAAAATTTTCGAAAAAATTTCGAAAAAATTTTCGAAAAAAATTTTCGAAAAAAATTTTGAAAAAAAATTTTCGAAAAAAATTTTGAAAAAAAATTTTGAAAAAAATTTTCGAAAAAAATTTTGAAAAAAATTTTCGAAAAAAATTTTGAAAAAAATTTTGAAAAACAATTTTTGAAAAAAATTTTAAATAAAATTTTGAAAAAAAATTTTGACAAAAATTTCGAAAAAAATTTTGAAAAAAATTTGGAAAAAAATTTCCGAAAAAAATTTTCGAAAAAAATTTCGAAAAAAATTTCGAAAAAAATTTTGAAAAAAAATTTTCGAAAAAAATTTTGAAAAAAAATTTTCGAAAAAAATTTTGAAAAAAAATTTTCGAAAAAAATTTTGAAAAAAATTTTCGAAAAAAATTTTGAAAAAAAATTTTTGAAAAAAATTTTCGAAAAAAATTTCGAAAAAAATTTTGAAAAAAAATTTTCGAAAAAAAATTTGAAAAAAATTTTGAAAAAAATTTTGAAAAAAAATTTTCAAAAAAAATTTTCGAAAAAAATTTTGAAAAAAAATTTTGAAAAAAAATTTTCAAAAAAAATTTTGAAAAAACATTTTAAGAAAAAAATTTTGAAAAAAAATTTTCGAAAAAAATTTTGAAAATAATTTCGAAAAAAATTTTCGAAAAAAATTATCGAAAAAAATTTCGAAAAAACATTTTCGAAAACAATTTTGAAAAAATCTTTCAAAAAAAATTTCGAAAAAAATTTACAAAAAATATTTTCCAAAAAAATTTCGAAAAAAAATTTTCCAAAAAAATTTTTGAAAAAAATTTTGAAGAAAAATTTTCGAAAAAAATTTTGAAAAAAATTTTCAAAAACATTTACGAAAAAAATTTCGAAAAAAATTTCGAAAAAAAATTTTCCAAAAAAATTTTCGAAAAACATTTTCCAAAAAAAATTTTGAAATAAATTTTTTAAAAAAATTTTGAAAAAAATTTTGAAAAAAAATTTTCGAAAAAAATTTTGAAAAAAGATTGTCGAAAAAAATTTTGAAATAAAATTTTCGAAAAAAATTTTGAAAAAAATTTTCGAAAAAAATTTTGAAAAAATTTTGAAAAAAAATTTTTGAAAAAAATTTTAAATAAAATTCTAAAAAAAAATTTTGAAAAAAATTTCGAAAAAAATTTTGAAAAAAAATTTGGAAAAAAATTTTCGAAAAAAATTTTGAAAAAAAATTTTCAAAAAAAATTTTGAAAAAAAATTTTCGAAAAAAATTTTCCAAAAAAAATTTGAAATAGATTTCGAAAAAAAATTTTCGAAAAAAATTTTTGAAAAAAATTTGAAAAAAATTTTGAAAAAATTTTCAAAAAAAAATTTTCGAAAAAAAATTTGAAAAAAAATTTGAAAAAAATTTTGAAAAAAAATTTTCGAAAAAAATTTTGAAAAAATTTTGAAAAAAAATTTTCGAAAAAAATTTTGAAAAAAAATTTTCGAAAAAAATTTTGAAAAAAAATTTTCGAAAAAAATTTTGAAAAAATTTTCAAAAAAAAATTTTCGAAAAAAAATTTGAAAAAAAATTTTCGAAAAAAATTTTGAAAAAAAATTTTGAAAAAAAATTTTCGAAGAAAATTTTGAAAAAAAATTTTCGAAGAAAATTTAAAAAAAAATTTTCGAAAAAAATTTTTAAAAAAAATTTTCGAAAAAAATTAAAAAAAAAATTTTGAAAAATAATTCTCGAAAAAAATTTTGAAAAAAAATTTGAAAAAAAATTTTTAAAAAAAATTTTAAATAAAATTTTGAAAAACGATTTGAAAAAAATTTTCGAAAAAAATTTTTAAAAAAATTTTCGAAAAACATTTTGAAAAAAAATTTTCGAAAAAAATTTTGAAAAAAAATTTTCGAAAAAAATTTTCGAAAAAAATTTTGAAAAAAAATTTTCAAAAAAAATTTTGAAAAAAAATTTTCGTAAAAAAATTTTCGAAAAAAATTTTCGAAAAAAATTTTGAAAAAAATTTGGAAAAAAATTTCCGAAAAAAATTTTCGAAAAAATTTCGAAAAAATTTTCGAAAAAAATTTTCGAAAAAAATTTTGAAAAAAAATTTTCGAAAAAAATTTTCCAAAAAAAATTTGAAATAGATTTCGAAAAAAAATTTTCGAAAAAAATTTTTGAAAAAAATTTGAAAAAAATTTTGAAAAAATTTTCAAAAAAAAATTTTCGAAAAAAAATTTGAAAAAAAATTTGAAAAAAATTTTGAAAAAAAATTTTCGAAAAAAATTTTGAAAAAATTTTGAAAAAAAATTTTCGAAAAAAATTTTGAAAAAAAAATTTCGAAAAAAATTTTAAAAAAAAATTTTCGAAAAAAATTTTGAAAAAAATTATCGAAAAAAATTTTCCAAAAAAATTCCGAAAAAAAATTTTCGAAAAAAAAATTCAAAAAAAATTTAAAAAAAAATTTTGAAAAAAAATTTTGAAAAAAAATTTTCAAAAAAATTTTCCAAAAAATTTTTTAAAAAAATTTTCAAAAAAAATTTTTGAAAAAAATTAAAAAAAAATTTTTGAAAAAAATTAAAAAAAAATTAAAAAAAAGAATTATCGAAAAAAATTTTCGAAAAAAATTTTCGAAAAAAAAATTCAAAAAAAATTTTGAAAAAAAATTTTGAAAAAAAATTTTCAAAAAAATTTTCCAAAAAATTTTTTAAAAAAATTTTCAAAAAAAATTTTTGAAAAAAATTTTAAAAAAAATTAAAAAAAAAAATTATCGAAAAAAATTTTCGAAACAAATTTTCGAAAAAAATTTTCAAAAAAATTTTGAAAAAAAATTTTCGAAAAAAATTTTTAAAAAAAATTTTAGAAAAAAACTTTTCGAAAAAAATTTTGAAAAAAATTTACGAAAAAAATTTTGAAAGAAATTTCGAAAAATATTTCCAAAAAAAGTTTTAGAAAAAAATTTTGAAAAAAAAATTTCCAAAAAAAATGTGAAAAAAAATTAAATTTCAAAAAAAAATTTTCGAAAAAAATTCCAAAAAAAATTTTTGAAAAAAATTTTGAAAAAAAATTTTCGAAAAAAATTTTCGAAAAAAATTTTGAAAAAAAAATTTAGAAAAAAAATCTTCGAAAACAATTTTGAAAAAAATTTATGAAAAAAATTTCGAAAAAAATTTCGAAAAAAAATTTTCGATAAAAATTTTGAAAAAAAATTTTCCAAAAAAATTTCGAAAAAAATTTTGAAAAAAAATTTCCGAAAAAAATTTTGAAAAAAAAATTTGGAAAAAAATTTTGAAAAAAAATTTTCGAAAAAAATTTTGAAAAAAATTATCGAAAAAAATTTTCCAAAAAAATTCCGAAAAAAAATTTTCGAAAAAAAAATTCGAAAAAAATTTTGAAAAAAAAATTTCGAAAAAAATTTTGAAAAAAAATTTTCAAAAAAAATTTTCAAAAAAAATTTTGAAAAAAATTTCGAAAAAAAATTTTCGAAAAAAATTTCGAAAAAAATTTCGAAAAAAATTTTGAAAAAAATTTCGAAAAAAATTTTGAAAGAAATATCAAAAAAAAAATTTTCGAAAAAAATTTTGAAAAAAAATTTGAAAAAAATTTTGAAAAAAAATTTTCGAAAAAAATTTTGAAAAAAAATTTCCAAAAAAAATTTTGAAAAAAAATTTTCGAAAAAAATTTTGAAAAAAAATTTTAAAAAAATTTTGAAAAAAAATTTTAAAAAAATTTTTGAAAAAAATTTTGAAAAAAATTTTCGAAAAAAATTTTGAAAAAAATTTTGAAAAAAATTTACGAAAAAATTTTCGAAAAAAATTTTTAAAAAAATTTTGAAAAATTTTTCGAAAAAAATTTTCGAAAAAAATTTCGACAAAAATTTTGAAAAAAATTTCAAAAAAAAATTTTCGAAAAAAATTTTGAAAAAAAAAAGTTTCGAAAAAAATTTTGAAAAAAAAAAGTTTCGAAAAAAATTTTGAAAAAAATTTTGAAAAAAAATTTTCGAAAAAAATTTCGAAAAAAATTTACGAAAAAAATTTTCGAAAAAAATTTTCGAAAAAAATTTTCGAAAAAAATTTTCGAAAAAAATTTTCGAAAAAAATTTTGAAAAAAATTTCGAAAAAAATTTTGAAAAAAATTTTGAAAAAAAATTTTCGAAAAAAATTTTGAAAAAAATTTCGAAAAAAAAATTTCGAAAAAAATTTTCGAAAAAATTTCGAAAAAAAGTTCGAAAAAAATTTTGAAATAAATTAAAAAAAAAATTTCCAAAAAAAATTTTTAAAAAAAATTTGAAAAAATTTTGAAAAAAAATTTTCGAAAAAAATTTTGTATAAAAATTTTCGAAAAAAATTTTTAAAAAATTTTGAAAAAAACTGAAAAAAAATTTTCAAAAAAAATTTTCGAAAAAAATTTTCGAAAAAAATTTTGAAAAAAATTTCCAAAAAAAATTTTGAAAAAAAATTTCCAAAAAAAATTAAAAAAAAAAAATTTCAAAAAAAAATTTTTAAAAAATTTTGAAAAAAAATTTGAAAAAAATTTTCTAAAAAAATTTTGAAAAAAATTTTGAAAACAAATTTTCGAAAAAAAATCTGAAAAAAATTGTGAAAAAAAATTTTTGAAAAATATTTTTGAAAAAAATTTTGATAAAAATTTTGAAAAAAAATTTTGAAAAAAATTTTCGAAAAAAATTTAGAAAAAAATTTTCGAAAAAAATTTTCGAAAAAAATTTTGAAAAAAATTTTCGAAAAAAATTTTGAAAAAAAATTTGGAAAAAAATTTTCGAAAAAAAATTTGAAAAAAATTTTCGAAAAAAATTTTCAAAAAAAATTTTGAAAAAAAATTTTCAAAAAAAATTTTAAAAAAAATTTCGAAAAAAAAGTTTCGAAAAAAATTTCGAAAAAAATTTCGAAAAAAATTTCGAAAAAAATTTTGAAAAAAATTTCGAAAAAAATTTTGAAAAAAAAATTGAAAAAAATTTTGAAAAAAAAATTTCGAAAAAAAATTTGAAAAAAAATTTTCGAAAAAAATTTAGAAGAAAATTTTCGAAAAAATTTTCGAAAAAAATTTTGAAAAAAATTTTGAAAAAAAATTTTCGAAAAAAATTTCGAAAAAAATTTTGAAAAAAATTTCAAAAAAAAATTTTCGAAAAAATTTAAAAAAAATTTGAAGGAAATTTTGAAAAAAAATTTTCAAAAAAAATTTTGAACAAAAATTTTTTAAAAAATTTTCGAAAAAAATTTTCGAAAAAAATTTTGAAAAAAAATTTGGAAAAAAATTTTCGAAAAAAAATTTGAAAAAAATTTTCGAAAAAAATTTGCAAAAAAAATTTTGAAAAAAAATTTTCAAAAAAAATTTTGAAAAAAATTTTGAAAAAAAATTTTTGAAAAAAATTTTCAAAAAAATTTTCGAAAAAAATTGAAAAAATTTTGAAAAAAAATTTTCGAAAAAAAATTTTGAAAAAAATTTTCGAAAAAAATTTTGATAAAAATTTTGAAAAGAAATTTTCGAAAAAAAATTTGAAAAAAATTTTCGAAAAAAATTTTCGAAACAAATTTTGAAAAAAATTTTGAAAAAAAATTTTCGAAAAAAATTTTCAAAAAAAATTTTGAAAAAAATTTCGAAAAAAAATTTGAAAAAAATTTCGAAAAAAATTTTGGAAAAAAATTTTCGAAAAAAATTTTCGAAAAAAATTTTGAAAAAAATTTCCAAAAAAAATTTTGGAAAAAAATTTCCAAAAAATATTTTTAAAAAAAATTTTCAAAAAAAAATTTTTAAAAAATTTTGAAAAAAAATTTGAAAAAAATTTTCGAAAGAAATTTTGAAAAAAATTTTGAAAAAAAATTTGAAAAAAATTTTGAAAAAAAAATTTTGAAAAAAATTTTTGAAAAAAATTTTGAAAAAAATTTTGAAAAAAAATTTTAAAAAAAGTTTCGAAAAAAATTTTGAAAAACATTTTCGAAAAAAATTTTGAAAAAAATTTTGAAAAAAAATTTTCGAAAAAAAATTTGAAAAAAATTTTCGAAAAAAATTTTCAAAAAAAAATTTTGAAAAAAATTTTCAAAAAAAATTTTGAAAAAAAATTTTCAAAAAAAATTTTCAAAAAAAATTTTCAAAAAAAATTTTGAAAAAAATTTCGAAAAAAAATTTTCGAAAAAAATTTCGAAAAAAATTTGAAAAAAATTTTGAAAAAAAAATTTTTAAAAAAATTTTTGAAAAAAATTTTGAAAAAAGTTTTGAAAAAAAATTTTAAAAAAATTTTCGAAAAAAATTTTGAAAAAAATCTTCGAAAAAAATTTTGAAAAAAATTTTCGAAAAAAATTTTGAAAAAAATTTTCGAAAAAAATTTTGAAAAAAATTTTGAAAAAAAATTTTGAAAAAAATTTTTGAAAAAAATTTTGAAAAAAATTTTCGAAAAAAATTTTGAAAAAAATTTTCGAAAAAAATTTTGAAAAAAATTTTCGAAAAAAATTTTGAAAAAAAATTTTAAGAAAAAAATTTTGAAAAAACATTTTCGAAAAAAATTTTGAAAATAATTTCGAAAAAAATTTTTCGAAAAAAATTTTTCGAAAAAAATTTTCGAAAGAAATTTCGAAAAAAATTTTCGAAAAAAATTTTCGAAAAAAATTTTCGAAAAAAATTGTGAAAAAAATTTCGAAAAAAAATTTTCGAAAAAAATTTTCGAAAAAAATTACGAAAAAAATTTTGAAAAAATTTTCAAAAAAAAATTTTCGAAAAAAATTTTGAAAAGAAATTTTCGAAAAAAATTTGGAAAAAAATTTGAAAAAAATTTCAAAAAAAAATTTTCGAAACAAATTTGGAAAAAAATTTGAAAAAAATTTCAAAAAAAAATTTTCGAAACAAATTTTGAAAAAAAATTTGAAAAAAACATTTTCGATAAAAATTTTGAAAAAAAAATTTGAAAAAAATTTTGAATGAAATTTTGAAAAAAAATTTTGAAAAAAATTTTCGGAAAAAATTTTGAAAAAAATTTTCGAAAAAAATTTTTAAAAAAATTTTGAACAAAAATTTTCGAAAAAAATTTTGTAATAAATTTTCGAAAAAAATTTTTGAAAAAAATTTTGAAAAAAAATTTTCGAAAAAATTTTTGAAAAAAATTTTCGAAAAAAATTTTGAAAAAAATTTTGAAAAGAAATTTTCGAAAAAAAATTTGAAAAAAATTTTCGAAAAAAATTTTCAAAAAAAATTTTGAAAAAAAAATTTCGAAAAAAATTTTCAAAAAAAATTTTGAAAAAAATTTCGAAAAAAAATTTTCGAAAAAAATTTCGAAAAAAATTTCGAAAAAAATTTTGAAAAAAATTTCGAAAAAAATTTTGAAAAAAATATCAAAAAAAAATTTTTCGAAAAAAATTTTGAAAAAAAATTTTTCGAAAAAAATTTTGAAAAAAAATTTGAAAAAAATTTTGAAAAAAAATTTTCGAAAAAAATTTTGAAAAAAAATTTTCGAAAAAATTTTGAAAAAAATTTTCGAAAAAAAATTTTTAAAAAATTTTGAAAAAAAATTTTCGAAAAAAAATTTGTAATAAATTTTCGAAAAAAATTTTTGAAAAAAATTTTGAAAAAAAATTTTCGAAAAAAATTTTGAAAAACATTTTCGAAAAAAATTTTGAAAAAAATTTTGAAAAGAAATTTTCGAAAAAAAATTTGAAAAAAATTTTCAAAAAAAATTTTGAAAAAAAATTTCGAAAAAAATTTTGAAAAAAATTTTGAAAAAAATTTACGAAAAAATTTTCGAAAAAAATTTTTTAAAAAATTTTGAAAAATTTTTCGAAAAAAATTTTCGAAAAAAATTTCGAAAAAAATTTTGAAAAAAATTTCAAAAAAAAATTTTCGAAAAAAATTTTGAAAAAAAAAAGTTTCGAAAAAAATTTTGAAAAAAATTTTGAAAAAAAATTTTCGAAAAAAATTTCAAAAAAAATTTACGAAAAAAATTTTCGAAAAAAATTTTCGAAAAAAATTTTCGAAAAAAATTTTCGAAAAAAATTTTGAAAAAAATTTCGAAAAAAATTTTGAAAAAAATTTTGAAAAAAAATTTTCGAAAAAAATTTTGAAAAAAATTTCGAAAAAAAATTTTCGAGAAAAATTTTCGAAAAAATTTCGAAAAAAAGTTCGAAAAAAATTTTGAAATAAATTTAAAAAAAAATTTCCAAAAAAAATTTTTAAAAAAAATTTGAAAAAATTTTGAAAAAAAATTTTCGAAAAAAATTTTGAATAAAAATTTTCGAAAAAAATTTTTAAAAAATTTTGAAAAAAACTTTGAAAAAAAATTTTCAAAAAAAATTTTCGAAAAAAATTTTCGAAAAAAATTTTGAAAAAAATTTCAAAAAAAAATTTTGAAAAAAAATTTCCAAAAAAAATTTAAAAAAAAAAATTTCAAAAAAAAATTTTTAAAAAATTTTGAAAAAAAATTTGAAAAACATTTTCTAAAAAAATTTTGAAAAAAATTTTGAAAACAAATTTTCGAAAAAAAATTTGAAAAAAATTGTGAAAAAAAATTTTGAAAAAAATTTTCGAAAAAAATTTTGAAAAAAATTTTCGAAAAAAATTTTGAAAAAAATTTTCGAAAAAAATTTTGAAAAAAAATTTGGAAAAAAATTTTCGAAAAAAAATTTGAAAAAAATTTTCGAAAAAAATTTTCAAAAAAAATTTTGAAAAAAAAATTTCAAAAAAAATTTTAAAGAAAATTTCGAAAAAAAATTTTCGAAAAAAATTTCGAAAAAAATTTCGAAAAAAATTTCGAAAAAAATTTTGAAAAAAATTTCGAAAAAAATTTTGAAAAAAAATTTGAAAAAAATTTTGAAAAAAAATTTTCGAAAAAAAATTTGAAAAAAAATTTTCGAAAAAAAATTAGAAGAAAATTTTCGAAAAAATTTTCGAAAAAAATTTTGAAAAAAATTTTGAAAAAAAATTTTCGAAAAAAATTTCGAAAAAAATTTTGAAAAAAATTTCAAAAAAAAATTTTCGAAAAAATTTAAAAAAAAATTTGAAGGAAATTTTGAAAAAAAATTTTCAAAAAAAATTTTGAACAAAAATTTTTTAAAAAATTTTCGAAAAAAATTTTCGAAAAAAATTTTGAAAAAAAATTTGGAAAAAAATTTTCGAAAAAAAATTTGAAAAAAATTTTCGAAAAAAATTTTCAAAAAAAATTTTGAAAAAAAATTTTCAAAAAAAATTTTGAAAAAAATTTTGAAAAAAAATTTTTGAAAAAAATTTTCAAAAAAATTTTCGAAAAAAATTGAAAAAATTTTGAAAAAAAATTTTCGAAAAAAAATTTTGAAAAAAATTTTCGAAAAAAATTTTGATAAAAATTCTGAAAAGAAATTTTCGAAAAAAAATTTGAAAAAAATTTTCGAAAAAAATTTTCGAAACAAATTTTGAAAAAAATTTTGAAAAAAAATTTTCGAAAAAAATTTTCAAAAAAAATTTTGAAAAAAATTTCGAAAAAAAATTTGAAAAAAATTTCGAAAAAAATTTTGGAAAAAAATTTTCGAAAAAAATTTTGAAAAAAATTTCCAAAAAAAATTTTGGAAAAAAATTTCAAAAAAATATTTTTAAAAAAAATTTTCAAAAAAAAATTTTTAAAAAATTTTGAAAAAAAATTTGAAAAAAATTTTGAAAAAAAATTTTAAAAAAATTTTCGAAAAAAATTTTGAAAAAAATTTTCGAAAAAAATTTTGAAAAAAATTTTCGAAAAAAATTTTGAAAAAAATTTTCGAAAAAAATTTTGAAAAAAATTTTCGAAAAAAATTTTGAAAAAAATTTTGAAAAAAAATTTTCGAAAAAAAATTTGAAAAAAATTTTCGAAAAAAATTTTCAAAAAAAATTTTGAAAAAAAATTTTCGAAAAAAATTTTCAAAAAAAATTTTGAAAAAAATTTCGAAAAAAAATTTTCGAAAAAAATTTCGAAAAAAAATTCAAAAAAAAATTTGAAAAAAATTTCGAAAAAAAATTTGAAAAAAATTTCAAAAAAAAATTTTCGAAAAAAAATTTGAAAAAAATTTTGAAAAAAAAATTTCGCAAAAAATATTGAAAAAAAATTTTCGAAAAAAATTTTGAAAAAAAATTTTGAAAAATATTTTTTAAAAAAATTTTGAAAAAAATTTTCGAAAAAAATTTCGAAAAAAATTTAGGAAAAAAATTTTCGAAAAAAATTTTCGAAAAAAATTTTGAAAAACATTTCGAAAAAAATTTTGAAAAAAAGTTTGAAAAAAAATTTTCGAAAAAAATTTTGAAAAAAATTTTGAAAAAAAATTTTCGAAAAAAATTTTCGAAAAAATTTCGAAAAATAGTTCGAAAAAAATTTTGAAATAAATTTCAAAAAAAAATTTCCAAAAAAAATTTTTAAAAAAAATTTGAAAAAATTTTGAAAAAAAATTTTCGAAAAAAATTTTGAATAAAAATTTTGAAAAAAAATTTTCAAAAAAAATTTTCAAAAAAAATTTTGAAAAAAATTTTGAAAAAAATTTTTATTTTTGAAAAAAAAATTTGAAAAAAATTTTGAAAAAAAATTTTGAAAAAAAATTTTCGAAAAAAAATTTGAAAAAAAATTTTCGAAAAAAATTTTGAAAAAAAATTTTGAAAAAAATTTTTGAAAAAAATTTTGAAAAAAATTTTGAAAAAAAATTTTCAAAAAAAATTTTCGAAAAAAATTTTGAAAAAAATTTTGAAAAAAATTTTTATTTTTGAAAAAAAATTTTGAAAAAAATTTTGAAAAAAATTTTGAAAAAAAATTTTGAAAAAAAATTTTCGAAAAAAAATTTGAAATAAAATTCTCGAAAAAAATTTGGAAAAAAATTTTCGAAAAAAATTTTGAAAAAAATTTTGAAAAAAAATTTTCGAAAAAAAATTTGAAAAAAATTTTCGAAAAAAATTTTCAAAAAAAATTTTCAAAAAAAATTTTCGAAAAAAATTTTCAAAAAAAATTTTGAAAAAAATTTCGAAAAAAAATTTTCGAAAAAAATTTCGAAAAAAATTTCGAAAAAAATTTTGAAAAAAATTTCGAAAAAAATTTTGATAAAAATTTCCAAAAAAAATTTTGAAAAAAAATTTCCAAAAAATATTTTTTAAAAAAATTTTCAAAAAAAAATTTTTAAAAAATTTTGAAAAAAAATTTGAAATAATTTTCGAAAAAAATTTTGAAAAAAATTTTGAAAAAAAAATTTTCCAAAAAAAATTTTGAAAAAAAATTTTCAGAAAAAAATTTTTAAAAAATTTTGAAAAAAAATTTGAAAAAAATTTTCTAAAAAAATTTTGAAAAAAATTTTGAAAAAAATTTTGAAAAAAATTTTTGAAAAAAATTTTTGAAAAAAATTTTGAAAAATATTTTCGAAAAAAATTTTGAAAAAAATTTTCGAAAAAAATTTTCGAAAAAAATTTCGAAAAAAATTTCGAAAAAAATTTTGAAAAAAATTTCGAAAAAAATTTTGAAAAAAGTTTCAAAAAAATATTTTCGAAAAAAATTTTGAAAAAAAATTTGAAAAAAATTTTGAAAAAAAATTTTCGAAAAAAAATTTGAAAAAAAATTTTCGAAAAAAATTTTGAAAAAAAATTTTGAAAAAAATTTTTGAAAAAAATTTAGAAGAAAATTTTCGAAAAAAATTTTGAAAAAAATTACCGAAAAAATTTTCGAAAAAAATTTTCGAAAAAAATTTTGAAAAAAATTTTGAAAAAAAATTTTTGAAAAAAATTTCGAAAAAAATTTTGAAAAAAATTTCAAAAAAAAATTTTCGAAAAAAATTTTGAAAAAAATTTGAAAGAAATTTTGAAAAAAAATTTTCGAAAAAAATTTTGAACAAAAATTTTTAAAAAAAATTTTCGAAAAAAATTTTGAAAAAAAATTTTCGAAAAAAATCTTGAAAAAAATTTTCGAAAAAAATTTTGAAAAAATTTTGAAAAAAAATTTTCGAAAAAAAATTTGAAAAAAATTCTGAAAAAAAATTTTCGAAAAAAATTTTGAAAAAAATTTTCGAAAAAAATTTTGAAAAAAATTTTGAAAAAAAATTTTTGAAAAAAATTTTCAAAAAAATTTTAGAAAAAAAATTTTCGAAAAAAATTTTGAACAAAATTTACGAAAAAAATTTTGAAAAAAATTTCGAAAAAAATTTCGAAAAAAATTTTGAAAAAAAATTTTCGAAAAAAATTTTGAAAAAAAATTTTCAAAAAAATTTTCGAAAAAAAATTTGAAAAAATTTTGAAAAAAAATTTTGAAAAAATTTTGAAAAAAAATTTTCGAAAAAAAGTTTGAAAAAAAATTTTCGAAAAAAATTTTCAAAAAAAATTTTCGATAAAAATAATTTAAAAAAATTTTGGAAAAAAAAATTTTCGAAAAACATTTTCGAAAAAAATTTTGAAAAAAATTATCGAAAAAAATTTCGAAAAAACATTTTCGAAAAAAATTTTGAAAAAATTTTTCAAAAAAAATTTCGAAAAAAATTTACAAAATATATTTTCCAAAAAAATTTCGAAAAAAAATTTTCCAAAAAAATTTTTGAAAAAAATTTTGAAGAAAAATTTTCGGAAAAAATTTTGAAAAAAATTTTGAAAAAAAATTTTCGAAAAAAATTATGAAAAAAAATTTTCGAAAAAAATTTTGAAAAAAAATTTTAGAAAAAAAATTTTCCAAAACAATTTTGAAAAAAATTTTGAAAAAAAATTTCGAAAAAAATTTCGAAAAAAAATTTTCGATAAAAATTTTGAAAAAAAATTTTCCAAAAATTTTTCGAAAAAGATTTTCGAAAAAAAATTTGAAAAAAATTTTTAAAAAAAATTTCCGAAAAAAATTTTGAAAAAAAATTTGGAAAAAAATTTTGAAAAAAAATTTTCGAAAAAAATTTTGAAAAAAATTATCGAAAAAAATTTTCCAAAAAAATTCCGAAAAAAAAATTTCGAAAAAAATTTTGAAAAAAAAATTATCGAAAAAAATTTTCGAAAAAAAGTTTCAAAAAAAAATTTCAAAAAAATTTTCCAAAAACTTTTGAAAAAAAATTTTCGAAAAAAATTTTGAAAAAAAATTTTAGAAAAAAAATTTTCGAAAAAAAATTTGAAAAAAATTTACGAAAAAAATTTTGAAAAAATTTCGAAAAAAATTTTGAAAAAAAATTTTCGAAAAAAATTCCAAAAAAAATTTTTGAAAAAAATTTTGAAAAAAAATTTTCGAAAAAAATTTTCGAAAAAAATTTTCGAAAAAAATTTTGAAAAAAATTTTGAAAAAAATTTTGAAAAAAAATTTTCCAAAAAAAATTTTCGAAAAAAATTTTCAAAAAAATTTTGAAAAATAATTCTCGAAAAAAATTTTGAAAAAAAATTTGAAAAAAAATTTTTAAAAAAAAATTTAAATAAAATTTTTAAAAAAGTTTTGAAAAAAATTTTCGAAAAAAATTTTTAAAAAAATTTTCGAAAAACATTTTGAAAAAAAATTTTCGAAAAAAATTTTGAAAAAAAATTTTCGAAAAAAATTTTCGAAAAAAATTTTGAAAAAAAATTTTCAAAAAAAAGTTTGAAAAAAAATTTTCGTAAATAAATTTTCGAAAAAAATTTTCGAAAAAAATTTTGAAAAAAATTTGGAAAAAAATTTCCGAAAAAAATTTTCGAAAAAATTTCGAAAAAATTTTCGAAAAAATTTTTCGAAAAAAATTTTGAAAAAAAATTTTCGAAAAAAATTTTGAAAAAAAATTTTGAAAAAAATTTTCGAAAAAAATTTTGAAAAAAATTTTCGAAAAAAATTTTGAAAAAAATTTTGAAAAACAATTTTTGAAAAAAATTTTAAATAAAATTTTGAAAAAAAATTTTGACAAAAATTTCGAAAAAAATTTTGAAAAAAATTTGGAAAAAAATTTCCGAAAAAAATTTTCGAAAAAAATTTCGAAAAAAATTTCGAAAAAAATTTTGAAAAAAAATTTTCGAAAAAAATTTTGAAAAAAAATTTTCGAAAAAAATTTTGAAAAACATTTTCGAAAAAAATTTTGAAAAAAAATTTTTGAAAAAAATTTTCGAAAAAAATTTTCGAAAAAAGTTTTGAAAAAAATTTCGAAAAAAAATTTTCGAAAAAAATTTTCGAAAAAAATTTCGAAAAAAATTTTGAAAAAAAATTTTCGAAAAAAAATTTGAAAAAAATTTTGAAAAAAATTTTGAAAAAAAATTTTCAAAAAAAATTTTCGAAAAAAATTTTGAAAAAAAATTTTGAAAAAAAATTTTCAAAAAAAAATTTGAAAAAACATTTTAAGAAAAAAATTTTGAAAAAAAATTTTCGAAAAAAATTTTGAAAATAATTTCGAAAAAAATTTTCGAAAAAAATTATCGAAAAAAATTTCGAAAAAACATTTTCGAAAACAATTTTGAAAAAATCTTTCAAAAAAAATTTCGAAAAAAATTTACAAAAAATATTTTCCAAAAAAATTTCGAAAAAAAATTTTCCAAAAAAATTTTTGAAAAAAATTTTGAAGAAAAATTTTCGAAAAAAATTTTGAAAAAAATTTTGAAAAAAATTTACGAAAAAAATTTCGAAAAAAATTTCGAAAAAAAATTTTCCAAAAAAATTTTCGAAAAACATTTTCCAAAAAAAATTTTGAAATAAATTTTTAAAAAAAATTTTGAAAAAAATTTTGAAAAAAATTTTGAAAAAAAATTTTCGAAAAAAATTTTGAAAAAAGATTGTCGAAAAAAATTTTGAAATAAAATTTTCGAAAAAAATTTTCGAAAAAAATTTTGAAAAAAAATTTTCGAAACAAATTTTGAAAAAAACTTTCGAAAAAAATTTTGAAAAAAAATTTTCGAAAAAAATTTTGAAAAAAAATTTTAGAAAAAAAATTTTCGAAAATAATTTTGAAAAAAATTCATGAAAAAAATTTCGAAAAAAATTTCGAAAAAAAATTTTCGATAAAAATTTTGAAAAAAAAATTTCCAAAAAAATTATCGAAAAAAATTTTCCAAAAAAATTCCGAAAAAAAATTTTCGAAAAAAAAATTCGAAAAAAAATTTGAAAAAAAAATTTCGAGAAAAATTTTGAAAAAAAATTTTTAAAAAAATTTTCCAAAAACTTTTGAAAAAAATTTCGAAAAAAATTTTGAAAAAATATTTTAGAAAAAAACTTTTCGAAAAAAATTTTGAAAAAAATTTACGAAAAAAATTTTGAAAAAAATTTCGAAAAAAATTTTGAAAAAAAATTTTCGAAAAAAATTCTGAAGAAACATTTTAAGAAAAAATTTTGAAAAAAAATTTTCGAAAAAAAATTTTGAAAATAATTTCGAAAAAATTTTTTCGAAAAAAATTTTCGAAAGAAATTTCGAAAAAAATTTTCGAAAAAAATTTTCGAAAAAAATTTAAAAAAAAATTTCGAAAAAAAATTTTCGAAAAAAATTTTCGAAAAAAATTTTCGAAAAAAATTTCGAAAAAAATTTTGAAAAAATTTTCAAAAAAAAATTTCACAAAAAAATTTTGAAAAAAATTTTGAAAAAAAATTTTCGAAAAAAATTTTGAAAAAAAATTTTCGAAAAAAATTTTGAAAAATTTTCGAAAAAAATTTTGAAAAAAAATTTTGAAAAAAATTTTCGAAAAAAATTTTGAAAAAAATTTTCGAAAAAAATTTTGAAAAAAATTTTCGAAAAAAATTTTGAAAAAATTTTGAAAAAAAATTTTTGAAAAAAATTTTAAATAAAATTCTAAAAAAAAATTTTGAAAAAAATTTCGAAAAAAATTTTGAAAAAAATTTGGAAAAAAATTTTCGAAAAAAATTTTGAAAAAAAATTTTCAAAAAAAATTTTGAAAAAAAAATTTCGGAAAAAATTTTCCAAAAAAAATTTGAAATAGATTTCGAAAAAAAATTTTCGAAAAAAATTTTTGAAAAAAATTTGAAAAAAATTTTGAAAAAATTTTCAAAAAAAAATTTTCGAAAAAAAATTTGAAAAAAAATTTGAAAAAAATTTTGAAAAAAAATTTTCGAAAAAAATTTTGAAAAAATTTTGAAAAAAAATTTTCGAAAAAAATTTTGAAAAAAAAATTTCGAAAAAAATTTAAAAAAAAAATTTTCGAAAAAAATTTTGAAAAAAATTATCGAAAAAAATTTTCCAAAAAAATTCCGAAAAAAAATTTTCGAAAAAAAAATTCAAAAAAAATTTAAAAAAAAATTTTGAAAAAAAATTTTGAAAAAAAATTTTCAAAAAAATTTTCCAAAAAATTTTTTAAAAAAATTTTCAAAAAAAATTTTTGAAAAAAATTAAAAAAAAATTAAAAAAAAAATTATCGAAAAAAATTTTCGAAAAAAATTTTCGAAAAAAATTTCGAAAAAACATTTTCGAAAACAATTTTGAAAAAATCTTTCAAAAAAAATTTCGAAAAAAATTTACAAAAAATATTTTCCAAAAAAATTTCGAAAAAAAATTTTCCAAAAAAATTTTTGAAAAAAATTTTGAAGAAAAATTTTCGAAAAAAATTTTGAAAAAAATTTTCAAAAACATTTACGAAAAAAATTTCGAAAAAAATTTCGAAAAAAAATTTTCCAAAAAAATTTTCGAAAAACATTTTCCAAAAAAAATTTTGAAATAAATTTTTTAAAAAAATTTTGAAAAAAATTTTGAAAAAAAATTTTCGAAAAAAATTTTGAAAAAAGATTGTCGAAAAAAATTTTGAAATAAAATTTTCGAAAAAAATTTTGAAAAAAATTTTCGAAAAAAATTTTGAAAAAATTTTGAAAAAAAATTTTTGAAAAAAATTTTAAATAAAATTCTAAAAAAAAATTTTGAAAAAAATTTCGAAAAAAATTTTGAAAAAAATTTGGAAAAAAATTTTCGAAAAAAATTTTGAAAAAAAATTTTCAAAAAAAATTTTGAAAAAAAATTTTCGAAAAAAATTTTCCAAAAAAAATTTGAAATAGATTTCGAAAAAAAATTTTCGAAAAAAATTTTTGAAAAAAATTTGAAAAAAATTTTGAAAAAATTTTCAAAAAAAAATTTTCGAAAAAAAATTTGAAAAAAAATTTGAAAAAAATTTTGAAAAAAAATTTTCGAAAAAAATTTTGAAAAAATTTTGAAAAAAAATTTTCGAAAAAAATTTTGAAAAAAAATTTTCGAAAAAAATTTTGAAAAAAAATTTTCGAAAAAAATTTTGAAAAAATTTTCAAAAAAAAATTTTCGAAAAAAAATTTGAAAAAAAATTTTCGAAAAAAATTTTGAAAAAAAATTTTGAAAAAAAATTTTCGAAGAAAATTTTGAAAAAAAATTTTCGAAGAAAATTTAAAAAAAAATTTTCGAAAAAAATTTTTAAAAAAAATTTTCGAAAAAAATTAAAAAAAAAATTTTGAAAAATAATTCTCGAAAAAAATTTTGAAAAAAAATTTGAAAAAAAATTTTTAAAAAAAATTTTAAATAAAATTTTGAAAAACGATTTGAAAAAAATTTTTGAAAAAAATTTTTAAAAAAATTTTCGAAAAACATTTTGAAAAAAAATTTTCGAAAAAAATTTTGAAAAAAAATTTTCGAAAAAAATTTTCGAAAAAAATTTTGAAAAAAAATTTTCAAAAAAAATTTTGAAAAAAAATTTTCGTAAAAAAATTTTCGAAAAAAATTTTCGAAAAAAATTTTGAAAAAAATTTGGAAAAAAATTTCCGAAAAAAATTTTCGAAAAAATTTCGAAAAAATTTTCGAAAAAAATTTTCGAAAAAAATTTTGAAAAAAAATTTTCGAAAAAAATTTTGAAAAAAAATTTTGAAAAAAATTTTCGAAAAAAATTTTGAAAAAAATTTTCGAAAAAAATTTTGAAAAAAATTTTGAAAAACAATTTTTGAAAAAAATTTTAAATAAAATTTTGAAAAAAAATTTTGACAAAAATTTCGAAAAAAATTTTGAAAAAAATTTGGAAAAAAATTTCCGAAAAAAATTTTCGAAAAAAATTTCGAAAAAAATTTCGAAAAAAATTTTGAAAAAAAATTTTCGAAAAAAATTTTGAAAAAAAATTTTCGAAAAAAATTTTGAAAAAAAATTTTCGAAAAAAATTTTGAAAAAAATTTTCGAAAAAAATTTTGAAAAAAAATTTTTGAAAAAAATTTTCGAAAAAAATTTCGAAAAAAATTTTGAAAAAAAATTTTCGAAAAAAAATTTGAAAAAAATTTTGAAAAAAATTTTGAAAAAAAATTTTCAAAAAAAATTTTCGAAAAAAATTTTGAAAAAAAATTTTGAAAAAAAATTTTCAAAAAAAATTTTGAAAAAACATTTTAAGAAAAAAATTTTGAAAAAAAATTTTCGAAAAAAATTTTGAAAATAATTTCGAAAAAAATTTTCGAAAAAAATTATCGAAAAAAATTTCGAAAAAACATTTTCGAAAACAATTTTGAAAAAATCTTTCAAAAAAAATTTCGAAAAAAATTTACAAAAAATATTTTCCAAAAAAATTTCGAAAAAAAATTTTCCAAAAAAATTTTTGAAAAAAATTTTGAAGAAAAATTTTCGAAAAAAATTTTGAAAAAAATTTTCAAAAACATTTACGAAAAAAATTTCGAAAAAAATTTCGAAAAAAAATTTTCCAAAAAAATTTTCGAAAAACATTTTCCAAAAAAAATTTTGAAATAAATTTTTTAAAAAAATTTTGAAAAAAATTTTGAAAAAAAATTTTCGAAAAAAATTTTGAAAAAAGATTGTCGAAAAAAATTTTGAAATAAAATTTTCGAAAAAAATTTTGAAAAAAATTTTCGAAAAAAATTTTGAAAAAATTTTGAAAAAAAATTTTTGAAAAAAATTTTAAATAAAATTCTAAAAAAAAATTTTGAAAAAAATTTCGAAAAAAATTTTGAAAAAAATTTGGAAAAAAATTTTCGAAAAAAATTTTGAAAAAAAATTTTCAAAAAAAATTTTGAAAAAAAATTTTCGAAAAAAATTTTCCAAAAAAAATTTGAAATAGATTTCGAAAAAAAATTTTCGAAAAAAATTTTTGAAAAAAATTTGAAAAAAATTTTGAAAAAATTTTCAAAAAAAAATTTTCGAAAAAAAATTTGAAAAAAAATTTGAAAAAAATTTTGAAAAAAAATTTTCGAAAAAAATTTTGAAAAAATTTTGAAAAAAAATTTTCGAAAAAAATTTTGAAAAAAAAATTTCGAAAAAAATTTTAAAAAAAAATTTTCGAAAAAAATTTTGAAAAAAATTATCGAAAAAAATTTTCCAAAAAAATTCCGAAAAAAAATTTTCGAAAAAAAAATTCAAAAAAAATTTAAAAAAAAATTTTGAAAAAAAATTTTGAAAAAAAATTTTCAAAAAAATTTTCCAAAAAATTTTTTAAAAAAATTTTCAAAAAAAATTTTTGAAAAAAATTAAAAAAAAATTAAAAAAAAAATTATCGAAAAAAATTTTCGAAAAAAATTTTCGAAAAAAAAATTCAAAAAAAATTTTGAAAAAAAATTTTGAAAAAAAATTTTCAAAAAAATTTTCCAAAAAATTTTTTAAAAAAATTTTCAAAAAAAATTTTTGAAAAAAATTTTAAAAAAAATTAAAAAAAAAAATTATCGAAAAAAATTTTCGAAACAAATTTTCGAAAAAAATTTTCAAAAAAATTTTGAAAAAAAATTTTCGAAAAAAATTTTTAAAAAAAATTTTAGAAAAAAACTTTTCGAAAAAAATTTTGAAAAAAATTTACGAAAAAAATTTTGAAAGAAATTTCGAAAAATATTTCCAAAAAAAGTTTTAGAAAAAAATTTTGAAAAAAAAATTTCCAAAAAAAATGTGAAAAAAAATTAAATTTCAAAAAAAAATTTTCGAAAAAAATTCCAAAAAAAATTTTTGAAAAAAATTTTGAAAAAAAATTTTCGAAAAAAATTTTCGAAAAAAATTTTGAAAAAAATTTCCAAAAAAAATTTTGAAAAAAAATTTCCAAAAAAAATTAAAAAAAAAAAATTTCAAAAAAAAATTTTTAAAAAATTTTGAAAAAAAATTTGAAAAAAATTTTCTAAAAAAATTTTGAAAAAAATTTTGAAAACAAATTTTCGAAAAAAAATCTGAAAAAAATTGTGAAAAAAAATTTTTGAAAAATATTTTTGAAAAAAATTTTGATAAAAATTTTGAAAAAAAATTTTGAAAAAAATTTTCGAAAAAAATTTAGAAAAAAATTTTCGAAAAAAATTTTCGAAAAAAATTTTGAAAAAAATTTTCGAAAAAAATTTTGAAAAAAAATTTGGAAAAAAATTTTCGAAAAAAAATTTGAAAAAAATTTTCGAAAAAAATTTTCAAAAAAAATTTTGAAAAAAAATTTTCAAAAAAAATTTTAAAAAAAATTTCGAAAAAAAAGTTTCGAAAAAAATTTCGAAAAAAATTTCGAAAAAAATTTCGAAAAAAATTTTGAAAAAAATTTCGAAAAAAATTTTGAAAAAAAAATTGAAAAAAATTTTGAAAAAAAAATTTCGAAAAAAAATTTGAAAAAAAATTTTCGAAAAAAATTTAGAAGAAAATTTTCGAAAAAATTTTCGAAAAAAATTTTGAAAAAAATTTTGAAAAAAAATTTTCGAAAAAAATTTCGAAAAAAATTTTGAAAAAAATTTCAAAAAAAAATTTTCGAAAAAATTTAAAAAAAATTTGAAGGAAATTTTGAAAAAAAATTTTCAAAAAAAATTTTGAACAAAAATTTTTTAAAAAATTTTCGAAAAAAATTTTCGAAAAAAATTTTGAAAAAAAATTTGGAAAAAAATTTTCGAAAAAAAATTTGAAAAAAATTTTCGAAAAAAATTTGCAAAAAAAATTTTGAAAAAAAATTTTCAAAAAAAATTTTGAAAAAAATTTTGAAAAAAAATTTTTGAAAAAAATTTTCAAAAAAATTTTCGAAAAAAATTGAAAAAATTTTGAAAAAAAATTTTCGAAAAAAAATTTTGAAAAAAATTTTCGAAAAAAATTTTGATAAAAATTTTGAAAAGAAATTTTCGAAAAAAAATTTGAAAAAAATTTTCGAAAAAAATTTTCGAAACAAATTTTGAAAAAAATTTTGAAAAAAAATTTTCGAAAAAAATTTTCAAAAAAAATTTTGAAAAAAATTTCGAAAAAAAATTTGAAAAAAATTTCGAAAAAAATTTTGGAAAAAAATTTTCGAAAAAAATTTTCGAAAAAAATTTTGAAAAAAATTTCCAAAAAAAATTTTGGAAAAAAATTTCCAAAAAATATTTTTAAAAAAAATTTTCAAAAAAAAATTTTTAAAAAATTTTGAAAAAAAATTTGAAAAAAATTTTCGAAAGAAATTTTGAAAAAAATTTTGAAAAAAAATTTGAAAAAAATTTTGAAAAAAAAATTTTGAAAAAAATTTTTGAAAAAAATTTTGAAAAAAATTTTGAAAAAAAATTTTAAAAAAAGTTTCGAAAAAAATTTTGAAAAACATTTTCGAAAAAAATTTTGAAAAAAATTTTGAAAAAAAATTTTCGAAAAAAAATTTGAAAAAAATTTTCGAAAAAAATTTTCAAAAAAAAATTTTGAAAAAAATTTTCAAAAAAAATTTTGAAAAAAAATTTTCAAAAAAAATTTTCAAAAAAAATTTTCAAAAAAAATTTTGAAAAAAATTTCGAAAAAAAATTTTCGAAAAAAATTTCGAAAAAAATTTGAAAAAAATTTTGAAAAAAAAATTTTTAAAAAAATTTTTGAAAAAAATTTTGAAAAAAGTTTTGAAAAAAAATTTTAAAAAAATTTTCGAAAAAAATTTTGAAAAAAATCTTCGAAAAAAATTTTGAAAAAAATTTTCGAAAAAAATTTTGAAAAAAATTTTCGAAAAAAATTTTGAAAAAAATTTTGAAAAAAAATTTTGAAAAAAATTTTTGAAAAAAATTTTGAAAAAAATTTTCGAAAAAAATTTTGAAAAAAATTTTCGAAAAAAATTTTGAAAAAAATTTTCGAAAAAAATTTTGAAAAAAAATTTTAAGAAAAAAATTTTGAAAAAACATTTTCGAAAAAAATTTTGAAAATAATTTCGAAAAAAATTTTTCGAAAAAAATTTTTCGAAAAAAATTTTCGAAAGAAATTTCGAAAAAAATTTTCGAAAAAAATTTTCGAAAAAAATTTTCGAAAAAAATTGTGAAAAAAATTTCGAAAAAAAATTTTCGAAAAAAATTTTCGAAAAAAATTACGAAAAAAATTTTGAAAAAATTTTCAAAAAAAAATTTTCGAAAAAAATTTTGAAAAGAAATTTTCGAAAAAAATTTGGAAAAAAATTTGAAAAAAATTTCAAAAAAAAATTTTCGAAACAAATTTGGAAAAAAATTTGAAAAAAATTTCAAAAAAAAATTTTCGAAACAAATTTTGAAAAAAAATTTGAAAAAAACATTTTCGATAAAAATTTTGAAAAAAAAATTTGAAAAAAATTTTGAATGAAATTTTGAAAAAAAATTTTGAAAAAAATTTTCGGAAAAAATTTTGAAAAAAATTTTCGAAAAAAATTTTTAAAAAAATTTTGAACAAAAATTTTCGAAAAAAATTTTGTAATAAATTTTCGAAAAAAATTTTTGAAAAAAATTTTGAAAAAAAATTTTCGAAAAAATTTTTGAAAAAAATTTTCGAAAAAAATTTTGAAAAAAATTTTGAAAAGAAATTTTCGAAAAAAAATTTGAAAAAAATTTTCGAAAAAAATTTTCAAAAAAAATTTTGAAAAAAAAATTTCGAAAAAAATTTTCAAAAAAAATTTTGAAAAAAATTTCGAAAAAAAATTTTCGAAAAAAATTTCGAAAAAAATTTCGAAAAAAATTTTGAAAAAAATTTCGAAAAAAATTTTGAAAAAAATATCAAAAAAAAATTTTTCGAAAAAAATTTTGAAAAAAAATTTTTCGAAAAAAATTTTGAAAAAAAATTTGAAAAAAATTTTGAAAAAAAATTTTCGAAAAAAATTTTGAAAAAAAATTTTCGAAAAAATTTTGAAAAAAATTTTCGAAAAAAAATTTTTAAAAAATTTTGAAAAAAAATTTTCGAAAAAAAATTTGTAATAAATTTTCGAAAAAAATTTTTGAAAAAAATTTTGAAAAAAAATTTTCGAAAAAAATTTTGAAAAACATTTTCGAAAAAAATTTTGAAAAAAATTTTGAAAAGAAATTTTCGAAAAAAAATTTGAAAAAAATTTTCAAAAAAAATTTTGAAAAAAAATTTCGAAAAAAATTTTCAAAAAAAATTTTGAAAAAAATTTCGAAAAAAAATTTTCGAAAAAAATTTCGAAAAAAATTTCGAAAAAAATTTTGAAAAAATTTTCGAAAAAAATTTTGAAAAAAAATTTGAAAAAAATTTTGAAAAAAAATTTTCGAAAAAAATTTTGAAAAAAAATTTTCGAAAAAAATTTTGAAAAAAAATTTTAAAAAAATTTTTGAAAAAAATTTTGAAAAAAATTTTCGAAAAAAATTTTGAAAAAAATTTTGAAAAAAATTTACGAAAAAATTTTCGAAAAAAATTTTTTAAAAAATTTTGAAAAATTTTTCGAAAAAAATTTTCGAAAAAAATTTCGAAAAAAATTTTGAAAAAAATTTCAAAAAAAAATTTTCGAAAAAAATTTTGAAAAAAAAAAGTTTCGAAAAAAATTTTGAAAAAAATTTTGAAAAAAAATTTTCGAAAAAAATTTCAAAAAAAATTTACGAAAAAAATTTTCGAAAAAAATTTTCGAAAAAAATTTTCGAAAAAAATTTTCGAAAAAAATTTTGAAAAAAATTTCGAAAAAAATTTTGAAAAAAATTTTGAAAAAAAATTTTCGAAAAAAATTTTGAAAAAAATTTCGAAAAAAAATTTTCGAGAAAAATTTTCGAAAAAATTTCGAAAAAAAGTTCGAAAAAAATTTTGAAATAAATTTAAAAAAAAATTTCCAAAAAAAATTTTTAAAAAAAATTTGAAAAAATTTTGAAAAAAAATTTTCGAAAAAAATTTTGAATAAAAATTTTCGAAAAAAATTTTTAAAAAATTTTGAAAAAAACTTTGAAAAAAAATTTTCAAAAAAAATTTTCGAAAAAAATTTTCGAAAAAAATTTTGAAAAAAATTTCAAAAAAAAATTTTGAAAAAAAATTTCCAAAAAAAATTTAAAAAAAAAAATTTCAAAAAAAAATTTTTAAAAAATTTTGAAAAAAAATTTGAAAAACATTTTCTAAAAAAATTTTGAAAAAAATTTTGAAAACAAATTTTCGAAAAAAAATTTGAAAAAAATTGTGAAAAAAAATTTTGAAAAAAATTTTCGAAAAAAATTTTGAAAAAAATTTTCGAAAAAAATTTTGAAAAAAATTTTCGAAAAAAATTTTGAAAAAAAATTTGGAAAAAAATTTTCGAAAAAAAATTTGAAAAAAATTTTCGAAAAAAATTTTCAAAAAAAATTTTGAAAAAAAAATTTCAAAAAAAATTTTAAAAAAAATTTCGAAAAAAAATTTTCGAAAAAAATTTCGAAAAAAATTTCGAAAAAAATTTCGAAAAAAATTTTGAAAAAAATTTCGAAAAAAATTTTGAAAAAAAATTTGAAAAAAATTTTGAAAAAAAATTTTCGAAAAAAAATTTGAAAAAAAATTTTCGAAAAAAAATTAGAAGAAAATTTTCGAAAAAATTTTCGAAAAAAATTTTGAAAAAAATTTTGAAAAAAAATTTTCGAAAAAAATTTCGAAAAAAATTTTGAAAAAAATTTCAAAAAAAAATTTTCGAAAAAATTTAAAAAAAAATTTGAAGGAAATTTTGAAAAAAAATTTTCAAAAAAAATTTTGAACAAAAATTTTTTAAAAAATTTTCGAAAAAAATTTTCGAAAAAAATTTTGAAAAAAAATTTGGAAAAAAATTTTCGAAAAAAAATTTGAAAAAAATTTTCGAAAAAAATTTTCAAAAAAAATTTTGAAAAAAAATTTTCAAAAAAAATTTTGAAAAAAATTTTGAAAAAAAATTTTTGAAAAAAATTTTCAAAAAAATTTTCGAAAAAAATTGAAAAAATTTTGAAAAAAAATTTTCGAAAAAAAATTTTGAAAAAAATTTTCGAAAAAAATTTTGATAAAAATTCTGAAAAGAAATTTTCGAAAAAAAATTTGAAAAAAATTTTCGAAAAAAATTTTCGAAACAAATTTTGAAAAAAATTTTGAAAAAAAATTTTCGAAAAAAATTTTCAAAAAAAATTTTGAAAAAAATTTCGAAAAAAAATTTGAAAAAAATTTCGAAAAAAATTTTGGAAAAAAATTTTCGAAAAAAATTTTGAAAAAAATTTCCAAAAAAAATTTTGGAAAAAAATTTCAAAAAAATATTTTTAAAAAAAATTTTCAAAAAAAAATTTTTAAAAAATTTTGAAAAAAAATTTGAAAAAAATTTTCGAAAAAAATTTTGAAAAAAATTTTGAAAAAAAATTTGAAAAAAATTTTGAAAAAAAAATTTTGAAAAAAATTTTTGAAAAAAATTTTGAAAAAAATTTTGAAAAAAAATTTTAAAAAAAGTTTCGAAAAAAATTTTGAAAAACATTTTCGAAAAAAATTTTGAAAAAAATTTTGAAAAAAAATTTTCGAAAAAAAATTTGAAAAAAATTTTCGAAAAAAATTTTCAAAAAAAAATTTTGAAAAAAATTTCAAAAAAAATTTTGAAAAAAAATTTTCAAAAAAAATTTTCAAAAAAAATTTTCAAAAAAAATTTTAAAAAAAATTTCGAAAAAAAATTTTCGAAAAAAATTTCGAAAAAAATTTGAAAAAAATTTTTAAAAAAAAATTTTTAAAAAAATTTTTGAAAAAAATTTTGAAAAAAATTTTGAAAAAAAATTTTAAAAAAATTTTCGAAAAAAATTTTGAAAAAAATTTTCGAAAAAAATTTTGAAAAAAATTTTCGAAAAAAATTTTGAAAAAAATTTTCGAAAAAAATTTTGAAAAAAATTTTCGAAAAAAATTTTGAAAAAAATTTTGAAAAAAAATTTTCGAAAAAAAATTTGAAAAAAATTTTCGAAAAAAATTTTCAAAAAAAATTTTGAAAAAAAATTTTCGAAAAAAATTTTCAAAAAAAATTTTGAAAAAAATTTCGAAAAAAAATTTTCGAAAAAAATTTCGAAAAAAAATTCAAAAAAAAATTTGAAAAAAATTTCAAAAAAAAATTTGAAAAAAATTTCAAAAAAAAATTTTCGAAAAAAAATTTGAAAAAAATTTTGAAAAAAAAATTTCGCAAAAAATATTGAAAAAAAATTTTCGAAAAAAATTTTGAAAAAAAATTTTGAAAAATATTTTTTAAAAAAATTTTGAAAAAAATTTTCGAAAAAAATTTCGAAAAAAATTTAGGAAAAAAATTTTCGAAAAAAATTTTCGAAAAAAATTTTGAAAAACATTTCGAAAAAAATTTTGAAAAAAAGTTTGAAAAAAAATTTTCGAAAAAAATTTTGAAAAAAATTTTGAAAAAAAATTTTCGAAAAAAATTTTCGAAAAAATTTCGAAAAATAGTTCGAAAAAAATTTTGAAATAAATTTCAAAAAAAAATTTCCAAAAAAAATTTTTAAAAAAAATTTGAAAAAATTTTGAAAAAAAATTTTCGAAAAAAATTTTGAATAAAAATTTTGAAAAAAAATTTTCAAAAAAAATTTTCAAAAAAAATTTTGAAAAAAATTTTGAAAAAAATTTTTATTTTTGAAAAAAAAATTTGAAAAAAATTTTGAAAAAAAATTTTGAAAAAAAATTTTCGAAAAAAAATTTGAAAAAAAATTTTCGAAAAAAATTTTGAAAAAAAATTTTGAAAAAAATTTTTGAAAAAAATTTTGAAAAAAATTTTGAAAAAAAATTTTCAAAAAAAATTTTCGAAAAAAATTTTGAAAAAAATTTTGAAAAAAATTTTTATTTTTGAAAAAAAATTTTGAAAAAAATTTTGAAAAAAATTTTGAAAAAAAATTTTGAAAAAAAATTTTCGAAAAAAAATTTGAAATAAAATTCTCGAAAAAAATTTGGAAAAAAATTTTCGAAAAAAATTTTGAAAAAAATTTTGAAAAAAAATTTTCGAAAAAAAATTTGAAAAAAATTTTCGAAAAAAATTTTCAAAAAAAATTTTCAAAAAAAATTTTCGAAAAAAATTTTCAAAAAAAATTTTGAAAAAAATTTCGAAAAAAAATTTTCGAAAAAAATTTCGAAAAAAATTTCGAAAAAAATTTTGAAAAAAATTTCGAAAAAAATTTTGATAAAAATTTCCAAAAAAAATTTTGAAAAAAAATTTCCAAAAAATATTTTTTAAAAAAATTTTCAAAAAAAAATTTTTAAAAAATTTTGAAAAAAAATTTGAAATAATTTTCGAAAAAAATTTTGAAAAAAATTTTGAAAAAAAAATTTTCCAAAAAAAATTTTGAAAAAAAATTTTCAGAAAAAAATTTTTAAAAAATTTTGAAAAAAAATTTGAAAAAAATTTTCTAAAAAAATTTTGAAAAAAATTTTGAAAAAAATTTTGAAAAAAATTTTTGAAAAAAATTTTTGAAAAAAATTTTGAAAAATATTTTCGAAAAAAATTTTGAAAAAAATTTTCGAAAAAAATTTTCGAAAAAAATTTCGAAAAAAATTTCGAAAAAAATTTTGAAAAAAATTTCGAAAAAAATTTTGAAAAAAGTTTCAAAAAAATATTTTCGAAAAAAATTTTGAAAAAAAATTTGAAAAAAATTTTGAAAAAAAATTTTCGAAAAAAAATTTGAAAAAAAATTTTCGAAAAAAATTTTGAAAAAAAATTTTGAAAAAAATTTTTGAAAAAAATTTAGAAGAAAATTTTCGAAAAAAATTTTGAAAAAAATTACCGAAAAAATTTTCGAAAAAAATTTTCGAAAAAAATTTTGAAAAAAATTTTGAAAAAAAATTTTTGAAAAAAATTTCGAAAAAAATTTTGAAAAAAATTTCAAAAAAAAATTTTCGAAAAAAATTTTGAAAAAAATTTGAAAGAAATTTTGAAAAAAAATTTTCGAAAAAAATTTTGAACAAAAATTTTTAAAAAAAATTTTCGAAAAAAATTTTGAAAAAAAATTTTCGAAAAAAATCTTGAAAAAAATTTTCGAAAAAAATTTTGAAAAAATTTTGAAAAAAAATTTTCGAAAAAAAATTTGAAAAAAATTCTGAAAAAAAATTTTCGAAAAAAATTTTGAAAAAAATTTTCGAAAAAAATTTTGAAAAAAATTTTGAAAAAAAATTTTTGAAAAAAATTTTCAAAAAAATTTTAGAAAAAAAATTTTCGAAAAAAATTTTGAACAAAATTTACGAAAAAAATTTTGAAAAAAATTTCGAAAAAAATTTCGAAAAAAATTTTGAAAAAAAATTTTCGAAAAAAATTTTGAAAAAAAATTTTCAAAAAAATTTTCGAAAAAAAATTTGAAAAAATTTTGAAAAAAAATTTTGAAAAAATTTTGAAAAAAAATTTTCGAAAAAAAGTTTGAAAAAAAATTTTCGAAAAAAATTTTCAAAAAAAATTTTCGATAAAAATAATTTAAAAAAATTTTGGAAAAAAAAATTTTCGAAAAACATTTTCGAAAAAAATTTTGAAAAAAATTATCGAAAAAAATTTCGAAAAAACATTTTCGAAAAAAATTTTGAAAAAATTTTTCAAAAAAAATTTCGAAAAAAATTTACAAAATATATTTTCCAAAAAAATTTCGAAAAAAAATTTTCCAAAAAAATTTTTGAAAAAAATTTTGAAGAAAAATTTTCGGAAAAAATTTTGAAAAAAATTTTGAAAAAAAATTTTCGAAAAAAATTATGAAAAAAAATTTTCGAAAAAAATTTTGAAAAAAAATTTTAGAAAAAAAATTTTCCAAAACAATTTTGAAAAAAATTTTGAAAAAAAATTTCGAAAAAAATTTCGAAAAAAAATTTTCGATAAAAATTTTGAAAAAAAATTTTCCAAAAATTTTTCGAAAAAGATTTTCGAAAAAAAATTTGAAAAAAATTTTTAAAAAAAATTTCCGAAAAAAATTTTGAAAAAAAATTTGGAAAAAAATTTTGAAAAAAAATTTTCGAAAAAAATTTTGAAAAAAATTATCGAAAAAAATTTTCCAAAAAAATTCCGAAAAAAAAATTTCGAAAAAAATTTTGAAAAAAAAATTATCGAAAAAAATTTTCGAAAAAAAGTTTCAAAAAAAAATTTCAAAAAAATTTTCCAAAAACTTTTGAAAAAAAATTTTCGAAAAAAATTTTGAAAAAAAATTTTAGAAAAAAAATTTTCGAAAAAAAATTTGAAAAAAATTTACGAAAAAAATTTTGAAAAAATTTCGAAAAAAATTTTGAAAAAAAATTTTCGAAAAAAATTCCAAAAAAAATTTTTGAAAAAAATTTTGAAAAAAAATTTTCGAAAAAAATTTTCGAAAAAAATTTTCGAAAAAAATTTTGAAAAAAATTTTGAAAAAAATTTTGAAAAAAAATTTTCCAAAAAAAATTTTCGAAAAAAATTTTCAAAAAAATTTTGAAAAATAATTCTCGAAAAAAATTTTGAAAAAAAATTTGAAAAAAAATTTTTAAAAAAAAATTTAAATAAAATTTTTAAAAAAGTTTTGAAAAAAATTTTCGAAAAAAATTTTTAAAAAAATTTTCGAAAAACATTTTGAAAAAAAATTTTCGAAAAAAATTTTGAAAAAAAATTTTCGAAAAAAATTTTGAAAAAAAATTTTCAAAAAAAAGTTTGAAAAAAAATTTTCGTAAATAAATTTTCGAAAAAAATTTTCGAAAAAAATTTTGAAAAAAATTTGGAAAAAAATTTCCGAAAAAAATTTTCGAAAAAATTTCGAAAAAATTTTCGAAAAAATTTTTCGAAAAAAATTTTGAAAAAAAATTTTCGAAAAAAATTTTGAAAAAAAATTTTGAAAAAAATTTTCGAAAAAAATTTTGAAAAAAATTTTCGAAAAAAATTTTGAAAAAAATTTTGAAAAACAATTTTTGAAAAAAATTTTAAATAAAATTTTGAAAAAAAATTTTGACAAAAATTTCGAAAAAAATTTTGAAAAAAATTTGGAAAAAAATTTCCGAAAAAAATTTTCGAAAAAAATTTCGAAAAAAATTTCGAAAAAAATTTTGAAAAAAAATTTTCGAAAAAAATTTTGAAAAAAAATTTTCGAAAAAAATTTTGAAAAACATTTTCGAAAAAAATTTTGAAAAAAAATTTTTGAAAAAAATTTTCGAAAAAAATTTTCGAAAAAAGTTTTGAAAAAAATTTCGAAAAAAAATTTTCGAAAAAAATTTTCGAAAAAAATTTCGAAAAAAATTTTGAAAAAAAATTTTCGAAAAAAAATTTGAAAAAAATTTTGAAAAAAATTTTGAAAAAAAATTTTCAAAAAAAATTTTCGAAAAAAATTTTGAAAAAAAATTTTGAAAAAAAATTTTCAAAAAAAAATTTGAAAAAACATTTTAAGAAAAAAATTTTGAAAAAAAATTTTCGAAAAAAATTTTGAAAATAATTTCGAAAAAAATTTTCGAAAAAAATTATCGAAAAAAATTTCGAAAAAACATTTTCGAAAACAATTTTGAAAAAATCTTTCAAAAAAAATTTCGAAAAAAATTTACAAAAAATATTTTCCAAAAAAATTTCGAAAAAAAATTTTCCAAAAAAATTTTTGAAAAAAATTTTGAAGAAAAATTTTCGAAAAAAATTTTGAAAAAAATTTTGAAAAAAATTTACGAAAAAAATTTCGAAAAAAATTTCGAAAAAAAATTTTCCAAAAAAATTTTCGAAAAACATTTTCCAAAAAAAATTTTGAAATAAATTTTTAAAAAAAATTTTGAAAAAAATTTTGAAAAAAATTTTGAAAAAAAATTTTCGAAAAAAATTTTGAAAAAAGATTGTCGAAAAAAATTTTGAAATAAAATTTTCGAAAAAAATTTTCGAAAAAAATTTTGAAAAAAAATTTTCGAAACAAATTTTGAAAAAAACTTTCGAAAAAAATTTTGAAAAAAAATTTTCGAAAAAAATTTTGAAAAAAAATTTTAGAAAAAAAATTTTCGAAAACAATTTTGAAAAAAATTCATGAAAAAAATTTCGAAAAAAATTTCGAAAAAAAATTTTCGATAAAAATTTTGAAAAAAAAATTTCCAAAAAAATTATCGAAAAAAATTTTCCAAAAAAATTCCGAAAAAAAATTTTCGAAAAAAAAATTCGAAAAAAAATTTGAAAAAAAAATTTCGAGAAAAATTTTGAAAAAAAATTTTTAAAAAAATTTTCCAAAAACTTTTGAAAAAAATTTCGAAAAAAATTTTGAAAAAATATTTTAGAAAAAAACTTTTCGAAAAAAATTTTGAAAAAAATTTACGAAAAAAATTTTGAAAAAAATTTCGAAAAAAATTTTGAAAAAAAATTTTCGAAAAAAATTCTGAAGAAACATTTTAAGAAAAAATTTTGAAAAAAAATTTTCGAAAAAAAATTTTGAAAATAATTTCGAAAAAATTTTTTCGAAAAAAATTTTCGAAAGAAATTTCGAAAAAAATTTTGGAAAAAAATTTTCGAAAAAAATTTAAAAAAAAATTTCGAAAAAAAATTTTCGAAAAAAATTTTCGAAAAAAATTTTCGAAAAAAATTTCGAAAAAAATTTTGAAAAAATTTTCAAAAAAAAATTTCACAAAAAAATTTTGAAAAAAATTTTGAAAAAAAATTTTCGAAAAAAATTTTGAAAAAAAATTTTCGAAAAAAATTTTGAAAAATTTTCGAAAAAAATTTTGAAAAAAAATTTTGAAAAAAATTTTCGAAAAAAATTTTGAAAAAAATTTTCGAAAAAAATTTTGAAAAAAATTTTCGAAAAAAATTTTGAAAAAATTTTGAAAAAAAATTTTTGAAAAAAATTTTAAATAAAATTCTAAAAAAAAATTTTGAAAAAAATTTCGAAAAAAATTTTGAAAAAAATTTGGAAAAAAATTTTCGAAAAAAATTTTGAAAAAAAATTTTCAAAAAAAATTTTGAAAAAAAAATTTCGGAAAAAATTTTCCAAAAAAAATTTGAAATAGATTTCGAAAAAAAATTTTCGAAAAAAATTTTTGAAAAAAATTTGAAAAAAATTTTGAAAAAATTTTCAAAAAAAAATTTTCGAAAAAAAATTTGAAAAAAAATTTGAAAAAAATTTTGAAAAAAAATTTTCGAAAAAAATTTTGAAAAAATTTTGAAAAAAAATTTTCGAAAAAAATTTTGAAAAAAAAATTTCGAAAAAAATTTAAAAAAAAAATTTTCGAAAAAAATTTTGAAAAAAATTATCGAAAAAAATTTTCCAAAAAAATTCCGAAAAAAAATTTTCGAAAAAAAAATTCAAAAAAAATTTAAAAAAAAATTTTGAAAAAAAATTTTGAAAAAAAATTTTCAAAAAAATTTTCCAAAAAATTTTTTAAAAAAATTTTCAAAAAAAATTTTTGAAAAAAATTAAAAAAAAATTAAAAAAAAAATTATCGAAAAAAATTTTCGAAAAAAATTTTCGAAAAAAATTTCGAAAAAACATTTTCGAAAACAATTTTGAAAAAATCTTTCAAAAAAAATTTCGAAAAAAATTTACAAAAAATATTTTCCAAAAAAATTTCGAAAAAAAATTTTCCAAAAAAATTTTTGAAAAAAATTTTGAAGAAAAATTTTCGAAAAAAATTTTGAAAAAAATTTTCAAAAACATTTACGAAAAAAAT